>OV121050.1:11268750-12517500 GCA_921293045.1 Aplocera efformata | reverse complement strand
CTAACCTAACCTAACCTAACCTAACCTAACCTAACCTAACCTAACCTAACCTAACCTAACCTAACCTAACCTAACCTAACCTAACCTAACCTAACCTAACCTAACCTAACCTAACCTAACCTAACCTAACCTAACCTAACCTAACCTAACCTAACCTAACCTAACCTAACCTAACCTAACCTAACCTAACCTAACCTAACCTAACCTAACCTAACCTAACCTAACCTAACCTAACCTAACCTAACCTAACCTAACCTAACCTAACCTAACCTAACCTAACCTAACCTAACCTAACCTAACCTAACCTAACCTAACCTAACCTAACCTAACCTAACCTAACCTAACCTAACCTAACCTAACCTAACCTAACCTAACCTAACCTAACCTAACCTAACCTAACCTAACCTAACCTAACCTAACCTAACCTAACCTAACCTAACCTAACCTAACCTAACCTAACCTAACCTAACCTAACCTAACCTAACCTAACCTAACCTAACCTAACCTAACCTAACCTAACCTAACCTAACCTAACCTAACCTAACCTAACCTAACCTAACCTAACCTAACCTAACCTAACCTAACCTAACCTAACCTAACCTAACCTAACCTAACCTAACCTAACCTAACCTAACCTAACCTAACCTAACCTAACCTAACCTAACCTAACCTAACCTAACCTAACCTAACCTAACCTAACCTAACCTAACCTAACCTAACCTAACCTAACCTAACCTAACCTAACCTAACCTAACCTAACCTAACCTAACCTAACCTAACCTAACCTAACCTAACCTAACCTAACCTAACCTAACCTAACCTAACCTAACCTAACCTAACCTAACCTAACCTAACCTAACCTAACCTAACCTAACCTAACCTAACCTAACCTAACCTAACCTAACCTAACCTAACCTAACCTAACCTAACCTAACCTAACCTAACCTAACCTAACCTAACCTAACCTAACCTAACCTAACCTAACCTAACCTAACCTAACCTAACCTAACCTAACCTAACCTAACCTAACCTAACCTAACCTAACCTAACCTAACCTAACCTAACCTAACCTAACCTAACCTAACCTAACCTAACCTAACCTAACCTAACCTAACCTAACCTAACCTAACCTAACCTAACCTAACCTAACCTAACCTAACCTAACCTAACCTAACCTAACCTAACCTAACCTAACCTAACCTAACCTAACCTAACCTAACCTAACCTAACCTAACCTAACCTAACCTAACCTAACCTAACCTAACCTAACCTAACCTAACCTAACCTAACCTAACCTAACCTAACCTAACCTAACCTAACCTAACCTAACCTAACCTAACCTAACCTAACCTAACCTAACCTAACCTAACCTAACCTAACCTAACCTAACCTAACCTAACCTAACCTAACCTAACCTAACCTAACCTAACCTAACCTAACCTAACCTAACCTAACCTAACCTAACCTAACCTAACCTAACCTAACCTAACCTAACCTAACCTAACCTAACCTAACCTAACCTAACCTAACCTAACCTAACCTAACCTAACCTAACCTAACCTAACCTAACCTAACCTAACCTAACCTAACCTAACCTAACCTAACCTAACCTAACCTAACCTAACCTAACCTAACCTAACCTAACCTAACCTAACCTAACCTAACCTAACCTAACCTAACCTAACCTAACCTAACCTAACCTAACCTAACCTAACCTAACCTAACCTAACCTAACCTAACCTAACCTAACCTAACCTAACCTAACCTAACCTAACCTAACCTAACCTAACCTAACCTAACCTAACCTAACCTAACCTAACCTAACCTAACCTAACCTAACCTAACCTAACCTAACCTAACCTAACCTAACCTAACCTAACCTAACCTAACCTAACCTAACCTAACCTAACCTAACCTAACCTAACCTAACCTAACCTAACCTAACCTAACCTAACCTAACCTAACCTAACCTAACCTAACCTAACCTAACCTAACCTAACCTAACCTAACCTAACCTAACCTAACCTAACCTAACCTAACCTAACCTAACCTAACCTAACCTAACCTAACCTAACCTAACCTAACCTAACCTAACCTAACCTAACCTAACCTAACCTAACCTAACCTAACCTAACCTAACCTAACCTAACCTAACCTAACCTAACCTAACCTAACCTAACCTAACCTAACCTAACCTAACCTAACCTAACCTAACCTAACCTAACCTAACCTAACCTAACCTAACCTAACCTAACCTAACCTAACCTAACCTAACCTAACCTAACCTAACCTAACCTAACCTAACCTAACCTAACCTAACCTAACCTAGCCTAACCTAACCTAACCTAACCTAACCTAACCTAACCTAACCTAACCTAACCTAACCTAACCTAACCTAACCTAACCTAACCTAACCTAACCTAACCTAACCTAACCTGACCTAGCCTAACCTAACCTAACCTAACCTAACCTAACCTAACCTAACCTAACCTAACCTAACCTAACCTAACCTAACCTAACCTAACCTAACCTAACCTAACCTAACCTAACCTAACCTAACCTAACCTAACCTAACCTAACCTAACCTAACCTAACCTAACCTAACCTAACCTAACCTAACCTAACCTAACCTAACCTAACCTAACCTAACCTAACCTAACCTAACCTAACCTAACCTAACCTAACCTAACCTAACCTAACCTAACCTAACCTAACCTAACCTAACCTAACCTAACCTAACCTAACCTAACCTAACCTAACCTAACCTAACCTAACCTAACCTAACCTAACCTAACCTAACCTAACCTAACCTAACCTAACCTAACCTAACCTAACCTAACCTAACCTAACCTAACCTAACCTAACCTAACCTAACCTAACCTAACCTAACCTAACCTAACCTAACCTAACCTAACCTAACCTAACCTAACCTAACCTAACCTAACCTAACCTAACCTAACCTAACCTAACCTAACCTAACCTAACCTAACCTAACCTAACCTAACCTAACCTAACCTAACCTAACCTAACCTAACCTAACCTAACCTAACCTAACCTAACCTAACCTAACCTAACCTAACCTAACCTAACCTAACCTAACCTAACCTAACCTAACCTAACCTAACCTAACCTAACCTAACCTAACCTAACCTAACCTAACCTAACCTAACCTAACCTAACCTAACCTAACCTAACCTAACCTAACCTAACCTAACCTAACCTAACCTAACCTAACCTAACCTAACCTAACCTAACCTAACCTAACCTAACCTAACCTAACCTAACCTAACCTAACCTAACCTAACCTAACCTAACCTAACCTAACCTAACCTAACCTAACCTAACCTAACCTAACCTAACCTAACCTAACCTAACCTAACCTAACCTAACCTAACCTAACCTAACCTAACCTAACCTAACCTAACCTAACCTAACCTAACCTAACCTAACCTAACCTAACCTAACCTAACCTAACCTAACCTAACCTAACCTAACCTAACCTAACCTAACCTAACCTAACCTAACCTAACCTAACCTAACCTAACCTAACCTAACCTAACCTAACCTAACCTAACCTAACCTAACCTAACCTAACCTAACCTAACCTAACCTAACCTAACCTAACCTAACCTAACCTAACCTAACCTAACCTAACCTAACCTAACCTAACCTAACCTAACCTAACCTAACCTAACCTAACCTAACCTAACCTAACCTAACCTAACCTAACCTAACCTAACCTAACCTAACCTAACCTAACCTAACCTAACCTAACCTAACCTAACCTAACCTAACCTAACCTAACCTAACCTAACCTAACCTAACCTAACCTAACCTAACCTAACCTAACCTAACCTAACCTAACCTAACCTAACCTAACCTAACCTAACCTAACCTAACCTAACCTAACCTAACCTAACCTAACCTAACCTAACCTAACCTAACCTAACCTAACCTAACCTAACCTAACCTAACCTAACCTAACCTAACCTAACCTCAGCGGTAAACCATTTTTGAATATATCACGAATTTACTAGTGCAGCACATCGTTAGAAGCGGATCACTTTCCTCATCCCAGATCTGCATTTTCCGCTAAAATTTTCCATCCAGAAAGTAGAATTCTCTTCGATTTTCCTTCAAAATTTTTACAAATAGTCAAATTTTAATCTTTTCGAATCTTTCCCGCCGTTATCCTTCTGTGAAATTTGTGTTTACATACACCGTTAGAAGCGCATTCCTGCTCTCTACACGGGTCACACATTTTCACAGTCGGGTAATCTCCAAATTTAAAGTAAATAAATCATTTTAGGCCAACTTACATAAAAAGTCGCATTTTAACGCGTCTTTTTGCGTTTTTTCCCGATTTTACATCCCGGATATCCCGAGGGAGGTTCGCTTTCCTCTGGATTCCCCTCGCCTGGTGCGCCTGCAGCCCCCTGAAACAGAAAAACGCATTAAAATCATAAAAATCGAAAAAATTTAGCCCTCCCACCCACCCATTCTTGGCTCAGCCAGGTAGACTCGGTCGGATTTGGCCTAAGAAGAAAACTACAAAATCTTGACTTATTGATATTTATTGCACGGAACTGTGTGCTGCGTCACAGTTGGACTATATAGACACCTCTTAGTGGTAAACAGTGCGAAACATAGCATTCTAAAAGCTCAGAATATTACAATATTGTAGTATAGAGAGGAAAGGTAAAGACATACACACATTTATACACGTAACACCAAAATTGTACTTACCTGAAACACGCTCACTGCACGCACCTGCCCGACGAGTAGACTCCAGCAGCCAGCAGAACCTGCAACATAAAGAAAAACATTAGGACAGAATATCATAGATATTTTATATTATTGACAAATCAACAAAAAATTTAAAAAATTTATTTTTACAACTTTTACAAACTTTTATTTTGCAATTGACGTCTTGACCGTGCGAATCCTCTGACACACATATAAAAAAATGTTTGGTATTCGCACACCAGCCAAAAAACTAAACGTGACCATGGACCTTGAGTCTCGCTCGCCAACCACATCGCAAGAAGCTGGACCATCCACAGCAAGACCCCAGGAAGCGACCCAGACCTCCAACGTGAGGCGCAGCATAGGAGACTGGGAGACCGGAAAAGCTTCGGTCACTCACTCTCCTGTGCTAAAACAAAAGGCCTCGACCCCCCCGAAGAAGTCGGTGGCGACTGACGCAGGAAAACCTAAACCAAAAATGACACTCTCGCAGGAGATAAAGTCTGGAACGGGGAAAACAGCTGTTGAACCAGCTCAAAGATCCCCTGGACTTAAGTACGCAGATCGACTATCGGAGGCGAGAGCCTGTGTGACTAAAGCCAAATTACACCTTGGCAATTCGAGGAATATAAAAACTGAAATCAAAAACGAGGTCACACAGGCAATAGAAAGGCTGTACCAATTGGTGAAAGAGGTCGAGACTATCAAGAGCCATGGAAAGACAGAGACAGTGAAAGAGCCACAGAAGAGTCCTGAAACACAAACCACTAAAGCAGAAATTGAGTTGACCAAGAAAATAGAAGAACACACCCGGTTAATTCAGGAAAACAATGCTAGCATGGAAAGGTTAAGGGAAACGATCCAAAAACAGCAAGAGACCCAAGAAAGGCTGTCATACGCGAGTGTAGCGGCCACGTCTGCGAGGAAGCAACCTCCGGAGCAGACAGCGCTGCACTCAATAGTAGTGACAGCAAAGAATGATGCTGAAACTGGGGAGGATGTCCTTAACCGAATCCGAAAAGTGGTAAATGCTAGAGAGGGTGGCATCGAAATCGAGAAAATAAGAAAAGCTAAGGATAGGAAAGTGATAGTCGGATGCAAAACAGAGTACGAAAGAGAGAGAGTAAAAGAGAGGCTTAAGCAAGCAGAAGACCATCTCAATGTTCAAGAGGTCAAGAACAAGGACCCACTGGTGATACTGAGAGACGTGTTCCAGTATAACACCGACCAGGATGTTCTAGATGCTCTAAAGAACCAAAACAAGCACCTGTTTAAAGACCTTGATGGAAAAGAAAAAATGGAGATCGTCTATAAAAAAAGGACCAGAAACCCACATGCAAACCACGTGATCATACGGGTGTCCCCCAAATTATGGAAAAGGCTGACTGAGATGGAATCTGTACAGATAGACCTCCAGAGAGTGAGAGTAGCGGACCAGTCACCGCTGGTCCAATGCTCTCGCTGTCTGGGGTACGGGCACGGGAAGAGATTCTGCAAAGAGACCATCGAACGGTGCAGTCACTGTGGGGGACCCCACATGAGGGTGGAATGCGCAGATTTGCTCGCTAATGTGCTCCCATCATGCTGCAATTGCATGCACGCAAAGCTGGACAAGGTGGACCACAATGCCTTCAGCAATGAGTGCCCAGTTCGCAGGAGATGGGAGACACTAGCTCGAGCAACAGTTGCATACTGCTAAAGTGGTGCCTGGTGTAAAATCCTCCTCAGCCAGCACAAAGGCCTACCGCGTAGTTCAAGCAAACCTGCAAAGAAAACAACTAGCGACACAGGAATTACTGCTTGAAGCAAGCGAGAAAGGTATGGCTTTTGTGCTGATACAAGAACCATATGTTGGGGCAACAGGTAGAATGCGGGACCACAGGGGAGTACGTATCTTTCAATGCACGAACCAGGGAGACGGAACCATAAAAGCCGCGATAGCTGTATTTGACAGTGATATGGACGTCTCCCAGTGCCCGGAGTTCACTACAAACAACATCGTGGTAGTGAAAGTCAAGACCCGTGCTTGGGAGATGGCTGTGGTCTCCTTCTACTTCGAGCCAGACCAACAAAACCTGGACTCATACCTGGAACAGCTGAGGAGGATAGAACAAGATGTAGGAACTAGGAACATAATAATGGGAGGCGATGCAAACGCCAAAAACACCTGGTGGGGTAGCATCAAAATAGACCAGAAGGGAGAAGATCTAGCGGGAGCCTTGGAAGAAATGGATATGCAGGTGCTCAATGATGGCGACACCCCAACTTTTGACACCATACGGGGCAACAAAAGGTACTTTAGCCATGTGGACGTTACCGCCTGTGCAACGGAAATCCTAAACCTAGTAGAAGACTGGAAGGTAGAGGAGAGCCTGACGAGTTCTGACCACAACGCAATCACGTTCAACATTAGATTAACAAAATCAAAAGGTATAGATGTAAAAAGAACTACGAGAAAATACAATAGTAGAAAAGCAGATTGGGAAAAGTTTCATGAGAAACTCACCCAATTGCTTCACGAACACAACATTCAAACAGAAAATATAAATCAAATAAGCGACATAATTACACTGGAACAAACAATAGAAAAATACATAAATATAATAGTAGAATCATGCAATAGTAGTATACCAAAATTAAAATCATGCAATAAACTTACCATACCGTGGTGGTCAGAAGAACTCGACAGGCTGAAGAAGGAGGTCAGGACCAAAAAACACCGCATCAGCTGCGCAGCGCCAGTCCGGAGGGAAACCGTCGTCACGGAGTACCTGGAAGCGAAAGAAAGGTATGAATATGAAGCTAAAAAAGCACAAACGGAAGGATGGAAGGATTTCTGTGGGAAGCAGGACAAGGAGGGAGTCTGGCAGGGTATCTATAGGGTAATTGCAAGGACTACTAAGAGACCCGAAGATTTACCGCTAACATCTGACGGTAGGTCGATGATCCCATCAGAATCGGCAAAACTGCTGGCGGACACCTTTTACCCGGAGGACTTAGAGACACAGGACAATGCAGACCACCGACGGACCAGGACAACAGCCGAGCAAGCAAACGACTGGAAACATGATGACAAACATGACCCAGCGTTTACAGCAGAAGAGCTTAGAGCCGCGGTGGAAAGCTTTGATCCAAAGAAAGCCCCGGGTGAGGATGGACTCACAGCGGACATATGTGGCCACGCAGTCAGACACAATCCGGATCTATACCTTGCTCTAGCAAACAAATGCCTGGTTTTCCAACACTTCCCCAACATCTGGAAGGTGGCCACGGTAGTGGTACTGCGGAAACCAGGCAAAAGCGACTATACGAATCCGAAATCGTATAGACCCATAGGACTTCTACCAATCCTGGGCAAGGTATTGGAGAAAATGATTGTGGGCCGTATAAAGTGGCACGTACTCCCAAACCTCAGCACCCGTCAGTACGGCTTTATGCCCCAAAAAAGCACCGAAGACGCTCTCTATGACCTGATCCAACACATCAGAGACAAAATTAACCAGAAAAAACTTATCGTCATGGTATCATTGGACATAGAGGGCGCCTTCGACAGTGCATGGTGGCCAGCCATCAAAGTTCGTCTGGCAGAGGTGGGCTGTCCGGTAAACATCAGACGGATCGTGGCCAGCTATCTCCGGGACAGGAGAGTTAAAGTGCGATATGCTGGCCACGAACACAGCAAGAGAACAAACAAGGGGTGCGTGCAGGGATCGATAGGTGGTCCAATACTATGGAACATACTTCTGGATCCCTTGCTCAAAGACCTGGAAAACCGAGGTGACTATGCCCAAGCTTTTGCGGACGATATAGTACTAATGTTCGACGGTGACACAGCACTTGAAATACAAAGACAAGCCAATGCCGCCCTCGCCTATGTTCGGGAGTGGGGTGTCAAAAATAAGCTGAGATTCGCCCCTCAAAAAACTAACGCAATGCTTATAACCAGGAAGCTGAAATTTGACACTCCACATCTGAGCATGGGCGGGGTCGACATTGGTATGTCAAAAGAAATCAAGATTTTGGGACTCACCATCGATAACCAACTGACTTTTAACAGTCACGCCGTAAATGTTTGCAGGAAAGCGGTAAACATATACAAACAACTGTCCAGAGCCGCAAAAGCCAGTTGGGGACTTCATCCAGAAGTCATCAGGACCATTTACACAGCCACAATAGAACCAGTAGTGATGTACGCGGCCAGCGTATGGGCCCCAGCAACGCAGAAACTGGGGATTCAGAAAATACTCAACTCGGTCCAAAGAGGATTTGCCCAAAAGCTCACGAAGGCATACCGAACCGTGTCCTTGAACTCGGCTCTGTTGCTGGCTGGGATACTCCCACTGGATCTAAGAATCCAGGAGGCTGCAGCCTTGTACGAGGCCAAAAGAGGAGTACCCCACCCAGCAATAGGAGACATGGACTTAGAACTAACGGCAAGGTATACCAGCATTCCCCATCCAGCAACGCATATGAGCTTGCAGTTCATGAACCTGGTAGACGAGGAACAAGTAGCAAACAACAGCAGTCAAGCTGTTCGCATCTTCACTGACGGCAGCAAGCTTGAGGGCAAAGTCGGAGCTGCGCTATCCATATGGACTGGCGAGGCCGAGACCAAAACCCTCAAGCTAAAGCTGGCGCCGTATTGCACCGTCTACCAGGCGGAACTGCTGGCCATATGCCATGCTACACGGACAATCCTCAAAAGACCTGAGCAAACTTTTGGGATTTTCAGTGACTCCAGGGCAGCGCTGGAGACAGTAACAAACCCCGGATCACTCCACCCCCTAGCGATGGAAGTAAAAGATAACTTGAAGATTATCGAGAGCCAGAAAAAACAAGTTTATCTTTTCTGGGTCAAGGCGCACGCTGGGTTGGTGGAAAATGAACGGGCAGATACACTGGCCAAAGAAGCGGCATTAAAATTAAAAACTGCGGCTGATTACCATGAATGTCCGGTTTCATTTGTCAAGCGACAACTTCGTGAGGAGTCGATTGACAAATGGAACCGGAGGTACAAAGCAGGCAACACAGCTTCAGTGACCAAGATCTTCTTTCCCGATGCTGCCGAAGCATACAAAATTGTTCGAAAGCTCGAGATTACGAATGTGACGACGCAAATCATGACGGGACACGGAGGGTTCTCCGAATACTTGAGCAGATTCAAGTGTAAGGAGAACCCTTCGTGTGCCTGCGAACCAGGAGTGATCGAAAATATCGAACATATACTGTTTAAATGCCCCATATACAGTCGCAGGAGGCACGAGGTCGAACAGCAGCTAGACTCTCAAATAAACAAAGAAAATGCCTATAGTCTGATTATAAACAAAGAAACGAGATATATATTTTTAGAATTTTGTAAAGAAGTCGCAAGAAAAGTCGCAAATAGAAATAAGTAGTTAAATAAATATGCTGAATATATATTAGATATAATATATTATAAACCAGCATAGCAACATAGCATACTATAGAATAAACAAACAAAAGTATATATAAGATAAATTCATAAAAGAAGTTAAAATAATTAGTTTAAAAACAAGATAAATAAATATACTGTATTAAAGAAAGTAGATATATAATTTCGATACAAAAACCCCCCTCATTTACCATGCATAAGATACTAATAATAATGTATATAAAAAGTGGATTAAACAGGACTCTGTTTACTCAGAGGAATTCGTATTCAAAACAAAAAAAAAAAAAAAAAAAAAAACCTAACCTAACCTAACCTAACCTAACCTAACCTAACCTAACCTAACCTAACCTAACCTAACCAAGAGGTCAAGAACAAGGACCCACTGGTGATACTGAGAGACGTGTTCCAGTATAACACCGACCAGGATGTTCTAGATGCTCTAAAGAACCAAAACAAGCACCTGTTTAAAGACCTTGATGGAAAAGAAAAAATGGAGATCGTTTATAAAAAAAGGACCAGAAACCCACATGCAAACCACGTGATCATACGGGTGTCCCCCAAATTATGGAAAAGGCTGACTGAGATGGAATCTGTACAGATAGACCTCCAGAGAGTGAGAGTAGCGGACCAGTCACCGCTGGTCCAATGCTCTCGCTGTCTGGGGTACGGGCACGGGAAGAGATTCTGCAAAGAGACCATCGAACGGTGCAGTCACTGTGGGGGACCCCACATGAGGGTGGAATGCGCAGATTTGCTCGCTAATGTGCTCCCATCATGCTCCAACTGCATGCACGCAAAGCTGGACAAGGTGGACCACAATGCCTTCAGCAGTGAGTGCCCAGTTCGCAGGAGATGGGAGACACTAGCTCGAGCAACAGTTGCATACTGCTAAAGTGGTGCCTGGTGTAAAATCCTCCTCAGCCAGCACAAAGGCCTACCGCGTAGCTCAAGCAAACCTGCAAAGAAAACAACTAGCGACACAGGAATTACTGCTTGAAGCAAGCGAGAAAGGTATGGCTTTTGTGCTGATACAAGAACCATATGTTGGGGCAACAGGTAGAATGCGGGACCACAGGGGAGTACGTATCTTTCAATGCACGAACCAGGGAGACGGAACCATAAAAGCCGCCATAGCTGTATTCGACAGTGATATGGACGTCTCCCAGTGCCCGGAGTTCACTACAAACAACATCGTGGTAGTGAAAGTTAAGACCTGTGCTTGGGAGATGGCTGTGGTCTCCTTCTACTTTGAGCCAGACCAACAAAACCTGGACTCATACCTGGAACAGCTGAGGAGGATAGAACAAGATGTAGGAACTAGGAACATAATAATGGGAGGCGATGCAAACGCCAAAAACACCTGGTGGGGTAGCATCAAAATAGACCAGAAGGGAGAAGATCTAGCGGGAGCCTTGGAAGAAATGGATATGCAGGTACTCAATGATGGCGACACCCCAACTTTTGACACCATACGGGGCAACAAAAGGTACTTTAGCCATGTGGACGTTACCGCCTGTGCAACGGAAATCCTAAACCTAGTAGAAGACTGGAAGGTAGAGGAAAGCCTGACGAGTTCTGACCACAACGCAATCACGTTCAACATTAAATTAACAAAATCAAAAGGTATAGATGTAAAAAGAACAACGAGAAAATACAATAGTAGAAAAGCAGATTGGGAAAAGTTTCATGAGAAACTCACCCAATTGCTTCACGAACACAACATTCAAACAGAAAATATAAATCAAATAAGCGACATAATTACACTGGAACAAACAATAGAAAAATACATAAATATAATAGTAGAGTCATGCAATAGTAGTATACCAAAATTAAAATCATGCAATAAACTTACCATACCGTGGTGGTCAGAAGAACTCGACAGGCTGAAGAAGGAGGTCAGGACCAAAAAACACCGCATCAGCTGCGCAGCGCCAGTCCGGAGGGAAACCGTCGTCACCGAGTACCTGGAAGCAAAAGAAAAGTATGAGTATGAAGCTAAAAAAGCACAAACGGAAGGATGGAAGGATTTCTGTGGGAAGCAGGACAAGGAGGGAGTCTGGCAGGGGATCTATAGGGTAATTGCAAGGACTACTAAGAGACCCGAAGATTTACCGCTAACATCTGACGGTAGGTCGATGATCCCATCAGAATCGGCAAAACTGCTGGCTGACACCTTTTACCCGGAGGACTTAGAGACACAGGACAATGCAGACCACCGACGGACCAGGATAACAGCCGAGCAAGCAAACGACTGGAAACATGATGACAAACATGACCCAGCGTTTACAGCAGAAGAGCTTAGAGCCGCGGTGGAAAGCTTTGATCCAAAGAAAGCCCCGGGTGAGGATGGACTCACAGCGGACATATGTGGCCACGCAGTCAGACACAGTCCGGGTCTATACCTTGCCCTAGCAAACAAATGCCTGGTTCTCCAACACTTCCCCAACATCTGGAAGGTGGCCACGGTAGTGGTACTGCGGAAACCAGGCAAAAGCGACTATACGAATCCGAAATCATATAGACCCATAGGACTCCTACCAGTCCTGGGCAAGGTATTGGAGAAAATGATTGTGAGCCGTATAAAGTGGCACGTACTCCCAAATCTCAGCACCCGTCAGTACGGCTTTATGCCCCAAAAAAGCACCGAAGACGCTCTCTATGACCTGATCCAACACACCAGAGACAAAATTAACCAGAAAAAACTTGTTGTCATGGTATCATTGGACATAGAGGGTGCCTTCGACAGTGCATGGTGGCCAGCCATTAAAGTTCGTCTGGCAGAGGTGGGCTGTCCGGTAAACATCAGACGGATCGTGGCCAGCTATCTCCGGGACAGGAGAGTTAAAGTGCGATATGCTGGTCACGAACACAGCAAGAGAACAAACAAGGGGTGCGTGCAGGGATCGATAGGTGGTCCAATACTATGGAACATACTTCTGGATCCCTTGCTCAAAGACCTGGAAAACCGAGGTGACTATGCCCAAGCTTTTGCGGACGACATAGTACTAATGTTCGATGGTGACACAGCACTTGAAATACAAAGACAAGCCAATGCCGCCCTCGCCTATGTTCAGGAGTGGGGTGTCAAAAATAAGCTGAGATTCGCCCCTCAAAAAACTAACGCAATGCTTATAACCAGGAAGATGAAATTTGACACTCCACATCTGAGCATGGGCGGGGTCGACATTGGCATGTCAAAAGAAATCAAGATTTTGGGACTCACCATCGATGACCAACTGACTTTTAACAGTCACGCCGTAAACGTTTGCAGGAAAGCGGTAAACATATACAAACAACTATCCAGAGCCGCAAAAGCCAGTTGGGGCCTTCATCCAGACGTCATCAGGACAATTTACACAGCCACAATAGAACCAGTAGTGATGTACGCGGCCAGCGTATGGGCTCCAGCAACGCAGAAACTGGGGATTCAGAAAATACTCAACTCGGTCCAAAGAGGATTTGCCCAAAAGCTCACGAAGGCATACCGAACCGTGTCCTTGAACTCGGCTCTGTTGCTGGCTGGGATACTCCCACTGGATCTAAGAATCCAGGAGGCAGCAGTCTTGTACGAGGCCAAAAGGGGAGTACCCCACCCAGCAATAGGAGACATGGACCTAGAACTAACGGCAAGGTATACCAGCACTCCCCATCCAGCAACGCATATGAGCTTGCAGTTCATGAACCTGGTAGACGAGGAACAAGTAGCCAACAACAGTAGTCAAGCTGTTCGCATCTTCACAGACGGCAGCAAGCTTGAGGGCAAAGTCGGAGCCGCGCTATCCCTATGGACTGGCGAGGCCGAGACCAAATCCCTCAAGCTAAAGCTGGCGCCGTATTGCACCGTCTACCAGGCGGAACTACTGGCCATATGCCATGCTACACGGACAATCCTCAAAAGACCCGAGCAAACTTTTGGGATTTTCAGTGACTCCAGGGCAGCGCTGGAGACAGTAACAAACCCCGGATCACTCCACCCCCTAGCGATGGAAGTAAAAGATAACTTGAAGATTATCGAGAGCCAGAAAAAACAAGTTTCTCTTTTCTGGGTAAAGGCGCACGCTGGGTTAGTGGAAAATGAACGGGCAGATACACTGGCCAAAGAAGCGGCATTAAAATTAAAAACTGCGGCTGATTACCATGAGTGTCCGGTTTCATTTGTCAAGCGACAACTTCGTGAGGAGTCGATTGACAAATGGAACCGGAGGTACAAAGCAGGCAACACAGCTTCAGTGACCAAGATCTTCTTTCCCGATGCTGCTGAAGCATACAAAATTGTTCGAAAGCTCGAGATTACGAATGTGACGACGCAAATCATGACGGGACACGGAGGGTTCTCCGAATACTTGAGTAGATTCAAGTGTAAGGAGAACCCTTCGTGTGCCTGCGAACCAGGAGTGATCGAAAATATCGAACATATACTGTTTAAATGCCCCATATACAGTCGCAGGAGGCACGAGGTCGAACAACAACTAGACTTTCAAATAAACAAAGAAAATGCCTATAATCTGATTAAAAACAAAGAAACGAGATATATATTTTTGGAATTTTGTAAAGAAGTCGCAAGAAAAGTCGCAAATAGAAACAAGTAGTTAAATAAATATGCTGAATGTATATTAGATATAATATATTATAAACCAGCATAGCAACATAGCATACTATAGAATAAACAGACAAAGTATATATAAGATAAATTTATAAAAGAAGTTAAAATAATTAGTTAAAAACAAGATATCTAAATATAATGTATTAAAGCAAATAGATATATAAATTTGATACAAAAAACCCCCCTCATTTACCATACATAAGATACTAATAATAATGTATATAAAAAGTTGATAAAACAGGACTCTGTTTACTCAGAGGAATTCGCATACTAATAAAAATAAAAAAAAAAAAAAAAAAAAAAAAAACCTAACCTAACCTAACCTAACCTAACCTAACCTAACCTAACCTAACCTAACCTAACCTAACCTAACCTAACCTATTGAACTTCTTGTTTAAAATATTTTTTAGATTTTGTTTCACAGGTCACGTATCTTACAAATAAATATCAAATAGAATCTTGCACACCTTACCTGGAAAAACTGGCAAATACCAAAACCAAAACACAGCACGAGACACATTCCGAAGATCAAAGAACGCAATAGGAAAGAAGAATCACCATGTTCAAGAGAATACAAGAAATCCTAAGAATCCTTAATCGGTTATTTTTTTTTATTTGATTGCGTCACCTATTTCCTAAATACCTAACAGGAAATTTACACGTTTCAAGGGTATTTTTCACAATTTATGTATTATTATATCCTCAGAACAGCTGTTTGGTCACCATGGAAGCTAGCGTCAATCTGACACTACTTGACATCTGACGTTAAAATTGTATCCAAGAAAGGCAGGCAGATGTCGGAGTGCGTTCGGATACACGTACGGTAAAACCGATAAAGATATCGAATAGGAGAATCGATTATTTCCATGCTAAATTGTGTTGATAAATTAATAACTCAATAGTATGATACAACAATATGGATCATATGATACAGCAATATGGAATCATACATTTAAAGGAACGTCAGCTCTAACATTTATAAAAACAGATACAAGTGTTATAGAAAAAAAAGAGGTTAATACAAATTTTCGGCCAAACACTCCTCAATCCAGGAATCGATGACCATCATACATGCTAATATAAACTATTCATAATAAATATTTAGAAATAGAATGTCTTATAAATGAAATAGAGATATTTTATGCCTAACTGGGACGTGGGCAGAAGACCACCAATTAGCAGGAATTGTAATAGAAGGACTTGAGCTTGCTTCCTCTTACAATAGACAAATATTATTAATCATGGAGGACTGATTTTCATAATTTTAATAATGAACCCGGTATGGAATTATATTGTAAGCTATCGGATCATAATGTACCTAATTAAATTACAAGTTGCGAGTAGTTTTAGATATACGAAATTTATGTCGGAGCCATTACTGATAAGAAGTTATACTCAAGCAAATTTTAGGTATTTTTATTTTTTGTTTGAACAAGATTATTACTTATAATTTGTGTAGACCCAAATGCAAAAATGAGTATTCTAATAAATGCCATTCAATATTATTATTATTTAATGAAAGTCATCCCTTGATGCCGGATCAAAACTGGTTGCTTTCATGCCAGTTTTATACTTGCAAGATGTTCTAGGATTATTTTGCGATCCTTCCAAGGCATTCGCCTGTGTTTACCGTAATGCTAATAATAAAACCGGAACACTATTGTATAACTTGTAACGCACTGATTGTCATCATAATATGTTATCTTGTTGACAGGAGCCTAACAGTTGATGTTGATCTGATGTAAAAACTTCGGGTTCAGCTCGGGGTACCTCAAGGCTCTAACTTGGTCCATTCTTTTTTCTTGTTTATTTAACGATATCTGATTAAGCCACTATAACCAATGGACGAGTTGAAGAACTACTTGAAGTTAAGTGGTTACCTCCGCCCATAACAACAGCAATACGACTTAGGTCCACATTAAGCAAATCATGAGAAGACCCAAATCACACCCCGTGTCGCCCATCTCCCGAGACATCCCTATTTCGTCTCATGAGCATCTGATTTTACCGACACCCACACCCTTCTAACGGAACACAATAATTTCAGTGCAATATTTCGCAGAAGATGTGGATGTACTACCATGTGTGGATGCTACTGCCTTCTCCAGACGAACTTTGCACTGCTACTTTTTTGAACTTGGTACTTGAAACTTGGAGCCCAGCTTGCAATATTTCTAGAAACATCGATAAAGCAAAGGTTTTACGCGATTGTTGCTTAATAGTGCAGCATCAGTGCACAATGACAACCCGTAAAGCAGTTAAAGCGATGAACCGAACTCACTGCGATATATTAGATCAGCCTACAGGTATTCACCCATGCTCTTCTGTGGTGATTTTAGATGACATTACCGGTAATATACCTCGCGATACCTCGAGTTACAAAGATTAATGAAATAAACTCATGTCTTAAGAGCTCGAGTCTGTGCGGCAACGACATGCGGCCACGCGCCTCCCGAGCACCAATCTATTAGTAGACAGAGTAGGGGAACAAGAAGGCCCTGCCAAATATTTTATCGAATTTTTAAATTCCTTCATGTGATGGGAGTTCGGGTGCACACCCACACCCAGACACAATCACAATCAACAATCACACAATAATTAAATTATAAGTCGGAGAGCCGTAACTGTTTTAAGAAATTAAAGTTCTCCTAAATTATGTTACGGCACCGAATTGAAAGTCAGTTTTCAAACAATCTGTTAGTTTTCTGATATTGTGAAATAAAATCACTTTTAGTAAAAAATTATATTTACTCTTGTATCCTTAAAACTTAATATCACAAATGGAGATCGATGTCGCGAAACGAGCGTCCGACGCGAGCGTGGTGCGCGCCCCGTCACACCAGCAGGGGGCGGCGCGGCGGTCGCGGGGGGGCGCGCTATAACGGCAGCTCCGCGCACACCACCGCCACCGCCACGCCGAGCCCCGGGGGCGCGGGGGGCGCGGCGGGCGCGGGGAGCGCGGCGGCGGGCAGCACCAGCTCCCGCAGGCGGCGCGCGTCCAGCCGCAGCCCGTTGCCGAGCGCGGGGCCGCCCCGCCCGCCCCCTGGGCACAGTGCGCTCTCCTCCGTCTGCACGTGCCGGTCCGTCCGCGAGCAGCGCTCTGGAACCGCGAGGAAGGGCCTCACTCAGAACGGGTCGCTCACACCGCGGAGTCGCGGAGCACCACATGAACCTCATAAATCGTTCGCTACTTAGATCGATGATTATTAGAATCTGAAGTCATCTTTGTTAGTCCGCTCTACCGGTCCGGGGGCGCAGAGGGTGCTACATTTTGGGCGGCGGTGGTACCTGCGGGTCCGTCGTGCAGCGTGGATAGGTCGGTGGAAGGCGTAGCCAGGTCGCACGGAGGTGCGTGCGCGGCGCCCACCAGCGCGGCGCACACGGCACCCCCCGCGGCGCCTGCGCGTGCCCCCCTCGCCGCGCCCCCCCCCGCCAGGCGCGCGCGCACGTTGCGCTCCGGGTGGAACACTATTATGTACACCTGGAGTCAAATATAAGAGGTGGGATTGGATGGATTGGCTCGTGGGCCGGCCGCCCTCCGTGGTAGTGACGATCTCAAATTTGCCAAATAAAATGAGAACAGCGAAAGGAATCTATCTGCGAGCTCTCCTACCGCCAAGAAGTGGAATGTGAATCGAACACGACGCGACTCGGAGTCCGAGTGTAGGTACAGTACAGGATAAAGAGTCACCTTGGGCGCGAAGAGGCAGACGAGCGTGACGCTGGCGCTGAGGGAGATGGTGAGCGCCATGGAGGTGACGCGCAGCGGGACGTGCGCCGCCGTGCCCAGGTACAGCGGCACGAACGCCAGCCAGATCACGCACGTCGTGTACATGGTGAACCCTGCGACACACACACTCGCACGTCATGTACACGGTGAAACCTGCTACACACACACATACACACACATGAAGCCACTCGCCGGACGGACGGGCGAAAGGGGCCCGTACCGATGTGCTTGCTCTCGTTGAAGGCCTCGGGAATGTTGCGCGTGAGCACGGCGTACACGGTGCACGTGAGGATGAGCAGCACGGGGTAGAAAAATGCGATGGTGTAGGAGGCGTCCACGTACGCGTCGCACACCAGCATGTTGTCGGCGCGCGTCGGGTGGTGCCGCACCGCGCGCGCCGGGGCCGCCGCCTGCCACACCGCCAGCACCACCACCTGCCGGACACACCTCTCGCTTAGCCGAGCCGTGCCTTCTGCAGGATGACTGCGACGCCACCGGACGCCAAAACAAAGTAAGCGATTGACTCTGACGATTGCGCCTTGCCCTGCTCCACGGCTCCGATAGCAGTAGAAGAGACACGCGCATTGTCTCGTCATCTCCAGATGTCGCACCCAGTGCCCAGCGCCGATCACGCACTGAGTCAGGGAGTATAACGCAAATAAAGAAACCCTCTTGATGGCTTCATCACAATAATCGTCTCTCGCCGAGTGAAGACGACATTAATTGTTCAAATTAATAAACAATAAGATCTGACCTAGTTTAGATTCAGCAGTTAACGTACTAGTGCAAAGTTAGTACAGTGTGTGTATTTAATTCATCTATTTTGAATATGTTTTGATGCAAAAAGCTGTCACCTTAGAATGTTTAGTAAAATAAATGAAATTGGGTGGCGGGGGAACCTGTATGGAGACGAGCGCGGTGCAGATGAGCAGCTGCGAGTTGGGAGAGATGAGCGCGGGGCGGCGCGCCGACCGCTTGCTCGCCGCGAAGATGCGCGCGATGCGGTTCGTCTTCGTCAGCAGCGCCGCGTACACCACCGTGAAGCAGAGCCCCGTGCCGAACCTGCAACCGCACCACGCCGAGGACATACATTTGTATCCCTGCACACCGTGATGTACGGTCTCACGGGCCCGCCGCGCCGGAGCGTGTCTTTTCCATCTCCATTAAAAAGCAGACCATAAATCGTTGAATTATTTAGATATTAGAATTGCATAATTGCGATTATCTATGGCTCGGTGTTTCTTTAAGACGGTCGCTTCAAACTTCTGCGGCAGATGGAAGTTTCACTGACCGCTGCACGGCGCAGAGCGCGTCGGTGGGGCGCGCCACGAGCACGAAGGTGACGGAGTAGCACAGCAGGATGCCGGCCAGTAGCACGAAAGACAACTCGCGGCCGCTGGCGCGCACCACGGGCGTGCGGCCGCGCGCCGCCCACACGCCGCCCACCAGCAGTGTCAGCAGCATGCCGACCGCCGAGAAGGCCATGGCGCCGAGCGCGGCCGGGGAGCTCGCGCGCAGGTACAGCTCCGGCACGGGCGCGCAGCGCTCGCGGCGCGCGTCCGGCAGCGTGCCAGCGGGGCACGGCTCGCACGCGGTCTCGTCGCGCGGCGCGCGCACCGCGTACTGCGTGCAGTTATAGCAGTGCCAGCAGCAACGTGAGCCCTCGACGTACTGGCGCGCCTGGCCGCGCGCGCATTCCGCGCTGCACACCGAGCTCGGCACGCGTGGTGACTCCCACTTGAATTGGATCTCGTCCATTCGCAGCTCCAGCTCGCCGTCCAGATACCGGCCCACGCGCACCCAACGGTAGCGGCGCGGCGCCACGCGCTTGTAGTGCAGGATGTTGTAGCGCGCGGGCGGGTCGCCGTTTGCGTCGAAGTGGAAGCTGTCGCCGCCGAGGCCGCGAAAGCGCACGCGGCGCAGGTGGCGCAGAAGCGTCGCTCCGCGCGCGCCGCGCATCGCCGCGCACACGCCGGGCGCGCCCGTGCCGCACAGCTCCGCATGCATGTCCCTGTCGCACACACAGCGCTACGTTCATATATATTTTCAAGACCTATTCGTTGCGAGTCAACTTGGTTCTAGGTTTTGCACGAAATTGCCGCGAAGCGAAAGCAAATGTACCGAAGAACGAGTACATCGCCGATAGCGAATAACAAGCGGAGGTATGAAGGAAGCGGCCGCCGATGCTGCCACTGACCGCAGCGCGTGCGCGAAGGCCAGCACGGCATCGGTGACGAACTGCAGTTGCGCCTCGAACTCCACGCCCTCGGCGCCGAGCCGCTCGCGGCCCGAGCACGCCGCGTACCCGCCGTTGTACGGCGTGCGCGCGCCGCTCGGATGCCGGCACTTGAAGTGGTCCTCCCAGAACTCTGCGGAAAACGCGAACACCCTCATCACTCTCGTTCGACGTCAAGTAGAATCGTCTCGATCGACTCGTGGCGCGTAAACAAACATTTCGACCGCGGCCCGATGGCCGGTCCGGAGCGTCACGCGGGGGACGTCGGGTCGCAGACGAAGCGGGAGTTACCGACAAACCAGGGGTTCCGCTTGTTGTTCTCGACGGTGAGGTTGAGGAAGTACTCCTTGAAGCCGCGCACGGGGTTCGCCTGCGGCTGCACGGAGATGGTGCCCTCCACGGCGCGCTCGTTGCCGCGCGAGACGAGCGCGCGCGCCGACCACCCATCCGACCCCACCCAGCCGAACCAGCGCGAGGCGCCGGCGCGCTGCACGGCCGCCATCACGCCCGCCACCTCCTGGTCCGACCCGAACACTATCACGCCTGCGAACACACGACACGTCCTCGCTTCACGCCCGCCGCCCGCCGCCCGCCGCCCGCCGTACTGTCCCAGCAGGAGGGACAGTACGACTATATTACCTAGGTATATTTTTTTTTTTTTTTTTTTTTTTTATGTGATTGAATGACGGAACGAGCTGAGGGCCCACCTGATGGTAAGTGGTGACCCTCGCCCATGACAACAGTAATGCGCGCGACTCAGTATGAGATACAAATCTTTACTGAGTCGCATTCATCCTGCTGCGTCCATCACCCGAGACGGGGATGATACGTCTCATGCGCGTGTGATTTCACCGGCAGCCACACCCTTCCACCGGAACACAGTAATGCAACCACTACTGCTTGGCGGCAGATTCCAGATGTGGTGGCAGTACCTCTCCGGACGAACTTGGCACAAGTTCTACTGCTACTTTTGGTTGCTCCTTTAGCACCACCCAGGGGGTACGTGTAGGGAATCAAAGGGTACACACCTACGGACGCGAGCAACGGGACCCCCCAGTATCTTTAGTATTATTCATCTGGCTTTATCTTTATCTCGCTTGACGACAACGGCGTCTGGATTTAAAATAGGCTCTCGTGCGACGCTACTAGAACAAACTGTAACCCCCTCGTGTTTGTGGTAGAGCTTGATGAATGTTGAAATTATATTACAAGTTATTTTTCGTGTCGTGGAGCAGAGCGACGACAGGCCGTGGCGTTTTGTCATTAGTGTCAGCCAAATATTATATATTTTTGAACATGTAGGCCAGACACGGAGTACCTAATATCGGTAACTATAATAGAACATATAACTTTTGTAGATATTCTCCAGAGATCTTCGGTATTTTTTATTTTAAGAATTTTAAACGTTTTTACAATACTGTCTGCGTTCACAAGACTAAAGCTAAATAAATTAGGACATTTGGTCACACTAGATGCGAGTAAGGCGGAGATGGAAGAATTGAATGGCCAGTCGTGCAGTGGTGGAGCACTGACCGCGGGCGCGCGGGCGCGAGAGCAGGCGCGCCACGGTGGCGTCGTAGGCGCGCTCGTCCGCCTCGCCCGAGTCCTTCACGAGCCGCTCCTTCACGGCGATGCAGATCTCGTTCCGCGCCAGAAGCGTTTCCAGCTCCTCGAACGCCTGCCCCCAACCAAATCTTATCATTACTTGTAGGTACTTGTTGCGTTTGCGATGAATCGATGTAACTTATAATCGAACAATCAAAACATTTTTTTTATGTAATTTAAGTGAAGGCCCACCTGATGTTAAGTGGTTACCTCCGCCCATAACTATTGCAATACGACTTGGGTCCTCCCCGACCAAAGTATGAGAAGACCCAAGTCTCATCCCGGTGCGCCCGTCAATCGAGACGAGGATGTCACGTCTCATGATTGTTACTTAAAACACAGTATGAAATCGGAGCGGTCAGTAAATGTGGAGTATTATTTGTTCGGAATGGGAAGTCACCTTGATCCCGTAGTTGGACTCCTCGTAGACGATGGAGACGTACCGCCAGCCGAGCCGCTTCACGATCTCCACCATGGCGCGCACCTGGTGCAGGTCCGAGGGGATGGTGCGCGTGAAGTACTCGAAGCGCGCCTTGTTCGACAGCTCCGGGGACGTCGAGAAGAACGACACCTGCGCCACAAGCTCACGGGAGATTTCAAGCCCAGTTTCAGAAGCTCAATGAGGAGTGGAGTTTTATGTTATTACCGTTTTGAGAACACTTTATAAAAAAACAAAGAGTGTGGTGGGCTTGGGGTACTGACGCTGACTCACGATAAGAAGATTCAAATTTAGATTCTCATATAAGATTCTCGTTTAAAAAATGGATTTTTGTTGTGAAGATGAAGAAAAGCATACGGTATGTACTAAAATCAAAAATTCACATTGGTTTCTCAAGAACGAGGACCCTTTCACTTTACAAGAGTAGTTGGGTGGTGTCCCCTGCTGCGAGAACATTAGTGGCCAATACGACTAACAACTGGTCACTAAAGTGTCTGAATAAAACGAGTGTTCCTTGTTAACATGACATGATCTCGATACCAATTTTTTTTAGGTCACTATTCCCTCAGTTATGAAATAGCAACGGAGACAAGATGGAATGGATGGACGGCTTGCTCACCTGCGGTATCTTGAAAAGCCGCAGCAAGTTGGCGACCTGTACGGAGGTGACGGAGGAGGCGGCGCCCACCACGCCGGAGATCACCTGTCGGTAGGGGGGTGGGCCTCCCCCCGCCCCCGACCCCACGCCCGTCCCTGAGGGGTCGCACGATTGCTCCGTCTCTGCGATGTTGCTGATCGAACCTAAACATAACAACAGCCACTCTTCGACACATTCCCCATGTCGGCAGTAGAGGCACGTGCTGGAAGCTTAGGATGTGCAACCACAGATATTGTATATATCAGGTTTTTATCGGTACTCAGCTAATCGGCACTGCACCGGTGGCGGTGTTAATCCACTAGTACAAATACTTAAGTGAAGCGCAAGGGCGGCCCCGGCTCCTCCGCGGAGGCTGCCGGAATCCTTGTTAGAGGGGATCCAGGTGTCTCCGATAGCAAATATCAGTGTCGGTGGAGGGAGTGGTACAAGCATATTTAGAAGGAGTACCTTTGATGAAGTCAAGCGCCATCTCGAGCCCGTAAGTGTCGTTGTCACAGTCGTCGAGCACGTGCGCGCCGAGCGTAACCCCGGGTGGCGCGAGGTGCGCACGCGCAACGTGGTCCAGCGCAAACAGCATCGCCTCCAGCGCCTGCACGCCGCCCTGCGCCATCACCGGCCCGCACGTCCACACCTCGGAGCGGCTGTGCACCTGCGGCACCACACGCACACGTATAAATCTCCGAGCGTCTATGAGAAACAGGGACAACCTATACTCAACTTAAAAAAGATCCTCGTAATGACACACTTACAAGCGATATAGGTTTTTTTTTAACTCACTACTTCATAAAAACAAAAATAAACTATGACAAGCAAGAAATAGAAATACAAAACATCATGACTTTGGGGTGCAAAATAAGAGGCAAGAACAAGACAATAGACCTTTCCTCTTGTCTTATTACTCCAAACAACTTTAAAGGTGATATAAATGCTGTTCACGATTTCTTTGCTAATAATTCAAGCAAATAATTAATCATTCTAATCAAAGTAACAGTAAATTTTTAACAACCTCACTTCTCTCCCACTAACTCGCTGGTTCTTCTCTCCCACTTCTCTCCCACTAACTCAGCTAATAAATAACTTAAAAGATAACTGTGCGGTAGGTGCTAATCAGATCTCAGGAAGAATATTAAAAAAGTACTTTTACCCACTCCTTATAATTATGACAGACATCTGCAATCTTTCTCTATTAACAGGTTGGATCCGTGCTTTTAAATTGGCTATGATGAAACCTAGTTACAAAGCGGGTACTAAAGATCATGTCAATAAATCAAGGCCTATTTCTATCCTGCTTACACTATCCAAGATACCGGAGCATATTATGAACAAACGCTTAACGAAATTTCTTGACTTGAAAAATTTGCTCTCCCAGCTCAGTTTGGTTGTCGACACGATAAATCAACTAATGATGCGGTGCTACTATTAAAACTCGTTAATACTATTATCACTAAGTTAGATAACAAACAGAAATGATCAACAATATTTCTAGACTTTACAAAAGCTTTTGATACGGTTTTTATTCCACTCCTTTCGTTAAAGTTGAAACGACTCGGTGTCAGAGGCCTTCCGTTGATGCTAAATAACTACTACCTGGATGGGAGAAAGCAACATGTAAAAATTTATAATATGATCAGTGACAGTGACTCTCTGTCAATTATGGAGTGCCACAAGGCAGGACTCTCGGCCCGAAACTTCATAGTTTATCTAATGATTTGAGTCATCGCCAACGGAGAAATATTTACCTTCACTGATGATACTGGCCTTTTATTTTCTTAACTTTGACCTGTATCACAACTAATAAAGAAGGATAAGTGGCGCTGTGCATTTCATAGAATGTCAAGTGGTTTGAACTACTACAGTTGCTTTGTCTATAATGGTATAACGCGAGTGACACGCACCATCATGAGGCCGCCGAGGATGATGTCACCGTGTACGGTGGCGGCGCGCTTCACGGGCCACACCGTGCCGTTCTGACTCTTCACCGGCCATACCGTGCCGTTCTGACTCTTCACCGGCCATACCGTGCCGTTCTGACTCTTCACGGGCCACGCTTTCTCGTTCTGACTCTTCCCGGGCCACGCTTTCTCGTTCTGTTTCTTCATCGGCAACATTGTCCCGTTCTGACCATTCACGGGCCACAGAGTCTCGTTTCGTTCCCTTACCGGAGCTACTGTTTCGTTCTGCTCATTTTCAGGCCACACCGTCTCGTTCTGACCCTTATCGGGCTGCACACGGTCGTTCTGTCCCTTCACAGGCTGCGCAGTCTCGTCGTGTCCCTCCACCGACACAGGAGAAGACTTGCCGCTCGTGATCTCCGCCGGCGTCTGCGGCTCACTGGCCGGGGCGGGTAGGGTCTCCACGGGCCCCGGGCCCGCCGGCGCCCGCGTCGCGGCTGGCATTTGCGGCCCCCCGCGGACAGAGCGCGCGGCCCCTGCGGCGGGGACTCCCGGGGTGCGCTCTGACCGGAAGGGCGCGGGAGTCGGCTGCGGAAGCGGAGCGCGCGTCGGTTTTCTTCTCCACATCTTAGATATGTCAAAGGGCGCGATGAGCGACGCTCGCCGGCAACGAGCCACCGGCGAGGCGGCGGTCGCCCCGGCAGGGGCGGCCGCGCAGCCGGGGGCCGTGGCGGGGGGCGCCGCAGAACTCCAGAGGGTCGAAGCTCCCTCGCAGCTCGCCGGCGGCGGCACTACCAGCAGGCAGAGCGCGAGCGCGAGCACGGGCGGCGAGAACGCGCGCGGCATCCTCTACGCGCCGCGAGCCGCGCGCGCAGAGACCATCCTCCGCTTCACCGATTCTTACCGTCTCGAGAGACGTTCTCACATTCCAGAGATTTGTATACTCGCATCGACAAAAGTCTAGCCATTGTTTTTCATTAGAACAATCGGAAGATTGGGCGAACTTGCGAAGTAGAAAAGTTTGTCCGGTCGCGATCGAGTGCGGACGGCGCGCGGCGCGGGCGGGCGGTGCGGACGGGCGGCGCGGTCGGCGGCT
The DNA here is from genome assembly GCA_921293045.1 of Aplocera efformata. Lineage (NCBI taxonomy): Eukaryota > Metazoa > Arthropoda > Insecta > Lepidoptera > Geometridae > Aplocera > Aplocera efformata. Next base: position 12,491,082 of record OV121050.1, on the reverse strand, counting down.
CGCGCGGGACTGGCGCCGCGCGTCTCCCGCCACCGGCCGCTTCGCGCGGCTCAAGGATCGCTCCGCATCGCGCGCCGCCCGCTACGGCACGGCGGCTGGTATGCCGCCGCGGAATACGAATGAGTTTTACTGCTAAGGCCATTATTTTATAATTCAGGGATATCACTTTATGAGTTCATAAATACACGAGACACTTATCTTATGAGAGACTTACAATTACTTTATTTTATAAAAAAAACGTGTATTGTGTGTGTATGGACTGGTCGCACAGCTCAGAACACAGTCAGTAGTTCTACTTTGTGAACATCTCTTGAGATTCTTAAACTTTTTGAGATTACAATCTCTCAACATGCGGCCGAGTGTCCGCTGCGTCGCGCGGCGCTCCGCCGTCCTGCAGAGGGCGCGGGCGGCGCGTTCTAGTCGAACAACATCCGCGACGTTCCGTAAGGGCGTGCTTACGACGCAGTGGCCGCCGAACTTATCAACCACGTCCGTGGTCGTAGTCTCGTAGCCACTTACTCTCGTAGCCGGCTGGCCTCGTAGCCACTTACTCTCATAGCCGGCTGGCCTCGTAGCCATTTACTCTCGTAGCCGGGTAATCTCGTAGCCACCTACTCTCGTAGCTGCGTGGTCTCGTAGCCGCGTGGTCTCGCGGACGCGTGGTCTCTTTGTCGTAGCTCGTAGCCAATGTGCGCTACCCGTCGGATGCCAAGTGTGCGACGTGCCGCTCGGCCCGACTATTGTGACCCTCATAATGTTGATGTGGTTCGTATTGACACCTGTAGTCCCGGACGCATCACGCAGGCGGCCCCGCGGGCGAGGGCGGACGCTCCCCGAAGGAATCCCCGACGAGCTCGGGATGTGCTCAGACATGCTCAACCCTATTTCGGCGACGAACGCGAAATAAATTAATAGTCACAAATAGGGGCGCCGTCTTTTGATTTGCGATATAACAGGGGTTTTATGGGGCCGGCGTATGGCCACCGCTACAGAATTGTCTTTTTTATGGGTGAAACGATTGATAGCTTTCCTTTTGGATAAATATTATTAGAGTACGGGCTACGGCTCGCTCATACCTAAGCTCACTTATACATGTCAAGTATCGTTTCGACACCGGGCTCGTGCAATATGGCACAACAAGCAAACATACGAGTACCTGTGGAGCTCCTGCGCACGGGGCACGCACACACGCACACACGCACACCGCCGTGTCCAATTAAAAATAAAATGAAAATAAATATAAAAGAATGGCTAGGGTACCAGATTTATTATCAACATTGGTAACCGTACTCTATGGGACATTCTTACATTTAAACGCATCCCAAAAGATTGAATTATAAATATGGTATTTATTCTGTATGGGTCATTTTACTGTACATTTTTGTACTGCTGTATGGTGCCTTACATTAATGGATAATTAATAAAGTATAATTTTTAAAAACGTGCGTATACATATTTAGTAGTGACGTAACTTTAAAATATTTAGTTTGTTTGAACCCGTATGAAATCTGTTTGAGATGATTTAATTTAGTATGCGGTTCAAAGGAAATAAACCATTTCCTATGGCTGAAGATCTTCCTTCCATTGGAATCCTTACCTAGACATATATGTGGATGCGCCCCCTGGCGCGGCACTCCGTCGACGACATCTCAAGGCAGCACGCGTCGCTCGTTAGCTCAAAAAAAACTGTGAATAATATCCGCAAAATCCCGCGTGTGCTGTGATGTGATTCGAAGGACACTTTCGAAGGCGGTGCTTGGGGCAGTTTCCTACAGGTATGTGTCTTCCTATGCTATTTCAGGCTGAATCCATGTAGGTAGGTACTTTGTTTGTCCTCGCCTGTTTGTCCTTTTTTTTTATGTAATCGAGACGAGACGAGACGAGCTGAAGGCTGATGTTAAGTGGTTAACTCCGCCCATAACTACTGCAATATGACTTCGATCCTCTCCGACCGAAGTTTGAGAAGACCCAAATCGCCTTTGGATCCCAAATTAATTGGCAATCTATGCAGCCGTATATGTAAAGTAAGGGATAGTGTAAGCACATTGGTATGTTCCTATTAAATTGTAAGTCCAAGCTCGCGTCCAACTAGTGACATCACCCGGCTTCACCTCCGGGCGCCGGGCGCTAGGCGCACCCACCAGTGGAACATAGTTTCTAGTAAAGTCAATACCAAAAGTTTATGAAGTGTGAACATCACACTCGACGCCACCCCCCCAGCCCCCCCCCCCCCCCGCCCCCCAGGCCCCTCTCCGCGTCCGAACTGTTGAATCCGTCTACGGAGTTCTGATGGAACGAGAACGAGACTGCGTCGCGTGTGTTTGCTGTGGGGCTATTCTGTAAGCTGCGTTTTAAAACTCGAAAGCGGAATCCGCGGTGAGTTTTCAATTTTGTATTCTGTAAAATCGAAAGCGACGGTGGCGACGCACTATCGAGTGCGGAGGTGAGGTGAACTGATATGAGTGAGTCGTTTTGACAGATATTGTATGAAAACGGTATTCTAAAGGTAAGGCAATTCACCGCCTCAAGCGTCGAGTTCCGTTCATTCGAAACTTGAACGTTCACTTTCGAAGTGAGTTTTAGCTAGCCTCAAACCTAGCATAATATATATTAATAATATATCACAACCAGGTTATTGCTAGAACAAATATAGTTAGTATTTTTATTTTTTAAATGCACTCGTATGATTTACGGTAACCCACCGTACTGGGCACGGAACAAACATGTTACACAAACGTTTGCCTTGGGTGGGAGTCGAACCCACCCCCGGAAGCCAGAGCCGCCGACTGAGCCGTGAGCCGTGAGCCGTGAGCCGTGAGCCGTGAGCCGAGTGCACGTTTATTATGATCGCTTACTTTAGATTTGTGCTCCAATAGCAGATATAAGTTGCCCTCCAAGCTAAATTCTTATATTTTGTTGACGTTGGGATTTTCTTACCCCAATAACTTTGCGAGGGAATTGTCTTTATCCTCAAAAAGCTCGAGAGAATTGATCCGTTGGAAATGGGCGACCACTCCGCCCGCTCCTCGCGTGCTCCTCGCGTGCTCCTCGCGCTCCACGCGGTCTGAGTTCGTACGCACCGCCTCCCCGCGCTCAATCAATGAATGCCATCTTCATTCTTCAGTGAGCGCAACAATGGCCTTCTTGAATCGGAGATATCCTCACCAGAGGCGGCCGCTAATAATGCGCCGCCGGCCGGCGGCTGCCCGACCAGACACAAACGCACAAGGCGCGGCCGTACCATCCGTTTCTCGCAGCCATTCAGAACATTTTCGACCTCTTTGTAACTTCTTTGTGGATAAAGCTTCGGTGACCAATTCGGTGACTAGCAGACGCACAAATTTCAAATTATGAAGAAAATTTATGTTTAGTCTATAAAACCAAGAAAAATACATAATCACATAATCGTTTATTATAATAAGAATAATCAAACAATACTAAATGGTCCTAATTGATGACACGAGTAGGGCCACGGCCACGTTCAGCATACACCAACATATAATAGGAAGAGCTCGGAGCGCTCATGGTGGGTATGTGATTGGTGTGCGATTGATTACCAAGTCATTGGATTAATTAATACAGATGTGTCTTATATTGACTCGGTCGCTCAAACATATTATTGTATAAAATATCATTGCGGTCACTATAACATTTTGATACTTCATCAAATTGGAAACAACTTATAACAAGTTGTTACTGAATAAATTAGTCAACTTGGTTTTGCATTCGATCTCACAACTTGTTCTCTAGACAATACGTAGAAGAACTGCGTTGCGAATTGTACTTTATGTTTTTGATGGAAAAATGTAAAGGTATTACGGTTCATGTCGGTCGGTGAGTGCCGCCCTCGGCATAGTTCACCGTGGTTGTGTACAATATATCCTACTACTATTATAAAGGCGAAAGTTTGTAAGTATGGATGTATGGATGTTTGTTACTCTTTCACGTAAAAACTACTGAATGGATTTGAATGAAACTTTACCACAATATAGCTTATACATCAGAATAACATATAGGCTACAATTTTTGAGGTTTCTAATGTGAGGTCGTAAAAAAACACATTTTTTGCGCTTACATTGCAAACGCTGACTGAATCCTACAAGATAGATCAAAACAATGTACTATTACTTATTACTAGACTAGACGGGATGAACCTGAAGTCCACGCGAACGAAGTCGCGGGCAAAAGCTAGTAATATAATAAACTCACTTTAAGATATTAGGATAGGATGGAATATTGTTGTGTGATAGCGTGGGGTGGTATCGGTAACGGTAACGGTAACGGTAACGGTAACGAGGTCCGACGTCGCCGAGCCGCGCTATATTTATTGGTCTCGCTTCCCTTCAGTGCTGCGGCGCCCGAAGAGGATACTTGGATATGTTGGATATACTTGGATACCTCCCGGCATGGTTGGTACTTCGGGATCCCAACAATTCAACATGGTGAGCATTAAAATCTCCGAGGACAAGCACCACCGCCTTAGTTACTGTCCAAAAGCCCACTAGATTCACTTCAGAAAATCTTCAAAATAAAAATTGTATTCTTTCTCCCTCCCCCCACTTTTTCGTCTAGTCATCCTCCACTCGCCATCTCGCCCGTATGTTGGGACGAATTATAAGCAAAACGTTTCTGTAGCTTCATTTATATTGACTCCAAACATCACAAATAACTTCCTCAAACATATTGATTTGATATATTTGCTGCTGTATGGTATCGAGAATCAAGTCAATAACGAAATGTTTGCTTATAATTTAGTCCTTTTTAAGGTAGGATGGACAGACAGACAGACGGATGCTAAGCTTTATAATAGGGTTTCTTTTATCCTTCGGGTGTGCAAGTATAAAAAAATCAAATTCCTTGCAGTTACTGCGCTCTGGTGAAGGTGACGCTGCGGGGAGCGCGTGCGCTACTGCAAGGTATGAGGGCAGACAAATAAACAGCCCTTCATAGAACGTATCGCGCCATATCTACCCGACGAGCTTCGCTACCGACGCTCCAATATTGAGTAATTGCACCGCAGCACCGACCTTTACGACATCCACCCGAGGATATTACTCCTGACCCTATTACATGTACTACGGGAAGATTTACCGCCACCTACCTACGTTAGTATACAATTTAGGGATATTCAGTTGAAATTGTGGTTTCGAGCAGATGGTGTCGAGGGCGGCGCGGCCTCAAGCGGCACGTCGGCGTCGGCTCCCAACGTACCTACTCGCAGTACTACCGAGGAACCTACCGAGGTCATTGATTTTATTTTATCTTGTTCTTATGCAGAACAGTTTCAGAGAATACATTATTTATTTAAAACAAGGTTATACCACAACCATAGTATACGGTCCCCCTGCTGAGCTCCGCGCGGTGGAACTACTTGAACTTGCGTCATGTGAGAGCTTGTCTGCCCCCCCGCCCGGTGCTGGGACAAGGAACCGAAGCCAAAGCTTCTTACTCTCAAGTTAATTGAGTTTTCTTTGCTTTTACCGAGTTAAGAGTTTGTTTATTGGCTCAGTGGAGTGCTAACGCTCCACAATTTTTTGTTCACAAAAATAACAAACTTGAAAATACATTCGGTTAATGTTCAGTACACGGTCCAGTCCCCACCACCCTCGCGCCCTCGCGCCCTCGCGCCGTCGTGAAGCTTCCAGTCAACGGCTCCTAAAACGTTTCAGTTCTTGTCCCGGCTCCTAAACACACTCGTATGCGCGATAGTTCATTCGACTCGGATTGACGTATAGAAAAATGTGTCGCATAAATATAACATGATTGTATTGTACTAAAACGCAAATCAGCAGGCCTCCTGCTGCATACAGTTGTGAGATGTAATGTAATGAGTTAATTTAATTAATTAATTTAATTACTAAGTCAGCTAATTCATTCAGAACCTGTGTATGGGAGCATCTACCGACAGCTTTGTTATAAATAGTTGCCTAATTAGTTCATTATCAGTATTTTATAGAGACCGTGTTATATCAGTAATCTTATTTTTAATATTTTGACTTGACGATAAAAGAAAAATAAAATTTCGAGATGATTTAATACATAAAAAAGCTTTTTCACACGGTCCGTCTCATTCATGGTTCCTCTGCGTGTCTGGAGGCTACTTGACGTAGCCTCCAGACACGCAGAGGAACCATGAATATTGGTCAGTATCCGATTGGGTTGATTACTGTAATATTAAACAGTTGCTCCGTCTGACTTGTTAAGTGGTAAGTCAGACCCGCCGCTAAGTAGTGGTGCGCTCGCCTTGCTGTGTTTCGGTGGAAGGGTGTGGGTGCTACTGAGATCACAGGAACTATATCTCCACCTCGGGTGACGGGCGCAACGCGATGCGACTTGGGTCTTATACTTACGTCGAAGAGGACCCAGGTCGCGTTATTGTTATCTGTGGGCGTCGGTGACCACTTGACATCGTTCCGTCACTGGAATCGCATAAAAAAACAATATCAAATTGACAGTAAATTTACAATGTAACTTTTTGAAAAACAGAAATACTGAGCTTTTTAACTACAGAATATTCTTAGAATATCTTCTCTGAGTACAAACATGTTCATATTAAAACTTGAGATATGGTCATTTTCCATTTCCCCTCTCCCAAGGGAACTGTGCTGTAATTCACGATAAAAAGTATCCTATGTCCTACCTCGGAGTATGACCTCAAATCGTGCCAAGTTTCATTTGAATCCGTCCAGTAGTTTCGGTGTGATGCGCGGCCAACATACAGACAGTCAGACAGACACGAATGAAAAAAAACAGTTTCGGCTTCAGTATCGATAATAGAGTGCGCCCCAAAACATTTTTTTTAAATATCTTCAATGTACAGAATTGGATCCGTTACAGTTATTATAAGTATAGATAGATCGATACCTCCCACGTAAGTTGTTGTAAGCCACAAAAATGCCATTTTGCGTTTTTATTAAAAACTAAAAAAAATAGCGTAAATACAATTTTTTCATGGATTTCCTAGACGTAAACTGTTGTATCTTTCTAACAAGAACGGACTAAAACATTGTATAAACCTTTGCAATGGTTTACGCGGGGTGAGGAGGAGGAAAATCATGCGCTCGCGTCTTGTATGTGTCACATACAACAGAATACGCCGGACTCTTAACCGGCCGTAAGTATATGTTTTATATAGTTTTAGTTCTCTAAAATTGACTATCATAATTAGCAGTAATTCAAATACATAACAAATAAACGTACTGGGATAATAACTAGAGGCCGTAGACTATGTGCTATGGTAAATAATTCAATTATACAAATAGTACCTAAGGGACACCCATTGAAAATAACAATGTTTCTTTAGATGAAATATAACTAAACAGTTTTCATGATTCAATCCTTCAAAATATCTGATGTATGTTTCTTTTTGTATTAATTTATTACCATTATTTAGGTTAATATTACTTTTTTGTGGTGTTATCAACTTATAATGTTGTATGGATTACTTACACCAGTTTACGTCGTTGAGCGATCATTAAATATGTTGTATGTAACACATATAACATTTTACGTTTACATTAAAATAAAAATATTGTTGTATGTAATAAATACATCATTTTACTTCGGGAGTTGTTATTAAAAACTTTGTTGTATGATGACATGCTATACTTTACGTAGCTATTACTTTTTTTTTTACTTAAATTCCATGTTGTATGTCAAAAGTCTTTTCAAAAATTGGGTTTATTAGCAATAAAATTTAACTGTTTGAGAATCTCCATTACCAATAAATTTTAAGGGAATGTTAGAAAAAGACATTTTAATGAATGGATGGATAATAAGTGAAAGTGTTTACGAAATTTGGGAAAATATATCTAGAAAAGGTAAAATACAAGCAAGAAGAAAAATAGGCCCATCATGTCGCTCCCCCAAGAAGTGTTTTAGCGAAGAAGATAGAAATAAGATTTTTGAGATGTAATTAATGTCATAATTTGCTCCACTCTAGGCGCAGGACCATATTCCGTACCAGCCTCTAATGTTCCCACTGCAGGGACACCGGCCTACTCTCGATAACTGAGAGTGAATGGGCTCTGATCTACCACGGGAGCCCATTCCGGATTGGTAGATGTCACATGTCGTCGAATTTTTGGTTCTAAGACATGTCAGTTTCCTCACGATGTTTTCCTTCACCGTTTCGAGAACGTGGTATTGCGCACATACATTTTTTCAAGTGAAAAAACTCATTGGTGCACGTGTGGGTTTGAACCAGCAACCTTCATATTGAAAGTCGGCGTCTATGCCCTTGGGCCATCACGCTCTCAACGAGGACCATATTCGCGAATATGTAATACTGTCTCCGAAGGGTTTCTTGTCTGTTTATTCCCCTCGGGTTGGTCGGTTAGGGTTGGATCAGACGTTAACTTAACAAATAAGATTAGCTTAAACATGAAAACTGACTGTAATTTGACATATCTGTGTGCATGTAATGTGCCTGGGGAGTTCCTGTGACACGTTATATGCTCACGAATATGTGTAAAATTTGACGTGTCCAAATGATACTTGAGATCTAAAGGAATAAATGAGTTTGACTTTGACTTTGATAGAAATTAAGTATACCGATTTTTTTAATTATAAAGAACTTATGAATGGACGTAATTATAATAGTTAAAAAATTCTATTTTTGTATTGACGTAGTAAAATAGAACAAAATAAAAGAAGTGCGGATATGTGCAGGATATCCTTTTAAAATTGAATAACGATTTGGCAAATAGTAGTGCTATGACGATTGCCATTAATACCAATACCTAAAGACGACAAAGAAATAGTACAGATAAACTATTCCAACCATCTTCCCTTCACAAAAGCAAATATGATGACTTTGAGTCTCTGTCTCAGAGGAATTATTCCAGCTACATATCACGACTTTTTCAGTAGTCTATCTTTTATTGTAGGCTCCCATAATGATGTTGAATTTTCTGGGTCTAGTTCGTTTTTTCTTTTTTTTAATTATGCATCTTCGTTTTATTATTGATTTTCATGAAAATAATATCAGTCTTATTACAAAACGTGGACTAACTTTATACTAGGTTTAAACCACCAATATTACATGGATATAGGTGGTTTAAACCTTTTTTTGTTGACGAAGGGGAATCTGCTGGTGGTTTAAACCTAGTACTAAAGTTAGTCCACGTTTTGTAATCGTATTAGTTTTTACTACTTTAAGGTTAAAATGAAACCAAAACTCAGGTTTATTTAATTGAAAGTAAGTCAATTGTCAACTAAAATTGTTTTTTTATTTTAAACTTCGAATGAAACCAAAGATGCTAATAATTATAAATACTTACCTGAATCCTAATTATATTGATTTTAAGTTGATTGTTGTTGATTATATTAGTTCTTAGAAAGAATTTGTTAAGTTACTAAAGTATTGTAAGTTACGTTTAGATTTTCTTATCATGTCAGAAATTTACAAGATCCTCTCTATGTTTCTCAAGAACCTTACTATGGTTGTTTAATTTTCAATAGGTTTTGATTAACTTTTAATGAAAAATCATTATCTATTTTAGTAATAGTAACTATTTTTTTTATATTATCGATACTTGTATATATTTTTTAGGAATGTTTTAATGAATATTACAATAAAAGTAATTATTTGCATATATTGGCAGTTAAACAACTCTAAAATCTTTTTTAAAGTTGTTTTAAGGTCTTTTATTGCAATATTCATTTAAACATTCCTAAAAAATATGGATTTAGTTCAAGTGCCGATCCTATTAAAAAAATTAAAGACATTTATATAACTTCATAACATTTTTATTTTTATTTTATACACAACAATAAAACAATCACAAATTATCAATTAAAAAATTAAGTATGTATTATTGGTCACATACACACTTAATTTTTTAACCTACAGTAGAATGAGACTCGTAGTTTTCAGTGTATATTGTTGTAACTATCACACTGACGTAATTTAAACTCCGCTGTATAACGTTGTAAGTATGACATACAACAACTGACGCAGCCTGTACTCCGCGGTATAATGTTGTAAGTATGAGATACAACAACTGACGCCGCCTATATTCCGTGGTAAAATGTTGTAAAAACGATATCTCAGAAAATATACATATTTTTCTAAATTATCTTTCAATATAGTCAAGAGAACTTTAAATAACATTCACATACCAAATTTTATAAAGATACTTTAAGAAATGCAGCTTTTAGAACAACTTGAATCTTTAAAACGCTCTCCTGTAAAATTGTAGTTTTGGGGTTACAACAACTTACGTGGGAGGTATCGAGATAGATATATAGATAGTCGTCGTCACAGGTGGTGAGCGCCGCCTGGTCCCGAGGCCCTTCTGGAGGAAGTCATCAAAATTCCAAGCAGATCCCGGAACGCTTCTTAAGGCGCCATTACGTTTTAATTCGCATTAAAAATGGCATATTTTTGTATTGGCGTGAAATAAAAGTAAACGTGGGACGTGACGACCTTTTATGGCTTGTGCAGGCTGTGCCCCCCCTGAACAAGGGGGGAGGGGGGGGAGGGAGTTGTCTGCCCGCGAACTACTCGTGGGAGCAGTAGGCCGACCACCACTATTGCCCCTTTCGCCAAACACTAAACTGTAAACAACCAGAGTAATATAAACAAAATTATTATGTTACTCTGGTTGTTTGTACCGCAATGTTTCAGAAAAATCCAATGATTAATGTTTCTGTTAATGATTTATTATTGTTTTTCCAGCTTCAGCTGTTGCCTGCGAGCTGCGTGCTGCGTGCCGCGTGCTGCGTGCTGCGTGCTGCGTGCTGCGTGCTGCGTACCGCGTGGTGCGTGAGTTCGAGTGCTCGTGGCGGGCGATGCTGGCGAAGTCGGAAGTCCGTTTTTCGTGTTGTGTTGAGACATTCTGTCCGACCGAGAGTAGTCGCGGACATATCGACCATTAACTAACTATTAAGTATAACGTTAACTATGGAGTCTGTGAAACATGGAGCGAGAGCCGCGCACCAGGGTCCGGGAGGGTCACGGGTTGTAGATAACATAAGGGTCTGGGGTGGTAGATAACTGGATCTTAATGTTCTTATTGCTTTCTACGCAATGAGATTAGGATCGGCGACCGTTAAAGCTCTCCAAGTGCCGAGCCGAGTCGGGACGCCGCGGTACGTCCAATGTATGTATGTATGTATGTACAGGGGCCCGAAGTAGGATTGCTTGTCACAGGGCCACAGGGCCAGTTCCTCAGTGCTCCGACATTCATCAACTGATTTGCAAATTCTTTTTAAGTCATCAGGTTATGCTTTCAGGTAGGTCTCATAGAAAACTCGACAAAACCAATTCAATTGTTTAGTTGTTAAACCAAAATAAATAAAATAAACGGTAAGGTGTAGGTACCTACACCCTGAGGGCGAGAAATAACGGATGAAAGATGTTTAGATGTACAGGGGGGTGAGGGGCCGGCCGGCCGGTGCGGCGCATCGTGCCGCGTGGGTGGGGCGGCACACGGGTCCCTCGGGTGGTACGGAATACGGAAGTAGCGCCAGAACTTAGACAAGGAGTGCCACCACGGCTGGCGGGCCGCCGCCAAGCAGGCACGCGGGCACGGTGGTATGTTTCAGTGAAAGGGTGTGTTGTGTGTTTTGTGCGCGTCGTATTGATGTTGTTTATGGGCGGTATTAACTACTTAAAATCACGTGGACTGCTAGATAGTGCCCCTCCGCCGGCCAGTGCCCCCCGCCGGCCAGTGCCCGCCGGCGCCGGCGATATAACGATATGTTTATCATAATGCTGTACAACGAGACCGTTTGTCTAATAAAATGGGTAATCTGCAGGTGTGGGGTCGGGGCAAAGGGAAACAGTAATGTATTGGCGTTTTGTGCGCTCGCGTTACTGCGAGGGGCGAGTCTACGTGCTTTCAATTATTATTGTTTATGAAAGGCCTACTTAGGATTCTGTTCTTATAAAAGTGTATTTAATTAAATGTTCTACTCACCTTTATCAAATGTTACAAGCGACGGCGCTTGGTTCGGGTACTACAATATTTAAAAAAAGTTTACAAGTTATACAATCACACGGGTACACTTGAACAGGAAAATCGTATCTGAACACAACATTTATCCGGATCGTCGGAGCCGCTTCCGAGATGCGCGACCTGATCAAATAAATATATTTACAGGAAACGCAAGGAGCAAAGTAATAACATTTATGGAAATTATACACAGCGCCATCTAGCCCCAAACTAAGCATAGCCTAGTACTATGAGAACTAGATACCTTCTGTTGTAAACATATTCATATAGACAATAAACACCCCGACGCAGAATAAACATCTATGTTCGTCACCCAGACGCTTGTCCCGTGGGGTCGCACCCCCGCACCCCCGCACCCCCGCACCCCCGCACCCCCGCACCCCCGACCTGCGGCGCAGAAGGCAGAGTTACCACCGAGTGAGCCGCGGCCTCCGCCAGAGAAGATAAAAAGAAACAAGTGAGGTCGCCCCAGTCATTCATGTCCACTCCGGCGGACGCAGTTATATTTTCATTAGTTGCTAATTCCGCGACCCGGAGACCAGGCCAGGCCAGGCCAGGCCAGGCGCAAACACCAGAAAATTCATTATTTCGCGCAGAAACGGTGCTCTCTCCGGTAGAACAAGATTTCGCGGAATCACATCTCATCACCCTGTTTCACAATTTTCACAAGATTTAATTTGAGATAACTTTGTCCTATATCTGTACGCTGGCGAAGTGAACGCAGACATGGTATAGTACTTCGGCTTGAACTAGAGATGCACAGCGAGAGGCGGCGGCCTGGCGGCAATCACGGGGCGGCCGGCACTCGAGCACGTGCAACGGAAACAATATACATTCATGCAAAATTGAATAATTCTTTAATCGACTTCTAAAAGGAGGAGGTTATCAATTAGGATATTTATATTTTTTTATGTATGTTCACCGATTTACAAAAAATATTTTTTTCACTTGAAAATATGCTTTTAAATTAATCCCATTGCTTATAATTTATCAAAATTGCTCCAATAGTTAAATTGTTAAATCAAAATAACTGGAAAAAATATGTTATTCAAGTAAACGAAATTGCGTATTTTGCAGCTTTGTATTATAAGTACGAGTAGTATTGCAGTTGGTTTTTCGTAATCGCATAATGAGTGCTTTTTACACAGAAAGGATTAATATTTTACTGGAACCGTTTCCGATATGTTTGCAGACTCGGCAAACAACCTTTGTGGATTCGTTCATTTGATACGCGAGCAATCAATTTCGTATTAATTGGATTTTTAAATTTAATTACAATGATAACGGTCTCTTATATTGAATTTTCCAGATCAATTTTCAGTTTGATGTATTTTCACCAATTAGACCCATCGCCTTGTTTATGTCACGAATGTCATAATTAATGAAAGCAACACTCGATTACTAAACTGGACTAAATTATGAAATAAATACTATTATAAAAGTATTTTAGAACGTTATTTTCTAATTGAGTGCAACAGAGCGTCGGTCGACAACTGTCCTGGCTATCACAGCCGCTACAGCCAGGACCTGGGCTCGAACACACGTAAACCTAACAAATAACACTAGCTAAAACATAAAAACTGACTGTAATTTGACATATCATGTAATGTGCCTAAGGAGATCCTGTGACGCGTTATATGCTCACAAATATGTTTACTTGTGTGTGTAATATTTGGGCGTGCGGCGTGCGGCGTGCGGCGTGCAGCGTGCCAGGAAGATGAACGAGTGAATAATGAAGCCAGCCGTTGAATATTCAAAGCAGATTGATGGTACAAGTGGATTTGCATAGTCTATTACTTGCGGAACCGCTCGGGGACACTTTGATAACTCCGAAGTTTAAAAGCCATGTCAATTTATGAAACGGTTCAATTCGGTTTCCGTTCGTGATGCGCAAGGTACATGGTTGATTAAATTATACTTGTTTCTTATTATTAACTGATATAATGTTAATTACAGTAGTCTACCAGATCGATATCGCTGCTACATTTCAATCAGTTTAAACACCAAGAATGCCAACATATTGGAGAAGATACCAGATTCATAATTACCTGGTGATAAGTCATAATAGTATTATTTCGTGTAGCCAGTGTATGGTTTCAAGGAAAGTGTGGTCACGTAGGTATGTCACTTAAGTACTCGACGATAAGCAGAAATGTGTAGGAGTACCGTTGGATTTAACCGAGGCCTTTGATACTGTCTCCATTCCACTATTACTGGGAAGATTGGGAGTCTATTGGAGTGCGACGAGATCCATTAAAACTTTTTCAAGATTATCTGTCAGTGAAAACAGGCAGTACGTACCTACAGCTCCAGTAGAACAGTGAAGTTCCACAGGGATCAGTCTGCGGGCCAACTTTACCTATCTATGTTTATCTTATATCTTTTTTTTTATATGTTTATATAACTGCAACAGGCCCAATTCAGTAGGGTGAACATATTTTGAAAAAGTTTTTTGGGAGGCACACTTTTGTCTATATTGTCAGCCTGATTACTGATTCCAAGACAAAACTGTATTTTTTTTACTAACTACTGAATAAATACAAATGGAGTTTGAGATGAACTGACCTCATACCACGATGTCCTCCGTACTTGTTACGTGATACTTGTTACCTCGAACGACCAAAAATATATTCACAACTTATTGATTGGGTTTCAATGGAAAGAGAAAAAGTTTATTTACTTTTAATTTGAAGAGTAGACTGTTGGCTGGTGGGAGAAGGAAGATCTGTTACGGATACGGAATATCCGCGGCGGATAGATAGTCTAAAGCTCCGCGTGCACAGGCTCGGGTGCGGCGAGGGGCGAGGGCGAGGGGCGAGGCGCCGCCTCCGTCGAAATAAAGGACAACGCTTGTGATTGGGAACACTTGTTTATTACAGCAGGTGCGTGTCGTCCGTGTGGTCGTGTCCGTGCATCCGCTGCAGCGAGTCCCGCGCGGCCGCCGCGCGCGCGCGCGCCCGCCCCACGCACCACTCGCGCCCCGCGCCGCACGCCGCGCGCACCACCGCGTACCCCTCCTGGGGAGCTCCGCACCACCTGCACCACCGATTATTTATTTATTTCAGACATGTCACCCGGAAGAGAAGAGAGGGACGGAGGACGTGGCGTTACCTGGCGGTGTACTGGAGGTAGAGCCTCTCCGCGACGCGGGGCCGCAGCGTGAAGTGCCGCGGCCACAGGCGGAACCCGCCCGACCCCTCCCACTCCGACACCACGTCCACGGACACCGAGCCTGCACAGAACCGCACGTGCGCTCACCATATCATTCTTTAATGCACACACACCATGCTAGGAAGCATTCTCTTCCAGTTGAACCTTCGGGTATACTGGAAAAGTTATTTCGCAGGTAGTGCACAGTTAGATTATAAAATAAAACAAAATTGCATATATACATTTACATACTAATAAATATTTGATTTATATTTCATAGACCAATATATTTATATTATATTCAAATCTTATAAATATGTGGACTATCTTTAGTACTAGGTGTAAACAACCATATCCATGTATCAAACAAAATTCGTATTAGAAAACACAGATCAACGCGAAACATGATTCATCTACGATTCCGAATACTAACCTCCATGACACCTAGTTTAACTATGGTCTAAATCACAAACGTCAAAATTCTATTTACCACCGGTGGCCACCGGCGGCCACCGGCGGCCACCGGCGGCCACCGGCGGCGATAAGAGCCCTCGCATTCGTCACATGCAGTGATGAAGAATTTAAACACAGGATCACATAAATAAATAAATAATAAACTTTGGCACATGACCCGCGGTGGGCTGGTCATGAAGCCAGTGCCCTCCATATTTTTTCAGTCCCCTGCGATACAGTGCTGACCATTTTCGTACCAGAAATACTGTGGAGAGGTTTTTTGGATTGTTGAAACATACTAATAGTGACCAGGAAAATGTAATTTAGATTTCTCGTAAGTACTTACTTTGAGAAAAGGATCATGCGAGCATGACCCTTGTAATACAAGTGAAGAGTTTCTCACTATATTCTCCATGGGGGGTCGGATGCCGTTTCAATCAACTAGTGCTGAATCAGTTTTAGGAACGCATGATTTTGTAGGTATTTAAGACATTTTTATTTAAGACAAAAGTTATGTTTCCAAGTATTTTTAAGAATGAAATAGTATGGAATGATAATGGAAATAAATATTTTCCACTGTGACAATATCAGTAATTTTTT
Source organism: Aplocera efformata (assembly GCA_921293045.1). Lineage (NCBI taxonomy): Eukaryota > Metazoa > Arthropoda > Insecta > Lepidoptera > Geometridae > Aplocera > Aplocera efformata. The sequence continues at coordinate 12,474,919 of OV121050.1, read as the reverse complement.
TATTTCTTTTGTTGCCCCATGACTCATGTACCTATAGGCATCACACGTTACTTCACATTGAAACCGTGAGCGCGACACGCGCAGACCAACACGTCAGTTGGTCGCGTCCGTGGGAGAGAGCCCTCTAGTAAAGTAATCAGATTACCAGGTAAGGAGGCAGTCCTTACTTGGTGTCCCGGTGGAAGGGTGTGGGCACCGGTGAAATCATAGGCGCATGAGACGTAACATCCCCGTCTCGGGCGACGGGAGCAACGGGATACGACCATGATACGTCTTGATTCGGAGGACCTAGGTTGTAATGGTGTTATTGCGGGCGGAGGTAACCACTTACCATAGGTGAGGTTTCTGCTCGTCGCGTCACGTCAGTACAGTATGAAAAAGGAAACAAGTCTAAGTAAAAAATTGAAATAATCAGATTTATAATAATAACATTTCAAAATAAGAACAGTACTGCGGAATAACGGAACGTTAAGATTGAATGGTTTCAGATTCAATGGTTAATTTTAATATAGTCTGTGGCTGTCACTTTGATTCACTTGATCCAGTTTATTGTTTTGTAATAAAGAGCATGGTATAATTTCGAAACCGTAACAAACCTAGTTCTGGTTAAACCCTGGTAATACCAGATTTTATGTAATAAGGCGCCTTTACAATGCGTAGCGTTTGTCTAAGTGGATGGAGCGACGACCCGAAGAATCACTGATAGTAATAGTTTGTAAGACTGGCTTCGTCCACGGGAACAGCAATACGACTTAGGTCTAGAAAGGGGAAGGGAAGACCAAAGTCACAACGCATTGTGCCTCGCTAAGAGTATAAAGTAAAATGAGGCCATTCTTTGAAGGGACCCAAGCCGATGCTTACATCGGCAAGATAATAAGACCAATAAAATGAAAGGGTACCCACTGCTAGAGTGTGAAACACTGAAGTAGCTCTTCCTGGTGTCGCCATCTGTGACAAAGCCGAAGTCGATCGTCGCCGGCTCAATGCTGATCACTGGGTACTCCAGCTCCAACCGCAAAGGTACAGTCTGTCAATCAATATTACACAATGTTCCTTCATTTTCCTCTAGTCTAGACTGTGTATGTTTAAAGCAACTTATTAAAAATCGTAACTATAATCATCATAATAATGTTTATTACACTTTCACACCTAATCGATTTCGATGAAATTTGTAATGAACTTAGCTCATACCCTGGACATAGGTTACTTTTAATTCCAATAAAGTAACGTCAATTTTTTAAGTTACCTGCAAAAATTACAACTTCAGATAGTTTTTTTTCCTATAGTATTGACTTATTAACCAAGAGTATTACCTCGGGCAATAGCTAGTATTAAAAAAAACAAATATTATTTACCAATAGAACATTGTCTGTGTCGTAAAAGCGCAGCTTGGTAGTGGTGCGCCGACACTTATCGTAGAGCGTAACCCGCGGCGCGGGCGAGGGGCTCGGCGCGGGCGTGCAGGTGGGCGAGCACTCGGGCGCGGCGGGCCCGCCGGCGGGCGGCGGCGCGCCCTCGGCCGCGGCGGGCGCGTCCGGCAGCAGCCACGCCTCCGCCGTGCTCACGCGCACCTCCACACACATCTGTTACAACACACGCAGCATCTTTAAAGTTAGCTAGTACTGATTCCTCTACTTGGAAACTCAAAACGGTGACTTATCTTCACACCGAACACTAAGACTCGAAGTACAGTTTCGAATAGGAATAGAAATTAATATCGTTTATGTAACCTCAGCCGTACACCGACCGAAAGTGGGATTCATTTATAAAATAATGGAAAAAACAGTGATATACAAAAAATATATAACCGTCGCTACAACGTTCACAGTACGTTAGTTAGGAGCGCCTGTCGCATCTAGCTAATGTGATCTGTTACAAGTGGTGTCTAGTTGCCTGCAGGGAGCTGCGCGGCAGCAGGTGCAGCGGCACGCAGCACTCGCGGCGCGAGGACGGGAGCCCGCAGCCGCAGCCCGCGTCGAGCACCAGCGACCACGGCGCCCTCGTGCGCGCACTTATCTCCATGGGGCCGGAACCTACGTTCTGGATTCGGAATGACTTCCTCACTCTATAAAAAATATAAAATTACAAGTGACCCAGGCATACTTATGACAAACAACAGGATGTTAAATGTTATATTAAAATATACCAAAATCCAGCAAACTTAAGCAGAGCTGAAAGTTTTATGGATCTGAGACACATCTAAATGGCGGTTCTAACTGTCACAAACTTGACACATGGTCACATGAAGCGTGACGTCCCTCGGGACCGGTACCGGCGGCCGCCGCGCGCGCTGGTAGAGAGAGGCGGTACCTGAGGACGTCCTCGCTGGGCAGGTCGAGCGCGCACAGCTGCACGCTCAGCTCGGAGCAGGAGGCCTTCAGCCTGCCCTCGCGGGCGGCCTGGCGCAGCCGCACCACCTGCGGCAGCGGGTCCGGCCGGTACCACCCCTCCCTGAGGAACAGTTGCACCACTGACACATGCAGAGTACTGATCCCGCGGACGGCCAGCTCTCGGCCGAGTTCGGCGACTGCTCATAAATATATTGTACACCTATTTATGTTGTTTATGAATAGGTACAATATTTGTCCATAATATCCTATGATATATGTTGTTTTGTCCATGATATTCCTATGAGATTATCCAAATTAGTTCACAATTAGTGCATATATTGCGTAGCAAACTTACAAATAAGATACAACCGAATTGAGAACCTTGCCCTTTCTAAAAGTCGGTTAAAATAGAAATTTGAAAAATAACTGATATAAAAATAAAACGACTGTTCCGTAGAGGAACAGAATAAGGTTCAAATTCTCCATCTCCATTGATTTAAAAAGCAACACAATTTTGAGGTAGGGTAAGAAATCTTTTCATTTTTTTTCTCGTCTACGTGGGTAGCCCTACCAGGGGATTGCGATCAGTCAGTTCGTTCGCACACGTCACCGCGTCCACATAAATCTTTTCGGACTCTTGTCCTTGCGCCTTCCGGAGGGCCGACAAGTGTTCCACCCCAGCCTGGAGATCTCCAAAACGTCCCTGAAACCTATGGTGGAGTGTAGTGCTGTTAAACTGTGCTTCCGTGCGATATCTGCTGCCGGGGTTCGACGCAAGCCTCCCACATACAGGTTAGTGGTTATCCCGCGAGGACAATTATATGTTTAACGCCTACACAACGACTTAAATAATTTCAAAGTAGCAAAATACGTAATTTCGTTTACTTGGATGACATATTTTTTCCAGTTATTTTGATTTAACAACTATTGAACCGATTTTGATGAAACGTCTATGGGACCAATCTAAAACCTATGGTGGGGGGTCCGAGCCAGGTCCGGGGACTGGGCGTGAGGCGTGGGGGGTCCGAGCCCGGTCCGGGGACTGGGCGTGAGGCGTGGGGGGTCCGAGCCAGGTCCGGGGACTGGGCGTGAGGCGTGGGGGGTCCGAGCCAGGTCCGGGGACTGGGCGTGAGGCGTGGGGGGTCCGAGCCCGGTCCGGGGACGGGGCGTGAGGCGTGGGGGGTCCGAGCCCGGTCCGGGGACTGGGCGTGAGGCGAGGGGGGTCCGAGCCCGGTCCGGGGACTGGGCGTGAGGCGTGGGGGGTCCGAGCCCGGTCCGGGGACTGGGCGTGAGGCGTGGGGGGTCCGAGCCCGGTCCGGGGACTGGGCGTGAGGCGTGGGGGGTCCGAGCCAGGTCCGGGGACTGGGCGTGAGGCGTGGGGGGTCCGAGACCGGTCCGGGGACTGGGCGTGAGGCGTGGGGGTCCGAGCCCGGTCCGGGGACTGGGCGTGAGGCGTGGGGGGTCCGAGACCGGTCCGGGGACTGGGCGTGAGGCGGGGGGGGTCCGAGCCCGGTCCGGGGACTGGGCGTGAGGCGTGGGGGGTCCGAGCCCGGTCCGGGGACTGGGCGTGAGGCGTGGGGGGTCCGAGCCCGGTCCGGGGACTGGGCGTGAGGCGTGGGGGGTCCGAGCCCGGTCCGGGGACTGGGCGTGAGGCGTGGGGGGTCCGAGCCAGGTCCGGGGACTGGGCGTGAGGCGTGGGGGGTCCGAGACGGGTCCGGGGACTGGGCGTGAGGTGTGGGGGGTCCAAGCCCGGTCCGGGGACTGGGCGTGAGGCGTGGGGGGTCCGAGCCCGGTCCGGGGACTGGGCGTGAGGCGTGATAAAGGACGCGTCAACATTTACAGACATAAGTAAGCACATCCCCAGTGGCGTAACTATACTTTCTGAGGCCCCTGGCCGATTCATTGGATGGGGCCCCAGTAAAAATCGTCACGTTGTAATTTAATAAAGACTTAGTAATAATATTACTTTGTCCGATCTTTCTATTCCGCAAAAGTATCAATAACATTATCAACTTTGTATGGTGAGCATGAAGTTTGTTCTCGGGTCTCGGGTATTTGTCATGTGTTTCTGTTTGTCCATGCCATCTGCGACACAGAGAATCATAGTGCACAGGTATGAGTGTGTAAATGTCTATTTAAAAAACTACCAGAACATCATCATACTGGAGCACCGCGCGCGACCAACATTAACATTAACCACAAGTTTAGGAACGAGTCCGTGTCCGCGGGGTGTTGTCACGTGTCCGGCGAATACCGGGAAGCCAAGTACACGATTTAATATAAAAATTTCCTGTTTGAACGTTATGTTTACCTTGTGTGTTGACGCTTACCACCGCTATATATTATATATATTCGGAAACGCAAATATATTCGAAAAAGCAGCTAGCGACGCACACAGCAAGTTATCTGTATTTGATGTGTCGGATAACTGCCAAATTTTTAATTTTGTATAATGCCGCTTCATATTCCGTAAAAATTTCAACCCATTAATTATGGTATAGCATGGTTACGAATATACAATAGAACCCTTGCAGATGCCGCCGTAGGCGCGGTGACGGTAGTGCCTCCAGTCCTTTGGAGAGGCTCCATACCCCTCGCGGGGTCGGGGGGCGGCGCGGGGTCGCAGCGCAGAGACACCACCTAATATTGTAACGGCAGCGACACCAACCCTTGGTTGAGCAGCGGCAGCGCTCGCAGCATCACCGCGGTGGGAGGGGCCACCTCGCAGTTCGGCGGCGCCGCCAGCGTCACCTGCCAGTCTGCCCACGCGCCCGGCGGCACCGACCGACACTCCGGAGAAACCTGCATATTCCCTGACATTATTGCATGCCGAAGATTGTACACCTTCATAACATCACATCGATCACATACTTTCAACCATCCACCGAAATTGTTGGCATGACTGATGTAGCCGACGAAACAATTCCACGATCACTCTACTTAATGTATACAACATGTGCCTATGTGATGAAAATAAATGAAATAGCACTCTACTCGCGGCGAGATACATTGGGTTCCCCGCGGTAACGCTCGCCAAGTCCCTAGACGCATCCGACTCCGACAGTTAAATATGGCACTAACGTTTCGTACTGATCTCTTGTGATCAGTGTTCTCGACGTAGACGGTGAGTACAAATATCTTTTTGGCCGTTGAAGGATCCTGGTATCGATTTGTAATAGTTGAGCCGGCTTCCCGCCGACCTGGCCGACCGCCGACGATCGGCGTCAACTCGTCCACGCGCCGGCCGCCAGCTCTTCAGGCTCGCGGGCGGAGGTCTCTCCACACTCTCGTGTCGGTGGAAGGAGCAGTTGCGCATAAAAATCCAGTTGCTCGCGTCCATAGGTGAATACCCTCAGAAACGCTACACGTTCCCCCCCCGGGTGGTGCTAAAGGATCGACAAAAAGTAGCAGGCGTTGTGAAAAGTTTGCCCAGAGAAACACTGCCTCCACATCTGGAAATCTGCCGCCGAGCGGTTTTGCGCTTGCATCGCCGTGTTCCGGTGGAAGGATGTGGGTACCGGTGAAATCACAGGCACGTGAAACGTAACATCCCCGTTTCTGGTGACGGGCGCAACGGGGTGCGACTTGGATCTTCTCACACTTCGATTGGGTAGGACTTAAGTCGTATTGCGGTCGTTATGGGCGGGAAAACCACTTAACATGAGATGGGCCTTCCGCGCGTCCCGTCACTTTACTTATATAAAAAAACAGCAGGTCCAGCTGGTGACCTGGTAGAGCGCGCGGTCCTGCCGCCCGAGGTCGGGGCCCAGGAACAGCTCCACGAGGGTGTCCATCTCCTCCTCGTACGAGCTCGCGGCGCTCGGCGTCGAGTCCTCGCCCACTGCGCTCTCTGCTGTGTATGGAACATAATTTAGACACGGAACTTTTTTAATCATAAAGCAAAATGAGTCGGCTATTTCTTCTGTTCGTGTGAGCGTGTGTCGAAAAACTTTGTGGAGCTGCCCGAGGGTCAGCTCCGGGCATGTCGCCCCAGGGTGACACGGATTGGTATATCACCAATCCGGCTATATTGTAGAGCTCTGGCAGACCCGACCCGATCCCTTGAGGGTACTCACGTTAGGTGGAGCCTAACAACAACCATATATTGTACCTGTGTTCTTAAGTACTTATTCGTGATTCACATTCTCACATCCCACACTCCACCCTGCCGACTGTGAGTGTGGACCCTAACACTAAACATGTAACGTACGATTCCCCCCGACTCACAGTCGCGCGCGAGGCAGGGGCAGGTCCGCGGCAGCGCGTCCACCAGTCTGAAGTACAACCGGAACGGCAGCGCGTCTTGTGGATGTTCTGCAATATAAAAATTTAAAATTATGTCGAAAACACGTTAAGGTACTGTATAATATCATATACTAGCTGCCGTCCCGCGTAGTTCTCGTTACGGGGGTAAAATACAGCATATGTACTCGCTGATAACGTAGCTTTCCATTGGTAAAACAACTGTTATGATCGGTTTAGTAGTTTAGGCGTGTTAACATTTATAATATTAGGAGTACAAATAAGTTTTTTTACACAAATTAAATATTTATTGTAGAAGAACGGTAATATAAATTTATTCAAAATATTGCCCATCACTTGCAACCACTTTTTCCCATCTCTCAGGCAGCATTCGAATCCCACGTCTGAAGAACTCCTTGTCTTTTGAGGTTATCCACGAATCAACCCAATTTTTGGTATCCTCATAAGATGTGAACCGCTGCGCCGTCAGAGCATGTGCTACGGACCGGAACAGGTGATAATCGGACGGTGCAATGTCTGGTGAATACGGCGGGTGGGGTAACACTTCCCAATCAAGTGTTTCTAAGTACTTTTTCACGGGAGCCGCAACATGTGGACGAGCATTGTCATGCAGAAGAATAATTTTTTCGTGTCTAGAATAGTATTGAGGGCGTTTTTCCTTCAGAGCTCGGCTCAATCTCATCAATTGTGTTCGATAGAGGGCTCCAGTAATTGTTTCGCTCGGATTAAGCAACTCATAATACACTACACCTAGCTGATCCCACCAAATACACAGCATAAGTTTTTTTCCGTGAATATTCGGTTTTGCTGTTGATGTTGACGCGTGGCCAGGTAATCCCCATGATTTTCTTCTTTTTGGATTGTCATAATGTATCCACTTCTCATCACCAGTTATGATACGATGTAAAAAACCCTTTTTTTATGTCTAGCTAGCAGCATTTCACTTAAGCATAATCGGCGTTCAATATCTCTCGGCTTTAATTCGTACGGAACCCAATTTCCTTGTTTATGAATCATTCCTAATGATTTTAAACGATGTGAGACTGCTTGCTAAGTGACTTCTAATGTTAGAGCAAGTTCTTTTTGTGTTTGAGATGAATCTTCCTCCAATAATTCCTCCAATTCTGCATCCTCGTAAATTTTTGGCCTTCCACTGCGATCTTTGTCTTCTACGTCGAAATCACCATTTTTAAACTTTTGAAACCACTCTCGACACGTTCTCTCACTCAAATCAACCTCACCATATGCTTCTACGAGCAATCGATGCGCCTCAGCAGCAGATTTCTTTAAATTAAAGAAGTAAACTAATATTTCCCGCAAATGACGCTTACTTGGCTCAAATTTTGACATTTTCAACTTATAAAAATTATATTTTACCAATATATTGTAAAATCAATGATATTAATAGGTTATGTTGTTCTTGAATGTCCAAACTATTTTTTAAGCCGGTTATCATCTGCGAAAGCTAACCGAAACTCCGTGCCGCGCCATCTACAATAAAACGGCGGAATCTTATTTGTACTCCTAATATTAGTTAGGATGTTGTGCCATTCCAGGCACGCGAGGTGCCCAGCAGTACGCAGACGGTTGCACATAAACTATTTAAAATTCCAGCCAACATTCAGTAATCGGTTAGTCTGATTCCTAATATTACCAATACGTGTTTGCTTGAAAAAACCATTTCCCGCCGAGACAATTCTCGATGTATTTTAGTCTGTATCTCAAAGTGGCTTTAAAAATAAACATGTAAAATGTAGGTATCCTCTATAAACGGGTTTATTTGAGATATTTATTCGCATAAAATCCATTATGTGGGTTTACTTTGTGTGGAAATTCGAAATATCCCTGTGGATGGAAATGCTGAAAGCATTGAAAACGCATTAGCAAAATGAAACTTTGCCCCTCGCCAGCGAGCACTGTGTCACGGGCACGGGCACGGGCACGGGCACGGGCACGGGCACGGGCACGGGCACGGGCACGGGCTCGGGCACTGCAGTGTCGCCGCGGGAGCTGCCTTACGTCCTACGAGGATATGTCCGACAAAATTTGTTGAGATTGCCGCGCAAACAGCGGTCTGTATCTAGCGCTCATAAATAGCAGCATAAATAAGGGAAACTTAACTTGTAATGTGAAGCAGCCGTCACTGTCATTAGAATATTGAAATAGAATGTCCCGTGATGCGGCATGCGAGTGATGCAGGTCCGCTAACCGTCACATGCATGCTTGTCCAGGGTTTGGAATCGAACCCGCGACCTACAGCGCTGAGGCAGCCATTGTCATTATATTATATTATCATTATATTATTTATGATACTTGAGATCGAAAAAATATTGAATATATAATTAAGATGATCTGAAAGGGTCCGCTTAAGATTAAGATGACTTTTAACAGATGAGTAATGTGGTTTTGTTAATAATGATAAACCTCTGTCCGACATGAGGTGTGAGCTCACGTCACTACACGTCCGATATGTCAGTTATTGGGAGCATTCGGGAGGTATTCATTTTAATAATTTCAGTAAAAGCGTTGTATTTCATAAAGTTCTCGGAACAAAATATTAACAAATATAGCGTTGGCATTCTCTCGAGGCCTCGCTCCCGCCCTCCGCCTCCGCCCTCCGCGGCGGTCACCCGGTACTCGGCATAATACCTGTTTAACCCTCCACTAAAAAGAGGGCAGTTATAAGCTTCAAGGGTACGCATGTCTGTCTCTGAAGTCAATTCCTTTGAGACAACTTACTATGAACTTTTTGTATGAAGTTTATTATATTTTGTAGGAAAGCTGATCTGAGCCATGATTGGTCTGTGAATAAATTATTCCCGAGAAAAACTTCCGTTTCTCTCCTGAGTTAAAATTGGGTTTTAAAAGTGTGTGTAAAATATGTAATTTTTTATGAATATTTTCTTTTGTAACCGTTCATGTCCGCCGACAAACTACAGCAAGGCGCCTCGGCCGGCCGGCCGGTGTGAGTCCTCGCCAGCGCGTGTGGCGGCCCCGCGCGGGCTGCGGCCGCCTGCCCGAGACACGGGCGACACGCGCTGCTCCGCGGAGTTCCCGCGGGTAATATAATATTTGCAACATAATTGTAACATTAGTAGGTATGCAATTAACCATTATTTACATAAAACCTAAGCAGTAATAATTAAAAAAAATAAAAAATATTTATTCGTTAAAGGTTAACTCTTTAAGCTCTTTTGTCTTTTGTGTGTCCGGCGAGCCGCCTGCAGGGGCCGGTGCGGTGCGGTGCGGCGTGGCCGGGCACAGAGGGCTCTTTAAATAATTAGAAAACCGTGTCGGGCCCGCCCGAGGCCCCGGGTGCGTCTGAACGCGAACAACTTACAATGGAACAGATAAAAGCGAAGCCTTAAAATAATCCTTACTGTAATTGCTCGGTGTTACGTTGCAGAATCTTAAATCGACCGAGTAATTACTTGGATTCGACTATAACTGAATAGTCGTTTTACATTTCCGAGGATGCGAAGGATTAAAGGAGCACAATGATGTCGCACGACGACGCACCGCCTCGGCGTGCTGCGCCGGGTTGCGGCCGGCGCCACCCGCCGCCGCGGGCCCGCCGGCCGCTTCGGGGATCACGGCGTCGCGGCGGACGGAACCATTCACTCATAAAACTTGTCAGTTAGTTATAAGTTAGGCGCGTTCGTAAACTACCTGCATGACCTTAAGATTTTAGATTTTTTTGTTGACTTTACTCAACTACGGCAAATACCAAAAGTACGGCTCTTAAGATATATTTCCCAAACAACGGCGAGAGCTAAACTCACTAAAAACCTATATATACAATAGTACCGAGTCGAGTTCCTCCGCCTGCGAGCGAGCGGTAATGGCCGAGGTCAACGAAACTAAAACTTCCCTTGTTTTGCTTTACTTCAATTTGTTGGGTAAATTTAATCCCTTAATGGTTTCATTTTATTTTTCAAGGATCAAACACACTAACCTTACCTTACCTTTAAATAAAGCTGTTTTTTTAAATTACGAGCCAGTTGTACCAAGTATAACAAGTAACGTTTAGTGGATGTCGGCGAGCCAAGCCAGCTCCGGCCGCCGGTGCCGCCACTCGGTGGAGGAGCGGAGTCCTCTCCTCCACGAGGTCACTCACTCTTCGCTAGTCAAAAATTATCATTAACTAAATCATAACCAAATTGCCAATATTCAGTGAAGCAACCCACGTCTCTCTGTAATTTGCTATTCAAAAGGCAAGTTAATTAGTGAAACAATGCTGAGCAATTTTCATTACGAGATTCGACAATATCTGTTATCATGATTTGCAGACGAACATTCTGTATATTATCATGATGTAACAGCTATAGTGTGCTGAAAAAGGCACTCATTAACTGAATCAGTATTTTGTTTCGTTAGATTAAAATCAGTAATTAAACTTCAGCTTTCAATAAAAGTAAATCAAATAAAATTATTAGAACGCCGCAGGATCGGCGCTCGAGGTAGGTACCTGCTACCATGTTTGTTTTCCGAGAATGGGGCCGAGATTCAGAAAAAACTTATTTAAAATTAAAAAGGTTTTACGCAGCAACTTTTTTATTGGGTTGCGGGATGCTCGCCGAATATGTTGAAGCTCTGCAACAACATACAATATATACATACGAGTATGAAAAAAATGGTATTTACACAGCAAGTGTGTATTTTCTAAAATTTAGCATATGTTCAGATTACATCTTCTAACAAGGACGAATTTTATAAATATATTGTAAATGTTTAAACCCTGAAAACAGACTAGTATATTTTTTTTTTAAATTAAGTACATTTCAATTACGGCTCTCATTTAGAACGCACTGCGTTCTGTCTGCGCAACGGGGACCATTCCATGGTACCGCACGCCGGGTCGGGCGGCCGCTCCCGTCGGATCCCCGTCCGCGACCGCGGCATGAGATGCCAGCTCCGCGACGAACGATGCGGCCCATCGCCAGTTCGCATCGCAAACTAATAATCAGATTGGTTGACCAATTCCAGAAACTATCGAAGCGGCCGAGGAATCACTTCCTTCATGATTGTGCTCCAAATAATCTGGAATATAGTTCGCTCCCCGCCCTCCAGCGCCGCCTAGATCTTCCTTCATAGTTACGACTAAGACACACTGAAAATTTATTAGCAATTGCCATTTCTAGTTTTCGAAATCCAGAATAGCATAATTCTATAAATAACAGTTTATATAAATGAGATGTATGAGATCCCATTTGTGGAAATGTTTAGCGCTCGCGGCACACTCTACGGAACGTTTGTCATGATAAACATCTCGAGTAATGGCCGGGCCGACCTTCCACGGGTCACGGGAATGGTGACTCGATACGATTCGCGCAAGATGACGCTCGCGGTGCACGGCGCTAAGGCGCTCCGGCGCTCAGGCGCTCAGGGGCTCAGGCGCTCAGGGGCTCAGGCGCTCAGGCGCTCAGGGGCTCGAGGCGATCCACATTTCGGAAATGCAATATTAATCATGCAGATGACTAAAAAAAGCAAGTTAGAGATAAAACTATTAAGATAAAGAAAAAAATAACGATAAACTCTATAAAAAATATTTAACAATCAACTAGTTTAAATGAATTAATAAAATAAATTAGTAAAATGTATCATTATAAAGCTCTTTAATAACTTTTAAACTTTTAGAGTTTATAAATTTTAAAACTATCATGGTAATGAACATTATAATTCGTGCTACCGAGATATTACCATGATTTGTGAGTCACCAAACTCACTCACAAGATTAATTTAAACTATGGGACCGCTTGCATACCAATGTCAATGGCGAGTGGTTAAATATATTGAGAGCAGTGTAGTAAGCATTACTTTGATACATACTATTAGATTTCAGTATACTTATGTTACACTTATATTTTTCACGTAAATGTCTGTGGCTGTTTTGTGTAGGTACCGGTAAATATTGTAGATTTATTATTACAAACAAACATATTATATATAAATATATAGGACGCATAAACGTCAATATATTTTAATTTAAAACAATGGTGGTCTCAAGGCATGTGTACTTTAATAAACTTTTTAATAAAATATAACTCTAATACATTTGTTATGTAATAAAAAGATGGATAAGATTTCTACTGAGCACCGTAACTGAGAATAGACGTCATTGTAGTAAGCACTATTTTGCTGTTTCACTGTTTACTTTAGAGATGTGAGCTTTCCAATTTAAATGCGAGTCTATTATAATACCAAAGGATTTGGTTTGAGCAAGTTCTTTAACTGTACTGCCTTTGTTTTTGATTCTAATACGTAACTATTCTACTTTGTAATTTATGATCAACATTGTCTTGATCCAATTGCAAATTAAGCAAAGAAAAGGTACCGTGTTCAGTGAGCAGCGACGCGTGCACCGCCAGCTCGGCGCGCGACCTGTTCCTGAGGCGCACCGTGCGCTCGGGGGCCGACGCCGACATCCTGGGGGCGGAGCCAAGTCTATACTTTACCTGCGACGTATTACAAGTACGACAAATGGTGTTTTATATTTTAGTTCCAAACGATCCTAATGAACAAATGGCCAGCCCAACGTTAAACGGTATACGCTGTCAGCACATCATTTGGCTGGACTTATAAACCACCACGGTTACGAACATTATTTATACTTAACGAGATATTTATCATGAGTTGTGAGTTTTGTTGTTCCGATAGTTCGACGCAGTTTAATGCAGCATGGTCTCGGTCGAACTTACAAATCTAGAATTGATGCACGACTATTTCCCCGGCCCCCATACCCGTGTAACCTGAGCACGGCCGCTTGGCGGTGACACGGTGACACGGTGACACGGTGTGCACGTATAGTGACGCTCGTCATGCTCCGACTCTGCGGCTTGTGAATTATTGAGCTCCGTTACAAGTAGATACTCGTACATCGGACTGAATGTACTAGGTACAAATAATATGACTCGGCTACTCTAAAAGTAGCCCATTAGTATTTTTAGAGAGATACACTCGCCACAGTGTGCGTAGTTTAAATGTCAGATATAAAGCTGATCCGATCAGAATAAAAAGGGAGTCCTTGTGTCCGCACACGGTAGGGGGACCGGTGAGTGGGACGGCCGAGGTCGGGGGTCGACAGTCTACGCAATAATTAGTTCGCGAGCTTTGAGACAAACTATGTTCTATAAATAACTTCGTAGACATTTTGTATCAGCAGAATTCTATTTCGTCAAAACATTTAATTACTAAATACCAGGTCATTGATGTCTTTGATCGTGAGTTTTGTTCATGGTTTTAAATAAATTAAAAAAAATCTAGGACATTTCACACCGCGCCACCTGCGGGCGCCAGATTATTCATAGAGTAGGGTTACATGTGATGTGGGATTCATACTTATGAATTCACAACTCATGTCTTTACGTGAGCAGGTTACACAGGCAGGTCCACAACTCCACCTGTCGCCGGGAGGGAGAGGACTGGCGCCAACACCTATAGTTTCTTCAATTCAAAAAAGCAACTACTCTACGATACTTATACAGTATAGTCGACTGGAGCGACTGGACTAAATAAAGCGACTGGAGCGACTAGAGTGACTGGAGTAACTGGATCGACTAGAGAGACTGTAGCCTTGAGCTTGCGGCGGCCGCGTACCACACCGGTCTTTCATGATCCTCGACTGCCACATAGGCCCATATCTTTCTTCCATAGTATAAATAAATAATTTTCTTTCTTTACATTGAATATTAAATTCACAACAAAAACATCAGTTCACGCAATGAAAGGATAATTTTTCATTTGTACGATAATCCGCTTCAGAACTTTATCAGAACACAAAGCCCCTGTCATTCGCTTCGTTCGGAACATAAATAGAATTAACTGACACACCATAATGCCCTCACGTTTCGTACCGTAATACCTCCTCGTATGTACTCGTGCAGGGGACGGGGGTGGGGGGTGGGGGGTGGTTACGTTTTAGTCTTCAGACTAATTTGTTGGATCGGAGCGCAAGGGTTTTTTGTCAAATGCAATTTGAGGTGCATGTGGTCTAGCTCCAGGCGGAGCAGGAAAAGATTTAAATATAAGTCAGCATTTCAATCAGCAGTGTGGTGAAATGTAAGTGCTGACTTGTATGCATGTGTGGCGGGGTGCGCGGGTTTGGCGGGGTGCGCGGGTGTGGCGGGTGTGGCGGGGTGCGCGGGTGTGGCGGTACCACAGCATGACGGGCGCGCGGCGCGTGTCCGTCAGGTCGAGCGCGAACTGGAGCGGCGCGCCCACCGCCTGCACCCACAGGTCCACCACCAGCGGCTCCAACTCCTCCATCTGGAACATATTTATTTATAGCGGGGGAAACCGAAAGTGGAAGTTTTTATTTTACACTAGAGACCACGCAAAATCCGTTGCGTGCTTTAAGAATTAGCGGATATCCAGACAGATACACGGACGTGAAAAGCGAATGTTTTATACTATGTATAAATTATTTTAAATCTGACAGTTTATTTCATTATTTGTTTTAAATTAATTTGAAATAAAAAAAACATGTACATGAAATACTAATCGCTAACTGTGGGTACTATCTGTCGACGCAAGTGCAAGCAGCCAGCTTCGATTCGTCTCTTTGAATCAGCTTATACGAGTATCACGTGCGACGTCAATTTGAACTCGATAAGTGAAATACCGAACCCGATACCGGATCCCTCCCGCCGACCACCAAACGCCAAACGTTTCCTGACGTCAATACAACAACAACTTCAATTATTTTTTCCAGCATGAAACATGGTTCATGGTAGCGACGTAGCGCATGCACCGGCGTAGCAAACGCGTAGCCAACAACGTAGAACACGCTTTTTATGCCGCGTCCACTTCTGAACACTCCGTGCACATCACTACTCGTACGAGTGTCCACTCATCTCTAAGCAGATGCTTAACAATTGAAAATGTATTGACGCGCGGACATTTAATACTCGTAGCCGTCGTATGCATTCATTTTGCATTGATATGTTTCAATTGAATTATATTCAGCATTAAAGGTAATTCGCAGGTGGCGGTAGGAGCTAGCGGTGGGAGCACCCGATGGCGGTACCTGGCTCTCGATGTGGCCGGTCACCTGGATGAGCAGCTGGTCGCGGTACAGCCCCCAGCAGTCGGCGTACACGAGCACGCGGAGGTCGCGGGTGGCGCGCGGAGGCAGCTCGCCCCCCGGCGGCGCGCACTGCACCGCCACGCCCGGCTCGCGGATGTCGTGCGCCCACTCGTCTGACGACGATAGATAAATAATTAAATGATCATTCTGTTGTTTTCTTCTGTTCAATGGAAACAAAATTTATGTAATCCATTACTTAAATACTTAGCGGAAACTGATACTCTCTCGGCTGAGTGATGCGTGAGTCGAATATTAATTGCCTCATACTGCTTCCCAAATAAAAGGAAACTAAGTTAAGTTTTGTTTCGCGGCTCCCATTGAGTTAATAAATAAATATCAGCGTGCGCCGCCCTCCTCAGACGATACATTATTCTACGCGGCCTGCTCGGCTTCCCTGCTCTGCTTTTTTAATGTAGGGAGGGCGGTACTCTTCCTTGGTCGCGGCATCACCCGTGGACGGCTGGACCAATTTTGCTAATTATTTTTTTGTTGTGTTTGTTATTGTCAGAAGCTTCTTAAGAAAGTTCCGCAGAAAATTTCCCGAAAACCGCGGGGCGCAGCTAATTTTTAATATTTCTTATGTAACCTGCACGAGATGTAAGTAACATTCAGGTAACATTGTTTCCTTAAGCTTGTGACCGCCGCGCCGCGCCGGCGTCGCGCTGCCTTACATATGAGATTATAACATTTTTCGCCATCGATATGTATGAAAGCTCTCGGTGTAAATCTATTCATGTTGAATATGATGGTCTTCGTAATTTTATTCTTATTTTAGAATGTTTATTCATGCCAGATTTACACGATGCTAGCGTTTTCTTTCAGCTATTACGTGGAAATAAATGATTGAAATTGGTATTTGTGCTACTCAAGTTCAAAATTAGTAATCATTGTATAATATAAAACAAATAAAGCGGAATAAAAAAATCAAAGAAAATTAGATACAAGTTCCGGCGTGTGCGGCGCGACCACTTTGTTTACCCACAAATTAAATATTCCCACAGCGGCACAGCGGCACAGCGGCACAGCGGCACAGCGGCACAGCGGCACAGCGGCACAGCGGCACAGCGGGAACAGAGGCGCCCGCCGCGCCGCGCGCCGCGCGCCGGGCTCCCGGGCCCGGGTGAAGCCGCGCGCCGCACTAATCCCGTGACGAGACAGCAGTTAACATACAGTTATCCTCATTGTATGAAAATCACTGGGACATTGGCGACAGGTGAGGCCACCTCACAGCGACAGGAGTAGTCTCGAGAGTAGGATAGGATCGGTTTACTCGATGTCACTACTAATGGTCAAGTCCATTCATTAGTACGCGCATCGAGTCAACTGATGAAAAATGTGCTGCGGTCATGTACTTTTGGAGTTACCTTTTAGTAATACATCTTATCGTCTAAATTATATTTCTCATATTATTCACACGTTATCAAGCATTACCGTGAGTAAAATCATGTGTATAGGGCCTCGTTCAGAAACGTGTATTGGTTGTATATAAGTTAATCTGTGTCGGCTTCGTTAGTGCCAGATATTTTTAAATTCTCTCGGCGAGCCAAAGCTCACATTACCTAAAACTTGCCCATCAACGGTTCACTAGTAAGGTTTATAGTGTATTATATAGTTATTTTAAAACTTAGTTAAAGTTGTTGTTAAATATGATTTATCGAGAAAGAAGAAAGTAAACTAAAATAATATATTTTATCGCGGTGACGTTTTTCTCCCAAACGCTTTGTAAATGAAGATTTATTGTAAATATTGTATTTAGCTGCAACTCGTCCGACGTCGACCAGCACCACCGGGCGGGACCAGCGTCTTAACATGACCCGATCACATCTCTGTACTTATGACCTTCATATTATTATTATTGTTTCCCGACGGAAAACAAAGGAATTTATTAAACAAAGGGAATAACAGCTGATTGATGACGCGCCTGGCGGCCAGAACGCTCGAGGAGCAACCTCACGATATAGGATTATTTACTTGCGGACTTTTTCCACGAATATTGATTTGTTATTAACAAGAATATGGAAATGGGTTGCGGACAATGTATTGTCGAAGTTGTGATTGCAAGTGACACTGCATACAAAAATATATCTCCTTGTGAGAATGTAACAGATTGACGTGGCGAAGGCTTTGCTCGCAAACAAAAAGCAATATTTTAAAACTATATCGATAAGTGCACGCGCTGGATGTTTTAACTGAAAATAACTTCTACGGCTGTGAAGTTGATAATAGCGGTGAAAAGTGCAACGTACTGTGAGGTCGGCGGGAAACTGGCCAGCACGCGGGAGGGGCTGGGGGCATGCGGCGGAGGAAGGGAGACAACACTATCAGCTGACCTTTGTCCAGGGTGCGCGTGCGGGTGCGCGGCCAGCGGCGCACGGTGGTGCTCCAGCGGGTACTGTGAGGTCGGCGGGAAACTGGCCAGCACGCGGGAGGGGCTGGGGGCATGCGGCGGAGGAAGGGAGACAACACTATCAGCTGACCTTTGTCCAGGGTGCGCGTGCGGGTGCGCGTGCGGGTGCGCGGCCAGCGGCGCACGGTGGTGCTCCAGCGGGCGGGCAGCGCGCTCAGGTTGCGCAGGCGCAGCCGCCGCGAGCGCACTGCAAAACACACACACACGCAGTGCATAACCATTCTTGACAAAAACTTGCCCAACTGCAACGCACCGCACAATCTTACCTATGAAAAAGTCAATCATTATATGTCTGACATTGATGTGACACCCCCACACGTAGCCCGCCCGACACCCGACACCCGACACCCGACACCCGCGGCCCGCCTCGCTCCCAGCGATGTACAGCGAGCGAGGAGAGGTCGCGGCGTGAACACACATTAATGTCAAGTTCCGCGACCCTTACAATGATTAAAGTTCTTTCATTGGCTTTCAACCTCCGAGCCCCGGGGGACCACGTCGGGCGCCGCCGCTCTGCCTGTCTGGCGACATCGCGCGACGTTTGTTACGTGGAAGGTTGTCACGCAGTGACTCGTGGCAATAAATCATTGTTATTGTTACATGGACAATTCAAAGTTTTGTGTTTGTAGGATAATACTCATTGTTAATTTTCACCTATTTAAAAGGATTGCTTTAAATTAACTTGTATTAATTCATGTGTCGTATACACTTTGTGTAGCCCATACAATTGTTCATTGAACGGTCATCTTTCTGAACCAGAAATTTTATTAAAATTTAAATAAATGCGTGTGTTAATAGCATTTATAACACACAATAGCTCGTGAAGCGGTTCGGCGTCGGTGTGAAAAGTAGCTATACCGGGCCCTCATCTGCTAATATTAGAAGATTAAAATCATGTTTTTGAGGCAATCAAACTTCCATCTAAATTAATTCCAAACCATTCACACAAGACAAGAGAGTATTTATCTAAATTTTAAGACGGCCGCTCGCTCTATTTTTGGTAGTTATGAATTAGCAAGCAAAGCGCAAGAGTCCGGCCGGGGGGCTGACGCGGCCGCGCAGACAGCCTGGGCAGGTCCAGCGCGGCGCGGGTCTCTGCCTGCCGGGGGGGGGGGGGGGGGGAGCAGCTCACCAGTGTTGAGGGGCAGGTTCATGAACTGCAAGCAGAGGGTCTCCGCGTGGTCCGGCAGGCACGGCTTGCTGCACTCGAAGCACGGACACACGCGCGTCATGGCGGGTGGCTCCCACACTGTAACACTCCAGCTGTTTGTTTATCTATCTATCTAGGGTTCACAGCATTACCACGTAAACATAATGAATAGTTACATATTACCTTAACTTAAGCCAATTCGAACCCTCATTTAGTAAGCTGAGGTTGTGCGTTACAGGTAGGTTTATAAACAGATACTTCAGTTAGGAACGTCGTGCAACGTTCAACTAATTCAATGTACAAAGAAAGAACACTGTGACTCACACCGCGTCGACTTACAGAACTGCCTGCACGGATCCTAACACACTGTCTGCTGTGAGTCTGCTGCACCGGTATGATCGTCTGCGACGTGCACTTTGTGGAAATAATCAATAAGTAATATGCATAAAGTTATCCATTTAACAAGTCTTGTCATCGAGTAGTACGTCAAAGCAAAGGGCCGGAAGCGGCGCGCCGCCGGCCGAGCTCCGCCCGTACTTTCTTCATAACTCAACTAAGTTTCTTACCTCAAAGGATATCACGGAGATCGAAGGCACGCCTAACTTCTAAGTTGGGTTTTAATTTGGTAGTGCAGGAAATAAATAAATTAGAAATTTAAGATCCAACATGAAAATAAACATTGTTTGGACATTGTATGTAGCTTATTAATGTAGCAATGAACGGCGACGCCGTTACTACGTGCAGCGCGGGGCTGCTCCGCCGGCGTCACCGGTGTGCCAGTACCTAGTGAACTACCTATAGGTCAGGTATGTCGTGGTAGTTGCACCCGTCCACCCGTCCACCCGTCCACCCGGACACGACAACTCCATCGGTCGACATACCCATTGATACACGGTGATCAATCAATACAATTGAATCCTAATACTGAAAAAAAATTCAAATTAGTAGGTGATTTGACTTCACAAATATGTAATATTGTATTGTAATTTATGGAATTGTTTTGACTTAATTTCAAAATTCTCCACTAAAATCAAATTTGAGTTTTTTCAAATGTTTTTAAATAAAAGTGTATCAAAATATTTTTAGACGCACCCAATCTTTTTTATTTTTACGTCAAAAAATACAGTTGTGTGAAATGTCATTCATATCGTGACAAAAGGTCTTTTGGCGAGCGACATCACCCTCCGGAGGACACGAATGATGCGCAATTAGAGGCTGCGTGAGTGAGGGAGGGGGCGGTGAGGGGGGGAGGGGGAGGGGATACGACGGATGTGACGAGTCAACGGAAATACAAAGAAATAGAGCAATATATATTTTACGGCGAGCGGCGCAAACAAGCTTTTTAACACCTTTTTAACAACTCAAAGTGTTGAGGTTGGTATTGTGTTGTTGTGCGGGACCAGCGCCCGGGAACAGCTAGTACCCGTCTGAAGTCATGTGGATGTGATCCTGCACACCGCCGCCGGACGTGAGGGCGCGCGGCAAGCCACTGCCACGTCTCCTCGCGCCCCTCACAGCTCCTCACGTGCTTTCCCGCCCGCTGTGAACACGCTCGCACGGTCACGTCCCAAGATAGCTGGATGCGTTTTACATTAAATAAATGATCTCACCGATATCTACGGGCGGGTAGTCGTCGGGGCCCTGCGGGGGGGGGCGCGGCCTCTTCTCCGGCGGAATGTACTTGAGCTCGAAGCGGCAGCGGCAGATGTTCTCTGCAACAAACCTCTCCGCTGGTACACGCGTCTATATCGGCCTCCAAGTTCCCCCTGCAGGTCCGGCTGCAGGGACGGGATGTGGCCGCCAAAGGCGTGCACTCAGCATTTGTCGCCGACCACGTGACTTTGAGTTCCTTTTGGGTTCTAGGACACGCAGGTGTCCTCACGATGATCGACGATCTCCTTCATTCATTAATACTATACGTGACATGTGTCATCCTCGAGCGACCCGCCTGAAGCGCCTGAAGCACCACGCGCCAGGAGGTTCGCGGAGCTCGTGCTGCACGGGGCGCGCCGACCTCCTCGCCGCGTTACTAGTTAGTGACACCAACAAATAAACATATTGGTGTACTAAGAGTGCGTGTGTAAGATGAAAATATCCCAGTTGTTTATCTAAAAAAATGACGTCACGGACGTTCCGTGACGTTGCGATATTAGACTAAAACACAATGTAGCTCTGCAAGTCCAGATTAAACATTCGCACACTGGCTCAAACGCTATGACCATAAAACTTACAAATCCCAGAAATCCTTAAAGCTCAACAAAACGACCATATCTTCGAAAATCAACTAAAACATGATTAATTAAATATATAGCGACAGCCGTGCATACGCAATAAACTCAGATGATTAAATTTATTATGTCTTATATACTAACACAACACAGAAAACTATTATTAAATTTCAATTCCATTTAAATTTAATTTTTATTAGGTTTCCATTAAAAATTTTTATACTGCGATGCTACCCGCGGTTTTCCGAAAATTTTCTTCACACTTTTCCATTATTTTTTTTGTAAGAAACTTGAAACTTAAAATAAAAAAGAATTTGCAGAATTGATCATGCCGTTCACGCGTGATGCGAGACCAACGGAAATAGAGATTTATTATATCGGTCCGCTACTATTGCAGCTCCCTCTGGGCAGCACAGTCCTGTCTGCCCGGTGGCTCGGCCGTGCGCCGCAGCTCGCGGGCTGCATTCCCCAACTCTATTCATATTGATCATAAGATACTGATATTATCGACCCTCACCGCTAGGCCGCTAGCCGCTAGCCGCTAGCCGCTAGTCGCTAGGCTGCGCATAATATCAACTCGGGTCCAGCCTCCATCGCACCCAATCAAGCAATGGATTCGACTCCCTGAACAAATAGAGGCAATGCACAATACACCCCTATGCGGGACGTCAGAGCAGGCCTAGTCACCCCCACCCAGAATTAGAATTAGAATTAGAATTAGAGGCAATCGTTCCCGCGATCAAATAATTGACAATTTGCATAGGAATCTAAATAGATAGATAGATTTTCCTCACATTTATTTTGTTTTTAATAGATAAAATTTAGCAATATTATCATGAAAAATGGCGGTTGTAACTTTCAAGTGAGTAAGTCGCTAGAATGGTTCTACGAGTACATACACCGAGTAATATTCTGCAGTGTCGTAGAACAGCTAGGCAAATAAAAGTTCAACTAGCTCTCAATAATACCCATTTCATCCATAAAATATAAAGCTATGGTAAACATGTAATAAAGTATCTCATTTGTATGTGTATTGACTAATTGCGTAATCTATATCTGTCTCGCTCCCACTGAAAGCCACATCGCGACAAGTGATTATGTGCTTTTAGTCAAATACGTTCGTGGGATAATCTGGTAATTAATAAGGAGGCACTTCCAGTCGTGTTGTTAATACTCGAGCGGCGCCTCGCTCCGCGCGCCTCTAGTACGATCCACGAGTTAATCTCAATGAGGACCGCACGGGTCACGTAGCAGACACGTTCTCGGAGCCTACGGTCCGCCTACACCCTTCATTAATATGACGAGTCTTTGACATTGTAAAATGTTAAATCGCTTTATACAGATGTACATGTAATGTATAATATATTTGCACAGAGCAAATACTCATCAAATTTTAACCGCTTATAGTTCCGAGACCTGTTATAGTAGATCAGGTATTTTAAAATGACAGGCATCTAAACAGAGCGTCCTTGTTCGTCTCGCACGTGGAGTGTCGGAAGTCGGAAACATGCGGATCGGTTTCAAAGAACAACCTAAAGATTTCCTGTCCTCACCCCGCGGCTCCCCTTTGCTCTAGGGAGGACAAGATTTCCGTCTGCTGCTAGAATGCCACGAGTTCGAGACGGCGACGGTCGTCGTTCGAGGTGGTACCTCGGCGCCACAGCGACGTAACTTCCACGGTCCGCACCACGCAGGTGGTACAGACCCTGGGCGCGAGCGCGAGCGGCGCGCAGGCTCGGGGCGACGCTTTGTCTATTGTGTGTGTCGCCCTCCCTCTAGTCAATTACTTCTTATAGCGTATCCATAATGCATAATTAACATAAATTAATTAACTCTTTTGTCGACAACCCAAGGCCGAAACAAACAGCCGCCACTTGTCAAGGCTATCGACTTGTGGCACGCTGCGAGGACAGAATTTTCATAAACGTACCATTTTGTGTCATTTCCATGAAGAATATGAAATTTCCTGCGAAAACAAGTTAGAAGAGTTTGGCACGCGCGCGGGATGCATAATTCAATAGATCGGTCGTAAAGTGCGGCGCGGCCGCGTCCACGGGCCCGGCGCGGCGCGGCGGGACGCCCGCGCTGCTGCCTCGAGGGCGGCGCAGTACCACCGCTCTGTCTAGCGGGGAGAACTACTATGGGAACTAGATAAGTGATAGGATACTTTTATAGTTATTAATGTTAATACGTATTAACACCCAAACACAGAACAAACGTTTGCGTTCACCAAACCAACCCACAACCTACAGTGCAGAAGGTTCTAGATGCAAGAACAAACGTCACGGTCGCCGCGTGATGAGAAACCACGTGCCTTGCGACAGGACATCATAATGTAAGTTTATCATGTAACTTTACAATGTGTGGGTAATTGTATAGCTATGCTGGCAACATTACGGCTAGCTTGCGTTGTTTGCTACATATTTCATCGCACAAGAGGATATGAATCATGGAGGGAACACAAAAGCACTTCCCATAATCCGTCCAATATCCGAAAACTGGAGCGTCCGTGTAATAAGGACACAATAGGGAATGTGCTCCCGGACGAGATAAGAGGCATTACATCGGGACAGCTTATTGGAACAAACTTTCGGGCCGAGTGCCTCTGTGCCCCTGTGCCGCGCTCTGCGGCCGGGCAGAGCTGATACATGTAGGCAGGGCCGTGCGCGGCCCGGGGTTCATTGGTCTCACTGTAAATGACGCGGGATCATTTACAATGAAATGAATATAGAACACACGGTGTGTACACACGGAGAGTAAGGAAGGGAGAGCTTCACGGCCCTTGTACCATTACAATAAAGAATAATGCCAGAATTAATATTTATATTTGTGCAGAGTCTAGTGGCGGCCAACGCGCGGGGATGTGCGATGTCAACGATTAACCGATGTTCCCGACTACTACACACTCGATTAGTTGTTAGTGAAGTAGTGTACAGTGTAGATATGTCAAAGTATAGTCAATTTCATGTTTAAGCTAGTCTTATTTGTTACGTCTGTTCTGTCTGTTCCAACCCCAACAGACCAACCCGAGGGGTAGAGGGGCCAGCTTTCTAACATAAGAATCAGTCGTCTCGCTCGCGCCCACGCCGCGCGCCGGCACAGCGCGAGTGACTGAATACAAAACGTGTTATTTCTTGGTTTATGCACGAACTAAGAATAACATCAAAATATCGTTCAGTCAAAACCTTTGCAAACTTTTAACATGTGCTTTAAAAAGTTGTGTGCTGATGATTCTGAGTTTTAAGAATATAGCTGTATAAAGTTCAACTTTCAAGAAATAAAACTATCATACATATAAAGTTAACGTAATCCCTTGTTTGCTGAAGCAGAGTCCGAGATACTGAACTAGTGCGAGTCTCCCGTCTCGCTTCGCTGAGGCTGCGGGAGAGAGGAGCGGGACTGAACAATACTTCATGAACTCACACATTTTGGGATATAATACGTATCATTTTGTATGAGCCGAAACATAAAGTGACGTCAACATGAATTAACTTCCACTATTTAGTTAATCACGCTAGTTACCGGTCTGTCTGGTTGTATAGTCCGTAACATACCGAGCGGGTATGTCCATCATTCTCAGATCTCTGATAACATTCGGATCAATTTTTATTATCAAAGCTAAAGGTAAAGTGCGTACAAAAAGTGTATTACAGCAATATGTAAAAGCCTGTACGTAAATTATTTCAAGTAATTTGATACTCGGCGGAACTTACAACGGAAATGGAATGGAAGTACAAACAGAAAAGCGTCTCGGAGGCACGTGACTCTGTTCGAATTTGTAATATTCCTTTTTATCGAGTCGGGCCCTTCCCTACTTTGGTTTCGGGGAGAGCTGAGTCGCGTCGCATTACGCAAATGATAAGTGGCGGGCCGAGCCGGCGCGGCTCGCGTCATTCACCATCATTAACCATCCTGTGAACATTTCACCGGGTCTCAGAATGCTCGAAGAGTTCTGAGACGGTGGTTTTCCGCCCATTGAGTGGCCGCTTACACCGGCCGACTCAGTGTTGACCTAGATTCATTCGCGTTTATCAACGCGACGTCATTTAATAATGTCGATCCAAAAACGCTCAGACACGGATATCATCCGCGAGGCTCTTGCATTTATAAAATACAAGATGGACACCATCGATCAGGTCGGCCTGATCCGAATCCTGACGTCCAGTTTCTCGGAGGTCGATGTCCTCGATGCGAAGAAGGTTCTGCACGAGACAGCCGACGCCACCATCCGCCTCACTACAAGGCAGCGGGACGGATGCTTCCTTGCGCGATGCTAGAACCCACTGGGAGTGGTGGTGCACAGCTGGCAGCGCAGCGCCCGGACTCGAGTCGAGAGACCAACTTCAAGTGTTACGTGCTCCCAGTACGAGGAGCTGGCAAGTATAAGGCTATGGGCCGTAGTACTGTACACCTTTTGTACTGTAATATGTTGCCCGAAATAGAGAGATAATATTGACATATATTTGAAAGCAAATGACAACTGTTGTATGTACAGGTAGCTCTCGTTACTTACGCTTGTTGTCTGTACAGTTAGGTTTCCTTTGCTTTCCAATCACCATCATTCAAAAGCTCATTTTTGAATTCTTAAATAAAAAAAAAATGATAATATTCTATTAAATAAAGTGGCTTAAGTTCGTGTCAGGTTATAAAGCAAGTGGACAGCTAATGCGATTCCGAGAGGATCGAGACGCGTCTCGGTCTATTTGCCTTTTATTATCCCAGTTAAGTATTATACAGAAACAGAAATAATATTGAGATAAGTCTGCTAAGAGGACTAATCTCAGCAAATGAGTTCCATTTTAATTAATAACTATTTCTCTTCGAATAAAGCCTCTGTCTCTATTCTGCAGCCCTTGTCGAGCCTTTGGAATAGTAGAGTCTCACCGCCCTGCAGGGAACAAATATGTACCTTCGCAGTTTACTCGAAATTAACAATTTTGCTAATTGTTTGGAAGTACGTATCTATTTGTAGAAGGCTTTATCTCGATGTTTTGTTATTAAGAGGCTGTCATCACTTATATTAATCTAGTCGTTTAAGCTTACGCTGGTGCAGAGAGGAGGGATGCGAAAATTACATAAATATTGTACGTAATAGCAGACGATCACTGCCATAACCAGTCTACTTAAAATTATCTAGTTTAGCCACAAACAATAAAAAACACCAAAATGATGAATTTCGCGCTTAGTGACAATTTAACCACCTGAAAGTTATTTCCAAAAAGTTTTTATATAACGCACAGATATGAATACACTTAGCAAAATTTAAAAACGATTTTCTCTAAAAATAACGTTAACACAAACATCATCATTACTGCAGGCGAAAATCAATTTGAGTTTTACTTACAGCTTTAATGTTTGTTCTCGCAGCGGTGCCTACGGCAATGATCATCGCTGATCCGGCCAGTAATGCTGTTACAATGTTTGTAATACATAAAATAAATGATACATAATATCCGAGTGTCCACCACAATAGTAGTTAGTTAGACACTCGTGGAGGTTTGATAGTACCAGCACACCGAAGCGGGAGCATACGTAACAATGTAAGAGGGCCAATTTTGTACATCTCATTAATAACCACAGTAGAACAGTAATAACTCGGACACCACTCATACGAAAGAAGACCCCGCGGGTTCGAGAGAGAGACGGCGGAAGCAACCGAAATACTTCTTAGATATAGGAGGACGACTGCGTTGTCCTCGACACGTTATGAAGACGGTCTGCCTCAAGGTGTGTGCAACACTTACTGCACAGGTCCGCAGCAGCAGCAGCAGCAGCTGTAAGCAACTGGAGGACATGCTCACCGGCTACGATGGCGCGCTTCATGTCCTCCGCTGCGAATATCTCGGACGGGGTGCGGGGCGGGGCGCGGGGCGGGGGCGAGGCGGCGGGCCGCGGCCGCTCTTCTTGCTGTGGAAATTAACTATACAGGCGCGCCATCCGAGATACTTCCACATAAAACGTATTTATCAAATTAAACCTTGGATTAAAAGCCTAGGTGAATTAGAGCGACGTAGGTACCATTAAAATAAAAATAAAAAACACTTCAAAAAAAAATCCTAAAATTTACTAAAACGAAGAAGGTAAATGCTAATTAAAACTTCGTTTAATAGCGAAGTCAATACATAAGTAATGCGTGCGCGGGAGTTCCGTGTAATTACTCGCGAACCGACAACAGTACAGCCAGTGGCAGGTGGCAAGTGGCAGGTGGCAGGTGACAGGTACTTTTTCTATGGGCTATTTTACTGTAACATTTTTTTTTACTGAAATAAATGGATAAATAAACCAGAGTCGTCTGTTTCAAGTTCGTCACATAGCGCGCGAGAACTAGTTTTATATTTATTCAGACAAAGCAACATAAAGATATCACAAGATTACGAAAATAGTAAAATAACCCAAAAGACGTGGACGCCGCCACGGGAGCGCCGCCACGAGAGGATGCATCTTCATTAGGCGGTCGAGCCATGAATTATTTACTACCAATACATAGGAATGGCTGATCTCCGAGCTTTACCGATGGAATTACCATGCCAAGTCCCCGAGCTCGGGCACGCGCACGCGCACTTACTACTGAACAGATACTAAACAAATTCTCTTTGACATATTCATTTATGCACTTAAAAGGAGGTGGGGGGGGGGGGGGGGGCAAATAAGAGGGACAGAGGCCCACTAGGACATATATACTACACAAGGCATTTTGGGAGAAACCCTGCCAGTTGCAGGTTCACTTCCCGGCAAAGTTTGTGCGCGACACTTCAGTTCTAATGTTTACCGAATTAACGAAACAGAATGGAGAAGCAGAATACTTTTTCTTCCACTTATATTTTATCAATAACAAAAGAACAATGTTAACATACCGTAGAATTGAATTACGTATGCAAGAAGTCGAGTGGTTGGTTGGCGAGGGGAGCGGGTTCACTCCGCACACTGATAAATAATTGATGAGTCTCAAAGTTCGAAGCTCTTAAACTTAGTCGCTCTCTACTTGTCTTCCGCTACACGTTGATCCTCCCCAAATTAGTTCAATAGAAATGTTTCGAGGGCACACTACCACCTACTACGAGTACTGCTACGGCGACACAGCACCACAAATAATTTGCCTTTTGAATAGTATCTTCTGGCAACAGGAACGGGCGGCGCAAATTAGTATTATTAGCAAATGTTTATGTTCTGCTTCTCTAAAACTACACAATGAAATATCCTTTTAAGAACTTCAATAACATAACGAACCTCTGATCAATGTCCACTCAACCAACCATGGAATTAGACTTATAGATAACACTTTAAT
Organism: Aplocera efformata; assembly: GCA_921293045.1. Lineage (NCBI taxonomy): Eukaryota > Metazoa > Arthropoda > Insecta > Lepidoptera > Geometridae > Aplocera > Aplocera efformata. The sequence goes on along the minus strand of OV121050.1, from coordinate 12,446,171 downwards.
TTTCACCTCAAAGACAGAGACAAAACAAAATTAATTAACAACATTTCTCATTACGTGCTTCCGATAATCCGCTGGCTCGGTCGAGTACCCTGAACCGGTAGTTATAGATGATGATGATTTGATGCGAAATGACAATAAACATTACGTCTAACGTTTATTCATAGCGGCTTAAACGGCTGTTTGCTAACAAACTGATTGGGGAGCGTGCGCCCCTCGGCCCGCGCGTGTCAATGTGTCGTGCCCCTGCCAGCCTCTCACAGTAAATCTATCTAATATCTAATCTAATATTATTCACTAAATCTTCAGGTAAAGAGTAATTTGGCGCTACAAATATCTCCTCGCATCATTAAAAGAACTTTCCGTACCATCGCTGGAACATTCAAGTTGTAGTGTTGCGGCCCAAAAGGTAAAACCAATCTAATGACTAACCCCACGGGGTACTTCTCTGTTTCCAACTTTTAAAACATTTTGAATAAGTAAATTCAAAACTTACTTAAGAAATAAAAGGTATAAATAAGGATTGGAACTTCTTAACAAATTCAAGATAGTTAATTACCCGATTATGACGAAGCCAAAGTAATTTCGATATTGTGGCGTGTTCTGATTTCAGGAATTTCTCTGAAGAATTTAAGATGTTAATTCCTTGTTTGGTAAAGATATGCTGTAAAATGAGCACAACGTAATAATTTCATTTTCGTAATTAACAAAATGTTGCCAAAAAGCCAGTTATCTGACAGCTGAAGACTCTTGCATCCTGTAAAAAAAGCTATCCATTTACTAAATTACGACTCTTCATTTCGGTAATTTCAGTAAAATTGTTGTGTTACCAAACAAACAATGTTTTGAAATGCTAAAGTAGGAATAATTCATATGCTGCGTCTCTAGAGGTGATTGGGCCGATTTCAGAAACTAATTTCCCAACCTTTTAAAACTTATAGCCAAATTTGTATCCGCAGAAACTATCTATTTACATATAAGATTCCAGGCTGGCCGGGCTCAGGCCGCTCAGGCCGCTCAGGCCGCTCAGACGGGCGGGGTGCGAGCCTTGGTCGGACAGGCCTACAACGTGCCGATCTGTCCAACTTGAACAAGCTCGTTCAAAAATTGATGGATTGGATACTGTTTACATAACCAGACCACTGAACCTTCGGCGGTTATGTAAATAACTGAACGTTACACATTTATTATTTAAATAGATGTTATCTATCTAGTTTAAAGCATCGCACCGTGTTCGTCTGTCTGTTTCTCCGCTATTGAGCAACGGTTCTGACAACATCTAAAAAATTTTATCCGAATGGTTTATTTGTATGTTGTAGAAGAAAAAAGTCAAGAATTTCAATGATTTGTAATGATGTCGTATATTCGGCGCTTACATTGCTAATGCTGACTAAATCTTGTGAGACAGAACAAAATGATGTACTACGGAATTGTATGACGACCTACGTCTCACACACTCCACAACCGTTCGAAGCCGAGGCGGATCGCTAGTATATAAATAAAATATACGTTGATAATTTGAACAGCATAATTTTGCTTGTTCTCCGATATTGCCTATTTATAACATAAAAAAAAAAAAAAAAAAAAAAAAAAATATGTGTGAGCGATCGCCCTCTCGTTTGTCGGCCGTATCGGAGCGAAGCCGGGAGCGCACGTAGTGATGCCGGGGCGGCGGGGCGCGGCGGTGACCGCAGCGCCGGCCACGGTCGCACGTTTGAAGGCTTTTACCGTAACTGACAGGGTAGCCGCGGGGCGGCAGAGGGCCACGTATCAATTCGGAAGGGTTTCAGCTTAAATATTTTACCAGCGTAGGACGAAATACCTTACGTTTTTACTTCCATAGAAAATTTCAGTTCAACCGAAAAATTCCTTAAATGAAACGTATGTACGTTTTGAAAACGACGAAGGGAAACATAGCGCGGACACGGCGAGAGGACACCCCACCTGAACTAGTTACTAGGTCGGTGCCAGATGAACGGTTTTATTTTTATTCGTGAAAGTTTAGCTACAAAACGTTTGCAGCGCTCAGGTGATAGCGGTACTACTAGTTGCTGCGGAGAAAAATAAGGAATATGATTACATCCGGTGTGCACATGTGAGGAGCAGACCAACGGTACAAGTAAGTTCGACAAGTGGTGCACTCGTGTTGGTGTGTCATTGGAAGAGTGCGGGTGCCGGTGCAATCACATGCGCGTGAGACGTAACATCCCCGTCTCGGGTGACGGCGCAACGGGGTGCGACTTGGGTCTTCTCAGGCTTCGGTCGGGTGGACCAAAATCGTATTGTTGCTGTTATGGGCGGAAGTTACCACTTAACACGGATGATTTGTTAGTTTCCTCCACTGAGACGCGTCATATCTGTGGGTAAAGGTTTGATGTCGATGTAAAACCGATTGTCAGTGAAATACTGATATTGATGTAGTGCATGGGCACGTACAAGTGCTAGACTAGATTTTTCATAATTTTTCCCAATCAACGTGGGATTTTATATTTTATTACTCGGAACGAACAATTCTTTTATATTTATTTCACGTATCTCGGAAACGGCTCTAACGATTGGAATGAAATTTTGTGTTTCGATTGGGTTTTGCTGTATAAATTTACTTGTATGATTGTATTTCGTTCAAAAAAAATAAAGTTGAACATTATTTATTATAGTTTAATTGTAGGAATAAGTTATTGCGATTCTGAGTTCGACCATAATGACTTTTTAACGCTTTTCGTAGCTCTGGTATATCCTAGAACCTCATTTTGTGGGAGATTAATTACCCTTCGCTCGCTTATTACAGAAGCCGTGTCTCTGCTCTGGATAAATTAGAGGTCAGTAGCTACTGTTGTCTAGTTATTTCCGGTATTAGGCAGAATTTAATAATGGTTGTACTTAGAATTAAAAAAGAATAATAATGAACCTGAGTCCGCCGCATGATGAGTGTGGACTCCGTCGTCTCATCTCCTCCGATAGGCACCTCGAACTCCACTTCCAAGCCCTGCAAAACGAAACAACCATGACAGCACTATCGTTTACCTGGTGTACCTCGTGTACCTTCTGTTACTAGTGTACGTTTTATACCATCCTCACGAGGCGGCCAAACGTTCACGAAGACTAGATTACTACATGTCAATTTTCAAGAAAATCATTAATAAAGTGCAGAAACATGTACAAAGTCAAATGTATAAATTTATAAGACTATTTATTACTCCAAGTAATTAAAGTAACAAGTAACAAAATTTTAATCTGCGAAAATCATGTCATTATATACTTAGCTAAATTACAAAGTTCGTGATTGATTAGTTGCGTTTGGCGCGGCAATAGCTGTGATCGCTTTGATCGGAAGCCTAACCGCGGCGTATCCAATAATACTTGTAACTTTGAAACTATTAACTAGTTCGGCTCGACTCTATCGGTACGCGGCCACACTGATATTACAACTTGTGTCCACCGGAGCGGCACCGGAGCGGCACCGGAGCGGCACCGGAGCGGCACCGGTATTTATTGTATATTCGAGTGTCTGTAGAATGTTCTGTTCGAACACGCTCATCTTGTTTACGGCTGACGAGCCAGCTGTCACCCCGTGCAGGCGCGTAATCAAATGACGCCGTCATATGCCGGCCATATTATAGTTTACGACGATGTTTGCTACATGGCCAACAACGAACTCTGCAGTAGGTTCACTTCACTTCAATTCCTGTGGAGTTTATCCTGAAACGTATACATTGTAGGTAATTGTATTTAATGTTGAGTAACCAGTGATCATTACCAGCCAGTCTTAATAAAGCATTTATATTTTTAACCGAAAATTTTTAAATAGAAGACTTATCCGATCACAGTTTGACAAGTCGGACTTATCAGTATTATATTTTCGTTTGGCGGTGGTATTGTTCTGGGAATTATTCAAATTGAACAAGATAAACGAACGTAGTAATTATAAATTAGATTCGTTAAGCGCCTACCGCGAGAGCTCCATGGCTTTACTTGTCACCTGTCAGGGCCGCGAACTCGTTTGTGAATATAAAATGTTGGCCAGGCGCGAGGAGTTGCCCACGAGGACGCGCCAACCAACGCCGGCTCGGGATCACGTGCCGCGGCGCACCTCGCTTAGGTCAATTTTCCGGAATCAATGTAGCGATGATATGAAAAATGTTGGGGAAAAGGTTGCGGATGGGGTTCGAACCACTCAACTTAGTAATAAGAACGCGCAATCTTGTAGGTACGTATTTATTAAAAAAGCGAGTGTTCCAATTTTTTTAGGAATTCTTCTAAATTTAGTAAGTAATAAATAACCACTTTATTGTACACCACGGCAGTCACAGGTACCCTTCATATTCGTTTGGTAAAAAGCAATGTCGTACCTGAAGTTTCATGAAACGAGCAGTGGTGATATAAAACAAGGACAAACAAATGGATCGCCAAATAACAATTGTACAACTTCCCTGTCCGTCGACCTACCCTACAACTGCCCAACTTAAATGAAACCCAGTTTGAATCTACTATTGTACAAAATAGAAACTAATGCCAACAAAACTTGTGCACAATGTTGCCAGCTCAGGAAGACAACTGAAGATGTTCTTTGTAAAAATAAAATTTCCTAAAAATACATGACATGCCTAAATGACGCCTTGCTGGTCACGTATGTTTACCTCTCGTTAATGCATATGGTGGCGCTTGTAATTTAAACACCTTCGATAGCTATGGGAAAGCTGAGTTAATTGTGGCTCGTCGGAGATAGTTGGGAATGTATAAAAGGAATGTGCAGCGTACCTGGACTCGACGTATGCGGCGGGCAATCCAGGGGTATAAACACTCCTCCACAACACAACAGTTCACTCGCGAGCCGCGGAAGGCCACCATAGAGAATTTACACGAATTTCAGCGGTTCAGCGGGAGCGGTCAAGGCAAAATGTATTGATATATATGCGCGTACGGCGATCGGTGCGGCGGGTGGTTTTGCACACTAAATTAGTATGGCGGACTGCGGACGGCGGATCCGGACATGTCACGTTGGTGCTTCCATCTTGCGGTAGTGTTTCCAACGCGTGCACATAGGATTGGGAAATGGTAGGGTTAACTCCTAAGCCACAATAACTTGAACATAATAATTTAATGTCGTAATAGATGGCGTTACCATTTCCGGCCGCCTTTAATGGGTCACCATTAAAAATGACAACCATAAGGTGAGACTAGGATGGGACCTAATATCTCATAACATAAATTAAGACGAGACTAGGATAAGACCCAATATCTCAAGAAGAAACTCATAATTGAGCAAATTATATCTAACTCATGAGACTAGGGCAATAAGAACTCATGAGTGCGGTTACCTAATGCTAAATAAGATGAGGTGTTACAATGTATGGTCTAAAGCTTAAACTAACGTAAAGATAGAGTAATTAAATTTAAAACTATTGACGCGGTAGGGGGCATATGCGGACGGTCGGACGAAGGTAAGTTGACCCACTCGCGGTTCTAATGGTACAAGTACGGACTACGCCGTCCTTGGAGGGGTGAACCTTCTCTACAATCGCTAATGGCCAGGCAAGAGGCGGCGACGCATCTTCAATAACGACTACCACTAATCCCGGAGTTATAGGTGCGGAACTCGTGTTCCACTTTTGCCTAGCCTGCAATCCATGAAGATACTCCGTCTTCCACCGCTGCCAAAATGACTGAACTAATTTGTCCAGTAGCGAGTGCCTTTGAAGAAGGCCGATATTATCCATACCTACTTCAGGCGCGGGTATAGAATATAGCGGCGCGGTATGTAAAAAATGACTCGGTGTAAGAGCAGAAGGCTCTGCGGGATCGGAGCTCAGTACTGTGAGCGGACGCGAATTAAGCAAGCACTCAATTTGAGTGACGACAGTACAGAGTTCCTCATATGAGAGAAGCTGCTGTCCGATTACTCGGTACAGATGCGTCGGGATAAGTTGGAGACAAATATTACACATGTGGACTCTTTGTCTCACAATGCGGCGTGCGGACAGGATCCAGAACCTTTGACGAAGGAGTGACAATAATAGCTCTGGCCCGGCGTGTAAATATTTTATGTGATAATAATCTATCAGCAAATTAACAATATGATCACTGCGGGGTAAAATAACTGGATGCATTTGTGCATATTCTAGCGTAGAGTTAGCAAGGCGACCGCCAACGCGGATCAGACCGTTGCTGTCTATGAAAGGCCTTAATTTATTGAAGGCGCGAGAGTTTGACACATCATTACGAAGATTATCAAACTCCTCTGCAAAGTATTTCCTTTTTAGGGCGAGTATTAATTTATTTTCAGCGTATTGCAGATTATTATCAGCGGTTACCGCGAAAGTAAGACGACGCGGCAATATTTTAGTAAACGTGAAAACGTAAACAAGAGTACGTAGAAGCTTGGACCACGAAGACATACGTAAAGCGAGGTCATAAATAACGCATTCTTTCACAGGTGTACATATCGCATGAGACAACACCTTTTGTTCCGGCATATGATCCAATGGCTGACCGTCTAAGTCACGGAGCGGCCACTGCGATGGGTCAAGTGAAGCCCAGGGAGGTCCATATAACCATAGCGGATGCGAGACTAGCTTCTGCGGCGTAGTGCCGCGCGACAGACAATCGGCCGGGTTATCAGTACCAGAGACGTGATAGAAATGTTCAGCCGGAATATTGTCCGTCACTTGAACCACGCGGTTCGAAACAAAGGTCTGCCACCTGTGAGGCGAGCTTTTGATCCAATATAATGCGACTTTAGAGTCGGTGAATGCGTACGTCCGGATTGGGAGACGATTAGCGTAACTATCTAAAACTGAGCGCAGTAGCTTTGAGAGCAAGACTACTCCACAGAGTTCCAGTCGTGCGATCGAGAGTGGTTTCATCGGTGCGACCTTTGACTTGGCGCACACGAGGCGTATGGTATTGCCACTGTCGGAGCTGACATGCATGTATACTACACCACCATACGCTAGCTCTGATGCGTCCGAGAAACCCAATAGGGTGACAACGCATTCGGAGGACACACCAAGGTGGCGAGGAATGCGCAGCTCATTGAGAGCTGGCAGCTCGGCGCAAAACTGTCTCCACACTTTAATAATGTGGGGCGGGGGCAAATCATCCCAATCGGAGTTGAGTTGCCAAAGCTGTTTTATTAACAACTTGGCGTAAAGAACTGTGGGAGCAACGAAACCCATAACATCCCACAGTCGGGCAATAGTAGACAAGATGGAACGCTTAGTGCAATTCTCATCAGCGGGAGCGGTTATTTTAAAATAAAAACAGTCGGTGTCAGTTGACCAATACAACCCAAGTATTTTGTGATGTACTGATTTATCGAATTCAATATCAGTGGAAAGCTTATGTGAAGCGGGAACATTATTTAAAGCGGCGGGAGAGTTGCTATTCCACTTGACTAAATCCCACTGAGCACCCCTAAACAACTCGATCAGCTGGTTTGCTGTAACGGCTCCTTCTTCATCAGACCTGACAGAATAGACGATATCATCCATGTACAACGATGCAGATGCTATCTCACTCGCACGCGGACACTTGGAACCGTCATCTTGAATCAGCTGTTGGACTGTGCGTATCGCATGAAATACTGATGAAGCTAGACCAAAACAAACTCTATTATAAACATACAGCGTCAGCGGGTCTTGCGGTTTAAATCGATAAAGTATACACTGAAAACGTCGATCACACTCACGTACAACAACTTGTAAAAACTGCTGGCGACAGTCCGCGGTCATAGCGACGGCGAAAAGGCGGAAATTCAGTATAATTTTAAATAAATCGCCTTGCAGGTTTGGTCCGTGATGCAGGATATCATTTAGCGAGTTTCCAGAGCTGGTTTTACAGCTAGCATCTAAAACGATGCGAAGACGGGTCGACGTCTTATCCTCACGGATAACTCCGTGGTGCGGTATTACATAATGCGGAGACGCGTCATCAATGGTATCTGGAGGCGCGGGTGAAATATAATTTTTCTCCAGATATTCCCTAATGACGTCATCATAAGCTGCCCTTAATTTAGGCGAAGCTTCTAATTTTTTCTCGAGACACAGAAAGCGTCGTCGGGCGGTTTCATAGGACTTACCTAATGAATAATAATCACCACTAAATGGCAGTCCAACAACGTACCTACCACTAATGGGATCGCGGGTTGTGGTTTGTTTATAAAACTCTTCACACTCAACGTCAGCGTGACACAGAGCGGGCGGTGCGCGGGGAAGTTCTTCGAGAGCCCAAAATCCTTTAATAACATTTTCTAAGCCATGATCCTGCACTAAGCAGCATGTCAAAGGCTGGCGGGTAAATAACGTAGGTACAGAACCCATTAAAACATATCCTAATACCGTACGCAGAGCTTGCGGTGACGAGATCGCCTCAGAAACGCGATGTTCGTCTGATAATAATAAATGCATAAAAAGTGGCGCGCCTATTAAAACATCTATTTTATTCGGCGTACCGGCGTACATCGTCAGCGAGAGGTAAGTTATGCAAGTGCGATAAGACAGACTTATCTACTGCGGTACTAGGTAGCGGGTCGGTAATTCGATCGACTACTAGCGGTGAAATATTAAATTTTATATTATTATCGAAACGTGAATAAAACTCTAAATTGACGGAACTTGAATTAATAATTTTCTCTGTGCCTCCGAACCCCTTAACCATAGTACGTTCAAAGTTACGCGGTGCAATACCTAATAAATCACAAACCTCCTTTGTAATAAAGTGGCTTTGAGACGCGGTGTCTAAAAGAGCGCGCAACATATGTTTATTCCCCGTACTATCATACGCAACGACTTGAGCGGTCGCAAGTAACACGGTGCATTGATTACCTTGCACCGGCTCGCACCGGTTTGAGGCGATGGACGTCGCGCACAATGCAACATCTGTTCGTTCGCTAAGTAAGGGCGCGACGGGCGGCGGCGGCGGCGGCGCATGAGACAGCGAGCGCCTGGTATCTTCACCGCTCGCGGGGGCGGGAAGCGCGGGTTCGATTCCCGACTTGAAGTGCAACATACTGTGGTGACGCGACTTACATACGCGGCAAGTGAAATCTGATTTACATAATGACACACGATGTTTTATACTGAGACAATTCAAACACGCGCTGTTGTCCTTCACGTATTTGAAACGTTCTTCGGGAATCATTTTATGAAAGTCAGGACATTTATATAAATGCTGATGCGTTATATTTGTGCATAGACACTTATAAGCGGTTTCGACCGTGCTCACATACGCGTGATACTTCGGCGGCGGTTTATTTATATTTTCCTTTAAGTGATAGCGAGGTATTTTACTCTGTACATTAGTATTACCTGTAGGAGCGGAACTATTTATTGTTGTGCGTTCAAACACCTTAGAACGTGTTTTTATGAACAGCACGAGCTCATCAAATGATGGAATATTAGAACCTACACTCAACTCAAAAGCGCGGGCAGATTCTGAATCTAGTTTTCTCAATGCGATTTGTAACAAAATCATATCTTTTAAATTATCTATCTTTAAATTATCCAGGGCGCGAACGGCGCTGACAAACTGGTCTATGAATAAATTATAATTAACAGCCGATGCCGTGCTTAAACCCTTAAAGTCAAATAATTGATTTAGGTAAGCGGTGGCGATCATTCTTTTATCTTCATATTTATCGATAAGCGCTTGCAACAGCAGATCATAATTCTCAGCACAGGGACTAATTCCTGCGCACACATTAAGCGCTTTTCCGCTTAACTTTCCTAACAAGAAAAACATTTTTTCTGCTTTAGTGAGCGAAGCATTTTCATGGATTACAGACTTAAAATTAGCGTAAAACAATGGCCATGAGCGAATGTCTCCTGAGAAGGAAATTAGTTCGATAGGCGGTAAACGGATTTTGCTTTTTTGCGGTGCGACGCCGTCCAGCGGGGACGACTGCGAGGACTGCGATTGAAGCCGCTTGATTCGGCTGTACAATTGTTCGAAGGCGACCATACATTTATAGTCAGGCTTCGCCGCGGGTTTAATCTTTAATAAACGAGAATTGTATGCGTCTAATAGGTTTAAAAACTCACTACGTAAAGTGTCAATAGTAGCACACTCAGCGAGAAACAATTCTCTCGTCTCAGCGTTTAAATTTATATTCGCGGAAGAATCGTAAATATTTTGGATAAGTTCAAAGATAGCTTCTCTTTTAGCTTGAATTATTAACAGCTGGGTGTCTTCCATAACGGAGGCGGTATCAGAATTGTCACTATCAGGCTTTTTAGGTTTCGTAGACATTATTATGCGTTAATGTTATGCAACTAATAACTAAAAAAGATAAAAAACTGATCGTGACGCGCGGGGTAATGACCCGATCGGCTGTTTACGGCCGGCCGGCGAATTAACGTAAAGCGGGTGGATTGAAAATATGAATGCGAAAGTATCTAAATATGGTTAAATACGTTATTTTAAGCGAAAGACTTATCAATACATTTATGTAAACACCTTGGTAATGCTAGAATGCAAATATATATATAGCGTGAGGTAAGATTGGTGTGATTTTGTGAGATTTTACGACACAATGTCGCATGCGGTTACGTCTCAATGACAAAGAAATATCACAAAATGAATTGAAATTTATGTTAAAATAATTACTTTAGCGGTTGACTGCGGTAAATACACCTAAATAGACCAATAACTTAAGTCTAGATGGGGCGGGCGAGTAAATAAATGAATAATTTGAATCGTATCCAGCCGTCACAATGGCGACGGGTACGAGATAACTGCGGAATTTCGGCTCAAATAAAGAGAATCCGATTCGAAAAGGACCATATTATGGTGGCGCTTGTAATTTAAACACCTTCGATAGCTATGGGAAAGCTGAGTTAATTGTGGCTCGTCGGAGATAGTTGGGAATGTATAAAAGGAATGTGCAGCGTACCTGGACTCGACGTATGCGGCGGGCAATCCAGGGGTATAAACACTCCTCCACAACACAACAGTTCACTCGCGAGCCGCGGAAGGCCACCATAGAGAATTTACACGAATTTCAGCGGTTCAGCGGGAGCGGTCAAGGCAAAATGTATTGATATATATGCGCGTACGGCGATCGGTGCGGCGGGTGGTTTTGCACACTAAATTAGTATGGCGGACTGCGGACGGCGGATCCGGACATGTCACGTTGGTGCTTCCATCTTGCGGTAGTGTTTCCAACGCGTGCACATAGGATTGGGAAATGGTAGGGTTAACTCCTAAGCCACAATAACTTGAACATAATAATTTAATGTCGTAATAGATGGCGTTACCAGCATAGTTGTGTGTTCAATAATTTTTACTAAACCGAACGAATCAGAGTTCGGCGTTGATACACCTTCCACTACAATCACAGTAGAATACTGCAATAGAGGTTCCTGTATATTATTGATTACTAAAGAATATTTTTACTAAGTTATTATTGTGTAAAAAGTGGTAGATAATAAGTTGATGTTATACTCATAAATTATAGATTATCCCAAATAAATCAAATGGCGAAAGATCGATGGTGCATCGATTAATATAAATTATAAAAGCACTAATATAAAAGGGTCCGGCAAAACCGGCGTCGCTGGCCGAGAGAGATGGAGGGCGCGGGAAGACAAATCGATTGAATCCTAAACACGAGCTAGACCAATAGCCGGTGGCGGTGGTCGGTGGAGGCATCCAGCCGAGAGCCGAGAGCCTGCAGTCCCGTAACGTGTCAGGCCCTCTAAAGTATACACAGAAGGTGGCGCCCTGCGGCCGGCTGCTTACCAGAACACGAATGTGCTTTATAGCTATTCATTGTTATCCTTAAACAGTCACAACAAGAGAAATGATAATCTGAATCTTAAAGTGCGCATTATAAAGAACATATCACATAAAATGATAGAGAATGTATCAAAGATTTTGGCCGGTTGATGACGATTTAATACGCACAACTTTATGGAATGTTTTAGCGTCCGTACGAATGTATAGAGCGAGTCGGCGCGGCTCGCCCGTTGTACAAAGTAGAGCGCGGCGAGACTGCTAACTATGCTTATTCACTATTTATTCCGCTCGCCGTGCCAACAGAATGTGTCGGGTACTAAACTACCACAATGCGAAGTACTAACTCGCTATTCAATAAAACTTATTATTTGCAAAGTTTTTCGTTGAGTCATGAAATACTGAACAACAACAAATAAGATGGCTCTGCTTTCTAAACGTAAACTATTTATATCGATGTACACGCTGTACAAGCGGCGCGACGAGCTGAAGGCCCTGACGTTGAGCATTCACTTCTGCCCATAACAACAGCAATACTTCTCAGGTCCTCGCCGACCCAAATATGAAAAGATACAATTCGTATCTCACAACTCATGCGTCTGTAATTTCACCGGCACCCACACACCGGTACACGCGCACTCCTGGTAAACGGCAGATTGCAGGTGTCTTGTTCAATAAAATATTTTTTAGGATAAACTCCACAAGAAGTGAAGTGGTCATATTGCAGAGTTCGTTGTTGGCCATTCTTGTGAAAATCGAACCTCATTCTTAAATTTTTTTGACTGAGCTTATCCTAACTAATATTAAAAATGCGAAAGTGACTTTGTTTGTGTGTTACACTTCCACGCCTAAACCGATAAATCGTTTAAAAGAGTTCTTTCACTAATAGAAAGCTACATTATTCGCAAGTAACATAGGCTATATTTTATCTCCGTAGTTCCCGTTCCCGTAGGAATACACGGGAACGGAATCCACGCGGGTAAAACATTCACCTGATGTTAATTAAGGATGCAATAGTTGAGCACGCTGCTATATAAGATGATACCTTCTGGATGATGCCGCGTATGAAACACTTACGGCAATAGCGGTGTCGATGAGCAGGTAGAGGGGCTGCTGCGCGTGCCGCACGCGCGCGCGCAGCGGGAACACGCGCCGCGGGCACACGCGCCGAGCGCCCAGCTGCACCTGCGCGCAAGGGACGGGGGTCACGTCACCCAGACCCACACCCACACCCTTCCACCGGAACACAGCAATGGCGGCAGATTACCAGGTGTCGAGACAGTACTACTCCGGGCGAACTTGACATAAGTTCTACTGCTACTTTTTGTTGCTCCTTCAGCACCACCCGGGGGGTACCTGTAGGGACTCAAGGGGTACCTCACCTACGGACCCGAGCAACTGGACCCCTCTAAATCCCCCGAGGCCTTCTCTATTATATCCTGTCAGATATCATCACCGGCAGCCTGTCTGAGTCCACCTGATAGGCCTGGGTGCCTCTCCCACTGAGCGCTACTGAGCCCGATCTTCGGCATACAATTTCTCCCAGCGATTTACCGAAAGTACCTACATTTCCGTAAGTTACATAAAATTATTTCTATAAGCTCCTACGTTTTACGAGAGACTTTCGTCCCACTTTGTGCTTGTAGAATTATCCTTTGACGTTCGATTCGTCATAAAGACAGCCCCATTATTCCAACAAAGTGGCAGAAACAATGCGAGGACTCGCAGCCCGCGAGCTCCGGCGGGGCCGCGGGGCCGCGGGGCCGCGGGGCCGCGGGGCCGCGGGGACGTGACATAAAAATGAGTGCTTTGTTGTCGTGCGTCAACTCCCAGATCCCCCCCATCCCGAGTAGCTGCTCCCTTTGTTTCGTCACAAAGAAAACAATAACAGTTACGAATGTAATGTTTGTCGCAACATGTGCCCGTACCCGGCGCAATCACTCCTGTCGATCGCGACATATTAAACGCTACACCCGAGTCCGCGGGAGTCGGCGGATCGATAGAGAGCGGGGCAGAGCTGCGGAACGAAGGGACGAGGGGTCGACTCCCGGTAACATCTCGGAATTAATCTTTGCGTATAACGAATGGCCATAGAAATAAGTAATACGTAGAAACAAGCAAATTAAATGTCATCTATACATATAAAAGTATTGTTACACTGCAAAACTATCAGCTAGAACCGTGCACACATCGTGCAACACATGTTATCTTTCAACAAACTGTCCATCGTGTGCAATATTGTTTTTGTTTGATAAAGCTAACAAAGCTAAGCATATCATAAGTTGCTGCAGACGAGTTTCTGTATACAATACGCATTGGTCACGAGATACACCATGAAGAACGGAACCCATTTACTTTAAGATACAAAGATCCAAATTTACCCGAATTATTAAGATTCGTGAAACTGCGTTTCGCGTCTCTCACCATTCCCGATGTTAGTCCAGTACAGCTAAAACCAAGCTGGACCTGACATTAAGAGTAGCCAGAGTTCCGAGGAGACCAGCGCCAGCGCCAGCACAGCGTGGCCACCACCGGCGCCGAGCGGGCGCGCAACGGGATTCCAAAGTCGTCGTATTCAATCGGAGTTGGCGGAGCTCCTAATTATCCAGTTCATTATCGAGCCGCTCGCCGGGAGCCAGGTGAACTGTTCCGACGGCGAAACTAACATTTGCAACATTTGCGTTCCAACATAAAGTTCGGCGGGTAATTACGAACGTACAATTTACATTGCTTTGGGATCAAAAACAACTTGTTTAAATATGGGCCGTGTGTATACTCGTACAAGTTGCTTTCGGTTACTTTTTGTACACCGGTACCATTACACGGGGGGACTTCTACTCACAACCGCAACCACACGATATACACAACACTAAGGAGGCGGCGCTGTGTTGTACTCCGCGCGGGGGTCACACTCACACCTAGAACATTGAGAGTAATGAGCTAATACTTATGGAGATAATATTGGAAATCAAAAACAATCGCAAAGTTTGCATCAAACACAAGTACCCTGAATCAATTCTGTAAAGCACAATAGGTACTCATCGTCTACAACGAGAATCGATCCCGCGACCCTTGCGTATCTACGCTACCGGGCTCGTCTGCGCCACCTGCAACTTGCCTCGAATTCCACTTCACCATAACTGCCCACTTCCAGCTGGTTCGGTATAAATGTTACGGAGAGGACGTCATCTTCTGCAACAAACAAATAAATCAGTTTTACCAAATCATATAACAACAACAATACGAATACTCATGTTCCACTCTGGTTGCTGAGAGGCTGCAAGGTTAGACGTCGCTCGAATTATTTGCCTTTCTATAAGCAATTCCACGACTCTATCAGCCATGTTTACGTAAATAACAAACAATCACGATCCTTATCGCTAATATTGTGGTA
Organism: Aplocera efformata; assembly: GCA_921293045.1. Lineage (NCBI taxonomy): Eukaryota > Metazoa > Arthropoda > Insecta > Lepidoptera > Geometridae > Aplocera > Aplocera efformata. Next base: position 12,431,050 of record OV121050.1, on the reverse strand, counting down.
GGATTTACATTTTTCGGGGACCTACACGCTTCCCACACGTGCCCCCCGGGGGGTGCGAAAAGGGCAACAAAGTAGCAGTAGAACTTTTATCAAGGTTGTCCCGAGAAATACTGCCATCACACCTTTACTAGGTGTGATGGCAGTACTTACTTACTCCACCGCTAAGCAGGACTGGAGTGGTATTGCGGTCTATTGTCTTTGGGTGGAAGTAACAACTTAACATCAAGTGGGCTCAACTCGTCTCGTCGCTTCTGTCACATAATAAATATTGTTGTTTATTAAAATTACACTTTTATATTCTGGAAATAAGATTATTTGAATTAAAATAATGGAAAACTGTATCTTTGTAGGTCAATAATAGAGTATAATAGGCACTCCTTCGCCTTATTGTAAGAATCAAGTGGTATTGTGGTCTCAGTCCGTTCGGCGGCGGCAAGTCGACTGCACCACAGTGGGTACCTAGCGGGGGCTCCCAGGTGACCGCGGTGGAGATGGGCGTCAGGTTGCAGACGCGCAGCCGGACGCTGCACGTGTGGGACAGCGTGAGCGCGGCGCGCGGCCGCAGCGTGGCCGTGCCCCCGCCGCCCCCGCCGCCCCCGCCGCCCGCGCGCCGCCCGCCCTCGTCCAGCTCGCAGCCTTCGCCTGCACACAGGGGCGTCGTCACCGGCAGCCGGGCTGATCCAACCTACCGACTGATGCTTCTGTCACTAAAGGCAGGGCCTGGTGTCGATGTGATGGCGTTCTTACACAAGTCAAGACAAACATATACATGAAACATGAGGAAATGTAATGGAGCCCCGTTACATTATCAAATAATCTTAATAACCGCAATCCTACGAGTCCTACGCACCAACGAGTGCCGAAAAGTATCTTAGTTGTTAGTAACCCTGCCTTCGAAGCGAGGGATCCTGGGGTCGATTCCCGGCCGGCATACTTTGTGTGGTGAGCATGAAGTTTGTTCTCGATTCTTGGGTGTTTGTCTTGTGTTTTTGTCGATGCCATCTGTGACACAGGGAATCTTAGTGCAGAGGTATGAGTGTGTAAATGTTATTTATTATTATCGGCAAACAAAACTACAGTTCGGTAGATTATTATATTGTTGTATCTCTCCATATTTTATTGATAATGAGACAAACGGTTTTGCAGCACTTCAGAGCAAGGACGACCCGTCGTCAGACCTGTACTGCGAGTGGCCGGCGGCGCAGGCGGGGTGCGCGTTTCTTATAGAATGCGCATATGATGTGTAATATGCATTGCGCCGTGCTCCGGAGCAGCAGCTGCAAAGTGAAATTGGCGAAATATCTGGGATATTGCAAATTGGAGCATCTCGTAAATATCGCGTTTCGATTTGCCTGCGAAGCGCTGTCCGCCCCCGCCCCCGCCCCCGCCCCCGCCCCCGCCCCCGCCGCATGTCCGGTAACGTGGGCCCATTTGGCAACACCGCTCGGAACATGCACCAATGGCAATCATACAACTCCGCCAGGTGCGGGTACCGGCGACCACGTTGGTATTTGTATGAAAAACTTAAACTCATTTATTTGTTCAGATCTCAGTACCGTATGGACACGTCAAAATTTAAACGCACAAGTAAACGTAATCGTGTGCGTATATCTGTGTGCGTCGCACACAGATATGTCAAATTACAGTCGTATTCACGTTTAAGTTAGTTTTGTTTGTTAAGTTTTCGTCTGTTCCAACCCTAATGGACCGGCCGTGCTTGAGTTACAATTATACACAGATATTATCTTGTTGTCTCCGGGGCAAGGCTCCTGACGCGGAGCGCGGCCGGACGCAGTACAGTTGCTAAACCATCTGGATAAGAAAACACGACGGTGTCTGCCGGTTCCATAGTCACTGTCAGCAAATCGGAAGTCACTTGTCGGTATAAATACGTGTGCAGGTGAGTTGCACGCGGGCAGCAAGGAGCACGTACAGGGCGCGGCGTCGGGCGCGGCGCGGCGTGCCGGCAGCACCCGCAGCGTGAGCCGGGGCGCCAGCACGCGGTAGGCGAGGAGCGCGGCGCGGCCGTGCACGCCGGCGGCGGGCAGCACGCGGCCCACGTCCGCGCACGTGCGCCGCGCCTGCTCCACCGTCGCCACGCACCCGTCCACCTGCCGACGGTACACTGCTGCCACACCGTTTGTCACGATCATATTATACGACGATCACAGGCACATCGCGTTACAGCCGTCACTTTGGATGTAACTTTTCATGGGCCTGTAATTTCACCGGCACTCGAGCAGAGCAGCGCAAGTGTGCCGCTGCTTGGCGGTGGGTTACCAGGTGTGGGTAAGCTACTTCTCCGGACGCTCGTTACACAGGTCCTGCTGCTACTTTGGGTTGCTCTTTCCGCACCGGCCGGGAGACCGCCATCCTCACTTTTGTCCATATTACGCCGCCACTTGAAAACCATCTCGAGTCAAATTGAAGTATTCATGTAATAACAATAAGTTAGAAATTTATTTAATTTAGATATGTAGTCCGTCTCCTAGACGCTTTACAAAGGATTAGCTTAAGATTGGAAAAGTTTTTCTCCAAAGTTTATTATAATTGTAGGCCGTCTGGTGCGAAACAAAAGATATAACACACACAAAGGTATAATTCAAGTTTTCTTGGAAAGTATATAAACAAGACCAGAAATTGATTCCGATAATTTTGGGGGTGCATGTTACAAGCGTCCTCAGAATCATTATATACATGATTCTGAGGACATCAGTAAGTAACCCAAAGTAGTAGTACAACTTGTGTCGAGTTCGTCCGGGAAAGTACTGCCACCACATCTGGAATCAGCCAGCGATCAGAAATGCAATCGCTCAGCTCGTTTTTATCACATACAAATAAACTCAACCGACCGTTTTTTTTGGGTTCGGTCTTTGATCTATTTATTTTCAATCCGACCTTCTCCAATTTTCCCAGCCTACTTTGAACCTCAAGCGCATTTTCTCCAACCAGTGTTCTGGTTCGGCGATCATTGGTGAAAAGCCTGCACTAATACTCTCAAATACCTATGTAGACCGGTCTGTCTGCCCGGGGCCCATGTCCTCGTGGCGCGGGGCCCATGTCCTCGTGGCGCGGGGCCTGGCCGGCAGACAGCGCACGTATTTAATTTGAGCCTCCCCGCGCCCTCCCCGCGTGCTCAGGCTTCGCTAACGAGCATCGGAAGGACATTTTCAAACTAGTTATCGCTGAAAATGTTCCAATCTCGTCGCGAGTTTATAAGTTACAAACTGTAAGCCTGACGAAACGGCGGTACGCGCCCTCCCTACACGTACCCCTTGGGAGGTGCTAAAGGGGCAATCAAAAGTAGCAGTCGAACTTGTGCCAGGTTCTTCCGGAGAAATACTGCCACCACACCTAGAATCTGCCGTCAAGCAGTAATGCTCGCATTACTGTTTTCCGGTGAAAGGGTGTGGGTGCCGGTGAAATCACATGCGCATGAGACGTATCACTCCCGTCTCGGGTGACGGGTGGTTCGGGTGGGTCCCGTAAGTAATGCACAGAAAAAAAAAATATGTGAGATTGTGCGTGTCCATGCCGCCACGAGGAGTCCTACGTGCGGTCGACAGACCATCCATTGTCGCTACAATACAGACTCGGCGATCAATCAGCAATATCTAAATTATATATTCTAAATGATACCTATTTTGTTTCTCTCAGATTAAAGATATAATAATAAAGGTAAAAGCTATGAATGTAATATATGTACAATTTCAACGTTTGGCGCCAAGTGCACCAAGTGAACTTGCGTAGAGTCTGACACCTTGAAATGATAAACGATAGTAGTTTGATATATAGATAGTTCATTGATAGTTGATTTACGACTAAAATGATATGAGACTCGCGTGTTCGTGGTGTGGCTAACGTGAACGGATTTCCAGCGGAGCGTGGGGCGCGCGAATTCGGAACAGTAAAATGCTCGGTTGTACCGAAAAACCATGAAATTAACTCAAAAAAAGCTAAATTACAGGCATCATATTTTCAAATTATTAATTTCTGAGACTTTACTTTTACAATATATTAAAATATTAATAATTTAACGTGTATTTTAATACTTAATCATTTATATCTTCCGCTATGAAGGAACGTAAATACTCAATATAAAAAATAATTACTTTAAATAAGATGAAATACTCATTTTTTTTTCAAAATCAAGTTAGCAAACTATTAATTGCGCATCATTGTTAAATCAGAAGAACTGGTTCCGAAGTGGCGCCCGACAGATACACCGCTAACTGTTAAATGTATACGTTTTCCCTAAATCCGGTGCGAGAGGCATTAGTCGTAGGTACGCAAATGAGGACAGGAGCGTCCGCACGGCACCGCGGGCGGCGCGCGGCGCGCGGCGACATCCGCTCCGTGAGCTGCTTCTCGTTTGCATGCGAATTATAATCACGCTGCACGTCTAACTAGGTCGACGTTTACTCTGAATTTGAATATCTGAAATGTCAGCCAAAAGCTTGGGTGCCTGTCGACTCGACTTAGGCTTATTTCATCTGACAGATCAAACGGTATTAACTTTCGCGGCGAAATGATTACATAAATCAATCATCCCGCCACATGCCCGCGCGTCCGCCTCGATGCGTATCGATCGCGATGATTTATTTATTACATTATTCAACGCCAGCAAAGTCGATGTTTTGACAGTGACAAATGTGATGCGCTCCGCTCCGCTCCGTCAGATAGGAAAGAGGCTTCGGGCGTCTCAGTGATCGTGTACACGACCACTAGGTGACCGGTCGGACACGCGTCCACCCGGCACGCTGCGGGTGCTGCACGACGCAGGACCTGGCGGGAGCGTATCGTGGGCATACACGGCCGCGCCTTGGGCTGACTCCGCGGAGACACGACACCTGCCAACGTTTTAGTTACAAGTCTCTGTCGCAGATACTTATAGACGTTTCGTAAACAGGTACCTAATAGGGCAACATAATAAAGCGATCGTTGTTATAATACAAAGAAAAACAAAATTTGAATTCTTAAACATCTTGAGACCATTGAACTAGAGCTACTGAGCACATTTGTCCGACATTACTACCTAATTGGGTGGCAGATGCTTTGACATAAACCGGTCAAAGTGGCGCCGTATTCACCCTCGGAGACCGTGAGATTAACTACCCTATTAGCGTATGTGGTTTAGTTTAAAAGAGGATTAAGGTTGATTCGATAAAACTTTACTTATATTTACTTTTATACAATTTAAAAAGAGTTACTTACGCGAGTATTACTCGCATAAGTAACTTGATAAAACGACCACATCTACAACTCTGCAAAATAATATGTTGTTCTATAACGAGACGATAAACAAGCCGAGTCCCGAAAACTGGTAGGTGTCTGTCGTATATAATAGGAGTCGCACTACGAGGATCTGTGGTATCGACAAATAGCAGCCAGTGTCGGAGGCCTACACGATATGGCCCTGCCTTCTTAGCGAGGGGTTCCGGAGTCTCGGTCCCTGGCCGGGGCAAATGTCGGTTCATCAGTGAGTTCACATTATGAGTTTTTTAATGTTTATTAATGTGTAATGATATTCGTAAATGCAGATTAAAATGGTTGTTACATTTTCGTCACTATATTTTATTTTCTAAAAGAAAATGAACCTTACATCACGTTTCTTTCCATACTCAAACTCAAACTCATTTATTGCTTTAGAGCTCAAGTATCGTTTGGACATGACAAATTTTTCATATAAGTTCCAATTTGACAATAGTCAAATAAGCCAATGAACGCGCGGCCATAATTAAACATTCCTAGAACAGCTTCTACCCGAAACGGCAGTAAAGAAACATTTCCTAAACAGGCAGACTTTTCTTAGAATCGGAGATGGTAAAACGTAAAATTGATTTACTCTCGAGTAACTGGTGATTTATTCTGAAATGAAAATTTAGTCTCGTTTGGTCGAATCGAACCTAAACTGATTCATTTATAAATTTCCTCACTTCAGCGTGGATTTTTCTAACGGAGCGAGCTAACTTGACTTTCCCTCGTCATAAAAGGCTCCAGTACAAAGTAACACGTGTTATTTGTACTTTCTAGTTTCTGGGAAAAGTATTTTTTATTTTATTTTATTTTATCAAAAGTATAGCGAGACATTTCAAGAACCGTAACGAGAACGCGCCGGTGATTTTTCTTTAGATCTTATCATAAGGTTGTTGATAATCCCCGCCTAAATAGACGAAATATCTTGTAATATAAAATCTAAAAATGCACAAACCTAAAACTAGTTTGTAGTTATCGAGCTGACTACGAACTATTTAGTTGGTGTTTAATGTTACAAATATGCGTAACCAATTAGTTCGACCTAGGCTGAAGAGTTTTGAAATTTTATAAAATTGATTGCTTTTACTTACAGTACAAAATTTGTTATTCCATACAGGAGACTTTTTTACTCCCCCTAGAGTCGTGGGCGGTCGGTACCTACCCACTAATTTGCCGGTTCAAAAGTCTCTGAACAACCTGTCATACGTATTTGCCTTCTTTTTATGAAGTGTCGTTGCGGTGAAAACGTTGCAAAGGAGGTTTCTATTCAAGAAGTGTATTTAATGTTCTGTTTGTCTGCCTGAGCAGCGCGCAGGAGCAGGCGCACTCACAGGGACTCACCTGCGGCGCGTTGACGTCATAGTACATAGTGGTGCTGACTCCGTGGCTGAGTGCGCCGCGGGAGGGCCTGAGCAGCGCGCAGGAGCAGGCGCGCTCTTGGCAGGCGGGGCAGGGCGCGCGGCCCGGGGATGCGCACGCGCCGGACGGCACGTTCTCGCCGAACCAACGGTAAGGAGTCGCCCACCAGCAGATCTGAAATGGTATTGGATGGTTGCGTCTGTTTGTACAACCATACCTCACCGCGGCGTGGTGATGACGTTGTTGGCGGCATGTCATTACCAAATAACATTATTTCTTCTCATATTTTGTACGGGAGGACCCAAGTTTGATTGCCGGAACGGAGGTTAATTACACATTTTAACGTTCAAAAGATCTTTGATACCATTAATCGGATATATACGGCTCCTGCTATCAAGACCCTTTTCAAGCTAAATAGTTTTATCACATATCATCATGAAAACGGTGAGAGTATAGCAGGTTCTGTATCTAACATGTTGGTGGGTATCGTTGAGGATCTTCAAGGTGGCCTGCATGTGTGTCTCGGGCGGCACCACGCCCAGCCAGCAGCGCGCCGGCGACAGCGCCGGGTGCCGCGACTCGCACTGCCGCCGCACCGCGCACGCCGCCTCCCACTCGCCGCCCGCCGCGCACAGCCTGCCGGGGAGGATAATGTCATCAACTCACCTCGAACGTACGCTACGTTTAGTACGTTCCTACGTTCGAAGTGAGTTTTTTAGTCACTGGTTTAAAGCTTAGCTAGATCTAAAAGACATCACTTGTATATATTGTATGATGGCAATGCACCTGTAAATCAGCGGCTCTAAGCAAGTCGCCTAGTTCTTTTCGTATTCTTATATACTCGTATTTATTTTCATCTAGCCTACCTATTTAAGGCATCGAGCAGGAGGACTCCGGGTTGAAATGAAAGATGGAGACATATATTTTGATACAAACATATTCAGCAATTGAGATGATTTTTATATTCCGTCTTGTAGCAAAAACATTATATTCAGTTAAATGCAATGGCACCAATTCATTAAATTCGCGAATATGGCTCTGCGTTTAGAATGGAGCAAATTGATTCCCAAGCTTTTTTGTCATCTATTTATTAATTTATTTGGAGGGTCGTATAGGGTCTAAACAAGCGATAATCTTATTACATATTTATTGGATAAGTGAATAATTCAATTTTTGACTCTGAATTAATTTTCACTGCTCTCGAGGTGGCACGATGGAATAGAGAGTGAAAAATAGAGGACGAAAATATTGATGTCGGCTTTTTAGATTTTTTTTAAGTTCCCCGATGCGATGGGTGTAAGCTTTTCTGTATGGACGGGTGTATGAAAGCACGCGGCCGCGGGTCCGGGGGGCCGACGCACTCACGTGATGACATCGGTCTCCGGGTACTCGTTGGGCAGCACGGGCAGCGGCCAGCGGATGGTGGCGGGCGAGGACTGCGAGGGCAGCAGGCGCAGCGGCGCGGGCGGCGGCACCGCGCGCGGCACCCGCCACTCGCCAGCCACCGGCTCGCAGCCCGCCAGCTGCGTGCCACGCACACACACCTCCACCGCCGACACCCTGCGCGGGACCAGCACACAATGCTTTTTAAATGCGAACTGATGAACATTCCACATCTTCTAACTAACTATCTATCAGTTCCGGTCGAGTGAATAAATCAAGGGAATAACTTAAAATAGAACATCTGTTTTAGTTCGTCTAGAAAAGAAAACATCAGTCTGCGCACCTTAAACTTGTGAAGATTTAAATTGTGTTGTTGTAGTTAATATAGATAAATATCTTTGCCATTTCATTACAGTAGGAACCTCCTCTTTGTTTGATATTTCTCGAGCGGCCTCATTGAATAATAATTCAAGAGCTCTTCTGGGAGCTAACGATATTCGCGTGACTGTCGTATTGATTTTTGTATGAATAACTGAAGCTGAGACCTTCAGTTAGTTTACCTGCGCGAGTGGTACAGCGGCATCACGGGGGGGTCCAGCACAAACCTGACCGGGGCCACCTCCCACCACACCTCCATCTGCCCGCACACCACTTCGCACACCTCTCGACTCCAACGCTAAAGAAAATATAATTACAACCTCATAGGAATAGGATGGCTTGTACCGATAACGTCATTTTTACTATCTATATGGTGCACCCCGCGGTGTCACCGGCGGTTGAACGGTCAACGTAAGACGGTGGATACAAACTGCCAGAAGTGTGAACCCAGGGTACGGGCTACCTTAACAACGAATTTCATCCAAATCCATTCAGTTGAAATTTGAAGAAGTAACATACTAACTTTCGTATTTATAACATTAGTATGACTTGCGGCTCAGAAATACAGTATGATATTATAATTAAATAATTATGTATCTGTTGGATTAAAATATCCAACGGAAAAAGGTGGCCATATCGGACATGGACCTCGGCTGTGAACAATCAACTAGTCAGGTTCTTCTCTTCGTAGAATAATTGCAAAGGTAAATTAAATATGAACCGTTTACTGTAATTGGTGGTCTAACCTCGACACCAGGAATCGGATCCGAATCCACTATTTCAGTTTTCACAATCATCGGATCGTAATCACTCGGGAAACTTTCCTTGGGGATGTCTTTCAGAATCAACCTGTACACACAAATGTCAAGCCGATTCATGTTTACTAGGTAATAAAATGATTATTTTACTTAATTTCATGAAAATCTCGAGGTTAAATTATTATTGAGCCACAAGTAAACATGTATAACGTTGTTATATGTCTAGACTAGTCGTGGCACTTACGAAGCTCCAAATAGTCGATTCATGACAGCCCTATAATAACAGTTATTGTGATAATATACTGAGACTATTGAATCTGTATCCTGGTGGGCCCAGAGTGAATAACTTGGACTACTTCTCGTGTTAAATTCGTGCTTTACACTCAGAATTTTCTAATGGTCGCTCACAAGTAATTAATGTCACCGTACGGCATGTTCCTGTCTCACTTACAAGCAAATCTCCCCTGTCTTTGCAGAGCATCAGGGGAAAACATTCCCTGGTTTACGTATGGATTATACATTTTTGGCCGCAAGTGGCCTCGTTAACTTTACGCGGGCCTCGGGTGAGAGCAGGACGCTCTCGATAAACGGAAGAGGAAGCCGTATGAGGACGTTACATGAGGACAGCTCTCTGCACGCCGAGGCGGCTCCCCACGTCGGGCGCGCACACGTACACGGCGCACGAGGAGCGCGGCGCCAGGCTGCCGTGCCCCGGCTCCACGCGCACGTTACTCACGCTCGCAGACTTGTCCCCGTATTCAGATCCCTGAGAAGGTTCCCGCCCCTCGGTCGTTATTTGCATTTTATAACAAACGTGTACCTGACATGGGAGCGCGGTGGCCCAGGGGCACGCACGCCGACTTTCAATGGGAAGGTCGCCGGTTTCACATGCACTCCGAAAATTTATTCGAAACGGTGAAGGAAAACCTACCCGAGAGGAAACCGCGAGGAACCATGACTTAGAACCAAATATTCGAAGATATGCGATATCTACCAGTCTAGATTTGGCTCCCGTAGTAGATCAAAGCCCATTCACTCGAATTATCGGAAGTAGGCCGGTGCCCCTGCAGTGTGCAGTGGGAACATTAGAGGCTGGCACGGTGTGTAACATGTAACATGACCGGGCGGTCGCCGCTCCCGGGCGTCGCTCGGCTCACCGCGAGCTCCCTGTCCCTGGCCTCCCTGGCGCCGACGCAGAGCCTCTCGCTGCTGTCCTGCGAGGTGAACCCCTGCGCCTTCTCCTCCTCCCAGCAGGAGCACGCGCCCCACGGCCGCACGCTCCAGTAGTACGAGTACACCACCGGGCTGGTCCGACATCGAGAGGTTCATTGTGAAAACGTTTCTTAAAATTGAAGTGCTAAGTGACACGTAGTGAGACAGGGATTTATCCACCATTATGGTTCCATAGCCAGATTTTAAAGGATACCTAAGCCTAGGACGTGTGTCTGCGCGACCTACGAGTGAGTACATCTGACGGGCGGTGTCTTTTGAATTATAAGTAGTTCACAATGACTTGTAATTGTCATTGTTAAAGCATAGTACTATTGTAAATTTGATGTGATATATTACCATAAAAATACAATAATTACATCAATACAATAAAAACGTAGATAAATAGATAAATTTTTAATGTTAATAAAACTAGGAAATACATGGTTTGGTGGTAAGAAAGCATGACAATAATGTCAGTAGAGTCCACGAGCCTTCACCTTTACGGTTTACAAACATAAACCGATATATACGATAATACTGATGAAAAATCTTCAAAAGATTTTTTGAAGTCTACTTTGACTTAAAAATGTGTATTAGCAAACGCACACGCACACACACGCACACGCACACGCGCGCACGCACACACACACACACACACACACACACACACACATACGCACACACCTGTGGTTGACGAGCTGCACGGTGGCGGCGAGCGCTCGCCCCGGGAAGGCGGTGCCGAGGTGCACGTAGTACTCGCACGCCGGGTCGTCGTCGCTGCAGATGTCGTAGTCCTTGGGCTGCGCCTGCAGGCAGGGCCCGGCGGTCACAGGCAGGGCATGCGACCATTCACGTAACTTATTATTTTTTTTTTATTTCAGACTCATGTCCATGTCATGTCATGATATATTACATTAATTATTATTCAAGACATTTGGAAGAAAACTAAATAAAACTCAATCCCAGTTAAGCTCAAAACGCTCAAAACTAATAGTAGAGAGAGAGAGAGAGAGAAATAAAACCCGGGAAATTGTAATCGGAACTTGAACACCGAGAATCCCGAATAAAGTATTGTGTTTTATTATTTGTTAGGATTTTCTTCCACAATAGCACATATTTGGTGAACATTTCACCACGCTCCGGTTCAAAATACGCAGCCTTTAAAATTTAGAGCTTATTGAGGGGCAAACGTAGCAGATTTAGCTATTGGGTCCCTTCCGCCATTGGGTACGGAACCCTATAATATGATTTCCGCAGATCAAGCAACGTAGTGGGGTGACATAAAGAATTCCACGAATGGCGTGCAAACCCCGCCGCCGCCGCCGCCGCCGACACAATGGTGCGGGACGAGACGGAACGTGCACGTGCCGAGTACAGAGGCCAGACAGCGCGCCGTGTGAAGCGTGGCAAGGAAGGAACGTTGAATACAATGTGAGTCAAGTGCTAATTATAAACGTCAAAACTTGTATCATAAAGCGACGACGTCATCAAACTATTATCCCGTTCTCACAGGTCTCAATTTTGGTGAAGGACTTTCAATTCAAATACCTATTCCTCAAGGAATTTTCGGGCCTATTCAGTACGTCAATAAAATCGGACGGTTCAGTCACAATCGTGGTATATAATATAAACCAAACACTCAGGAGTAGCATCATTGTCACGTCACGTATGTGTACCTATAGGGACGGGGAGTTATATACTTTGATCTGCTTTAAGTATTGTATGGGGATAAAAATCTAATCATATTTACAATTGGAACTTTTCCGATGTAGTCTCCATCGGCAACAATAATGTGAACGTTGCAATTAATGTTATCGACATGTTTCAAACGGCACGATGTCGGAGCCCCAGGCGTCTCGGCCGGCATGGGCGGAGGCCGGCGGGCGCGCGGCTCCCGGCCGCCGCTCGGACCCGACGCCGACACCTCTCGAGAGGGCATTGGTGAAGGAAAGAGCTCCCATTAAGGAGTTTCTTTCCTTTTAAAACATATTCAGATTCATTGAGATGCTTTATTGATTTATGTAAGTTTGCCAAGATCGGGTCCTTGACAAGTAGCGCGAACCGGCCTAATTTTAGCCTTAGCCTGTTTTACGTCAACGCTCTGGTGGAGTTTTATCAAATTGTATGTAATCTTTCTAATTAATTGTTTCATATTGTGCGACGGGGCCCCTTATAGCATGTGTGTACGCGTTTAGACAAGCACGACTTCAGCAGGTTAAGTGTTTCCGCTCCAGCAGCAGCGCGGCGCCTCGATATATGCATCTCATGGCCGACATAGTCGAAGCTTCGAAAATAAAACAGAATAACCCCGATGCATCCGAACCTATATGAACAAACGCCAATCTTAGGATTGGGATTAGGAATGAGGCTGCAACAACCGTCCTTTCCTCAAGTATTTATAGCTGACGATCCCGGAGACGGTTTAACCAATTTTCACCAATCATGGCTAAAAAAAAATTCCATAGACAAACTACGAAATAAAAAAGCACTATAATCGAACCATCCGTTTTGGTGCTACTTTGCAAACACATTGACAGCCAACCGAGTCGTCCAATTTATAAAACCCTCTTTATATTCGGGGTCAAGTAAGTAAGTACTGTAAACTTCGAAATATCAATATTGCTGTAAATTATGGTTTCTCGGCAATTTCAAGACAAAGTTAACAAAATGTAAAGTGTTACGAAATATTCCAGTTCACCGCTTCCCCTGAATTATGGCGAAAGGGGTCAGAGTATTATGTGTTCAGCGCGTATCCGAGAGAAAGGAGAGCAAATCCTTTATCGTTTCAAAAGGAAATATTGTTTTGTGAATAGCTTTGAGTTCATTTTAAAAGGCTTTCTATTTCTAGTGACCTGCTACAGAAGTACAGGCACTCTATAGTGAACGGGTTATATACCAGTCGTCTCGATAAAAAAAAAAGTTGAAGTGGCTGTGAAATGAGATAACAGGGCGCGAGGGCGGCGGCGGCACCTCACCTCGACGGTGACGTGTTGGACCCTGAAGAGCAGCGAGTCGGCCAGCAGGTGCAGCGGGCGCACGGCCGCGGTGCAGGACAGCACGCGCAGCGCGGCGGCGTGCAGGCCGGCGGCGCGCGCGCGGCACCACACGCGCGCGCGCACCACGCCGCCGCCGCTCCACCACGCCGGCTGCACCACGAACGGGTCCTCCACCAGCGACCCGTGGCTGCTCAGCGCCTGCCACGTCATGTAACTCACTTATAGTTGAAATTCCCTTCATTTTAAACATTAGATTTCTGACACAAATCGATACTTATTTCTAAATAGTTCCTATTCTATATAGATTTCAGCTATTATGATATCTTAATCAGTGGGAGCACGAAATATCTTCGTGTATGGAAAAATTTAAATTAAATAAATATTGGTACTGTAATAATAGTACTATGGGAACCAGATTACTGATAAAATACTTATATCGTATTATTTTTTTTGAAATGTGTATGGGTTATTCTAGGGAACACCGAAGAAACACAGAATACACTCACGTCTAAGCTAAAGGAGAGCCAGGCGTCCTCGGTGAGCAGGAAGAAGGCGGCGTGCTCCGCCTGGCAGTGCAGAAGCACGGGCACCACGTGCACGGCGCCCAGCAGCCGCGCGCCCAGCTCCAGCACGTCGCCCCCCCCGGGAGCCGCCACCATGCCCGTCTCCGCCCCCCACGACAGCATGGAGGACGGCGTCGCGGGCACCAGGACTGAAGGCGCCACATGTACGTTACATCACGGCTCCGAGAACGTTCGCTGTCTACAAGATCTCAAATTTGTTTTTATTTTTGTTTTTATTATTTATGGTTATATCATGGTTCCAACGGTGGTTTGTTAATTGTGCGACTTTTTGATAAAGCCCACTGGCAGACGGCTCCGAGCCTCTGTTTTATTGCAACATATCAGTTTTGAGACATTACGTAATGTCTCGTGTTTCTACGATTTTCCATGCCACCTGCGACACCGGGAATCCCAAGAGTAAATAAATAGAAAAAAAAATTGAACTCGACCGGACGACTCCAGCCACGTAAAATATGTAGGTCACGAGGAGGAATTCTATCTGTGAGTCATGGAGTCGTGATGAAAATAAATTTAAAACATATAAAACCGACTTTAATACAATACTTTCATCCCTTATTTTTGTAGTGGAAGGTATGAATATACATCAGTATATACGTCTCGAATTGATAACCTCCTTTTTTTAAAGTCGGTTAAAAATGATACATAAACATCCAACAAGCGTTTATATACTACCTACATTATAACTACCACCACTCACACAGGTCACAAGGAGTCAATGACCATCAAGTCAAAAAAAAAAGTATAAATCACGCAAATGGCCAGCTTACCTCTCCAGGGCCGCGACACGGCTTGCACGCGTAAAAACCGTCAAATGTTATTTGATGTATGGATGTACACGTCTCCTACGTTTTTTATTGCTAGGTGTACGGAGAATGCCTGGAGGAACTTATGAACAATGAAAGACCTGATGCAGGGCAATTAACCACTTTCCCTTAAAACTCATGGACACACGCATCCTCCCCATCCTCACATACGGCGCTGAGATTTGGTCTGTGATTAACCATCAGAAGTTTGCCCTCAGATCGCGTGCACAACAGCTTACTGCGTTTTAGGCATATGTATGCCTAAAAACGCAGTAAGCTGTTGTGCCGGCTTCGGTCATAAAGCGGCCCAGCAAGAAATCATTTTGAACTGGTCACGCCAGCCGCATGTTCAACGGCGGAGATGGCGGGACGAGGTACACTTATATCACAAAACTTGGAAAACCAGTGCCCTGAGCCGAGAAAAATGGGAAGCCTTTGCCCAGAAGTGGGACAAAATGACTAAGAAAAAAAAATGTATCTATAGGTCATAACTCACTGTCGAGTAGTGGTGGCTCCATGTAGCAGCATATAGGCACTATTATTGTCTTCCCGGTGGAGACGCGCACCTGCAGGGTGTCTCGCAGCACGCGCACGTCACGAGGTCTGGGAATAATACGTTCCCGTTATACGCCACATGGTGTATCACCTGCTCATTAGGAGATATTATATCATACGTGCTAACCAGCACTGGTATCGTGCTACGTTCCAGAACCCCTAAGGAGCTTCGGTGATACGTTTTATGCTCACAAATATTTTACTTATGCGAGAAAAATTTGACGTGAAATACGATAGGTACACAAGATCTAAAGACATGAATAAGTTGAGCTGGCTTTCCGACAGGAAAGGAAGTACTGAAGGAGTCAACACATTTTTTTACCGTTCTGTTTTTTTAATTCGACTTAACGGTGGGACGAACTTATGTTAAGTCGTTACAGCTGACCAAAATGCCTCCGTTTTGCTTGGAGACAGATTACCAAGTATGATAGCAGTAGCAGTAGACCTTCTGGCAAGTTTGCCCGGAGAACTACTTCCTCCAAATCTGGTTATGTGCTGCCAAGCAGTGGTGCACTCGCATTGCTGTATTTTTTCGGTGGAAAGGGAACATGTTCAATATTTGCAGAAGCCTTACCGGAAGAATACCTTCAGCTCGGTGGCGGCGCCGGAGGTGACGGTGAGGCCGCGCGCGCCGCACAGGTGCAGCTCCAGCTCGCGGCGCGCGGGCGGCCGCAGCGACAGCCGGCACTCGAACTTGGAGATGTTCACCAGCCGGACCGTGCGCTGGAACAGAGGATGCTGCGGGTAGGGACCCTACTAGGGACCGCGGGGTTCTTAGCAGGCAAGAGTCCTGCATTACCCGTGATGAAGGATTCCACCACGAAGAAAATAAAAAAGGCTAAATAATCAAATAAGTGGCCACCAGAAGTGACTAGGAAGAAATGTTCAACCCTATTGATGGAATTTAATAATAAGTTGCTGAAATGATATGGTCTTTAACATGGTTCACCGACTAAACACGGAAGCACTCACAACGTTAACACACTCACACCTCTGCACTAGGATTCCCTGTGTCGCAGAAGGCATGGACAAACACAGAAACACAAGACAAACACCCAAGACCCGAGAACAAACTTTATGCTCACCACACAAAGTGTGCCCCGGCCGGGAATCGAACCCGGGACCCCTCGCTTCGAAGGCAGGGCTACTACCAACTAAGCCACGGAGTCGTCAAAAGTTGTCACTTGTCCTAATTTCAATTTAATTATTTATTGCATTATTGCAAACAAACGACATAAAAAAAAACATTTTTAAATGCTTACAGTTGCAAAAGTTTTGTTAAAGATAGTACTAGACATCTTAACGTGATTTAGAGTACATGAACAAACAAAGGAAAGGTCATCCATCCAAATAGGGGCTTTCAGGAACGTTGACTGGCCTAATGAATTTGTTGATGCGCAGTGACTTTTTTTTTTTATAAGTACCCGTTATAATAGTACCGGTCAAATGCATTCAGTAAAAAGCTGTTATTTTGACATAACAAACAGACACTTCAATTTGTTTGTTGACAACAAGCCTTATAAATTATACTATAACTGGATTCAAAAATTAGTATAAATATCTGCACAATTAAAATTTAAAATCATGAATAATGAGCAAGTCTAGAATTTTACTTGTCAAAATTATTATATTCGTTGATATAATGAGAAAAGCCGTAATGTTTGTATTCTCTCTCTCGCGCTGTGTCAGCGAAAGCGTAAGCAAGGTTCCACGCTTCAGTCAGAAGAAGTTCCACTAAAGTGGGAGGAATATCTTGAATTTACTGAGTTCAAACAGACATAGACCAGGGGCTGGGCAAACTGCCGCTGGAAGCCGTTACTACGTTATGATGAGTGCACCATTTCCACATTTTAGTTCCAACATAGCGGCAATCTTGTCGAAACATTGGTAGTTAAGTGAAATTAATTTACATAATTATGTTAGCGTCGGCCGGGACGAGCGAGTTTTGGCTGGAATGGACGCGGTCCGGCGTGGATCTGCATAATCAGTCCGCTAATTATTATAATCGAACAGTTAATTCACGTTTACGTAATTAGCTGGGGCAAAATGCGATCGGTGTAGTGCCTTGAGGGTAAGGTTGCCGAATATTGGATGCAGAAGAGAGGATGGTTAATTGTCGTCTATTTCTTAGCTTAGTCTATTTTTACTAACTTCGAGTGACTCCGCGAGTAGTTTAGAGATGGCATCTGTATAAGAACGCTGGGAACACGGACTCCGGTAGCGCTGGAGTCAGGTGCGCCGTGTGCTGGTCGCCGCCTTGTTAGTGCGTATGTTAAGACGTAAACTTATCAAATTGTGAATCAAGACAGGACGAAGTCTATCGGGTCACCTAGAGCACAGTTAACTCACACACTGCATCTGTCCGACGGTAAAGTTGACGAAATTTAGCGTCGGCGGCACGCAGAGGATGTACTCCGGCTGCGGCGGTGGCGGCGAGGGCGGCACCGCCAGCGACGGCGGCTGCGACACCACCTCGCCGATACTGCGAAATATATACTAACTGATTCATGCAAGCTGGGAAATTCAGAGCCAAGTTGTTAGTGCGCATAATTACCAACCAGCCTTCGGAGAGGGGATCCCAGTTTAGTTAATGGATTGTCTATATAAAATTTCAAATAATATATAATGGTAGTGCACCCCCCTTGCAGTAGAAACGTCATCTATCAATATTATATATACTTTTATGAAAAACGATCACATAACATTTGTCGTATCTATTGCAGATAGCTGTATGTACAAAAAATATACATAGAATTTCGCAAAAGTACCTTTTATTGCAGTTTTTGATGTTACAAAAGTGGAGAAACAAGCTGACATCCCGAAATGCCTAGCTCAGTCCATAACAACACTAGCAGGACGTCGCTACTCGGCTGCTTCAGCTTATCGGACGACCTGTGTCGTGAATATGAAGATGGAATGTCTCCCGTGCCTGTCATCACACACACACGGTCCACTGTGTATGGCGCAGGCGAACACAAACAGGACAAAACTCACCTTAAGCTCTGGAAGCTTGACTTCCTCGCCGACGACAGCTGGACGGGCAGACGCATCCTGGACCCCTTCACTTCCACCGACGTCAGGTTCCCTGAACTCATGTGCAGGATATTCTTCACCCACAGACTATCATCCCTCCCTGCATTCTGAGTTATCAAGGGCATCAGGTCCTTTCGTTGCAGAATTCCCTTTTTTGTCTTCCAAGCGGGTGCTTTGGCTGGTTTCTGTTTGGGATGCAGTTTGTAGATGTTGGGCAGCGGTTCATTGGATATCCGTCTTGCGTGCTCCTGTTTCAGGTCTCTTTCGCGTTGCCAGATCTCTCTGCTATCCGTTTCGTACCTGTCAATCTGAAAAAATTACCTGTGAATATTTGCATAATTTCTTTCATCGTAAGTTTTGGGGATCCCTGTTGGTCGCGGCCGTAGGATATGTCCTCTTAGTCTGTGCACGTGGCCTCGGGGTGGTTCGAAAGGAAAACTTGTATCAAGTTCGTCCGGTGTAATACTGCCACCACATCTGGTAGCTCACCGCCGAGCAGTGGTGCACTCGCATTGCTGAGTTTCGGTGAAAAGGTGTGGGTGCCAGTGTAATTACAGGAGTATGAGAGGATACATCCCTGTCTTAGAGCGACGGGCGTA
The DNA here is from genome assembly GCA_921293045.1 of Aplocera efformata. Taxonomy (NCBI): domain Eukaryota; kingdom Metazoa; phylum Arthropoda; class Insecta; order Lepidoptera; family Geometridae; genus Aplocera; species Aplocera efformata. The sequence goes on along the minus strand of OV121050.1, from coordinate 12,412,134 downwards.
ACGCGACGCGACTCTTCTTCTTCTCTCATACTTCTCATTACTCTCATTACTTCGTCCCGTCACATAGGTCACAAAGAAAACAGTTTTACAAAAACGGAAAAATATAGTAACGGAAATAGCCTTATTGTTTGTCCTCGGAACAAGATGCTGTGAATAGAGTTCCTAACTGTTGTTGGTCGGACACAAGTGTTCGTTGGACACAGCTGCGGCCGCCGCTTGGTGTGCTACAGACCGGCCGCCGCTTGGTGTGCTACAGACCGGCCGCCGCTTGGTGTGCTACAGACCGGCCGCCGCTTGGTGTGCTACAGACCGGCCGCCGCTTGGTGTGCTACAGACCGGCCGCCGCTTGGTGTGCTACAGACCGGCCGCCGCTTGGTGTGCTACAGACCGGCCGCCGACTTGGTAGTAGCTGTCCCTTCTGCGCTATTGGTTGTAGGTTCGATTTCCATCCAGGACAAGTATTTATGTAATGTTTGTTCTGTGTCTGGGTGTTGAGATATATGACATGCAAGTACAAAAATTATACTTATAAAACACTTCAAATTAATTTGACTCGAACTTTTTTAAATTATCCTTAATTAAATCCTGTATCACTAACAAATTCTTATTATACATGCTTGTCCCGAGCGGGAATCATACCCATGACCTGCAGCGCAGAAGGCATCATATATATTATTATTATATTTGATGTTACAGTAACATTGTCAAGTATTTTGGAAAATAAACGATTTTATTTAATTTGGACTATAACAATCCATGCCCGCCTGGAACACATCATAATGTGATTCGTAGTACATGAGGTTGTAGGTACTCGTAGGTACACGTGGTCGGAACGACGAGACGACAGAAACTGTTTATTCGGACTTGTTTCACAAATATAGAACTTTATAAATTGTATATCAAACATATAATTATATCCAATGGATAATTTGAATTTGTGAAAAAAGTTACTTTTTCCCCGACAAGTAGCCACTCCATCATTCCGAAATCAAATTTGATCTCATTATTTATTCCTTGAAGTAATTTAAAATGATTAACGCATTTGCTTCGCGTAAATTACTTTTCCAGCCAATTAACGACAAAAGTACGAAGACGATAACAAACTTGCGTAATCATAATAACGGCCCGGGAACTTTTTTGGAGTGTTTATTTTCAGCTTTTATTTTGCACAGAATACCAGTACAGACGGACGAAAAGGCTTTTTAATTTCACAGTATAATTGACTCATTTCGTAATCGAATAGAGCAACTCCAATCTGTTTGTTACATTACTGTGGAGCCGCCGGAGGGACACTCGATCTAATTAAAAAATTACCATCCAACCGGCCCACAACTGGGGAAGAAATCGAGTACCTAACACAAACAACAAAACACAGCTGAATTAAGAACCCTCTTATTTTTTTGAAGTCGGTTAAAGTCTAGGTTTCAGAATTAGTTCAAGGTGTATTACAGTTAATTTATTCCCGCCACACGGGAATGCGCCGGTGGCTCACTATTAAAATGTCAAGTGCGAGACGCCAAGAGTCCAATACCGCGAATCGTATATTTTACTATTTCTTAATATTGTTGCTATTGCAACTCGTAGTATGTGAAGATTTAATTTTATCTATTGATATTATTTGAAGATATACAGACAGACAACGGTTGTACGTAGGCTTAGTAATAGGGTTTATTTTAGCCTTCTCTACGGAACTCTAAACAGGCCAAAATGAACGACGGCAGATAGCGTTGAATCAATAAATGTTTGTGAGTATGAACTTTATTTATTCTATCTTTGGTAATTTATATTATATTATTTATTTTTATTTGAGTGTATCTACATACTTCATGTCGGCCGCCGATCGAAGGAGCGTCCATCATAAGAAAAACAATAAATCATCGATTGAAGGTTAGAGTTCCCTTCATTTATTTAAATCCAGAACTCTCAGCCGAAACTCAGTTACCTTAAGAAGTTCGAAAAATAAAATAAGAACAACAAAGATACCAATCGCTGGAATCGCCCGTTCCGATCAATCACCCCTCCCGCCCTCCGCCGGCCCTCCGCCCCCGCCGCCGCCAGACAGCGGCGCCCTCTTGTTGACGGTCGGTGAGGGTGTCGCCGTGAGGATGTCGTTTGTCTGCGCGCCGTTCCTTCCTGCTCATCACGTATGCCGCGGGCGGCGGAGGGGCGGTGACGTCACATGGGAACGTGTACATCAAGAATACGTGACGCGTGTGCTCTGTCAATGTAGATCATATTAGATCAATGGGATGAGACAGTATGGGCCATGTGGCGCAGCCGATAGGTTGTGCCTTGCCGCAGTACCTACCACTCCTTGTCTAACTCAACTAAAGCGTGTATCGATATATATATGTAGTACTAGCGGCCCCGACGGACAATCTCCGGTCTTAATTCAAAGCGTGACAATCGGCCGTCAAGTCAAATCTCCCAGTTGCCAAAATCTGGTATTGAATGCAGGCGATTGAGGGGTAACATCTCCGTGTCAGAGTGATGGACGCAACGTAATCCGACTTGAGTCTTATCATACTTCGGTAGAGGAATACCGAAATCGTATTGTTGAAGTCTTAATTTATTTTTGGAAACAACACGGCTGATAGTTACAGTAAGGGAATCTTTGATGACTGGTGCTGCCGACATCTTATAGTGCTCTGAGAAGCACGGAATCGCTTTTAAACATTTACTCATCGGACTATTGACCCGAATAATCTCTTGCGCGGTATCCTAACCCTATTCTACTGTTAGTCATTGAAAAATGTGAGTAATGAGTTACCCATGGCTCAACCCTGGGTAGCGTGCTGTCGCCGTCGCCCGCGTTCCTGGCCTTCTGCCAGTGCTTCACGGCCAGGGGGGGGAGGCAGTCCAGCTCCCGGAACACCTCCCGGAGAACTGGTCTCACGTCCGCGCATATTGCTGTGCTGTTGAGTAATTTATATAGTAATAGCTCATCGCCTTTTATCAGACGACAGATGTCATGTAATCTGACGTTACGCGGTCACACGGCGTCACACGACCTAGCTCTAGGTCCTCTTCTACCTAGGCATAGTGGTCTCGTGTGCCTGTACACCGGCACCCACACCTTTATAGGGTATTCGATAGTCTAGATTCAACGTAACGCAGGTTTGCTACAGTAGATACATCTTTTAGTCAGTATTATACTCATGCCTTATGCCAGAAGATAAAATATAAACACCTACGCTTGATCCTCTATCTCACCTGCTGTTGAGTGATGTGAGTGATGATGAGGTCGATGGTGAAGCACCAAGGTCCAGAACATACCTATGGACCCTTGACTTAAGCCCAGGTAGTAGTTATGAGGAAAAACAGACGCCGGCTCATTCACATCAGATAAAGTTTGTTTCAGCCGGGAATCGAACCCGGTAGTCGTCCAGTAACTCGGCCTAGTTACTAATAATATAAGTTGGGAGCCGTATAACTGAACTCGAAGAGCTCGCCTGTCTCTCACAATGCGAATGTCTAGTTCCTCAACTCACTCTTTTTCAGGAATCAACGGCAGGTTGTCGCCCATCGCGACCGATATAATATCTATTCAAAAACTTCTAAACTGAATATCGCGAAATATAACTTCCCTAAAAAGTAAACAAATAAAAGGATCTAGTTATAACCACAGACCAATTACATCTGGAATCTTTTGGCAGGCCGGCCGCGCGTCCGGGTGACACGACGTCAGAGATGGCGACACACAACTTAGCAAGGAGTTTGCCTACCAGTCTTTTATACAGTTAAGCGTGATAGTTTGTATGCATGATTCCTTTTGTAGGGCCTTCTTAATCCGATGGGGCCTGTTCAGAAACAGGCGGAATCTATATAAAGAGACTGAAATATAATTATTTGTGTGAATAAGGAGCTCCAGTGACATCTCAGGCACGCGTCAAATGTGACGTGTTCAAGCGATGCTCGAAATCACGCGCTACCATCTAACCCGGGAGTACTGTCTAGATTGGCAGATGTCACATGTCTTTAGTATTATGTCACGATTGTTTCCATTTACCGTTTTTGAGATTTTGAATTACATTACTAAGGTCCTCCCTTACGCAAGAAGCATACCCAAGAAACATACCGTTGCGCTTGTCACCCGAGACAGGTATGTAACGTCTCATACATCTGTAATTTTACCGGCACCCATTCCCTTCCACCGAAACACAGCAATGCACCACTGCTTGGCGGCAGATTACCAGGTGACGGCAGGGGCGGAGACAATACTTCTCTGGATTAATTTGGCACAAGGATACATAAGGATGCGATCTACTGGACCCCTCAAATTTGGCAGTAAAAACAACTTTTTAACTAATCTTTGCTTTAAAATCATGAATCATTTTTAAATGGATATTTTAACCACAGACATAAACCATTAAAAGAAAGAAAGTAAATTAAAACGGATTTGAGACTGCTTTCAAACTGCGAGTCTGCAATTTGTGCGAAAGCTAAAGAGTTTTTAATTACACGAACAGAGATTTCACTGAGAGTTTTTAAAATGAATATTGTGTCGTGGTCGAGACGTTGGTTTAGAATAATGATATAAATATCTGCTCAATTAGTAGTAGTGAATATTTACTAAACAAACTTCTATCAAGAGATTCTCACCTGTATGATACTGACGCAGGGGGCCTAGGGGGTTCCGAGTTGCAGGCCGCGTGGACACGTTAATATATCTTAAAGTTTAATATATCTTAATTAAATCTGTATATTTTATTTCCACTTGCGACGCAGGGAATGCTGGAGGGATATGAGAATGCTTTATCACCTATATCGACATTGGTATATACCAACACCAATACCAATATATATGAGCTAATGCAAAATAAGTGGTTGTGATCTCGCCGGTCGCCTCTGAGTTCTCCAATACCGCATCCACAAGTTTGCTATCGCTAAACAAAATGCGAGTAATGTTTGGAAGTGCTAACCTAATTTCCATCTGAGTGGGTCCGGGTTCGCGGCGCCGCGGTGCGCACCGCTACCTGTGAACGTTTCCAACGCGCGCATTCATTGAAATTACGTGCGAGTTCAAACAGTGAAACTCTATAAGGACTTAGCTCTGTCGAAATTGAAGCTCTCGTAGGTACTTGTAGATTTAATAAGATTTTTGATGAAAAAATATTATCACGAGAGCAGCTCCATGTAATTGTCTTCAAAGTAAGCTCGGTATGCCAAATACAATTCAGCTAGATGTAAGTAACTTCTGTAAAAATAACATTCAACATTTGAACGGCAAAGCAAACAACGAACGGAGCATGTTTAATGTTAAACTTAATTTTTGCTCATTGTTTATGAATGTTTATTCAGGACGATAATTAAATCCTTTGATTCTAAAGCAGGGTTTAGAATCAAAGGATTTAATTTACCTACTTTTAATTTTTCAGCCAGGTGTCGCCATCTCTGAATACTACAAAAAACTAAATCTTACCGGCCAGGACAGCCATGTAATAAAATATTCACGTCATGAAAAGCTAATTTGACAACCTCTGCTCAGTACGGGATGTAAGTACAAGTGAAAACCCATAGATGGCGTTGATTCTTACAATTGCCATTTTACAGAACATTAAGTAGTTTCCGTGGAATGAAATTATCAATTCAGTGAATACGTTTATTATGCGAATAGCTTCGAACCAATGCATGGTGGACCATTGGTACAAACTGAATAATTACTGAATAAAATTCACCGGTACCCACACCCTTTCACCGGAACCAGTACTACTGCTGCTTTCTACGTGGTGACGTGGCGTTGTATGTAGTATGTACGTAGCGTTCCATGCCGCTGGGCGGCGGGCGGGCTGTCTCTCTCCGACCCCGCCACCGGGCGGTGCGATGGTGGAGTGTTCAGACACCTCCAGATAGTTGGAGGTGATCTCGACGTCGGGATCACCGAGAATGTGTCTCGGTCTGCGGAGAGATTTGCCCGGAGGCTCTCACGGGCAGTCGGGTGCCGCGGACACGGAGGGAGTTCGGGAGGGACTTGATCGATTCATAATACCGCTTGCAGGCGAGTTTTATGAATCGCGCAATGTTCTCCACACGCGTGTGCTTCAAACCAGATTTCTATCACTGCGAGGGAGGGGCACGGGGGTGGGGGGGGGTGTCGTAGCGCGGCCCAGGTGCTGGAGGGGAACGGCAAATGAAGAGTCCGCAAAGTTGTGTATAATGGTACCAACGGAAGCGGCGCCGTGCCCCGGAAGTGGAAATAGAACTGCGTCCCAACTTTTAATTAAAATTATATTTAAATCCACTAGTTTTGCTTTGGCTTGCATTCATTTAAACAATTCATTATTCTTGTTTATCTACTACTATAAAATATGTTTGGTAGAATTTTACTAAAACCATGTTATTTAATTGTAGTGGCTATCATTAACGTATTTTAATGACATGAATAATAAAATGAAAATGAAATATAAATAAAATTTATTGGCGAAGAAACAAATACACACAGACATATGTAAGTGGATATACCTACACACAGGGCAGCTCGTTGTTTTATTGTTATAATGGAATCCACTGGAAATAAAGATAAAAAGATTCAATAAATATTATGATTATGATTATGAAGACATTTAAAAATGTACCTAAGCGCTTTCCTGCATCCCATCCGTCCTCTGGTCGTTTTGGTTTATAACTCTGATATAGTGCTTTTCCGGGTTGTTGGGTGGTTCCACAGACGAGAGCGCCGGCTCCGCAGCCAGGGGAGACGGGACAGGAAGGGGCCTGGTTCTCTCACGTACTCGTATTACCTTAATATCACTTCATTACCTACTAAACACTTACTGTACTTGAAAAACCTAAGACTGTATTGCTACTGCTCTAGACTTTTGAATTTTTTAAGTTAGCGAGATATTTACCATGATAAATAATAGTTGGCTTTTACTTTAAACAAGAAAATAATATTCTTAAACATTATTTACAGAAGTTCACGTAATGCATCAAACGCATTTTAGTGACAAAATAGCTAATTTATCTTTCTGTCATTAACAGGCATAACTTTAATGAACTAAGAAGTTACGAATACACGCTATTGGATAAGGCCTAAGGTATTATAAAAACTTTAGTCTGTATCTCAGGACGATGGAGTGGAATGCGGCGTGGAGGGGAGGAGGTCTCCTCCCGTCCGCGTCACACCGACGGTCTTGAGGTATTTCTTCCTTCGCCATTTCAAACTACATCCAGTTTGTATCAGACTTGGGTATTTGGTCCATGGAACCTAAGTAATTACCAATAATACCAACCCAAAATCCGTGGACAATGGCAGGGAAACGTGTCTTATAAGTAAAAAGGTTTTAGTTCCTCTTCTTAGAAGATGAAATACCAAAAGCAAATTAAGTTTCCTTCGAAGAAATAAGATAAATTGAGCGACAGTTTTTCGTTTACCCGAAATCAATTTGAAACCCGTAAGTACAAAGCTTACACACCCTCGCATGGAAGGATTTCGCCGAGGTGGGGGGGGGGGGGGGGCGGCATTAGATTTCTAAAGTATTTCTTGAAGTAAAACGGGGATGATACGTCTCAAGTGGCTTTAATTTCACCGGCGCCCACACCCTTCCGCAGCAACGTGAATGCTTCGCGGAAGATTGCCAGATTTGGAGGTAGTACATCTCCGGACGAACTTGGCGCGCGTTCTACTGCCACTCAACGCGAGCCGTTCCTTCGCGTTGGTACGGAATACTAAAACATTGAGAAACCGATTTCATTTTGTTCCCCACAAACATCTCACAAATCATGCACGGACGTTTGTTTGTAGCAAATGGCGCGACACACGACATTGGTGGCGGTCGACTCCCGGCGGCCACTGGCTCACAGCTGGCCCTGGTTGTTACTGGGCGGACCCTCACGTGGATTGGGAAAGTGAAATATCTACACGGTTCGGTATGTTTCTGCTTATCTTGCCTCGCGGTAGAGGTCGGCACAGGCCGGCAATAATAGTTGCTAGCTTGTGCCCGCGATTATGTCCGTGACAACGTGTATGAAAAATTTAATGATGTTAGCGCCCCGCACCCCGCACCCCGTGCCCCGCGCCCCGCACCCCGCGCCAAGCACCGCGGCGACAGAATATATCGCACGCGCCACCGGGGACCGCAACAGTTTTTTTTTATAAATACATACTGGAGAGCAAAATACGCTATTTCGTAAACGAAATCGCGTATTAAACGTACGTAAACGTAGAAGACATATTTTTTCCAGTTATTTTGATTTGACAACCATTGAACCGATTTTGATACAGTTACTATGCGGCAATCTGAAACCATATCCTTTCAAATAAAAAAAGTATTTTGCACATTGGTTGATCAATGACCGAGTGAAACGGTTCAAGCATAGAAAAAAATAATACATACTAATTGATAACCTCCTTCCGGAAGTTAGTTGAAAGATAAATACTCGGTCACCAGTGCTGGCTCCGTGTACACTCGCGCCGGGGGGTGCCGGGGGGTGCCGGGAGGTGCCGGGTGGTGCCGGGCACGTGTTCTGGTTTGGAAACAGACGCGCGTCTGGTGTTTTTTGACGAACGTAAGAAGTAGAAATATTGCCACCATTTCTTATAGTTATTTCATAGTTACATAAAGAACTCGGCTTAGAATTTCTTCCGTCCTTTTTCCTTATAAAATGAATAAAATATTATTTTGACGCCGGCCATGTAGTGAAGTAAACAACACTCATAGTGCTAAGTCAGTCTGAACAAACGAGAGATTGCTTTACAGCACGTTAAATAGTCTGCACATAAAATAATGTTTCTAGAATATTATAACTTGAAAGCTTGTGAGGATGTATGGAAGATTGTTACACTTTCAGGAAAAAAAAAATTTTGCGCATGGTCTTTAACCTTGCAGTAGGCTTGGATTTTAATGAAATGGTTCGATTTCTTATATAAGTATTCTGTGGTTAAGTACTGTGACCTCAGTGCGGCCATCAGCCATCAGTATCAAGGCAGGAATGTCCCCGCGGCCGCGAGCCCGCACATCCATCTCCCCGACAGGTACAGCGAGTGGTCTCCCTAACGACTGTTTAATGGCACTTCAGCTGTTCAGTGCTTAGCGCGCGGCTGTGCTGGGCTAACGACACACCAACACTGCTGTGCTACAAATTCTACTGCCCATGAGCAGTGGTTAGTGTGATTGATTCCGTCCTGACTATGTCCTGGACACGTGAGTGCACCGACTTCAAGAATTTCTTCTCCAATTTTTCCATAATATTTCTACGGCCTCCTTCAACGTCAACCATAATAAAAAATGAATAATCCAAATCAGTCTAACAAACATACAAAGTCAAACTCAAAATACTTTATTTCAGTTGAATTCTTAAAAAAATATTTGGAAACGACACTTTTTTTTAATAAATATGTACCTACAAGATCAAAGGATACACCCTCTTGGAACATCCTCCTCCTTTCAATGTCTATTGTCAACAAGCAAGAGTAGTTTGTTAAAGCACGTGGTGTTGATTTGTTATATTGTCTGCACGTGCCTACTGAATACTGTGAGGCTTCGCAGCTCACTCACTCACTCACTCACTCACTCACTCACTCACTCACTCACTCACTGCGCTGAAGGCTGCGCCGGAGGTCGTCGGTTCGATTCCCATCTAGGACAAACATTTGTGGGACGAATACAGATGTTTGTTGTTTGTTCTGAGGTGTTAATATGTATTATTACGTACGTATTAACACAAAAAGTACTGTGGACGTAATACACACTTATCTGCCCTAAGAATTCCTGTATCGCACATGGAATGGGCAAACACAGACAAACACCCAAGACCCTAGAACAAACTTCACGCTGACCACACAAAGGGTGTCCCGGCCGGGATCGAACCCCGAACACACGAGCTGGAGACTTATCACAAACCCTCACAGCTTTAAGCACATATTTCAAAATTACAAAATCTTTCACATGCTTCTCCTGCGGCGAAACTTCGAAAGTTTTACAATAGCACATAAATTTCCAACTACAAGATAAAATATACTGTAGAGTGCATTTATCCCATCGATATATTTTCGTATAAAAGTACATATCTCCCGTTTATATTCACGGACTGAGCTTAGAAAGCGGCGCGTGCGAGCCACCGGCGCTGGTGGCCCCGGCGGGATCTCACCGACATAACGACATCTAATGTACGAGTGTGCAACAACATTTGTCTGTTTGTGGGAACTTTTAATTAGCTGTGAGTTTAAAATAAAACAAGCCGAACAATTCACCCGAATATTTATATAAAGCTACTTCCACGTACCGTTCTTTAAAATGACATAATTAATCTGTTTTTATTTTTTGCGATATAAGTACCTACTTGTCTTTTCCAGACCAGGCGTGTTAATTAAGCTTTAATCAATAGTGAGAGGGAGCTATAAATATATTTGTCAAACGCCAGCTTCCGACGACAGGTGAAATGTATCCGCTTGTCTCTCGCAACTTGGGGCTCCTCGAGCCAGCTCAGCGAGCGAGCTCAATTCATTTCAACTGTCAACTTTAGCCCGGATTTTGTAAAGCTGAAAAATATGTTCCAGCATATTTATACTGTGTTGCCTCTTCTGAATAACGACTGCTCCGGATGACACGTGTCGGGGACGGGCCGAACTGGGGCGAACCGGAACGGGACGGGACCGGGCCGGCGCTGCAGTTTACACGAGCGTAGCTAAGGAGGCAGCGGAGTCTGCTTTTTGGAAGTCTAGCGCTAACATTTTATCGAATCAAGTTTGTACTTTTTACTTCGTTAGCTTACCTTGCGCTAGCAAGTGTTTTGTACACTTGCGACAAGACAAACATTAAGTAAATAATATAACTTGCACTTCTGTTTTTTAGAGCCAATGAATTAGTCATTAACTGGTACAGATACCTCATTTCTTCAATCAAATCTGAAATATTGACAGCTATTATATCAAGCATATCTGCATTGGCAGTCATATTGACAACAAAGCCTACGTCCAAACGTTTGCTTGCGCGCGCGCCGTTTTCGCGTTTACTTGTGGTACGTTATCCTCCACAAATTATAAATATTTTTACACTTATAATGCAGGGTTCATATGTATGGCCAAACACAGAAACACAAGACAAACACCTAAAACCAGAATAAAAATTATTACTTTACTTTAAGTTATTACTTTAAACTTGTATATTTATTTATATATATTAATTTATTTTGCGTATCTCGGATACGCCTCTAATGATTTGGATGAAATTTTGTGTTAAGATAGGTTTGCTATTTTAGTTTACCTGTATAATTGTATTTCGTGTAAATACGTATATTTTTACAAAATACACGTATTATGCTGAATATGCTGAAAATTTAATACAGCGCCATTTCGTAAAGTTTTGCGATACTTGATTGGTTATGTACTGTTTAAGATAAAACACGATTTTACAACAATAAACCGGTCGCCCAGGTACTAACAAATATTCTCGTAAAGCAGGAAGACACACACACTCTCCTGACGCAGCAATGTGTGCTCGGCGTGGGCGATCGACTGTGGCTCAGCAATATTGCGTCGCTCTGTTTGCTGGGGGATTGGATTGAGAGCTATTTCCGTTGTTTGCACCACTAAGTTGGTAGCGTGCCTTAAACGCGCCGAGTTCTTGGTGGGACTCTCGAGCGAGGCAAATAGGTTGTTCTCGAGTTGAAGTTTTCGTTTTGTCTTTGTACATCTTCGTGTGGATGTGCAGCACAGGAACCCCGGTGCAGTCACGGTGCAGATACTTGCACTTGTTCTGTGCCAATTTGTGTCGCTTCTGTGTCATTTGGCCTTGAGAGTCACATGATTCCCGTTCGACGATCACCAATGACAAGTTTGCAATGTACTTACGACATTCTTGCTTATACAGTACAAGTATCTTTAGATGAAGAGAGCAAGGGTCATTAAAGGTATGTATGGCTTGGTAATATTGCGGAAAAAAGGATTATGAATCTCCTCGACAAGAGAACAAAGATATATCATCTGTTCCATTGAATAAACTAAATTAGTACGGCTATTAGTACGGTAAATTTGACGCATCAAAAACAAGACGCCCATTATTCATCTCAAGATGCTGATATTGGTGTCCTATTATTTATGGCTATGAGGTCAACCAAAGCAGTTTGGTTTCAGATGAAATTCTGCGGAACGGTGCGCGTTTTGTATGCGCTGCGAGAGAAATGGCGGCGTGGGATTTATGGCGAGTCGACACTCGTAAATTACGCGCCGGGTCTATTATGGTCGCATTGAACAACACTACTGGGCTCCATTCAACTAGAATCATGCAAATAAATCTACAACGAGGACATGGAGTGAGGTAGAGTTGAGTCACAGTAGCTGGTGGTGGTCCCGACCTGAGCCCGCGCGACCTATTAGCATTACTAAGCTGCAGTTGGTTGTTTTGTGACGTCTGCCGCCGGACTCGGGATGACAAGTGCTTTTCGTTATTTGGTATCTAGGACACGGTTTCTCCTCGATGTTTTTCTTTACCATTTGGATTTGAATCACCTTCCTTCGGACCGATAGTCTGCGTGTCCGCGTTGCCTGGGAATATAATATAAGTTTTGCTTATAATCTTATTGTCTGGGGATAGCCTTGTTCTCGCCACTGTCAATGATAGGTACATTTAATTAACAAGTGATACGACTAGGTGGTGTTGTATTGCAAGTGACATTAATTAATTGCTAATTAATTAGCTCCCATAATCATAAAATATATATATTTATTTAATTTACATTATGTTGTATTACCTACACCCAAAAGTACACTTTTGAATATTTGTCTAATGTACCTGTGACGTTCACACAGAACGTATAAAATATCCATAGAATAATAAATTAATGGTAAAAAAAAGCTTTTTAATAACAAGCTTTATTCGTGTTCTCCTCAGCAAGCCCTGTCATTTGATACCCATACTGTGGTAGTGCAGAAAAAATAACTAGTTTGCCATCTTGGATGATCCGCCATATTAGAATTAAAATGACGTCACATAGCTAAGCATGCATTGTGATCTAATATAAGAGTGTTTACCAAATTTCAGCTCAATCGGTTAAAGATAACTGATTTAAAATTCAGGTGCAAGATTCCACCCGGACAAACATTGCAAGTTAAATAAGAGATTGTAAAAAGTCATGAAATGAAATTAACACCATAATAGATTTTGCATGTTTTTATTCAATTACGTCATACAAATAAGTTTGTATTCAACATTTTTACAATAATTACACATTAGCAATAAATATATTATTATATTTACATAAACAGTTTCATTAATTATTATTATCAGATATTGGAGGCGATAATGGTCGCAGTTTAGTAAACACTACATAGCTTATGAAAAAAAACGGGTAATTCACCAGCCAGTATTATATAGATATATTGCCAGCACCTAACCTTTTATTCTCGAGTCTTCTACTCTCGACAGTTGAGAGTGGGCATGGGGGTTGATCTATGGGAGGATCGCGCGATCCGGATAGATCACGTGTTTCAGAATTTTTGGTTCTAAGACATGCCAGCTTCTTCGCAATGTTTCTTTTCACCGTTTTGAGTACTTGCATAGATATTATTTAAGCGAGCGAAAGTCATTAATACCATTCATTCATTGATATATCCAGCATCTGTGGCCCTAGGGCACCACGGCCTCAGGAATATAAATGAATTGAAATTTTATTTGAGTCTATTGAATTTGCCTTCAAAATTACCCGGAAACCTAAAAAAAACAGAAGTTGATAAAATGTATGCAATTAATGTTTAAATATTAAAATACGTGTTAGTAACACGGGCTCAATTTTATTAACTTGTATAAAATTTACTTCTCAAGATATCATCTGCCAGCAAAATTTGATTTTATCCTCCGCTCATAAAAATTCTAGTTCACAGTCTCCACGCTTCTCGGAAATCGTCGTCTTGGGCGGCGGGGCGCGTTTGTGTTTCAATGTTACTAGGAAACACTTTTTGTAATATTATGCGTTGCAATTTTCTGTGCGAGCTGTAAATAAGACTGTATCCTTTTGAATAATTTACTCTACGATATGACTGGGTTAAAGGAGGCCAGGCTGGCCGGCTGGCTCTGTAACTGGGACAATGGCTATCAATATGGCTGTTATTATTAGTGTCTTAGTAACTGTTAAATAATAAAAAAATTAAAAAAAACCTATGAGGTTGGAATGTTTCATGCCTGACTAACAGTCATAGTAAGTAAAATAACAAACTATTGTCTGTATACCAGTAGTCAATGTAGAATTAATTATTATTCAAGTATAATTGTGATAAAATATACTTGAGTCGCTAATTAACGAATAATTTTAAATGGAAATGTACATAATTTCTATAAGAATAAAATCCCCAAATAGGGATTTAATCTGTTTCTTAAAGAGCAAAATATACAACAATATTTTTATAATACTTCTGTAAAAAGCTATTTTAACATGTACCACTTTTTATCGTCATGTTTTGTAGGACTAAAACTTGTGTTTAAAAGCGGCGTTAGGTCATACAATTAATTAATTTGGTCTAAAAATAATAAATTAAGTTCTTGTCATCGTCTTAAGCTTTATGTTTTAAATTTGATCAGAACTTGCTCTCTCCCAAGCTCAATCTTCTGATGTTGCGTTTTGGTTTGGCGGGCTCCTTCTTCACTCCTCCGTCTTCTGAAAATAAACACAAAAAGAATTTCGAGTCACTTCCAATATCAAATCGAATCCGCCTTCACCCGGTCACCACACAGCACACTAACCTCCCCCCTCCTGCTGCAGCTCGTTCCAGGGCTGCACGTCTCCGGATATGAAGAGCAAGTAGAACAGGTTGCTGAGCATGTAGAACGCGATCGAAATGAAGAACACCTTCCGCCACTCGGACGCCTGGGACTGGAACACAACGAGGTGGGCTCAGTGAATGTTAGCTCTGGGGCTCAGTTGGTGCTGGAGCTGGGCCCCTCGTCAGGCTGCACGAGGCTGCGGTCGTGCTCCCCGCCGCCAACGAACAACCAATGGACTACCATGTGTGGTGACAGTACTTCTCCCCATGAGCACAATATGCTTCATTTGAAATGACGATGGGGTCGTTTGGTCGCCAGTAGGACGCGTCCTGGCCGCACGCTCACAGACACATGCTGGGATTCCAAGGATTTTCTTCTATCCCCGGGAATAGCCCTTCTAAATGAGTTTGGTTTTGACTAATACCTGGTCCTGTACGACGACGGAGACGCTGAGCGGCGCCATGATGGAGAATATGGAACTGATCCCGTTGGTGATGCCCATCAGCGTGCTGGCGTGAGTGGGCGACAGGTCGATGTGGGACAGCTGGAACATTACCGGACACATTAACGCGCTCGTCCTGTGGAAGAGTTACGCGCGTCCTACCCGCGTCGCTTCATTTATGTGCCTCGTCTGGCCTCAGAACTATGTATGTACTGAAATCGAAATTGTATTTTTCTTATTTCTTTTTGTGTACCAAATAGATATTACAAAATTCTTGAATTGTCCTAAAACAGAGCGATATCATGGAGTTTAATTACTTATCGTGTAGTAATCACTAGCGACCCGCCCTGACACCGCACGAGTGCAATTTAGAAATTAAATTTTATCGTCAAACTTAGTTCTAAGTAATAATTCAAAGAAGAATTTACATGAATAAATAAATGTCTATGTCTATGTCTATGTCTACATGACATAATCAATCTTGATTAAGAAACTATTTAGTTGAATAACGATTAATATCAAGACATGAACTTCAATTATCATTCGTTTTTATCCGTGCTTTGATGGGCAAGTTTGAACATCCCAGAATTATTCAACAAAAAAAAATATATATATTACTTTCTCACGTTTATTTAAAAATTGGAAGACTCATGGAACAGTGACTGGGCGCTGGAACGTTTAAGTAAGGAACGAAGAGATCCTAATGAATGAATGACTGGCACCCTGTCACCAATACAGCGGAATGTAATTAATTTGAATTGAGTCTACCATAATGAGGCTGGCAGGCCGTGCTCGAGCCCCGGCCACTCTCTGGCTCACGTGTCAGTAGAGACCTCACCATGAACCCGACGTAGTGCGCGCCGTTGAGGCCGACCGTGATGGTGAGCATGACCACCGCGAGGGTGAGGTTCCCGGCCGGCAGGTACGACAGCCCCAGCAGCGCCACGGCCGGGCCCCAGTGCGCTGCCAAACATTAACATTAATAACAATTAGTTAAATCAAAAAAAAAAAAATTTAACCTCCAAAGGAGGAACTTCCTATTGGATTTTTTCTGTTTCTTATCGCTCCGACATTTATCAACCGATTTTGAATTATTTTTTTTATATCAAAGGATATTTTTTAGATAGATCCCATAGAAATTTCATCAAAATCGGTTTAATAGTTTGGTGTTTGTATCAAAGCAACCGGATTACTCATCGGCTGGACATGCTGTTGTCAAAACACACAGCCACACACAATTTTTTGTTAAATCGACTCTACAGGTATCTATTGATGGAAGATGCGCTGGCTGGATGATGCGCGTGCGAGCAGGTTGTGAAGGAGGCTGTTTTTTGAAAACTCATTTAGACGTACGAAGCTTTGCATAAATATTGGTGGAGAGACCTTTGAATAGCTTTAATTGAAAGTATTGGTGTGTAGAACAGTTTTTTAATAAGTTTCGCAAAACTTATTGAGGACTTAAACTTATTCCGCGCATAATAATCTTACCGATAGTGTTGAAGATCTTCCTAGAAGTGACCAGCTCCACCATTTCCTTGTTGACGATGAAGTCCGAGAGCCAGCTGAACACGAAGCTCAGGACGTACATGGCGACGTACGGGAGAGCAGACAGCTTGCCGTTCTGGAGGGAGCCCGCTTACAGTTACAGTCACCGAGCATGCGGCAGGACATCAGCTCAAACATGGTTATCGATTACTTTTCCTCATTGAACATTCATCTCAAAGTCAAACTCATTTACTCCTTTAGATTACAAGTAACGTTTGGACACGTCGAATTTTACTCGCGCAAGTAAATATATTTGTGAGCATATAAGGTATCACGGGAGATCAAGCACGTTACATGCACACAGATATGTCAAATTACAGTCAGTTTTCATGTTTAAGCTAGTCTTATTTGTTAAGTTTACGTTTGTTCCAACCCTAACCGACCAACCCAAGGAAGAGGTACATTCAAAAAAACCCTCGTCTCCGAGGGTAGCAAATTCATTCTCAAGGTTTTTGTCATCTAAATTATTTGATATTTCATATAAGCTTTTAAAATAAATTTAATTTGATAAAAAATTTAATTATTTCTGGCCTGTGCGCTGTTTCGCTCGGGGTTTTGTTAAACAAGTGTACACATTGACCTTTAATAAAATTGCTAGCCGTACGGAGCCTGCTGGGCACAGCAAGTTTATTTTTATGCGCAGTGTAGCTACATGAATATGAACCAAAAGTCAAATAACTTTATTTCCGTTGAATTCATAAAATACTTGGAATCGTCACTTTTTTCAAATAAATGTGCTTTATTAATACAAAGTTATGCACTTGTTCAAACCCTATGTTTATATTATTTTCATTTTGAAAATAGAAATGAACGAAAATAGTATATTTGTTAATCATTGAGCATAGAAATGACGGTGGAACAATGTGGCGGCTAACATCGTCGTTATTGCTGCCTCAGAGAAATCAAGAATTACTTCTTTGATGTCGACGTGGAGGACGTTCTTCATGTAGGACGGTAGTTCGGTGAGCAAAGTCCAGAAGCCGAGGTTCTGCCCACAGTGAGCCAGCAGGATCGCCCAAAATGGCAGAGAGGTCAGGATGCTGAGCCACGGAGTTGGCATCGTCTGCAAGTAAGTAACCTGCATTCAAGTATATCGATGGTATTTGTATGAATTTGTAAAAGATTATTTTTTCCGGGAAATCGAAATGCAATTTTAATGTTGTGGTAATGATTTTGATGTTGTATAAGACGAAGTACACCACATAATCATCATTATGGAAGTCCTCTTTAATGCTTAAGTATGTGAAAACTATAAGTGATCTCACATTATGTCCCAGCTCATCGGAGAGCACGTTACTCTCGATGTACTTCCGCTCCTCGTTAGAGATCCACCTGCTGGTGCCGGGCGTGGAGTCCCCCAGGATCAGCCAGAGCACGGACCACGAGATGCACATGATCCCCGCCACATAGAACACGGAGGGCCACCCCCACGAGCTCGCGGAGAGCAACCCCGAGGTAAGCAGTTCAATGATGGTCCCAAGTTGAGCTCCTGGAAAAAAAATATTTCATTTTTATTTGATGTTTTTGCACGTGAAGTTGCAATTTAAAGTAATAGTATCAAGAAATAAATATATCTCTCTAACAGACCCCCGAAGCACCGCAGCACGAATGCGGTCGCTTCAAATGCCACTAAAGGCCAACTACCGCTGTAGAGTACAGCTTTATTTAGCTATAAATCCTATCCTCTATTAAAACATTTCGAGACAGTAAATTGGCACCATTTGGAAGTTCCAAACAACTTGTGATGACCTGGAAGGTTATTCCAAATTTATTCTTTTAAACGAGCGTATTATTTAGTTTTACAAGTGATAACTTCGAAACGCTGGAAAGTTGGTAACTTGTTCCCGAATCGTGCGGAAAGTAGGTATTTGACCTTCCTTGTTCGAAATTATATGAGTTGCGACTGAAGCGCTGGAAGTGGAGCCTGACTGATTGTCCTGCGAGTTTTATTTTAACTTGACAATGATTAGTTTAGCAGTCGATCAAATATTGTTGACTCTCATTCCGGAATCGCGAGAATGGCAGTCTGATCACCTAATTACGTTATACTATAATAACACCATAAACAACTAAAAGCTGGCTTCAGAAGACAGGGCTTCCTACAGTTGTGCCTGGAGGGCGACCAAAAGCCTGGGTCCAGCAAGCCTTGCGTAAGACTCATCAGTACTCTACTCGGTGCCGACCTGCGTAGACGAAGGTGCCGAGGCGGCTGCGCTCCGAGGTGGGCGCCCAGTGGCCCAGCGCGCCGTGCAGGCTCGGGTACAGCAGGCCCTGGGTCAGACCCATCAGCACTCTGCACACGCACACTGCTATCCAGTCACCCTGGGAAGTACACAATTATCACTGCAGGTTTATAATTTTTAACATTGTACAATTTATGAATTATGAAAAGGGATTATGGGGAGTTACAGGTGCATGAGGCATTTCCATTTCCGATCGCGTTGGCACAACACTTGGGGACCCAGTCATTGTATAGGTGGGGACCCCAGCTATATACTTGTTAGATATTATGTATATGGATAGAATTTAGCTTCAGATAGATCACCTGCTCGCCCGTTCCGTTACATAAAAAAGGTCTTCGGTTAATTTCTTCAGTACCGCCATAAAATAAACCGAGGTATGTCATCTAATTTCGCCCAAAGTCGGATCACGTACAGACCTGACATTAGAAGTCGGTGTACATCTCATCCAGCCTCCATTCGTCACGACACGCGTGTAATCTGAGCTGAATGGGCCATCGCTCAAGAGATTGCTCATTTATCCTCCGGCCCTGGGCGCCGTTCTCTTAGGTACAAATGAATTCGGCTCAATTTTAGTAAGAATAGCGGCTTGATGGCGTTGAGATATTCACAAATTCAAGGCACATACATGTTGTGAGGCTTCTACGATAACAACATTTGGCTTGAGAGCTTTTGTAACGTGAATTATTATGTAATAAGTGATGAACTCATTAAAAAGTTGCATAATTTAATTTTTAAAATATATTATTAGATAACAGATTCAAACTCATACATTTTTAAAATTTTGCAGTTTCAGATTAGTGGTAGTGACGATAGCGCGAATATATAGAAATAATAAAATAAACAAAAGAATGCTTACACACTTATCTTTAATCCTAATATATTTATGTACCAGGGATCCTGATTCACGTATATAAGTGTAAATCAAGAAATAATTGAGAATAACCAAATACTTGACTGCGTGAAAAATTTCAAATTACATCGAAACATATTAGTTGTTTCTGTATTTTTATAACACCTTCAATAAGTTTGAGGAAAAATATTTTCTTGAAGGCATATTATGGCGCCAAAATGAAGCCGTTTTAATTTTGATATACGAGTAGCCTTTGTCACTGTCACAATTAAGACAAATCTAAAGACACCTCTCAAACTGAAAACCATCAAGGTGTTTAGGCTACAGAGCGTGCCAAACAAATATACATACGTGCAGTCGGATAAAAAGAGAACTATAACAACTACTGAAACTGCGCAGAGAATAAGAGTAAATTAGTAAGGTACTGCCAGATAAACCCAAATTAGTTGCCATATCAGTACGTGAGGAGAGTAAATTTTTATTCTGACATCGGCAGCGCGGCCCGCGGCCCGCGCCCCGCGGCCCGGACCTCTATTCATACAATATAACAATATAATTAATTATCGTTCGAATCAAAATGATCTGCCACTTTTATACAATCGCGCACCGATCCACAGTTGGGTGCTGAAATAAATGAGGCTTGTCGTTAGTTGTTCTGCGATCGTGGGAACAAGAAAACGAGTGTGCTGCCCTGTGGCCGAGCGAGAGGAATGCACGAAATTGCCAGGATGGGTTCAAAGCTTTCTTTCAATATATACGACGTTCGATTCGAAAAGAAGGAGCTTCAAATCTATCGAGAAGAAGCGATTTGTTGAAGAGGCCCCGATTTATAAATCACGTGTATTATTTGCATTATTATTATTTTAGAACTACCTACTAGTTAACTAGTAGGTAAATTATGAAAAAAACAAATACCGTCGAAATTAAAAAGTGGGAGATTTAAATTGACTTATAATCTCTTTCGTTTTAAAAGCAATCGTAATTGCAAATGCATTATATAAGTACAGCTATTTGATCTTCCTAATAGAATGTCAGTTTATGAAACAAACTTTGAAGTGAATACTTCCTCGAACACCGCATAATTGGCCATTATATCCACTTTAATCTAAATTTTGATCCCACATTATCTGCGGTCAGGAATTGTAATACAAAACTCATTGTACCATCCGAGGCCAATTTAAACTTTGAAAGTGAGTTATTAATGTTGCCTCCAACTTTGTGTTAAATTGCTCTAATGTTTACACCCGCTCATGCAATGCAGTCTACGTTACTCTCCTATCATAAATTCATTTTCCTCCAACATTCAAATATGAAATTATCGTTTCCCCATGCAAGTGCCGCCGTCGGCGTGCTATGAAGTTTCCGAACCAAGTGAACAATTAATCATTAGAAATG
Source organism: Aplocera efformata (assembly GCA_921293045.1). NCBI lineage: Eukaryota > Metazoa > Arthropoda > Insecta > Lepidoptera > Geometridae > Aplocera > Aplocera efformata. The sequence goes on along the minus strand of OV121050.1, from coordinate 12,390,963 downwards.
TGCAGGAACTTGATAACAGTTCTATGGAAACAGTCCTGAGGCCACAACGGCACCTGAAGTTCGTGTGAAACGTGATTCTTTTAACAGTTTTTTATTAAAATCATGTTTTGCAACAAATATTTCATTTTACAGCTAAAAGCTTTTTGCGCTGGTTGTTTTACTTTTATATAAAATGCCATTGAATAACATTTACATTAAAATGTAAAGCTTTAAACACCTGCTATAAGGTTTTGGTAAGTGAATATACACGTGAGGGGGACCTTGGTGTTCGGGTCCGTAGGTACCCTTGAGCCCCTACACGCACCTCTTCTGGAGAAGTACTGTTCCCACACCTGGTAATCTGCCACCAAGCAGTGTTCAAGTTAATGTGTTTCGATAGATAGGCGTGGGTGCCGATGAAACACAGTCAACTTCGGTCAGAAATGTCGGTCAAAGATCGGTTAGAAATGTACAAAATAGAAAAAGCATCCCATCCAATATTCAAGTAACGGTCGACGGGAGATACATCCACAGGGGCCTTTGGTGCATTTGTCGAAGGTGTGGAGTTTTTCACAAATAACAAACATAGCAAACGTTATGGTAATCTATCTCATCGGTCATCTGTTTGTAGAATATTGAACTGGAGGTTAGAAAAACTGTTCTATTCACCGATAGGACCCTAAAAACATTCAGAATAAGCTGATGGCTAAGCAGCAGAAGGTACCACCGCTTGTTAAATATTTGAAGCACCTCCATTCAGGCAAAATCGATTCCGGCTCACGTAGGTATCACTGTGATACTCGTATTCGCATCCCCTAAAGTCGCGTTGTGTTCCTTATTTATGCACTAGGGGAGGCACAGGTTTAGCCAAAAATGTAGAGAGAAAAGCAGATTTTTTTTTAGATCTGCATATAAAATCCTGTGGAGACTTGCTCAGCGAATACATAATAGAATGAGCCCGCATTCTGGCGTAGGCTGCGCCTGGAAAGTTATTTAAAAATCTCTAAAATATTCTAGTGCCTAGCTAGAAACGTAAGTTAAGTTTGTAAGAAACTTATGAACTTTTGTAAGAAGTTTACGATCCACCGGTGCATCGCGATGTAACGTCGCAGTTACAGTTCAAAGGGTGACCAGTGACGTGATGTAACCGTAACCTTAACCGACCGAAATTGAGCGGGTAATGTTAACGTTAATTGTGATTTCATTTTAAATTTTAACCATTGATACAGCGGTGCAACCCTCTATGCGCTTAACCGGAGCTTAACAGCATAAGCTTTTGTTATCGGTAGTAACGCGGTGTAACTCTAAGCGCGTCTGAGTTTGTATGGCTGTATCTCTTGAACCATACAAACGTAGCAAGTTAACATTTTCACAAAAAAATGAGTCATGACAAGTGTAGCAGTATGAAACAATTAGTGGTACAAAACCATCGATGCAATTCCCCAGTACATTTGTATTTTGTAGGTTGGCCTTGTACCTTGACCGCCGCCACGGGGACCAGCAGGTTCACCACGCCGGTGCACGCCATCGCCGCGAACATGAGGTACTTCCCCCCGAAGCGGCCGGCGATCATGCCCGCGGGGATCTGCAGCATCACGTATCCCCAGAAGAAGGACGACAGGATGGTGTCTTGTGTGCTCCGCTCCCACTCGAATTTCTGGAAAAATATAATGCGATAAGTTTTTTTTTTATGTGACCAAATTGAGACGGGACTAGCACATGATGTTAAGTGGTTACCGCCACCCATAAACAGCAAAAATATTACTCAGGTCTTCCCCTCTTCTTCAGGTCTTACTAAAGTATGAGAAGAACCAAGTGGCAAGTAGACGGGAATGATGCACATCAAGTGCTTGTAATTTCACCGGTACCCACACCCTTCCACAGGAATGCAGCAACGCGAGTGCATCACTGCTTGGCGGCGGATTAGATGTAAGAAATGAGATTAAACTAATCAATTAATTCATTATTTTGCATGTCTGCAACTGGAATACTGAAGCGATTTCAAAACAAGGTAGGCTTATAATCCCCGAGCAGGCAACATTTCAATTTGATAATTAACTAACATTGCGTTAACGCAGACAAAGCCACGCAGACGCTAGTTAATTACATTTCCCTATTAATGTCTGAGTCGGTTGTTTGATGATATTATATTTCGTTCCCAATTACAATTCCATGTCAAACATAGCTTCAGGGCACAAGGTTCTAATTCAACACGGTTCTGAAAAGAGCACGAAATTAGCTGTCACTTTATTTGATTTGCAGACGTTTCTATTTTTAAGGTTCACGTAAATTACTTTAGGTTTCATAAATTTATGTTTAAATTTTTATTCACGAGGCCTGATAGTAAATCGGCCAAGTCAGATTTGGTTTCACAAATTTGAGGTTCCGTACACGTTCAGTTTCTAGACAAGTAGATCAAATGGAATTCTTAGTGTCTGTAAATTTGTCCGTCCGTGGGTCTTCTCATGCTTCAGTCGGGGAGGACCTGAGTCGTATTACTGATATTATTTTAGATAATATGTAAAAACATATAAAAAATAATAAAGTAACACTTGCGTTGTGATGACAGTTCTATAATAATAATTTGAAGGATTTTAAATCGTTATTCAACTAAAGTCTCGAGGAGACGAGACACGCGCTATCATCATCATAAAATAATATGGAGCAAACACTTTAAAATGTCTGGCATTGAACTACAATAACAACTGGTTTCCATTTGAAATGGTATATATATTTTATATAATATGGGTTTATTTCTTAACAATATTATATGAGTATACTGAATCCCCAATGTTAGTACGAAACGTAACTGGCCGGATATTTTATTATATATAAAATACCGCTATATATAATAACGCTATATTCTGTGAAATTTTAAAGCGGCCAACAATCATCTACAATTTCAAAGACACAGTCTCTTCAAGATAGAATATTCAAATCTACAAAAGGAAAGGCTTACAGCCAGTTTCAATATGCAACTTACAAAGGACTAGAGATAAATTTCTATTGCATCATTTTTATGTCATTGTTATATAAAAGTTCCATACCTTATTGGCCAATAAACAAAGCTCTATAAATTTAAACGAATTTAGATGAGTATTGAAATGGGCTGCATGCCAAATATGTCCTTTACTCTTTATTTATGGAACCCTAATAATGGCATATAACAAAGTTGAAGATGGTACCGTTTCATCCTCTCAATCGATTCCAAATAGTTGAGGACATTATCTTCAAGGGCCGCTGCCAACTTGCGGCCCACCCGAACTGCCTGAACTGCCCATTTGGGTGAAATAAAAACTTGTCCAAAAGGCTCATTACCTTTTAATGTCGCAAAAAGTTCCACTCGCTGCCATTGAGATGGCGCGCACGTCGCCGCGAGCTGGGGCACTCTTTACTACGCTGCTGTACAGCTACCTACTTACTTTCCTATGACCCCTGGGACGTGGAATTATGGCGCATCATTTTATATCACAAAGAACCTAAAGATAAGCGCATAGACCTATATATAAAGAGTCTTAAGCTGACCTGACAATAGGGTTTGAACAAACATAACAAATAATAATTATTATTATTACTATAAACAGCCACGGACGTAATACACAAAGCCGCAATACTGAGAGCCGAGCTAACAGATGAAAACTGGCTTGGCTCCTCAGGCACATTACAGGCCCACATATAATAATATGTCAAATTACCGTCAGTTTACATGTATTAGCTAGTCTTATTTGTTAAGTTTAAGATTGTTCCAACCCAACCCTAACCGCCCAACCCCAGGGTTCTTTTCGTGCCACCCAGGTGTGTGCGGGGACTCTGAGGGTGTAGGGACCTACGGACCTGCAAGAAATGAGCGAAGTGTTGTCCGTAGACTGTGTCTCCGCCGTTCTGAGAATGATGTCCTTACATTGAGTGGCGCTGCCAGAAGGATGGCGGCGGCTCCGTAACGAGGACACCATTTGATTACCCACTTTAATAAGTTTTTATATTTTCCTGAACGCCTGAGGCGCCACTTTTATTATTATTTTTTTAACTGGGGCCGAATTAGCATTATATACCGAAAAATGTTTAAAAATTAGAAGCTCGACTATTGCAAATTTGAATACGTACTCGTGTGTCGGTGTGGTGATTTTGTTTGTACTTAACATACGTATGATACGTTGATTTTTCATACTTCATTTGTCATTACTAGACAGGGGTTTATTAACGAATTTAGCCTAGTCTGTGACCGTGCATCAGTTTAAATATGCTATACATGTTATGTTTGAGATACCGAGACATATATAATGAGCTGTCGACTCATGAAACTATCGAAATATCGAGAATCAACAAATTTCACAGATAATAATATAATAGTTTAAAAATAATGTTCTCAGCCATGATGTTACACTTTACCATTTCTTTAGAGCCTGGTGACTTTCAATCTTGGTGGTAGCGCAGTATTTTTATAACCAAAAAAAATCCTATACCCTTTATATACACCATTCATTCTGTGACGGAGGTGTTTAATACCGGCACTTACACCTTTCTACCGGAACACAGTTACGCGAGTGCACCACTGCTTGGCGGCGGATTACAAGGTGACAAGTTCTACTGCTACTCATATCCCCCGGGTGGTGCGAAAGGAGCGATCCTTTTGCACCACCCAGAGGATACGTGTGAGGTGACAGTGGGGCATATGTCACATGCCGAGAAAGTTCTAGTGCGACAAGAGTGGCTCAGAAGATCTTACGGTCGGTAGTTATCCTGTAAGCCTCGGCAGCCGCAGCCCATCTCCAGCAATTACGGAACCTTCCCCCCACTTCCCCCCCCCATGGTTGCGCAGTCGTAGTCTCCCTGTCCTCGGTTCTGCTGACGCCAGCCGTACTGATGTAACTGAGGAACAACTAATTAAGCTTGAGCGGCTCCAAAATTTCGCTTCGCGATTCATATTTGGTTTACGCAAATATGACCACATATCCGAGTACCGCAGTAAGCTTAAGTGGCTGCCCATCCGTTTTTGTCGGAATGCACACACCCTTCGTCTTATATGTAATGTCACCTTCAATCTTAGTACTCCTACTTATTTTAAAGAACAGTTTTATTTATACTGTCTTTTCTATCAATACAAACCCTACAGATACAAACCCCGCACATTCAACGTATGTCTACAGTAAATACTATATCCATCAGATTTCATAAATCTCTTCCAACATACAAAAATATGGTCTGTCCGCATTATATTAAATTTTAAAAATTGTTTCTTATATGTACCGTATATTTTAAGTGCATTTGGTACAAAACTGTTATTTTGAAATTACAAGTATTCTAGATGAATATATACGATAACGCGCGACCACGTCCATTTTAGCAACATATACTCGTAATTGAACGATTGTTTAGAATTAGTATATTAAATACGAAGAAACTTTTTTGTTCAGCTTGTATAAATGAACCTGTGAAGTGGTCTCTCTGGACACGTCTATATTGTGATACCAGCAGAAGTGGATTACAACCCAATCTCTGTTTAAAACAAACAACGTACAATTTGTTTGTTTGTCACCCGGCTACATCCGGCGGCTTTGTTCCGACTTGATAAGCTTCATCCTGATTCATTCCACTCGGTGCTCTCATTCTGTTGCGAACGATCTGAAGTTTCCATTTCGATTTCATTTCAAACGGATGATAGGAAACTACGGGTACAGAGTTAAAAAAAATAACTTTTTTCCAATACAATTCTATTTTCTCTTTTTCTTATTATTTCATGTTTGGTCGTTCCATTTATTTTCTGTGTAAACGAATAAATGTTTTTATCTTCTTCGTTTTTATATTCTTAAACATAGATTTTATGTTACTATCGCGGATACCTCAACAAAAATATAAATTACAATCGGTGATGCGGAACCCTCAGTGCATGAGTCCGAATTGTACAGACACGGTTTTATTAATATTAATGCACTATAATAATATGATGTTATATTACGTGGCTAACAATACGGAATATATACAAAATACTCTTTATTACACGTATAACTATTATATATGAATACATCTTTGTGTGCGGGTTTAAGGTTGGAATTATTGTCTAAAAGCATATTTATGCTACCAAGTTTGAAATAAAGTAGACGGGGTAGCCGTAGCTGTTGCAGGGTAGCCGTAGCGGTTGGGGTGTACTCACCGGGTAGCCGTAGCGGTTGGGGTGTACTCACCGGGTAGCCGTAGCGGTTGGGGTGTACTCACCGGGTAGCCGTAGCTGTTGTTGGAGGTCATGGCGACGATGCCGACGCTCATGCTGACGCGCGTCGCGTACGAGATGGTGGTGCCGAGGAACATCAGGAGTGCCATTACGTGCCGCATGCCCACCGGCCGCGCTGCGCACAACGGACCATTCATTAATACACAAGAACCTCCTCCTCCGAGGCTTACACTCAGAGTCAACAATTCGAACATTAGGAAACAATCAAACTCCATAACAGATATTTAGTTCTAATTTTACCATTTAGGATTATTATATCATTGCCAAGTAAATTCAACCTCAAAAGGTGAAAATATAGGACCAAAATTTTTTTATTTTTATAAATCATGTTATAATTTGCAGTCAACAGTCTAAGGCGTTCTTATTATTTTTTTAAATACCGTTACTTCGAGAATTATATTTTAGGTGTTTTTTAATTCCAATTAACCATTTGTTAGTAGGTGTAACCGTTTGTTTAAGCATATCGTTGTATTACTTGAAATTTGAGATACTGAATGAAGGTGCTAATAATAAACAAGTGAACCGTTTGTTAGTGCCACCAGTTACCTGGGCTCGCTCCTCTACAACTTTCAGTGTCAATGTGGATTGCCACTGAAAGTATCGCCGGTCATGCTTCATACAATATTAAAAGCATGTTTTGCATGCCATTGTTCCGCACACTATTGCACAAGATTCCGGTTCAAGGTCCAGCGGAAACCAGATTTCGGAATAATATTATTGTGAGCTATTACTCGACACGTACAATGACAGACCATTTCAATGTCAACGATTACCACTGCCCAAAACCATTTATGTTAACAGGGACAATACGGACGAGTCGGTGTCAGCTGAGTTATTCGTGGGAGAACAATGTAACACATAAGTTGATAAGTGATCTATTTAAGTTCTTATAATACTGGTTGAGCGACCTCTTCCCTGCACCGGGGCCTCCGCCGGGCCCTTTCTGACCCTTTCTGATGATGAGGTAGTGCTTCTCTGTGTGACTTGAGTATTGAGTATACTATTGACAAGTGAAAAAAAATCGATTCAGTGCCACTGGCGCTGGCTTTTCTCACTAGCAGAGCGAGGGATGGTCCCAGTAGGGTTCATGTTAAAAATGTGTGTTTAACCCGCGACCTGCCCTCCCTCCCCCCCTCGCCCTCCACGTTCACAGCTCGCTAGCTCACATTTCCTCGGCTCGTCAATAAAGCCTATCCGCTCGGAAAAACTACAAGAAATGCGCGCCATCCCCTTTTCTTTTTAGTTATTTAGCTGGAACGGCACCAGGAATATTGCACGGGGAAATGTACACTTTTAAACCGACAATTGCGGACTAACCCTTTTTAAAATGTTATTTGATTATGAAGTCTCACATTTTACCAGTTATAAAAAAAAATTATCCGACTGATCCAAAAGGCGAATTATGTTATTCGAGTGTATGTAGGTATGTATATTTTTTTGGCACGCTCAAACCCGATAAAACCTGATTAAATCAAAACCGATAGTGGTAAACAATTCAGGGTTGTATAAATGTCCTACAAAAATATATAAAAGTTATAATATAAATTTTATATATTTTTAATATTTAAATGTAAGAACCTGGTCGGTCGAGCTCGGACTCGGTTTTAATATGAAAACAAAATTTCACCCAAATCATTAGTCGTTTCCGCGATGCTAGAAATAAATGAAGATCAAGACTTGTTCGCTTCAAATAATGACATAAGATTTGGAATTTGTCACGCAGTCGGGTTGTTTGTCAATAAGATCTCGTTATTCTGATATTTCGCAAAAGTATAAGGCAACGAAAATGTGACCAAATTTATGAGTTTTTGAGGATGCTAGATTTAAACATAGCACATCCACAATGCACATTGCAGGATGTTTATCATTACTGAGAATAAACAGTAATCATTCTGACTCGTCCACGATCCACGAATCATTGGAGTATAATCTCCGCGTTTAGCTCCTGGACGCTGGTCCAGGGAGTTACTGACGCTTGCGGATGGATGGATGTCAAGCTGGTCGGAATGTCTGAGGCTCTGTGAGTGAAAGATATTAATTTTTCGTGGACGATTACTTGTGTAATATTTGTAGTACCTGTACACGAAATAAATATATAAATAAATCAATATACAGATATATTCAAGAATTGCTCGTCAGTATTAATATAAGATTTAAATTATGCTGACTGACTTTTTTTAAATAACTTTTTTTAATTTATATTATTTTATAAACTTTTTAAAAAAACATTTTAGATTTATTATACGAGTATTATCTATAATAAATTGTTGACTTTTTTTATTAAATTTGTAAATATCATAATACTTGCACATACTGTATTTTAAATACTGTCTCTAATTAATTTAATTGGTGATAATGATAATCATTTTAATTAATCAAATAAATAATGTGGATTTGAAAATACTACCTAGTAGTTTGGTTTTGTCGTATCCAAGCGATGCTTGGGATCTAAAGGAATAAATGACTTTCCGATTGATCACCGACTTTATATAACAATATTTTGAATTACAGTGTTTTAATTGTATTGTATAATATGCAAATCTCATTCTAAATATTGTTTCTTGGTCCAATCTCGCCCTGCATTGGGACCCGTGATTTCCAGATTTAAATAAGAATCCACCCACCTCGTGTCGTGCTCATGAATACTTGAAAACAAATGTGTTATGATTCAGGTCTCGAGGGCGCGCAGCACCCCCTCCCCTCCCCTCTACCCCCTCCAGTCTACAACAGTGTGTGGTCTCATTAGCAAGATGTGGCGTACAGCAGCGGTTCCCAAAGCTGACTGGACCGTGGCCCGTGAACAGGAAACCGGCATGTCTTAGAACCAAAAATTCGAAGACATGTGATATCTACCAATCCGGATTAGGCTCCCGTTGTAGATCGAAGCCCATTCTTTCTCAATTATCGAGAGTAGGCCGGTGTGCCTAAAGTGGGAACATTAGGGGCTGGTGCGGTAAAGGAATAAATGAGTTTGAGTTTGAGCGCACTTCAGAACACCAAGCGAGGCTGCTGCCTGCGGGCCGGCTTGACCAACCGCTGGTCTCTCGCTCCTCGGACGGACCTCGGCTCGTGAAATTGAGACACAAAAGTTTATCTTCACGTACGGTATACAAAGTGGTTATGTAACTTCGCAAGGAACAACAAATTAATTCCAACAAAAAATGTTGGAGTAAGTAGGTAATGACGATATTTTTTGTTTTCAGTAAAAATATGCTACATAACTGACGGATTATAAACAACTTCTTTTCGTAATACTTTCCTACACTAGCTGTTCCACGCGGTTTCACCCGCGTATAATTTAATGAAATCACTAAGAGCAGACTTATAGTATTTCAGTTTATAGAACATAAGCGTTTGGTAACGCTTTTTGTTCCGACTTACTTTACAAATATTAATATCTAAAGCTAACCACACAGTCGGCTCAGGGAATTCTAGTGTGTCAAACAAAAGTAAAAAAAACGGTTTTATACCTATAGAGATTAGGTTTAGACAGAAGCTGTCGGTGCGTTGTGCGAGGCTACAAGTTGAATACCATACAGCGATTGTAAAATATTCGATGACCGTCCGCTTTGTACAGGCCGTGCACGTCCCGAATCCAATCTGGATGGACGCGGAGCAGAACAAAGAGCGGAATGTACTCCGCCAGCTGCCAGTGACACTATTCATCAGATGAAAGTACTCCGTGACTTGGGACTTCGGCGCAGGTCGCCAATTCTACTGGAAGTGTGTACAAGGTGGACGAGAACCTTTGGAATACTCTTCTTTTGGAATTAAATGAAGAATTGAACAGCGATATACTTTTGGTGGTTTGATTTTGAAACCATATCATTTAGTGCTCCGGTTAAAGGGATCTCTACTACTAACCCTAGAATATCTGTCTGTCAGACCTGTAATAGGCTAGATATATTCGCGACACCCAAATGTTTTGACGCACGATGTACTAATTAAAAACACAATGAGAGATTACCGGCCACCTCCTCAGTATTGTCACGTGATGCGTACCAAGGATAGTTTTTATGTCCATGCATTGATGTATTAAAAAGAAAGATATGTTATTAGCTGCTCGGGCGTGGACCACTTAAATTAGGTGCATACACGTAGTTTGTTCTCAGTTACAGTCGGATAGACGTTAGGGAAACACGTTAAGCACAGCTAGGGCGTCAGTGATAATTGTATCTCTCGCGTGAAAATATATTTTTATCTTTATTTATCGGTGTCAAACGACATATTTCTTCGACCAACGTTATTTTTATTTAAAGTTTAATGAGAAATGAAATCTAATGATAATATAGTTCACAACATAGCATGGTTCCCGAGTAAACTATTCGATCTCGTTTTAAAGAGACTTCTTTTGAAGATGGTCCAGAAAGAAAATATTTATAAAAAAAATCGACATTGCCAAGTTAAAAATATTGGAAATGTCGATTTTTCTTTGAAAGGAATGATTATTTAGACTTTTACTTGAAGCATTTATAGTCTTCAGAAAACACATGAGGACAAAGTTCCCTCACGTGCTGATGTGCCGAAGGACCTCATGTGACTTCATTATACGCTCACAAGTATGTTTACTTGTGTGTGTGGAATTTGACGTGTTCAAACGATACTTGAGATCTAAAGGAATAAATGAGTTGGATTTCCTTTAGCTGTTTCTGTCACTGCCTGCGGACAGTATTCATACTCCCGAGTATCCAAAAGTGGCCACTTATTTGTACGAAGAACGGAAGAGGAGGATAGGGAATCTTTAAATTCCGTGATGATAATAATTAAGTTAAGATGGTGATAAAGTGGTACGGACGGGCCCCCGTCACGGCCGGCTCCGTAAGGCAGGCCCAGGTGGGCCTTAGTGCGCTTTGTGTATTGTACCTAACCCGTAAATGGGGGTCATTAGGACTATTGATTGCCATTTGTATAGAAACATGACCGAAATAACTGACAATTATTTCAAACCTTATTAGGATCACCCAAATAGACGTCATTAAGAAGTGAAACAAAAAGTATAACAAGTGACGGATTTAATAAAATAGAGTTACTGACTCCTTGCGCCCCTCTATTGTTCGCCCTGAGTGATGAAATGTTTCCATTAAATTTCAATGCGTGGTTGCATAGAAATTTAATGAAAAAATTCTGGAGGTGCAGGGTGGCATCACAGATACGGGTCCCATACATATAAAAAAAATCGAATATTCATTTAATAAAAAATTTGAATCATATAAATCCGTCCGCATTTTGGTGAGTATCATCACCATCATCACCAATATCATTCAGCTGTGTATGTATATTATTTATGATATTCGAGTACATATTCAGCTGAATTAAGAACCACCTCTGTTTCAAGTCGGTTAGAAGTGAAGAATCCTGACGAGGTAAGTAGTAGTGGATTTGTATAATTCTGAATAGTATCAACGGTTGTGTACCATCGACTCGGCGGCCGGTGTTTCGGACGCAACTAGAAATTAAAAACCATTTTCGAAAGTTAGGTTAAATACTTTACTTCCGACAACAAAATATGTTAATAATATTAAATACTATTTACGTATATTGAAATATTTATTTCGTTAATATTCGCTTTCAATACACATGCCTTATCTATAAATAATGAATGGGTGTTTACCATTGGTGTTCATTTTATACGTTTCATTTTGTAAATGCCCCAATAATTAGAATATACCCTCACTTTTCACGGTTCTAACTAAGTTGGTTATATTTATCTGCTTTCTAAGCGACCAGTCTCGGGTTCGGTTCCCATCCGAGCCAATATGTAAGCTATGCGCATGCAGCTGATGTGAGCTTGTTTTGTGTTGCGTGTTTGTGTTGCGCAATTTTGTGTGTCAATGTTACCTTATACTCGTACAGGGAACTCTCGAGCAGACGCACGAGAGCGTTGGGATTTTGTAGTTTAAAATTGAAGCGCTTCAATAATCAATACAATGTTTAATAATAAAACTAAGTGTGGACTAAGAGCGTGAACCGGTTACTGACCTTCCCGAACCGAGAAATGACCGCGAAAACACATTCACCTCTATGCATGCGCACTATGAGGCAACTGCATTTTTGTTTAAACTGGTCCGGCCAACTCTTGGGATCCTCGAGAGGTCTTACTAACTTTGTCGACTGCATCTGATTTTGCCGACGGCATTCAGCTTCTAACTGCAGGGACCGGGGTTCCCGTCCTATCACATGTAATCACACTTAATTATAAAGGTGAAAGTATGTATGTATTTGTGAGTGTGTGTTTGTTCCTCCATCATGCTTAAACGGCTCAACAGATTTAGATGAAATTTAATACAAGGATAACTTATATCCTGGATCACCACTTAGGCTACTTTTGGTCCCGGAGAAGTGTTCCCTGAGGATGGCCAAACACGTAACTTCACTCGTGTGAGTGGCTAAGTTATTATTACGCTTGCAAATTGGTTCTTAATAATTGAATCATACATAAGTATATCTGCATACATACGAGTAAGTAGAGATGCAGATATACATATTATAGTAAGTAGTGTATCTGCATACATCATACATAAGTAGTAGCTAACTGCGATTTAAACTATGGGTTCTGTTTGCATAATATTATTTGCCGGTTTCTATTATTATAGGTAGATGTTATGTAAATTTTGCCTGAAATTTCAAAACTCTATAGCAAATGGATTTATCTCAGTGTCCGGCCGGCAGAATCAGTAGGTTTACTGATAGGCTTTCTTTTAGGTACTACGTGAATACGAAACCAGTCGAGGTGGAACTGTCGTAGCTCGGGAGGTTACTCAGAAGTTCTCGAGGGTTGGAACAGTAGTTATCATAACAAATGTAGCTTAGCAGATAGTAGACCTGCCGAGAGCCCCTCTCTTGGCAAGTCCCGGGTTTGGTTCCCATCCGAGTCAATATTTAAGCTATGCGTATGAAGTCTGGGTTCCTGGGTTCGCCAGCAGTACAAACATTGGAGGCTGGTCAGGTAGATATCACATTGAAAAGTCAATATAACAATATTCCAAAGCGATACTGATTACAAACGATTGAGATAATCAGTCATAGCGAAACGTTCGCAATCGCAATATATCAAGTGAATAATCCCACTCAGTACTGAACTGAGAGACATTATCAGCACTTACAGTAACAAACAAACGTATCGCGCGAGGACTCTCCGCACAAGTAGCTGCTTAATGTTTTGAAATATAACATTGGAACTAACAACCCTTCAGCCACGCGCCCTACTTTTTAAATGGAATTACCGATAATAATATTTACGAAGAAAAGTTATTGGAATTTACAAAACTAGTTGATTTTAAGTTAAAGTTGTTTCCTAGAAATGTTCTGATATAACAATGTTTCTTTTTGTCTTTTTTTCTTAACTGCTAAATTTGAGTGATTTTCTGATAAATATCACTCCAATATCGCAGTTGGAATCTAACTGGAGGCGGGTGGCCAGACTCGAAGATAGGGGGCTCAGTAGCGCTCACTAGAAGACGCATAACATTATTTCCAGCAGTGGACTAAGATAAGCTGATGAAAAAGAAGACGTGTTCCTCTAAACATGTAGTATTATCTGCAACCGTCTATTCAGTCTGTTTGTATTAAAGTTTCCGTAATATCGGCACCTCTCTCACGTCCACGGGCGAGGCCGGCGGAAGGTCATAGTCAATTTTAATTATATTCACCCAGTGCGCGCCCGCCTTAGCCGGCTCATTAGACATTCTGAGTGCGCCAGATACTCACTCTCATTGCGATACCGATGAGGGCTTGTGTGCGTACGATATATGAAAGAAATTTCATGTCAATGTGCATTGATCTCCTGAGAGGGTGGCCCAGAGGTACGGACGCCGACCAGCAATTTCTTGCTTAACGGCAAACACGATGAACGCTTCTACGCTCAGTCACTCCCTGTGTACCAGGATTCCCTGCATCTCAGGTGGCACGTGATTTATAGGGCTTAAGTCATCAAGTCATTTTGGAAAATGCTCATATTAAAGGGTAATGTTAACAATTATTGGAATAATTAAATTGACTGGACATTTTAAATAATGTCATTCACCAATTGGCAATCGTAATAAATATACGCGGGGATTTCTCTTAAGTAAGTTAAGTACCAGGCCCAGACACTCGCAACTGAACCGCGGGTCGCATCTATGGATCACATTGTCCAACAACGGATTATGGTTCAAAGGGTAAGAAAGACAAACAGTGTACACTAAGTATTACACTTAGAGTATCCTTTACCCATTGGCTCCTATAGGCTGTAAACCCCCGGTGGTGTGACGTAGCAGCTGCTCCTCCACTCGTGTCTATAGAACACATACCTACTGTGTGAGACGGATCGTTAGGAATCAAAGACAATGGGATTTTTTCACCGCTTCCTCATAATGACCATTATACTGTGAACTGGTAATTATTTAGACTTGGATGTGATTGTGTAATTGATCTGATGACTCCGGTTTAAACATGATAGACAATAGGTTGAACAGTCATAAATAAGATATTTGTATTATTTATGTCCGACACGGTACGAGCCGGGCCGTGGCCGACACGGTACGAGCCGGGCCGTGGCCGACGGCGCCACGGATTAGGTGCATTACGGCTCGTCACTAACATTTATCTACACAAATAAATACAATTGAAGTTACTGTTTGTAATGTGAAACAACTTTTTACTAATTGCTTATACGTACTAGTAACGAGAATACAATTTTTTTTATTTATATTCGCCTGCCTGTCTGTATGTCTCCGAAATGGCTCGACCGATTTTGACAAGCTTTTCACTGGCAGATAGCTGATGTAAAAGGAATTATGATTTACCGTAAACAAAATGTTAAATACCAAGTGCACGAAGTCGCGGGGAACAGCTAATTTTTTATAAATGGTACACATATTGTATATTCTGTAAAATTTATCCGTCAGTACGTCCGGAGTGTGAAATTAACTATATAACTAAACACTGCAGTCGGAGATCCATCACTGGTAATGTGTCATATGTTTAAGCATGTAATGCGCCTCATAAGCTCCTGTTATATGCGCAGTAATAAATACACAGATAGGCATTTGCGTATGTTTAACATTTGACGTGTCTAAATGGTACTTGAAATGTTATGGTACAATACATATATGAAAACATAAGTTTTGAGTGTAGCCAGTGTTTATTGAAATTCAGTTTGGTAAATACAATTCAATATTTTTTAAATATGTTTTGTAATTTGCAGATTTAATACTATATTATATTTTTATTTTTTATTACAATTATATTGTAGAATGAAATATTTCAAGAAGGTAGTTTGAAACAGAATCACAGGGATATTATATCTGCAGATTTAATTTATACTATTATGGCGTGGTCTTACGTTTATACGTCAAATTCGAAGTAGGGGGATGTTTTATATACGTGACAAAACATCCCTCGGTTTTCGAAAAGATAATAATGTTTGTTGATAAAGGTAACTAGAGTGACGCTGGCTGGTAGCTCTGCTTGTGCATTACGATATAATTCAAAGTTGGTAACCTCTTATTGTACAGTATGTGTAGTCGAAAAGTTATTTTTAACCGACTTCCAAAAAGGAGGTATTGTGTTCCACAGCATTTTTTTTATTTTTTTTTTCTCCTTTTTCTCCGCCATTTATCAACCGATATGGAAAAATATTTTTTTATTTGAAAGAATAGGCTTTCAGATTAGTCCCATAGAATTTTTAGCAGAATCGGTTCAATAGTTAGGTTGCTAAATCAAAATAACTGGAAAAAATAAGTAAACGATATTGTGTATTTTGGTACTTTAAAAGTATTGAAGTCGATTATTTTTCAATTTTTAAATCAGTTACTTGTATGCCATCGGATACCGACTGATGTACACATTACATCTATACCACGTACCAGGCAGGTTTTTGACATGTATCTTTGTAACTTATATTGAAAATGATAAGTTCAAATACTTCGTTGCCAGCCTTGACTTGAATTGGACACTCGTAGGTATCTATTTACGTAAATTCAAGCAATGATCAAGGCAAAATGATAGTACCCTATCCGCGGCACTATATTATAGATCAGTGTTCCATACGCACATATAACGTAATACATACAAGTGGGCCACAAGTGAAGACATGTGCCTATAATATAATGCTATATTCAGAGATTATTGTCTTCTTGAAAGAATTGGACCGTAACATAGGCGTCCGTTTGAGTCGGCGTCCCGAGATGGGCAGACCAGCGGGACCGCCTCACCATCCAGGGTAATCCTTTACTGGGGAACTTACTCGTAAATAGACAACTTCAAATTGACTTTGAAGTGGGTTTCGATTCTTCAGTGTTCTATTTGTTTAACTCCAGTGCTGCTTCTGCGTATTTCGCCGATACAGAACACTGGAACTAAACTCCGTGTTACGTAAATGATCCAATAAAATAGCATGAAATATTGAAAAACCCTTTTAAGCGGAGCGCATTGAGCCCGAACATTCGCTATAAAACAAGAAAAGACGTAGGTCCTGGAATCGCAGGACATAAAACCCGGACTGAGGGTCCTTTTATGACGGAAATTCAGCAACAAACGTCTTTACGAAGTGGTTAAAGTGTTTCTTAACAACAGAAAGAATGACGATAGCGAAGTTTTGGTTGTAAGGACGCAGTCAAGTTACTTAGTTTAGTTTTAACGTAAGCATCATAGAGTACCTTCATTTATAGGGCTCTGCATCAAAAGTTACAATTTCCCTCGGCAATAATTTATGTCGATAGTCTGGCACAAGCTTAAACTCGAACTATTATAATAATTCCATCCATTATTGGATAAATATATATAAACATGTTAAGTGATGCACTTAATCCTGTTTAAGTATTGCACTGTTACAGGAAATAAAGCCTCCCCTAGATAATATCAATTACTTAATCACGTGTACCGTTCTACTGATAGAGTATAAACAATAACATGGCAAAATGGAAGTTAAACAAATGTTTATAGGACAATGAAATAGAACGAAGAAGAATACAGAAAAGTTACATTAAGTAATAACTATTATACAAACCAGGTGCAGCTGCTAAAATGAGGATGTACATTAAGAATTCTCTCGTTCATATTGAGATGAGCTGGGTACTTGATACTGTTTGGACGTGTCAACAAACCCGCACAAATGAATCACATGTTGAAATATCGAAGGATACGAAATCAACATTACATAATAAAACAAGATGAATAAACAAAGTAGCATACAATAATAATTGTCAGTGGAACGATAATAGACCAATTAGAACCTGCCTCACACAAGCGCAGGGAGACACAAGTCGCATCGTGTTGCACGCGTCACTCAGACACGTGGATGTAACGTCTTATGCGCGTGTAATTTCACCGACACCCATCCTTTACCCCAAAACAGACAGACTGACAGACAGTCACTGACAGACTCCAGTGACATGGACCGTATTCGTACCGTGTAATTCTTTGCTGATGATCAAATCATTCATGAGATGCACGGGATATGACCAAAAGTTTCGTTTCAGGTGTGACTCAGAATATCACATTGATACAAAAAAAAAAAGATACTCGTACTAAAGTCCGTGTGCGTGTTTTTTTATGGTTAAAGTGAGGGATAATTAGACGGCCCACCCGTTGTTAAGTGCCCGTCGTAGGTACCTGCAGAATATAAGGAAAAGCAAGATGGATCCGGGCCTCTCTTACTGAAATATGAGAAGACGGGGGATGTAACCACTCATGCAAATTTATGAGAAAAATTTAAGCGATAATTCTATTAAAAACTAAAATATTAGTTATGTTACTGTACCCAACGAATGTGAATATATCGAAAGTATTTTTATTTTGGCGTTGGCTTGTATTGAAATTCCCTCAGGTGTTTCAAATGAAAACTTTCATGCTAGTTTGTTGTACAGTAGCGATGTAGTGTGCGATTAGCTTTGGAACAATTTACTCAACACATTATTCTCTTTTGTGTTTTGTTGTTATAATAATAATATTGAAGGCTGGTTCATTTTTAACATTTATTTATTTTTGTCATTAAGGTGTACCTACTGCTACTAGAAGATTTTTGGAAAATCATCTTGTAGTTGTAGTTAGTTTAAAAGACATTTTTTCACTTTTAGCCGTTTTCAAAATCGAATCAATTCAGCTACATGTGTTTTCATTATTTCGCTAATTTTGAACCGATTTGAGGGGCACCTACCAGGTGGTGCCACATAATTTTCATGGCAAAATTTCACCCTTCAGACCAACAGAAAGGGGATGAACATAATGAAGAAGGTTTATTCCATTTTTAGATGGTTATTTGGGTCAATAAAAATACTAGGCAAGTTACGCTATTAGAGTTTATATTGTTTCGACACATGTTTTTGCCTTATTTTGGTAGTTATGTTTTGTACTCACCCGGCCTGGGCGCCTGCGCCTCGGCGTTAGGATCGACATCACATTCAACCATGTTCACTTCAGCACTTAAACACACTGCACTCGGTATTTAGCGACAACTTCAGAAAATATACTTTAATTCTGTTTCTTTGGTATAACTTTCTCTTAACAAATAATATTTTCTTAATAATTTGATTAGTTAATATAACTTAAACCCTCCTTTTATACAGGACTTTTATTGTAATTTATAATCTGAATTTCCTAATGTTAATTATAAACTTTTCACAATTTATTGAAACTTTTGGTATTTTATTTCATACGAAATTTTTATTTCACTTTTGGTTAAAAACTGTTATATATTTTTAAACTTTCGATAATCAGTCGAATCGAATAATTAATAAACTACTTATTTATAAATAGTTAAGTATAAATAGTAATTCAGTGCGACGGCGACACAGGAAGTGTCCGCGCGGCGCATGCGCGGTAAATGCGATCGCGCAATCTGTCGCACCGACTTTTATTAATTATCTCCACATGAGCACATGAAGAAACGCTTACACTTATACCTGTGCACTAGGACACCACACCCTGGCAAATTCCTATAGGTGAGTTCCTGCAGGGTCCTCTAGTTTCCCACTCAGGCCCTCCTGGGCGACGCCATCGGCTCCATGACCACCTCACGTCAGGTGCCGATGTATCAGAAGCCTCGGGCGGCTCGAGAGTTTCAACATCGCAGTTGGATACTGGTATCGAATAGAGACAGTCATTTGCTCAATAAGTACCGAGGTCATGGACAAACTTACCTGCATCTTGCTGATTCTGCATCTCTGGTAACCGCAACTTCATTGTAATCCTTGTTTATGACAATGTAAGGTTCACAATAAACAACATTTACTATTGTACATGTCGAAAATTAAATCCCTGAATTATTTTTTTCAATATAAATTTTTTTCAATATCATCAATCACAGCTTTTCCTAGCATAGTTTCAATTTTTCATTATATTTATTATATAATTTTTTATTTATATTGTCATTGTCATTTCCCTTTATCTAACCAATTTTTATTATGATGTATTCTTAACCTATATTATTGCAACAACTTTAAATCCTCTCATATTTTTAAATGGTGATATAACAATGATTCTTTTACTGTTGCTAAACACTAACTAAATATTAAATTTTTATCGCACTTTCGATCTCCGATAGCGCATTTTATTATTGCAATTAAATATTATCTATCGACATAATTAATTCTTCTGATAAATCATATTTGGTGATATATTTGTTGGTAATACGTAGCGCCTTTGTATCACGTATATGAAACCTTACGACTCCCATGCTATGCTCCTTACGTACTAGATATTTAAATATCTTCGAACACCCCTTAAAAATTTACAAGCTCTCAAAGTACAAAAAAAAATGTTATAATAACCTAGTCGTAAACTTGATTTTTTAGATTGTGTTAGTGTTTGATACGTGACACCTGGTAATGTAATGCAATTTGAGCCATCTCATAGTTCGGTAAGGGTATCCGTAAGGGTTCGGTAAGGATGTATGAGGGGCCGGATATCAACATCAGACTGATGTTGATACCCGGCCCCTCATATAATTATATAATGATCAAAATAGAAAAGAAATTTAAAAAAATATATGGATCGTAACTTTCCGGTGTTGGCTTACAGGCATACAATAACTAGTTAACAATATGCACTTTATCTACTAGGTCATTCAAAATTATCATAAATATCGTTGTGTACAAATAGGTGGTGGAGAAACAAACACACGTGTATTACATTATTGATCGATTGTAATTACAACACCGTGCAGTTTACGCCATCGCGTCTTGTTTACCGATTGATCGAATCTTTATCAGTGAAGTGCTTTTTAAGTGAACTGTGATATCTTATCTTATTAATATAAACGAGCAATTACTGTAATATATTTATTTATTTCGCGTATCTCGGAAACTGCTCTAACCATTTGGATGAAATTTTGTTTTAGATAGGATTTCGCTTTTTAGGTGTACCTGTCTGATTGTAGTTTTTCTAAAAACACATTTTTTTTATAAAAATAAAAACTTTTTTTTAAAGTAAATTATGCTGACAACTGTAGACAGCGCCAGTCCATTATATAATTTTATGTGGTACTTGATTATACTGTTACTTCAAAAAGTTTATTGTAGATATTATCCAAGTATGAATATGTTCGGCTTGCATCCAATAGTAACAATGTAATTATTGTGTAAACCAATCAAGTAACATTACTATATGGGAGCAATAAGAAATTATTATAAAATTTATATGTATTTTGTATTAAATAAAATTCTGTTAAAACACGACTTTACAAAAACGCGAGAGACGCCTATGTACTGTTAATTAATATGTACTGGATATAGAGCTATCAAAGACCAGATAAGAGTGATGTGGACCAGATATTGAATGGAATTCAATTTAAAAAAAGGTAACTTCTTCCGAAAGATAGAACTCTATTCTTGGAAAAATGCATGAAAATAATGATTGAGGACGCGATAGAATGTTTTTAATAATTTTCTTAAAATTAATTTGTAACCATCCAGCATGATTGCTTCATTATAGCAGCATTTAGTTCAACACGAAACCATAATTTGGGCTTTGAAATTCGTAAAGTCTTTCTCTTGTATGCGCTCAATTCATAAGGAGTATACCCTTTTTTTTTTTTTTTTTTTTTTTTTTTTTTTCGTGGAGAAATGTCTTTGCATACCGCCCTGCCACGAAACAGAGCGGTTATGTGGGACTGCCCACTAAAACTCCACGGTGTCCTCCTCTGCCGCTTAGTGGCGGGAACACGGGAACGTTTTAACACACATCCGCGATCCCGCCGCAGCTGTCCGTCTCCGGACCCTCCATGGGATGGCAATATATGCCATCCTCCCTCGCCACGACACGCCAGGACACGAGGCGCGTCGCAACCACCACGGGGACCATGCCAGCGTTAGGACGTCAGACTACCCCGTGTCAGACGCCCTAGGTCCCCATGCGACGGGTCAGGTCTGTGGTCCCGTCGCCTACCACTACGGCCGCAGAGGATAGGGAGAGTGGCGCCTCTCAATACCAACACTCCTCTTCCCCTGCGGCCCCACCGCGTCCGCCATCAAACGGTGGCGACCCCGTTGTGGCCGCGGAAGGTAGGGAGAGCGGCGCACCGCAATACCGTCACTCCTCTCCCGCCGCGGCCCCTAACCCTCAGCTGCGGTGCCTCCCATTCGACACCGCAGCCCGCCTCAGTTGCGGTGCCCCCCATTAGGCACCGCCACCTACAATGCCGCTCCTAGTCGGCTTAGAGGCAAAGCCTAAAGGAGCGGCCCTCCCGGGTTCCTCTTAGCTTCACCGTGGGTGACCAGGCCACGGTTACTAAGCCCCCCCGCCCCGACAAGGCGGGAACCCACGGGGGGGATAAGGAGTATACCCTACAAATCGTATTTATCTATCGTTGAACTGTCAAAGGCAAAAAAATCTTTAATCCCGTAGAATTATTAAAAATTAGTTGGGAACGTAAATTTTCTTGAAAATAAATAAGAGACCTACGAGAGCATGCGTTCTTAAAACTAAGTTTAGCGCTTGTTCAAACCTTTTCGGATCCTCCATGGTGAAGAAAAGCAAGAAACCTCTAATGGAAGGATTACTTTCTTTTCGCAAGCTTGATCCCTTTTACAACGTACTTAAGTCTAAACAACATTTTTCTTATTGCTATGTGGAGTGTCGCCACTTTTTTCTTATAAAAAAACGTCTTAATGTTTAACACCATTTCTTATATAAGAGATAATTTACCAGATCACGATTGCCTAGAAGATTCACATAACTAATGATTGAATGCACATCAACATAAATGGAACATGGCGGATGCTAGGCACGCTCCGCGTTGACATCACCGGCCGCCGGCGGACGTGACGCCTCCCTGTGCTTACCTACTCGTACAATGCATGTCATTCGAACAAGACACCAGCAACATTTCGTTGTACTAAAAATAATAATAATAATAATAATAATGTTCACGGACATTATACACGACGCCATCTTGCCTCCAACTAACCATAGATTTCACTATGGGAACTAGATAACTGATAGAATACTTATATAGTACTTTATTTTGTAAATGCGAATATTTAATACATTATTAATACCCAGACACAGAATAAACATCTATTTTCATCTCACAAATGCTTGTCCTGGTTAGGAGTTGAACTCACGGCCTACAGTGCAGAAGGCAGAGCTCCGACCAAGTGAGCTGTGAGCCACTCATGTTGCCAGAAATGTTTGTAGTTATCAATGAAATTAATTATATCTTAATTTTCCCATTCTATTGTATGGGACTATTAGACTAGATGTTCGAGATAGCTCGTTAGGTTCATCATTAGGAGATAGATTAAAATATATGTCATCCACGTTACAAACAAAATTGCGCGTTTTGCTTACTGAGACTTTTTTATTTTGTTATTCTTTACCGTTTTGGATGTTTCTTTTTTAAAATGTAAACCCCATAAGGGTAGGAAATTACGGATTAGTTCAACTATAAAACCTTCACGTCTCTTGGGAAGCTGCTTGAAGCGGGTTGACAAGTGGTCGCACCCGCAAGCCTCGCGCAGCGCCAGCGCCGGCACCGGGCACCGGGCACCGGGCGGCGTGGAGACATACAACGTGTCATACATGACATGTACATGCAGTTAGGGAAACCTACATCAATAATATCTTGAGGATAAGAATGGGCTTGAGGAAAACGATTGATATTCATGGGGTAGTCGTTTAATGGGCCGTTTCAGATCATAAAGGATCGCATTACAACTTCAATCATATTGAGGTACCTACACTAAACACCTCCGCCAATCCATGGTTATAGACAAGACACGCTCACATCCCTGCTCTTAGCATTGTTTCTATTTTATTTAACTCTTATTTTGTATGATTCGGATAATTTACAACAAAATTCCCAAACTCGTTTGCTTGTTGCCCCTGGGTGATTTTACAGGCAAACAATTTTTTTTCGATAAGATTTGTATTATTGTATTATTCTCCTGCAACAAATCCTACTGACATGGTTATGAACGTGTTTATGTATTGGAAGAACAAATTTAATTACCCTGGTGTAACTGTTTGTAGCTGAAATTGTAATAGTTTTAATTTTAGGTTTGGTAAAATTAAGCAACTTTCGGCCCGGTCAGAAGATGGATGGGTGAACATTAGGTGAGATTTGAAGTGGGCGCTCTCGCGCTTCGTTAAGCTGCCTAGGAAACTCCGATACCAGAGTTGGCCACTTACTTACACGAACGAAGAAGAAGAAGAAGAATCTTTGCATCTTATTAGTAGAGCTCGCATTACTGTTCTGGTAGAAGGGTGTGGGTGCCGGTGAAATTACATGCGCGTCAGACGATGCCGATGAAGATTCTAATGAAGAAAAAAGTGGAAAAGTTTCGTGAAGATTTAAAAAATTCAAGAAAACTGTAGGTGCTTTCTCTCTTGTTACTGCGTGTTTCGTTTGACAGCTGCTTGTCCAATTGTCAATCAAGACAGGACAACGTTTGTCAGGCCAGCTAGTCAAGCAATAAACCGCGGTTAGTGAAATTTTCGACTTGAAATATTACGAATTTTCCGTTAGATTGGTCCTTGGTGCGATCACCAGCGCCGACGTGTCGGGGCCGCCGCGCGCCGGCACTTCCGGCGGCCTCGCGGCGCGGGCGCAGGCTCTAGGCCACAGGTAAACTGGCTACTTTACGAGCTGGACACCTGATAGTTTTCCTTATGTTTTGTTAATTTCTTCATAGCAAGACGCGCGGCCGGACCTGTGGCCTTTGCTAATACCTATTTATATGACGTTCAGTTAATTAATAATGAGAGGATGGCCTATTCAATGGCAATCGTAAACTCTGGCCACAGGGAAAATACTATTGAAATTATAGTTCACCTTCTCACATTATTGAAGGAAATATTGTTAGGAAACCATTAATAGGTCAAAAGTTGAGTTGTACCTATACCGCATGCCCTGGATGGAGTGAACTGCGCGCCCTACGTCCACCAGTGGACTGGTGTAGGCTGATATGGAAATTGGAAGGTGCGACAGCTGCCTAAGACTTGGCAGATTCACAACCCTACTAATATAAATAGAAAGCAGAGAAGTGCATGACAATTTTGCAAGCAGAACATTCGATCGAATATGTGCCAAGTTAATTTGGTAGTAACCCTTATTTCAAAGCACAGGGTGAGAGCTGGGTCAGTAGTGTTCAGCTGGTACCTTGAGGGGATGGTACGTGGCGCTGGTCACCCCGAATCATAGTCGAAATCATAATCATAACATAAATTAGCAAAAGGCATAACTTTATGTCATGCCTTCTTAACTGGGGCTAGGTTAAGTCATAGAGGTAACTTTTCAATATGTGGTTAAAGTATTTCGTGAATGTAGACATGGTAAATGTTGAGCTCATTACATTTCGATTGGGAACACTAGGTACTCTGTTTCCCAAAAGCTCAGTGGGCAGTAGGTCTGCCTTCCGCGCTGTGGGTTGTGGGTTCGATTCCCACCCAGGACAAGCATTTGTGTGCGACCAGAAATATTTATTCTGTGTCTGGGTGTTAATGTATATTATATGTTAGTATTTACAAAAAAATAAGTACTATATTTATTCTATCAGTTATCTAGTGTCCATATTACAAGCTATGCTTAGTTTGGGGCTAGATGGCGCTGTGTGTAATATGTCTATGAATTTCTTTAATAAAAAATATAATGTCAGAACAGCGATTGACCGCTATCTCACCCGATGGTACGTGATGACGCGGTCGGTGGTGTAATACTCTGTCCTCGCTGAATTATTGCTTTTAGTCACTTTTACTTAAAAATTTCTGATATAAGCATATCTTTTTTCAAGCAATACAGTTGCTCGAAAAAGATATGCTTCTCTTTTAGTAGCTAAAACATTCTAACAAAATCAAAATGTTTTAAAACAAGTATTTTTTATGATATAAATGGTGTTGGCAATACTAATAAGTGTATAAACCCCGACGCCCGGAAATTCATAATAACCCCCCAGTAATAATACTTATTTATGAGTTAAGTTAGACTACAAAAAAAGCAAAGTGCTTTCTCCTGTTCCGGACGCCGTTTTTGCTCCACAATGTTTTGTTTCGATCCATTCCGCAAACCCCTCACTGATTTATGTGAGAGGTAATCGGCAAGAAACAGTTCTATATAAATGGCATTTTAGATCGAAATGTGGAATGTGTTTTTTGTTTGGCATTTACCCACTTGTTTATAAATAAATACCCGGGAATGGTAGCAATGGGCCACATCAAGATATTAGTGGGCGCACGGTTCGAACTGTTTGTTGTGTGTCGGTGGTAGACTTACTGAGGCAGTTCATCTTCAGCGATTTGGTAATTTATATAGCATTCTACAACGATTTCCCGTCA
This sequence comes from Aplocera efformata, assembly GCA_921293045.1. NCBI lineage: Eukaryota > Metazoa > Arthropoda > Insecta > Lepidoptera > Geometridae > Aplocera > Aplocera efformata. Next base: position 12,365,006 of record OV121050.1, on the reverse strand, counting down.
TTTGTCTATGAAAATAGGTATTATTAGGGATAGTTCTAAACAGTAACAACTCGTACTCTTCCTACCAATGAATAGTAAATACAGAATGTATTTACAAGTTTTTTGAGTTATGTCAAAAAATAACATAATGAATAAAAGTGACTTACTTAAAAATCGAAAATACCGACTATTTTCTATGGAGACACGACACCTTGGAGGTAGGTCACACCCAAACAAATAAAAAAAAGAATAAATTAAATCAGTTCATAAATCGGCGAACATTTCGCGAAGAACAAACGACCGGATTGAGAACCTCCTCCTTCTTTGTAGTCGGCTACACGCCTAGCGTGACGAGTCTAAAGTTGCAGTATACAGTAGGTGTTGGGTGTCGTGCGTCTGCGCCCGTCGCCAAATGCGACACAGGCTCCATATAAGGCGACGGTCGCAAGTGGCGCAGTGATGGAGGAACCAGATACCGCGATCAATGTTTATATCATTACGTAAAAGCAGTATCTTCACTAGCTCTTGCTGCTGACTTCTCTTGCTAACTTTAAATACTTTTTCATTGATTTAAATGAAGAAACGTTGAAGTGAAATGTTTTAATATGGATTTTGATATCAAAATAATGTTTCAGCTGCTTAATACGAATAATAGAATCTATATATTTTTAATAATTTCTTCTATGAAAGTGGTTATCACTTTCATTTGTGTGTTCGATTGATCCGCTGTTTCCGACATTAATCAACTGATTTGGATAATTAATTTTTATTTGTAAGGATTGATCTTAAATAAATTTCATCAAAACCGTTTCAAAAGTTTGGTAGTTAAATCAAAATAACTGGAAAAAATATGTCACTCAAATAAACAAAACTGCCTAAAAATCGCCAAAGGCCTCCTATATTTCTTATCGGCTAGTATAGCCGGTCTCGACATCTTAACGATTAACGAAAGCGCTCTGTTCGAAAGCCACTGAACACTCACCCATCCAACTCCTGACCAGGCCGAGAGAGCAGGAAATCGGGTCGAATAGGGGCTATGTGACAATTCCCTGAACTATTGGTACTGTGGAGCTCTCGCGCAAGATATGTCCCATCTGCTCCCCTGTCCCCTGTGCCCTAAACCTACACAGGAATAACTGAACCAAGCCACATTTAAGGGTGTTAAACCGTCAAGCTTTAAGCTTGTATAGTCAGGTCGTATTAGACTAAAAACGATAGACGAAGAATTCTCTAAACTTTTAATGGGCGGTCATTATTAATCGGATATCACAATAAATAAAAACAATTTAATCGGTGGGACGGAACCTTCGGATCTGTACTTCACTTGTCTGGTTTTGTAGTAACCATTGTTTTGCTGTAGCGTGCTTTAATTAGTACCGCGATGTGCGGACAGAGCCGTGTAATTAACATTTGTACAGTTTAGCGACGGTGTCATTACACACTTCATTAGCAATCGTGCTGAACAGTATTACTGAAAATTTCGGACAGACAGACATGTTTACACTTTTAGTATTATATTCAAGTACGAGATGATAGATAGGATTAAAATAAGATAACACGGAAAGGACAACAGTTACAAATCATAAGTGAGCCGTACGCGAGGGCGCCAGCGGCGGCAGCGGCGGCAGAGGAAGTGAACTTTGCAATATTTTACTAAAAAGAAATTTAGTTTTTGTGAATATTGATCTAAAATGAGTTCGGAAAAATTGGATGCCAAGGATTTGAAGCCGAGTAAGTAAAGCCGCTCGGAACAGGAGTCAGCCTGGCAGATAAGGCAGATTACTAACAAATGAAAAAACACTTTAGTTTTATATACATATGTGTGCATGTTATGGCAGGAAATATACAGAATTAATAATGGTGTCCTAGTCGACAACGATAATTTTCATTTTAATTCTATGAAATTTGGATAATGAATTATTGTCAATGTTAGTTGAAGGTCCCATGGTGCGGTACTTTGGCCACACCGTGCAGGCGCTTGGAAATTTATAGAAAAAAATTAGCGTACATTTTATAATAATGTATATTTTTACTGTCAAAAGTTATATTGGGTGTGTGAATATGACTCCGCCCTTTCTCAACAGATGTCGTTTTTAGTATTGTTTACGTGTACTAATAAATGACCATACTTGTATTCGATAGTACTGAATGTCAGCTATCTAACGCATTTTATGATATTTGGTTGAAGTGTAAGCAACAATTGTTTTCACCTTTTCGAAAATGTCGGTTTTTATTCCAAATAAACGTCATTTGCGGGAAGTGTTATTACATTATTTTATTGCGAAGAAAACTGCAGCGGAAACTTATCGTTTGCTTGTGGAGATTTATGGTGAGCATGCTCCGTCTAATACAACTTGCAAGGAATGGTTTCGACGATTTCAAAATAACGATTTTAGTACTGAGGATAAAGAACATGGAAAACCACCAAAAAAATTTGAAGATGCTGAATTGGAAGCATTATTGGCGGAAGATTCTTGCCAAACTCAATCAGAATTAGCTGCAGCATTAAATGTTGATCGTTCAACTGTTGCAAAGCGTTTACAAATGATGGGAATGATTCAAAAAGCCGGTGACTGGGTTCCACATGATTTAAAAGAAAGAGACATGGAACGTCGGAAAACCATTTGTGAAATGCTGCTTCAAAGACAGCAAAGAAAAGAATTTTTGCATCGGATAGTCACAGGAGACGAAAAATGGATACACTACGAAAATCCTAAACGCAAAAAAGCTTGGGTGAAACCAGGCGAACCAGGCCCATCACAGCCAAAAATAAATATTCACTGTGCCAAGGTCATGCTCTGTATTTGGTGGGATCAGAAAGGTATTGTATATTATGAGTTGCTCAAACCCTCTGAAACTATTAATGGAGAAGTTTACCGACGACAACTAATGCGTTTGAAGCGAGCCATAGAAGAAAAACGACCAGAATGGGTGAATAGACATAACAAATTAGTTCTTCAGCATGACAATGCCAAACCGCATACCGCAGAAGTCGTAAAAAGATATTTAGAGGGACAGGACTGGGAAGTGTTACCCCACCCGCCATATTCACCAGACATAGCTCCTTCGGATTACCACCTATTCCGGACGATGCAGACAGACCTTACTGGAGAAAAGTTTACTTCATGTGAAAGTATCAAAATTTGGATTGACAACTGGATAAGCTCAAAAGACCAGGACTTCTTCCAGCAAGGAATACGAAAACTACCTGAACGATGGGCGAAGGTTGTAGCTGCAGATGGAGCATACTTTCAATATTTTTTTTTTTTTAATTTTGTAAGCGAACAAATGTGTTTTATTTTGACAAAAAGGGGCGGAGTCATATTCACACACACCTATTATAATTATTAAAATTTAATTTAGGTGTTTGTTTAAGTGTAAATATAACAAAATGATTGTGTCTTTATCTTATAATATACATTATAATTTTTTTTTAATGTGAATGATGAGGCACACAAGCTAACGGCCGACCTGATGGTAAGTGGCTACCGTCGCCTATAGACGTTGGCAACACTTGAGGTGTTGCCAACACGGTGCCTATCAGTTTTTAAATTGTGTTGTCGAATGTTTTACCAGGGAGGTGTTATATAATCTTTAAACAATTAAGAAGGGATAAAATATGTGCCTTTCTTGTGTTCCAGGGGCATGTCTGGGCATCAGACACCTCCAGACCCTGCTGCTGTTCCTGGCCATCCTCCTGGCGTACGGCATGCGCGTGAACATCAGCATGGCCATCGTCGCCATGACCGACAAGGACAACGAGGACGTAAGAACGAGAACGTAACGAGAAGTACCAGTTACATGTGCGGACGTTGTCGGGGAGTACTGCCTCCGAACCGGCGGGGCTGTGTGGGGTCACACTAAGCCGTCATTTCCACCCCCAAGCTAATCTTAAGGAAAATGTCCATTTCCGGTTTCCGTTCAAAAATGTTTTGTTATTATTGTGCACTATTTTTGCATCCAGGTCCTCACAGAACATTTATGAAAATAGATTCTTCAACGATTCTTCTTGGATTTTCAAGACTTCCGAAGGCCTCCGTCGTCCATCACCCAAGGCTGATCGACTGATTCGTTCGTCCGAAGCACGAATGCGCTCAGTTCAAATGCCACCGACCGGGGGGGGGGAGTTCCTTCCCACAGATGGTCCGCACAGATCATCTAAGCAAGCTTTGCTATGAGCCTATGAGCGCTTCAACCAATCTGTTACAAAGTTATTTTACTACCCTGCCACCTATCCTGGATAGGTCTGGAGTTGTTAACGGGAGTTGGATTACTATCGCCCGTAGTGACGGTCTCTGGAGGGGAGTGATGTGGTGACGTGACCTTCTCATTTATTTATATTGTTTATTTATTATACACACATAATACCTAAACCAATACCACAATTGGTTTTATTGAGCTACTTACTAGTCTTTGCGAAAATATTGTCATTTTGTATGTTTGTAAGAATCAAGTCTGAAAGTACGTATCAAAGGTTTGCCTGTTAAAGTGATCATGTGGCGCGCGCTGCGACAACTACACTCCAGCGCTTACTCTATTAGTTACCTATATTTTAATTTTATTGACTTAACGATAAATTTACAACTATAAATTGATATTGATGCATTGTGTCCCAACATTATCGAATGGACAACATTCGAGATATCGGCGAACATGTCTCAAATGTTGATCCTACAACGTGTATCGTTTTCGAAGATAATATTAAAACCTTACAAACTTTCTTGTTGATGTCCGGTAGTTCAGATATCAAATGTAGGTAGTCTGAGAGATTTGCGTCAACTGTAGAGTACTATTTAAACCTGATAACAGGAGCGTGACTTGATCGATATCACGTCAATCCCAAATAATCATTCAAGTGCTGATCGTGGAACCCAATCAGTGCGCTGTCAAGATAAGATGATGATGATGATAGAACAGTGGTCATTTATTTCATAACACCCACTTCAAAATGAAATGTTTATTTTGTGTTGGGCCTCAAATATAGTAATAGTAACTTTAGTTCCTACGACTGCTTTCTGCTGTATGCAGGAACACAAAGTATTATACTCAAAGAGATTATGATACTAGTCAACACTGTTATAATCAGAGATATCATTACCCGCGATCAAAATTACCTTTGTTTTAAACCGTTTAGCTTTAAATCCGTTTGCACCACTACAGAGTCACTCAGAATTACGAGAATGACCAAAACCCATACTTTGATCTAGCACAGGAACTATGAAATTACGCAGGAAGGAGACCACATCTATCCCCTAAATTGTTCACTTACGCGTTTGAGGATTTCTTTAAGACAAATATAGGCATATATTAAACTATGTCAAGTCATTTCAGCATATATAATACCACAATGCCTGAAAAACTGAATTTCTTAATCAGGGTGTCCTGCCAGTTGTGACCTACTGTAACCACGCGGACACCTTGTCATCTTTATTTTTCTCGTAATTATGTTATAAAGTATAGTATGCAACTCTTGATTTAAACGGATCGCTCAGGATTCAGGCTGTGATTCAGTCGTTAGACCCTTTCGCTTGCTTGTGACTCATCTGTGGCCCTCGGTTTAAATCCGCCCTTTATTCACTAATTTCATAATATTAGTAAAATAAAAATAACTACAACTCTAAAATATTACCAGACGGCAATGAAGCCAGAATGCTGGCTGAATTTCCAGGTTGGATGGCAGTGCTTATTCACTATATCAGCCAGTACTTTGGTCACCCGTTGCTCCGACCAGCTGTAAGATATAAGATTATTATTTTACAGATAAAATATTTAATTTTTTCAGTCATTTGACTGGAGCATGCAGACGCAGTCGGTGATCCTGTCGTCGTTCTTCTGGGGGTACGTGGTGCTTCAAGTGCCGGCGGGGGAGCTGGCCAACAGGTTCGGGGGGGACGTGCTCCTCACCATCTCCCTCGGCGTCAACTCCGCCGTGTCGCTGCTCATCCCACTCGCGGCTAACTATGTAACTACATACATCATTTTAATAAAGAGGTTTCATGTCTCGCGCGTCCCTTTGTGAGCATCTTGTTCCAAGTTCATCCAGAAGAATACAGCCACTATTCTTCATACTCCACCGCTAAACAGTAGTGTACTTTCGTGGATGTGTGAAAGGGTGCGATGAAATTTCAGGCGCAGATTGAACTCCTTTCGACTTTGGTCTTGTCATTCTTTGACCTGAGTCGTATTGCTGATGCTATTCTATAGGCAGCATTAACCATTAAACATTAAATAGTATCTATAAATTATACGATCCTTCACTTAGGACAGTAAATGTCTGAACTTAATGGCTTGAAGCTGTTTCTTGAGAGCTTGAAACTATGTTAGCAATGACTGATATTTTCTGAAGTTAGTTTCTTCTGCTTCTTCGTATTGACTTTAAACGAATGGTGACGAGTTGACGACCACTCTGCCAAGAGAATACTGACAAACAAGAAGATTGTCCGGGTCAGACCCTGGCCAATCAATTACCATGAATACTGATAAACAAGAATATTGTCCGGGTCAGACCCTGGCCAATCAATTACCATGAATTTCTAAGCAGAGAAGTATGTATTTGTCATTAATTGCATGATTATCTGCTTCCAGGTTGGCTGGCAAGCAGTATGCGCTTGTCGAGTGGTACAAGGCTTGTCGCAGGGGTTCACGTTCCCCTCCCTGAACCACCTGATCGGCAAGTGGGTCCCGCTGGAGGAGAAAAGCAGACTCGGATCCATTATTTATGCAGGTTTGTAGTTGACGGTACGTTTAACATTCATAGTTTAAAAAAAAAAGGCTGCGTCTGACAGAAAAACCCGACAGCGATCCTAATTATGATCCTATATATATATGTTTGATTGTCAGATGCATAAAATCCTGAGATTTAGTAAACCATTGCGCCACTTTGTCACAGTGTGAAATGTGTTTCTGTTCATATAAAATAGTGCTATAGAAAATGTAAGGCTCACGACGCGCCACGATCTATCATGAAGCGGCTATGTGTGCGCCGCATCCGATCGACACCTACCCGATAGATGCGCGCCTGCAGCACAGGCAAATAACGTCAGGCGCTAAAAATGTAAGCAACTGACAAAAACTAACAATACGCATGGTTTACTTCGCATATTATTCTTTTAAAACAAAAAGTCCTAATTTATAACTATCTAACTCACGTAACTATGATAAAGTTACCTACGATCTCATGCTTCCCTAGATGCTCAAGTTCATTCGAGACAAACTCATCTTTATCATCACAGGCTGACGCTACCACTGAGCTGTTCTCCCTTCCCCAGGCGGACAGCTGGGAACAGCCCTCCAACTAATGGCGTCGGGGTTCATAGCCCAGTACTGGGGCTGGCCAGCGATATTCTACATCAACGGCTGCCTCGGCGCGATCTGGACGGTTCTATACGTGTTCCTGGGGTCCGACTCCCCGCACGGATCCAGGATGATCAGTGATGAGGAGAAGCTGTATATTCAGACTTCGCTTGGGCATATTGGACAGCCGAAGGTATTATCACTACATCTTATAAAACACTCTCGCCGCCACGTTTGTCTGACGTTAAAAAAATTCTGAACGGATTTTCACCAATGGACGGACTAATTCATAAGAAAGGTACAGATGTATAATTCTTTAAGATTTTGTGTAAATTAAAAATAACCTAAATATGACGATGATTATTGAATTGTGCAGTTGCTTGCATCCGTAGGTGAGTACCCTTTGAAACCCTACACGTACCCCTTGGGTGGTGTTAAAGAAACATATAAAGTAGCAGTAGAACTGAGAAAAGTTCGCCCGGAGAAGCACTGCCACCACACCTGGTAATTTGTCGCCAAGCAGTGATGCACTCCCATTGCTGTGATGCTTTGGAAGGGTGTGGGTGCCGGGTTGGGTCTTCTCATACTTCGGTCGGAGAAAGTCCTAAGTCGTATTGCTGTTGTTATGGGCGGAGGTAACTACTTAACACCAGGTGTACTTTTAGATCGTTCCGTCACTTCCTCACGTAAATATCATGCTGACTGGGAACTTAACTGCGCCGTGAAAACCTACAGTTATTGCTACTCAAGATTAAGTAGCAGGTGGTTGTCGCTTATAATACGCGAAGTATCGTGAACTTCAGGTCCATTTGGATTTAACTCACGTACTCGATACAAAAAGCTCAAACGCAGTGAACGGAAAACTGATACACTACGACACAAAATAAATGCATGCACATATACAATATTTTTTCTCTCTTATCAGCTCTCACATATAAAGAAGCCCTGGTTTGCTCATCTATGTATTTCCACTGTATAAGTATTTTATCAATAATCGGGTTCCCATAGTACAAGCTATGCTTACCTTGGGGCTTGGGGCACTGTGTAAAATTTCCTTGCATATTTTTTTGTATTGAATTTGTCCCGTAAAATCTTTCCTCTGCATCTCTAGAAACTGAAAACGCCATGGAAGACTATCTTCACGTCAGTTCCGTTCCTGGTGCTGATTGTGGTGCACTCGGCGCAGGCGTGGGGCTTCTGGACCCTCATGACGGAGATGCCTTCCTATCTGAAACAAGTCCTCGGAGTAGATATCAAGTCGGTGAGTATCTGACAACTAGGGACGTAAACATTTATCATACCAGTACGTGGGAACACTACGAGGCTACCTCTTTCATATGTTCCCAGCGCTGGGCTGCCTGCTGTATGAATCGAAATATAAACGTGCCCTCCGAGGCATGGAAATATTATAGTTTTTTTTTTTGTAATTGTCGTCGTTCTATGTATGTTAATTAGCAAAAATAGAATTAGAAATTTAAAATTAGGTTACGTACCTATCTAATTTCTAATTATTCTTTTTCTCAAATCACAAGATTTATTATAATATTATTATTTTATAATACTAAAAACTATGCTTAGGTATTACATACTAGTCACACCGCTAGAACTAACTTCATGTTCTTTAGTATCAAAGTGCTTTTAACAAACATCATGGTGTAGGTCTGGGATCATAATATGCGTAGCTCAGAACGATGCAACCGATATAGCGATATATCGATATAGAACTAAGAAGTGAGAACGAAGAACTAGGTAAACATGCTCAAAAATCTTTAAGTTTCTTTAGTATACATAACAATAGATATTATTGTAACAACCATTGTTATGCATGCACCTTTCCACATACTTGTAACATTCAGAACGGGGTGATGTCAGCGCTGCCGTACCTGGCCATGTACCTGCTGAGCTTCCCCTTCGGCTTCCTGTCGGACTATGCGCTGGCGAAGGGGTACCTGTCGGTCACCGCCACAAGGAAAATATCCAATTCTATTGGTGTGTATGAATATTATAACAAAACGCCAACAACCGTTGGAGCGAGACAACATCTGTTGAGGAAGCTTGTTGCACAGATAGTTCTCATTGGCGAGATAAACTATTTTAAAGTTCTAAATTCTAGAACATTGTTCAATTACAAGGATGAATTTTGGCTTAGCCTTTGGAACTCTCTTCCTGTTGATTATTTCAAGTCTCGTCTGTGACTTCGGCGAGTCTTGAAATCCTGTTAATACTACTGTTGGCCCTCAGGTATGTTCGGACCGGCCATAGCCCTGATCGGGCTCTCGTACTCGCCCGCCGGGAACGTGAACGTGGCGGTCGCACTCTTGACTGTCGTCGTTGGACTGAACGCGGGTCACCTGACCGGTTTCATGGTATGCTTTGCCCTCCTCCGTCTTACTTTACCTATGAAGAATGTCAGGAAGAACCCAATTAGGATTGGTACACCACCCAATATTTTTACTTTTTACATATATTATAATACTTTTCTTAGGATCTTTCGTTTGTGTAGGTATCCAAATGTAATCATGAATTCTTACATGGTCTTCAACATTTTGCTAAAAATAAGCAATCTGGGAGTTGGGTAATAGATTGAACCCACAAACCAGGGAATTTATTAATTAACGAAATGATTGTTTTTATTTATAACTGTTACAAACGAACGTTTTTTTTTCAAACAATTACGTTTGCAGAGAAACGCTTAAGGATGCGTTTCTCACTCAGATAAATGATGGCTATACAACATTTTCAGTCCTTTGAATGCAATGATTTGATGACGTAAGGCATCTAATCCCTCTCATTAGGCCTTGTCCTCACAGGACATCAGTGCGCGAACATATAATTAATATTAATATTCTAATTACAATAACATTCGCGAAAACTTTGTATGATTCCCTCTTAGCTGGATAGAGATCCAGCTTGCGAAATGAATATACTTTGTGACAACTTGATTATATTGTATATATATGTTAAATTGAATTCGACAGTTGGTCCACATCGACATGGCTCCGAACTTCGCCGGGACCCTCATGGGCATCACCAACTGCGTCGCCAACATGGTGTCCATCATGGCGCCGCTGGCCGCCGGAGCGCTGCTTAAGGACGAGGTCATTCTAACTTATAACTTGTTGGCTATTTGTTATTTTTTCTATTTATATACAATGAACAAAAGTTGATTAATCAAAAAACATCTCTATATTAGGGAAATGTGTCCGATGCTTTTTTGTCCTTCACGATATTTTGGGGCTAATCTGAATTTTGAGTAATATTTGCGGAGCTCCTCTCTCAAAATTTGTATCCAATCGACTGAACGGTTTTTCAACTAACAACCGTTTGTTAGTTGAAAAACCTCGGCACTACAAACACCTTTGCACGTGTGCGCAAGCGCCGAGCTTCACCGTCACGCCTCTCAGTCAATCGAATTTGTACTTAAAGTCCGTGGCTTACAATTACACTAAATAAACAGCAAGTAAAATTATTTGAATACTGCAAAAATACCCTAATTAGTAGATTTTTAGTTCTGAATCATGTTGCAATTACTTTAGTTGCATAAACGCTGGTTTCCTGAAATGGTTTTCAATTTTTTTAACTCATTCGTGAACGAATGCATAATTTTCAATCGAGAATTTGGACTACTCATCCAATACTATTGGATATTAAATACAATACTATTTTTTTAGATAGTATTGTATAAACTTGTTGTTTTTAAGCGATAAAGTTTGAGAGACAGAGTCAGGGTCAGTTACATAACTGAGTTTCCTGATTTCAGACGGATGCCAGCGAATGGCGAATGGTATTCTACATATCTTCAGCAATATACATCGTTGGCAATTTCCTGTACCTGATCTTTGGAACTAGCAAACGCCAGAAATGGAATAACCTTGAAGAAAGCGAAATTGGTAAGCCAGTCAGCGCAGGCTGAGTCACAGCCGGCGCAGACCAGCACTTGTAGTTTCCCTGAAGTTCTATCTTGGGTCTTTTGGGTCCGTAAACAATACCCTTATAATCCCTGCACGTGTCCCCTGAGTATTGCGACAGGAGAAATCAAAAGAAGCAGTAACACTTGTGCCAACTTTGTCCAGTGAGGTACTGCCACCACACCTGGAATCTGCCTCAAGCAGTAGTGCTCGTATTACTATACTCAGTTACTGTACTGGGGGGTAACCTTTACCAAGAGCTCGGTTGGTCACCTAATCATATAAGGCACGACATATGACAGCAATTGTGCTTCTAAAAAGTCTGTCCCAAAATAATCGGAGCAATGTTCTACTCTTGTTAATTTTCGTCGCCAGTGTGGAACTGTAGTTAAGTCCGCGTGCATAGTATCGGCGCGTATCGGCCACAGTGGGGCATAAAACGATGACCGATTAAATTGGTCGTCAGTATTGGGCCTAAACTTCTGTAACATTTAATTGAAAATTCGTAAAAACGTGTCTGTCTATAAGATAATGATGATTAATCATTTATTCTTCATTTTCAGATACTACGTCGGACGTAAAACTCGAAAAAGCTATTTAATTATAAGTATCACTCGGGAAATGTACCTAATACTCATTAATTAATATTAAAAGATGAATCAAATTCTTGTTTTTATTCATAATAAGACCTTTTGCGTCCGTCCGGACGCCAAAGATTATCATGATACTCAGCCCCTGCAGGACAAAGGTCCCTCCAGTAAGCTAGCCCTAGGTAATTCAGAATGAGGATTTATAAGGATCTCGAAGAATTTATGAGAGTGGTACCCTCATAAATTCTGTAAAACTTCAACTTTCCTTCTATTGCGGTTTAAAAGAACAAACCTTTTGCAATCGGACAGACAGACACGTCGGAGAGTCCACTTGGTTCGCCTTACTTTGTGGGTACAGAACCCTTTTAAATTGTTGAATGATGCAATTCCACTAACATTCTTATCAGAATTATTATTTTAATATGTGGTCGAATGCTTACGAAGTCAGTAAATTACATATTAGAAGTAACTGATTTAAAAATCCAAATCCAAGCCGACGTGACGGGACGAGCAGAAGACCTCGGCCCATAACAACCGCAATACGACTTAGGTCCTCCCCGACTGAAGTATGACAAGATCCAAGGCGCACCCCTTTGTGCCCGTCACCCGAGACGTGGATGTTACGTCTCATGCGCATGTGATTTCACCAGCACCCACACCCTTCCACCGGAACACAGCAATGCGAGTGCATCACTGCTTGGCGGCAGATAACCAGGTTTGGAGGCAACACTTCTCCGGGCGAACTTTGCATAAGTTCTCCTGCTACTATTCATTGATCCTCTAGCATCAAGTTTTACTTATTTTATCTACGAACTAAGAATATTATCAAAACAATAATTTGTAAACACCTATATTAATCTATGCTATGCAATAAGTTTTAGGAAACGTCAAAAAGTTTTTGTCCGTACATTGAACGATCGAGACAAAGTTCCGTAATCATAATTATGCTGAAGTGGAATCCAAAATATGAAGCAACAAAATGTTATATAAATCTACTTTATCAGTTATTTTTAATACGTATAATAACGGAGTATATGACGCTGAACAGACCTCAAGGGTGGTCCCACGTAGGAAGTCAGGATCTGATGATGGATCCTGACAAAAATGAGAGAAAATTGTGGGCATGGACAGTGTTTCGGTTTACTTTTCATAACTTAATCTGGTATTTTCGTTTAGGAACCATCATATTATGAAGCTGAGCTGATGATGGAAACCATAACTTTCTTAAGTATTGTATTTAGAAGTTAATTATAAAAGCTGTGGTTTTAGTGGCAATAACGAAATCTTGATTAGATATCCGATAGATGAATCACTCCGGAAGTGAGTCGGTAGATACTGGTGATGTCTTGTCACCGAAACGTTTTATCAAAGACTGCGAAGGTTTTCGATAAGTGAAGGTGTAGTTAAAATAAACACAAAAAAATATAGTTGCTACCTAAACTAGCAATCACATCGTTAGATAGTTGAAATTTTCAAATATAGTTTTAATTCTTGCTCCTTTTTGTAAAATCCCCACAAAAAAAAAAAAGACATTTATGAACTTTGAAAAAAAAAAAAAAAAAAATGCTTTTTGAAGTCAAAGTCATCTTTATTCCCATTGAACTCTTAAAAATTACAGGGAAACGTCAATTTCTTTTTTTTTATAAATAAATAGTAGCCACGAGAGCGTGAGTTCTTAAAAACTAGCGCTTGTTCAAATCCGACCATCCATGGGGAGGATTACTTTGTTTTCGCGAGCATGTTCCTTGTTAAAAGAAACATGCTCGCGAAACAAGTAAGTACTTAAATCTAGATAACATTTTCCTTATTACGATGTGAAGAGATAACGGATATTACAAAATGTTGCTTGTCGCTGAGCAGCGACATCACACCACGGAGCTTTATCATTACTGAGTAATATGCTTTCTTAAATTGATCCTTATTATAATTTAAATCTTTGGATCGGAATCTTGGTAGCATTCTCAGGAAGCCTGTCATTGAAGCGTATACAATTTCCCATAAAATATCCATTGACTTTTTTCAATCTTAATTCTTTAATTTATTTTTGTGTCCTGTATTAAAGAGCACATCATTTTTCTTCTCAAAAATTTAACGCTACGTTAAGCCATTAATTTATTTTAATTTTCCTTTTAGAGAGTCACGTGATTTAATTGCACGTATTGCTTTATTTTGTAACACATCGTCACTGAATTTAAATGAATTTATTAATTGTACTGTTAAAGTTAAGTAAGTACTATACATACAGGACGAACCAAAAAAACAAAAAACTATATCTTATTAATTACTAGCTGTTTCACGCGACTTCGAATGCGTGGAAAATATTTTTTTTGCGCGGAACCCTAATTGTTTTTTTTTCCTGAAATAAAAGTATCTTATGTTACTCTTAAATCACAAAAGCGTCAGTGAAAGTCCTTTGAAAGTTCAAATTATTTGAACCTAATACTGATGGTTGTAATGTCTGTAATTTCCAAACTATAAAACCGATGACCTTGAAATATTTACGGGATAATGCGTTAATGAATTACAATGAAGAATACATTTTGACTTTCATCCCCTTTCCCAAGGGAACCATGATAAATTTCAGAATAAAAAGTATTGTACCTATGTCTTACCTCGGAGACCTCAAATTATGCCAAGTTTCAATAGAATTGATTCAGTCATTTTGGCGTGAGGGTCTGTAATTTCAAAAATTAAAAAAAAAATACAGTTTCGGCTTATAAACGATTACAAAGTGGCCTTCAAAAAAATTCCTTCAATGTACAGAATCGGATCTGTTGCAGTTTTATATAAGTATAGATAGATAACAATAACGTCAGTGAAGCAGATGAAGTTGATTTGGCTATCTGTCCAAACATCATTGAGGAAAAACACGCCCGTAATAACGTTCATATTTTTCCTCAATCATACAATATTTTGGGGTAACTCTGTAGACGTGCAATCTGTATTTGTCCTAAAAAAGTGTCTAAGAGCAATTTTTAATTTAGAAAGTACTCAATCGCTGCGGAATGTGTTTGTACGTCAACTAATTAACTTTTAGATATCATAATAGGTATTAAGTAATTCATTAAAAGTGTTTTAATTCTTATGAAATCATTAGATTTTTTAAATTTTCTCTTGTTTAATAATTTTTTGACATTATTTTAACCAGTAATTGTATTAATTTTTTTTACGGAATTCATATGTTTTTCTTCTAATTGAATTTATTGTGTATCAAAACCTACAACCATATCCAGTATTGTTCCGAAGCTTGCTTGGATCTTCTTTACGGATCATTAACTCTTGGCCTGATCAATATTTGGATGGGTAATAGCATTAGCCTGAGCGCTTCTGTGCTTCAACGGGCAGGTTCATATGTAGCTCCCGTGTATATTAATTGATAACCCATGTCGGAGCCCTTTATGCCGTTCACAAACTGTAGACACCAGCGTTGTCCACTTACATCAAAAGAACAAGTGTGTGCCACTTCAATCAGAACGTGAGATTTTTCAAGTATTTTGACTTTCAGAATCAAAGTCAAAATACTTGAAAACGTCACGGTTTCTAAATAAAGTACCGAGGCGGCCGAGCTTACACCTTGTTCAGTGTTCAGTTAAAATTGCGTTTTTACAAGAAATACACTAAACACAAAATTTCATCCAAATCGATAGAGCCGTTTTCGAGATACAGGAAATAAATATACAAGAAATATATACACAATAGACATGTACCAACAAGATCATGCGTTCCTTACACTAAATTAGCAATTGTAATATTCCAAATCGGTTCACAATTGACGAATAAAACAACTAAAAGAAATTTAGGTACTGCGGAGTTAACAACCGCCTACTTATGTTGAAGTCTGGTACATAAATAAGTATATAAGTATTCGATCACATATATACTTCCTATAGTACCAACGCTGTCTTGCCAAAACAGCTTAGGTTTTGACTAGATGGCGTTGTGTGAACATTCCAGAAATATTTATTTATTAAAATAATTTATTGCACTTAGCTTTGTAAACTAGATGTTAATTTTAGATATTATGTAGAGTCAAACGAAACGTAAATCCTGGTTTTTTTGGTAATGTCCAGTAAAAAAACTTTCTTTAATGAACCGACAGCCAGGAAAAGTTCCACAATGAGTCATTGACTCAGTAAATTAGCAAAAGTTTTGGAAACTTGTATTATGTGTCAGCATCCGTGAATCTCGTTATCTTAAACTACTGGAGATAATAATGTGACATTATCAACGAAAATTGTTTATAAAATAGAGCGTACAGAGAACAAATTGGTAAGTTGCATTTACTCGTAGTGCGTAACTTAACATCTCTGCTACAACAGTATTGTTTGCATACGATTATATCAATTTAATTTTTGTAAGTTCAGTGTTATAAACTGGTCAAAAATAATGGACGTCGAAAAACCGAGTGAGTACATATTCAGTTTTATATATTTATATATATACGTTCGTCAACAGTACCTATACGAATACTTGAATATAAAAAATGTCAATAGGATGTTATGCTACCTGCACGACCGTTTACTGGCAAACACCTAGAGATGGAATAAAATATTATTATTGTTTTACATAAAAACTTATTTACTTAATTAGTCATTTACCAAGCTCAGTCGCTAGTCTTAGCTTTTCGTCTGATTTTCAAAAAAGTAAAGAAGTTGAAGTAATGACCTGGTACAGGAACTGTAGTCAAGAGCCTGAGGATTTAGGAGAGATGTTTACAACCTCTCCAAAGCAGGCCACTACACCTAGTCACCGGTGGGTGCAGCAGTGGTGCAATTGGGGTTATTCCGGTGGGTGGGTGTCGTTGCCGGTAAAATTACAGGCACTTGAGGCGTTGCATCACGCCTCAGAGTGACGGGCGTAATGCGATCAAATTCAGCTCTCCTCATACATCGGTAGGGGGAAAAACTGTATCGTATTTTGGTTATTTTGGGCGGCGGTGACCGCTTAACGTCAGGCGGGCCCATCGGCTCTGTCCGTCATTATTATCGTACTACTGAAATTGAATCTACCTAAATTACTTGGGATTAGTTGCTAGAATTATCTCTGTCTACTTTTAAAACGAAAGAAACCGTCTTACTATTTAATAGCTATTCATTCACAATCACTAAAGAAATGGCTCACGTGATGCATCCTGAAGATGAGTGAGGTTCTTCGAACGTCAACGAGCAAACAAGCAAATCTAATTGTTGAATGGTCTACTTGTTGTTGTTGGCCGCAGATGGGCGTGGCACTGGAGAGCGCTCTCCGCGTGCGCGCGCTGGTATAGAATCGAACCCGCGACCTACAGCGCTGAAGGCAGAACTATAATACTATCATTTGAGCTGTGAGGCAGTCTATCTCTGAATGTGAGGCAGTCTATCTCTGAATGTGAGGCAGTCTATCTCTGAATGTGAGGCAGTCTATCTCTGAATGTGAGGCAGTCTATCTCTGAATGTGAGGCAGTCTATCTCTGAATGTGAGGCAGTCTATCTCTGAATGTTATTTTTTATTTCAAGTGATTATTCATGTGTTATATTCTCTCGTCGTGACAGGATCGTGTATGGGTGTGCGCCACGTGCAGGCTCTGATGCTGTTCTTCGCGATCGTGCTGGCTCGCATCAACATGAGCATCGCCATCGTCGCCATGACGGACAGAGCAAACGAAAATGTGAGGGCGCGGAGAGAGAATACACTTAGAATCCTTACATGTCCCCTGGTTGGTGCGAAAGGAGCACCACCCAAAAGTAGCAGTACCGAGAAGTACTGCCACCACACCTAGAATCTGCCGCCAGGCTACCGGTTGGCTGCTTTCATTACTGGGTTCCGGTGGAAGGGTGCGGGTGCCGGTGAAGTCACAAGCGCATGAGACGTGACATCCCCGTCTCGAGTGATGGACGCAGCAGGATAAATACTCAGTCTAAGACACAAGTCTTGTTCTGAGTTGTATTGTTGTTGTTATGGGCGGTAGTAACCACTTACCACCAGGTTAGCTTTCAGTCCATCCCGTCACTTTGGATACATGAAAACAAAAGATGACAGACGAACATACTCACTTACACCGCGATCTTATTGAGATTTTTAAAATAATAGCTATTTTAGGGATTCTTTAGGTTTCGTATTCAAAAGGTTCGGAGAGCCCTATTAACAAAAGCCAAAACCCGTAAACAACCATCAGATGATAACTGGAGATAAGTTTCCAAGGCAACATTGATATCTGTGTAAAATAATGTTTGGAACAATAAATTACAATGTCAGCAATATTGGATTGGATTGGAAATCTAATTCTAGTGGTCTGGCAGGGTCTGCTCGTAAATTGAAACTGAAAAAACAGGCCCATATAAGTCGTACTAAAATTTCAAAGAATATGTATTGTGCTTACCCGGTACTTACCATATATTATTTGAATATTTGTGAAAATATCCGCTGGTTCCACCTATTACGGTTCAAAAAGCCTACCCTGCCGGCCTGACAGCGCAGTTGGTAGAACCTCTGTCTTCTGCGCAGAACCTCTGTGTAGGTCGTGAGTTCACTTCCTACACGGGGAAATAATCTGTGTGACGAACATAGATGATAATTGGGTGTTAATATTGAATATATTTATATACTAGTTGTGTTCCGCGGTTTCACCCGCGTTTTTCTCGTTTCCGTGGAAACAGCGCACGCAAAAATAGGTTTTCGATTTTACACCTTGTGTTACAAAATATAATAGCAATTTAATTACGGATCCCTAATTTAAAAAAAAAAAAAAAAACATAGCCTTCCTCGATAAATGGACTACCCAACACTGAAAGAATCATTCAAATTGGACCAGTAGTTCCAGAGATTAGCGCGTTCACACAAACAAACAAACAATCAAACAAACTCTGCAGCTTTATAATATTAGTATAGATATGTAATTGTCGTTTTTGATGAAGTTCTGTCATGCCTTTATAATATTAGTATAGATTTACAAAAACAAGTTATTAGGTGTGTGAATATGACTCCGCCCCTTTTTGTCAAAATAAAACACATTTGTTCGCTTACAAAATTAAAAAAAATATTATTGAAAGTATGCTCCATCTGCAGCTACAACCTTCGCCCATCGTTCAGGTAGTTTTCGTATTCCTTGCTGGAAGAAGTCCTGGTCTTTTGAGCTTATCCAGTTGTCAATCCAAATTTTGATACTTTCACATGAAGTAAACTTTTCTCCAGTAAGGTCTGTCTGCATCGTCCGGAATAGGTGGTAATCCGAAGGAGCTATGTCTGGTGAATATGGCGGGTGGGGTAACACTTCCCAGTCCTGTCCCTCTAAATATCTTTTTACGACTTCTGCGGTATGCGGTTTGGCATTGTCATGCTGAAGAACTAATTTGTTATGTCTATTCACCCATTCTGGTCGTTTTTCTTCTATGGCTCGCTTCAAACGCATTAGTTGTCGTCGGTAAACTTCTCCATTAATAGTTTCAGAGGGTTTGAGCAACTCATAATATACAATACCTTTCTGATCCCACCAAATACAGAGCATGACCTTGGCACAGTGAATATTTATTTTTGGCTGTGATGGGCCTGGTTCGCCTGGTTTCACCCAAGCTTTTTTGCGTTTAGGATTTTCGTAGTGTATCCATTTTTCGTCTCCTGTGACTATCCGATGCAAAAATCCTTTTCTTTGCTGTCTTTGAAGCAGCATTTCACAAATGGTTTTCCGACGTTCCATGTCTCTTTCTTTTAAATCATGTGGAACCCAGTAACCGGCTTTTTGAATCATTCCCATCATTTGTAAACGCTTTGCAACAGTTGAACGATCAACATTTAATGCTGCAGCTAATTCTGATTGAGTTTGGCAAGAATCTTCCGCCAATAATGCTTCCAATTCAGCATCTTCAAATTTTTTTGGTGGTTTTCCATGTTCTTTATCCTCAGTACTAAAATCGTTATTTTGAAATCGTCGAAACCATTCCTTGCAAGTTGTATTAGACGGAGCATGCTCACCATAAATCTCCACAAGCAAACGATAAGTTTCCGCTGCAGTTTTCTTCGCAATAAAATAATGTAATAACACTTCCCGCAAATGACGTTTATTTGGAATAAAAACCGACATTTTCGAAAAGGTGAAAACAATTGTTGCTTACACTTCAACCAAATATCATAAAATGCGTTAGATAGCTGACATTCAGTACTATCGAATACAAGTATGGTCATTTATTAGTACACGTAAACAATACTAAAAACGACATCTGTTGAGAAAGGGCGGAGTCATATTCACACACCCAATACATGCCTTTGGGTACGAAGCCCTAAAACTATATCCAATCTTTTCCCAGTATTTCGACTGGAGCATGCAGACCCAGAGCGTGATCCTATCGTCGTTCTTCTGGGGGTACATCGTGCTGCAGGTGCCGGGGGCGGAGCTGGCCGCCAGGTTCGGGGGGTCCGTGCTCGTGGCCATAAGCGTCTCCTCCAACGCCGCCATCTCCATGCTGATACCCCTGGCTGCGTATTATGTAAGTGGTTTGAAACCAATTATGGTGGTATTAAGTGGTTGATGGTAATCAGCGTCGATATAGACATAGACATAGACATAGACAATCATTTATTTGATGTATTAGCACACATATACAATACAATAAACAGAGAGAAGAAAAACAAATTGAGGCACAATATAAAAAAGAAAAAAAAAATAACAAGAATTACAACAAGTAAGCAACAAAAAGAGAAAACAGTAAATACAACTAGATATAATAATGAAAGGAAATGTATATATTTGTGTGCTACAACAGCAAAAGGGTCTCGGCTCAGCATTATGCTTAACAACATCACTAAGATGTAGCTAGGCGCTGGTATTCTGTCGAGACCTTCACATCAGTCGACGGACCCTGTGAAAGCTAGTTTGTGGTGAAAATATCAAAGTAAATAAGAGGAAAAATACACAGATTACATAAATACGCATAAATAATGACATAAACAATGTTACCAACTAATAAAAGACTGAATATATAAATATATATATATCTACTGCTGAACTTCTAACACGAGAACGGTGCGCTGCAGCTTTTCGCACCAGACAACCCAGCTTTCTGTTTTTCCACCAAAAATGACCTGAAAAGCTTTTTGAAGGTGAATTTAGATTTCAACTGTCTAAGAGGTGGAGGAATATTATTCCAACACTTGGTTGCCTGGTATCGAAAACTACCTCTAAATGCTACTGTTTTGTATTTGCTATAATGTAGCAAATTTCTCATCGGTCTCGTGCTATATTTGCTTTGGGAGCGATTCAACTTGGAAAAGAGATATTTGGGTGATTCGGAAGCCATAACGCAATGTACAAGTACGGCGAGATGTAAATACCTTCTCGATGCCATATTAAGGGTTGACGATTTATTAAGATATGGCGTAATATGTGTTCGCGGTGGGATATCGTAGCAGAAACGGCAGCATGCATTCTGTATCCTTTGGACTAGGCGTGCCGTTTTTGCCATCAAACGCGGTCCGTACACCAAATCTCCATAATTCAGTTTAGAAAGAATCAAGGATTCACAAAGTTTAATTCGGATCTCTTCTGTAAAAAAATACCTAATTTTATACAGCAGTCTTAATCTAAAAAAACAGCATTTAACTAATTCTAGTACGTGGTTTTCAAAACGAAGAGTTGCATCGAATAATATGCCAAGGTTCCGGGCTTCATTCACCTTCTCTATAGTTTGTCCGGCAATGTTTATGTTGATGGTATGCCTGTTAATGTTATCTATCAAACGTTTTGTACCGATTACCATAAATTTTGATTTAACCGGGTTCAAAACAAGGGAATTGTTTTTTGACCAAGAAGTTATCCGTTTCAAATCATCATTAATCTTGCTTACTTCAGATAGAACATCCTCTGGACGCATTGGTAAATATAACTGAACATCGTCGGCATACATGTGAAACTTACAGTTTTTTATTTGCCAACATAAATCAGCACTATAAATTATGTAAAGCAGTGGCCCAAGAATTGACCCCTGTGGTACACCACGTTTAACAGTTTTCAAAGATGATGATAGCTGTGACCCATCTTCTCGAACAACCTTTACAAACTGAGAGCGATTGCTCAAATAACTGTCAAACCATTTGACTGATGTCGCATTTATCCCATAATATGATAGTTTAGAAAGAAGTAGTGGAACACTTATCGAATCAAATGCTCGAGAAAAGTCCAGTAATATTAGGATCGAACCCAAACCTTGATCCTGCTCAGCGAGTATATTATCGACAACATCCAACAATGCAGTTGTTGTACCCCTGCCCTTTCTAAAACCCGACTGAACATCAGGTAAAATGTTATGTAGTTCAAGAAATCGTATTAATTGATTGTAAACTACTTTTTCCATGACTTTTGAAAGAACCGGAAGTATGCTAATAGGCCTTAAATCCTTAATATCAGTTGGGTTTGTGACCTTTGGTATGGGTTTCACTGAAGCTATTTTCCATTGGCTGGGAAAGGTTGAAGTAATAATAGATCTATTTATGATATTGGTAATTAGTGATAAAGTATGCGGTAAAGTTAGAAGCAGCATGTCCATGGATAGCTCATCTACCCCCCTTGCATTAGTTTTAATTGACATTAGAATTTTGGCTACTTCCTGATCATCAACGGGTTGGAGAGAAAAGGTTTTATCTGTATGTTTATTGTATTCAAAAAATGTCAAATTAGATAAGGGAATATTGTCATCACCCGGAACATTAAGAAAGTGATCATTTATATCCTCAGGTCTGCACAAATTTTCAGGTAAATAATTCTCGTTTTTAGAGGGTAAAACATCTTCTTTAAGATTTTTCCAGAGCTTTTTTTCATTTCGAATTTCTGAGTTAATGCGGAAATCATAATATGCACGCGTTTCATTAAATATACATTGGTTAACAAATGATTTTAGCTCTTTGTATTGTGTTCGATCACTATCTAACTTTGTTTGACGGTATTTATCGTGCGCTTCATTACGACATTTCATCATGATCTTAACTGTATCTGTGATCCATGGGGTGTGTTTATCTTTTATTTTGATTGTTTTCAAAGGCGCATGTTTATCGAGTAAGATAGTAACAAAAGATGTAAAAATTCTCACCATATCATCTACAGTACTTGCATTGGTAACATCTTCCCAGCTGAGATTAAGGAGATCATTATCAAACTCTTTGCGATTAATGGCTTTAAGGGGCCTAAAAATTATTGTTTTGAGAGGAATATTACCACGTTTGATATTAAGAACAGCTGAAATAAAGGAATGGCCCAGTGAACCAGTGATGTTAGTAACGCAAACATTACGCATTTGGCAGTCTGTACATATTAAATCGATAAGTGTTTCACTATGATCAGTAAAATGTGTTGGTGAGGTAACAACTTGTGACAAACCAGTGTAGCTAAAAAACTGATCTAGTCTTACATACCCACTGCTATTTCGATCTAGTAAATTGATATTAAAATCACCCAGAAGAACAATACCATCATATCCGGAAAAATGAGCGACGGATTCGGTCAGTGAATCAATGAACATGTCAATATTGACCCACGGTGCACGATATGCTATCCCAATTGCTACACGTGACCTGTTAATGATATATTATATATATATAATGATATATGTTTGTTCTAGCTGACTGGAGTCACGGCTCAGATGGCTCATTGAAGAGTCAACCTGCCCTTTGCAAGAATTAAATTTCCAGCACTTTGTCTGTCAGCAACAGTTTGTCTTTATTGAAGAGTGACACTGGCTCATTTAAAATTATAAAACAAGCCAGTGTCACTCTTAAAAAAATTAAAATAGTCGATTTTTGGCGTCATATTTTCTATCTTCAAAGCTTTCTCTAAACCTATTAGGTATCAAAATACAGGGTTTTATAAATAGCTTACAAAAGTAAAACTTACATGTTAATATTTTGTTTGGAATTCTTCACGAAGCCGGGTTTTTAGTTTTTTTCAATAATTTCGTGTTTTTAATTCTTAATATGTTAGGTACATATTATGAATTAAAAACAAGAAATGGGCACAAGAAGTTATATTGTTAAACGTTTCGAACGTTTTCTCAAACATTTTTTATTTTAACAATTTAAGTTGACTCATCTTATTCCAGGGAGGATGGAAAATGGTGTGTGCGTGCAGAGTGTTGCAGGGTCTCACGCAGGGGTTCCTCGTGCCCTCGGTGCACGGCCTCATCGGGAAGTGGGCGCCGGTGCAAGAGAAGAGCAGACTGGGGGGATTCATTCATGCTGGTAGGTGGGCTGCGGGCTCGCGTGTTCCGGCATCATGATTAGCCAAATATCAGAGTTGGCCACTTACACGAAATAATAAGAAGAACTTTTTCACCGACATCAGTAACTAAAGCGTGTATTAATGATATTATGTGTTTTAGGTTTTGACCTTGGACCTGACAGAACATGATGTTTAGTTCAACAGTTTTGCAGAATTTATCTGATTTTAACTCTAAAGTTAGCAATAAGCATGGTTATTCACAAATTTATAAGGTCTTCCATTCAAATTCAATGGTTTTTCTAATGTTGCATACAATTTGAAAAGCGAAGAGTGTAAAGTTCTCTGATTCCTTATTTGGAAGTCATACCTTTTCATTTCTGTTCACGGTGCCAGATTTTCATTATAATACTTTTTTCCAGGATCCCACCTCGGTAATGCTATCCAACTCATAATCGCGGGGTTCATAGCTGACTACTGGGGCTGGCCGGCCATTTTTTACGTTAATGGAATCGGTGGAGCAATTTGGACGATCATATATATGATCGTGGGAGCTGACTCTCCTCAAACATCGAAGCTGATCAGTAAAGAGGAACGATTTTATATACAGACATCACTTGGCCAAGTTGGTAAACAGAAGGTAAGAAAATCCAAATCAAATTCATTAGTGCGTTCAAATTTCTATACAAATGCAGCACAAAGAGTAATACAATTCTGATAGCAACGTGCTAACAAGAAGCTGTGCAGTAGAACACAGGGAAGACCTATTTCTACCAGTGGATGATAACAAAAATAATGTTGTATAAAGTAGAAATGATTTTATGACAGGTACTGAAGACCCCCTGGAAGTCGATATGGACGTCCGTTCCCTTCATCTCCCTGATAGTACTTCACTGCTGCCAGAACTGGGGGTTCTGGACCCTCATGACTGAACTACCTTCTTACATGAAACAGGTGCTCGGAGTTGATATCAAAGCGGTAAGTAGCTATAAACTTGAGTACCAATGGATATTTTTTTAAATTTCTGAGGTAATTAACAGAAACGGATTGTTAATACGTATGTTGAACTGATGACGACACAAAATAGCATAAATATAAACATATCTGTGACAAAAGGGCGCTAATTTAACTTCACGCTGAAAGGGGTAAGCAGTTTCCTTGTGTGTAACACCGTTAGACCGTAGATATGAATCATGAAATCATCGCTTCCACTGCTTAAGTTCACTTCAGCCGACACTTCCTTCCGGTGAAGCCGTTCCTTTGTAATGCAACAGTCAGGACATAAGTTATACAACGAATATTACCAATGGGGTCATGGGAATGGTTGGCAACATAACTAGTCTAATCAAGTGTTAAGTAATAAAAGGTTTTCTTTCACAGAACGGCGTTATGACTGCGTTGCCGTACTTGGCGCTGTACCTACTCAGTTTCCCGTTCGCATACCTGTCGGACTTGTTGCCCAACAAAGGATGGCTGAGTGTCACCGCCACCAGGAAACTCTCCAACTCAATCGGTACGGATTATTGTAACACAGCGGAGTAAGGAGTTTGATGGAGTACTGATGTTCAATAATTATAAATTATATTAAAATGTGTATTTTGTGACGTTCTTTAAACTGTTTTTGTACTCGCAGGTTTCTTCGGGCCCGCCGTCGCCCTGATCGGCCTCTCGTACGCGCCGGCCGGCAACATCAGCGCGGCCGTCGCTCTGCTCACCGTGGTCGTGGGACTAAACGTTGGGCACATCACTGGCCTTATGGTGAGGACAGCTTCAGTTCTATATGGAAAAGGCAAATGCACTACTGCTTGGCGGCAGATTACTAAGTGTGGTGCCGGTAGTTTTCCGGATAAACTATTCTCTAGTTCTACTGCTACTTTAAAAGTGCTCCTACTATGGCACCACTTGATCCTCAACACCATCTTCCCGATCGGTGAATCCAGTTACATATAAATATTAAACCGATAAATCGGAGTTTAGTCTTCTTAATAGTCATGGTTTAGGAACATGTGCTATTTTAGAGAGGAGGCGGCTCTTTACGTCCCCCCGTGGCTATCGACAGTGCCAGACGTCACCTTGTAATGTATGCGGTGCCGCAGTATATTTGCCGCAGCGTATAACGATGCTTGCTTCAGCTGGTGCACCTGGACATGTCTCCCAACTTCGCCGGCACGATGCTGGGCATCACCAACTGCGCGGCCAACATCGTCTCCATCATCGCGCCTTTGGCCGCCGGCGCTATGCTTAAGGACGAAGTGAGTGCTCGATAAGCTGGCCACATGCCGGATACATGCTTACGCTTTTATGTACTCTGCTTTTATGTGCTGTTACTTGCTTCGATTGCACCACCCGGGTGGCACGAGTAGGACCCTAGGAGACCATACTGACAGTGATCACCCGGGGGCTGGTCTAGTTGCATCTAGTTTGAATAACGACGTTATAATAGTTATATAATACTATAAAAGGAACTACATAACGCTAAAAAACAGTCAACTAGAAATCGCGCAGCGCCCTCGATAGTCCCGGCGTTCATTTTTTGTTAAATATATTTTCTTTAGCCATTAATGTACTTATTAAAGTCATTGGTTTTATCTAATATAATAATTTTATTGAATAAAAATATTTGCCAAATTTTATTCAAATAGGTAGCAGATAAACTTGGCCTCTTTCTGACTTGTTCTGTTAAAAGCCAGCTGATAATTATATATTGTTTCAGACGGATCCAAACGATTGGCGCAAGGTGTTCTACTTAGCCTCAGCAATATACATTGTCGGTAATGTGATTTTCATCATCTTCGGCACCAGTGAAAAGCAGAAGTGGAATGAACCGGAATCAGATATCGAAGGTACTAAAGCTATACATTTTTTTATTAAAAATATCGCAGCATTACATCGATACAAGTGACCTCACGAGACTTTAGCATTTTAGTACAAATACCTGTGCGGCGGTGGTACTGGCTCCAAGAGGCACGAATAAGATTCCCATGAAAAAATTAAGTAGGTATAAGCAAAGTTTACTATTTCAAAACGGATGAATGTGAATCACCCATTCGCTGCCGGAGTCCGGTTATCCGATTCTTTCATCAGGTAGTTCTGGGATATTAGAAATAACTTTGTTATAAAAGAAAAAAGATCAACGTAATTTTCTTTTTCGGGACGGAGCATTGTGCTACCCCATTATGCACTTGTCATATATTTGCGGGTGGGTGAGGTCTAGATCAATCTAGGCATGCGCTCGCGCTGTATTGTCAAACATTTTTTAGTTTGTTTCCGACTGCGCGCGTGGAACGAGTAGAATGACCTCAGTACCCAATTAACTGTTGTAATGTATTGTAACCAACGATGTATGTACTGTAACTGGTTTACATTTTTAATTATAGTTTTTAGTTGTTATTTAGATAATTATATAATAATACACCCGCACTAACACTTTTCAACCCGAGCACAGTGATGCAGGTATAGTGCAAAATAACTAAAAACATATGTCATCCAAGTAAACGAAATTGCGTATTTTGCTATTTAAAAAGTACTGATGTCGGTTTTTTCAGTCGGATAAAACCGACTTGTATGATGGCAGTACTTCCCCAGGCAAACTACTTTTGACTATGCTATTTTATTAAGAGACGATTTTACTTATACTTTCAGAAGCGGCTACAGAAAAGGTTGAAGATAAAACAGTTTGAATAAAATTATAAATAATTAATATTGTCGAGTTTTATTAATTCACATGTCATTGAGTAGGTTCGTTTAATAATAAACGCAAGAAAAATATTTGAACAATATTTCCGTGTATTGTTGCGATCATGCAGCTCCGAGACGAATAATGACTACAAGTTGAATGCGTCTTAAATACTGCAGCCGGAGACCAGACACAGAACAAACACCTATGTTTGTTTTTAATCTGACGGGACGATCTACAAGCGCACCTGATTTTGACAACACCAACACTAATATGACATAGGTCTTCCTCACCGAAAATTGAGAAGAACTGAGTCGCATCCCGTTGCGCCCATCACCCGAGAGATATCGACGGCATACGGAAGTTGGTTTTGAAGCTTGTGTTGTGAAATTTATGAAGGCCTTGTTATATATCCGCTAACACTGGCACCACACCTCGACTCGCCTGGATTATATCCGCTAACACTGGCACCACACCTCGACCCACTGGATTATATCCGCTAGCACTGGCACCACACCTCGACTCACCTGGATTGCTGTCTCACATAAAGGCCCTTTCCAATCAAACGGCGATTAATCAAGATTTTTCGATTGGCGATATCTGTTGTACGTTTTAATTCTGGAAAGTGCTACCTAGCTTCCAATCCCGATATTGATCATATATCAAACATATTTTGGTTAAAAAGACCTATTACAATGATTATACTAATGCTATAATAAAACACGTCGTGTCGCTGTGCTCCACGACTTGCAAAATAACTTGAAATATCCTTATAACTTGAAGTGACCTATAAGCTTAAACAACCAGATTAGGAGTTTAAATTTAGAAATCTCAGATTATTAATAGACGAATATATAGCGTAACCAACATACAGAACATACACAACCATACACCCGTAAAGAGATCCTGCATTTTTTTGAAGTATATACGTACAGAATAAGATGTTCAACAAAGTTGCAGTTTGCAGAAGAGCACGTGACAGAAATATGGCTCAATGGCAAGCGCACTTGGCGTAGTGGTTTAAAATACTGTTTAAACAAAGTTCTTGAGGTTGCGGCTTAGGACGTACTAATAAAACTTAATTTAAAATTTCAAAGCTGCGGCATTCCCGAAGCTTCGAAAAGCTAACGCAAGCTTTCTAATATTCAGCAGATGCCAGAAACATAAGCAACAAAGATTTTTTTCGATATACGTACTATGTCGACACGTGCTGGTGGAAATTTTATATGGAAGCTGGAATTGAAATTTACTCAATAATTACTATAAACTATATACTCAATAAATACTATACTTATAAAATTACTATAGACTCAAAACTTACCACATATTAAACCGTCCGTCGCTTGCCTGTGTCGCAGGTGGTATGGCCACACTCTAGCACTCAACACAAATAGCCAAAACCGGGATCGTACCCGTCACTCCACTTCGAAAAAAAGGCAGAGGTACAAAATACAAAAATACTTCATTGTTCTCCTAGAGAAATCGATGCACAAGAAATATTATACAAAAACTAGCTGGTAACAAATTTCATCCAAATTCGTTGAGTCGTTCGAGTGTGAAGGAGTAACAAACATACACGCAGACACAAATACAAATTTTCGCCTTTATAACAAAAGTGTGATGTACAATAGGCCTTATCGCTTAGAAGCGCTCTTTTCCAGGCAACCTTTGCCTTTACTTTCTCTTCAATTGTGCCACGTGCCGAAGCTGGGTGTTCCAGAACTAAGTAAAGTAAACCAAGACTATTAACTTTCAGAAATTCATTCCGTTACATTTTATGAGTTGAATTTCCTGAAAAATAGGCCTCGCGTCTTCATCTAATATCGTAAAAGCTACTTCTCGAAAGGCTCTTGACGAAAGTTACACTTACCGTTTTAATTAGGTTACGAGACAAAACTAATCGGCATTAAACTACAATACATCAATGTCTCTGCATTGTGCACTGTAGGTGATGGGTTCAATTCCCACCCAGGATAACCCTATTCTGTATTAGATATAATGCTCAGGTAGGTAGAGAACATGAGACTTATACTTCTCCTTTGGTGGACCATAAGAGAACAACAAGTCTCATGTTGCCGCTTATCGCTTACCGTTTACACACTCACCCTCCACGTGGGGATTCCCTGTGTCGCAGGTGGCATACACAAACACAGAAACAAAATTTAAACACCCAAGACCCGAGAATAAACTTCATATCACACAAAGTGTGTCCTGTCCGGGAATCGAACGCGGAAACCCCTCGCTATATAAATTAGCCAGTTATAAAGAATTTATAAGAATATTTTGTTTTGACATGATTGGAAAAACTCAAAAACTCAAAACACAAACTCATTTATTCCTTTAGATCTCAAGTATCGTTTGGACACGTCAAATTTTCACACACAAGTAAACATATTCATGAGCATATAACGTGTCACAGGAGCTCCTTAGGCACTTTAAATGCACACAGATATGTCAAATTACAGTCAGTTTTATGTTTAAGCTAATCTTATTTTATTTGCTCCGTTTGCACCACCTGGGGGATGGAAGTACTTTAGAAAACTTACCCGCGGACGCGAGGGTGGCGGGTCCCGGACGAAGAGGCGCCGGGAACTGATATTAAAGTATTTAAGATAAAAAAATTTGTTCAGGGGCATTTCAGAAAACCTTATTCATGATGGTGTAAATTACGAGCGGTTGAATTACGTGGTAGGTCGGGCGTAATTTTATTAGCCTATTATGAATGAAGTGAACGTTGTGTGGTCGTGTATTTACGGGGTCCAGGGATTTTGGCGGTATTTTTCCTGAATGTGGGGAAATAAATCAAGTAGAGGGAAGCACTGCCTACTTTTATTTACACAATTTATTATATATTTTATCACCCGACTTTCAAAGGAAGTTATCAGTTCTGTTGTATTTATGTTCGTTTTACATAAACCGATTTGAATTTTTATGTGACTAATCGCAAAGTATACTTTCAGATAGAAAGAATAGAAAGTTCCTCAAAATCGGTTGAATGGTTTGGTTTTTTAATCAACATATGTCATCCAAGTACTAAAATCAAACATTTATATGTAGGCACTCGCACCCGTGTACAGTGCATACATAAAAAAGAAATTACTATAAAAATAACTACATCCGTGAAACGTGCTTTATTACCAGCTACGACTAACGGTTGGTCGTTATTATCGCTGCCCCTGCACTCGCACCCATTCCACTAATGACTTAAGGTCACCGATACAATAAGTATAATAGAAGCCCGTTAGATGGAGAGAGTTATCGTACGGTTCGTGTGAAACGCGACTGTCGCAAGATTTCAAGGGGGGGGGGACGTGTCGCTCGCGTCCGTACGTGAATACCCTTTGAGGCCCTCCACGTGTCCCCAGCGTGAGCTGGGGCCCAAGGGCACAGATTCCGAGTTTTAATCTGAAGGTCGCTGGTTCAAACCCACGCGTGCACTAATGTGCACCGTTTTTCTGTGCGCAATACCACGTTCTCGAAACGGTGAAGGAAAATATGAAACCGGCATGTCTTCGAACCAAAAATTCGAAGACATGTTTTTTTTTTTTTTTTTTTTTTGCAAATTACTTTACTGTAATTTGTTAATATTACGATCTAGCCTAATGATTTTATAGCTAATGAGTAATTTAAATCTAACTTAATTTGCTATATAGAATAATTCCGAGAATGTGTCCATTGGCACTTTTCTGACGGTCTCTCATTAAGGAGAGGTTACACTTTGTTCATGTGTTCTTTGTTAGTTTGTAAATTGTACAACTATCACTCTCACTGCACTTGTCACTACACTAGCTCAAAAGGCTTAGTTCTTTTGAGTCTTCTTTGTATGTCCGCGTGGTCGAGGAGCTGGATAGCCTCAACATTAACATGATGATGAAGTCTTTGTTGGTGAGCCTCTGCATACTTTTTAATAATTTCACTGACGACCTGTATATTATTATAAGACATGTGACATTTATCAATCCGGATGGGGCTCTCACGATAGATCAAAGCCCATTCACTCTCGATTATCGAGAGTAGGCCGGTGTACCTGCAGTGGAAACATTAGAAGAAGAAATTTTACAGCGCCAGCTCTTATCATTGATCGAGAGTAGACCCGAGTCCCTGCAGTGAGGACAGCAGATTAATATGCTGACATATGCGCTTTACATATTTGAAAAGTATGAGTCCCTCTGTACCTGTGTTATATAACTTTGTCATGGCAGTAAGGTACTTATCTCGGGTAGACGATGTATATGCAGACGGTACTAAGCTCATAAAATTTTCTTTTCAGTGTAGCTCGACTAGTATAAAATGCATTTTACTATTTTCCCCCAAGTAAAACCTTTCTCCTCTAAATTGCATCAACTCAAAGAGCATCATTTCGCAGGGAACCGCATCCATTCGCTGATTATTTTCAAATCTCCATACCAAAGGTTTTGCATGAATATAAGTAATGGTTGGAAGAATTCTTGAATAACTTTAGTCAGAAGTTCAGAATTTTATTCAGAAAATAAATTAATTTATGAGAGTTCCCTTGGCCAGTATAGACAAATACTTCACGAGTTGTGCACGATGAGATATACCCTTTGCATTTAAGGTACCCACTTGCATACAAACTTGCATCTCCTATTTACTTCTTAGAGAATGATTTTAAATCATTCTTTCTAGTTTGCTCGCCTGATATCACAGGCGCATGGGACGGTACGTTTCGTCTCGTCGTCTGCAACACAATGCAACTTGGGTTCTCACATTGGTGGACGTAAGTAGCATTGCTGATGATATGGAAATATTTATGAGGTCAACAAATCAAATGATGAAATACCAGGCGCGTTTTACATCCCCGTCTCCGAGTGAGTGATGTGACTTGGGTCGTCTGATGCTTTGGTTGAAATCTGAGTCGTAAGGCTGTTTTCTATGGGCGGCGGATCAGCTTGCCCCGGCACCAAAATTACATTTAAAAACTGGTTACGTATTCGGATTTTGGTTTTATGTCGTGCAAAATCTGTTAAACGCAAAGCTCGTAGATTTGGATGCTCTGGGAACAGAGAATCCTAGACAGACGTAAAATGGTTGCTCTTTAAAATGTATTTTCCCCGCTGGGTGTTATTTATTTCATATTCACAGAGTTTTGTTGGAACATGAACAAAACGGAACCATTGCTTCACTACAGACGTTGTCAGCCGGACTACGAGCGTTGATTTATTCACAAAAGTTTATTATTTCTGAGTTAAATCTAGAAAATTCCGCGAATGGAATGTGTAGCCTTCCTTGTTGTTTTCTCTGAAATCTAACTCACTGTCTTTCGTGATACTATTTAAAAAGTAGCTCAGATTTAGTGTATCAATATTTTATTTTATTTTAATTGATTATTCATAGTTATAAATACACGTCGGAAGGGTGAGATACATAGAAAACTGAACTGAAAAACTTGAAACAGAAGCGGGTGGAAGAAAATACTTCTAAGTTTTGTCAAATGTATCAATGAATATCGTAGAATACATAAACATAAACAAGTAAACTATTATGTTTATGTTAAATTATAGAGGCCCGTTATCGTACTATTGCCGATTGTTCAGATACGCGTGGGTTTAAGATTGTCGCCACACTGCCGCAGCATACCTGATAATATAAATTTATACATATATTATAAATAAAATTGAAGTGTCTATTTATAATGACAAAATAACAGATTTTTACTAAATGTATTTTAAAATACAATACAAAAAGTCTGTTTGTCTTGACTTCGATTCCAACATTTGTGTGAGGAATATATATATCTGTTCTGTGTCTAGGTGTTATCTAAACGTCACGTATGAAAAATTTGGTATTAGTAACTTGTAACTGATCTATCACGGGAGCCCAATCTGGATTGGTAGATATCACATACCTTCGAATTTTTTGGTTCTATCCAAAAGCGGTATAGACATACCGGTTGCACGATGTTTTCCATCGCCGTTTCGAGAAAGTGGTATTGCGCTCATAAATTTCTCAAATGAAAAAAGTCTTTGTGTTTGAACCAGCGACCTTCAGATTGAAATTCATTATCTGTGCCCCTGAGATCAGAGCCCATTCACTATCGATCATTGAGAGTAGGCCGGTGTTCCGACAGCCCTACCAGCCTCTAATTTTCCCAAAAATTAGAGGCTGGTAGGGCATGAGTCACATCTTATTTTGATTTCTAAAAGAGAGAGATGACAAGTATAGTGTAGCACTCGGTAGCATAATATTTTAATTCCTCAGGAAAAGTATTATGTGCCCTCCTCGCGCGCAGGACTCTTCTTTAGAATCCGTCGCTGCACTTGAGATTCTACCCTACCAGCCTTCACTGTAGTGGATTCAAGTGGATTCATAATAGCGCTCTCGCCGTAAATATAATATACTAGCAGCCCGTCCCGGCTTCACACGGGGTAGTGACATAACTACAATAGTTGGATATATGCTACTGCGGAGTTTTTTGTAGACATTATGATGTTCTTCAATATTGTTGTACATTATTTTGTTCTATCGCTAATAGTTTCGGCAGCGCATTCGACGAAAGACATTTTAAGACTCGTTTTTCTACACCTTCGGTTACATTGTTCAAATTTTACCAAGGATCCCTAATTTTTTTCAAAATGAAATGTAGCCTATGTCAAATTGGAAGAATGTAGCATTCTATTGGTGAAAGAATTTTTTAAATCGGCCCAGTACTTTTTTTTTATTCATTACAAACATACAAACATAGGTACAAATCTTTCCTCTTTATAATATTAGTGTAGATTTTCCTCCCACAAGGTACAATTTAATTTAATTTCGGACTAATAATTGAGACAATACCTTGTATAACTTGATCGGCACACACAAACGGAACGGGTGCTGAATTCGTTTTTTTTCAGACTATATGCTCTCCGTTTTATATCTTGTTTTTTATTACACTCTTGTCTGAATAAACTTCAGTTTTACAGCTGAAACTTTCATCCACATTGTCTAATTCTGGCGTAAACTCTCTTGGAATTAGACGTTAATTTCCACGTGGATGACTCTGAGTTATGATCTCAAATAATGGAATGAAGCTATTGAGTTAGGAGTTTCCTTCTAAATTACAGAATATACACTCGTATTTCACTCTCTGCGACTCTTAGAATTGGGTTCAAAGTTACTTGCAGCGAGAGTTGTTTACGTTGGAACACTCGAGATAATAAACGTGAATAATTTTCCTTTTTACGCCCTTGTGATAAGGTTGATGATGATTACAACAGGTGCAGGAAACCACAAGCGTAACCAGGGAAAGTATTAGTTAAGATGTATAAAGCAGACAGTTATCATGGATTTCTGTTTAATATTATATTACTTGGTACAAGGAGACGGGTGCGGCTGGTCTCCCAGTTTAAGTTACCTCCAGTTAACTATGGAGCGCTGTGCTTGGGGTCACTCTGAAGGATAAAATCCTTGTAGGGGACCATACTGCTCGCGTCCGTAGGTGAATCCCCTGGTTCTGCCACAACAGCTGGTAATCCGCCGCCAAGCAGTGATGAACTTGCGCTGCTGTGTTCCGGTGGAAGGGTGTGGGTGCCGGTGTACTTACTGGTACTTGAGGTGTTAGATATCCGCCTCAGAGGGCGTGGCGCAATGCAATGCGACTTATGTTTTCTCAAACTTCGGTAGGGGAGAACCTGAGTCGCATTTCGGTTGTCTATGGGTGGCGGGGACCACTTAACATCAGGTGCACCATCAGCTCGTTCCGAAACTTTCAAAGCATAATAAAAATTGGGGTAAGGTTTTCTGACTAAGGAACAAAGGAATTTAAATCAACGTAAAAGAATAGTCATACCAGTAAGTTATGACAATGAAATCCGGAATCGGGAAAGCGGTATCTTAAGTACTTTAAATTCGGCAAAACCCATGTTACATCGCACAGCTGACACTTGAGATGGTTATGTTATGGTTAAAATGGTTCAAAGGTCTAAAATCATAATTCCATTGAATTCTTTCAAAACTATGCGCATACGTCACACACTAAATTACACGTTCTTATTTGTAAATTTGGCGATTTAACAAACCCTGTCCGACCCTCCATGGGGTAGGACAATCAAGCGGAGCTGTTTCATTCATAATTCACTCGTGTGGATTATCAATTAGGCCTGATTAAGAAGGCCAACATAATTATCGAAATCAATCACAGATAGTGATATCTGCGATTGTGCTAAACACCCAACACGAAGCGATTAATAACAAACAAGTCGTGAATATAACAGGCTACACATATTTATGAATGAAATGATCAAGGACATGTTTCTCGCATCTGTAGGACACGTCGACTCTGAGGGTTCGGGTGGTGTAGCAGTAGAATATATGCTAAGTTTGTCCAGAGAAGAACTGCCATCAACCTGACAATCTGTCGACAAGTAGTGATGTTCGTGTTGCTGTATTCCGGTGGAGGGATGAGGGTACAAGTGATATCATAGGTGCATGGGACAGGACAAATTACATCACGTTGCTTGATGTAATTTGGGTCTTCTCAAATTTCTATAGGTGATTTTCTATGGTTCACAATAACCACTTAATGTATAATATCCCGTAACTTTAGTCTAATAATAAAATATTTGGCACAATCTTTCTCTAACTATAAATTTATATTATAGTTCAGTTTGTGCGGCTTAGTTTGCCAAAAAGTGAAGATCTTTGTCAAACAGCGGGATAATATATAGTATAGGTTTTAATGAGACATTTATTTTCAAGAGTGGATACACCAAGTTCCCCAGCCCGACGGGTCTGGTAATGGTGGCGAATTACGCAGCCACAGCCACAGCCACAGCCACAGCCACAGCCACAGCCACAGCCACAGCCACAGCCACAGCCACAGCCACAGCCACAGCCACAGCCACAGCCACAGCCACAGCCACAGCCACAGTCACAGCCACAGCCACAGCCACAGCCACAGTTATTTTTTATGTTTTCTTTTGACATTTGGAACACGAATTTGACAATAATTATTAATTATAATTTTTTTAATACCTTGTTTAATATATTGTATCAATTTATCGTTAGAAACCTATTTTCATTTTAATTTAATTGTTTACCTTTTTTGTTTTTGTCGTTCCTATGCTTGTCTGCTTTGAATGGCTCTGATCATAGATCTTGTGTTTTGTTTTGTTTTACTTTTGACGAATTGTAATCTAAAACCATCTTGCCTAGTGAAACCGGTTTCGGGCAGATCGGTTCGATGGTTCCAACGTCTACAGTTGCTGAAAACTGCATTAAAATACGTTGCGTAGTTTAAAAGGTTAGGATTCTCATAATCACAAAAAGGCATATTAACAATAAAACAATAATGTTTACATATAGTTTAATTTGTATCATTCTTAACAAAAGTGTAACTTTCCCATATTTTAAACATCACAATACGTTAAAGGCGGAAATATTATTGTTGAAACCCATTAACATCCGATAAAATATGTGTGAAATCACATAAAATATTTATATTTTGTATCGCCATTATAAACAGTCCAGCGCGAAGACTCATTTCCTCTGGAGTCAACATGTCGCCCGTCACCTCTCCTCTCGCTGGGAAGATGCACTGGCACCTAGCCGGTACTTTCAGAATTTTTATATATTGACATCTTATACCTAGCTTTATACTATCCTACAATATTTGTGATTCAATACACTTCTTATATTTCAGTAATACATGAATCTATGACTGAGTCTATTTTAATGTTTACTTAATATATTGCTAATATTATACAAATACTGCTAAACCTTATAAAACTAACATAATTTCTAATTTTAAAAATAAATTTATTTTCTTAAATGGAATGAGAATGAAACCAAACAATGGATGGATGGATCTTTTTCGCAAGTCCGTTGGTTGAATACAGGAAGGAATTTGACATTGGGTAATGTCGAACGCTGCATCGTTTTGTCATATACTTAAACTACCGTGCATGACTACCTGAACTTATTAAGGTCCAGGATGGTTCTCCAGCTCTGGAAGCACTCCCCGGACCTGATGAGCTCCTG
This sequence comes from Aplocera efformata, assembly GCA_921293045.1. Taxonomy (NCBI): domain Eukaryota; kingdom Metazoa; phylum Arthropoda; class Insecta; order Lepidoptera; family Geometridae; genus Aplocera; species Aplocera efformata. The sequence goes on along the minus strand of OV121050.1, from coordinate 12,327,407 downwards.
CAGCAGCTTGAAGCTCTCCCCGCGATGTATCTTGCCGGTGTGGGAGTGCGGCAGCGCCCGCACGAACGCGATGCCGCCGTTCAGCCACTTGTGCTTGCTCAGGTTGTCTGCAACAAACAAACAAACAAACATGTAAATAACTCGCTATTTAACCGGATATCTCTAACAGACAAAAAATGCACGTTCAATTGCCACATGAGGAATGTCATGTCTAGAAGTCATGTGTCCCAACTCCTTGTCCATCGCTGTGTCCCCCTCATCGTCATAGTCCAGTTAAGTTTCCTGAAGTCGACTTACCTGTAACCTTCTCGTGGATAACTTCCCTGGTGACCTTCTTGCTGGCGACCACCACGACCGCGGTGGGCCCGCCCTCGGTGAGGAACACCACGCTGTTCAGAACTCCTGGCACCGAGTTGATCACTCCCTCTATCTCTTCAGGAGATACCTGGAAATATGAAGTGGGCTATTATTACAAAAGTACTTATTGTATTAGACCAATCAAACTATTTACATAAATTCAGATAGCAAAGCAACTCTGCTAGCGCTGGATTTTAACGTGATCATGTCGAATCTGGTGGAAGACTGTGAGGCGAAATTAAATTTACTCGGTAGTAAAAACAAGGCAGTTATACAACCTTGGTAAATAGTAAGCTGCAGGGGCCTGAGCCCTTCTGCGGGATACCAAAAAAGACTGCAACCCAGCTCTGGAATAGCTCGCCAGACATGGCGCACTCCTAACTTCTTATAAAAGCCTACGATAAACGGTACACAAACAGTCTATAAGTTCTAGACCGTAACAGATTACGTAACTGATTACCCCTGCGAGCACCATAACTATTTAAGGAGGTGATTACCAAAAATAATACGATTTATTCAAATCTTAATATAGTTTTTCTCGTATTTTACTAGAGCTTATAATTTATAAGCTTTCTACAATTCTATACGACATGGCTAATAAATAAACGCTTACGCACTCATTCCCCTGCACAAGTATACCCTGTGTTGCAGATGGCATGGAAATACCTGAACCTGAAACCTGGATGTTTGTTCACAATACAAAACTAAGCTAAGCCTTGTTTGAACGTAATGTTTGTACCCGCTGTCCCAAGACCTCGAAGTTGAACTTCTTCCTCGTCGAGTAGACCAGCTTGTTGTCCTCGTCCAGGTGGAACACGTCTCCGGTGCGCAGCCAGCCGTCTGCGAACGACTCCTCCGACTCGGCCTGGTTCTTGTAGTAGCCCTGAAGAACGTCAACTATTACACGTACTGATCTTTTTTATACTATATAAGTGACGGAACTGTCGGCCAACCTGATGTTAAATGGTCACCGCCGCCCATAGACAACGATAATACGAAAAAAGAAAATATATAATATCAAAATTCATCATTTAAAAATTCATAATAACATTTATCAATTAACATTCTTATAAAATTATTCTTAAATAAATTTTTATTGGAGTCTCGGTAGCATTTAGGAAATTTATTATAAATTCCGAGGATTTCGCGCAACGCTTCCCACCGTTCTACATTCAAAATAGCCTCGCTCTAAAAATATTGTTTTGCTCTCGCATGTTGGCATCTATTACTACCTTAAACACGGCAGGCCCTCTAAGATACAGTTCGCCGCTTTCCCCTGGACTAACTTCTTCACCGTTGTCATTCACCAACTGAAACATTATGATTTAATTAATCTCACAAAATGAAATAACGTTTAAGTTTATTCGAGGTAAGGTGTCGATTATACTTTAAATACAATACTTTAGAATTTAATTGACATAATTGGTTGATTTATAAATCATGCCCGGTGGATAACTTCCTAAAGAGTGTCATAAAATAAAATAATAATATTTAAAATAAAGAGTTCTAGGATTTTAGCCAATTGCCTGGTACGTGTAAGAAATATTTCCCATTTTTCTCGGCTGTTTCATGTCTAAAGAGCCTTGTTGCCGTTAATCGTTTGGGCGCCAATGCTGGATCGCCGCAATCACGCTGCTACCGCACCGCCGCCAATATTTATCTCGTGTTAGGACACGAGACAAATATTACTGGTACAATGCTGACATGACAGTACCAGGGTACTGCCAGCATTTTACTACAGCACGGCTAGCACTGGTGAGTATATCAACATAATTCAATGAAATAACATCTCACCTTGAAATCGAATATATTTGAAACGTGGTTGGCGCCACCCAGCGGGTCGGAGTCAAGTGCTGTGGTCACGGCACCGTGGACCTCCGTCATGCCATAGAAATTGTACACGAAAGCTGATTTTTTAAGCTTATCCTGAAATAAAAAAATGGTTTTGTTTGAGCACTCAAAGCTTTCTCCGTGTCGATTTTGTAAGGACATGAAATTTTTAGAACATTTTTCATGAAAATAGCAATGATTATACATTGTTTAGTTTTAAACCAAGATCCGCAAACGTAGACCTGACGTAAACTACGTTTTAAAAATAAGAATTTATCTGTGGTAAACATATGAGTATAATTATAATACATAATTTAAAAAAGATAACTGTAATGTTATTATACTACATTTAAATTATCTTTTATTGCTTTAACACCATACAACGTCCATTAAGTTACTCGCTAATGTTCGCAGTTGTCACCTATAAACTGTAGTGACGGTCTTAATAAATAACAAGCAACATAAGAAATTGTAATTTCGAATACGTTGCACTTGAAATAAATAAACGGCTGATGTGGCCCAGGGGTTCCTACCTTAATAGTTTTCCTCAGTTCCAGGGTAGAGGGCGCTCCGTTTAAGGCAAAACCTTCCAGCGAGGACAGGTCGTCGGCGCTCAGGGCGGGCAGGATGGCTTGCGTGATGGATGGAGTCAGCCCCACGGTCTGCGGCTGTGGACCACACAGGTCTTTTGACTGCCTTCTGCGCTGTAGGTTTTGGGTTCGATTCCCATGCCTATTGTCAGTCTCGATATATAGCTAGATCATATCCAGAAGTATGATACGTTCAAATAAAGGAGAAGACGCTAAGAATATTGAGCAAGGTGAATAAATTTGACGTTTCCAAGTATTTTTTAAAAATTCAACGAAAATAAAGTTTCTTGACTTTGACATTTTTCACTCACTCTGTACGTAACCATCAGTTCTTTCAAATGGTCCAATGAGAACGTTTTGTGTGTCGTGAGCAGAACCACCCGGTACACCAGGCAGGAGATCACGGAGACGGAGAACGATATGGAGCTGCAGTTACCCAGCAGCAAGCCCAGCTTCAACGGAGAAGGGAATTCGTTGTACTTGCACCTGAGAGATATATTTTTGTTGTTATTACTTATTTAAACCAGGCTCAAGTTATTGCTATTATTCATCCATTTTTTCACGGAAAATATTACAGTAAAAACAAATTAATGTTTTAAAAATCAAAAAAATCGCCTTCAATTTTTATTTATTTTTAAATCTCAAGTATCATTTGGGGGGGTTACTCCTTTGGTAACCCCCTAATGAGTAACCTTTAAATGGTAGTCATTTTAAAAAAAACACATCAAGTGTCCGAGTTTTATTTATTTCCTCGCAAATATGTTATAAAACGTCGTATGACATATGTGTGCTTTCTTGTAGCAATATTGCCTCGGCTGTAATTATCGCACTTATATCATAGTGTAGTATTAATTACATGGTTATCTGCTGCCACACTAATATTATTTCTGTAAAATTACAGCCTCATAGATATGGCTTATGGTCAAATGATACAGTCCTTGAAGTCTCTTGAAGGCACGACAGACAGACAGACATACGTTTTATACTTAGTAATAGGGTTCCATTCTAAAACAAGGAAATAAAGTAGGAATTTTCCGATCACACCACTCAGTGAACGGCCCAACGCGTGACGCTAAGATTTGGATCTAATAAAAATAGCATTACAGATTAAATTTGCATATCAGCACTGATAATCAACGAGACTGGTAAACAATTATTCAATCACTAATTATCGCACCTACATCGTACATTGTTCCAGATTTTGGAAATGATACATTATCATTTCCAAACAGTAGTAATACATTACATAAAGAACATGATATAGCCAATGAAGCTTTATGAAAGTAATTGAATTGAGGCGATAATTGAAGAATTGAAGCGATGATGGCTTCTTTACCGGCTCAGACTGCTCAACGGCCAATCCAGATTTGTTGGAATTGGAAACAAATCCAAAGCAAGATGTGAGACTAAAATAAATAAAAATATGGACTCTTTACAAAACGCCAACCAGCCTCGAACTGACCATAACTTTGGAACCAGATTAAAATATATTAATTATTGTATAAAAAGTGCTTTTTTGAGGTGCTCATGCTCATTAAAGTAAAGCAATCCTTTTACTCAGAGGTTATTATTAGCCATACTTAGCTGACCCTCGCTAGGATTTCAACAATACAAACTTAGTTTTAAGAATACAGGGACACGTAGGAACATATTTACGTAAAGATTTCAATACTTTTTTTTAAGAACTCTACGGAAATAAATATTTTTGATTATGACTTTGACATTTATAATTAGTGAGCTGTGGTACCAGTTTAGAATGAAATAAAAGTAAATCTGATCCCGAATCCCGTGGAACTGTATTCAAAGGCCTTGGGAGATACAAACACTGGCATCATAGCAGCTCAATATCAAATAAAACAATGATCAAATGGCACACTTTCAGAAATGAAGCTAGAGAATTAATTACCAAATCATAGGAATTTGTGAGATGAAGCCCTGGTGTGTGAGGAGGCAGCTCTTCGGCATGCCGGTGGAGCCGCTGGTCGGCAGCATCAGCAATGGACCCCCCACGTCCACATCGGGGAACCTGACAAATACACGAGAAATGAATGACTGCCATAGCTACCTGTGGGGTGTATGATCTCGTATTTGTACTAAAAATATCAGCCAAATTGGTTAACGGTATTGATGTCAACAAATAAATACATCCAATCCAATATTTTGCATTTATAATATTATGTTGAGTGCGTGGTGGCCCAGGTGCATAGACGCCGACTTTCAATCTAAAGGTCATTGCTTCAAACCCAGATGAGCACCAAAGATTTTCATTTAAGAAATTAATGTGTGTAATACTGCGTTCTCGAAATCGTGAAGAAAAAGTCGTAAGGAAACCGGCATGTCTTAGAACCAAAAATTCGAAGACGTGTGACATCTACAAACCCGGTTTGGGCTTCCGTGGCAAATCATTCATTGTCAATTATCGAGAGTAGGCCGGTGTTTTGAGATCAGACTGACGTGAATCGTTTATATTTTTGTAGTTAGGAATAACATGTGGGGTAGAACAAAATACGAATTTGCGCAAAAAGAAATAATATGGTTATTGCAATTATCACGATTGATTTCAATCGGTCAATCAGCTAATTATTGCATGTGAATGCACTCTAATCTGTAACATCTCTAATCTGTTACCCGTGCTAATTGTTTAGTCAAATGATAATGTTATTACCTCAAATGATTGAATGATATCTTTAATGATCTCGATGATTTGTATAACAGTTACAGAAACTTTAGGTACTCCCTGACTTACATGAGAATATATGAATATGCAGCGTGTTGCGCCGGTCGCTCTAAAACATGAGGATGGAATGTTTCATGTACATGTAATTACACCGGCGCCCACTTCTTCACCAGCAGCACCACGATTTGGCGGTAATAATGGGCATGGTGGCAGTCTTCCCCGGAATTGCTCAGGCTAAGTTCTTCTGGTTACACTACCGCATTACCCGGGGAATGCGGAGAGACTCACCTAAGAGTAACATATACCTATGTGAAAACTCACTGTAAATCGGGGTCATTAGCTTCTGGCAGTTCATCCCTGTCGGACACCATGATTTCTGTGGCAAGGCCCGGGACGCTCTTTACCGCCTCTTGAATTAGGTCAAAGTGTACCTCGTCACAGAACACCATGCACGGCTCGACCAGCTTTAGGAAGTAGACGATTTCAACTGCAATGGATGGCATTATTTACCAGCTTTTCTAAGGTCCCAGAATGTTGGCTTACGCTGAAACATATCTAGGTGCACAAACGGTAACATTACCGTACCAAACTCCACAATGGCCCCATAACCAAAACTATATAATATAATGTACAAATTAACAAAATACAAAAGAACTACTAGTCACGCATAGCTCTAAATATAATTAAATTAATTGATCGTGGAAGCATAAGGAGGGAGCAAAAACGGCAATAAAAAATCTTTCTCGTGAGTAATTAAATGTTGACCCTATAGTAGTACATCATCAATGTAAAAAATCAAAAACCTGAGCATTTATCTTTAGATGTCGCACGAAGGGTAGGTAGATTTGAAAAATTTACCCTCTTTCCAGTGTGATATTGTTTTGACGGGAGTATGTATAATATAAAATATATGTAATTGTCGTTTTTGATGAAGTACTGTCGTGCCTTTATAATTACTATTTACCGGTAATTGAAACTAAATTGTTCGCAATATGAACCCGATAAATAAGTTATTTTGTGGCTAGCTTTATAAATATGCCTAAATCAATGTGTTAAATAAGCCTGAACGGGAAACGACGTACAAAAATATAGATCCACTAGATTAAAAGATCCACTAGGGCTCTCTTTATTCCTTTTAGAGGGAAAGCGTAAATTTAAGTGTGTAAATCAAGAAATATAAACTTACAACGAGTGCTAATAGATGGTGCAAAAAATGGCAGCGTTCCGGCAAACAACAGGGCGAAGTATGTAACCGCCATGGGTCTGTGGTTGTCCATCGTCATGAGCACGGTCTTCCCTTGCAAACCTTTCGACTGGAGCCTCTGTGCGAGCGGGATGGCTTGCTTCAGAATTTGCCCGTTCGTAATTTTTTCTCCAGTAGCACCATTTATCTACAAAACAAATTAATCAAGATTTACAGAACCCAATTGTTTTTTTTTTGGCTGCGGTCTTATCAAAAATAACTATGTCTTATACATTAACTTTTATATAATACCACAAACCAATTTGCAATCGGATCATCTCCTAAAGTTCATCATGTCCCAAATATATCCACCAATCTTGCACAAACACGTAACCACACCTTCTCTTGTAGTTTGGGCTACAATTTGAAAATAGTTTTGACCAGTGAAAAAAGTGCGCGTGGGATAATAGCCAATGTCAGTCAAATTATCTCACACTGATGATGGCGAAGTAAAACGAAAAAATATAAGTTTTGTGCTCACCATGAAGACATCGTCGGGGTTTTTCTTTAAGCAGTGGTACATTAGCTGTTGTACGCTCACTCCCGCCCTGGCTTTGGGGTCGGCAGTCACTCCGCGAGATCTAAGCACCTCATCAAGAATATTATCCAGGTGTAGCTGGCTTGCAAAAGGCGCTCCGCGGCAAATTGCGTGCGACATGATGACCTGGGAAGGGAGAAAAAAAACTTGATGATTGGTCCTGGTTTCTAAAAGGCTGATCACTGATGTCCTGATAAATTTAAATAAAATATGATAACAGCCCATCACGATCGCTAGTTTTCCTGCGCGCAGATTGGAAATTATTAGATTTGAATTTATTAATTTGAGATAGGACTCGAAAATCATCACAAAATATAATAATTAAAATATTATTATTCTGTCGACAAATTTTTATTGTAATTGCAAGCATATTCAAATATACAATATAATATAATTTATCTAAGATTTACATGTTGTCTTAGTTATAATTTTGATTCATTGTTTTGTTTGACATATTTAATTTTTTGACATTCATTTTATTATTTTCGTTATTGCTTTATTTATGTTGACATAATTTTGTTATTATATAATTTATACATAATACATAATTTTGTTATTATAAAATGTTTAAATAACTAAAATATTTGCATCTTAAATATTTGGCTAACAACGTTTGGCATTCTTTTAACTGTTTATATATAGCATTTTTCATGTACCCATGTTTGCAAATTTATAAGAATAGGATTATATTGGTTATAAACCAATTCATTAATTATTTTAATTAACTATCGCAAACAATAGTTTTTTATTTAAATTTGCTTGTTATTTATTGTATCATAATAGAAAAATGATATTTTTTTAATAAAAAAAAAATATTATCCTTTAGCTTTGTAGCATTAGGTAATAAAGTCGTAAAAATACAAGAAGTACTATTGTATTTGAATGAAAATTACTTTGTTAAGTGTTTTTTAAAGTAGTATTGTATTTTAATTGTTTCGGAGATCACGAATAAGTACTTACCTAATTAATTAAAAAAGAAAAATATATTTATTTATAAAGCAAGACTATCAACTTGAATGAGTGTCGAATGCACAATAAATTAGTACCACTGAAATCAGAACGTTTTAAACTTCGATAAAAATTTGACGAATATAGAAATCTTTGTAATTATCACTCTCAAATTGATTGCGTTCACTATCGAATCCAGAGATAGTATCACACCTATTAGATTAAGGACGCATAGCGCGTGACGCAAGATGCTTCAAAACAAAATAGTACAAATCAAATGATAGACGGGATCTAATAACATTGACGTATTTCTATTATTATGTTGTTCATTGAACATCAGTTGTATAACGTTACCCGGCGGCACGCTACTCTGCTGCTGCTCTGCACAAAATTCGACATTAAAATGTTATTATAAAAGTAAACAATACTTAAAGATCACTGGTAACTGACTGCCATCTTCGTTTAGGTTCAAATGAGATACTTGGTATTCAAATAGTTGAAGGTCTATTTAGACAAAATAACAAATATAAGCAATTAATTTCTCTCAAACAGTTTTTTTATGTTCTCTTCGAGCAACACAAGTATTCGTCATTTGGATGGGTGAGCGGATGAACGTTAGGATTAAGCAATTGTCGAGGAGAGCGCGTTAAAATCCCAACACATATATTTACCTTTTAAGATATTAATAAATATACAATAATTTTATTATTATTTCAGTAAAGGCTGCATGTGATTGCATGACGCATCGAGCTGGTCTGCAGGTAGACTATGACATTTGCGAAGAGAAGACAAACGGTAATCATATCTCTCATTTGATCAATTCAGACAATATGTGCTAATAACATAGTTATAAGAAAAATGTACTGGCCTCCCAGCTCATTTGGTTCCAGCTCTGCCTGTTGCGTAGGCCGTGGGTTTGGTTCTCACTCAGGACAAACATTTGTGTTACACAACACAGATTTTTTAATGCTTAGTTTGTGGCTAAGTGTCTGTCCCTAAAACATTTATTTATTTAAAAACAATCCAGTGTTAATATAATATATAAATTAATATTAATATTTTCTTATGGATAATGCTGCCTATTTAATTTTCTAGACATGACACGAAATCTTCAGGTTATCGCTATTCCAACCCCCCACCGGTTGCATTTCTCACTGGCGAAGATAATGTCTTCAAACTAATAGTTATCGACACATTTTTATCATGAATGTTATTTTGAATTTGAATATAAAAAAGTATTAAATGTGCTTTAAATATATAAATATTTGGAAACCTCGGCGTAAATTAAGTAGCTTATAGGTTAATAGTCTCCAATCCCCGGCAATCTTATCTCCTTGATTGAAAGTTGACGCTGTTATGTATTATAGATAAAATCTTTTAAGCGATTCCGATTGCTGATAGAATTTGAAATAGCAATCTGCAACGAAATATCCCTGAAGTATAATTACATAATATTACCTGTTGCATGTTTTGTGTCCATTTCATATGCGATGTATTAAATTATAATCAGAGATAAAAAATACACACAGTTATTTAGGTTTCAGTAAAGAAACGTTTTGACAGTTACAATGTACACCTTTTACAAAGATAGTGTTTAGATACAGTGCTATTTTTAACACACAATACTTGACGGCAGCGTGGCGTAACTCGATACACACACACACACACTTATATTATAATAGCTGCGCCCCGCGGTTTCACCCGCATAGTTCCCGTTCCCGTGGAGAATACGTGGATAAATTGATTTTATTTTTTCGTTAATTTTATAATGTTTTTTAATAGTTATTCTGCTATTCGGGACGGAAACAAATCCAACAAATCAAAAACCATGGCAATCGGTCCAGCCGTTCTCGAGTTATAAGTGTTGTAACAAACACGACTTTCTTTTATATATATTACAATATATACTAGCTGTGCCCGCGACTTCGTCCGCGTAGACTTAGATCTATCCCAGCCTAGAGGATAGAAATAAAATGAGATGCTTATTATGTCTGGTCGTTACTATTATATTAAAATTATGTTATGATTAAATCTCAAAATACTTTATTTCTGTTGGATTCTTACCATATTACTTAGGTTTTGTTAACTGGGAAGATTAAAGACGTGATTGGATGATGAACTACGTAAGTGAAACTGCAACCATTGCAAATGTATATTTTACAATAATGCTTCTCTGTAAACTATACTATAGAAGTCGTATTTTCAGGATATTTCAGGAACGTGCGCATAAAAAATATTTGAATTGCTAAGGCGGACTGTGCAATAAGCAACTCAATATAAGCACTACGTCTGATCACTGCGGAACATAGGCTCACCGGAGACTGAATGCATTTAAAACTAAATGAACAGTTGATAGGAATGAGAGGAATTCTCTAAACTCTTGACTTTCAATTTGGTGCCGTAACATAATTTAGGAAGACATAAATTTATAAAAGAGCAATGGGCACTCCGACATTTAGTTTAATATATTGTATGATGGGAGTCCAGATGCACTCTAGAAATTTAAACATTCGATGGGATAGATGGTAGGGTCTTATTGTTCCCGCCTGACCGCGGCTATAGGCAGAAACTTTTCGCTGTCAAATATGGTCTCATCCATGATTGACAGCGGGTGATCTTGGGTGGCAGCTCAGTCTTTCTGCCAGGTTAGTAACCTCGCAGAAGGAAGCAGCCGAGATCGTGAGGGAGGAAGAATCTCCTCACCCTGGTAGACGCAGGAGAGTGGGTCGGCGAAGGCAGGCGAATGAGCGCGGCCTGCCACCCTAACGGGAACCTCCTGGTGGTAGATCCGGGGAATCTGCCGTCCGACGGATGAAGTCCCCACAGGAGGATGGCGTGCTTCGTGTTTCGGGCACGCCACCACAGGGAGTTACACATCGTTTTGGGGTCCCGATACGCGTAGACCAACGCCGCTGGGGCCGCTACCGTACCCGTAGCCCAAGCGTGAAGGCGTAGTGCAGGAACACCAAGGGGGTTTAGTGTGTATTTCCCCAGTACTGCTATTTCTTAGTGTTGTGGGTGAGTCACACATAACCTCACGCCTCCCCAAGGTATACGCAAAGTATTTACCCATTGACAAAAAAATATCGTCTTATTGTTCCACTACTCTGTTAGTGATGTTGAATGGTGTTCAATGCCATTCCCTGGAACACGGCTCAATGTTGTATCAGTGTTGTTAGATCATCATACACATATGAAATAAGTCCTGAAGTGACAAAACAGTGTTAAATACACAGGAGGTGTGTGGCCGCATGTTTAGTGTTCAATGCATTGGTATAACGTTGTCCCACAGACTCGAACATTAAGACATGCGTTAATTTCATCAACCTTAGTATCTCCATTTATAAACACCACATAAGAGCATGGTGATATCTATAGGTGGATCTAATATATCGCAGTGAGTTCGGTCCATCGCTTTAACTGTTTTACGGGTTGCCATTGTGCACTGATCCCATACTACTAAGCACAATCACGTAGAACCTTTGCTTTGTCGCTATTTTTAGAAATGTTGCAAACTGGGCTTCAAGTTTCAAGTTCCAGATTCCAAGACTTCCAAGTTTTTGGGATTTTAAACATTTTGTTGGCGGTTTTAGTTTCATGTAACTATGTGTATAGCTGTTTTACCCGATTAGGAAACAGAAGGAGCAATTTTATTTCGGTTGCGTATTTGGGTCAAGACGGCTTTGGTGAGAAATAAGTCCCCGTACCAATTTATTGGATCTTGTTGCTCGCGTCCGCAGGTGTGTATCCTTTGATTCCCTACACGTACCCTCTGGGTGGTGCTAAAGCAGCAACCAAAAAGTAACAGTAGAACTTGTGCCAAGTTCGTCCGGCGAGGTACTGCCACCACACCGGGAATCACACAAGCAGTAATGCTTGCATTACATTCGCATGAGACGTATCATCCCCGTCTCAGGTGATGGTCGCAGCAGGATGAGTATGACTCAGTCTAAGATCCAAATCATATACTGAGTCGCATTACTGTTGTCATGGGTGTGGGTCGCCACTTACCACCAGGTGGGCCCTCAGCTCGATACGTAACTAACTCAGAAAAAAAAAAGATAGCTAGCAAGCATCGATTTATGTTTCGTTATCATTGTTGAGCTGCATATTCTTTGACAGACTTCCGCTAATTTATAATGATACTTTTTCAATATATGTGCTGCATCTGAATGTCCAGATAATATCAGCAAAATCGATAACAAATGTCGCAAGGGTTATGTACTTTCGCCCCTGATGATGATGATGTATCTTGAAGAAGATTTACGTATGCGGCCATTTTCAAAACTTAATCAACCTTTTGCAGTTCAAAGTACAAAGAAAAACTAAACTGCCTTTAAACTAATTGCCTAATTAACTAACCCAAACTACGACTAAACGTGTCATCTGCCTTCAAGCGCCTGCTCGTATTCATGCTGCAATACACCGGCCCACCACACCGAATCAAGCATGCAGGATTCGGCAGGCGCCAAATTAAAATTTTGAATAAAACATTGAATAACTTTTGATTTTGCGAGTCGATTTTGATAAAATAAACGGTATTCATTAGTCGAGACTCAGCTTAACATTTGTTAGTTATTAGATTTTGATAACTACCTATGGTTTTTGCGTAAACTGCGCACAAACATTTTTGAATAAAACATTGAATAACTTTTTATTTTGTAAGTCGATTTTGATAAAATAAACCCTATTCATTATTCGAGACTTAGCTTAACATTTGTTAGTACCTAGATTTTGATAACTGTCTATGGTTTTTGCGTAAAGTGCGCACATACATACAGACAAACAGACAAACAGACAAAAATTGCTTTTTTACGTTCTATTACTTATTCCTAACGTCTCCCAGTTATTATTTTGCAAAAATCTTTAATGTACAGACACGGCAAGTCTACAGTTTTATTATATGTATAGATATAGATAATAGAAGATTATTTGTGCGCATGTGTGTGTGTGCTTGTATGTTTGTTGCTCCTTCGCGCTCAAACGGCTCAACGGATTTGGATGAAATTAAGTATCCAGGATAGCTTATATCCTCGATTAAGACATAGAGTACTTTTGATCCCGGAAAACTGCGGGTTTATTTAAGTTCTAGCGACGCCCTGCGGAATACTTCAATATTTTGGGATATCAAGTAGCCTATGTGTTAATCCAGGATGTAAGATATACCTACGGTAACTAATTTTATCTAAATCCTTGAAGCCGTTTGAGCGTGGAGCAAGAAACATACACACAAACACACACACACAAACACCAACTGTCACTTTTATAATATTCCTGTGATAACCTGACGGTATTATCGATAATAATTCCTTTGACATCTATCAACGGGAGTTTTTCTCACTCGGCGGAAAAAAATTGTTCAGGCTTCGATAGAATATTTATCTTATTTGAATAAGATAATATCGAGGATGCAATATTAATTTTAAAGTTCCGTAGCCAAATGGATGAAATAGGAAAAAAACAGTTCTTTTTTCATAATAAATAAATAATTTCTGACTGACTGTGGACGATTTTATTATGTAGGTACTGTAAGGATCTCTAACGAATCTAGATTGAAATTAAAAGTATGACAATTTAAAGGTTTTTTTAATATTATTTTTTAATTTAATACTAATTTTAATTAAAATTAAAATTAGTATTAAATTATAAAATAATATAATATTAAAAAAGCCTTTAAATTGTCATACTAATTTTTTTCCCCTCGGGTTGGTCGGTTAGGGTTGGAACAGACGTAAACTTAACAAATAAGATAAGCTTAAACATGAAAACTGACTGTAATTTGACATATCTGTGTGCATGTAACGTGCCTGGGGAGTTCCTGTGACTCGTTATATGCTCACGAATATGTGTACATGCATGTGTAAAATTTGACGTGTCCAAATGATACTTGAGATCTAAAGGAATAAATGATTTTGACTTTGACTTTGACTTAATTTAAACTCACAAAACGGAACTCTAAAACGAATCAATAGCTCACAGATAATCTCGGACGCGCAAGCGAACACACGCCTTGATTCATCTTAAAATATATAACTATTATATAATATTGGTATATAAAATTATGGTTCAAGATTTTACACAATGCATGCAATTTTTGAATAAAAAACACAAGAATAAGTGAAATTTTTAAGTGTATTATAATTAAAATTTATAAAAATGAATACCAAAGATATAATTGCAAAAAATGCTGAACCTAAAAAGCCCGGTAAGTGCTATTTCTATATATAATTATTATTACGAGTCTATATTACCAGGATGTGCTAACGGCGCAACTGATGTTCAGAGGTTACCGTCGCCCATAAACAACAATGCCATTCGACTCTTATCCTCTTTTGCTGCATTATATGAAGACCCAAAATGTAAAATTTCGTGCGTCTTTAAACTCAACGGCATTCACTTCCTTACAACTTCTTTAATTAATTCCATAGCGTTCCTAAGGCTATGGAATTAATTAAAGTAATATAAACATATTTATGTTCCTCAAATATTATGTTTATTAAATTAAATCTTGAAATAAAAAACACCTCAGCTGATCTGTCTCTGCGTATTCTTAATTTTGATGCTCGACTACGAAACATGCCTGACTTGACAAGCCTGATTTGAACCTATCACTTTTCGGGTTACGAGCTTCAAGAGTGAGGAAAACTCCATTAATTACGGTCACACTCTCATATCCCAAACACAGAAGCACAAGGCAAACACCCAAGACCGGCGAACAAACTTTACGCTCCTCACACAAAGTCTGTCTCGGCCGGGAATCAAAGTCTACAATATAATTTATTTCCCTTGAACGCATAAGAAAATACTTGGAGACGTCACTTTTTTTTATAAATAAGAACCTATAAGATCACGTGTTCCTATTACCAAGTTTAGCACTTGTTCCAACCCTATCCGACCCTACACGGTAAGAACAAACAAGAAACCCCTAATGGAATGATTATTTTCTTTTCACGACCATGATCCTGTTTACAAACAAACCTAACACGGGAAGGCAGGGCTACTACTAACACTTATGTTTTAAGTTATTTTAAAGCGAGCATGAGGTTCGAGAAGGGCCCTTTAGTGGAACATCGTGGTGAGAGGAATATTTAGTCTAAGTACTGCGCTACCGTGCCTAGCTGCGTCCAGGTGCGCCGCGCGGAGGCACCTTTCATACTCCTACTTGTAATTCAATAGATACACACAGACGTTGTAGCCTTATTAATTGGGTTTCCCGCACCCTTAGGCCTCGAAACCCAAAAAACATAATTTTGCTTTACTTCAGGCTTGTCAAGTCATGCGCATTTCGTCGTTGAGTTATCAAACCTTCTTAGGTTTGATAACTCAACGACGATAGACAGATCTGATGGGATATGCGCATATCACGATAACAATAAGTGGATTATTGATAAAACAAAAACGACAGCGACAGGCGACGCAGACAGATTTTAGGTCGCGGAACCACTGCACTGTCACCACGTATTTGTCAACTGAATCAAAAACATACGGCTCAAAATGGTCAAGTGGTTCTGGAAACGTTCGGTGAATCTGCTCAGATTCACCGAACGTTTCCAGAACCACTTGACACCGCATACCGTCTCTGTCCGATTAAACTGTTTAAGCAATTATTTTGTATAGTTTACACACACTGGTATAGGTTCTAAAGGTTGCTCTTTTGACGGGATTCCTAAAGGGACTCAAATATTACCAACTGCCACGATGAATGTTTAAAAATCCAAAATTTATAAGAAATTACTTATTTATCATCACTACGCACTCGTATTATAAAACAAAGCCCTCCGCTGCGTTTATCTCTCTGCCTGTCTGAATGCGATAAACTCAAAATTACTCAACGAAATTTTATACAGTTTTCACCAATGGACGGAGTGTGAAGCCTTTCATTATATTAAACAAAAATTTAATTTTAATATACTGGAATCCGTTGAGAGATGACCAGTATCTTCCAAATAGGAGAGTCGTAGCTCTGCGCCACAATTTTGAGGATAGCGTTGGGACTGTCCCGCTGCCTGTTTATCAGGGATGCTGTTGTCTTGCGCATGATGGCATAGATACCATCAGTGTGATGTTGTGCAAACATTCACGATGCGCTACAGTACCGAGGTTATAGGCAGTGAGCGAGAAATTCTTCCATGACAATTTTAATTGAAGTTGCAGTGCAGGCTCTCTAACATAATTACTTGACCCTGCGGGCACGGAACTAGGCTTTCATTTACAAAGATGTTGCTAGATACGTATGTATCATTGACAGTGTAATTTTCTTCAGATTCGTCGCTGGGCATCCGCCACGTACAAGTGCTGCTGCTGTTCCTGGCGATGACGTTAGGTTTCTCCATGAGGGCCGCCATGAGCATGGGCATCGTCGCCATGACGGATAAGAACAATGAAAACGTACGATTTCTTCCACCATGCACTGAACTGCCACGCCTTGGTCTCAAGGAGCAAAACCGCAGCTCTTATATCACTTTGCTTTTGAAATTAAAGAAAGAGAAATACATATTTTTTTGTGTCTCACCAGGCAACTGGCATATAAATATTTGAATATAATTTTTCAAGCATAAGCATATTGTCAAACCTTACTTAACTATATTCCAAAAACACAATTGGACATTAGTGAAAGTACAATAATAATACCAATTTCAAGAGTTTGTCGAAATGTAATTTTATTAAGAGAGATAGGTGGTTGTGGGGAAGCTTGTTTAGATATTCTTTACAGATCATCTGAGTTGTGCTACGCACTGCCCGGTTAGCAGTAGGATGGGTATTTTTTTTAAGCATTGGCGGAACGATTTGAAGGACCACCTGTCGACAAGTGGTTACTTCCACCCATAAAAACAGCAATAAAAAATAGTTCCTCTACGCCCGAAGCATACTCAAGTCGTACCACGTTGCGCCGTCACCCAAGACGGAGATCTTACGTCTTATGCGCATGTGATTTCACTGGAATCCACACACTTCCACCGGAACACAGCAATGCGAATGTACCGCTGCTTGGCGGCAGATTACCAGCTGTGGAGGCAGTACTTCTCCGGGCACACTTTGCACAAGTTCTACTGGTACTTTTGTTGATCCTGTAGTACCCAGGAGGTACGTGTATGTGATCCACAATAGCTATCGATCCTATGTGTAATTCTATTTTAAATTATTTCAGTCGTTTGACTGGAGCATACAGAAGCAGAGCGTAATCTTGTCGTCGTTCTTCTGGGGCTACATAGTTCTACAGATCCCTGGCGGAGAGCTGGCGGCCAGGTTCGGGGGCAAGGTGCTCGTCACTCTGTCTATAGCCATCAACTCCGCTGTCTCGCTGTTGATACCCATCGGCGGATATTATGTAAGCAATCCTAGCGTCGTTATGTAAGCAAACCTCGCCTCTGCAGTAGTTGTTGTTAGCTTAGCACCCGCTTATGCTTCAATCGCTAGTACGGAGCCAGTCCCCAGCCTGGATGAAGAGGGAGGGCACAGGGGGCGGTGGGGAGCGGATGGTCAATGGTTACATTGGCCGGCCAGCCCCCACACCCCCAAACCCGCGGCGATCCGGCGCCGGAGTGAAGTTGGGAGGGGGGAGGAGAAGGGCATTTATCGCGCCCTTCCTTTTCCCCCTCTCATCATCACTCAAAAGAACGGAGGGAGGCAGGTTGGGCAACTGCCTCTACTTTTGCTTGTTGCGCCCAGCTAACCATTGTAGCCTGTTACAGATCATCATCATCGTCATCATCTTAAACCATTAACCATGAATACACGAGAAATAGAAACTGTTTTGCCATGCGATCCGACTAGCACCCGGCGCCCTCTGGTTTCCGGGCCGGGGGGTGTTAAGTTGGCTACCGACGGCGCCGGCGGGCAGGGACCCCAGCTCCCGCCTCCAGCGCATGCTACTGGGAGGCAGAAGGAAGAAGGAGCGACAACTACCGCAACCAGCACCCGTTCCTCGGCTAACCACCTCTCGTCTGGACCAGCTGCAGTGAAGAGGAGCAGGCCAAACCACAGGACCAGACGGAACAGGAGGGAGCGCTCGGTGCCTGAAACCGGTGGAGATGTGCTGGATGTTGGTCTGGATGCCGGGCGGCCCGCGCCTCCCGGCACCATATCGGTAGGTAGGAACAACGGAGGCCCGGGCCGACGAAACAACAAGGCGAGACGGGAGCGCAGGAAGCGGATCGCTCTGCTTGCGGAGCTGCACCGACGCCAGCAGATAGAGGGCGCGATTTACCGCGATGACGTTTCGGCAATTGCGCCAGCCGTCGCTGCGGTAATGACACGCCACACGTCGAACCCAGCAGCTACCCTTCCTTCTTCGCCTTCACATCCTACTTCGGTCTCGGATAAGGGAGCGGCCCCACCTGTTAAGGAGTCGGAGGCCAACCCTGACCAGATTACTGATGGCTGGATGACTGTGAGGAAAGGGGGCTCTGGGCACACCAAAACCATCTCGAAGGAGATGGAACCGGGGCCGTTGCGAACTTTGCAGAGGGAGATGGCAGCTCCCCAGCCCGAACACTTAGCCCGCCCACAAACTGAAAAAGGGAAGGGGAAGGGCAAAGGTAGACGGGCGGGTGGGGCGCCAGGTAACCGGAGCATGGACGCAGTCGCGGTCCCCGTGAACACGACCGAGAATGGGGGTGACAACGTCCGGAGCGCCAAGCGACAGCGGAGCACTGACCTGGTGTCTCCTTCGTCCGCAGCTGCGGACAAGAAAGTATGCCTGGAAGGTGGAACCGTTGCCGCTAACGCAAGGATGGAAGAGTGCCACCCGGCCCCGCCCACCCCCTCGGTAGATAAAAGTGACGAAGTGGCTGTCCAGGAAACTTACGCCAGGGCCACAAAGTCACACCTAAGGGTTTTCATCATGGACAGATCTGGGATGCCCATGGAGGATGTCCACGCCCTTATAATGAGGAAAGAACTGGAGGAACACCACAAGAAGGAGTACCTCCAAAACATGGACAACCCTGATGCACCGGTGGCAGGCTTTACGCATCTGCTCCGCGCGGAGAGGGGAGGGCTCAGGACTGAGGCATGTGACGACTACTCACTCACATGGCTCACCTCACTCGTTGAAGCCCTTCCCGCTCTGTGGCAGGGATCAGGGGGATACAAAGTTGTTCCGGCGAGCGAAGTTCCCCGTTACTTGACGGGGAGAGTTTTCGTGCCGGATTTCTGGGAACGGGAGGCAGAGAAGCTAAGAGCTTATCTAGCGTACTGCAACCGTAAATGCAATTACAGAATAAGCTCTTGGCCGATCTTCGCTCACGAGTGTAAGAAATATCCCTCGACGGGGCAGGTCGACCACAGTATTGTGTTCGGCATACCGCCTGGCGAAGCCGCTGAAATAGCTAAAAGGGGCAGTCGCATACGATACAAGGTAGCGACTGTCCACGTAGAGATTAGAAAACCCAGGGCAGCGAGCGTTCGTCCGCCTGCTGAGAGTCCCGAATCCGCAGTACCCTGCAACAGCAGCGATACAGCGGAGGCGGGCCTTTCGGCGGGGGGACCACCTACCAGTCTGGGCAAATGGGAACTGTCGAGCGACGACATAGACCGACTCCTGGGTGAGGACGAAGAAGGCGGGGAGATCTCCGGTGGCTTGCTAGGCCTCAATCTCCAATCGCCGGTGCCACCCATGGACATGGACCGGCCAGTCTCGTCGCCCGAGGGTTCCCATAAGTCTTAAAGACCCCCCCCCCCCCCCCCCCCCAAGTATTTTTACAGAGCTTGAGCCAAAGGGATCTCGGGTTAACAAACACAATTCTAATACCCCATTTTCTATAGAAAATGGGGAAACAAATAGGTCAATATCGCGTGCGCGTCACAAAATTGATATCATACAGGCCAACATCCAACACAGCGTCACTGGTTTCGCTGCACTCAGAAGAACTCTCGAAGAGCAACCCCACACCATAGCACTGGTCCAGGAGCCCTATATTGCCAGAGGAAGGGTAAGTTTTGAGGCTCTAAGAGGAAACGTTTTTATCCCACCTGTGCAAAACAAAATACGCACTCTAGTCTATGTGCCTAACAACCTAAAATCATCATTGGTGACTCACCTGTGTACTGACGACCTCACCGTGGTGAAGATAGAGACGGGACTTTCAGGTAAATACAACAATATCATAATAGCCTCGTCATACATGGACATCACAGCAGAGGTACCTCCGAGGGAGTTAGAAGAACTACTCCTCTACTGTAGAACCCAAAATATGGAATGCATAATAGGGTGCGACGCAAACGCGCACAGCACCGTCTGGGGTTGTCAAGACACAAACGATAGAGGCAAAGACCTCTTGGATTTCGTACTTCGACAAAACCTATGCATTCTAAACAGAGGGTCAGAGCCGACGTTTGTCACCTCCCGGGCTAGGACTATAGTTGATATCACAATAGCAACAGATGCTATTGAAGAACAGGTCACAAACTGGCATGTAGCTAGTAATGAAGCATCATGCTCCGATCACAGGCGGATAAGATTTAGCCTCGAGACAGGAGAAATCAAACCCCGTAAATATCGAAATCCAAAGAAAACCGACAGAACGATATTTGTCGAAACTCTGGACAGAGAACTGGACCAACTCCAGGGGATAGTTAACTCAACAGAGCTGACACCACAGGAAATTGAAAAGGCACTACAGGCACTGGTCTCCTGCCTTAAAAGCAGTTACGAGAAATCGTGTCCACTCAGACAAGAGAGCAACAAGATTGCACACCGTAAAGACAGATGGTGGAACACAACCCTCACCAAACTGAGAAAGAAAGCAAGACATCACTTTAATAGGGCGATGAACACAAACGAAGATAAGGACTGGGCAGACTATAGGATGGCCAGACTAAACTTCAAAAAGGAAATAAAAAGCAGTCGCACCAACTCATGGAGAAAGTACAGCAGCTCTATCTCCTCGCAGAACGAGACGGCACGTCTCAACAAAATTCTGTCGAAGGACACTAAAATAAAGTTGGGCTCACTCAAAAAACCTGACGGATCATATACGACGACGGAAGAGGAACAATTCGAACTGCTGCTGAGAACGCACTTCCCGGATTGCACCTTGAGTAAAAACGTTGACTGGACAAACGAACCCTACGATATACCCCAGATCGCGGACTGGAAACTGGCGGAGGCCATTGTAACAGTAGAAGCGCTGAACTGGGCTGTAAAAACCTTCGAACCATTTAAGGCAGCCGGCACGGATGGAATATTTCCAGCCTTACTTCAATGGAACCTTACAAAAATACAGACCCTACTAGCAAACATATTTAGGAGCTGTATAGCTTGGAAATATATCCCCTTTTCCTGGAGGGAAGTGAAAGTAGTATTCATTCCAAAACCAGGAAAGTCTGACTATACACAACCAAAAGCTTTCAGGCCCATAAGCCTGAGCTCTTTCCTTCTGAAAACACTAGAGAGACTATGCGACAGACATATTCGCAGCGGAGTCCTAGTCGACAATCCAGTAAACAGAAATCAACATGCCTATCAATCAGGTAAATCGACTGAAACAGCTCTCCACCAAGTAGTCCACAAGATTGAAGGTGCGCTAGAGGACAAGCAATCATGTCTAGTGACATTTATAGATATAGAGGGTGCTTTTGATAAGACCACTTTTCCGAGCATTGAAGAAAGCTTGAGACGAGTAGGGGTCGATAAAAATCTCAATAAATGGATAACACAAATGCTGTCCAATAGGGCAGCCTTAATCGAAAGCACAGAGGTATCAAGATGCTTAGTGACGAAAGGTTGCCCACAAGGAGGGGTACTATCCCCGCTCCTGTGGGTCCTAGTTGCAAATGATCTACTTGAATCGCTAAATAAAAATGGCATCCACACTGTTGGTTATGCCGACGACCTCGCGATCATGATCTCGGGGCTTTTTGAATCCACGCTTTGTGATAAAATGCAGACAGCACTTCGCATCGTGGAAAACTGGTGTCACAAACACAGCCTATCTGTGAACCCCAGCAAAACGGAACTAGTTCTCTTCACCAGGAAAACGAAACTTCCAAACTTGGCTCTTCCCACACTTTTCGGAACCAAACTAAGCCTCTCTAAACAGGTGAAATATCTTGGAATATGGCTAGATAGCAAACTCTTATGGGGTAAGCAGCTAGACCATGTTGCAACCAAAGCCACAAATGTACTCTGGCAATGTAAGAGGTCGGTAGGCAAGGATTGGGGGCTAAACCCCAAACTTTGCCTATGGATGTATACGGTCATGGTACGACCTGTAATCACATATGGTGCAGTGGTCTGGTGGCCAAGGACAAGGCTTGTCACCGCAACTGGTAGGCTGCAACAGATCCAAAGGCTAGCTTGCTCACTCGTTACGGGATGTTATAAATCAACGCCATCAGCAGCGCTAGAAATCATACTAGGTCTGACACCTCTTCATGTTCACATTCAACAGGAGGCTATGGCTGCAGCACTTAGAATAAAATCCACAAACCAATGGAAAGGAGATAGCAGGAAAACATCTCATTGCAAGATTTTAGACAAGGCTATAAGCATCATCCCCGAGGCTTCCAAAGGCACGGACAGAATTGCGGTGACGTATCTTGCAGACAAAAATTACACCTTGGGTAACAAGGAGCACAAGGGCATAAATATCACTTCAGAATACTCATCCATCATCCACATCTACACGGACGGAGCAAAACACAAAACCAGAGCGGGATGCGGCTTTTACTGCCCCGAAACTGGACTGTCGAGATCACAACCCCTTAACGAGACTGCCACGGCGTTTCAAGCTGAAACGTTGGGGCTACTACTCGCAGCTAGGGAAATAGGTAGATCATCGCTACTGAAAACACCTAGGGATGATTCGGACTGCGATGGGAGAACGTTGCTCAACTTTGTTACTGACAGTGCAGCACTTTTAAATGCACTGGAACGGTCTGATACGAGATCGCGATCTATCGCGGACTGCCACACAGCACTCAATACCCTTGGGGAAAGGTTCGATGTCAGATTAACATGGACAAAGGGCCACAGCCAATGCCAGGGAAACGCTAAAGCCCACATCCTGGCGAAAGAGGGGGCCATGCTTGTCCCATCAAAACTTGACATGGAGCTATCGCACCCGCCCACCAAGGAAATTAAAAACAGACTCAAAATTCACTCCGAAACGGAGCACGATAGGCTTTGGGAAAGCAGATCAGACTGCAAACATACGAAAACTATGTTCCCAAGCACAAATAAGAAAGCGACCAACACTTTGTTAAAAATGAAACGCGAGGACCTGCGGACGATGGTGGGCATCATCACAGGTCACTGCGAATTAAATCACCATCTATTTAAAATAGGGGCGACCGATAGTGGTCTGTGCAGAGGATGCATGCTGGAGGAGGAAACGGTGGAGCATGTAATCATACATTGCACAGCCACCAAAGAAATCAGAGTAAAAACGGGCTTACAAAGACTGATAGGTTCTGATTCACCAGAGGAAACGCTGAAACAGTGCTGCCAACAACAACCCAGAGTCCTTCTCCGTTATATAAAGGAGTTGGGATGGCTGGGGTAGGGTTTAGTTAACAAAGGGGGACAATGCACAATACACCCCTATGCGGGACGTCAGTGCAGGCCTAGTCACCCCCACCCAGAATTAGAATTAGAATTAGCGTCGTTGTTGGAAAGCTGTCGGCCCACTTTAAGTGGTTACGGCCACCCATAGACAAGATCAATACGACTCAGGTCTACCTCAGTATCAGAAGACGTAATTCGTATTTCGTTGCGCCCATCACTCTGAGAAAGTAAACAAATAAAACCTTTTATACATAATGATATTAAAATTTCAATTATTCAGATTACTCCACAATAATAAAATATAAAATAACAGTAAAGACATCATTAAAAACTACGTACATCATTGATACAATAATGTCAGTTTTAGAGTTTATTGTTGAGGTCTCTGCAAGGGGCTGTCTCGCCTGTCAGCTAATACCCCAAGTATACATTGAAATATATGTATTTATTATTTATATTTCAATTAATATTAATATTAAATTAAAAATTTGATTAAATAGATTTCACTAGTTACTCTCGTGGCCTCAGTGCGAGATAATTAAATAAATCTGAATGATGTTTACTTTGAAATTCAGGGAGGTTGGCAGCTGATATGCGCGTGCCGGGTGGTCCAGGGTCTGTCGCAGGGGTTCCTGTTCCCCTCTGTTCACAACCTCATCGGGAAATGGGTGCCTTTAGAAGAGAAGAGTAGCCTCGGGACATTGATTTATGGAGGTCAGTTTCAAAACATTCTACATGCCTGCTTCGGCCATTTTTGATCTGAAAAGTGAAGGAATGACATATAAATCACAATTTTTTTCATATGTGACAAAGTTCTAAGTACGAGTGTAGTATACAAGCCTCACAGCTTAGTTGGTAGTAGCTCTGCCTGATACTCTGTAGGTCGTGGGTTCGTGTCCCACCCAGGACAAGCGTTTGTGTGACGAACAGAGATGTTTGTTATGTGTCTGGGTGTCAATATTATATTATAAGTATGAATTTACAAGTGTACCATATCAGTATCGAATTACCAACAGTACAAGCTATGCTTAGTTTAGGGCTACATGGCGCTATGTGATATGTAAATTTATTTATCTATCTATCTTTTTAAATACTTAGAAGCTAGTTTGTTTATATGATCATAAATTACACATTGATTTAAAAATACTTGAGACCGAGACTATGGACCAAAGAACTGAACTGAACAATATTCTTTTTAATTCTCAGGAGGCCAACTTGGTACAGCACTCCAGCTGATGGTGTCTGGGTTCATAGCCGACTACTGGGGCTGGCCGGCCATCTTCTACACGAACGGGGTCCTGGGAGCCGTGTGGACGGTGGCTTACGTGTTCCTGGGATCCGCTGCTCCGCAAACCTCCAGGATGATCAGCGACGCCGAGAGAGAGTATATACAGACGTCACTGGGACAAGTGGGGGAGCAGAAAGTCAGTTTCAAAACCTTCATTTTTCTAATGTTAGTTTAAGGCAAACTAACTGTGGTCTACCTGATAGTAAGTGGTTGCCGGTGGATAGGATTGCCTATCCACCGGCAACCATTTACTTTGGTAGCATGCCCATCACCGCGTTTGATGCGTTAGCTCATTCCAAGAATACTTTTTAAGCTCTCTGTGGAAAAGTTGAGTACCTGCAAATCAGCCCAATAAACCACGCTATCAATGGAGTGGTTGGGAGGGAGGCGGTTTGCGGTTGGTCTGCCAGTTAATATGTTGATATTTTTTATAGAAACTGCAAACACCTTGGAAGTCAATATGGACGTCACTCCCCGTCATATCCTTAATCATAGTCCACTGCGGCCAGAACTGGGGCTTCGGGACCCTCATGCTAGAGATGCCGTCTTACATGAACCACGTGTTGGGAGTCGACATCAAGGCGGTAAGCTCAACATTTTCTTGAAGAAGCACAGGAGTTAACGCCGCACAGTGAGACACCTGTGTGGATGTGACCTGTGTGTGCGAGTGATCAATGTTTATTTAATGCCTTCATGCGATCTTGTTTATTTCAGAACGGAGTGATGACAGCGCTGCCATACCTGGGAATGTACCTGCTTAGCTTCCCGTTCGGATTCATTTCAGACTATACGTTGAAGAAGAAATGGCTCAGTGTCACTGCTTGTAGAAAAATCAGTAATTCTATAGGTTAGCAACATATTACTTTAAGCAGAAAAAGTGAAAGCTATATGGTAGCTTGCCTATCAACAAGGACATATCTTTCACATCCGTTAAATGAAGCGTGAAACCATCCACAATTTTCGGTGTTTATAATTGTAAGAAAAACAATCTCTTGCAGCTCACTACGGTCCAGCTCTAGCTCTGATTGGGCTCTCGTACTCCCCGGCCGGTGACGTCACGATGGCGGTCGCACTCCTCACACTTGTGGTTGGACTCAACGCTGGACAATACACCGGCTATCTGGTACGAATTTCCTCATTTACATCACAACTACAATCATCATCAAAACAAATGCATTGTTTATGCAATACCCCTGCACTGCTACTCTTTGTGTCGCTGATGGTATAGACACGCCTCAAGGAGCTAAAGCCAGAAAAAAAACTTCATGTTTATCAGACAAAGTCATCTTCAGTAAAATAATTATTGATTGAATTCGAGCTGAATTAAGAATCTAGCTCCTGAATATCAAAGTGGATTTGGGTTTTCAGTCGTTATATATTCAGTAGTCTACACTGGACCAGGACAGCAATATGAAAAAATGGAACCCTCGGGGTACTCCAAATAAAACTTGACCGAACCTTTATTGCTATCAAACGCCTACAATTTTATTTATATTAACGATATTTGCATTCCAATGTCCTAAGATATAGTGTGAGATATAATATATATAGTTTTTATATGAATGGTCTACAATAAAAAAACTTTTCTATGTACCTACTACTATTTGTGTCCAGTTGGTCCACATCGACATGGCTCCGAACTTCGCCGGAACCCTCATGGGCATCACAAATTCCATCGCCAATGTCATCACCATCATCGCTCCTCTGGTGGCTGGCGTTGTGGTGCAAGACGAGGTAAAGTGGATAAAATCAAACTGATATCCCATTGATTTCTAATCATAAATTTAATTTTTTCTTAGATAAATCCAATTCCGCAATACAAGCGCATATTTCTTTCCTGTTTCCTATGGTAAAAGTTTTGTCCTAGGTGTCAGATTATAGTGGAATGAATACTGGAGAAAAGCATCAGCAGCGTTGGAAAATGAAGCAGTCATGAGCCCACCCGTTTCATGACAATCGTTCAAAATTACATTATGGCTACACATAACTATATATTTATTTACATTGAATTGACTAGAGAATGTGAAAGATAATAAATAATCGAAACAAATTAGACTTTGTTAAACCCATCTCTTCCAGACTGATCCGGCTGACTGGCGCAAGGTGTTCTACATATCTTCAGCGGTGTACATCGTCTGCAACACAGTGTTCCTCTGCTTCGGCACCAGTGAGAGGCAGCCGTGGAACGAACCTGTTCAAGAAGACGGTGGAAATATCAGTAGGTATAGTTTATTGGCAGTGTTCCTCTGAGGAAGTACTGCCACCGTATATTTTGCTGTTGCCATACTGTGGGGTTCTGGAGTTTCTGTGCTGCAGTCTATATTCAAGTCTCAGACGTGGGCAATGTGATGCGACGATATGTGACTGATTTCAAATGAAAAATTATTGTTAACTCCTGAGGAAAACGAAAGGTGTTATAAGTTTGTAGTGTATACATCTGCCAGGCGTCCAAAGACGCCAATTTTTTTTAAGCCGCTTTTACTAAGTAATATCTCTGAGTACTTGAGATAAAGACCTAAAATAATAAGACAAATTAATTTTACGAAAATGTTTATGTAATGTAATGTACGTTTCTACCTGTGTATGCGTGTATCTGTGTGTCTGATTTGACATTATAGCTCCCAAACGAATGGACCGATTTTGACCGGGTTTTTGTTATATCAAGTATTCAGAGATTCTTTTTTTCTATCTATCTATCTAATCAGCCGGTAACACCCACTGCTGAGTATAGGCCTCTTCTCTAGCACGCCACTGTTGCCGGTCTTGTGCAAGGCGAACCCAGTTCATTCCTACTGCCTTTATTATGTCGTCCGACCATCGGGCTGGTGGTCTGCCTTGAGGTCGACGCATATCTCTTGGCCACCATTCGGTTACTGCCTTGGTCCATCGGAGATCTTTTTTTACTTAGTAAAAAGGGCTTAATATAAATTTGCCGTTTTGGGACTCCTGGCAAACGGGAAACATCGAATAACGTTTTATGGAAAGAGAGGGGATCGCCGAGCTGAGGCGGAGTGAGCCGACGAGCCACGAGCGGCGCGTCGCCACGGCGTGAGGAAGCGTCGCCACGCCATTAATCGGCCTCACTTCCAATTCATCAAAATCATTTTGAATCCTTGAATCATTTTTATTGTATGTTGTACCCACTTACTTTAACAGATAATCATTATAAATAAATAAACTCGCACACTCATACCTCTAGTATGAGTGTACGAGTTTATTTATTTATCTCAATGATGCTCTAAGACAATGAGCCTGAGTAAGCATTCCCACGCACAACACTAACACTATCTAGTTTGTTCTCGGGTTTTTGGTGTTTTAATCATCTAGCCAGGAATAGAATCCTGGTTCTTTGATTCCTATTTTACCATTAATCAATGAAGTACATTCACTAATAATGCTTTTTCTTTTCAGAGACTTCAGATGATGCGGTTAAGTCTGTATAAATACCTGTATAATTCGAATGTAATAGTTGTTATATGAGCATACATTTTGTCACTTATCAATTCTATTTTATTAATTATAACCTGTTATTATTTACGACACGGGATGTTATTTCCAGCGTCCATGTCAATACCACTTCCCAAGGACCCTCCTAAATAGTCGCAACTAGCGGATACACGGCGTTACATTTTGTGTGTAATGCATTATTTAAGTGGTGTAAAACCTTTCTAATGAAACCGGTTTGGCGCACATCGGTTAGATGGTTTTAAAGTCTATGACGAATATAGGTAGAAACAATCTTTGTAGAATAGAATAGTATAAAATGACAAAGAAGGGAATATATATTACAGCTTTGATTCCCCACACGTACCCCCTGGGTGGTGCTAAAGGAGCAACCAAAAGTAGCAACCAAAAGTAGCAACTTGTGCCAAGTTCGTCCGGAGAGGTGCTGCCATCACAACTGGAATCTGCCGCCAAGCAGTAGTGCTTGCATTGCAGTGGAAGGTTTTTCCGGTGGATGGGTGTGGGTGGTAACGGGCACAATTGGGTGCGATTTAGGTCTCCTCATACTTCGGTCGGAGAGGAACTGAGTCATATTGCAGTTGTTATGGGCGGAGGTAACCACTTACCACCAGGTGGGCCCTCAGTTCGTTCCGTCACATACTAACATTAAACAGAGAGTTATCTGTGAGGCAACAGTCAACAGTTATTCAGTGGAAAATCATGTAAGGAGCTATTTGCCCATGAGAGCATAATTAATTAAGTCCTATTTCAACATATAAAAATAATTATAATTCGTGGGCCGCAAATAACTAATGAAATCGATAAATAACGCCCGGCTTGCAGAATGGCAGGTAATCATTTATTGAGGGTTTGAATTATGAGCATTTCTATTGTATAATTTTGTACCTTTTAATAAAAAGTATCAAATGATTTGTGTGCCAATAACTTTATAGCATGAGGGGTGAGTACCCCGCGCCCTCGGCCAGGTGATCGGGACTAGCGCCCTTCACTAGTAAGGTATTCGTTTTTACAAAGAATTGACTGTATCTTACAAATTATTTAGTTTTTTTCCGTTCAGTTCCAATATACATTTTTTTTCAACCTTTTTAAGTAACCATTTTTATAGTATTGGTATATATTCTGAGACTGGTTGCAATTGTTTTCTGGGTGATTCGTAGATTAACATTGGTGGCAATGAGTATATCACTTCTCACGTTTCATTAGACTAAACAGAAAAAGGGGTTTCCTGGTGGCCGGTTTCCACAAGATGTTTTCCTTCACCGTATCGAGAACGTTACCGCGGTGAACAACTTGCGCGTATAAATTTTTTAAATGAGAAACTCTTTGTTGCACTTGTGAGTTTGAAACAGTGACCTTCAGATTGAAAGCCAAGATGGGTAGAAGATATATTTAAATCACATTATTTATTATATTATTTAAAACTATTTAACAATTCTGGTAAACAAAATCAAACTCTTAATCAAATCCAAAAATGAGACCAAATCTCTCTCAATACAGCCTCACCGATACCAACCATTTTTTTAGTTTTCTAAGCAACTGACGTATGTTTACAGAATGAAAAAACAGAATGAGTTATTATCAAAATAAAATGCCAACCATTCAATATTATAGTATTCAATATATGTAGTAGGTATTCTTTCCATTTAGAAATTGATTTGTACAATTATTGAAATTGGTCTATTCAAATGATAAACTGAAATCCAATTTAGGTAGCCCGTAATAATTGGGATTCAGAGGACCTTTGAATAGTTTTTTACGAAGACATTTTGTAAGTTAATTAGTATATTTGAAGACCTCTATTGAACAGAGGAAAATTTTATTCGAGTGATAAAATACTAATCAGATGTACTACGGTAAACTCGGTCAAAGATTTTGCCAAAAAATAATAATTTAGTTTATTAGAACATTATGCATTCATGTGATTGTCCGTCGATTGGGACCACTAGGTATTGGGACCGCGGTCCCAGTCGAACGATAACATTTTTAAATCCGTCGACTGGGACCGCAAACCACGTGACGTATATTGTACAGTCGTCAGATCCTGATCCGAAGTAAATACCACAATGTTTAAGTCATTCATATATATAGCTCCTGTCAATCTGGGGTAACGTGATTAGCTAGCGTAGAAGACTATAACCTTTATATTGTATTGCATATTCTGTCGGTAATACGAGTAAGGATTTATTATTTACGCCTTTGAAATTAGGCGTTTATTAAATAATTATTAGGTGAAACAGTTTTTTTGACCTATATGTTCGATGAAATGACTAATTCATTAACATGTTACATACCGCCGACAGACAGACGATGGACAGACACGACAGACATGTAGTGACGCAGCTCAGACTCAGGTCGTAGGTTTAAATGCAACTGTTTGCTTCCATTGTATAAAAACCATCTTGGTACATACAATGTCAGACTTAAACTCCTGACTAGAAACAGTTGTAATATCCTGAAAATATATAATTTTCTGTTTCATCTTAATCAAGCTGGTAGTTTTATGGGAGGTGGTTATAAGTTAACATATTTTTTTTCCAAGGGAAAAACTTATCTTGTAACAGTTGCTCAATTCAAAGTTCGCTGCTTCATTTTCAGTTCGAACGACCCAACGACCTTCGGAATTAAAATCGTTGTTTTTCGGATTGTAATACATACTTCGTTACTTGTTATTTAACTAATAAATAAATTTTTGTTTGTTAACATTAATATATTTGGTCACAATGATGATAATATATTCACATCGCGTTTTAAACCGTTTCCCCTGGTAGAGAGTCCACAAACCATTGTAGTCCATTCGAATACCTTTGGGAATAATGTATGATATTATACTAGTAATATTATAAATGCGAAGGTTTGGACGGATGGATGTTTGTTAATCAATCACGCCAGAATGGCTGAACGGGTCTGAATGAAATTTGGCACAGAGATAGATTATGGTCTGGAATAGCACAAAGGCTTTTTATCCCGGATAATGTATTTACTGCTACCGAATATATGATTCGGCATTGCACGCCTCACTTATACTTTCAAAATGATATAAAATTTACAATACAAATCAAGAAATAAATGCACTTTATAGAAAATTATTCATAAATGACAAGATCAGTCTGATCGTTATGAGATAATAATAATACACCTGCCATTATATAATATCCTCTTTGATAACGGCTTGAGACATAATGCAAGCGGACTGTCGAGGCAACAGACGTAATAATTATGTGCACCGACTGGTAGGTCCCTCTGATGACGTCGTATGGTGCTGCCATCCCAAGATACAATAATTATAATTGTATTGAGAGCCCGGCTGGATAGACAGTATCTCAGCTAACAAACACTAACTCTGGTGTAGAAGACTAGTTTCTTCTAAACTTTGGTAAAACGGTTAAGAATAGTAAAAAAAATATGCAAATTATTTACACTTTATATTATTATTCCTTTAGACTGCTACACACGCAACTAAGGCTAAACAAACTATTATACACTAATGGACACGCACCATAAATATTTAAGACAACATGTATTTACAAAATTTACAAATAAATAGCTACGCTTACACTATAGGTGTACTATTATATATTTACACAACCTTGTCTGCTTTTTCCGTGGTACCTGAAAACATATTACCATGTTATGTAAACGGTTAGCTTCAAAAATATTATTATACTTATTTTATGATCGATTTCAACAAAAGGAGGAGGTTTTCCTTTTGTATTGTATGTGTGTTGCGCGATTTGTTTGTCATTTATGGACGGTTTCCATAACTCTTTTATTGTACTTTTTATCTACTCTGATTTAGTCTTATATCTCTGATTTAATCTTAAAGAAATTTCATGAAATTCCACCCTGCAGGGCGTAACATATATTTATACATTATGCTTGTAACACTGATTCCTGCGTTAGTGTAAGTTAACACATACTGTGTTGCAGGTAAGCAGTTAATATGGGATATGAGTATTGATTTTAAAAGCAATCAATTATTAACAATAGAATTGAAGGCAAAAGCAAGAAATATTATTTCTGTTTTAAAACTAGCCAAGTTGCCTTCACCGTTTTGAGAACGAGTACATTATAACATACATAATAAGCCTTTTAGTATTTTTTATGTTTGTTGTAATCCATCTCTTTGGTTGTAATGTTTGTACCTGCTGCTTATGACACTATAAAAAAGGTGACTTTTGAAAATCCTAAGTATTATTATATATGCGAAAGTGAGTTTATTCGCTACACTTTCACGCCTGAATCACCAAATCGATTTAAAAAATTCTTTTACCAATGGAAAGCTATATCAGTGAGTAACATGTTAAGATATATTTTATCCCCGCATTCCCATGGTAGCGGGAATTAGCCAATATATTTTAAAGTTAAAGTAAAACCACAGCCGCGAAACAAATTTGAAAGGCCTAATGGTGTCAATAAGGGTAGCATAAAGTAATTTGTTCAACTGTTTCAAGGAAAAGAGGAAATTTGACTGCTAAAGAACCTTGCTGGAAATGGAACCCAGGGTTTTCAGTGCGAGAGCAGGGCTCGGAGCCGTTGCACTTACTTATATTGCCAGCGTCCTCTTCCACAGGCTCGTTCCACGGCTGCCGGTCGCTGGTGCCGAAGCAGAGGAACACTGTGTTGCAGAAGATGTACACCGCTGAGGCTATGTAGAACACCTTGCGCCAGTCAGCTGGATCAGTCTGGAAGAGAATAGAAATAGAAAATGTTATTTATAAACAGACAGCAAACACCACACGAAATTTAAAAACTAATATAACATAACCAGACTGTCTACAAAAAATAAAAACAGAAAAACATTAAAAAAAGGTTGATAAAAAATGCACCAAATCAGTATTATGTTAGGTAGGTGACCTACCTAACCCTATGTACAAAAGTGAATGTGTAGTAACTTGTAGTAATAAAGTTACTACACATTCACTTTTGTACACAGGAAAACAATACAAAAAAGTTAGGAACTTAAATAACTGATTAATAATTAAAAAAAACTACAGGTAAGCAACCAAGAATTTTATTTTTAAACCCTGGAAATCCTTGAGTGACATTGTGTAAGATTTCCTTGAACAGCTCACAATGCTAGACGTTTTAATACTCATTATGAGTAATTAGATGAGAATCAAATGGGATTATCCTGTAAGCTGCAGCTAGCTACCATCCCCCCTGCTGGCTGCTACTTAATCCTTAATAATATTACTAGTTTCAGAGTGTGTTAGTATAAGAACTTTACTTTAATTTAGCAAAGTGTACTTTTAAGATGGTTTTTATGCGATAAAAGTGACGGACCGACCGCACGGCCCACGGCTGAGGGCATCGTCACCAATAAAGAAGAAAATACAACTCAGGTGTGTCCGTACTAAAGTTTGCGAATAGCCAAGTTGCACCGCGTTGCACCCGTCACTCGGATGTGGGGATGCCTTCGACGCTGTAGATCGTAAGGTCGATTTCCACTCAGGATAAGCATAACAAGCATTAAACATTTATGTTCTAAGTTTGAGTGTCAAAACGTATTATTATATATGTAGGTATGTATTTACAAAACAAAAGTATATAACATGTAAGTATTAGTTTGGTCAGTCAGTCAGTCAGTCATCTAGTTCCCATAGTATAAGCTATGCTTAGTTTGGAGATAGATGGCGCTGTGTGACACTTTCATGAGTATTTATTTATTTATTCTTTTAGGATCATGTGATTCTGAGAGAATAATTTGTTCATAGTTTGAAGAAAAGAGTTTTAAAATTTTTTCACGACGGCTCCGTGGCGTAGTTGATAGTAGCCCCGAGTGCATACCCGAGTGTGCAATCGTTTTTTTATGAAATAAATAAATAACTTTAAGATAATAAAATAGAAGTTGTTTCGTCCACGTTACCTCGTCCTGGAGCACGGCGCCGGCCACCAGGGGGACGATGATGGACATCACGTTGGCGAAGAAGTTTGTGATGCCCATCATAGTACCAGCGAAGTTCGGAGCCATGTCGATGTGCACCAACTGAGGCGGAGAAAGGTATCACATTATCATGTCGCATTCAGACCATGGCGCAAGGGAGATAAGGGAGTGGTCACTCGGATACATTCTAGGTAGCTACTTTAAGACCAGAGTATCACTCATTACTTTTGCTCTTAGAAAATATTGTTTGAACTAAAACTTCTAAAATATGTGATATCTACCAAAGCACTCATGATACAATAGATTAAATCCCATTCCACTCGTCGAAAGTAGGTCAGTATCCCAGCAAAGGGTGCATTCAGCTTTGATACGAAACGAAGCAAGGAAGTTGAAATGCAAATATTGGTTATATGAATCATAATTTATCAGTTGGGTGGCAGGAAATGATCGAGCGCCAAGTTGTCGTGTATCCAGATGTGGTTTAAATAATCACAAGTGGTCTACAAGTTAATCCGTTTGAGGCAATATGTATCTTATATGGATAATTATGTTATATGGATGGTTGAATTTCAAAGCGGTCTTATATCTAATAAAGGTAGTGTACGGAAGATAGTCTTGTTTGCTGGAAACCGATGAAGCAGTTTCAATCAATACATGTTGAAGAGGTGTTGATGATCGTTGCCACTTAAAAATAAAGTTTTTCTTCTGAAAGTAATAAATAAGGTTAAACTAGATTAGACCAAAAATGGTTTAATTTTTGTAAAAATTACCCTTGTTACCCTTTGTTTGAAATCTTAACAAAATATGGGAATTTTTGATAAGATTGCGAGAAATTCCGAGGTGCATTACATTAATTTATCTATCTCATTTAACTATCTTCAGAAGAAAGTTCTGAGTTCAAAGCAAAGATGCAGTGGGATGCAATCAGTAAATTCAATTACGCCAATATTGGCTTTGGCTGGATAAACTACAATTTTATATTTCTGCATTATCCAAGATTTAACGAGAAATTTCATATTCATCTACAGCTCAAGAATTTTTTTCTAGGTTCTTGTTGTTTGCTGCCTTTTAGATGACAATATTCTGAGGTGCGATTTTAAATAGTGCAATAAGAACATTCATCGGTTACTCATGGTTTACTCGTCCACATACACGACGTGCATCGAAGATAGGTGCCACAAAGTATGCAAAAAGTTAATGCCAAAGATGGGTGAACATCCATTGGCTCTCATTTTGATCTAAAAGCAAAGACAGCTATTCTTATGAGCTGACGCGATTTAACTTATGGTAAAAGGCTGAAAGAAGAGTTGGTATGATGAGGAGCAGCTCGCCTGTCGCCTCAATGGCCTTAGTAGCAGGCGACGGGGCCACAGGCTCCACCCGTCGCAGGGGGACCAGGGCACCTGAGACGGGGTCATCTAATCTATCTAATCAGTCTATTGTTGGCATAGTCCCTGACCTAGTTGCTACATGCTACTTGTTGCTACTTGACGCGTCGTAACGTAGGGGGGTGGTGTCTCTCGATGCCCCCCGATGGAGGATCCGTCAACGGACCACCTGTGGGGTTCGCGGAAGTATGTACTAACATTTCAGAGGAGGACGCTATGTAGTTCTTGTGGGTAAGCTCCATCTAGTCCTAAATAACCGTTGTCTCTTTGAGACAGAGCAGTATGAGACAATATTATTACACGGGAAAATGGTTTCGACGAAAGAAGAAAGAAAGAGAAATTTGTACCAGATAGCCGGTGTACTGTCCAGCGTTGAGTCCGACCACAATAGTGAGGAGTGCGACCGCCACCGTGATGTTACCAGCCGGCGCGTAGGAGAGCCCGATCAGAGCTAGAGCTGGACCGTAGTGACCTGCAGGAAGATGTTGTATGATATATAACTTGATATATTTTGTACTTTTGAACATCTCCCAGCGTCGATGCTCCTGAGGATACCATTGAAACTCTCAAATAATAATCTTTCATCCAGCGCGTCATCACAGATTATCCGGGCCAGTTTGTTTAATTTAATTACCATAATACATTGATAAAAGATAGTTAATGATTCGTTGTCAATTAGTACTAAGACCAATATTCGATAATTCTGACTCAGAACAGATGCAAACAAATTTTCAAATGTTTTTTACCCAAAACAATCCGGATAATAGATAACTAAATTCTACTCATTAGTCACACCTAAGTATTTTGCTATGCCTACTTTGATAGTCAAATTTCTTCTAAATAAATAAATTTATATTTGTAACCTCGCTCATTCTCTTTTGGTTGTAGGACATGGCTGTAGTTTCTTGCAATATGAACATGTATAATATAATAGTATGTACTTTATGTAAGAGGCCGGTACATAAAGTTAATATTATAATTAACCGACTGACCGATGGAGTTGCTGATTTTCCTGCAAGCTGTGATGCTGATCCACTGCTTCTTCAGCGTGTAGTCCGACAGGAACCCGAACGGGAAGCTCAGCAGGTACATAGCCAGGTAAGGCAGAGCCGACATCATACCGTTCTGAAATAACCACATCAAAAGATTTTGAATTTAAAGATGCTCTCACAAATTTCTCTAATTCAATAACGCGTTGTCTGATTTCATGAATTATTTTTTTGTTAGATTTAGTCCTTAAAACTGGAACCCCGGAATGTACAAGAACCTTTAAACGTACGGCTCATCTTAACCTGGCGTTTGTACTTTATCATATAAGCTTAAGGATAGGTCTATTGTCAAAGTCAGACCACTCCAAGGGATATCTTACTTGAGATCTAAAGAAATAAATGAGTTGGAGTTTGGATAAAAATCTATTTTCAGAACTAGTTATTTAATTCTTGTTCATCTATAAATATTACTTGGTAGAAACCATTCTTTTTTAATCTTAAAGCGAATTGTTAGTCTGCACGGATGTCAGTCGCGAATGAAATCATCAAAAATTATGAAAAAAGTCAATTCTGACAAACAATGCTATTTAGATTAAAAATATTCTGAAATGACTTGTTCAAAATTCTATTGAATGATACATATCGCAAGTTTGAATATTTTTGTTAATTGAAAGTAGTATTGAACTGAATCCCTTACCGCCTTGATGTCAACTCCCAAGACCTGCTTCATATAGGACGGTATCTCCGTCATGAGGGTCCAGAAGCCCCAGTTCTGGCCGCAGTGGACTATGATCAGAGATATGAAGGGGAGGGTTGTCCATATTGCTTTCCAAGGAGTTGGCAATCTCTGAAAATAAAGGTGTATATGTTCATTATTTTAAGTGGCACATAAAGAGATTCCAAAATATTCCGTTCCTTGCTTCTGGATGTTAAGTCCAATGGAGTTCCATTTGAACATGCATTACTGAATTCTGCACTACTCGTAGCAAGCCCAAGTTACAAAACACCTCATACCTCATCGCATAAATGAACCATTATACACATTATTAATTTTCCTGCTGGAAAATATACAAAAAGCTCTAATGACGAAGAAAATTCATCTGTTAACTGTAAAACGGGTTACCTTTTGAGGTTTTCCCATCAAAATATGAGATGGATATCTTCAAGAACAAAAACAATAAATCTTTAGGTCACCAAGTATGGCCGCTCACCATAAAATGGATCTATAATTTGAATGTAATACTTAACGAAAAAATAATTAAAATTAAAATTGACTGACTTTCTGCTCCCCCACTTGTCCCAAGGACGTCTGTATATACTCTCTCTCGGCGTCGCTGATCATCCTGGAGGTTTGCGGAGCAGCGGATCCCAGGAACACGTAAGCCACCGTCCACACGGCTCCCAGGACCCCGTTCGTGTAGAAGATGGCCGGCCAGCCCCAGTAGTCGGCTATGAACCCAGACACCATCAGCTGGAGTGCTGTACCAAGTTGGCCTCCTGGGGGTGATAGAAAGCGTGTATGACACACATGTAAAATATATACAGAAAAATTCAGTCCTCAATTTTTCATGTGGGTAATTGGCCAGCTCTTGTTTCGGAGTTTTCAAGCCACTCAAAGGCCTTCGACATGGCTCATCGCCTAGTATAGCCATGACCAATATCTTGACGTGACCTTCAACCAATAAAAAATCACCCATCCAATTCTGACCGGGCCGAGAGTTGGTTAACTTAGATGATCTTTAAAAAACAGCTAAGCAAGATTAAACTTACTCAACTAACTCACTCACTTCAACTAACTCCAGTTTATATTGTAATTGTAATCATTATTTTATTTATCAACGATATAAATAATCTTATTAGAATAGTTTCAAGATCAGACAAAATTGCAAAATAGAAGTTTTATAGCAAACTATTATAATAAATGGTCAGATTAAAACTGACCTCCATAAATTATGGTCCCAAGGCTACTCTTCTCCTCCATGGGCACCCATTTCCCGATGAGGTTGTGGATGGAGGGGTACAAGAACCCCTGCGACAGACCCTGGACCACCCGGCACGCGCAGATCAGTTGCCAGCCTCCCTTCAAATCAAGGGTAGAAAACCATCATCTGGCGTGGCACTGGTACTCTTAACATATGGAAGTCAGTAAACTTCCACTACAAAAAAACCATTCCTCATGCCCTCGCTTGGCTTTGGGCTACATGTTACGACAGCACTGCCTAACACCTGAATCTACAGTAACGTGCCGACATACAAAGTTAATTTTACTTTCATGTCTATACTTAGCGATTGTCAGATTTGCTAATGTATGTACATATCAACAAACGAGGTGTAGGTAAATATGTTACGAGTGGTGTGGAGCAGGTACAATATGAAATGAGTGTTTTGGCTATACATATTTGTTTTGTTACATGTTGTATTTACTCGTACAAGTAGTTGCGGATGTTTATAAGTAACACTTACAGTGGTTATACATATAAATATTTAAAAAATATTATATATGTATAAGAAAGTTAAGTCTTCTATTCTTCGTGACTCTGTTTTATATAGTCTCGTTTTATGCAAATTTTATACAGTTTCGTTAATATTTTTGTTAATTTTTCCTTTATTGATATCCTTTATTTACAGTGCCCCCGGTCCTGGCCACCAGCTATCCGCCGGGGACCCGCAGAACAACGTAGCCCCAGAATTACTTACATAGTATCCGCCGATGGGTATCAACAGTGAGACAGCGGAGTTGATGGCCACACACAGAGTGACGAGCACCATGCCCCCGAACCTGGCCGCCAGCTCCCCGCCGGGGATCTGCAGAACTACGTAGCCCCAGAAGAACGACGATAGGATTACGCTCTGCTTCTGCATGCTCCAGTCGAACGACTGAAATAAACGACCAATTGATTTAAAAAAATGTATAGTGCCCCATTCATTCTTCTGAATTTCACAATACAGATAATGTGAAACTATCTATTTCTTTGTTACTTATTATATACATGAGCCAGAAATTAAATGTACGCATTGTTATATAACATAGATATTAATTTTACAACTATTATTGGTATGAACATTATTTTTCCGGTTACCGGGATATTTTCCATGATTTGTGAGTTTTGTTGACTCCCGATACTTCGACGCAGTTTCATGCGCCATAAGCAAAATTTTTTTTTAGATTTATAATACAAAATAGGTAACAAACTCGAAAAATCACCCTAAAAAGTTTTCTATCTACAATACTTAAAAAAATATTATAGAAAGCAGCGTACTGGTCAGTCTAGCTCGATAGAGATTGTATTATCGCTTCTACTAACAAGGCCGCATTAACAGTAATTAAATGGCAATAAAAATATTAGATGAGTGGTATACGAGTATATCAACTGCATCAAAGTAATTCTTGATGGCGGTCTGTGTGAGACACATTGTGTTAATGATTTACGATAAAGATCGAACTGGAAGAGAGGAGAGGAGCATTGGGATGACCTTCAACCACTTATTGAACAAACTTATATCTTATGTCTTCTGACGCTATAATTATTTAGTTAAATAAAAAACACCTAAGGATTCCTCAAACTCAAAACCATGAGGAAAGATTGCACATAATTAAAACCAGGACTGCAAAAACACAAAGCAAGTTTGTTAGAACTGATAAATTATAGGAAAACTTCCATTCTATTCAGATTTAATTTACATAATACAAAAACAAATTATATGACTTGTGGAATATAATCATTTGATCAACGTTTCCAAAATCAATAGGTACGTCCAACCACATCCGCCAAAAATACCCTGGATAAACATAACATACTAAGCACTGATGATATGGTTAAAGTCTGAAGGTGTTGCGTTGCGCACACACCCTCACCCCGTGTAAGAAGTTCACATTTTTGTAAATAATGTGGAATGGATTGAAAAGGACACGCTTAATATCAACTAGCTGTTCCCCGCGACTTCATCTGTGTGGAAGTTAACAATTGTTTTGCTCAGAACCTTGATTATTTTTTCTTTTCTAAAATTAAAGTATCCTTGGTTACTCCTTATAAAATCAGCTTACTATCAGAGAGAGTCTCGTCAAAATCGGTCCAGCTGTTTTGGAGATTAGCCGGAACAAACACATAAGACAGATAGATAGACAGACGGACAGGCGGAAAGCCAGCCATACAGATGAGAAAAATGTTTCTTTGTTTGACAAAGAAACAATATTTTTTTTTTATATTCTTTTAAAAGCCTTTAGTAAAGATCTCAATTTAATTTATTATATTTATGGAGATGAAAAGATATTATAATTAATACAAATTTTGATTTATTAATTAGCTCGATGACTTTTACACGTTCGATCATAATTCAATCTGGACTCAAGACCTTGAATTAATAACACAAGAAGCTACTTAATGACGAGGAAACATCAAGAAAAAACCTTATCTGTTCATCAGTCGGTTTGTTCTAAGCGATGTTACCGAGGACAGCGCTAGATAGATACATACTATTAGTTTGTGCAGGCACCTATCTGCTGCACATCTAGGAAGCTAGCCAAGTGTAGCCAGGGTGCGGGGGCAAGCTCAAACTAAAGGATTATAAGTTCTCGAAGAAGTTACGATCCAACATATTCTTATCAGAAAGGCATGCAATTTTCGTATCTTAAACTTAAAAATGTAATTAAATTCTCCAATGTCGTACATTTTCATCGTCCTTATCCGTCATGGCGACGATGGCCATGCTCATGTTGACCCTCATGGCGAAGCTGAACGTCATGGCCAGGAACAGCATCAGGACCTGCACGTGGCGGATGCCCAGTGAACCTGTAGAAGATAGACACATTGCTGTTCAAAAATACGAACCTAGAACATAATTAGAACTACAAGGCCTTCTTATATAAGGGGATATGGATTCAGCCTCCTCTAATACAATACTTTAGTAATAAACCGACTTTAATACATTCATCTCCTATTTTTCACACTTAGAGGCGGATCTTTGTTGTGAAAATTTTATGAGACCCACTTGGAGGTTATGGTACAAGGTTGTACGGAAAAGTATTGTCTTCACACTTGGTAACCTCCCGCCAAGCAGTGGTGCACCCGGTGGAAGCGTGGATGTGCATATGGTTCCGGTGAAACCACATGCACATGAGGCGTAACATCTCGGTCTCTGGTGATGGGCGCAACGGGGTGCGACCTGGGTCTGCTCATACTTCGGTCGGGAAATACATAATTCGTGTAGCTGTTGTTATGGATGGGGGTAACCACTAGACATTTGGCGAGCCTTCGGTTCGTACTGTCATTTTATGATTCGTACAATGTTACATCATTACAGCTATCTCACGGACCCTCGTTCCTCGGACCATCGTTTATGATATATTCCATTATGGACTGGCCTCTCAGCTCAGTTGATTGTAGCTTTCCAAGTGCGGCTAGTGATGATATGTGCTCACTATCTGTTAGCTTATGCCGTTACTTTCATTCAAGAACCATAATACTAATTACAAATAAAATACTTTGAGTAAAAAGTTTCGAACCTAATGTGAGTGGGGGAGGGGCATTGTAGACTGTAACGCAAAGTCTAACTGACCGAACCTTCCAACACTTCATATTTAAGTAAATTGTACATGTAAAATGATTTTTATCAGTCATACTCAAGTGCTTGACTGAGATCTTCCCTGTGATTAGAGACCGTTGAAGATATGTGACGCTTGGTTTTGATCAAGTGAGAGCGCGAAAAAAAGACACGTGACCCGCACTATCTCTCTCTCTATGGCTAAATGACAACCATTGGTAATCTAATATATCAATCAGGTGACCATAAATCAGTTTTCACTAAAATCCAGATATCGTTATCGCGACACGCGAAGATTTCTATCAGATCTGTCAATGTACGTTCTCGCTGATTGATATCTCGATACGCTAAACAAGACAATAGGCATTTCCTGTCAGGGAGCACATGTGATCTAATATCAACAAACTACAGCTAATCGTCTGATGTTATCTCCCATGATGAAAAGTGAAGATGTGGCTGACAATGGAGTACGCATGTCTAGGAGAAGATGTGGCCGACAATGGAGTACGCATGTCTAGGAGAAGATGTGGCCGACAATGGAGTACGCATGTCTAGGAGAAGATGTGGCCGACAATGGAGTACGCATGTCTAGGAGAAGATGTGGCCGACAATGGAGTACGCATGTCTAGGAGAAGATGTGGCGGACGATTGAGTACGCATGTCTAGGAGAAGATGTGGCCGACGATGGAGTACGCATGTCTAGGAGAAGATGTGGCCGACGATGGAGTACGCATGTCTAGTAGAAGATGTGGCCGACGATGGAGTACGCATGTCTAGGAGAAGATGTGGCCGACGATGGAGTACGCATGTCTAGGAGAAGATGTGGCCGACGATGGAGTACGCATGTCTAGGAGAAGATGTGGCCGACGATGGAGTACGCATGTCTAGGAGAAGATGTGGCCGATGATGGAGTACGCATATCTAGGAGAAGATGTGGCCGACGATGGAGTACGCATGTCTAGGAGAAGATGTGGCCGACGATGGAGTACGCATGTCTAGGAGAAGATGTGGCGGACGATGGAGTACGCATGTCTAGGAGAAAACTATTGATTATGCCCATTTTGCTGTTTTAGCTCTCCAGCTTATATGTTATGGACGTAATGAAACATGCGACCTTTCATTCTGGTCTCACACAATGTGACCTTGATATACTTCAATAGAGAATGATTTTGGTCTTATAGAACGAGATCTGGCTGCATGATTAGTATGTTCATCTAGTTTTTAATCGTTCATCTTCACTTTCCCTCAGGGGAGATGGCGGCTATAAACAATTAAATAAAATGGAAGATGCCGTTTGTGTATATAAGATCACATGCGTTTAGACACGTCCGTGTCAAGAAATGCTTGTTTGTATTTGCGCATCGAGAGGTCAATCAGCGAGAACGTACATTGACAGATCTGATGGAAATCTTTGATCGATTAGAAATCGCGATATCGATAACTGGTTATTGGTGAAAACTGTTTTATGATTAAGAAATTAGATTACAAATAGTTGTCATCAGTACGACATTCCATATCCCCCTGGGTGGAGCAGAACCAACATGGCACCAACTATTTGTCGTATTCGTATGATAGATATCACATGATGAGATTGTACGTGTCACATACCTATCCTTCTGCCGCGCTCCCACTGGATTTTAGACCAAGCATCCTATATCATCAAAGGTCTCTAATCATCAGAGGAGATCTCAGTGAAGCACCTAAGTGTGACTGATAAAACGTTTCAAATGTACAAGTTACTAAGAAATGTCGTGCTGGAAGGTTTGGTCAGCTAGACTCTGCGTTACCGAGGCTGCCGGCTAAAATGCCCTTCCCCAGTCACATTAGATTCAAGCCTGCTAACCCAAAGTATTATTTGTAGTTCTTTGATGAAACTCACGGCATAACCTAACAGTTAGTAAGCACATATCATCACTAGCCGCACTCGCAGAGTTGCAAGCGACTGACCTGAATGGCCAATCCATAATGTAACATATTATAAATGACTACCAGTTCCCCACGACTTCGTTCGCATGGAATTTAACAATTATTTTTTATTGTTGGAACAATGTTTTTATCTTTTGCTAAAATTAAAGTACCCTATGTTACCGCTTACAAAATCAGCTATCTGTCAGTGACAGTCCCTTCAAAATCGGTCCAGAAAAGATCCAAGATTGAAAAAGATATATATTGTAAATATACAATATATTGAAAATATTTTTTTGTTAAGAGTAACAAAAAAATATTTTCAATATATATTTACAAATACGCTCTGGAAAAAGCTGTTAGATAAAGATCTCCGTAACCTCAT
Source organism: Aplocera efformata (assembly GCA_921293045.1). Classification (NCBI taxonomy): domain Eukaryota; kingdom Metazoa; phylum Arthropoda; class Insecta; order Lepidoptera; family Geometridae; genus Aplocera; species Aplocera efformata. The sequence goes on along the minus strand of OV121050.1, from coordinate 12,282,871 downwards.
CGCAGCCTGATTGCGCAACAGCAACCCAAATTTTTCAGGTTCTTATATTGCTGTGAAGTGGATTATAAATTAATGTATTTGAAAAAAAAAAGGTGAAGAATTTTTTCGGAATAACTAATATTATTGTATTTTAATTAAAAATACTAGAGGCCACTTTTTGATAAACAACTCGACAAAAATATGTTCCTTCATTTATAATCTGTATATATATACAATAATATATAAAATTAATCCTTATTTCTCTGTCGCGGCATCACGCGTGAACGGGTGACTTTGTCAAGAGAAGGTACTAAGGAAAAAAACCGTACCATTACAATATAATAATTTATTTTACAATAAAAACGCAAAATAAATTGATTTCGATTAACAAGTAAACGTAGTAATCTCGCAGCCGGGTCTTAGACTATAGGTAATTACAGTGCATGCAGAAGTCATTATTGCCATGAATATGAACGAATATAAATTTAATTTGCGTAGCTGTACAGATTAAATATTTTAATCAGAATTTCGCTGTTTAAAATCCCGCAGTCACCGCAGTTTGTTATTTGAACCCGGCACGTCCGAGTGCCATCCATTTTAAAGCATGTGGTACCTGCCAAACTAGTTTGAGCTCTTAAAGATTAAAGCCCATTCAATCTCACCGGTCGAGAGTGGGTCTGTTTCTCTGTATATTAGAAGTTAGTATGGATCAAATAAATATTCAAAGTAGCTGCTATGATGGTTTTTCATCGACAACGTACAAATTTTCAATAATAAACCTTCTAAATTGTAAATAGATAATCCACTTACCAGGCTTTTTAATTGGAACATTGGCGATTTCTTCTTTGGTATCCATTTTTATAAATTTGTATTAAAATTAATGGTAACCTAGTTTAGGTGAATTTTTATCTTAAATACGTGATTTCGCTACTTTATAATAACACTTACAAATTGCCACACAAATTTAATCACGATAATAATTAAAACATTGTTAACAATATTAAACAATTTATCTCATTTTATTGGAAAAAGATTTTTTTAATAATAAAGGCGACGACGTGCGCTCGCGCCTTTTTCTCAATAACAATCTGTGGGCAGCGACTGATGTTAGAGATCCGTCGGGAGGTTCCGGTACGCGGGCCCCTTGCGTGCCAACTGCGCACTGTGAACAACAATCTAGGTATGTACCTACATATTTATTGTTTAAAAATGTAGGTATGTACATAATATATTATCAGCAAAACCTGTTACATGAGTGTAGGTACCACTTGAGTTAAATGTATGAGATTTTAAAATTATCTCAATATTTCCCTGTTCAAAGTGATGATAAACGAATTCAGGTAGTTGTGTTTTTATTTCAATATTTTATTTTTATTTAATAAATATAAAGATCATTTATTCACGTGAAATATAATATAATATTACATTGTTGGTCATATTTATCATTGATCGTACAATACATATTTCGCCTCAGTAAGCATGTGAATATTTATTTAATTTTATTTTTATTTGATTTTTTCTTGCTTCGGTAGCAACTAACTTAAAATGTCACTTAATTAAAAAAAAACGACTTAAGTTACCGTACTATTCTGTGGAAATATCAGTCTGCTTAGTCTATGATTAGAAATATACGGTTAGAGGTTGCACAGACAGATGTTGTATGCTCAGTAACAAGATTTATGCTATAACATTAAACATATACTAATTACAATAGTTGATCATGTCTATATTGTTAGATCTGTATTTAGATAGCTAAATTGTTTCGTTGTATTTTTGAATATTTAAATAAATATAATTAAATGTTATTTTATTTTATATAATATAATAAAGTATCAATAAAATGTATTTTAGGTAAGCACAAGAAATCTTATGTATATATTTATATTTAATATTTATTTGTACGTGGTTTATTTTTACCTAACAAGAATATTGTATAATAAAAAAAAAAATTAAAGAGTTTTTTTAGTGCCTCGCCTACAATTCAATCTAGTTTTATCATGCAAGGATGGAACCCTAAAAGTTTTTACCTGGTACCATGTTTCTGAAACAATGACTAAAACGGACCTTTTCCAACCACGGAACCCGAGAGCGCGACTCGCACTTCGCCATGTTTCTCAGCGCCAATGTCAACGAATGCACAAGCAGCAGGTATTGTTGGTATCAAAGTCATGGTTTTGAGGTTATTGGTAACTAGCGGTATTTACTACAAGTTGTAGCATTGTTCTGTACCATATCGATCAACATAATTTGACTCTCTGTCTGTCTGTCTGTCTGTTTGTTCTGGCTAATCACCAAACCGGTTGAACCGATTTGACGGGACCTTCACTAGCGGATAGCTGATGTTATCAGGAGTAACTTCAAACTTTTAATATATATTAGAAAAAGAAAAAATATTTTTATACCAAGCAAAAAAATGTTAAGGTCGCTGGGGACAGCTAGTTTAAATTTTTTTTTTTAATAATTGTGGAAACCGTATCAATATTAATATCCTTGCGTGATTTAGAAAATATCCTTGCGTTGATTTTTATGAAGGTGACGGGACGAACAGAAAGCCCACCTGATGTTTAGTGGTTACCTCTGCCAATAACAACTGCAATATGTCCTCTCCGACCGAAATATGAGAAGTTACAAATCGCACTCAGTTGTTACGTCTCATGCGCATGCGATTTCACCGGCACCCGCACCTTTCCACCGGATCACAGCAATGCGAGTGCACCACTACTTGGCAGCAGATTACCAGGTGTGGAGGCATTACTTCTCCGGGGGAACTTTGCACAAGTACCACTGCTACTTTTTGTTGCTCCTTTCGTACTACCCAGAGGGTACGTGTAGGGACTCTCAGTGTATTCTTCTACGGACGGGAGCAACTGGACCCCCCATAGCGGAGAAACAGACAGACGTAAAAAATGACTGCTTGAAAGACTTGGATTTGTATTAAAAGACTTCGCCCGTTGGAGTTTGTATGTCCCATCAGTAATCATAATAGAGTTTTCCGTTGCAAAATGTAGTTTTCTGTTGGAGACAAAACGCGATTGAGTTACGTTAGCGAACCTTTAAACTCTTCGCGCTGTCATAATGTCAACGCGACAGGTGGTGTCCATCAATTTGTTTACTTTCAGTAAGTTTTAATGAAAATAGACGTTCGGGTGAGTTGGGGCGGCTGGGAGTTACAATAAACACGAAAGATATTTTAACGTCGCTTAACTTAAAAACTATTTTATTACGAGTAACTAAATAGTCAATTTTCTTTTAACTTAAATATATAAGCTTGTAGTATATAACTTATTATTTCTCTGTTATGATTATTTTATTTTATCTCTTATTTCTGAAACTGTGACATGGTTCGTATTTTATTGAACCTCATCACATAACGGGGTAGAAAGTCATTTTAGGGGTAATTAGCATCGAAATTGATATCAATACTCCATAGTCCTTTTGATTAAGATTACATTTTATTTTGACACTTGAAGAAAAAAAATGCAAATTTATTATTACTTAAAAACTCGTCAAATAAACTCGAAAGTAAACACACGTTTTTTGTTCATAAAATTCGCAATATAAGTAAATTGATGTACTTAAGTGATTAGTTATTGATGTACTTGATATCGTAAAGAGTGATCCCTGTCTCCACCGATCATTGGTCGCCATCGAGATGGACTGCGCCAGTGCCTCGCACTCGCGGACGATGCTCAGACCTCGAGAACAATAGGCCGCATTCCAGAAGCGATAACGCATAGCTACTGATTTTTACGATTCATTTTATGTTGTAAACATTAATTGCAAATTATTATGAACTGAGAACGATTTATAAGTTATCATTGTGGCACTTTTGTGTTAGTGAAGGTTGGACTTGGACAATCAAATACATTTACACAGTGCTATACGTAATTACGAACTTTGTTTTGTAAAATATGACCGCTACGCATGAACAACACCAAATAATTTGTGTTTTGGAGGATACTGCGACAATAATATAGAAAACTCAAATTAAGCACAAAAAGAATGCACGTCACTATTGTAGTAGGTATAAAAAACCCTACATCATCATCGGGCCACTGCTGGAATTTGGCCCGATGAAGGTCGGGTTTTGTATGAAAGTACTGCCATGACGTCTTCCAAAATTAGAGAACTTCACCAGACTGACTGGAACTTTGGTGGCCTCACAGCTCCACCAAACTTTGAGTGGCGGGTTCGATTGCTATTCAGGACAAAACATTCGTTCTTCAAACATAGGTGTTTGTTCTGTGTGTGGTCTCCGGCTGTAGTATTTAAGACGCATTCAACTTGTAGACATTATTCGTCTCGGAGCTGCATGTTCGCAACAATACACGGAAATATTGTTCAAATATTTTTCTTGCTTTTATTTTTAAACGAAGCTTCACATGTGAATTAATAAAACTCAGCAATATTATTTATTTATAATTTTATTCAAACTGTTTTATTTTCACTCTTTTCTGTAGCTGCTTCTGAAAGTATAATAAAATCGTCTCTTAATAAAATATTGGGTGTGTGAATATGACTCCGCCCTTTCTCAACAGATGTCGTTTTTAGTATTGTTTACGTGTACTAATAAATGACCATACTTGTATTCGATAGTACTGAATGTCAGCTATCTAACGCATTTTATGATATTTGGTTGAAGTGTAAGCAACAATTGTTTTCACCTTTTCGAAAATGTCGGTTTTTATTCCAAATAAACGTCATTTGCGGGAAGTGTTATTACATTATTTTATTGCGAAGAAAACTGCAGCGGAAACTTATCGTTTGCTTGTGGAGATTTATGGTGAGCATGCTCCGTCTAATACAACTTGCAAGGAATGGTTTCGACGATTTCAAAATAACGATTTTAGTACTGAGGATAAAGAACATGGAAAACCACCAAAAAAATTTGAAGATGCTGAATTGGAAGCATTATTGGCGGAAGATTCTTGCCAAACTCAATCAGAATTAGCTGCAGCATTAAATGTTGATCGTTCAACTGTTGCAAAGCGTTTACAAATGATGGGAATGATTCAAAAAGCCGGTGACTGGGTTCCACATGATTTAAAAGAAAGAGACATGGAACGTCGGAAAACCATTTGTGAAATGCTGCTTCAAAGACAGCAAAGAAAAGGATTTTTGCATCGGATAGTCACAGGAGACGAAAAATGGATACACTACGAAAATCCTAAACGCAAAAAAGCTTGGGTGAAACCAGGCGAACCAGGCCCATCACAGCCAAAAATAAATATTCACTGTGCCAAGGTCATGCTCTGTATTTGGTGGGATCAGAAAGGTATTGTATATTATGAGTTGATCAAACCCTCTGAAACTATTAATGGAGAAGTTTACCGACGACAACTAATGCGTTTGAAGCGAGCCATAGAAGAAAAACGACCAGAATGGGTGAATAGACATAACAAATTAGTTCTTCAGCATGACAATGCCAAACCGCATACCGCAGAAGTCGTAAAAAGATATTTAGAGGGACAGGACTGGGAAGTGTTACCCCACCCGCCATATTCACCAGACATAGCTCCTTCGGATTACCACCTATTCCGGACGATGCAGACAGATTACTGGAGAAAAGTTTACTTCATGTGAAAGTATCAAAATTTGGATTGACAACTGGATAAGCTCAAAAGACCAGGACTTCTTCCAGCAAGGAATACGAAAACTACCTGAACGATGGGCGAAGGTTGTAGCTGCAGATGGAGCATACTTTCAATAATTTTTTTTTTTAATTTTGTAAGCGAACAAATGTGTTTTATTTTGACAAAAAGGGGCGGAGTCATATTCACACACCTATTATCATAGTCAAAAGTAGTTTGCCTGGGGAAGTACTGCCATCATACAAGTCGGATTCAGTACTTGGATGACATATTTTCTCCGGTACTTAGACCAAACTTAGACAAAACTATTGATCGATTCAATTAAAAAATCTATGAATCAATCTGAAAGGATATCCTTTCAAATAAATCAAGAATTTTCGAAATCTGTCTGTATAAGACCGCGTTATGCTTGGTAAGTATAGTACTTAAATACAAGGTCACAAAACTCGCAATAAGTTAATGAAACATAGAGAGACAGTGAGTGTGACGGATGAGATTCGAATAGTACCATACTAAGGGAGAACTTAGTGTGGTTTTAGGTACACGTACCCACTTAACATAAAAATTAAAACTAATATTAGAATTGTAAACCAGTTATCGTTGGTTACATTGCATAACAACAGTTGATTGGGTAGTGAGGTCATTCTACTAGCTCCACGTGCAAAGTCGGCGGAAACTAACGAAAGTAGTTTCTAAAAGGTGTGACAATACTTAAACAGCGCAAGCGCATGTCAATATTGACCTAGACCTCGCCCCACCAGGTCAATCCGCAGCATGTTAGGTCACAAGTTCAATCACAAGTCAAACTTTAACGTAAACTTGACTTGAATTCCCTAACGCTTTCAGGGTTGAAACCATAAAAACATTAGGGATTCAACCTAGGGTATAGATGTAGGTAACCGCATGCATGAGTGCGGAATGATGAGCGCGGTCAGTCACCCCTCATTTATAGATTGTATGGTGATAAAAAGTTTCGATTTGGTTCTTGATTTTCAGATATATGATTCAAAATCTGATTTGTACAACCCCCATTCAATTTTTTCACACCTTATTGAAACATCTTGTATATAATCATCATGTTCACATTAAATACATTTCATCAGCTGCATGTTTTTTACCTATTATAAAGTCGTTTACTTAAACATCTTGCAACTAAAGATTACTTAGTGGAACGAATTAGATGATTGGTTGGCTCCGCGGAACATTCCATCGGTCGCGTTACGAGTATTAAAGACAAACAGCCTCTAGTCAATGGTATCCACCGGGTCGGGGGACGAGGTTACCTCGTAAGGTAAGCGGTGGCAAAGAGGAGGCTTTCTTGGTGTTAAGTGAAATATATGACGGGTGCACAATGTTCCGTCCCGAAAAAGAACGTTGAGGTTTTTTTTTAAGAAGAGAGTTATTTCTTATATCCCAAAACTTCCTGGTGAAAAAATTGGATTACCGGACTCTGGCAGCGAATGGGTGATTTCACGTTAATCTGTTTTATCCGTTTTGAAAAAAGCTTAGCTTATACTTATTTTTTTCGTGACAATCTTATTCGTTCTCATTGGGACCAGTACCCGCTGCTAGTACAAAATGCTAAAGCCTCGCGACACGCCACTTATATCGATGTAATTTTGTATTCTTTATGAGACATTCTTAACAGTTTTCAGTACCTTCGATCTCTGACTCCGGGTCATTCCACTTCTGCTTTTCACTGGTGCCGAAGATGACATGAAATAGATTACCGGCAATGTATACTGCTGAGGCTATGTAGAACACCTTGCGCCATTCCCTTGGATCCGTCTGAAACAATATATAATCAGCTGGCTTTTAACAGAACAAGTCAGAAAGACACCATGTTTGTTTTAGGTAAAACCAACATGGTGTCTTTCTGACTTTATTAAGTACATTAATGGCTAAAGAAAATATATTTAACAAAAACTCAACGCCGGGGACTATCGAGGGCGCTGCGCGATTTCTAGTTGACTGTTTTTTAGCGTTATATAGTAGCCTTCTATAGTATTTTTACCTAGTCGTTATTCAAACTAGTTGCAACTAGACCGGCCCCCGGGTGATCACTGTTAGTGTGGTCCCCTAGGGTCCCACTCGTGCCACCCGGGTGGTGCAATCGAAGCTAGTAACAGCACATAGAACCAGAGTACATAAAAGTGTAAGCATGTATCCGGCATGTGGCCAGCTTATCGAGCACTCACTTCGTCCTTAAGCACAGCGCCGGCGGCCAGAGGCGCGATGATGGAGACGATGTTGGCCGCGCAGTTGGTGATGCCCAGCAGCGTGCCGGCGAAGTTGGGAGACATGTCCAGGTGCACCAGCTGAAGCAAGCATCGTTATACGCTGCGGCAAATATACTGCGGCACCGCATACATTACAAGGTGACGTCTGGCACTGTCGATAGCCACGGGGGGACGTAAGGAGCCGCCTCCTCTCTAAAATAGCACATGTTCCTAAACCATGACTATTAAGAAGACTAAACTACGATTTATATCGGTTTAATATTTATATGTAACTGGATTCACCGATCGGGAAGATGGTGTTGAGGATCAAGTGGTGCCATAGTAGGAGCACTTTTAAAGTAGCAGTAGAACTAGAGAATAGTTTATCCGGAAAACTACCGGCACCACACTTAGTAATCTGCCGCCAAGCAGTAGTGCATTTGCATTTTCATATAGATCTGAAGCTGTCCGCACCATAAGGCCAGTGATGTGCCCAACGTTCAGTCCCACGACCACGGTGAGCAGAGCGACGGCCGCGCTGATGTTGCCGGCCGGCGCGTACGAGAGGCCGATCAGGGCGACGGCGGGCCCGAAGAAACCTGCGAGTACCAAAACAGTTTAAAGAACGTCACAAAATACAGATTTTAATATAATTTCTAATTATTGACTGTCACTAAAAGAAAAATATTTTACTAGTATTACCAACTTTTTGATCTTTTCTCAAATTATTCCACACTCCCCCATCATCCAGTATTGAATGATTCCCTTCTTTCTTTCATATCTTCCCATTATAAATTCATTCATCGGTTTTTTGGTGACCCCAAAACAATAGTAAAACTTTTATTCTGCGACAACTTATTTAGTTTTCGCAAAATGTAAAAGTTGTTTTTCTGTTTGATCAGTTGAGAAAAACTGAATACAATTGTTCTGCAAAATTGGAATCAATCACACCCTAATTTCAATACAAACAATACATTGCTTTACAAAATTAAGAATATGCTACTTATTTGCACTTTTTTGCTAATTATTCTATACATTAATTTCTACTATTATGAAAAAATAACTTCCTTATCACTCTGCTATTACCGCTGCAGAGACACTGGCCTACTCTCGATAAGTGAGAGATAATTTGATCTAATATACTACGGGAGCGCAATCTCTTGTGTCACAGGTAAATGGCAGCACAAGAGAAATCAATACTCCACTGTGTTACAATAATCCGCACCGATTGAGTTGGAGAGTTTCCTGGTGGCGGTGACACTCAGCCATCCTTTGTTGGGCAACAAGTCCGTCAGGTATGCGAACGGAAAACTGAGCAGATACATCGCCAAGTACGGCAACGCAGTCATTACGCCGTTCTGTGAAAGAAAATCTTTTATTATTTAACACTAGTTATGTTGCCAACCATTCCCATGACCCCATTGACCAATATTCATGGTATAACTTATGTCTTGACTGTCGCATTACTAAGGAAAGGTTTCACTGGAAGAAAGTGTCGGCTGAGGTGAGCTTAAGCAGTGGAAGTGATGATTTTAAGATTCATATCTACGGTCTAACGGTAGTGTTACACACCAGGAACTGCTTACCCCTTTCAGCGTGAAGTTAAATTAGCGCCCTTTTGTATATGTCTACATTCATGCTATTTTGTGTCGTTAGCAGCTCAACATACGTATTAACAATCCGTTTCTGTTAATTCCCTGAGAAATTAAAAAAAATATCTATTGGTTCTCAAGTTCATAGCTACTTACCGCTTTGATATCAACTCCGAGCACCTGTTTCATGTAAGAAGGTATTTCAGTCATGAGGGTCCAGAAGCCCCAGTTCTGGCAGCAGTGAAGTACTATCAGGGAGATGAAGGGAAGGGACGTCCATATCGACTTCCAGGGGGTCTTCAGTACCTGTCATAAAATCATTTCTACTTTATACAACATTATTTTTGTTATCATCCACTGGTAGAAATAGGTCTTCCCTGTGTTCTACGGCACAGCTTCTTGTTAGCACGTTGCTATCAGAATTGTATTACTCTTTGTGCTGCATTTGTATAGAAATTTGAACGCACTAATGAATTTGATTTGGATTTTCTTACCTTCTGTTCACCAACTTGGCTAAGTGATGTCTGTATATAAAATCGTTCCTCCTCACTGATTAGCTTCGATGTTTGAGGAGAGTCAGCTCCCACGATAATATATACCACTGTCCAAATTGATCCACAGATTCCATTAACGTAAAAGATGGCCGGCCAGCCCCAGGAGTCAGCTACGAACCCCGAGATCAGGAATTGGATAGCATTGCCAAGTTGGGATCCTGGAAATACTCGTAAGTGTTACATTGAAGATCTGATGTGCCATGAAAAGACATGACTTCCAAATTAGGAATTATAGAGCTTTACACTTTTCGCTATTCAAAATTTATGCAACATTAAAAAAACATTGAATTCACACCTTATAAAAATATGAGTAAGCAAGTTTATCGCTAATTTAAGGGCTAAAAGCTGAGAATTTCTGCAAAACTGTTGAGCAAACATGATATTCTCTCAGGCCCAAGGTCAAAATAACATAAAACACATACTATCATGAATACACGTTTTAGTTACTGACGTCAGTTTTTTTTCTTCATTCATGTAAGTGGCCAACTCTGGTATCGGAGTTTCCAAGCCACCCGAAGGTCTCCAACACGACTTCTCCTTGTTTGGCTAATCATGATGCCGGAACACGCGAGCCCGCAGCCCACCTACCAGCATGAATGAACCCCCCCAGCCTGCTCTTCTCTTGCACCGGCGCCCACTTCCCGATGAGGCCGTGCACCGAGGGCACGAGGAACCCCTGCGTGAGACCCTGCAACACTCTGCACGCACACACCAGTTTCCATCCTCCCTGGAATAAGATGAGTCAAAGTAAAAAAAAAAATGTTTAAAAAAAAAACACAAAAACCCGACCTCTTGAAAAGTTCCAAATTAAATTTAAACGTGTAAGTTATATTCATTTTTGTAAGCCATTAAGAAAACCGTGAATTTTGATACCCCAGTCGATAGGTTTAGAGAAAACTTTAAAGATGGCGCCAAACTCAGCCAGGTCAGAAATTGGATGGGTGAAAATTTTGTGGGATTTGTGTTGAGCGCTTCCGTGCTTCGGAGGTCCCGGTTATACTAGTAGATAAGCCATTTCGTAATTTCGGAGACCTCCTGGCGGCCTGAAAACTCCGACCCTAGAATTGGCCACAACTCACACGTAAGAAGTAGAATGTCAATATGGATGAAGGAACCGTGTTATGAAATATAATCTCTGGAGTGTGGCGCTAGTTTTTGTCAAAGGCTTCCAGTGAAACACATCCATTTTGGTTATCTGTTAGTTCCTATAACTGCCGCAGGGTTTTCGTGAAACAAACAATGGATTTGACTTAATATATGACTAGCAGCCCGTCCCGGCTTCGCACGGGGTAGTGACATAACTACAATAGTTGGACATATACTACCGCGGAGTTTTTTGTAGACATTATGATGTTCTTCAATATTGTTGTACATTATTTTGTTCTATCGCTAATAGTTTCGGCAATGCATTCGACGAAAGACATTTTAAGACTCATTTTTCTACACCTTCGGTTACATTGTTCAAATTTTAACAAGGATCCCTAATTTTTTTCAAAATGAAATGTAGCCTATGTCAAATTGGAAGAATGTAGCATTCTATTGGTGAAAGAATCGGCCCAGTACTTTTTGAGCCTATTCATTACAAACATACAAATCTTACAATCGTACAAATCTTTCCTCTTTATAATATTAGTGTAGAAATAAAATAACACAGTATTTACGAGTAGAACAAAGGCCTGGAATTGATACCAAGAATAACAATATATTTTATAGTCAAACTGTTTATACAAGAATCTTATAATATTTTGAGACAACAGTTTGTCTTCTCGGACGTACAATACAAGAAATACCATTAATCTACATTATAATAAAAATCAATTGCCGACTCTACTCGCATCACTTCAAAAAAAATAATCTGCCAGTTCTTTCCGATCGTCTCATTTTGAATGTTTAACCACGGGTAACTCCGTGGGGCACAGCTACAAAAAATAAGCTACAAGAGTCGAAGTATTAATAAAAACTACAATTAACTTTACTAATTGGCTTTACTTAATTAATCTCTTCAGTCCGTTTGTATAATATTATCCGAAAAATGTCAAGCACCTGGTATTCATTCCATCCACACAAAAATATTATGAACTCCGCACAACTACTAGAATAACAAAAGACGAAGGCATTCGATTTTGCCTCTCAGAGTGATATCACCTTGAGCATAGTAATCATTGTTTGCGTCACGTGTGCGCGAAACTAGTTAGCACAAGCTGTTAAATATTATAGTTTAGAACACGCTTAAATATGTTCTATAAAATGTTAATAAACCAATTAAAAGAACGCGAACTGGCTTTGGAGGTGACAAGAATCTAGCCCATTTATCACTTATATTTTATTACTCTTGCGGAAGCATTTTTTCGTCTCGAAGAGTTCAATAGCAGTAGAATGCCTTTATACAATGTGATGGATTCAGGCGTTACTACGCCGAAGTCCATTGTAAAGGCTCCTATGCATCATTGAACGACAACAACAGCGAGAAAGTCCACACATTGAGGGGTCCAGTTGCTCGCGTCCGTAGATAAATACCCCCAGCGTCCCCACACGTAACCTCTGGGTAGTGGAACAACAAAAAGCAGTAGATTTTGTGCAAAAGTTGCCTGAAGAAGTACTGCCTCTACGTCTGGTGATCTGCCGCCTGGTAATACGTCGAAGTAATCAAGGCCACGGAAACTTATCCCAAATCCCAGGCTCATATTGATATATTTCAATATATTTGAAAGTCTCTTCGTTGCATCAAACCAACAGTCAAGGGCGCCATTGCGCGCCGCGATCAATGCTCCACTGGCAATTGTCTGCCATCATGGGCCTGTCCACCTGTACACATGGCGACGGTAGTAGGCCATTATGGCCCACTGGAACCCTCATTTTGATACATATCTGCTAAACTTCTAATAAATAAGCTTCCTATAGATATACACCATGTACCTCTGTTGTTAGAACCTGTATGCAATATGTTTGCGTGTAAATCGTGAGGTGTCCCAACGATACTTGAGATCTGAAGGAATAAATGCGATTGAGTTCGAGTGTACACGTGTGCTCGCCTCTCCACGAGATATCTTCAGAAGCGCCGACTCGAGATTTCTCTCATTTATCAGAACTCTAGCGGAATTGTACTTAATATTAACCTTTTCAGATCATATTTATAGAATTCGTCGAAATAAATAATGCTCATAAGTGGGAGCTTCTATTTCTCAGAAAAGCGGGAAAATTGGGCGCGTGAAAAGGTAGGTAATACGTGTTTAAGGTTTTTCTATTTACTTTATCTTAGGTTGCCCTCCAACAAATCACATAATAGGATTAACAGCATTTGAAAACTACTCATCCTACTTTTCTAATCAAACGAAATGTTATTTGCTAACTCCATCTCCACTAGAATTCTCTGTATTGCAGGTGGTATGGACACACATAGCTACACAACAAAACACCCAATACCCGAAAACAAACCTCATGCTCACGCAGTCTGCCTCGTTGTCCGCAGTGCACCACGGCCCGGCTACTACAATCTCTCAGTTCTCGAATTATTCCTTAATAATCTGACAGCTAAATAAAATAATATTCATGGACATGCCAATTACAAATAAATAAATATTTATGGACATGACATACGAATAAAGCAAAAGTTTCTACTATTTTTTTGTCAATACATACACCTAATACACTGGCTCTTGCTCAAGAATATTTCTGTATTAAAGGTACCCGATGTATTTTTCTGCATCCCTGACAAACTCATGAACCTGAAAGCGTTAGAGCAAACAAACTGACATTAGTTAGTTAATAAAAATAGGATATAAACACCCAGATACTGAACATACATCTAATAATCACACAAATGTTTGTTTTGGGTGGAAATCAAACCCACTACCTGCAGCGCACCTGGAGCCATGACTCCAGTCAGCTAGAACAAACATAATATCAGCGCTAATTACCTTAATTACTTTCAATTCACTTACATAGTACGCAGCCGCAGGTACCAGCACGGACACGGCGGCATTGCAGGCGATGCTTACGGCCACGAGCACGGACCCCCCGAACCTGGCGGCTAGCTCTCCCCCCGGCACCTGCAGCACGATGTACCCCCAGAAGAACGACGATAGGATCACGCTCTGGGTCTGCATGCTCCAGTCGAAGTACTGAGAAAAGATTGGATATAGTTTTAGGGCTTCGTACCCAAGGGCACAAGATATATGTAACTTGTTTTTGTAAATATATAAATATATTTAATATTAACACCCAATTATCATCTATGTTCGTCGCACAGATTATTTTCCGGTGTGGGAAGTGAACTCATGACCTACAGCGCAGAAGACAGAGGTTCTACCGACTGCGCTGTCAGGCCGCCAGGGTAGGCTTTTTGAACCGTAGAATAGAATAGAATAGAATAGAATATATTTTACCGTAATAGGTGGAACCAGTGGATATTTTCACTATTAAAATAATTTATTGTAAAAACTGATAAGTACAATATTTAAAATATATAATAGATAGTACTTGGGCGACCGAGGCTTGCTGGTTCTTTTTTTTGTAAAATTGTTTTTTTCTGAAACTATTACCAATCAAGTAAGTAAATTCACAAGATGGCGTTATATTAAACTTTCAGTTTTTATCTTGTGTTTTCACAAGAAATACAATTATACAGGTAAAGTTATGCAGCAAAACCCTATCTAAAAACAAAATTTCATCCAAATTGTTACAGGCGTTTCCGAGATAAGCGAAATAAATAAATAAATATATATATATATGCAATAATTGCTCGTCTACAGTAATAAAATAAGATGATTATGTGACAATTACGAACAGAACGGAAACGGTTCTGAATTTGCTGTCTTTTATAGTTACGACAGACATACCTTACGGCCAGACCCTCTCTACTAACAAATCATTAGTATAGATTTCCAATCCACCCCAATATTACTAGCATTGTAATTAATTGTAAAAGTTCCATACATTTTTGTCAGATATCAATGTTGCCTTGGAAATTTATCTCCAGTTATCTGTTATTTATTATTTAAAATATCTCAATGAGATCGCGTAAGGGTGCAGTGTTAGTTCGTTTGTCATCCGTCATGTGAGCTAGCAGAATGAAATGCAGCGGAAAAATATTTTCCTTAGTAACTGTAGGTACTCTACCGTTACTAAGGAAAATATGTTTTGTATGTAGGTACTCTACAGTTACTAAGGAAAATATGTTTTGTATGTAGGTACTCTACAGTTACTAAGGAAAATATTTTTCCTCTGCATTTCATTCTACTAGCTCACATGAAGGGTGTAAATCTCTACGTGCGAACGAATGTAACAAAAACATACTAAATCTTAGACGAAGAATTCGTGTGAAGTTTGTCTTCCCGTAACTTTATAAACGATATCAAAAAGTTCTCAATTCAGCAGCATGATTTTGTGTTTTACCTAACCTAACCTGTGTTTGCTTTCTATAGGTATCACAGTCTAGCTAGGAGTCTAGTGTTCGATTCCCGGCCGAAGCAATCTTTGTGTCTTGAGCGCGTAGTTTTCTACGACTTGTGTTTGTGTTGCATGATCGTGTATTTCACTCAATCAATTCACTCTCGCCAATCGAGAGTAGGCCGATGTGTCAGCAGTGGTAGAGGGGACCAGTGACCGTGGCGATATTAGAGATGGGAAGGATCTCTCTCGGGACGAACTTGACACATATTCTACTGCTACTTTAGGTTGCTCCTTGCACACCAACCAGGGGACATGTAAGGATTCGAAGGGTTTTCTCCTATGGGCGCGAGCAAAATGGTCCCCCAAATGACTCACATTTTCGTTTTCGCTGTCCGTCATGGCGACGATGGCGATGCTCATGTTGACCCTCATGCCGTATGCCAGCACGAGCGCGAAGAACAGCATCACAGCCTGCACGTGGCGCACACCCACACACGGCCCTGCCACGTACGGGGGAATATAACGCTCGAACAAACTATCAGTTGAAATAAAAAAAAATAACATTCAAAGATCCTGTCTGTCTGACCTCACAGCTCAACTGTTAGTAGTTCTGCCTTCTGCGCTGTAGTGGGTTCGATTCGCGCCCAGGACGAGCATTTGTGTGAGGAACATAGATGTTTGTTCTGCGTCTGGGTGTTAATATGTTAGCAAGCGACAGTCTTGTATAGGAACAGCGAGTTCCTATACAAGCGGGCGCACGCGAAGATAGCTCTAAAGTTATCAGACCATTGAAAAAATAATATTTGATCATTTGTTCGTTGGCGTTTCAAGAAGCAACACCTCAGGGTGAATTTCACCACGTGAGCCATTTTTTTAGAGAATGAATAGCTATTAAAATGTAAGCCGGTTTCTTTCGTTTTAAACTAGCTATTTGACAAAAAACTAGATCCCATATTACTCGTAGCTTTGCTTAGTTTGGCGTTAGATGGCGCTGTGTTAAGCAACTTTCAAGCAAGATGATTATGATGCTTTCAAAACGTTAACCCGGGAGAACTTTCTTAAGTAAGTTTTTAGTAACTCTCTCGACAGACAGAACCAGCAATATTTTACTCTATTTCTATGTATTGTATATTGATGCATGTGGTGTTTGATTGTGCACGTAGCATAACATCCAATAGACATATTTTCTTTTTAAAGTATTCGTATTTATGTCGTTGACGAACGTATATATATATAAATAGGTATATACGACTAAATATGTACTCACTCGGTTTTTCGACGTCCATTATTTTTGAACAGTTTATAACACTGAATTTATAAACATTAAATTGACATAATTGTATGAAAACAATAATGTTGTAGCAGAGATGTTATCTTACGCACTAAATTCAAGTTATCAATATGTCACTCTACGTTAAAAACGTTTTTTGTTGATAATGTCACGTTATTATCCCCAGCGGTTCAAGATAACCTCACTCCTGGATGCTGAGACGTAATACAAGTTTCCAAAACTTTTTCTAATTGCTAATTTACTTAGTCAATGACTTATTGTTATGTATTGACGTAAACGAGCAATTTGTGTATATATATTTCGGAAACGTTTATTTATTTCGTGTATATATTTGATTTGATGAAATTTTGTGTTTAGATAGAGTTTTGATGTATAAGTTTGCCTCGATAATTGTATTTCTTGTAAAAACACAATTATTTCAAAACACTAAACTTATAAAGGATTTTTCAATTTATTGATATTTACTTTTAAGTTGAAATAATTTAAACAATCAACTATAGTTTTTAAGTGTATTATTTATTTCTAATTCCAATAAATTTCTTGGGGGGTCCAGTTGCTCGCGTCCGTAGGTGTGTACCCTTTGATTCCCTACACGTACCCCCTGGGTAGTGCTAAAGGAGCAACCAAAAGTAGCAGTAGAACTTGTGCCAAGTTCGTCCGGAGAGGTACTGCCACCACATCTGGAATCTGCCGCCAAGCAGTAGTGGTTGCATTACTCTGTTCCGGTGGAAGGGTGTGGCTGCCGGTGAAATCACATGCGCATGAGACATATCATCATTGTCTCGAGTGATGGACGCAGCAGGATGAATGCGACTCAGTAAAGATTTGAATCTCATACTGAGTCGCACGCATTACTGTTGTCATGGGCGAGGGTCACCACTTACCATCAGGTGGGCCCTCAGCTCGTTCCGTAACTTATTCACTTAAAAAACAAAAAAAAAAATAAGACATTTATGTTATTGTTTTCTCGTGGAATGAATATTGTGGCATCATCTGCAAACATTATGCACAGGTGTCTCAATATGAAGGACAACATACAGACATGAATTGCTGTATGTTGTTTACATGTAGTAGTAGTTCTACCACTCTTGTAACGTTATGCAAGGACTTACCGTATCTTACTTATCAAAAACATTGGCAGTCTGATAAAACGTTTCGGTTACAAGACATTACATCACCGGTATCTGCCAAATTGACTTCCTGAGTGATTTATCTATCGGATATCTAAACAAGTTTTCGTTATTTGTAAATAACAGAGATTTTCTTTTCTATCACTAAAATCGTACCAGCAATTTTCGAGGGTTTCTCTCTTTTATCAGGATTCCATCACCAGACACTGACTTCCTCCATGGGAACACTCTTGAGGCACAACCAGGTGTCCACCTGGTATTAGGTGCTTACCAACGCCACGTCACATTAAACTCATAAAAAAAAAATTGGGACTACCGCTCAGTAATTCTTATTTACTCCATAAGTGTTTCGGTCTATAGTCAAAGCGCTTTTGGCGAAGCTTGCTTAGTAGTTCTTTACAAATCATCAAAGCTTAACAAACGTCCACCCGGTTAGTTGTTGGATGGGTTACCGCTTGAACCTCGTACGAGTATGTTTACTGAGCGCTCCGGTGGTACGGGGTTCATGTTTAAATGTCAATCCGGGCTATATTAACCGATAAGCCTTAGGCTTAGGGCGTCTTGAAAATACTGAAAACAGATTTAGCTTACAATAAAAGTAGAAAAAACCGGCCAAGTGCGAGTCGGGCTCGCGCACGAAGGGTCCCGTATTATCTTTAAAACTATAAATAAAAATCGGGATTTTTATTTATTGTTTTACCTGTAACCTTTGGGTACGGAACCTTAAAATCGCAGTATAATTTAATGTTAATGCAATTCGTAATCTAGTATTTTTAAGTGTATCAATATTATAATACTTAACATTAATGTTCCTAATTATGCAAAATGAAGGCTGAATTGTGCAACCTAGCGGTTTCCTTAAAATTGGAACTTAATTTTTGTGGTAACGCAGGGTAGTGAGGAATTTTGTTTCATACTTTGTACATGCAAACAAAGGGTTATATATAATAAGTTTTACATATAGTATGTTCGCGGTTGTGGTTGAGGTGCCTGACAAAATCATCCCTTATATTATCCAAGCCTGTGTTTTGCACTTAATTTTACGTGAGGGTCAAATGCCTCTGTTATTTCCAACAAAGGGTAAGGTAGATTAAAAATCGCCAGTAGATGTTTTATTATTTATTATAAAGAAACCACCACTAGTAAAAAAGCATTTTTGGTTTCTTAAAATAAAAACATAGTTTTATGTATGTAGTTGTAATACAATCTCTTCTGTTGTGCATTTTTGATATGGAAGCTGATTTCCTGTGTAAAAAAATTATGAATGTAATGAAAAACCTCGAATTTTTCATGTTTTATTTTTATTATGTTAAAATGCAACACAAGTCGTGAAGACAATTGGTGCCGCTAGGGACCTAAGCGGTGTCAGTCATTAGTACAAAGTTGCTTATCGTTTTCATTCAGGAAGTTAAAATTTTAGAGACGCAGTCTGCAGCCTTCCGTGTATCTGGTTAACGTATTTATGTATCAATGTTAATATATTATCTTTTTTAACAGACGTTGGAACAGACGTAAAATTTTAACGTAAAAAACTTTGTTTTATATTATATGTCATCATCTTGTTTTCGTCAAGTTTATTACGCAGATTCTTATTTTCGTGTAAATAGTTCAAGTAGTATTGCCTGCACGTCTGGTAATCTGGTAATGGTGGTGCATTCGTATTGCTGGGTTCCAGTGGAAAGGTATGAGTGCCGGTGAAATCACATATGCATGAGACGTAACATCCCCGTGGGTAACGGATGCAACGGGGTGCGACTTAGGTCTTTTCATATTTCGGTCGGGAGGACCTGACTCGTATTGCTGTTGTTATGGGCGGAGGTATACACATAACACCAGGTGGGCCTTCTGGTAGCGCGGTCAATTCTGTTACATAAAACAGTACTGCATGCTTTCCGAAGTTTCGCTGCATCGTTGCATTGATGGACATAATCTTCCTCCAGGATCTTATTAAGTAACAACATAAAAAACAACCTGCAAAATGCTTTACAAAATTAACTGTAGAGTTTCCGTAGCGTGCGTCACGCGAGACTATGTTTCCAGTTAAATGTGTTTTGGGTCTTGTTTACACCTAGCATAAAGTCGAAAGTGTACAGTTATATTAAATTCCGTATCCCGTAAAACAAGGAGATATTGATGAATCGATTTTAGTAATGGTAAAGATTTTGACGACGTCCGGGGAAATAATTCATTTACATGACGCCAAGCAGTCGTGCACTCGCATTGCTGTGTTCCAATGGAAGGGTGTAGGTGCCGGTGAAATCACAAGCGCGTGAGACAGCGAAAAAAATAAATATAATTGAGTTACTTTTGGATTGCAAGTCGGCTTCTGTACCCATCATCACAAAAATAATGTATAACAATTAATTCATTAATCAAAAACTACTATACTCACGAAAACAATAAGTACTATCTATTTTAAATTCTACAGGTATTCTGCATTTGGTAAAACAATGTGAGATTACAAATAGGCACTTCCATTTTAATTATTTATATAGCGTATTAGTATAGAATATGAGTATAGCGTATGAGTATAGAAATACAAGAAATTCACAAAAACCCTGTCCCTACATTTCTCTTTCAAATATTTCGAGAATGTTCACAATACTGTCATTTGAATTTCCCAAAATTGTTCGTGAGAATTGATATTCCCACCGCCGCGGCTTCGTGACTAAATTTCAAATTATTGAACGGAAAACAATTTAAAATTTCCCGTCGCCGAGGGCACTCCGCTCGTGGCAGCCGAAACAATGAAATAACAGTACTGAGGAACTTGTTTTTGTCGGTCATATCTCGTGTTTGATTTAGTTTGATCAGCAAGAGCACACCATGACATGATCTAAAAGTTGGTAAGTTGATTCGCTTACTTTTGGCACTTTACTATAATAAAAATTTGTGTCGCGCGACATTCCACAGGCTCACTGTTAACGTAAACGGAGCGAGGAGGGAGACAGATCTCTGGGAGGCTGCGATAGTCCAAGGGTTGTGGGTTCAAAGCCAGTCGGAAGCAGCTCACTCACTCACTTGAGGGACAATACTTTGGTTGGAAGTATCCCTGCATTCGAAGCGAGGGCTCTCGGAGCGGTCTCCGGCTGGGACAATTGTGTGTTGAGCATGAAGCTCCATCTCGGGTCTTGGAGTTATGTGAATCAAGTCAAGTGGCGAAGTAGTGCCTCCACATCTGGTAATCTGTCGCCAAGCAGTGGTCCTTCAGCTGTTGTTTCCCGTTGGGGAGTTCGGGTGTCGGTAAAATTACAGGCTCACCGTGACTTGGAACTTCTCTTACTTCGATAGGATAGGACAGGTCTTAATGCTGTTTATATGAGTCGCGGTGGGCCACCAGCTCACCTCGTCAGCGTCACAACATGAAGAGAGCCCCAGACCTACTCCAGAGCACCACCCGGGGAGACCCTCGCACTTACACAAGTGGTTGTAAATGTTTTGCAGACAAGTTGTTCAGCTATTCTGACGTGGACTATAATTGTGACGTTAATTATATATTCTGGGTCACAGATAAGAAGCTTACAGATCCTGTCAGCAAAATAAGCAGAAATTAGGGAGAATTACAATGCGTAGCAGAAATTTTGAATTGTACAGAGAAATGTGCATACAAGAGCTAGTCTATTCTTATTTTTTACCCGACTGCGCTAGAAGGCGGGATATGTTTTGTAGTATATGTGTATATATTTGTTTGGCACGCTTTGTAGCCTAAACTACTTCATTAATTTATCTTGAGGTGTATGTATCAACATGCTATCTGCGACACAGTGCTCATACAATGGTATGAGTGTTTGTCGAAATTATTACAGGATAGAGTAAAATAAAAAAATATTCCAGGGAGAATTTATTGTTACTCAAAAATAAATGCGTAAGTTTTCCCCTATTAAAATATCGTGAACTTGTGTTTATTCGCTTTTGAAAATGTGCATTAAATGTAACAAAGCTAGATAATGTGACTGCCCAACTGGCTTGAACTTCATTGGGAAAATGTTATCTTCTAGAAACGCTCCAAGCTATAATAATTAGTTGAAAGCAACTAGAATTTCAAGGTTTCGTACCTAATTACTACCACGTCTGTCGGTCTGTCTGTCCTATCTTTAAAGGTCTTTTTTAACCATAAGCCATTACTGATAAAATCGGTTGGATTCACCTTCTTTCTAACTCTTTATTGTATACCACAGATATATTAAGATCTACGTAACGCAGATTAAGGATTAGAGTTGAGAGTGATTCAAAAAATTGTCTGTCATTAAAGTGCCACAAAAGATAATTGTAACTGAAAGTGAACTAAGTAGGATCAAGGTTTTATTAAATTAAAAAATATAGCCTAAGTTTAGACACTAAAGGATCAATGAGAGTAAAAATTGTAAAAAGGTTTATGAGGTCGAAAATTAATTTATTTACTCCTACATCTTAATTATAATGAATTAATTACTGTACCTACTCAGTAGGCTTATTTACAGTTTCAGTGTAGTTATAATACATCATTATTTTAGGATTTAATGAGAAATATACCACGATTTTTGACAAGATTTTGGTCAGAGTCCAATGAAATTTTTCATTGATGATTTTGAGCATAATAGTTTTCATATTATTTTTACCCATAGATCGCATTGCTGACTCAAGCCATAAAACAGTTTATAGGTACATAAAACATTCCCTTGCACGAAGATTTCAGAAAAACACGTTACCTAACGACTCCACTGATTTCCTCTCACCATGCGACTAATTATATAAACGTAAACGTTTACGCCCTCATACCTCTGCACTAGGATTACCTGTGTCGCAGATGGCATGGACAAACACAGAAACACAAGACAAACACCCAAGACTCACCACACAAAGTGTGCCCCGGCCGGGAATCGAACCCGGGACCCCTCGCTTCGAAGACAGGGCTACTACCAACTAAGCCACGAAGTCGTCTAAATCCGCATGTTTAGTGATGAAATCACATGCGTATGAGACGTATCATCCCCTTCTCGGGTGTTGGAAGCAGTAGAATAAATGCAATTCTTATACTGTTGGCGCCACTTACCACCAGGTGGGCCCCCCGCTCTTTCCATCGGTAATTTACGAAAAAAAACATATTTATAAACCATGTTCCTAAATGCGTTCTTATATTTTGGAACAGGAATCAGGCATAAAGGACTTGACCACACCCCCGGACAAACTAATCTAACTGTGAAACTTAAATCACCTTTCATCGTTATCGTAACATTAATTATTTTAAACGGATTTTATAATTATAATAATGAATGTGACATCTACCAATTCGGATTGGGCTCCCGTGGTAGATCAAAGCCCATTTACTCTCAATTATCGAGAGTAAGTTGGTGTCCCTGCAGTGGGAACATTAGAGGCTAGTACGGGCTATTTGACATTGTACCTAATGCAGGCGAAGTCGCCGGGTGTGCACACTATCATAGTCATAGCTGATATCATTAGTGTGAGGACAAATTAGTGATAATATTTCGCGTCTCTTCCACAGATAACCCTGCATTGATAGATTATTTATCTCGTGCTTCAGACTACGAGAAGAAACATGAAGGAGTCGAATTTGAGAAATTCCTAAAACAAATAGCTCATATTCTTAGTATCCGTACCGTACCACTAATGTTCCCACTGAAGGAACACCGGCCTACTCTCGGTAATTGAGAGTGAATGGGCTCTGATCCACCACGGGAGCCCAACCCGGATTGGTAGATGTCAAATGACATCGAATTTTTGGTTCTAAGACATGCCGGTTTCCTCACGATGTTTTCTGTCACCGTTTTGAGAACGTGGTATTGCGCACATAAATTTTTTCAAGTGAAAAAGCTCTTTGTATTTGAACCAGCGATCTTCAGATTGAAAGTCGGCGACTATGCCCCTGGGCCACCACGCTGTCCATTCTCTGGTTTCCCTTCAACACGTACAAATCTTTCGCCTTTTTTTCCTTACTCAATTACTAAATATCGGGAGTCAACAAAATTCACAAATCATGGTAAATATCTCGGTAAGTCGAATAATAATTTGAAATATAACTTAATAATAAAGTATAACCATAATATATGATCATGTCGGTAACAAAACTCAATTATAAATAATCAAATTACTTTATTAAAAAAAGTTTAAAAATAAATATGTAGCAGCGACTCCACGGCTTTAGACGAAGTGTAAAATGTTTTTGATTGGATCTCGAGAGACCCGGCTCCGTGCTGGGTCAGAGCGCAGTGCCATGTGGTTGTAGCTCCTAACACCACGCACTATGGGCGTCCCAGGAACGGAACTTGTGCGACCAAGTGAGTGAAAAAAATGACTCAAAAATTAACAAGGTTTTTATAGTACATTTATCGTTTGTCAGTTCACGGTTTTTGTGGATTTATCTTCTAAAAAACCATAAAATAGGAATGCATACGTGTTTGTAATTTAAGTGACTGTTTATGTTTTACTTTTTATAGTCATTGAATTATTTCAGCCATCATGAATATTTTACTTTTACTGTTGTACTGTTTAAGATCAAACATCAAAAATTTAAAACATCAAATTTATCATAAATTTTTTTGGTGGTGTGTTTTGTTGAATGAAGAAATTCAATTAAAGGTTTAAAAGTAAACCAGTCGGTGATATTTCAGAATGAAGTATTCTTATTTCTCTGAAACGCGTTCGATCTGCGTTGTGGCTTAGGTTTCTCTATAAGGCCCAGGTTGTGTACATGTTGTGCGAATAGCCAAAAATCAACCCCAGCGATCCTATAAAGCAGAAAGCATATGCTCCCTAAGCCGTTTATCCATTGTAAGCCACGGAACGACGGTGGATTTATATGGGATATGGTTCATTGCCCACCACCATGTCCTCTGCCGTTCAGTGCTAACGGTAAGGTTCCACACGGCCGTGTTCTCGTGGACGACTCAAGCCCTCAGACATGAAGCCATGATTAAATTCGAGTCTGCCTGTTCTTACCCGACCAACCCAAGGGGAACCTGTTTGTAGTCACTAATTTTGTACTGTAACTCATATATCTATCTATATATTGTATTTATCTATCTATCTATTTGTCTATCTATCCATATATCTATCTATCTTACCTTAAGGTCCCTTCGGTTCAACAAATCCGTAAGAGTATACGTAATTTCCAGAGGGCCTCGGCGTCCGCCACGGTCAGACGGCGCTGTTGTTCCTCGCCATGCTGCTGGCTTTCACCATGCGCGTCAACATGAGCATGGCCATCGTAGACATGACTGATGACAGGAATGAAACGGTGAGAGCTCTCGGTGTGTGACACACACAGTTAATTTGAAAGTCGAACTGATCGTTGAACGTTTCAAAATCTGACACGCATATCTTACGTAGTACCTTATTTAGATATTAGGTAAAGTCAACTCGCTGGCAGCCAAATATATTATACACTATCTGACCAGCAAATGTTTTCCTGTCATGAATTTGACAATCGGCCCGCCCTTTTGCTAACCATTATAAGGCTAAAGTCAAAAAATGTGGTTGTGGTCCAACATAGTTATAGTCGTTCCATTTATCTATAGTATCACAAAAACTCGGAAATAACTTGATTCATTTGGCTGATTTCTGTGGAAAATGCGCGAAAAAAGTTGGAAATTAAAGTGCATTTTTCCAAGGGATTTTCGCCACTTCGTTTGAAAACATTTGCCTGTCAGCTAGGTGTCCAATAAATAAATATTCATGGACATTTCACACAGCAAGCCCCAAACTAAACATAGATAGATAAGGAATAGAATACTTATACTACTTTTTTATAAATACATTCATTTATTAAATTAATAACACCCAGGCCGAGAACAAACATCTTTGTTCATTACACAAAATGCTTGCACTGGGTGGGAATCGAATCCACTTTTCATTATAATAACAAATACTCTTAAGTATTTATTTATATTGTTATCATCGTTGTTCAAATTAAGTTTTACAACACATTTAATTGGGTATCAAGATAAAGTGAACTTGCAGAAGGTCAATTTATTTTAAATTCAAAATAAAATGATAAAAATTAATCTCCAATTCGTCCGCACATTGCTTGGTTTGGTGATAACCCTTGTGTGTAGTTCTTAGGCCCAGGAGCCAAGAAAATCTTATGAATTAATTTTAAATGAAAGCTATCAAATCAAGTGGCTGATTTATATGTTCGAATAAACTGACTTATATACATTTCATCTACAATTTTTCACCCCTATGGTTTTATCATGTCATGAGATTTCTATGGGACCTCTACATTGAAAGTTATTATTCATATCGGTCCGAAATTGGCGGAATTAATTTCATTTATTTTTTCAAAAAAAACACGATTACATTGTGTAGGAACTATGTAAAATTCTAAAACAATTAACAATAGAACACATTAACAATAAAACCCAATCATAATATTTAAATTAACACATAATTACACAAATAAATTGTAATTAATGTCCAAATTAATAATTCATTTTAATTAATCAATAAATTGAAAGTTCATCCAAAGAGTACACATGCTTTTCCAACAAGAAGCTTTTCAATCTGTTTCTGAAGATGTGCCCCTTGTATATTTCTGTTTTGAGTTCAATAGGTATTTATCTTATTGAATATATCTTGGTATTTGGGACAGTGTTTAATAATATTAAGTCTTAGAATTTTTTTTATTCTTAATATTTTTCATACGTGTTGTTACTCTCGAATTATTTTCTTCCTCGGTCACATAATCATGTATATATTTTGCTAGGTACTTAGTAGAACATGTATGTATTTATAAGCTAGGTGCAGTCAAAATGCCTAAATTTTTTAAATGTTCTCTACAAGTCCTGATGCTTCTCTTTTGCAAAATAAAGGCTCTGTCTATATTATAATTATAACTATTACCCCAAAATTGTATACTATACCTCAACTTCGATTGTACAAGTGAGCAATAAACAACTTTCAACGTATCAACGTATACTCAATAATATAAAGATTACAAGATATAACGTAACAAATACACTGCTGAACTGAGAACTTCCATTTTTTTAAGTCGGTTAATGAACTGTAATGTATATTACTTATGCATCGACTTATGTTATGTTTAGATATGTAAAAGCAAGTCGTAAAGCAAAAAATAAATACACTAGCGGCCATGACAGCTATCGTCAACAGCATGTCAAGATTATGACGTTGTTGTATTATTGTTTCATATTTTATCAACTAAGTCTTATGTACATGAAACATTTCCTGCAAGATCTTTTTTTTTTTTGTGTGATTGAGTTACGGAACGAGCTGAGGGCCCACCTGATGGTAAGTGGTGACCCTCGCCCATGACAACAGTAATGCGTACGACTCAGTATGAGATTCGAATCTTTACTGAGTCGCATTCATCCTGCTGCATCCATTACCCGAGACGGGGATGATACGTCTCATGCGAATGTGATTTCACCGGCAGCCACATATGGTCTATATTTGCTATTGCAAATTAACTTGCCAATTTCTGTTCGCACTTGTAGTAGTCCTGCTAGGGAAAAGAAGCGATATTATAATATAAAAAAAAAATTGCGTATTTTGATCATAGAAGTTAAAATGCCTCACTATTTGAAAGAAGCTAAATATAATTAAAATAATTACAAAAAGTTACCGATAAGGCTCCCGAAACCGAAACCGAAAAGGATACCGAAACGAAAGTTACCTTTTTCAATTATAGTCATCTTCTCTCACCAGTAACAGTCAATTTAGTGAGAGTTATGATACAATGTAACAATTTAGTGAGAGTTATGATACAATGTAACAATTTAGTCAGAGTTATGATACCCTATAACAATTTGCGTCACACACCGTATGCGTCATTACCTTATCTCAGAAACCAACATGAAGACGTAAGGATTTAAAGATTTACGAAGTGACATTACTAATACGGTTATGAGATATTCAACACACTATGAGAAAGTCTTTTCGTATGTATGAAGTTATAATCTAATCTGTCTACTGTAGTACTGTTTATACCTGCCTGCTTACCGATGCCAACATTCCCGGCATTGAAATGTATCTATGTCCAAGGAAATTATTGAGTCTATTTCGATGAATTCCGAAGGTTTATTACCATAGGTGCTTTTGTATTTCACACTGTTAGTGCTGCCGTCACCGTGGGAAGAGTCTTCACGTAGATGTTACTTGTCGTACCTTCCTACATTTAAGTAAAATTGACGAATTATAACGTAATATAAGCAAAAAGTTAAATAAGTACCTATCAATGCAACGGAGTGTAGTACCCAGTTAACAGGCCAGCAGTCTACTACACAGGGAATCTCAGTGTGGGGGCCAGCAAACATTCAAGACCACTTAATTATTACTTCCTAACCCTAGTTCTACAACTTATGCGATTATTTTAAACTAAAAACTAGAAAGTTGGTCGAAAGCCATCTGCACTGTAGTTCATTCCAGTCTCCCCTTTACGTATAAAATTGATGCCCTATATCATAAACATAACATAGGTATATTATTTAAAAATCAAACGATGGCTCATAACCGTTGGCTTATTATTTAAATCCAATTCGTAAAGATCCATCCATTAATTTTACTTCAATACTTCAAATTAGGATCGGACAATCAAAGTGGACCAATCAGTTCAGTGGCCGAGAGTGAATGGTTAATTCCACAACTGTATGTTGAAAACCTTATCGTGGGGGTGTGTTGGGTCAGAGGCGAGGCACGTTTACTGACACGAGACGCGTAATTTCCATTCATAACTGGAATGGAAAGTTTCGCATGAATCTTACTTGTTGAATGCAGAATTACATGAAAAAAGCTACTCTGCTTATGCTAAGCCTAAGCTACTGGTATGTAATTGGCTGAATAAGAGTATAATTGAGCCAAAAACATGGGTTGTTAGTTAAGTCCTTAGGTCCTTAGTCGGAGTATGATCTTTTATATTGCAAAAAAAAACCCAGAGGAGTAGTAGCACGTTTTGTCGGTGCGCGGGTGTGGGTGCCAGTGAAAATGCATGAGACGTTAAATCCCCATCTCAGAGTGTCGGACACAACGCTTCACAACAAAAGACATAAGTCTTCTCTTACTTTAGTTGAACAGCCGTTTTCATACTGTTTTTTTATGCTTTTACGCCTTAATTACTCAACCAATCATCATATTTTTTTCTGACCAGCTGTCAGTGGTACAGTAAAAGACATAAGCTACTTTTGTTTACAAAATCGAAATTAACCCGAGCGAAGCCGCAGGAAAAAGCTAGTATAGACCACTTTTACTCAGATAGTACGCGGGTAAACCCGCAGACAGAATCATCGAACAAACAACTATAATCCTAACTAATCTGTTCCAGTATTTCGATTGGAGTCACAGCATCCAATCGGTGATCCTATCCTCGTTCTTCTGGGGGTACGTGGTGCTGCAGATCCCGGCTGGTGAGCTGGCGAGGAAGTTCGGGGGAAAGAACCTCATCTTAACCTCTATAGGGATAAACTCTCTGATCTCATTGCTGATACCAGTGGCAGCTCCTTTGGTAAGTATACGGCCTACATTCGGGCTAGATGGTTCTTAGTACATAGTGGTGTCTTAGTCTGATATCGTACTAGCCTCAAATGTTTACTCTTCAGCAACTTCCTTTGGTGGTTTGATTCTATAGCAACCTATAGAATCAATGCAAATTGGTAGATATCCCGTGTATTTTGAATGTTGCATTTTAGGACATGCTGGTTGTGACAGCGGTATTGCACTCATCAGGTTTCAAGTAAAAGCCTAATGGGTTTCATCACGGAAGAGACTTGGATTGAATACTGGGTTATTGTTTTAGGGAGGTTGGAAACTGGTCTGTTTGTGCCGGGTGCTGCAAGGGCTGACCCAGGCGTTCATCTACCCCAGCATGCACCACCTCGTCGGCCAGTGGATACCGTTGGAGGAGAAGGGATTGCTGACCACAATTGTGTATGCTGGTACGTTAAACGGATTCCATTAAAAGTAATGCTGTAAGTCTACTCTAGACAAGCAAGAGTGTGACACGGATTCTTAAGGAATAAATTATATTTCAGTTAGTTGAGTTATTCGTGGGAAAACAATGGCGGCGATGAGGCCATTGCTTGGCATGTCTACTTTCCACAGATATAAGGTACACAGCGAAGAGTGACCCATTGAGGCTCAAGAAACTCTTGAACCATTGAACTCTTCGAGAAAAGGTCATGGTTTTATATTTAGCCGCACTTTGGTTGGGCAAAAATTTAATTTTACAACTTTTTCAATTGTGCTGCTTGTTTTCGAACGCAATATCTTCGCAAATTATGAATAGATTTGGAGGATTAATTTGTTACATGATTATATGTACCTGTAGTGATCTCTTAGAGGTTTCATGAAAATGGAGATGTAACTCATAAAGTCGGGTTTTTGAGTTTTAAATCGGCCTCTTGTTTGTTTCCCGAGCGGGTAATCTTTTACAATGAACCGCGACTGATGGAAAGTGACGAGGGTCTAGCGTGAGTACGTTCAAATGAATAGGCGCTTTGCATATTTTTGGCAACGTTTTTAAACCGTTGTATAATGTAAATGCGCCGGGTTAAAGTAAACAGAATGGTATAACACCGATAATGTTTGTAAGAGGCGAGAATTTTCAATGAACAGTCCATGTTTACATCGTGGCAGTTTTGTATTTTTCATTTAAATATACGAACCGTGTCTGCTGACTTACATAATCGCAATACTATGGATATTATTCTATGTCGATGAAATTTTGCTTGTTTTAACATGTTTCAATGCACCAGATGCATGTTTTGTTGTTCTACAGAAGTTCTGTAATTGATCTGCTGTCTTCTTTTTCTTTCGTGCGAGTGAGTGGCCAACTCTGATGTCGGAGTTTTCATGACACCTGAAGGCCTCCGACACGGCTTAACGACTATTATATCCAAAGCACGGTAGCGGTCAGTTCAAATGCTAAATGATCACCCATCCAATTTCAGAGCGGGCCGAAAGTCACTTAACTTAGATGATCTGTAAAAACAGTTAAGCAAGACCACAAGCTACGCCACGAGCGCTGCTAAGTAAGCTGTGATATTGTTGTAATGCTACACCTCGTCTACATAATATACTCATGTAAGGGAAATGCCAACTCATACCGTTGCGTCATCATTCTGAAACAACAAGATGTTGGATTTGCTTGTCATAAGCATATGAAATAGTAACTTCGGTTTTACTTCGTTGAAACCCAGATTTCAAAATAACTGCCTTAGATTTAATGTACTGTCTCAGCAGCTTTTTAACGCACTTTAAACAGATTTAACTTTAAATGTTACCGCAAAAATGTACAATATCATACGGTAAAATATGAATTTCTTGTTTCAGGTGGCCAGCTCGGCATAGCTCTGCAAATGTTAGTGGCCGGGTTTCTGGCCACCGCGTGGGGGTGGGAGGCCATCTTCTACGCGAACGGCACCCTCGGCGGTATCTGGTCCGTAGCGTACTTGATATTCGGCTCAGATTCGCCGGAGACGTCGAAGCTCATATCGAAAGAGGAAGTGCAATATATTCAGACTTCCCTGGGAAGAGTTGGAGAACAGAAGGTTAGATCAGACATTCATGTAACTTGGATGGGGCTATATGCGTTCCTACACGTAACCAAAGTT
This sequence comes from Aplocera efformata, assembly GCA_921293045.1. Taxonomy (NCBI): domain Eukaryota; kingdom Metazoa; phylum Arthropoda; class Insecta; order Lepidoptera; family Geometridae; genus Aplocera; species Aplocera efformata. The sequence goes on along the minus strand of OV121050.1, from coordinate 12,251,559 downwards.
ATATTGTTGTTATGTATGTTTGTTACTTTGAGAGAGGAAAAATATATGAATAACAAATTATTGAGAGAGCGTGGTGGTCCAGGGGCACAGATGCCGACATTCAGGTCGCTGGTTCAATCAAACCCACACGGAAACCAATGAAATTTTCACTATAAAGTTGTACGTGCGCAATATTACTTTCTCGAAACGGTGAACCGGCATGTCTTCGAACAAAAAATTCGCAGACATGTGACATCTACCAATCCAGATTGGGCTCCAGTGGTAGATCGAAGCTAATTCACTCTCAATTAACGAGAGGAGGCCGGTGTCCCTACGCTGGGAACATTAGAGACTGGTAAAGAGAAGAAAATATTTATTTATGTCACACCTTAAATATGAAAACAAAATAACAGTAAATATTATTGAGAAATATTGGTGTAAGCACTACTCTGCTGCCAATCAGTATTTGTTGGTTTTCAGCGGTGCCGTAAGTAAGCTTAAGTTAGTAACGAGTAATTCTTGTAGGTATAATAATAATAATAATAATAATCTTTATTTCAGGCAATTAACATTTTTTGCATAAATACTAAAAACGTCAGCCCATAGAATAAATACCTTATAGACTAACATACATATAAAAATATAAACAAAGAAACACTGAAACTAGGAACGTAATGTCTGCGACGTTGTACGCGGCGGCGCCAGAGACGGCGCGGGAGCGGGAGCGGCAGCGTTCGGCAGTCGGCCTCGGAACTTCCGGAATACGACGCCTTTAGGCCACAGCTCTTCCTTCATGAAGGTCGACAGATGTTCGGTCGGCACCCTCACCACAAATGAATTGAAGTTCACTTTATGGTGGGACTCCAACCGTTCGACCCTCAGGTTAAATTTGCTCTTCGCGCGCAAATACTCCGCCACCTCCTCAGCCTTGACGGTGTAGTGCACGCGCGACACGTACAATAACGTAGTGGGAATCGCCGGTCGCAAAAGTTGATTCTGACTGGCCGGTGCAGTCCCACATTTATTGCAGGTCGTAGGCTTTCTCCTCTTTCTCCTCTCTACTTTGACGAAGCCTACTTCGTCATGTTTCTCCTTGTGGGAAGGAGCACAGGAAACTCCCCTAGCCGGTGGATCTGCGCGAAGTTGACGGGTCACAGGTCGGCTAGCGGCGGCGGTCGCGTAGGCACGAGCGGGAGCGGGCGTCGTGACACGCTGCGGCGCGGGCGGCGTCCTCTCGGCGGGGGAAGACACGGCGCGGGGCGCGGGGCGGGGCAGCTCGCACGCGGCGCGGGCGGCGGCGATCGGTGAATCGCGAGACTCAGCGAAATCCGCCGACGCAAAACTGCACACCGATGCATTTTGAGCATTTCGATGCAACGTGTTAACATTAGAGGCCCGGGGTGACCTACTTAATGAATCAGAGTTACGAATTAACAATAATTCATTGCGTAGATCCGAGATGGTTTTTCCGATGCCTCTAATTTAACATTTACCTCGGCCATACTCCTCTTAAGAGAATTTATGTCCTTAAGAAGGCGGGTGACATCGACATGATCAAAGTTTACGGGGGGCAATTTATGCAACTCCCTCGCCACAAACGCAGGCACGTCGTCCGGGTCGGTCTCCTTCAGCAGCGTGATTATCTCCTGGAGACTCTTCACGCCTCCATCCCTCCGGTGAGATGGCATCTGGGCAGCTTTGCCGAGCATCTGGAACAGCAGCACCTTGCCACTGCTGACGTCCTCCCCCTTGAAGTTGGACTTGCAGATCTGCACGATGCTGACCTCGTCCATGGTGTCGATGGCGTTCTGTATGAACGCCAGCAACTCGTTCGCTATGAGTGGTTGCGAGCCCATAGCGACGCGGGAGCGGGCAGCGGCTTATAGCCGCGCGGATCGCGAATTATTAAATTCAAGACTGCGCAGCAACACACGTCCGTTTCCGAGCGCGCGCTGCGCTATCGTATATATTTTTATTTTGTATCTCGGAAAGAGCTTAGTTCCCCAAGGAAGTTGGTTCCTAGTGCTTTGACAATATTATTAAATGTTCATTATTTTCAGAGATATCCTGCTCCGTGGTCTAAAATAATGACGTCACTTCCGTTTTGGGCAGTAATCGTCGCGCACTGCGGGCAGAACTGGGGCTTCTTCACGCTCATGACTGAGATGCCCACCTACATGTCCAAAGTACTGAACGTGGACTTGAAAAGTGTAAGCTTTCATTTAAATTTCCATTCAGTTACATACGACTTTTTTATATATTACTGTCATCACCTTCCTTTTTTCTCATTTATTTGGGTTCCGCGTAGTATATCTTTCGCTTTCTATCAACTGCTCGCCTATTCCCTCCTTTATCCACAATTTATCTATCTTTTCTTCATCTTCTTAGAACAAATTTTCGTCTTCCCTCCCCCTCATCTAACAATATTAACAATAATATTTTTTTTTTGTTCAACTAGATTATTATATGGTCATTGATCACAAATACGTGCTAAAATTAGTAACTAAAATAGCCTGCCCTCTTTTTCAGAACGGAATGCTCTCTTCCCTGCCTTATTTATCGATGTACATCCTAAGTTTCCCGATGGGTGCAATGACTGACGTCATCATCAGGAAAAAATGGCTCAATGTCACAAACACAAGGAAGTTATTCAACTCTATAGGTTAGTCAATTAATGTTTGTGAATTATTTGTAAGTTCAAAACCCATCAAGCTCGTTAAATTACTGCCACGATGTTCCATCCTCATGTTTCATACCAGATGATCTTGGCACAAGTTCTAGTGCTTCTTCAGGTTGTACAATAGTTACGTTTAACTTGGAGAATACGTGTAGAGGATCCACTGAGCTTTACATGAAAGCTGAAGCAATTTTAACATCGCGTGGGTGCAAATTTCGGTATAGTGAAGGCAACTTGTTCTCACCCAATGATTCCCGTTCGTTTATTTTTTTAATTTTCAGCCGTCGACGTTTTGTAATCACAATATAATTTTCAGGATTATGGGGCCCGGCGATAGCACTGATCGGCTTATCTTACTCTCCGCCGGGCAACATGGCTTTTGCTGTCGGCTTGCTGACCGTCAGTGTGGGAATCAATGCTGGACAGTATTTGGGATACATGGTATGTCTATGGCAGTTATATCCGTCCCATTATCAGGTACCGGCTAATTGTTCATGTAGTTGTGGTGGAGTGAGAGCGCGACTCAGGAGAAGAGGGAACGTGGTTCGGAGGGCACGTATCCCTGTATCCCTGTGGATGCACTCACTTTTCTGTCTGACTCTATACTGACTGTAATGTTCCCAGCGCGAGCATTAGCGTCAGCCTTATGATAGACGTGGCGTGTATTCCTCCGCAGCTGGTGCACATCGACCTGGCGCCCAACTTCAGCGCATCGTTGATGGGTATCACCAACTTCATCGCTAACATCGTCTCCATCATCGCGCCCCTTGTCTGCGGTTTCATCATTAAAGATGAGGTGAAAATATTTTTTTCTGTTTGTGGGGTGATGGCACGGGAAGAAACCGGTAACCGCTTATCATCAATTAGACTGTTACCCTAACGACCGAATTGATGATAAGTGGTTACTGCCGTCCATCGACACCAAATATAACCCAAATCAATTACCAATTAGCGTAAATATCGAAAAAATTTAGAGTGTAATATCAAAGTTTTTTGAGAGCCTTACCATTTATCTCGAGTTTATTAAAAATAATTTTACTTGACTTCAAGACTTGATATGCTTCTCTATTTCAAAAGAAATTATTAACTTCACTCAAAACCCGAAGCTCCGATTTCAGCACGGCTCAAATATAATATTCAAAAGCCAACATGTCTTCCGCTCTCTTTCATCCCGTCAACTTTTAATTTGTTCTTTTTGGTATACCAAAATTAAAAGCCACGACTTTGCAAGTTTAATCTACGTCCTATCTGAAGTATCGTCTTTTTTCAGACGGAGCCTGCCGAGTGGAGGAAAGTATTTTTCGTCGCGTCGGGAGTATATTTCTTCACAAACTTGTTCTTTGTACTTTTCTGCACTTCTGAGCGACAGCCGTGGAACGAACCCAAAGAGGACGATGTCGGTACGTGAACTGTAATCTAACCCATTACCGTTTAATTTTGTTTGCTTGGACGAAACTAATTAAGTTATTTTTTTGCAGAAATGGAAAAACCTTCAACGGATGTGAAACCCAAATAGCCGTTTTTTTTAAGTTATTTATTTTTGTACCTGATGTAAGGATAGTTGAGAATAAAATTTGAAATATGATATAACGTATATTAATTTCGTACTGTATTCGTTTTGCAATCAAGAGTGGTGTCAGCTATTTCATTTTTATCCTTATTTCTAAGTCCTGAAGGCTGAATTTGCGTGATTGAATTGGCGTTTTTCAAGCGTGAAGACTGAATTTAATCTACACTGGCAACACCCTCCTTTACATATTAAATGGAACGGTAGCTTTTTGTTCAATTATTTATATGAAAATCAGATATACGTGTTCTCCCCGCCGTACTCATGCGCCCCTGTTCCCATGCCCATACATATTGCCAAACCCACGCCCTGGGAAATAACTGAGGATTTTTAGGATAAAATATTGTAAGCAAAGAATTTACAATAATAGCGTAGCTGGTCTAATAATGTTAATGTGCTCTGCTTGAACTTTACGATGAGGTGATGAGTATTCTGCGTAACGAGCTGTATGCATACAAGAATTACTCAGGTTGAAAGATAAATCGGTCGGAAGCGGAACATTTCCGAAATCACATGTTTTGCGTTAGGTATGCAGAATATAAGTATAGAATCTTAAGATTCACTAACGGCCTAACTCATATTTCTCTATGACTAATTAACTTTAAGTAAATCGTTTATTGCTGTAGTTAAGTGGTTACTGCCGACAATATAACTCTCGCCTCCCCTACGCAAGTATGCGCAAGTATAACGCGTTTCGCTCGGCACTTTGAGATGGGCATGTAACATTTCATGCTCTTATAATTTCACCGGCGCCCACATCCTCCCAACGAAACACGGCAGTGTCAGGGGGCCACTGTTTGCTGGTAGTTTACTAGGTGCAGCGGCAGTACTTCTTCTGTCCTGCTGGGAATCAAACCCACGACCTGCTGGGCAGAAAGCAGAGCTGCTACTATCTGAGCTATAACGCCATTCTCAAAGCTCAAGTAAATAAATAAAACCTATTATGTATATAAGAACTGTCCTTCCTCTAAACTACTATTTTGTCAAGTATTTAATATAAACTAAAATATTCTGCGATATTCAAATATCAATAAGAAATATTTACTAAGATGCCCGGACATTGGCGTAACTTGTTAACATTCCAGACGGCGACTCGACCGACACGACGACGACGCGACAAAGACGACGTCCAAGACGTCTTTGAAACTTTAATCTGAATTAAAAATAAGCAAAAAATGTTACCGGAATGCTTTTAAGGCTATTTCAGTGGTTTATTTGTCCATGTGACCGAGGTGACGGGACAAGCTGTGGATCTCTTTTTACGCCCAATTATTATTTAACTAACGTCCTAAAGCAAATAATATTTTTAGAGACGTTTTTATATTATTACGTAACTAAAGTATCACGCGGTCCTATTGACAAAATAGGCGCTTTTTGTAGAATTCATGTAACGGTAGCCTGAATTAAAAAAATATTTGTTAGATTATGATAATTTTTGTTTATTAACAAAAATATAAATATGACTAGCGGTCGCCCGCGGCTCCGCCCGCGTGGATGTCGGTTACCGCTGCAAAAAGCCTACCCAGGAAAGACACGGTCAGCAAAATGATTCCCAGGTCAATTCACAGACACCGACAGTAACATTGACGACGCAGTTATTATCCGCAGGCTGCACAGATTGTCTTTCTGTGTATGTTAAGTTGTTAATGATGAAAATATACCTTACTCATAGATCTAAACTCCCCTCCCGCACGCGCACCCCCGCCTTGGTGACGCCCACTTCGCAACGGGCCGTGCAGCAGAAATCGTAATATTTTAATTTCGCCTTAACTTCAAAACCAAACGTCCAATTTTAATCATTCAAAGACCAAATATTATCTCCATAAACTGTTCTTAGTGATGAAATCATTTATTTTGATAAGGATTAATAGCATGAGTAAAATAAACGCGTTTAAATGTAGTCCAAAAAAAATTCAAGATTTTTAAATAAAAAAATGGTTGCTGTGCCTCACTCGACATAGATGGGTATAGTGTGTCGCGGACTTTTTTGTAGATATTTATAAGATCTACAATTAATTAGAACATTTTATGGTTCTATCTTTTATAGTTTAGGCAGCGTACGCAAAATAAGTAACTTTTCTGGTTGATTTTTTACACCTTGTGTCCGAAAAACCCAAATATCTTACGGAACCCTATTTTTTTCCAAAATAAAATATAGCCTATGTTACTCGTGGATAATGTAGCTTTCGAATGGTGAAAGAATTTTTAAAATCGGTCCATTAGTTTTTGAGCCTATTCAGTACAAACAAACAAACATACAAACAAAGTTTTCCTCTTTATAATATTAGTGTAGATAACATAAACAAAAATGATCCAAATGTAACAAATATTTTGATTGTATTTACACGTTTGATATTTAAGTTTGAGACGTCAAATATGGTCCTCCACCAGAAACAATTAGAAAATGTAACATGCAAATAATTCATATCCAATCATTATAACAAGGAATTTTACCCTCTTTATTCCAGGATGCAAATACAAACAGACTTAGATTTATTAATTTATTTTGTTTATAATCTATATCACTTCCGTAATTCGTTGTTTTTTCGCACCAAATCTCATTTTTGTACCTTTTAAGATCCAAATTTACGAAATTGATTTTTTATGTCCGCTTAGTCGCTTGCAGCCAGTCGTTCACTCACCAATCAGTTAGAACATTATTTTTTTATATCTATTGCTGGATTATATTGCTATAAAAATCGTGTTATTTAGTTTACCTCCCAGCAAAGTCATAGTGACTTTGCTGGGATAGTTTTGTATGTATATGGTTCATAACTATGTGTAGTTATAACCCAACCAAATGCGATGATGATCAGCGCAATCTATGAGACATTGAAGGTTCCTTATTGGACTGCAGCGTTACAGTAATATGGACTTGGCTGGAGTACCACTAGAAAAATGTAGAAAATCTCGGAGCGTCTTGGAAAATATTGCACAGAAATTGGAAAGCCTCGATGGAAAGCGATACCTATTGGATTACAGAGCCGTGTTTTTGTTTTTAGATGCTTTGTTTTTGAAACGTGAGTGTCTACAAGAAACTGGATTAGGATTTAAGGGTTTGTTGAAAGCATTCATAATACTCATACTCATTCATTCAGCCGTCATTTTGACAACAGTAAGGAATATAAGGCAGAGGTGAGTGAAGTGAGTGTGTGTACACGTTGCTAAGTTAAAAACTTAAGGATATTATGTTCTTAGTAGTTTGACAGTGACGAGACGAGCCCACCTGATATTAAGTGGTTACCCCCACCTATAACAACTACAATACGACGAATGAGAAGACCCAAGTCGCACCCCGTTAAGTTCAATGTCAACTCGAGGATTCAATCCAAAACTTAGGTATTTTAAAAACTGCGCATCTCTTAACCAATATAATGTTTACGGGCCATAACTTGAATGGACATAAAAGGGCCATAGTGAAGAATGGGCCATTAAATACAGATGACTGTGGACCGATATCAATATTTCACTATGAGAACACGCTTTAGCACATACTATATAGATAATGTGCCTCGGGAATTTCAATAGGTATTTGAATAATACTGAAGATCAGAAGCAAATTAGTTTTGTTAATTGAAACTAATTAAACTTGTGCAAAGTTCGCTCGGAGAAGTACTGCCTCCACGCCTGGTAATCTGCCGCCAAACAGCGGTGCACTCGCAATGCTTTGTTCCGGTGGAAGGGTGTGGGTTCCGGTGAAATTATATTCAATTGAGGCGTAACATCTTCGTCTCGAGTGACAGGTGTAATAAATAGTATGTGACTTCGGTCGTATCGTATCTATGTTGTTGTGGGTGGAGGTAACACTTAACATCACCATGACACACTCAGGCGTGGAGGCAGTAATGGCAGTTTTCAATAAAAAAAAAAAACTGCTATTTGGATTTCCGTATAAACCTTCTGAACTGGGAACTGACTCGGCCCACCTATTATATATATATTCCTTCCAACAAACGATCCGTGAAAAATTATCTAAATGTTTCTAAAAAATTCAACAGTCTGTTGAGCGGTTTAGGAGGAGACAGACGCGGAAAGCGACTTCGTTTTAAGTATAAAATAAATCACCGATCCTATCTCTACATAGTAATGTAGAGATAGGATCAGTGATTTATTTTGCCGCAATAATTATTTATGTTATTGTATTGTACAATTTAGTGCCTTACTAATTTACCGATGTCGAGTTTGGAAATTGTCTATTCCATACTCCTGAGGTTTGTCAGGATGTTATCACGAGCAGAACTAATTGTTGCTGATAAACTTGTGATAAGTGTAGTCTGATCGCCGGCGATATTAGTAGATTTCACTATACCAAATGATAATAATGTTTGATCTCGTGAATCCCAAAGTAATCTCATTAGAAATACCAATAAACAGTCACCCATCCAACTACTGAATGGGCGGAAAGTTACCTAGACAATCTGCCAAGAACATTGAAGGCAAACTTAGTCTCGTCCGCTTCCTGGGTTTTCCGGACGCATTTAAAATAGGACGAAGAAAGTTATTTCTTTGTTGTGTAAGTGGCACGGCAGATGACATGACTATGCTATTCATTTATTATTATTAGCCTACATCGCCCCACTGCATTGCAAAAGCCTCCCTAATACTTTTCCACTTCTTCCAGTCTTACGTTTTTGAGAGCCAGTCTCTCATAAAGTTGTCAAAGTCGTCTCGCCATCTCCGTCTGGGTCGGCCACGATGCTGTTTCCCATTGTTAGGGCCGCGGCGGGTTCGCGGATGTGTGTATAAACGTTCCCGTGTTCCCGCCACTAAGCGGCAGAGGAGGACACCGTGGGGTTTTAGTGGGTCTAGTCCCACATAACCGCTCTGTCTCCCCGTGGCAGGGCGGTATGCGAGTGCAAAAAAAAAAAGGAGTCTACTCTGTCGTTGTCTTGGCCCAGAGTTCCTCTGACTGCGGCCAGCCCAGTCCCACTTCGGTCTTGTTGCTTCTGCGGTCTTGTGAGTAACATCGACTGATTTATGACTTAACTAGTAGCGGCAGACAAGGATATATTTACGACTCATATTATGGGAGAAGCTCACCGACTCTCAAGGGCTTCTGCAACATCAAAGTATAGTGAACGCTTCTCGGATATATATCTCATTTCGAAGGTAAAAAATAAAGTTATAGACCTATACACACAGATAGTTGCATACCAGCAAAAACAATAAACATTTTTGACATGGCTAACATAAATACACGGCCTGTTTCAGTAGCTGTGGAAAATTCAAAGCTATGCAAACTCATTAGCGTACCTTCTCAAAAGTTGCGAAGTCGAACTTTCAGCGATTCAAACTTCTCGAGGGCTTGATGTGAAAGAAACTAGTAATTTTGCGGCCACGTTCGGAGCAAATAAGCTTTTTTAAATGCGTATATTTTCTAGGAAAGCATCTGTGTAATAGATCATCTGATTTAGGCATTACGAATTGCTACAAAGCTAGCCACGATATTTCTTGACATACTAGGAACTGTGTAGCAGTAGTTCCTAGTAAGTGGACAGCAGAACAGAAACAATCCAACTCTTGGTCGAAAAAGACATGCTCTGACTGTTTTTGAATTTTAGACTCTCTCGTTGAAGTACCTTTTTTAAGTTGACGACTTTTTTATCAGTTTAAAATCGTTATTTAGCACTTCACCAGTCTGGCCGCTCGGAAAATATCCACCCTTTAATTTAAAAACTTTAATAAACTTTGTCAAAAGCAAGATGTCAAATAATTTGATAAGAAAGTGTTGAAATGTATACGTAATATCAGTATAACAACTGATGTTTGAGTTGAAACGTGCGGATGAAGTCATAGATAAAATTCCTTGAATACTATTTATTTGACTTGTATAATTCATTAGATTAAATTTTCACAGTAATTTTAGAATACATTTAATTCTTTTCGTGTATGAGTTGACCCCACTAAGAAAGATATTTCGTTGGGAGATTTTGATGGATAAAAAGGCTTTGTTACAAAAATACTTTCCCTTTTTGTAGTCCTAATGAAATTCTTGTGTCGAAGGAAATTAATCGTTCTCCTGGGTTTTGTGTTTTGAGAAAAATATTCGCGAGTGCTTATTGAAGTACGTAACAAAACATTGATAACAACTTGGTCGTTGTTTTATCTCAATGTACTTATTTCCTTTATTTTTGTTAATACATTCATATTAACAGAACGAAGGCCTATGTTCATGACACAAAGTTCTTGGTGAGAATCAAATCCACGAGCTACGGCGCAGAAGGCAGACCGACAATCATATGAACCGGCCAACTTAAATATAATACTTGCCCAGCTTAAAGTCAAAGTCAAAGTCAAAGTCAAATTCATTTATTCCTTTAGATCTCAAGTATCATTTGGACACGTCAAATTTTACACATGCATGTACACATATTCGTGAGCATATAACGTGTCACAGGAACTCCCAGGCACATTACATGCACACAGATATGTCAAATTACAGTCAGTTTTCATGTTTAAGCTTATCTTATTTGTTAAGTTTACGTCTGTTCCAACCCTAACCGACCAACCCGAGGGGAAGAAACAGACAAGAAACCCCTCGGAGACAGTACTACATATTCGCGAATATGGTCCTGCGTCTAGAGTGGAGCAAATTCATTCCCAAGCCTTTTTGTCATCTAGGTAATCTGATATTTTATAGTAAGCTTTTGCGACAAGTTTACGTTTGATGACAGTTTTAAATTTATTTATTGACAGACCTTACCTGATGGTAAGTGATGATTGAATTGACAGACCTTACCTGATGGTAAGTGATGATGCAGTCGAAGATATAACACTTAGTTAATATCAGTAAATAATTCAATATCATCGTCTCAGTCGTTAATAAAGCCCCGTTAGCTTAAATAACACTTTTCCATTATGCTGGCTACCCCGAGGGACCTGGAGATCTCAATTTACTGTTATTGTTCTGTAAACACCGCGATGAGGCTATTGTCTACCGATCTACTTCCGGTTTCGTTCCGTTCTGTGCACAGCTTTGGTAATAATTTGAATTCTACGAAAACCGTTTCAGTATTTGCCTTTTTATCGTAAAATTCAATAGAACTACTCCTTATCCTTATCAGTCCCCGTTCTCTCTGGAAATGGGGTTTGATCAATTAATATAAAAGAGTATAATATGTAATAGAATTATGTCTATTCCTAAAAGGTTAGGCAGTTACTATAAGCGAAACAATTACTGCATTGGACTTAGTAGTAGAAAATATTTTTTCCTTTATACAAACCAAATGAGTGCTTATGTTCCTAAATATTATAGTTTCAAAAATATATAGTTTTAGGAACAAATCGCTAAAGAGTTTCAAAACTATGAAGTCAGTTTATCATCCTTCGGTTTTTCGTCCTCAGGAGCCAGCATAGGAAGACCAGCGTCTTTCTCATCCTTAGTGTCGTAGTCAGGGTCATTCCAGTCTACCTTCTCCGCCGTGCCGACGATGACGTAGAATAAATTGGAGAAGAAGTAGAATCCCGCTGCTACGAGAAAGACTTGCCGCCAGAGGTACTCGTTACTCTGAAATAAAACGACAGATTTTTAATAAAAGGCTCACGCTCACACACTTATACTAGGATTCCCTGTGTTGCAAGAATCATGGACACGCACAAACATACCACATTAAGTTTTGGTAGTATCAATTAGTCACGGAATCCTCAGACTTCAATAATTAAACACTAATTTTCACCCTGACGATGAATTTTTTTTTTCAATAGTCCACCTTATAATTGCAAATTAAAATTAAAATAAGATTCATTAAATAAAATCGATCCTCAATAACCACTACACACACATACAAAATTAATAAAATCGCATTGAGAACCTCCTCCTTTTGTATTGTCGGTTAATAATACATGTTTGATTTTAGCATTGGCGATTATAAATCATCTACGGATGTGAGAAGCAGGGGCCGTTCAAGGTTTTGATGGATTATATCATTAAAGGTTAGATTAATGAATAATACTTATTATTTTCTCCGATTGTGAGCATGTGAATAGGACCTTAAGAGGTAACGTTCCGTTAAAAACAGTAATTAACCACATTCAATCACGATCGTAAACGTGTGGGTAAACCATAGCATGGCAACAGCTTGAATTAAAATAATATGCTGAATAATATTGCCTGCATGTGTGCAAGACGGCATAACAGACCGTCATGCCTTTTGTCGTCACGGCGTATGCCAAGGCGCGCCTATAAATGTTTCACAGAAACACACAACACACAACGCACCCATACTTCCTTGAAAGCCTCGTTTGTGGTAGATACGATACTCAAAACACAATATCTACAAAGATATTATACTTAAATATATCATTGTGATTCTTACAACATCAGTCAGGATATATCCGCAAACTATGGGCGCCATCGAAGCGACGAGGTTTGACATAAAGTTGCTCAGACTCATCATGGTGCCGGCGAAGTTAGGAGCTAGGTCGATGTGGTTCACCTGCGAAGGAGATTTCAATTAGAACTTGATTCAAAGATATTAAATCTTTCGAGTTATGTAAAACTAAAATGAGATAATGATCTTCATCGTATAATATAATATCGAAATAAAACTTGCGCGCTGTATGATATTTTACTAGAAAAAAAAAATTGATTCATTCGCATAGAATATGCAAATTAAATAATTGGTCAAAAATTAAGTACATAATCCTTGCTTTAATATTATATACTACCCAATACTAAATAACAATTTAAAAACTACTCTCTGACATAACTTTTAACGATTTTGTTGCCATAGTTTTTATTAAGATACATAATATCTAAATGCGTATATAATAGTATCATTTGTGTCATATTACATATTATTATATATATCTCATATATTATCTTTGAAACATGTTTAAAAATATTAAATGTAATGTAAGATTGCGAGAATTGGATCGTACCTACCAAGAGTAACTCAATTCATGCGTGCATAGAACCTTTTTTGACTTCCGATACTCCCAAAGTTTATGGAAATAGATTTATTAATGTTTACCTAATTGCACAGTTTGCTATAATAAATACGGTCTCTATTAAAGCTCTTATGAAATCACAACAGGTTCGAGGGTAGAAGACACAGGGATGAGAAAGAACACCCCTGTGTCGTTAGCTTCGCTTATCTTCTCGCTTATCCCGGCAGTGGGATAATAAGATGCTGGCATGGTACATGTTCCACTAATGATGACTAAATCTTGAAATATTCATTATCTTGTGAAGCCAACAAGGTTTAAAATACCAACCTGGAATCCCAAGTGTGCCGATATCTTGAAAGCGCATGTTATTACTAGAATGCTTTCGACCACATAAATGTTTTTGGGTGCAAATCCTAGAGCGATCATGCCAAGTGCGGCTGGAACACAACCTGAAACATTAATTATTCTTTTATGTCTTCTGTGAACATTTTGTAACATTTTTCTCAGGTTTTTGAGTTTCTATCTGTGTCTTCTAGGTAGTGCAAAAGCAGCAACGTAATTTAGCGCCAATATAATTACATAAATGTTGATTGAACTTTCATCACGTTGATTGTATAAATTTTGTTTCAAAATTTAATTTTATTATTGCGTTACTTTACGACGGGAGAACACTTTTGCATATCGAAAATCGAAAAAATCCAACAACTAAATCAAAATATATTAATTTAAGAAAATGGAAACCGACGGCTCCGTGGCTTAGTTGTAGTAGCCCTGCCTTCGAAGCGAGGGGTCCCGGGTTCGATTCCCGGCCGGGGCACACTTTGTGTGGTGAGCATGAAGTTTGTTCTCGGGTCTTGGGTGTTTGTCTTGTTTGTCTTGTTTGTCCATGCCATCTGCGACACAGGAAATCCTAGTGCAGAGGTATGAGTGTGTAAACGTTTATTTATTTATTTAAAGTGTATTCCTACAGTCTCGCATCGCATGGATTGGAAACTGTGGAGATCCAGTTTCCGATATATGCGATGGGGCTACACATCGCATATATGATGATGTATGACAACGTAGTCGTATTTCAAACGGAACGTGAATGCAAGTCTGTTCGACATAAAATATACAGTGCATTCTGTGTAATGACGAAAACACCAAAATGCAAAGTTAAAAGTCGGTCATCGCTTATACTGACGCTAACCAGAGGTTGCACGTAACGTAATTATATGTTTCTAAGTATATATGTTTAGAAATGACGTTTCTGCAAACCTTATCAATGAAATTAACTTTATCTGATAGCACTATGAGCTGAAATATAGGTCCATAATGATCTGCACTATTGAGTATTGAGTAAAATATCACATCGTCTGTTGTATGTAAAGAAATTACGTTTTGAGCTAACCTTAGCAATTCATATAATTTATTTGCCTTTAGGAACATTTAAGAAGGAAGGTATAGTCCTTTATGCATTATTTAAGCGTCACTGCAAAAGCCTTATCAATTTTATAATTCATAAATATCTGTCACGTAAGAAGACATACAAAATATATATTTGTTTTTGTAAAATTCATAATAAAATAAAAAAAAATCGCAGTTTTTTTTTATTTTGACAAAAAATTAAAAAAATCTGCTTATGATATAACGATATGCATTACGAACTTTGCAGGAGCATTTTCAAATATTTATAGGCATTATTTGAAAATAAATACAATAAAATAAGTCAGTCAAGTCAAAGTCAGAACACTATAACTATGACGCTGCTAAACAACACCCAACAAGTGATTACTTTGTATAGTGAGCATGGAGTTTGTTCTCGGGTCTTGGGTGTTTGTCTTATGTTTCTGTGTTTTTCGATGCCATGTGCGACATAGAGAATCCTAGTGCAGAGCTATGAGTGTGTAAACTTTTTTTTTTATTGTTTTTTATGTTCTACGGTGGTGGCTCAGGACTGTCTAACTTGGAAAGCTATGGGGGAGGCCTATGTCCAACAGTGGACCTCTGTCGGCTGAAATGATGATGATGATGATGTTCTACGGACTGTGATAAAAGATTACCTATAGAGTTGGCCAATTTCCTGGTATTCGTGACGCTCAGCAACTTCCTGACAATGATCATGTCGGTCAGCCAGCTGAAGAAGAAGTTGGTGACCCCCATCACCAAAAAGGGGAGAGCCGTCAATAATCCATTCTGAAACCAAATCAGAAACACTTAAATATAATATATTACATAATTTATTTATTATGCTTCCTATTTCTTGAATATCTCTTAATGGAATGTGAGTTTACCATATCTAAATATAGGTTCGATTGAGTTTTCACTGAAACAATGCTATATGAATTCACCGTCTGGGTGTCAGCAAAGTACAATAATATATTAGTTTATTTACAAAAAAAAAATTGGATTCTATCTATCAGTTAGCTCCCATAGTACGAGCTACGATTAGTTTGAGGCTGGTTGGCGCTGTATTATTATGTCCATGAATATTTATTATTTATTTATTGTGAAGGCGGGTTATTCTTCATTGCCTCTGGTATTAAACGGCTCCGTGGCTTATTTGGTAGTAGCTGCCTTCGAAGCGAGGGGTCCCGGGTTCGATTAATGGCCGGGGCACACTGTGTGGTGAGAATGAAGTTTGTTCTAGGGTCATGGGTGTTTATCTTGTGTTTCTATGTTTGTCCATGCCATGCAATCATGCAACACAGGGAATCCTAGTGCAGAGGTAATAAGTGTGTGAACTTTTATTTTATTTACGTACCTATATTGCAGGTGTGCATGGGCGGTGACCCCTCTTCATCAGGTGGCCCAATAGCTCGTCTGCCCACTATTACATAAAAAAAAACTTACAGCTTTTATATTAACGCCCATAATCTTGTCCATGAAGGCAGGAACTTCAGAATATAGTATCAGCTGACCCCAGGTCTGCCCGATGTGGGCCACAATTATGGCGTAAAGCCCTCGACAGCGGAGAATCTTGCTCCAAGGTACTGGCATATTTCTCTGGAAATAATTAACTTAGATAAATTTGGAAGGAGGAATGAGTGGATGATTTGTGGAAAACTAGTCTTATAATGATACTCGAAATAACGGATAGGGTACGTTTTTTGCAAGAGTTTGGTACGGAGCGACATCGTGGAACCCGATATTTCCTATGACAGAAGCTTCTGACCCTCAGCTTGCTCCAAGCTCCAAGAGTGGAACCTATAGATGGTAAAAGGCGTAATACTGGTAGTGCATATTGAACCCGAGCGCAACCGTCAATACACTTATGCTGCCATCACCATAGATTCTTCTTCCGCTGATTGTCAATAGGAACATGTTCAGAGGGCGACCAGTCATCACATGCTTAAAATATTATAAATGATGCAAAATTTGCAGGTGCACTGTGATTCCCATAGGCCAAATGCCAGACATGATTATTTATATTTCATCCAACATAGCCTATTTGTCCCTCACAGTGTACAATAGTTTTGCAATCTGCCTTCCCTCCCACTTTCACTAACAACTACCCAGAAATAGGCCTCATAGTTTCCTAGCACTGGGCATCATAAGGATGTTTGACATTGAAACGGCTAGTGCATTAAAAACGATATGTTTTAAATCATATATAATTTGTCTATACTATGTACTTTTTCATATCCCTTCTTGAGACCGAGGCTCTCTTCGATGTACTTCCTCTCGGCGGAAGATATTTTCGGATGCTTAGCCGGTTCGTCTGCTGCAAACCACCATAGAACCATTCCAATAAAACCTGACAGGAGACCGTAGAACCTGAATATGCCAGGCCAGCCGAGAGCCGGAGAGGCAGATATAAAGCCGGTGATGGGCAGGCCTAGCACCGATCCGAAGGCTTGACCTGAAGTGACAAATAAAAATTTTGACATGGATTACTTTTGCAAAATAATGATGCTTTCTTAATGTAAAAGAAATTACATAGATATTTTTCACACCGATCTAACCTTAAAATACAATAAGCAAAACTTGTATATACTGACTGTACTTTGATATACCACTATACAGCAGCCGTTGTTTAATTATATTTTATTTTTAATGTAACATTTTATTTCTATTATTTTAAGTATTTGTATGACGCTACTATGCTTGTCTATTTTAATTTAGTTTATAAGATAGTACCTACTGTGACATTGTAATGAAATTTTAAATTTGACATAACCAAGTGTTCGCTATATGATCCTACGGTGAAAATAAATGAGTATATTTGTTTTGTTAAATCATATATTATATAATACATAGTTCCATGCAGACACAAACATCTAATTGGACATCTCGGACGCAATCAACACACTTTGTGTCTGTGTTAGTTTAATAAATTACTAAGAAGTTAAGTGTTTTAAAGCGTCGAAAGAGTTATTATTAGTTGGGCTAAATCATATTACGCAAGTGAGAGTGTGGACCGGCTTGTGACGACTGTATTTATGCTGTTATCAGGTATTTTGATCATAATCGATCTCTATTTTATATATGTGAGAAGGTAGGCTGTTGGGTAGTTTGAAATTGTGGAGAAATAATAATTAAAACAGTACTATGGCAAAGTGTAATGGCTGTGGTAAATTTATCTCGCCAACATCGACAGGTGCTGCTAGTTGTGGTTTCTGTCAGTATGTTTTCCATAAGGGCTGTGTTTCACTCCCTGACTCGGCGCCAGTTTCAAAAGATTGGCAATGCCCAGAATGCAAGGCCAAGGCTCGCAGAGGGGATAACAGCAGTACTCCGGTCAAGAATATCGCAGCAGCTACCGTTGACCTGCACCAACCACAAGGTGCGCTGCAGCCCTCCGTCGCGGCCGATGCCGCCGCGGCCGCCGAGGGTATTCGCCAGTTGCGCACGGAGCTCGCTGAATATGTATCGGAGATGCGTGAATTTCGGCGGGAGATGGCGGAGCTCCGTGTAATAGTTGCCGGCGCCACGACGCGAATGGATGAAATGGATCGCCGCCTCGAGATGTTGGAAAAGCGAGAAGCGCCCGCTCCAGGGGCTGCTACCGCGGAAGTCGCAGAGTTGGAGCGCACTGTGGGAGTACTAAAGCAGGAGCTAGCTGACCGGGATCAAGAGGCCCTGCTCTCCGACCTGGAGATCGGGCACCTGCCTGAGGAGAAGGGCGAGAACGTAGTTCATGCCGTTACGGTGCTGGCTGCCAAGCTAGGTGTCAAGCTGGAGGAGCGTGACATTGTGTTTGCGGAGCGAGTCGGGGCCGCGCCGGCGCCGGGTCGCGAGCAGAGCGCGGGCGCCGCTGCCGGCGCGCGCGAGCGCCGCGTCGTGGTGCGGTTGGCGCGCCGGGCGCTGCGCGATGAGTTGCTGCAAAATGCACGCGTGAGGAGGACGTTGACGGCCCAGGACGCCGGGCGCGCTGATTCGGCGTCCCGGCGCATCTTTATCAACGAACGACTGACACGCGCGAATCGCGTGCTTTTCCACAGGGTCCGGGAAGAGTGCAAGAGGCTCCAATGGAGATATTCATGGACTAAGCGCGGACGAATCTACGTGAGACAGGGCGACGGGATGCCGGCTTACCCAGTGCGATCGGAGGCTGATCTGCCTAGGATTTTTCGGTCCACATAAGTTCGATTTATATTGACTGTTGTTCATATTTATATTACATAAGTTTCAAGTATATTACTACATGTATGTTGTGTATTTTTCTACTTCCATATTTTAATCAATGTGAAATTCAATCTTGTTCTTTTTTATCCTATTATCTATTTTATTGCGAATGGAAACCCTTAAAAATATACATATTAAAAATTTCCTATAGATTGTATGTCATGTTATCAAATATAGTAATTTCTATTCTCAGTTTTAAGTTAGGTTTTGTGGCTAATGGTGACATCAGGGACTGGAGTATATTATATTTTTATATTTTATTGGCATTATCTATAACGCTCCTATACTTATTATTTAAACTATATTTACTTACACAATACATTGTTACCAACACAGATGATTACTCCGTTGCTAATATATTTTACCATTGCAAACTATTTACATATACAATAATTATAATTACTTATATCAACATTTTACAAAAAGAGTATTATTTTACTGACTCCTATTTGCTGTTCTCACACTTAGTTAGTTATTTATTTAGTGAGTTATTTATTTATTTCTTTATTTTCTTTGATAGATATTGTGCTTTAAATATTTACAGGTCCTAAGTTAAATAATTTAAATGTTGGTTTTTTTAATGCGGGTTCACTCAGTACAGGGCATGACGAATTTTTGGTTGCTGTAGAGGATTTGAATCCTGACATTCTGGCTGTAGGTGAAACTTGGCTAAGACCAGGTCAATGCGATAAGGCTCCAAAAATCGTAGGGTATAGGTTATACCATACTCCCAGGCCCGACCACATAAGGCAAGGGCGAGGGGGAGGTGTTGGCTTTTATGTGAGAAAGGGTATAAATGCACGTGTCTATTCCCACCCTGTCAACCCCGCAGTAGAACAGATGTGGCTCAGGCAGATTATCCGTGGGAAAAGTATTATAATTGGCACTGCCTACAGGCCGCCATGGCAGGATATCAATATTTTTCTTGATGCTATATCAGATTCCATAGCCTCCTTCACTAAATGTGATCACATAATCCTGTTGGGAGACTTCAACATAGATATGTTGGTGGTATGGCAGTAATAAGGCAAAGTTACTTCAACAGTTTTTGGATTGCTTAAATCTTACACAAGTCATAAGTGAACCTACTCATTTCACAGATCATAGCCAGACACTGATTGATGTTGTCTGCACCGATACTCGTGTACGAAATGTGACAGTTAAACACATCCCAGAACTAGGGGCTCATGCCATTTTGATGGTTGAATTAAATATTAAAAAAGACAAGCCATCACCGCAAATAGTTTCCTACAGGCCTTTAAAAAGTATACAGCTGGACCTATTTTTGCTTGATCTGGACAACATTAGATGGGATCTTATCCATCACTCTACAGACTTAAATAGTTCAGTACCATTACTAACAAATATAATAATATCCCTATTTGATTTACACGCTCCTATAAAATCTACAAAATTTAAAGGACCGCCCCACCCGTGGATTACAGACACTGTTAAAACTATGATTCAGATAAGAAATGACTACCACAAACGCTCAAAAGTTTTTAATGCAAGTGTAGATCTTAAGAACTGTTATAAGACAATGAAACAACTAGTTATTTTTGCAATTGAGAGTGAAAAATCAGCTTACTTCACACAGAATATTAATAATAACATTGACAAACCAAAGAGTCTTTGGAAAAACTTAAAAAGCACCATTGTACCACATAAGCATACAGCTGAACTCCCGCCTCATTTGGATGATCCTGACATCATCAACTCTCATTTTCTTGACATCCCGGGTAGTCCTGATGTTGATATAGAAAAGATTTCTTATTTTGAACAACACCGGTATGGTTCTGAGACATTCAGCTTGTGCCCTGTAACAGAAGACACAGTAATGAGAGTTATTCAGAAAATCAAGTCTAATGCGCAGGGTATAGATGGTATTTCATTGGACATGTTGTTAATGACTTTGCCTCAATCACTGTCCTCAATTACCTCCATCATCAATAAGTCATTAATAAATGGTATTTTTCCAGACAGCTGGAAAATAGCTATAGTTAAACCAATACCTAAAATTAGTAATCCAATTGCTGTCAGTGATTTAAGGCCAATTAGCCTATTACCTTGCCTTTCCAAGATACTAGAGAAGGTTGTGAGCTTGCAACTAATTAAATTTTTGGAAGTAAACAATATGTTTCCGCAGCTACAGTCAGGGTTCCGTAAAGGTCATAGCACCACAACAGCTCTTCTCGATGTGGTAGACAATTTGTTAGCTGCCCAGGATCAAGGAAAGTGCAGCATTTTAGTCCTATTGGATTTCTCCCGTGCCTTTGATTCAATTAATCTATCCCTCCTTCTTTCTAAGCTAAAATACTATGGCTTTGACCAAAAAACAATAAACTGGTTTCAAAGTTACCTTGATGGTAGGCAGCAGTGTGTGGAATTGAGAATGGTTGATGGAACAAATGTCCGATCAGCTCTTCAGCCTGTGCCTCGTGGAGTTCCCCAAGGATCAATTCTTGGGCCGATCCTATTTATTCTTTATGGGGCTGATGTCATTAGAGAAATATCTTATTGTCAGTTCCACATGTATGCCGATGACCTGCAGCTCTATGTTTCATTCCTGCCATCAGATTGTAACGCCGCTGTGAAAAATATTAATCTTGATTTAGCACAAGTGTTTGACTGGTCTAGATCTAATTCTCTTGTGTTGAATCCTAAGAAGTCCAAATATATGCTGTTTGGCACCAAAGGAAACATTCACAAGCTTAGCTCCTTTAATATTAATATTAGTGTAGGGGGTGAGGATGTGGAGTATGTGACAGAGGCAAGGAACCTTGGGCTTATTATGGACAGTAACCTGCGATTTGAAAGCCAGGTATCGAACTGCATACGGAACTGCTTTTATAGGCTCAAGTTATTGTATAAAATTCGTCCATATCTAAGCGAAGAGATCAGAATGATGTTATGTGAGTCGCTTATTTTGTCTAAATTAAATTATTGTGATATAGTTATAGGGCCTTGTCTATATTGTATAAATCTAACTTATTAAAAATGAAATTTCGCAGGCAACTTCACCTTGCATCGCTTCTATTTGGAATTATAAAGTATAAATCTCCACCATACCTCTTCAACAAGTTGATATGGGCTCAAGAGAACTCACGGTATCCCAGTAGATCTTGTACAAATGTTTTTGCAATGCCAACCCATAGGACTATGGCATTCCGTGGTTCTTTTCGTTTTGCAGCGACCCTTTGCTGGAATTCGCTGCTCCCTCCACTTTGCGCGCTGAAATCATTGAACACGTTCAAAATTAAATTAAAACATATACTTCTGGAAAAACAGAGATCCTCATAACGGCGGGGAGCTGTTTAGGTTCCTATGTACCCATACTCAAGCAATCAAACATGATCGAAAACTTACCGATTACCCTCACACGACGAGCTTGAAGAGCGTTCTGATCTTCTCTGTTCTTCTTTTAGTGTATAAGGGCCTGCACTACACGGAAAAGCCAAGAAACTAATTTGAATTGCCTTGTTTTTTATTTTTATTACTTTTTATTTTTTATTTCTATGAGATCTCTTATATCTCTTTATTTTGACACAGATAAAATATATATTAGTATTCACAATATTTGTAGACACATTACCAATTCAATTAATTTTTAATATTATTATTTATTTTGTGTACTGTGAGGAGGGTTCCGTCCGTGATGTCAACCATCCCATAGGCGCCGTCTGAAAACCAGCGCTGCGTCTTAAACGGGTATGTTTAAGACGCAGCTTCAAGCTGAGACGGTGTCCTATTTGACCACATATTCTTATTGTTACTATTGCATTTCTTTTTTTATTTTCTTTTTCTTTATGTTAGTATTTAGGTTTATTTTATTTTGTTTGTATACTGTCTTTGTGTGTGTGTCAAATAAAATATATTCTATTCTATTCTTCTATTCTATTCTAATTGAAACTACAACGCATAGCGCAGAAGGCAGCCAAAAGAGGCACGATGCCAGTCGATTTTGTAAAATAACGCTGCATCCAAATCAAGAATTCTCAGGTTTCATATCCGGATTGAGCATAAAATGAACTCAGGTATGGTTTTGTTAATAGTGGTTTGACCTATGGCACATAAAATTATCGTGCGAGATGAGTCTTATCAGTAGTTTAAATATTATTAAAAAAATCCTTTTCATACCTCCATAAGTCAAGGCAGTCAATCTACCGCGCTCTTCTAGAGGGGCCCATTTGCCAAAGAAAGTGTGCATGCTCGGGAATATGCAAGCTTGGCTGAGACCCTGCAGCAATCTGATAAGAACTGTGCAGATCCAACCACCCTTGAAAAAAAATAACAGTTTCTCACCAGAAAAAGATAAACCTTGATCTAGTTTTTATATAATGACTATGATTAGATTCTAAACGATATGTTAAACAATGCACTTTCAGCGAGAAAGATAAAAGGTTCCTGTTAAATGATTAAAATTTTAATTTGTTATTGACACAACTACCTGGAGCAGCTTCAAGTCACATATAATCCAATATAAATGCCGGTGAAATAACAGGCTCAAGATATTATGTCCCAGAATGACGGGCGCGATGCGACGCGACTTGGTTCTTCTCATAATTCGATAAATAAGGGCGGACCTGAGCCGCGTTGATGGTGTTTACGGTTAGTTTCAGCGTCAACTCATCAGTTTTCACACAAAAATTAAATATAAACTCACATAGTAAGCTCCCAGCGGCAAAAGTATAGCAATAGCACTATTGACGAACATAGCTCCACACAGGAGATACCTGGCTCCGAACTTGTGCGCCAGCTGTCCTGCAGGAATCTGCAGAAGCATGTACCCAAAGAAAAACGCGGATAGGATCATATCCTGCACCTTTTTGTCCCACTTGAATCTTGGATACTGAAAGGTGTAATAAATTTATTGACCAGGTATTCAATTGTGAATGAGCTGTATTGGAGTATTGTATTGAGCTGTATTGTATTGGATTTGTAGTAGTGGCCTTCGAGCTACCATCCGAGCCCAATCCGGATTGGTAGCTGTCACATGTCTGTAAATTATTAGTTTAAGAAATGACAGTTTCCTTGCGATGTTTACCATCATCGTTTAGATAACGAGTTACTGCATTGTAATTTCAAATAAATGTAAATAATTAAAAACGAAATACAATTTCTCAAGAAAAAAATTAATTGGCCCGCGTCTACATAAATTATGTTTGTCCATATCCAGTATTTACTGTGGTTACTCGCGTAGACGCAGTTCAATGATTTCAAGACCTTTTCAAGAATTCAAGACGTTTTCCTTCACTTAGGCAAAGGTATACACGTATTGCGGTGCATCACTGACTTTGGATTAAAATTATTGGTTTCATACCTTACCCATCACAATTAGTTAAATATATGTTTCAAGTGTATAATTTATTGCACTTACTGGTGGGCACATCAGCAGCGCGTTAAAGAATCCATGGACCTCAAAATTTTCAGAATCTATATCCGTCGGGTCAGAGTTGGCAAGGGTGCCGTTCGCAGTAACATTCCCAGTAGCCCCGAGGTGATGGTGGGTCATGGCTACCAGTGCCACGCCCATGCAAGCTCTGATGCTGTACGCTATGGTGAGGGTAAAGAAGAGAATGAGGCTTTGTTGGTGTCTGTAGCCCCATGATGAAACTGAAAAGAAAAAGCATGATAGAAGTAGAAGTGTGAGTGACGGACCGAGCTAATGATACACCTGATGTTAAGCGGCTACTGCCATCAAAAAATATCAATATGACTCAGGTTCCCTCACCAAAGTATGCGAAGACCCGAGTCGGAATGCGTTGCGCCCATCACTCTAAGACGGTGATGTTACGCCTCAAGTGCCAGTAATTTCACCAGTGCCCACACTCTTTCACCGAAATACAGCAACGTGATTTGCCACTTCGCACCACCCAGGTGATACGTGTAGGGACTCTGAGGGTATACACTAGCGACATTGTCCCCCATTTTATATAGTTATATACATTACTCCATACATATTGTTACGTTTATTAGATCGGACACTAATCTAACATAAAATAATTATTAAAAAAAACTATCCAAGAACTAAACCCAAAAACTCAATTGACTTGAATGACAAAGTACCGTAAACCGTTATCAAACCGTTATCGTTAAATTTCAGAACATTATTTTTCAATTTACAAATGATTCATGATTATACAACACAATTACCAATATAGAACGAATGTTGCCTTGATCGTATCAAAGTAAATTGCCAAAGCTATCGCCCTTACAGTTAATTTCATTACACTTCCCCCAAATTTACATTTCGATTCCCTCCCGAACACGCACCCCCACACACACACAACTGCCTGATTTAAAAATAGATCATACTGACATCATCCTATATCACATAACACTAACTCAGTTTCTAAAAGGTTGATTTTCTCAAAACATATGTAATGAATGGTCAAGATATATCAGAGTTAATCAGAGCTAGGCAAAATTTCAATGTCTACCAATCAGCTCTGGCGAGATTTTTTATATAGATCGGCCATTTTTTTATCTTCCAAAACATGTTTCAATATAAAACAACAGGCACTGTTTAACTGAATAAAGTTTGTCTCAGTATTACGCTATATGGACCTATATACAATAAAACTGGGCATCCGGACATGCATAAAGACAGAATTTCTTTTAAAATATATGTACGGTACTTCTGTTGAATGGTTTATGGAGAGAACTGTACAAAAGACATGTGGCCGATTTAAAAAATAAAAATAACCCGACTGCAATTTTTATCCCTTATTTATCACCCTTAGACGGACATCCTAACATTTTAAAAAAGAAAGAGCCTAATCGTTATACAATGGGCGAAGAAAAAAGTTACAGGCAAGCAAAATACGCAATTTCGTTCACTTGGATGACATATTTTTTCCAGTTATTTTGATTTAACAGCTAAACTATTTAACCGATTTCAATATATTCAAATAAAAAAAAAAATCCAAATCGTTTCTTAAGTAAGGGAGATCTGACGTAACAAAGATTAAAAAAAATACAGCTGATTTGATAACTTCTTCCGAAGATTGAAAAGATCCATTGACATCTGCTAACAATAAATGACGACATCGCAACAAAACAAACAACGAGAACCTTTATGTTAGAAGTTGATTATCCACTTACCTTTAAACTGTTCATCAACAATGGTTTCTTCACCACACTCAGTACGTATGTACAATGTACCTTTGACACCAGTATCTTTGACAACCATAACTAAAGCAAGACGTTTATGTTGCTAATTTGCTGAATAAGAGGAAATTTAATTGGATTGCGGTCTGATTCCAGTATTGATCAATGGGTGAGTAAAATATAACGCCGTATCCTCTCGCTCGCGGGCCGCCAACAGTATTGGTTAGAAAATTAGAATAAGTAGGTAAAATGTCGTGTTAAAATTAATGAGTGTTCGTATTTTTTCTTTGATTACTCATTTTATTGCACTGTTTTAATGTGATAGATAAGTTTTATATGGAACGCGCCTTCTCAGCTCCAGTACCAGGTATTAATGTATTATTGTTATCGAAATGCAAATACTCTCGCATGTTGTGAATGGATTAATCATATTATAGCTTTTGTTTAACTTATGTTTACGTATATCCGTTTTTGCCATAATGCCTATCTTACAATGGCTAGAAAAAAATAGTGCAGCTTTTTTGTAGTACTTAATTTTTTTTTTATTTTGTATTTTCTAATGAGGTTTCGCCTGATTTAAAGTGGTTAGCGCCACCCATAAACAATAGCTATCTAACTAAGTCTTC
Organism: Aplocera efformata; assembly: GCA_921293045.1. Classification (NCBI taxonomy): domain Eukaryota; kingdom Metazoa; phylum Arthropoda; class Insecta; order Lepidoptera; family Geometridae; genus Aplocera; species Aplocera efformata. The sequence continues at coordinate 12,225,104 of OV121050.1, read as the reverse complement.
CCTTACCAAAGTACGAGGAGACCGTAATCCTATAATATTACACCTGTCATTCTGAGGTGGAGATGTAATGTCTAATGGGCCTGTAATTTCATCGGTACCCACACACCCTATATTAACGCGAGTGCATCACTTTACGTAAATTAGGAATAGAAATTGTGTTTAGCTCGTCCTGAATAATAGAAAATTCTTTATTTTACAAGAAAAACCAGTACCTACATAGGCGAACTTAATGTTATTTAGCATTTTCTTTCAGCTAACCTTTCTGTATTATGGAGAGGGTGGTAGTGCTTACAGAAAACATAATACTAATCTAGCTACTTCCCTGAGGTAATCACAGACTATTTTTTTTGTCTAAGTAGCAGTAGTCTTAGAACCAAAAATTCACACCACACGGATTGGTATATGTCACATGTCCGTTGGTCCCGTGGTAGGTCAAAAACCCATTCACTCTTAATTAACGAGAGTAGGCCGGTGTCCCTGCAGTGGGAACATTAGAGGCTGGTACGGATTCTATCGGTAATCTTTTCACATGCAAGCTGTTCCTGTTTTAGAGCTAGATGGTGTGCGACAATGTCCATTATTTATTTATGTGAAGACTGAGTAGAACTTGTGCCAAGTTCGTCCGGAGAGCTACTGCCACCACTCCTGGATTCTGCCGCCAAGCGGTAGTTCTCGCATTACTGTGTTCCGGTAGAAGGGTGCCGGTGGAATCACATGCGCATCAGACGTAAGATCCAAATCTTATATTGAGTCTCATTACTGTTGTCATGGGCGGGGGTAGCCACTTACCACTAGGCGGGCCCTCAGTTCGTTCCATCACATACTCAAAAAAAAAAAACTGAGGTTGCAGTGATCAGAAAAAAAAACACGCCGGTAAAGAAGATGAAAATAACCAGAGGATCAGACAAGGAGGTAATATTCAGTATCTCCGCTAAACTTCTAATAAAGGAGTGTCTGTTGAAGCTGCAGGCATAAATTATCATTGTTATATAGTTTTATTAGAAGTTTAGAGGAGATATATAATATTCCTTAGATATTCTTAACATAGAGTTACATACATAACGCCTAAATCTATGTTTTTCCTTTAAATAATACCAGTTCATATACTTTTAATTTTTAATATATTACTTATGTTTTTACAAATCTTAAAAAAAATACAAATACCCTATTCTTACACTTATAATTGAAACAGCATCTAAGTATTTGATTTTTGAACTTCGAGCGCTTTTTTCTGATCTTCCAAACATTCAGAGTCTGCATCTGTAAATAGGAATGTGTACTTGTAATTGGCGTCTTAGACTTTAAATCAAAAGGTCGCCCGTTCAATTAAGAAACAAGGGAGTTTTTGGCTTGAAAATAAAATATGCACAATAACACGTTCAACATATTAAAATATGTGATATCTTCCAAACTTGATGGGGTACCGTGATAGAGACCTTTCATTCTCGTATGTCGAGAGAAGGCAGCTTATTTGAGATATAACTATATTTATAGACAAGGTTTGCTCATCACATGATTTTCTGATAAACCAAAGCTAAGAAAGAACCTTAATCATTATTTTCATTGTGACATTGTTCTATAGATGTTACATATGGGGAACTCATCACCGCAATGGTTTTTCCACGAATATCGCGACAAACAGTGCTATTAAGGGATACGTATTGGCAAAATGCCAGTATTACAAAAAGATTGAGAACTGTAGTATTTGTATTAAATTACTTTCTACAGAGTTATCACTATCCTACGGAAAGCCTACATTTTCCGGGATAAAAAGTAGCCTATGTGCCATTCCAGACTATAATCTATGTCAGTGTCAAATTTCATCCAGATCCGTTCAGCCGTTCTGACGTGATCGAGTAACAAATATCCACCCATCCATTCAAACTTTCGCATTTTGTAATACAATAGTACTAGCTTCGCCAGGCGTTGTAATCTGCGTAGCTCCCGTGGGAACACGGGGATAAAATATAGCCTCTGTTACTCGCTGATAATGAAACTTTCCATTAATGAAAGATTTTTTTAAATCTGTTCAGTGGTTTATGCGCGAAAGCGTAACTAACAAAGACACTTTCGCATTTATAATATTAAGTTAGGATAACATATAATGCTTATCGGGCCCAGGGAAGCCTGCCCTGCACTGTGGCGTGCAGGGTACGCGGAGTCGGAGAGGGGCTCTTTACGCCATTCCCCGGGAACGGGCCTCATGGCAACGTGCGAGAGGGTCACTGGTGAAGTTCCTTTGGAGAGGCCAGAGACCCCCGAATGCGCAGAGGTCGTCCACCGGAGGGGTTTAGTTCGGGTAAAAGTCCCACTTAACTCGGTTGTCTCCCCCAGGGCAACCGCTGTATCTGTTGCAGATTCCCCTTCGTCACCAAAAAAAAAGGAGAACATATAATAATATATCCGTTCCATCCGTTAGTTCACCTTCCACCTCCTTGTTCCACGGCTGCTCCTCCGCTGACATGAACAGGACAAACACGATGTTGCTGAAGAACGCGATCGCGGCCACCATGTAGATAATGATACGCCACTGATACAGGTTTGTCTGAAAATAATATGGTAAATTATTATTTTTAAAATTTATTTAGGTTCACCAAAAAAAAAATACACAAATACGTACTTAGAAGGTAGGTTCTCGACAAAGATGACATGTAATGTTACTTATAGATGGACGCAGCATGCATAAACTAATGATTTAGATTGGTCTCATAGAATTTTTATCAAAATCAGTTCAATAGTTTAGTTTTTCATTCAATAATAACTGGAAAAAATATGTCATCCAAGTAAACGATATTGCATATTTTCGATATTATATATATAAAATTTGTAACTAATAAAAAATAAACAGTGTAAAAATACATCTTCAATATTGGTATTTTAAACAGAGATCGGAGAGATATCCCTGTGGCATCCAGACGAAAAGCAAGTTCTATATTTTGAAACAGAAATGGTCGGACCTCACTAGCCTCAGGTTGCAAAAGTGTAATCATTCCAGTGAACCCTTTCAAATAGCCCCGTACCGGTGTCAGATCACCAGTTTCCTGGTCGCGGGTCTGAGCCGTTTTTTGATTAACTCTTTGTCCAGCGCTGCGACGTAATCACCCTGATGGCTCTCAAAGGACCAAAGCATCGGCCGCTCGCCAATTTTCCCTCAAAGAACCAGAACCTAGCTTGCTCACAAATTTTCCGCAATACTGGAATCAGTTATGTTGAATATTTGAATACAGTTTTTGTACAAATAAACCATTCAAATAATGTTTAAGCTAGTCAGTTTCAGTCGTTACTTTGCAGCAGCTTTTATTTCTCTGTTGTGGAAGTTAATATTAATACTTTGTGAATATCTAGCTGTGCCCGTAACTTCGTTCGCGATTGCCCTGCAGACTAATTATTCACATTATGAATGAAAAACACATAAAAAACCACTATTCTTTTTGACGTGTTTTTTATTGGTAAATGAATCCCCATAGCTAATAGAAAAAATAACTCTTAACGAATAAAGCTTTTTTTCAGAACAAAAATTTTTTTTCGTTAAGAGTTATTTTAAGATTTCCAACGCTAACCGACCAACCTCTGAGACAGTATTACATATTCGCGAATATGGTCCTGCGTCTAGAGTGGAGCAAATTAATTCTCAAGCTTTTTTGTCATCTCAGTAAGCTGATATTTTATAGTAAGCTTATTCATCAAAGTTTACGTTTTATAAAAGTTTTAAATTATTGAAGTTTAAGTATTGACAATAAATGAATTTCACTCGGGATTTTGTTAAAAAGGCGTACACATTGACCTTTAAAATAATTGCTAACCTTATGGAGCCTAGGAGTGAGCACAGCGAGTTTATTTTAATGCCTAGTGTTACATTATTATTGTCACTTTTATTTGTGAACATGCTATGTTTATATTTACGAAACATTTTACGTATTCCACGAGCCATCTCAGGTGCGTTGCCTTGAAACATTCCCTTGCCGAAGGCTGCATGCATTTAATGCTCCTCTTCCCCAATCGTTAAGCCAATATTCCAGTCTCAACCCTCCCGTATAAATCCATCTCCTCGACATATCCCAATAGCACCCGCAACATTCCTTTGAGGACATGGGAATGTGCTTTATACAAATTGGACGCGTCAAGGCAAACTCAAAGTCAAAGTACGCGTATATGTATTGCATGAAATACATGAACAATAAGATGTTTAATGTCAATAAAAGTATCAGTCTCCTCTACCTTGATTTAATTTATAATGTTTGTTCTACATATTACGTAAAACTAATACCAAAAAATGTAAATCTATATGATTAGTGTGTATATAATCTATATGATATATATAATTTTTCAGAATGAAGTTATAATTATAATAATAACTAGCTGATCTGACAGATACTTTCCTGTCTTGATTAATCACCATTTGACAATCGGCTGTCAAACCACGTCGTGGAAAAGTGTAATTCCAGATTTTCCCAATTTCCGACTCGATTTTACTACTTCTTCTCGTAAGAGGATGTCTGTTTGTCTGTCGGTTGTGCCACCGATGTCTCTTGTTTGTGACGCGCCTGTTTCGTGCCTCACGCACCTCTGTACCTAATTATTCTGTGACTCGCTTGTTAAGAGGATAACTCTAATGATTTGTTTATTGATTGAATTAATATTGACCTTAGATTCGGCTGTCTCGATTTTAACAAAGTTTAACGTTATATTACCCACTTACCTGAAATTGTACGATTAAAAGTGCTAGCGCCATTGTTATTACGATTATAATTAGTTGAATTTCAGTTGCATCAGGTTTCAATTAAAATTTCAAGTAAAACAAAACATTTTCATGGCGTTGTTCGAACTAACATTTGAAAACATGTTGGTTGAACATAACACGCTGTTGTGTAATATTTGAGTATGTGCATAAGGAAATAACACCAGAATTCCAATTATATTATGAAATAATTTTTCGTTTTTGTTTTCGTTTGAGTAAGTGGCCAAATCTAGTGTCGGCCAGGCCGCTCGAACGCGTCCACCATGGCAGAAAAATAGTGACTTGTTGCAATCATAATTAGCATGCATCGGTATTTAATAAGGCAATCGAAGTAAGTGCTTCACTTTAAAACCAATATAATGTCTGTAAAAGGATATCTGAACCTTTCAAAGATCAATTATCGTCCCAATGGGCTTCAAAGGAAAAGAGCATTGATCTTATCTTTTGTTCAACAAATTGGTTGATAAGTGAAATATTAATTAGGCTCAGTAAATCGTTTCACTCTCGTTAGTCAAGAAAAGGTCGTTGTCTCTTCTTGATAACAAAGGAAGATACTTGCAATTTGGGTCTTCTTTAACATCATAGGCGAAAACGTTAGTTGTATTTCTATTGGTATGGACACGCGATCCACTTTTAGTTTAATAGAAAAACCAAAACCAAAAAATCCTAATTCCTAATCCACAAATAAATTGATTGACAAAATCTACAAAAACGCGTGCGAAACCGCGGGCAAAAGCTAGTAATATAATACAATATTACTAATATTATAAATGTGAAAGTGAGTTTGTTTTTACGCTTTCACGCCTAAATCGATTTTGATGAATTTTGAAACAGAGATAGATTTAGCACGAGACGGTAGGAAAGTAGAACTTTTGAGTTTGAGTTGATGTCGTTACTCTAGCGTATTGGCCCAGTGACTGGGCCAGTATGTACTACCAGCAGTCACAAATAAACCGAACATAGCTACAGGTGTGTCGATCAAGCGGCACGTAAGACTGCGCCCTCTAAGTGGCCCATTAATAACACGTAGAAAACATTTCATTTCATTCTGGAGAGAAATGTACCCATTACCTGTCACTAGTGGAATTCTCTCCAGTTATAAGAGGCTACGGTTTTGTTCACAGTTTGGGGCAAAGCGAATTACGCTTTTACACCAAACAGCACACCAGACTCAAACTGACCCTTATAACATTGTACGTTACACAAGGCAAGTCATATAATACATAACAAAATCACATAAAAAACAATAAATTCACAAATCAAATCTGAGTTATCTTATAGGTAGTATATATAGCAAAAAAACATTTTGTAAATATATACTATTTTTTAAACATCTTTAAATATTATAATAAAATGAATCCCTATTTCCCTTGGTCACGGCATCACCCGGCATCAAAAATATATATTATATTTTTTTTTTTGTTGTGTTTGTTATTGTCAGGAGAAGGTTACCAAAGAAAATAATAGGAAAGTAGCGCGGAACATAAGAAAATTTTGAAAAGCTTAACGACCATATTACCTCACTATTGTAACTTTCTTAGTGTTTTTGACAATATAAACTTTTGTAATGTAACCATAAAGCGTTTGACATAACTGTCAGTTCTTTGACATAACTGTCAACGATTGACAGAATACGCGCTGCAAATACCGTTTGACACAACTGCTGTGTTAACGAATAAAATAAGTGCACTCATGATTTTATTTCTTGTTCGTTTTTGCTCAATATTATAGATAATGATACAGAACCATTCGTGCGCGAGTCCGACTCGCACTTGGCCGGTTTTTAGTTATATGGCTCCCATACTACAAGCTATGCTTAATTTGGGGCTGGATTCCGTTGAGCTTAATGTCTGTAAATATTCGTTTATATTTTTGAAACTCCATACAAACCCCCACCGATCTACTACTTCTACCCAAACAAATATATGAATGAGTGAGACAGTGAGTGGTTGTCGAGTAGTAATAGAGTAGAATGAGTGACGCTGTTGATTATTCAATGAAGATAAATAAAAGGTTAGTAAAAATAGATCTTATCGCAGTACCAATAACCGCAATGGTTAATGGCGACCGGACAACCGGAATGTAACCGGTTGCGTTTCGCGATTCGTTGACGTAAATTGTCACATTCAATATCCAAACCACATTTTGCGGTTGCAGTTTTCAGAGATATCTGTAGCGTGGTTTGTCATGCTGCCATTTAAAATGGACAGTTGATTTTAAAATGTAATTGCTGTAACTTGACGCGAGAAACGACGATGAGGAAATCCAGGTCGAGTGAGGAAAAGAGCAGAAAATATAATTTTTACTCATAAATAAGCGCTCTTGGCGTACGCTGCTTAGTTGTTATTTACAAATCATGATAAGTAATTTTCGTCCCGGTCAGAATTTGGATGGGTGACCATTTAGTGGCATATGAACTGAACGCTTCCGTGCTTCGGAGGGCACGTTAACATGTTGGTCCCGGTTATAACTTAAAAAGTGATCACAACATATTAGGCAGTACACTGCATTTTAGCAATATTTTGTCTCATTCTATAAACCATAGTAAGAGACAAAAGATTTCGAAGCCAACTGTACCAATGTTTAGGAGGAGAGGAAAAATGGTGCAAATAAATCGAAATTGTAAAAGAGAGACAGATGTAGGCGTTATTAACTTGGAGCGTATGCAAAGAAAGCGTAAATTAATATCCTTTTATTAAAAAGAATTGATGAAATTTTTGGCAAACTTCCGCCTTTGATTTACGGAGGACGTAATTTACATTCGTTTACGTCGGGAAGGGTTTCAAGAGTTCACTTATTTATACATTTCCGCCCCCACTAAAAATTGTAATTTAAAATGTAACAGTTCGGAAACGTTAGTTGAGGACTGATTTAAAAGACATCTAGAACGCATTGAACGAATCAAAGGGCGCATATCGACATAAGGGTGCGAGCAACTAGACCCTTCAATGGTAGACTAGTGGTGGTCGTTGGTTAGACTCACCACATCCACAACGATGTTGGAGACCAGCACCGGGAGGATGATGACGAAGATGTTCATGAGCGTGTTGCCGATGGCCATCATCGTGCCGCTGAAGTTCGGGGCCATGTCCATGTGGTTCACCTGGATATAACAAACATATTAAACATATTGCCCGGAACCATGACGCATCTAACTGCGTCGAAATATCGGGAGTCAACAAAACTCACAAATCATGGTAAATATCTCGGTAACACGAATAATAATATTAAATATATTACTAGTCAGGACTTGTTGGTTGTTTTAGTTAGTTCCAAAATATTGTTGAACCCTAATTTGTTTTTTCCAAAATAGTTGTTTTTTAAATTACTCTTTATAACATCACCATAACATTAGCCAGTGAAACTCCCGTTAAATCGGTCCAGCCGTTTCGGAGATTAGCGAGAAGAAACAAACAGAAAGACAGACAGAAGGACATTTTTTTTTAAATAGTCTGTATTTGTTAGAAGTACTTTCAAATGCATTAAGTAAAGACCTGTTATTTTGACACTTCAAACAAACACTTCAAATTTATTGATTTGTATCGATTGGCCTCTCAGCGCAGTCGGTAGTAGCTCTGCCTTCTGCGCTGCAGGTCGTGAGTTCGATTCCCACTACATATTAACACTAATGTATATTAATATGTATTATATGTTTGAAATACTATAAATGTACCAGTTTTTTTAGTTCTGATAGTACAAGCTATGCTTAGTTTCGGAATAGAAGACGTTATGTGAAATGTTAATGAATATTTATTATTTGATGACAGTTTGATGGGGCATCCCTTACCATCCACCCAGTGTGGATGCCCATGTGGCACCCCATCGCGACCACGAAGCAAATCACCACCAGGGTGGTGGTGCTGGCGTAGGAGGCGCCCACCAGGCACACTGGAACCCCCACTTGTGCTGGAACATGACATAATGCATTATTGACTCCGTTAGAAAACAGAATAGAATAGAAAAGATGATTCATTGTCTGAACTTAATGCTAAATCTTAACTGATTTAACAATAAACAAAAGTAATAACAAAATAAATATTCACGAACAGTCGCATTTCAGTTGGAATTCGGCAATGGTCGTGGGTTCAATTTCCACCAAGGACAAACATTTGTATACGAGTACATAGAGGATTCATCAATCACATACATAGGGTTCGGGCAATAAGAGTACGCACAGAAAAACGCTGCCAAATTCAAAAAAACCTGTTCAGCGCTGATTTTCAGAGTACCGCGAACGCTTTCAGATTGATCGTATAAAATTTTTGTCAAAATCGGTTTGATAGCTTAATTGTTAAATCAAAAGAACTGGAAAGTATGTCATCCATGTATACGAAATTGCGTATTTTGTTACTTTGAAAGCATTGAAGTTGATTTTTATTTCGATTTTTATATCAGTTACTTGTAAGTATTGTACTTCAACTAAATTGTAGTATTTCAAATAGATTATGATTTGAAAGATGTAAGTTGTTTAAGTAAGTGATCCAGTTTTCACTATCGCCCAAATTGTGAAAAAGTTATGTATAAATAAATGTAATTTTTAAGAAATTAATACTATTCGTCCCAGGAAGGAAACTTACAGATTGTGTTGAAGGTTATTCTAGCGACCTTCGTGCTTATGATCTTCTTGTTGGTGAGGTAGTCTGATATCACGCCGAACCCGAAGCTGGTGAGCAAGCTGGCCACGTATGGCAGGGACGAAAGGAGACCACTCTGTGAAGAGAAAACAATAATAAGTGACTATTATTGTTCACGGCGTTTTCTGGGCATATATTTGAGAGCTTGAGAAACTATTTTGAAGTTTACTTACTCTATTGAACTCTATTGAGCTACTTACTCTATTGAAAAGCTTCTATAAATTGGCTTTTCGGTATATGTTAGATTCACATCCAGGACAAGCATTTTTGTGAAGGTTGGGATTGTTTGTTCTGTGTCTGGATGTCAATAAGCAATATATTATGATTAAAAATGTACAAAAAAGAATTATATTTAGCGTTATATTAATTATTCAGGTTTTTTTGAAGTTTCTAAGACACCCGATGTCTCCGACATGGCTTAACGACTAGTATATCGGAGATTGACATCTTAACGTGCCCTAAGAAGCACGGAAGCGCTCAGTTCAAATGCCACTAAATGGTCAACCATCCAATTTCTGACCGAGCAGAAAGTTGCTTAACTTATATGAACTGTAAATAGCAGCTAAGCAAGCTACATATAGGTAAATAAGATGGCGCCACGTAAAGTGACCAAAACCATGAATGTTAACTCGAAAGTATAACTTACGGTTTTGACGTCAATCTTGAAAGTATAACTTACGCTTTTGACGTCAATCTTGAAAGTATAACTTACGCTTTTGACGTCAATCTTGAAAGTATAACTTACGCTTTTGACGTCAATCTTAAAAGTATAACTTATAACTTACGCTTTTGACGTCAATCTTGAAAGTATAACTTACGCTTTTGACGTCAATCTTAAAAGTATAACTTATATTATAACTTACGCTTTTGACGTCAATCTTGAAAGTATAACTTACGCTTTTGACGTCAATCTTAAAAGTATAACTTATAACTTACGCTTTTGACGTCAATCTTGAAAGTATAACTTACGCTTTTGACGTCAATCTTAAAAGTATAACTTATAACTTACGCTTTTGACGTCAATCTTGAAAGTATGACTTACGCTTTTGACGTCAATCTTGAAAGTACAACTTACGCTTTTGACGTCAATCTTGAAAGTATAACTTACGTTTTTGACGTCAATCTTGAAAGTATAACTTACGCTTTTGACGTCAATCTTGAAAGTATAACTTACGCTTTTGACGTCAATCTTGAAAGTATAACTTACGCTTTCGACGTCAATCTTGAAAGTATAACTTACGCTTTTGACGTCAATCTTGAAAGTATAACTTACGCTTTTGACGTCAATCTTGAAAGTATAACTTACGCTTTTGACGTCAATCTTAAAAGTATAACTTACGCTTTTGACGTCAATCTTAAAAGTATAACTTATATTATAACTTACGCTTTTGACGTCAATCTTGAAAGTATAACTTACGCTTTTGACGTCAATCTTAAAAGTATAACTTATAACTTACGCTTTTGACGTCAATCTTGAAAGTATAACTTACGCTTTTGACGTCAATCTTAAAAGTATAACTTATAACTTACGCTTTTGACGTCAATCTTGAAAGTATGACTTACGCTTTTGACGTCAATCTTGAAAGTATAACTTACGCTTTTGACGTCAATCTTGAAAGTATAACTTACGTTTTTGACGTCAATCTTGAAAGTATAACTTACGCTTTTGACGTCAATCTTGAAAGTATAACTTACGCTTTTGACGTCAATCTTGAAAGTATAAATTACTCTTTCGACGTCAATCTTGAAAGTATAACTTACGCTTTTGACGTCAATCTTGAAAGTATAACTTACGCTTTCGACGTCAATCTTAAAAGTATAACTTACGCTTTTGACGTCAATCTTGAATGTATAACTTACGCTTTTGACGTCAATCTTGAAAGTATAACTTACGCTTTTGACGTCAATCTTGAAAGTACAACTTACGCTTTTGACGTCAATCTTGAGGATGTAGTGGATGTACGAGGGCATCTGTGTGAAGAAGAATATGAACGCCACCCCGCTGCCGACGTGCGTGGAGAAGCTCGCCCACATCGGCCCCGAGGTGAAGATGGCTTTCCACGGCGCCTTCCTTCTTTTCTGCAAACAGTATTATTACATAGTAATCTCATGGGATAATCACGAACCCGCTGCTGAAGTTTAAATGAAGCTACTTAGAAAACTTTTATGATAACTCGAAGTAAAACAAAAAATTAATATGACGTCATGTGAGATCATTTATTTGGATAAGGTTCCATCTATGTACGCCAGAATAAGATCACTGTTCACTGTTGTTCATGTTGTTAATTGTTCACTTTTTCAAATTAAGGATCTATACTGTGATATACGGATATATCAAGCGAAATATGGAATACTAGCTACGCCTTGTGGTTTCAACTGCATATGACGAAATGTAGCCAATGTACTTGCTGATAATGTAGCTTTCCATTGGTGAAAGAATTATTAAAATCGGTTCCAGTGGTTGTCCAGGTGGTGGTTGTTGGTGGGGTCCAGGCATGAAAGCGTTACAAATAAACAAATTCACTTTCGCATTTTTATTATTACTTTGAATGTATTAATAAAATTAATTAACAAAAAATATATATAAATAATATTTGCGATGCTATACCAATAAAGTTTCTGCCCTGTTATTACAACTGGCCATTCACCGCCAAAATTGTGTCTCAATTGAGAATTGTAGAAGCCGATGAAATTACAGGTGCATGAGACATTTAATCTCCCAAAGTAATGGACGCTCCAAGTTGCGACTTGGGTTCATTCGGTAAGGGAGGACTTGAGTGGCGATTACTGTTTATAGGCGGTGGTAACCAGTTCACATTAGCATGTACCGTCATAGTATGTACTTAATTTATTTTAATGTTATTTACCTCACAGAGAGCTTCAATTACCTGAACAACTCCAGTATTAGTTTGTCCAGTAATAAAGTTCCTCTCGTCTTCAGATATAGTTTTGTGCTCTGATGGCGACGCGGATGCGAGAACTGTCAGCAGCACGAAGCAGAGGAGGCACAACACTCCGACAACCCAGAAGGTGACGGGCCAGCCTCCCACCTCGGACAACACGCCGCCGAGTTGAAAGCCAATGACATTGCCCAGGGTCGTTCCTGAGGATCAAATCATCATATCAAAATCATCAACAACAAATCATTATATTACACTTACATATCCATACATAAATTTCTTACACATAATGATAGGTAGTGATTTATTTGGGTGTACTGGTAATCCCTAATATCTAAGCTAGCCGAGCCTGTAACATAGGCATTAATCCCTTCTTACTGTTACAATATATTACAATATAATTAATGTAAATTGAGTCATTTAAGTATTTAACTTAATATAATTTAGAAATCAAATGGCAAACTATATGTCGTTTGATAGAAAAACAAAACTGATTAACGTTAGGTGGGCCGCCAGCTGATCCCGTTACTTAGTGGCGATTAAACGTAAAATAATCACGCCATCTTTGCAAATGTTTAAAAATATTTCAACATTCCATATGATGTTGAAATATTTCTAAAAATTTAACGTTAATACACTCATACCTCTGCACTAGGATTCCCTGTGTCGCAGATGGCATGGACAAACACATAAAGACAAGACAAACACCCAAGACCCGAGAACAAACTTCATGTTCACCACACAAAGTGTGCCCCGGCCGGGAATCGAACCCGGAACCCCTCGCTTCGAAGGCAGGGTTACTAGCAACTCAGCCACGGAGCCATATCACATAATTTTTTGTTAAATATCGGTTCTAGTATTATTAACGTAAATTATTAAAAAAATTACTGTATGTATACACATACAACCACATAACGATGGGAAAGCAAATAAAACAAACATACATTTGTAAACTTAGTCATAAGTTTCCTTCACTCTTTAGGCTTTGCCTCCAAGCCGACTAGGAGCGGCCACAGTAGGTGGCGGTGCCTTATGGGGGGCACCGCAACTGAGGCGGGCTGCGGTGTCGTATGGGCGGCACCGCAGCTGAGGGTTAGGGGCCGCGGCGGGAGAGGAGTGCCGGTATAGCGGTGCGCCGCTCTCCCTACCTTCCGCGGCCACGGCGGGGTCGCCACCGTTTGATGGCGGACGCGGTGGGGCCGCAGGGGAAGAGGAGTGTTGGTATTGAGAGGCGCCACTCTCCCTATCCTCTGCGGCCGTAGTGGCAGGCGACGGGGCCACATATCTGACCCGTCGCATGGGGACCTAGGGCGTCTGACACGGGGTAGTCTGACGTCCTATCGCTGGCATGGTCCCCGAGGTGGTTGCGACGCGCCTCGTGTCCTGGCGTGTCGTGGCGAGGGAGGATGGTGGCATTGCCATCCCAAGGAGGGTCCGGAAACGGGCAGCTGCGGCGGGATCGCGGATGTGTGTATAAACGTTCCCGTGTTCCCGCCACTAAGCGGCAGAGGAGGACACCGTGGAGTTTTAGTGGGTAGTCCCACATAACCGCTCTGTCTCCCCGTGGCAGGGCGGTATGCTAAGACATTTCTCCACGGAAAAAAAAAAAAAAAAAAAAAAAAAAAAAGGAGCGTTTCATTATCAACATTCGAGTATTAAGTAAGTCACTCACTCACATCTTCATCCTGTCATTCAATATTTACATTGTCACAAAAAAATGTCGCAGAATCAAATAATTACACAAAATTATTATCTTCTATTCAAACAAAATTAAAAAGATTTCGAGTCAAACAAAATGTTGTACAAGAGACGATATTTAATCTTGATGTTTGTTAACGATGTACAATTCTGAGTATACACAAAATAAATTTTCTTTTTGGTCTTTCTTAACTCTATAGCTAAAATGGCACTTATTCCTTCAATTCCCGAAATATAATGAGATTATATTATACGTATTTTTATCGATTTGTTAATAAGTAAGTTAATTGATATTAAATAATGGCATCACTGATTTGCATGAAGGACAGACTGACATACAAATGATAAATATCGTGTAAGTTTGAAGCGCCATTATTTGAATTTGGAAATGGAACCTTATACCAGTTATGTTATGACAAAGGTAAAATCGCATTAAAAGGGACAATGGCAGCAACACATCCAGTGGTCCCATAAGTGATTAGTGAAGAACATCTTATCCTAACTAATATTATAAATGCGAACGTGAGTTTGTATAATTGTTTGTTTGTTACGCTTTCACGCCTCAATTACTGAACCGATCGACCGATTTGGCATCGTTCTGAAATTTCGCAGACGATCAAACATCTCTAATGTTTAGATGAGGTTTTGACAATAAATTTTGAAAATTTAATTCCTGGGCAGTCCCACCATTTCTCGAAACAAATTATTATAATGAACATGAATGAATATGAATGAATATGAATCAGAGGTTGAACATACCCGTATAAACATAACCGCTGAGTGTAGCCCTCTCGCTGAGGGGCGCCCACTTGGACAGCAGGGTCTGTATCCCGGGGAAGGTGCCAGCTTGGGACAGACCTTGTAATATTCTGCAGGCGCTCACGGCTTTCCAACCTCCCTGAAAATATTTTCATATGAATTAAGCTAAAAATAATGGTTGTATTAGTGTGATGCCTATAAATTCTTGGAGTAAATCCCTTTGAGACAACGTATCTGCAAAAGGAATAATCCAGTTTCAAAGCGGTTTTATATATTAAAGTTGGTACTTAGATGGAGATTTTTATGCAATGATTGATGGACATCTGAGGAGTTATGCATTGTAAAGGAGCAACGCGATGCGCCTTCTCATACCTTATTGGGGGAGACCTGAGTCGTATTTTGTGTTTTTATAGTTGGAGGTCTTAACCCTATCTGCTCAAACTATCTCATTAGATACAACAAAAATTATGGTTATTGCTGCTAAAAATATAATTAATAAGATCAGTTGCATACAATTTTAAGAGTCCACAATATTGTCCTTAAGCAGGGGTTTCTTTTTTGTTAATATAATTGTGTTGTAGTATCTGTATAATATTCTGCTGGTAGCACAGGCACATGAAAACTTCCATCTCCATGTCTCAAATGCCGGGAACTATGCAATGAGATTTGCGTCTTGCTATCCAAGAAGATACAGATCGTATTGCTTACATTTCACATGTGTTAACTGTTCATTCAACTACAGATATCAGTATAGCTACGGATAACCAGTGCTACAGCAGCCCTACTTCTGTAGCAAGTACTGAGTGGCGGCGATTTATGCTCACATCACCATTCCTCAATTATATTTACTGATATTTTACATTTCTATAGTGCGGCACGAATAAACATTATCTCATTATAACTCATGTTAAAGTTATATGAGTCGATGAACTGCATCGATCGATTATAAACTCACCCATAAGGTAATGGAAGGCATCAGGAGGGTCACGATCCCGTTGACCAGCAAGGATATCTGCAGCGGCAGCTTGCCCCCCCACCGCTGGCAGACCAGCGCTATCGGGAACATCATTATGCAGTAGCCGACAAAGAACGAGGAGAGCACCATGTCTTGAACTGGCTTCGACCAATTATATCTCTGAAAGTATGTTGTCTTTGTAAAAGGACATGTTTTGATTTGTATTTGTTATATTTCACTATAAGATTGGTTATTGATAAAATGTATGTACTCGTAACTTGCACGTTATAATAGAGATCGGTTTTCGCTGCGAGTTAAATACAGACGTATACATGCAGACGTACGCCTTTAGTATAGGGATAGGACTGCCAGATAAAATGGTTGGCAGTGCATGTATACAGACATTTCACACAGCGCCATCTAGCCCCAACCTACTTTGTTCTATGGGAACCAAATTACTAATAAAATACTTTGTTTTGTAAATAAATTCTTATACGTCATAAACGTCACCTGCCTTAAGTTTCTAGCAGATGACGATAATGATGACGCAAATGAGAGAAAGTGTGTAAAGAGATGGTACAAGCTGATAAGGGGTGAGGAGTGGTTATGTCTATACCCATAAACTTTAGCAAAACGATTCCTCCCCTACCGATGTTTGGGAAATTCCGAGTCTCAACGCAATGCACCCATCACTTTGAGACAAGAATGTAACGTCTCATGTATATAATGTCACCAGCAGAACCAGTGCAAGATTTCCAGGTAGTGCCAGTACTTCGTGGCACAAGTTCTAATGCTATTTTTGGTTGTTCGTTTTATATAACTACGTGCTATATGGACAAAATGTTCCCCACCAAATGGTTTTAAAATCTTTAAAAATGACTTACCCTGTACACGGTCCATTCAACACCATCATCAGGTTCGCTTCCAGTATTATTACTATTACTTTTTATATCACTATCGGTAAATTCTGAGGCATTTACACCAGTGACATAAACTGTATCATTTTCGGTGATATTCTGACTGGTCATGGCTACTATGGTGACCCCCAGGTGCCCTCGGGCCACGAAGCTGATGGTTACGCATATGAAGAAAATAACCAGTTGTACATGCCGAACTCCAAATTTGCTAACCGTGGGAACTTTTGCTTTTTCTGAAAATATTATACAACATTTAACTTCAAAGATATTTTTTACTTCTAATGGAAATATCTTAATATTATTAGATATGGTTACAAATAAATACAATTTCGGCATTGATAAATCAAATTGTTTTCAATATTTTATCCATAACTTCTTCATAACTCAATACTCAATTTCTTTTTTTTTTTTTTTGCTTTTCATAATTGATAATTCCATGTTCCATAACTTGGACATCCCGAAGTTGTGGAAAAAAAATTTAACTCTTTGCCAAACAGTGGAAAACCTTATTGAAATAAAAGTTATTTTATACATTATTTTCTACACCTTTTTTGTACTTATCTTGGTTGTGTAACTATGTAAGTATGTTAACATAACAAAAAATCATAGAAATTAGTAATTAAAGTCCTAACTATTATACAGCTACGTATGCAAAAATTAAACTATATCTTCTCTCACCTGAAATAGTCTCTTTTTCATTCGTCGGTACTTTAATATATTGATCTTTAAATTTTTCCGCTGAAGCCATATTGTTCATTAATATTGTTAATTAATCGAATGCAAAATCACAAATGCGAGCTATCGGAGCGTAATTTAGAAGTTAAGTGCTTATACAACATACCTTTCACACTAATCGTATTTCTAAACAAAGAATAATTTTCCGAATGAACAAATAAGACAGTTCATTTACGTAGATACATTTGGATACATCTACTTAAAGCTATTTTTACCACACGCAAGAAACTGAGATGGACAACTAAATCATCACCAATAAAAAATTTAAATAAGCTTTTTTTGCTCTAGTCTCCTAAATGGCAGCCATCCCAAGAAATACAACTGAATTGATAACCTTTGTAAGTCGTTTGAAATAAGTTCCTTATGACTCGAGCTTCTTTTTCTTGTGATGTGGATTCGAACAAAAAACTTCAAGTTATTTTTAAAGAAATGATTCCCTCACTTAATACTGTAAAATACCTGCTTTGAAACTGTTATTGGCAAGATGTATGTATTATTTCGGTTGCGCATTCAGTATTTGTTTGTTTATATAAGGAATAAGTTATGATAGATCTGAAATTATTAGTTTGTACACCTAAGTCTAGCTTGTGTGAGCAGTTGAATGACCTGCCACAAAAAATATTATTATATAAATACATAAGTTCTGTTACTTTTATTGTAATAAATTATGTGGTTCACCTTGGATAAACCGACAATTCCTGATTAAAACTGTATTGTCTCTCACTCAATTAAAAACATGTTATAAAGTGGTATTTTAATGTTAATGTCTCATACATAAATGACAAAAAAAACAATATCAATACATTTTGTTGTCTGTCCGGATCTATGATAATCTCTTCCCCTCTCTATACAGAGGCAGGTCTGTCTGTCATTAATCCGTACATTGCCTTTGAAAAATATACCATAATGGTATTGTATAATACCATTTTCTTTTAGGACGGAACTAAAAATTTATGACAGAACTGCCTGGCAATTTAACAAAGTATAAACAATATTTTATTTTCTTTTTAAAATTCTTCCTGTTTTTATAAAATACCTTTTCGCAACAGTTAATGTCGCCCTTTACTTTAAATGTTGTTCCTCAGAGAACCAGTTTCTTTATTTTGGTAAATACTCGTAAATTTATTCTTCTTGTGTTATCCAAAGGCCATAATCCAATTTTTTTGGATGACTTTGTTTGGGGTTTCCATTTTATTATTACGTGTCGTGTACCTCTGTGTGTTGCGATTATAGAGCCATATATTGAATAATAGATAAATAATTCATGGACATATTAAACAGTAAAGTGACGGGACGAGCTGAAGGCCCACCTGATATTAATTGGTTACCTCCGCCTCTGACCGAAGTATGAGAAGACCCAAGTCGTACCACGTTGCGCCCGTCACCCAAGACGGGAATGATACGTCTCATGCGCATGTGATTTAGTCCCAAATTTAGTATCACTTGACGTTTGTCTGGTGAGAGAATCGTATCTACGACCTACAGTGTAGAACATACCTATTAACTGATCTGTGCCGCCATTCATATTGATTTATTACACTTTTTATCATGTTACCACCATGTTAGCTTGCACCTTCTGCCTTTTCATCTCTTGATGATAAAATTATTATCTGAAATAAAGTAGTGCCAGTGAGATAACAGTATCATTACAATAAAAGAGGTAATACTGAGCACACAGAGCAAAGCTTTATTTATCAAACGAACATACATATTGAACTAAAAGCAGGAACAATAAAAAAACAGTAGTCATTTATTTGACATATTTCTTTTTAATCTACTATGACATTAGTGTCATGATATTTTATTTCGTATCAAACTCTATTATCTAATAACTGCATTATTAGATAAAGCTTACCCGCGGCTTCGCTTGCGTTAATGTGTATTTTGCCAACCCATACAAAGTTTACCCCCTTCCTCACACACCCCTATTAGTTATAACTAGAAAAAATAGCCTATAACCGTTCCATTATAGGACCCTTGGCCCATCTATATCTAGGCATGAAAGCGTAAAAACCAAACGGCTCCGTGGCTTAGTAGCCCTGCCTTCGGAGCCTTCGGGTTCGATTCCCAGCCGGGGCACACTTTTTGTGGTGACCATGAATTATGTTCTCGGATCTTGGGTATATATCTTGTGTTTCTGTGTTTGTCCATGCCATCTGCGATACAGGGAATCCTAGTGCAGAGGTATAACTGGGTAAAAGATTTAAAAAAACTCACTTTTGCATTTTGGTATATTAAGTGGGATTAGGGTTTGGTAAGAGACTGGTATGTTCTCAACAATTGAGAGTGTATGGGCTTTGACGGACTACGCAAACTCTGTCTAGATTGGTAGATTAACTTAGTTCGTGCCTTGAGATCTCATACTTACATTTCAAGTAGCAAGTTGGAGCACAAAGCTGTATACTAAATAATATAATAGGTCAGGCAGTCAGGGAGGCTTGGTCCCCCAAGCCTTCCCAGGCTTTAGGGGCAGGCTTTGGGGGATGTTACTCGTGTCAGTATGCGAATACCCCAGAGTCCCCCCACGTGGTGCGAAAGAAGCAACCCAAAGTAGCAGTAGAACTTGTGGCAGGATCATACGGAGAGGTAAAACACACCTGGTTATCTACCGCCAAACATTGGTACACTCGCGGTGCTATGTTGCGGTGGAAGGGTGTGGGTTCCGGTGAAATTACAGATACCTGAGGCGTCACATTCTCGTTTCACAGTTAATGTCGTGCAATGTTATATGGTCATCTTTAATACTTTTAAAGTACCTGAGTCGTATTTTTGGTGTTTATGGGCGATGGTAGCCATGAACACCATGTGATGGTTGTACTATTCGTATCTGGCTTTTAATATTTCTCAAGTGTTTTCTGTGTACGTAAATATATCTTGTAGTTTTATAAGAAAATAGTAGATTCATAAATATATATTATAAATATTTTCAATATTTCAAATTTCTATGAGACAACCTTGAGTGTACGCTCTATCAAAATACAAAAAAAGATATATCCAAATCGCTCCACGATTGAAGGGAAAATCGAATTGAATTGAGAAACTCCTTTATTGCAGTCGGGTAGAAAGTTGAGTGGAGTGGAGTGGCTTTACGAGTAACGGCAGTGCTGAAGAACTGGGCATTGACCACACATCTGAAAAAGACTGGGTATACAGAAAGTTCGATATATGGGTGCCTCGAACTAAAACTGAAAGAAGACTAGCCTCACAGATCAGTTGGTAGGGACTCTACCTTCTTCGCTGTTGGTCATGGGTTCGATTCTCAAAACAAGCATTTTTGACGAACATTGTTTGTTCTCTGTCTGGGTGTCCCCTCCAACAGGGGTTCCGGTCAGGGCCCACTTTGTGACATGAGCGTACAGTTTGTTCTCGGGTCTCGGGTGTTAATCTTGTGTTTTTGTGATATGAGGATATGAGTGTGGAAACGTTACTTTTTTAAGTTCTCAAGTGTATTTTCCATATCTTTATTTTTGAAATAACAATTGAAATATTTTTATTTCCATTATAGTACATATATATAAAGTTACAGTTAAGGACAGACATGATAATTTGAAAAGGATTGTTTACAGAAAATAGTTACAACAGGTTTATAATAAGTTTAAAAAAGTGTTTGAAGATCCTGCCTACCCTTCAGGGAAACCATATCATCAGTCATATCTCCAATATAAACCTAAGTATTTGTAAAATGAACATTAATTATCAAATCATTATGATAAAAATTAATTATTATAACAATTCGTTATGATTTATCTCTTAACTACCATTGCTAACAATTAACTTTATTAAGCGTTATACAATAGTTTTATCAACTAATTTAATTTAATTTAATTTAATACAGCACTTATTAATACAGCACTAATTTAATTAAATACAGCACTTATTATATTATATTATTCTATATTAAATGTTTTTCTAAGTCGCTCTAATGATTCTTAAACATCTTAATGGCAGTGTTACCTTTAATACATACAGATTTTATAATAACTGGAAACAGATAAAATCATTTAGAGGATTTTAATATTTACAAAAAATTATTATTACTAATTATTATATTTTACATTTTCATCGAGCTTTCTTGCTATTTTTTCTTGTTTTTCGTCGGCCTTTTCAATTTCTGTAAAAAAAGGTACCTATATATTATTGTATATATTCAGGTTATCGAAATTGTGAGAATAAAAATTAGTAAACACTCCATCTATCTATCATCTATCCGGCTAGTAGTTCAATTGTCAGTCGGTCCAAACGTACGGGTTCATTTAATATACATTATACACACCGGCACAATTAGCGGAACAGAAAAAAAAGTGAGTCTATGAGATAATAACGCATATATTTGACGAAAATGTAATTAGACACAAAATAACAAATTGATTAACATCTTTTAACAACGACTTTGAAAAGTCTTCGTTATTTTTTATTGAGAAATAAAGAAATTTGATATAAGTGAAATTTTTAGATGATTATGAACCGTGATGGTTCATAATCATCTAAAAAATAAAAAAGTAAGCATTAAATGATTTAACAATAAAATTAAAGCAAAATTAATAACGAGTGTTTCCCCCTCTTGGTCTGATTACGGTTTCCATTCGTCTGGGCATGCTACAGATTATGTTATCGATGATTTCTTGAGGCAAAAGCTCCCACTCCTCAAGTAATGCGTTTCCAAGTTCATTCAGATTGTTGGGGGGTGGCATTTTGGATTTAACCCTTCTTTTTAGCAAGTCCCAGACATGCTCTATCGGATTCATATCGGGGGAATTTGCTGGCCACTGCATCACCGGTATACCTACGTGGCTCTGATATCCCTATACCGATTGTGCACTATGAGCACGAGCATTATCTTGCATTAGAATAAAGTCGTCACCAATAAATGGGGCAAATGGTACAACATGTTCTTCTAAAATGTATCTGATGTATCGATCTGCTGTCATGGTCCCTCCTGTGACTATCACTAACTCCGTGCGAGCTCCCAAACATATCCCTCCCCAAACCATAATCGAGCCGCCCCCATAAGCCACTGTGTGTTCAAAATTAGACTGTATGTGGCGTTCTCCTTTGCGTCTCCATATTCGCTGTCTCCCATCGATCTGTTTTAAAAGAACTCTGCACTCATCAGTAAAGAGAACCTGCTGCCATTCGTTCAAATCCCAATGACGATGTTCTCCCAATGATGATGTGTTCCGCTAATTGTGCCGGTGTGTATATAATTCAAGCCGCTTTGATGCATGCCGTCTCAATAATTACTCAAGTTAATTGTTGGTTAATATCAATAAAGTTAATTAAGCCCTGCAGGTAACAATACATCCTATTATTATCCCATTATCAGAACGAAATAATGATTTATTTGTTGAATGATTATTATGAATAATAATAATGATGTATTTATTGTATTTGAGAGTAAACTTAATATATTTAAAAGACAAATTTTAGATTTTATATTAAGTACTATATATATAAAATCGAAATAAATAATTAAATTTCGCTCTTTTATCTTTCTCAGCAAAGTTTGAATACTAGTTTATGACATAAAATAATTTAAGGTATAAAAATTGGCTGTACTTAAAGTATTTTTATTTGATTTTTTATTGAGGAATACCTACAGTTCGTATTATATATTATAGCAAATAAAAATCAGTACCTTATTGATTTTCTAATGAATATGCTGTAAATACAATACATACATAGTCTGATTTTAATTTTGATTATTCTATTATATTAAATATGTTCCGTATGTGTGCCGTAATATATAATTACTGGTTAATTGCGGATGACCATTTTAAGATGACCTGAAAAGAGTTCTTACTTAGTACTCCTCCGCTAAACTTCTATTGGATTAGTAAATACTTAACAAAAGTATCGAATCGTATTTTGCCTCTCCACGAGGCATCTTTACGTTATCTCGAGTCAACGCTCCTGAATATGCCTCGTGGAGGCGAATAACGTGCCGATTTATTGTTCATCCACAAAAATGTATTCTACCTACGTCCGTTATAGAGTTTGAAACCATCAAGCCGATGATGAAGACTCCGTGGCTGAGTTGCCAGTAGCCCTGCCTTCGAAGCGAGGGGTTCCGGGTTCGATTTCCGGCCGGGGCATACTTTGTGTGGTGAGCATAGAGTTTGTTCTCGGGTCTTGGGTGTTTGTCTTGTGTTTCTGTGTTTGTCCATGCCATCTGCGACACAAGGAATCCTAGTGTAGAGGTATGAGTGTGTAAACGTTACGTTAACGTAACGTTACGATGTGCCCCAAACCAGTTATATTAGAAAGGACATAATGCGAAGATGGTTTAATACTACCAAAAAATGCATCAGGCACAAAATGTATTTCTTTTTTAGCGTAGCAAAGCGAAGCAAAGTTACTTTCGCATTTATAATATTAGGTAGGATAAAGTTAGGATACCATTTCCGTGTGCACCGTAGAAGTTCCACGGCTGCACTTTCCCTTTCATGAATACCACGAACATGGTGTTTGTCACAAACTGCAGCCCGGCGAATATGAGAAACACGATCTGCCATCTGCGTTGATTCGCCTGGAAGAAGCATAAATTGATAAACTTGTACAACGTTTGTTTGGAGGTCGGAAAAGTTGAGGTGACTTGCATTACTGTGGTTACTGTGGTAAGGTTTTTTTTTTTAATGGACTACTTTGTTGAAGGCAAATGGCCTGGACAGCTTTACCTGGGCTTTTGGTGAGAGAGGATGGCTCTCGACAGACTTAATAAATAAAAATAAAATATTGTAAAAGCAAACCTAGGGCACGACAAGCAAGGGCAAACCAAGAGCAACCACAGCAAACTAAGAAGCAACAAAAAGATTGTCCGACCCCGCCGGCGGGGTGAAGTGAACCCTCGGAACCCTTAAGCGAATGAATCTCTGATAATTTGTTATATTTAACCAACTTAAAAATTGATGATTTTCTCAACTCAGCTGTATATTTTTTTTGTATGTTTGTTACTCATTCTTTGCCAATAGTGAAAGTTAATATATTTTATTTTTAATTACTTGATAGGGTCTGCCTCCAAGGTCCATCGAAACAATTTTTTGAAGGTAACAACTAGAAGAATATTTGAAGCGATCATCAATTTGGCTGCTTAGTCTTAATCTAACTTCAAACAATTTCAATTAGATTAAGCTTTGATCCGTAACGGAAACCACAGCTTTATTTTCTTCTAAAAGTAGGTGTAGTCACCATGTCATCTTGAACAATATTGGAGACTATGACGGGCACAAGGAGACTGATCAGGTTTGCCATCATGTTCCCCAGCGCCATGATGGGGCCGGCAAAGTTCGGAGCCAAGTCTATCTGGTTGATCTGAAAAACATATTGCTTCTGTATTAGCCTCTAATGTTCCCGCTGCAGTAGCCTGTAATGTTCACTCTCTGTAATTGAGAGTGAGGGGGTTTGATCTACCACGGGAGCTCCATACGTATTAGTAGATGCTATGTCTTTGAATTTTTGTTTCGAAGACAAGCCCGGTTTTGTCTGCCTGGCAAATTCCATATATTTCCATATATTTATGAAAAAAGTCCATATGTTTATGTCAGACATTTCCAAAACCCTGTAATTTGATAACACTTGATATGTAATTAGGTCAAATAATTTTTTGAAGACATAATATGGCGCCCAAAAACAGCCATTTAATTTTTTTATCGCCAGCGTAACTCTACTATTCACTACATACTAAAATCTATCAAGACTTTAAGGCTACATAGCCTGGCTAAGAATACATACATCGATTACGTTTATCGAGTGTATGTTTGTATACACTCGATAAACATAACCCTCCTTCTGGCGCAGTCAGGTAAACCCCTGGCGCAGCTCCTCACACACGAAGAGTAATGAAGAGTAAGAGTATCCACGTACATGGAAGCCCACGTGCACCGCGGAGTGCAGCGCCATGGTCAGCACGAGCATGGCGACCGCCGGCACGGTGCTGCCCACGAAGCTAAACCCGATGAGGAAAGCACCAGACACCACCAGACCTGGAATAGTATTTTTTAAACTTCGGGGGGTCCAGTTGCTCGCGTCCATAGGTGTGTATCCTTTGATTCCCTACACGTACCCCCTGGGTGGTGCTAAAGGAGCAACCAAAAGTAGCAGTAGACCTTGTGCCAAGTTCGTCCGGAGAGGTACTGCCACCACATCTGGAATCTGCCGCCAAGCAGTAGTGGTTGCATTACTGTGTTCCGGTGGAAGGGTGTGGCTGCCGGTGAAATCACATGCGCATGAGGTCCATCACCACCATCAGGTGGGCCCTCAGCTCGTTCCGAGACAATATTCCTGGCTTCGTAGCTCACTTGCTTGGCTCTGCCTTCTGCACTGGTCGTGAGTTCGATTCCCACCCAGGACAAGCATTTGTGTGACGAACATAAATGTTTATTCTGTGTTAAAAAGTTATGAAACTAAAAGGTAAAATTGTAAGAATAATAAGTGACTGATTAAAAAAACGAAAAAACCGACGTCAATCTTTCATCCCTTTTCACCCTTACACCCTATAATTTGAAACATCCATAGGCTCTTATTTAGCGAACACAAAAGTCAAAGAAAAGCAATATACGCAATTTCATATTTTTTTCCTATGTTTTTCAGTTATGTTAATTAAAAATTTTAAACAAACCGATTTTAATAAAAAATTTATTCCTATCTGAAAGTAAAATTAAAAATAGAAAATTTCCAAAGTGGTTAAAAGTTAAACTCACAGCAAAAATATTTAATATCCCAACCAAGCAAATCCTAACAAAGTCGGTGTTCAAAAATTCATGAAAGATAAAAACCAACTAAGTGAGATTCTTAATCGCACTCTGAGGGTTCTGTATCTATTTTATTTTTTAAATAAGTCCAGTTCTTTTGTTAAGATTTAAGATTCAAACTACTCTTCGGTGATAGTATTTTTTCATATATTCTTTTGCTTCATTGTTCTAAAGTCAAAAAGATTTCGGGGCAAAAATCTTATTTGACTTTAGAAGCGTTTAATATTTTTGCCCCTAAAAATTGTATACCCTTACCAATAGTATTAGCGATCCTCCGAATGTTAGCGATGCTCAGCATCTTCCTGTTGGCCGCGAAGTCGGCAGCCACCCCGAACGAGAGCGCGGTCAGGTACATCGCTATGTACGGCAGCGACGAGAGCATCCCATTCTGAAACCAATCGTGTTTTTCTTGTATAAATAAACGTTTACACACTCATACTATTTACTAGGATTCCTTGTGTCGCAGACAGCATGGACAAACACAGAAACACAAGACTAACACCCAAAATCCGAGAACAAACTTCATGCTCGCCACACAAAGTGTGCCCCGGCCGGGAATCGAACCCGGGATCCTTCGCTCCGAAGGTAGTGCTACTAACAATTGAGCCATGACGCCTGATATATATGTTTATTTTGCGTTTCTCGGAAACGGCTCTAAGGGTTTGGATAAAATTTTGTGTTTAGATAGGATTTTGATGTTTAAGTGTACCTGTATATTTCTTGTGAAAAGCATATTTTTATTTTTTTTATGAACTATGCTTAAAATAATTAAAGCACCATCTCGGACTGCCTCCACTAATATTGTAATACCCGAACAAGGGTCCATAATGTGAAACTCAGAATGTAAACCAACAATATTACCTTGTACCATTATGAGAAGCAAAAAATGTATTGAGTATTAATTTTTGGTAAAAGATGGACTTACATGACATTATCCAAGTATGAACATGTTCGGCTCACCTCCAATAGTACCAATGTAATTATTGTGTTAATCAATATGTAATTCGTATCTAATAAATATATTACGACGACATACGACTTTACACAATAGCGACGCTCGTTCGCTCAGGTACTGTATTTGTTATCTTAGGATTGTGCCTGTTTTTGTAGAAATTTTATGTTTATCTGTCCGCTGACCGAGTAATCCATATATTAGTGATCCATATAGTGATCTGTTTGGTTAAAATAAGGAAACTTGTAATGTTATGGAATGATCAACAATAGCACAACATTATTGGAAAGAGAAAAGGAAGGGAGGCATTTATACCCTGCAGTGGGATCAAACAGGTTACAAAAATACATCCTGGATCTGCGCGTTGACTTTTATATGCAACTAAAGAGATGGTTCGGTGACCCGCCTGATGTTAAATGGTTATCAGTAAAATATTATAAACTACTAGCTACGCCCCGCGGTGTTACCCGCCGTTCTCCGGGATAAAAACTAGCCTATGTGTTAGTCAAGGATATAAGCTATATTTGTACCGAATTTCATCCAAATCCATGTAGCCGTTTGAGCGTGAAGGAGTAACAAACATACACGCACACACACTTTCGCCTTTATAGGATAAGTGTAATCTTGTGTGCATGTAACGTGCCTAAGGAGCTCCTGTGACACGTTATATGCTCACGAATATGTTTACTTACGTCTGAAATTTGACGGGTCCAAACGATACACCAGCTTTATGGATAAAGGAGTTTGCGTTTGACATCTACCACTACGTTAGTACGGGAGAACATAATTATTGTGCTTATATCAGGGCTTGTGGTTTGCATTAAACTTTCAAGGGAGCAGTTTAACCCCGGTTAAACCACAAACGCTAATGAGCTGTACAGAGGAATAGCTTCTCTATAATCTACAGTACCTACAGAATATTGTTGCGCAGCGGTTATTAGGGATTTGTGGTACAGTCGCTTTGTTGTGTTCCGGTGGAAGAGTGTGGGCAGCGGTAAAATTACAAGCACTTCAATTCAGTAGGAGACGAGCTTATATTTTTATTACACTTATTTTAAACGAAAATGTTTGTATGTGTGTGTTTTGTTGCTCCTTCAGGTTTAAACGGCTCAACGGATTTGGATGAAATTTGGTACCAAGATAGTTTACATCCTGGATCCTGGATACATTGGCTACTTTTGATCCCGGAAAACCAGTTTTCCAGTACACCTACGTCACTCATTTCACTTCCTTAAGGGTGGAACTTCTTCATGAAATGTCTGTGTTCTGTGAAACCTTTCGGAAGTGTACCCTATGAAATTAGAAGAACAATAATTGAAATTGGTCCACAGTGGAAATAAATCGAGTAGCAAAAATTTAACATTTTATAGATGGTTAAAACTACAGTAAGTTTTCATTCTTTAGCTTGTCTTATTAGTAAATTTTATGAATATGTTTATTTGTATGTGTAAAATATAATATGTCCAAGCGACACTTGAAATGTAAAAGAATAAATGAGTTTGAGCTTCATCCTCATTATAAGTCCAAAATGCTTAGGATTATCTTAAGCATAAGGCGTAAGCACACCTTGCTATGTTCTCTTATGACAACGGGCCCTTATAACAATATTCCTCACTGTTTTCTTTCACAAGCCCCATACATTAGCTCTATACCTATTTTTATATTACGCTAATAGATTTTGACCAAATATCTAAGCATAAAACATTGTCTTTGTTTGAATGTGGCTTAAAATCCGTTCCTTTGATATAATTTTGAATGAAATGAAAACGCCTGAGCTACCTTAATGTTGGGCACAAATTCTGAGTGCTTTCGCCTGTTCATTTCCTAATTCAACTAACAGATAAAAGTATGTAAATTGCCATAACAACAAAATTTCTCAACTATAAAGCGACAAAATTGCTATGGGAATCGTATTACGTACAAATTAATAATTGATATAATTTGGTGTAACCAAAATAAATTATAAAAGATTGTTATTTTCTCGATGTATTTAATAATTCCAGCTCTGTGTAAGGTTGAGAAAACAATCTTTAGAATAAATAACACAATAACTCGTCGTTATTATACCTACTAACTCAGTAATTTATGAACCAATACTACAATATTATTACGATTTACATCCAGAACATTCGAAGTATCCACATAAGTTTGTTAAGCACTTAAAGAAACGATACTTCTTTGTAACTTTAGTGAGTTATTTGTAACGTCGCGTTCTTTGTCATGTCTATTTATGGGTTATGTAATGGATATATAGACTGTCAACATTTGATATAAAGGACTTTATGTTTTGCTGCCCCAAAATTATAACAAGACACACAATATTATTTGCGGTTTCACATTCAAACTCAAATTAAGCATTTCAATCAAAATTCACTTGTTAGCAGCTTGCATAGATGTTACAATAAATAATTTCAAACACTTAATATTTTTTAGAAAAATAAAAATTCGTTTAATAAATTTATTATTAACCTCTAATAATAAGAGAGAGAGAGACAATATTTGAGTTCTATAACACAAATATTCTCTCTCTCTCTCACACACACACACACTTTGCATTGCTTTTGTTATGGGCGGAGGTAACCACTTAATATCAGTTCATCCCGTCACATCTGTTACATAAAAAAAAGATACTTTATTGTTTAAATTTGTTGTTCTTGTGTTGTAATCCTAATAAATATAATTCTATTTTTCTATTCTATTCTGTAATACCTTCTTGATCTCCACGCCCAGCACGTAGTTCATGTAGGTCGGTATCTGCGTTAGCACCAGCAGGTACCCGGCGGCGCTGCCGGCGTGCGCCGCCACCAGCCCCAGCACCGGCTTGCTGGTCAGGATGTGCCTCCAGGGCACTCGCCGCTTCTGTCAAGTTTTACCCAGCACCATCATGAGTTGGGAGTATAAGCAATGTAGCTCCGAAATAAGCATAGGTAGTTATGTGGTGGGAATCATATTTGAGACAATAATGTCATCAGACAGACAATGATATCTTATTAACTATTATAATTCCAAAAAAGGTGGAAGTTCCCAATACAGTTATATTTTTTTATGTCACCCTTCCATTGGAACACAGCAATGCGAGTGAACCACCGCTTGGCGGCAGATTACCAGGCATGGAGGCAGTACTTCTCCTTGCGAACTTTGCACAAGTTCTACTGCTATTTCTATTTTTCTCTGTATTTATTTTATTTTAGCTTTGGATTTTTTTTACATGTCTAGTATAAAATAAATCTAAAGATAGAAAACTAATAGTCTAGGAGCCCGTGAACCCAAGACCTTCGTTATTTTATAAAAGCTGAAAGTTTGTCAGCGCATGCTCCCAACAGAGATAAGATCCCTAAGAAATTGAACGCTTCATAAGCCCGTATGTCTAATAAAACATCCAACAGTTCTTATCCAACACAATGTTGATAATGCTCATAGTTTAGTGTATATATACCTTCGGAACTACGTCAGCGTTGGCACCTTCCATTATGAACGTCATCTCCTCAGTGGTAATGCTCGGGTGCTCGTGAGGAGACGCGGCCCCGAGCCAGGCCAGCAAGCAGAACGAGAGCAGGCTGAGTATGCCGCAGAACCAGAAGGTAGCTGGCCAACCAAAGGCTGGACTACCCGCAAACAGGCCAGATATTTGGAATATCACTATTGTTCCAAATTGTGATCCTGGGAATATCAAAAAATAAGAACAATCCAGAGAAAAAGATAAATAAAGATTTCTTTGGTGTTCAAAGAAATCTTTTTTTTTTTTCTATACCGAATTTTTTGATCATTTCAGTTAAGCAATTCTCCGCCCGGTCACAATTTGAATGGGTGACCGTTTAGTGGTATTTAAATTGAACGCTTGCGTACTTCGGAGGGCACGTTAAGATAGCGGTCCCGGCTATTGTAGTCTATATGTCATGTTGAAGGCCTTCAGGCGGCTTGTAAACTCCAACACCAGAGTTGGCCACATACACACAAGAAAAGATGAAGGATGGGCTTTTAAGGACGGAACGGGTTGGCTGCCCACTTAATGATAAGTGGTTACTAATGCCTATAGTTAACTATAATACGGCTAAATATAATACGGCATTGTAATTTCACCGGTACCCTTAAAACGAAACAGCATCGCGACTGCGCCGCTGCTAACCGGCAGATTAAACTATCATCAATGTACTGATCTAGGCGGTATGGGATGTAACGTTTAGATCAGTATAACGGTATCCTAGACGTAACCGTACCAGCCTCTAATGTTCCCACTGCAAGGACACCGGCCTACTCTCCATAATTGAGAGTGAATGGGCTCTGATCTACCACGGGAGCCCAATCCGGATTGGTAGATGTCACATGCCGTCGAATTTTTGGTTCTAAGACATGCCGGTTTCCTCACGATGTTTCCCGTCACCGTTTTGAGAACGTGGTATTGCGCACATAAATTTTTTCAAGTGAAAAAACTCATTGGTGCACGTGTGGGTTTGAACCAGCAACCTTCAGATTGAAAGTCGGCGTCTATGCCCCTGGGCCACCACGCTCCTATCCTAGACGGTTGGGTGTTAAATCAAAATAACTGGAAAAAATATTTCATCCAAGTAAACGACATTGCGTATTGCTACTTAGAAAGTATTAAAAAAAAAAAAAAGTTTACACACTCATACCTCTGCACTAGGATTCCCTGTGTCGCAGATGGCATGGACAAACACAGAAACACAAGACAAACACCCAAGACCCGAGAACAAACTTCATGCATATTACACAAAGCGTGCCCCGGCCGGGAATCGAACCCGGGACCCCTCGCTTCGAAGGCAGGGCTACTACCAACTAAGCCATGGAGCCGTCAAGAATATTGAAGTCAATTTTATTTTTTTATTTTTTAATCATCTATTCAAAAGATTTATTGAAAGTGTTGTGGTCCAATAAAAATATGTGTACATATAATTATACTGGTCGTTAAGAACAAAATGACAATTATAATTACCCGCCACTGCCGTTATGTAAAGTAACGCCGTTAACACCTCAGGGAATGACACTGAGGACCGTTGTTAATTGGTATTTTAATTAGCATATTAAACCACCACTTGTTAACGTGTCGCCGCCAATTTCCTCATGGATAGTCTCACTTTTAAAGCAAATAAATTACGGACATCAAACCCTGTTAAATAATTTTCTAGACCTCAGATTATTTAGAGATCTGAATTTTTTTTTTTAAACTTTTACACACTCATAGTGCAGAGGACTAGGATTCTTTCAGCTATACGCGGCTGAAACCGCGGGGCACAACTAGTTTTAAATAAATATGTACCTAGGAGATCATGATTTCTTAAAACTAATTATAGCGCTTGTTCAAACCTTATCCAACCCTCCATGGGGAAGAATAAGAACGAAACCCCTAATAGAAGGATTACGTTCTTTACGCGAGCATGATCCCTTTTACAAAGTAAGTACTCCAATCTAAATAACATTTTCCTTATTATTTGGATCGGAAGCTTTGTACCATTCTCAGAAAGCTTGTTAAAGAAGCGTAAACAATTTCCCATAAAAGACCCATTGACTTTGCAATCGGAATCATGGTATTTGTAATTTATTTTTGTTTCTAGTGTTTATGTTACGGGCACCATTTGACACTTGTACTGTAAGTGATTAGGAAGAAGAGCGGGGCGCGTCTTCGTGGATGTTAGTTGGAGTGACAGAATGTGGAAGATGGCTGGCAGATAGTAAATGCAAAGAGCCAGAATCTGAGAGATAAGCACATGTCCAGATTGAGACTAATAGAAATTCATCGTAATTGTCTGATGATTATGGTGATGATGACTCTCTATCCTTATGTCTTAGATTGATGGGTGCAACAAAAGGAACTTGGTCTTCCGATCTTAATTATGACACCGTATAGCTGTTGTTATTAGCAGAGGTAACCACTGAACATGAACGTTAGATAGTCTTGCTGTTATCCTTAATAAATCATTTATTTAGATTAACTTATAATTTTATATCTTATTAAATCATTTAATTGTATAATTTGGTAAAAATGCGTAAAACTAGTTGAGGTTGTCTGTGACTACATAATTTAATAATTTATTCATCAGTAAAATTCCTGTTCAAATTGCCTAAACTTCGAGAAAATTATTCAAATTATTTATAAATAGTTGATAAATTATGTTATAAACTTATCACCTGATTTCGTTTGTATTATAGATCAAAGTAGAATAAATAAATAAGTTTACAGACAAATAAATTCACAGTCTTCACTCCAAAACACAATTAAGAACGTTGGTTTTGTGAAATTTACAAGTCAAAATACTATGTTCACAAGGAATTTAACATATTTTTTGTGCGGAACCCTAATTGTTTTTTCTTTTTCTGAAATAAAAGTCTAAGTTACTATTTATAATATAACATCAGCTAACTGCCAGTTAAAGTTTTACCAAAATCAGTCTAGCCGTTTCAGAGATTAGCTCGAATAAACAGACAGACAGATAGACAGACATGCAGACAGACAAAAGTCTCGGGTGACGGGAACAACGGAATATGAAACCCACGACCCTTCAAGGAGAAAAACCAAATCCCGAGTTTTTCGAGAGTATTATCATTTGTACAACCTACGAGTATATACGAATAAAATTTTCTCCTATTAGCTTTATGGTAATGAACACAAATTTGACGTATTGCGAAGCAGAGCGACATCACCATGGAGATACGCCATTTAAGATATTATTTGCCGAATAGTACGTTTTCTTGGCAAAATTATTCTTAATATAATATGTTATTATTCTGTTTCGGAGCTTTGCTCAATTTTATGTAAGGTTGTCATTTAAGCGTATACAATATTTCTTAAGAGACAAATCCTAGGATGTTCAGTTTTTAATTCACAGACTGTGTCATCTTTGGAATTTTGTAAGGATACAATTTGTAAGGTATTTAGGAGCCCTGTGACGTCGACGTGGTCAAAGTTCACGGTAGGCTGCTGGTGGTGATCATGTTCGTACCTACTTCGATACATCATCCTGCCTCTAGAAACTCACTGCATGTCCTCAAAACCAACGCATATGACCGGATGAAATTTTCACGTCCTGTTAAATCACACCTTGATTTCTTTATTAAAATTAAATCCTTCTTCCTGTATTGTTGAGTGTTGAGTTTTTTTTATCGTTATTCCTCATGGTTTTTGATGAGCGAGCAAACAATGAATCCTGAGTCGCTGGTTAACTGTCGCCCAAAGGCAAAAGGCTCATGTTTATCAGATGAATCGAAATCCGTTAAAGAGTTCATAATTTACGACGTCACGTAACGGTTCGGAAAGACACACATATTGGGGTAAACTTTTGGATAACATCAGGGAAATAATGGTATTTATGATAGTCACACAGTTTTGCGACAAACATCGTAAGGGCGCATGATAGATATTTATCTCGTTTTTTTTATGTCGCAGCGTACACAATGATATTCGGTAGTTCATCTACTTTTTTCCAACATGTTACCGACATGTGGACGATGGTGGCTCCATGTTGCGTCTTAATTGGGAACTGGATCTCAAGTATCGTTTCCGTATCAGTCTCTAATGTTGCCACTGAAATGACACCGGCTTACTCTCGATTATTGAGTGTGAATGGGCTCTCATCTGCCACGGGAAACCAATCTGGATTGATGTCTTCGAATTTTTGGTTATAAAACATGCCGGTTTCCTCATGATGTTTTCCTTCACCGTTTCGAGAATATGGTATCAAGTATTGTTTGAACACGTAAATACTCGTGAGCATATAATGTGTCACAGGAGCTCCCTAGGCACACAAATAATGTCAAATAACAGTGAGTTATTTGACATTATCATGTTTTAACTATTGTTATTCTTGTCTTATTTGTTAATTTTACGTCTGTTCGAACCTAGATGCTTAATGGCAAATTTTGGACGTAATTACCCGTAGCTAGGCGTCAAGGATTTGCCTTATCGCTACACTAGTTTTCGCACAATATTATCCAACATCGTAAGTTGAAGCTAATAGTAATTAAAAAATATAATACGCAATTCTAAATTGTACTTTCCCAGTTTATTCTGTTCACTCATGAGAAATTAATATTTTCCAACAGTTTCGTGAGCGCTGGCTGAGTGGGTGAGTACAAATAATTTTCTCATTTGACAAAGTTATGTGGTAAAATGTTTCAAGATTCTTAGTTTCATAATTAAAATGGGTATCATTTTAATATTGACAATTAAAGATAAACACAAATTAATGAATTTGTGGAACATGTAATTAGGTCTAATAATATGAAAAGGAAGATGCAGAACCAGTCTTGCTATGTCCGTAGATGAGTACTCTCAGAATCCGACGTGTCCCCCGGGTGGTGCAAAAGGAACAATCCATAGTAGCAGTAGAACTTACCAAGTTCGTCCGGAGAATGACTGCTATCGCACCTGGTAATTCGCCGCCAAGCAGTAGTGCACTCAAATTGCTGAGTTTCGGTGGAAGGGTGTAGATGCTAGTGAAATCACAGGCGCACGAGACGTTATATCCCCGTCTCGGGTGACGGGCGCAACGCGATACAACTTGCGTCTTCTCATACTTAAGTCGGGGAGGACCAAATTGGTGGTGCTTACAGGCCCCGGTGACCACATAACATCAGGTTTGCTGACAGCTCGTCCCGTCTACCTATCTATTTGCCCTCCCTAGGGAGTGCATTATGGCACTTCCCCAGGTATTTTCTAGGTATCTGTACCAGAAACTGTACGGATATTATCCATACCTTTACCCATCACTTTTCGTGATCGGAATGGTCGGTACATATACGCTCGAAGTAAGACGTAAATCCGCGCTTTTGATCCACTACATTAAATTGCTCAAAAATCAAATTGATAATCCCACTGCTTTATCTCTGTGTACGCTGAACGTGCCTGACCGCTGCCTGTGCCGCTGTACAGGCGCGCCCGCGCGCGGCGCTTGTTCTCGCCGCCCGCGTGTCGCAGCGACACCGCGCGGTACGCTCCGACGGCTCACGCTCTCACTTTGTTAAATGCAATGATTGCTCAGGAACCACAGGTTGATTTATTTTACGATAAGATGAGTCACTTTATGTCTTTATGTATTCGCTTTTTATCTTAGCTCACACAACGTTTTGGTCAAGCTGTAAGTTGTGGAGCATCTGTTTAATAAATAAATAAATAAATAGTGTATGAACTGGCGCCAAAGCAGTAAGGATTGATTAAGAAGGAAATGACTTGACTGACCAGTATATACATAGGTGCTCAGCCTGCCTCTCTCGCTGACCGGCGCCCACCTGGCCAGGAGCGTGTGAATGCTTGGGTAGAAAGCTGCCTGCGTCATGCCCTGTACCAGTCGACATCCACAAAGTGCCAGCCATCCCCCCTGTAATAAGAGATACATGATACATAGATGGGGGGTTAACTTGCTTGCGTCCATAGGTGAAAACCCTTAGAGTCCCTATTTTTACCCACTGGGCGATACTAGGAGCAACAGAAAGTAGCAGTAGAACTTGTGCAAAGTTCGCCTGGAGAAGCAATACTGCCTCCAGGCTTGATAATCTGCCGCCAAGCCGCGGTGCACTTACTGCTGTGTTTTGGCGAAAGGATTTGAGTGCCGGTAAAATGACATGCGCATGAGACGTATCATCCGTCTCGGGTAATGGACGCAGCAGGATGAATGCGTCTTAGTGCGTCTTATACTGAGTTGCAGGACTGTTGTCATGGGCGAGGGTCGCCACTTACCACCAGTTGGGCCCTCAGACCCGTCACTTAAAAAATATGTTCGCATAAAAAAATATGTTCAAAATTTACTATAATCGGTAGCCACGGTGTGACCAGCGACAACCCTCCGTTCACAGCCAGAGCTACCAGAATCGGCTTCTTCCCGCCAAACTTCTGCGCGAGGTAGCCCATCGGGAGCTGCATGCTCGTGTAGCCGAGGAAGAACGAAAACACTATCATCTCTTGCGTCGACTTGTTCCAGTCGTATTTCTGAAAATAAAGTAGGTATTGGATATAAGCATCAGCTACATACACTGGCCTCATAGCTGGTAGTAAGTAGTTCTGCTTTCTGCGTCGTAGGTCATGAGTTCGATTCCCACAAGAATTTATTTGTGTGACTAACATAAATGTTTGTTTTGTGTTTACGTGTTAATATGTATTATATGTAAGTATTTAGAAGAAAAAAAAACAGTGGCACTCCGGGAGTGCCGACAGAAGTGAAAACAAAAGCAGACTACACCACAGATACTTATAAACAGAGGTGTTGGTAACGGTAACGGTAACAGTATCGCGAGTTCAATGTTTTTTTCCCATCTCAAAAAATGCCCAACGTGAATAAAGAAGTTTTCCAGTTATTTAGTTCCCATAGTACAAGCTTTGCTTAGTTTTTGGATATATGAAGCTGTATAAAATTGACATGAATGTGACTATATAATATAAATATGACGTGATCACATGAATTATAACCCTGTCAGTAACAATAAATAATCCATATAAAGGTATGTTTTATTTGCTAAAGTGCGGAGCGCCGCTTTCATTCAATTATGTTAAACGCTTGCGTTGTTGCACGTGTTGTGACGTCATACATGCGTTAAAAGAAAACTCAAATGTACGATAAAAGCACTCACACACGCACAGAACAATCAAGCTCGTGTGATTGCGTCATTTGTTATATTCAACAGGTACCTACAGTTTGCGAAGAGATCAAATTCTTATCCATCTGTCACGCGATATTGTCCTCTTTTTGTTTGCGAAGGCTGGAGTTGTTTGCTTGCATCATAACAATGGCCGTTCGTCACCCTCGCATATTTTATGGAAGTTATTTTATTCAGATTTATCAAACTGACAGTGGTGATCAAATAGTTTGTTTGCCATCAAACTATTTGATTGCTGTACACTGTAGCTGGAATCTAAGCTTCAGAAAATACTCAGAGCAAACAGAGTTCGTTCTTTTTCGGAAATTCGACACGCTTTTTGAGTTGGACAAAGCTACTTCTAAAGCTTGTTGCAAAATCTTACTATATTATTCAGAATTCCTAGATGACAAAAAAGCTTGGGAATTAATTTGCTCCACTCTAGACGCAGAACCATATTCACGAATATGTCATATTGTTTCCGAGGGGTTTCTTGAATGTTTCATCCCCACGGGTTGGTTGGTTATAGTTGGAACAGACGTAAACTTAATAAAGAAGATTACTAAACTTAAAAACAGACTGTAATTTAACATATCTGTCTGCATGTAATGTGTCTGATGAGCTTCTGTAACATGTTATATGCACACGATTCTGTTTTTACTTGTGAGTGTAAAATTTGACATGTTCAAACGATACTTGAGATCTAAAGGAATAAGTAAGTTTGAAATTGACCCACGATCTACAGCGCAGAACCCTACCTGTCTACCACCAACTAAGCTGTGATGCTAGCCAAAAAGGTCCGTTGTAGCATTGTTGTTTTGTATTTCGGTATAAAGCGTGATTTAATGTCACTCATAATTTTCTACTTACGCGATAAACACTCCATTTGCTGAGCGGCCTGCCACAATCTCGTTCATTATCATTCATATTTAAGTCATCACCACCAGTCGTGTCATACTCTTCTGTTTTGTTCTCTGTCTTAGACACTTTGCCACTATCCAAGTCATCACATTTGCATGATTTGAGTTCAGTATCATTAACAAAATTTCTTTCATCGCCATTCTGATATGTGTCATTGCCATTTGCAGTCTTCTCCTCGGCTTTTCTTTTCACTCTTTCAAACACTACTTCTTTATTGTTATCATTGCAATGACATATGAGTACCAATTGAGTTTCATTGTGTGTGTTGTTTGCACATTTGATATCCATTCGGTTGGTCATAGCTACCATTGACACGCTGAGGTTAGCCCTCAGCGTGTACCCGACCGTTAAGCAGATGAAGAGAATGAGGACTTGTGTGTGTCGCGCGCCGAAACCTTTGGGAGGTGCTGGTTGGGTAGGTGGCCCTGAAAATGAATGTCGTTATCACGAGATGTTTTGGGGCTTGTTTGGATGTAGGTATTTGGGGATACCAAAAGATATTTAAACATAGGTATGAAACGTAATGAAGTATGTATTACAATTAGTTAGTATTGGAATTGGTTCGTATGTAAATATTAAGCACAACCAACATCAATTAATGAGTAATTAACAACTTTAACTTGTGCCGTGTAGGAACACGGCGTATCGATTCATATTAAGGATTTGAAATAAAAATTGGACATTACAATGAAAAATTAGAAACATTGGACATAAGAAAATTGGACAATATAATATCCAATATTATATAATAAGGTGGATTTAGACCTAGGCCGTGATGTTATAACATTTTCAGAATATTAGCAGTGGAATGCTCTCGAACGCATAGGTATACACACTTAACATACCTCCATTTGTTTGTCCCGTTTCATTATTTGGCACAATCTTGTACACAATTTTCTCTTCGTCCATGGCAGTATAACTTACAGTTAATTTGATAATTTCTTCACTAACCAGACCCGTATTCTGGTAGCCTCGTTTATTTATTAACGTATCTATGTGTGTAATTATGTCTTTGTAATGTCAATAACTGTCTACTGCGCTGTGATGGAACTGTATTGTCACATTGTCTGTATGTTTTACAGATATAAATAAAATTGTATTGTACGTTTTCCTGATTTTTGGTTTATTATTCTTTACTGTGACTAAAGTGAATAAAAAGTTCTATGAAAGTACCAAATAAATAGATAAATTTAATACAATCAAATTCATGGACATTTCACACAGCGCCATCGAGCCCCAAAACGAGCATAAATTGTATAAATTGTGTGGGAACCAAATTGTTCAATAATTGTTACGTGATTGAGTAATAATTAGCGAAATGAACTTTCTCCGATAATTTTATAGACTTTTTGAGGACTTCATTGCATCGCAAGTAGTAATCATGTCTTACTATATCTGAGTAGAGGAACAACGAAAATTGTCGTTCTTCTTCTCACTTCCGTAGGAACCTTTGAATCCCTACACGTGCCCCCCGGGTGGTGCGAAAGGACGAGTAGAACTTTTGCCAAATTCGTCCGTAGAAGTACCTACTGTCACCGCACCTGGTAACACGCGACAAACTGTGTATTCGCGTTCCGGTGTAAGAATGTAGGTGCCGGAGAAATTACAGGCACATAAGTCGTAACGTCCTCATCTCTGAATGATGGGTGCAACGCGATGTAACTTGACCTTTCTTATACTTGAGTAC
This sequence comes from Aplocera efformata, assembly GCA_921293045.1. NCBI lineage: Eukaryota > Metazoa > Arthropoda > Insecta > Lepidoptera > Geometridae > Aplocera > Aplocera efformata. Next base: position 12,184,880 of record OV121050.1, on the reverse strand, counting down.
AGGAAAACCTGTCTTTGGGTGGCGATAACCACTTAACATCAAGTAGACCATCTGCTAGTCCAAGAACGATAGTCGATAAAAAAATTATACTTCTGAAAAATGTTATCCGTTGACTGGGACCGCGGTCCCAATACCTAGTGGTCCCAAGTGGTCGACGGAAGCCTCTGGAAGTGGAGCCGTCACTTTCTTCACTCAAAAAAGGTGTCTAGTACAACGTGTACCTATATAAGCAAAACCAGGTACATTTGTTAGTTTCGTTGATAACTATGACTTGCTGTATAAAATAACTTATCTGAGATAAAATATGGCACTCGTAATATTCTGAATGGAATTTTTTTTGTTTGAATTTTCGCAACTAATTTTAGAGTAAACGGAAGTGGAATTAAGTTATTAGCAAGTCATTCTAGGAAAAATAAATTCTCGTTTGTGAAAGTGTTTTGAGAAAACTGATATTGTAATGTTGGCAAACAATTCGCAATAAATTGAATAAATAATGGTAAGATAGCTCCTTTTTATTTTCTGAGTTGTTGTAATTACTTTGATATTTAAAGACAAAGCCCCACTTTTTATAATAAATACGAGATCATTCATTCTTATTAATAAGTTTAGCGCTTCTATAAACTGCTATCTGACCTTCCATGGGGAATCCCAAGAATTTAATTCGAAGGTCATAAATGAGCATTTCATTGTAGAAAAGAGAGCGCGTTGCCTCGATTTTAATATAAAAAAGCAAAACCCAAATGGCCTAAGCTGTGGCAAAATTGTCTGTGTAACGCCCGAATTGGCGAGGTTGGCCAGGAACGTATGTTGATCAAAAGTTCTCAATGCAGTTCTGTTCTTTTTTGTGTATTTGGTCACTGAAAAGTTCTCTCATCGACGGAAACTCTATTCTCGATATCTTCTTGCTAAAAATATTGAAGTAAACCAACCAAGTACTACTGGAATAAGCTCTTCGAGGATTCCGTGCCACAAATAGTTTTGAGTCAGTAGGGTGTAGTCAGATGTTTGAGTTAAATATTAGTTAACTAGTGGCTGCATCTGAACTGAGCAGTTCCGTGTTTTGGAGGGAACCAAAAAAGGTCGAGCCTGATTTTTCTATAATAGTAAATAAGCCACGTCAGAGGCATTCGTGCGGTTTAAAGGCTTTTTAGAGAAAATGATTATATCCGCCATATTCCCAAGCATTAACAAGAACACGGCCAATACCTTGTTGAAAATGAAACGCGAAGATCTGATGATCTAATGATGGTGGGCATCAGTACAGCTCACTGCAAATTAAACCACCATTTATTTAAAGGAAGCAGGGGATGCACGTTGGAGGAGGAAACGGTGGAATATGTAGTCATACATGGCATAGCCATGAAAGAAACCAGAATCAAGACAGGCTTACAAAATTTAATAAACTCTAACACACCACAGCAATCGCTGGACCAATGCTGCCAGCCCAGTCTTTCTCCGGTACTTCCAGGAGTTGGGCTGGCTGGAGTAGGGTTTAGTTAACAACGGGGGACAATGCACTCAATACACCTACGTGGGACGTCACTGCAGGCCCACTCAGACACACAGAATTAGAATTAGGTCCGCCATATGCGCCATACACACATAATACTCGTATATTCTGTGAAAATTTCGACTTTGATAACCGACTAGCTATTTATGAGCCAAGCGATACAACCCTTGAAAAGTATGACAGCTAACAGACGTTTCTGTAACAGTCTATCTTTTACTTTATGTGCAGAGTCCTAAAAATAAACACTCATTTAATTTGATCTTTTCTAATTTACAGCTCAGAAATTTAATCAAAGGTTTTGTTCGAGATAAATTTAAACGTTACAAATTCATCTAACAACGTAACATAAAAAAGTCAGAAAGCTGGTAAAATTGATTTAATTAAAACTTATAGGGCCGTGTCGATTCGTATCTTCTCTAGTTTTTTCTCTTCTGTCAGTTGCGAGTTGCTGAATTCCTCCAATTGGACTTGATTGGCATCTGGAAAAGAAATTTAATGTTGTTTTAGGACTTGTATTATTTTTAACTTTCATTCGGCTCAGTACTTTATCTTACTAGTTATTTATAGTAACTTTATCAAGAAAACATGTTATATTCCGACATTATATTTAGATTTTTATTAAAAGTGCAGTTTTGGGCCAGGGTGCTGGCACATGAGATATTACATCCCAGTGAAGGGTGCAACACAGTGCGGCTTGGGTTTTTATATAATATATTTTGGTAGGAGAAGACTTGAGTCATTTTGGTAGTCTATGGTTGGCGGTCACCAATTAACTTTAGCTACCAGTTCATTTCGCCAACTCTAACGCATATAAATTGTGAGTACCTGCCAGGTTCAATTTGTTGAATAGTAACTAAAGCGATCACTCTTCAGGTTAAGCCCCGAGGCACCAGAGGGTCACCAGAGCACACCGAGAGTGCTTGGCAGAAGGTTGACAACACCTGGTGGTACCTGGCCTGCTGGATTTTCCGTTACCACATGTAAAGTACCTAATATTTAAACCTATTTCACAGAATTCTGTTACTTTGATTGTTTTAAATAGTATATGGTATTTCTAAAAAGTACCTACAGTTGAATATTCAAAATCCCCGAGTCAAAGTGAAAGAAAATATTTGGATATTATGAATTTTTTTAATCATCAGAAAGCTTTTTTGTTTTTTTTTTTTAAATAAGATCTACCTACTGTGTCAGGCGTTCTTATCACTAAGTTCATCGCCTTTTCAAACCCTTTTTTTTTTTTTCGTGGGAAAAACCTTCATCTGTACCCGCCCCCCCTTGGGGATGTTGGACGGGTTATGCCGGATTCTTACCGGCTAAAAACCCCACGGTTCCTTCTAGGCGCCTATTGCTGCTTCCGCGGACCTTTTCAAACCCTACCTGACCATCTTTGGGGAAGAACAAACAACTAATTAATTACTATTGTTTCGTATACATCTTGTTTGTCAATATTGAAATCATAGATATCAAGTTATTTAGCATGTCATGAAGCAGAGACAAGAGGCTCTTACCCATAATCCCGTTATAGTGCATCAAAATCCTCTTCGTTCCGCATCGGTCCCACTCCTGCCTCTCGTTGCTCCCCAGGACCGTGTACGCGACGTTTCCCAGGATGTACAAGCTCGCCAGGGTTATCAGAACCACTCGCCATCTTCTAGAGTCAGTCTGAAATATTACGTTATTGATGGATTCAGGCGTGATAAGTCCATGTTAAGATGATCTGAGAGGGGTAATAATTAGTACACCTCCGCTAAAGTTACCGAACCGAAGTACGAGAAGACCCATTGTTGCGTCCATCAACTGAGACATGGATTTGTCATCTCTTGCGCCTGTGATTGCACTGGCACCCCCACACCCTTCTACCGGAACATAGCAATACAAGTGCATCACTGCTTGGCGGTATATTACAAGATGTGGAGGCAGTACTTCTTCGGACGAACATGGCACAAGTTCTACTGCTACTTTTAGTTGCTCCTTTGGCACCACTCAAGGGATACATGTAGGAAAACTCAAAAGATTCTCTTCTACGGACGCGAGTAACTTTAGTATGGATTAGATCAAAGTGGAAAAAGTTGTCAAACAGGTACGTTAGCGTAAAATCTTCTATATATAGATATTTACCAAATCATCACCGATGATGACTCCGGTCATGAATGGCACCACCGCGCCGACGAAGCTGCTGAAGACGCACCCCATCATCACGAGGGTCCCGGCGTGGTTCTCACTCATGTCCTTGTAACTGCTCTGGAATCAGATACAATAGAATATTACAATTATAGAATAATTTCTATGAAAAAAATTTAAAGAAAAAAAATGTGCACACTGAGGAATTCGTACCACTAAACAAAAAAATATTTTTATTATTCCTTAGCTATTTCACCAATTTTCTGAAAATTGAAAAACGCTGCTCCTTATACTTTAAGAGACATGGTCCATAAAAGAATAAGCAGAAAGGCAGACGTTGAAGACTCAGTGTTATACCTTTGGGTACAGAACCTAAGACCCGAGAAATGGTCATCGCACAAAGTTATTAAGGTAGGTAGGTATATCTAGGTATTCATTGGGTTCTCACCTACGGAGGATAGTAACGGGACCCTCCCAAATTACTACTTAATGATCTTTAAAGACATCCAATACAACATACCATAAATCCAGAAAATTGTACACCAAGTACAGCCAGCACCGCAGTGGCCAGTACTACTGCCGAGCTCGTCCACTCCGCTGGCAGATTCGATAGTACGGTCAGCCCCATCACCACGCCGAATGCACCTGCATACAGTAATTGTAATTTTAATTGACGTACTTTTGTGTCCTAACCACTTGCGAAGCAAGAACTTCTAGTGCAGGGGTATGAGTGTGTAAACGTTCACTTAACTATGCTAGAAATTATAGGTAAAGTGCCTTTCTGACTTTCAAATAGTAATTCAGGCTAAAATAAGGATAAAAAAGTGGTTTTCATAATGTAAAATCGCTGTGCCCACTCCTAAGCTCTCAGCAATTCTTTCAAAGATCAATTTATTACGCTTTTTTAACAAAAACTTTATTTTAACCTGTGGTATTCCAGACCTATTATGTATTATTATCTATCTATGTGCCAAATTATATTCAGATCCGTTCAGCCGTTTGATTACCGTGCAAAGCTGAGGTGAGTTGCTAGTATAGTATAATAATAGGAGCCCTTTAATAAAGAACCTTTAAAAGCCCTTTAATAAGTTAATTTTACGAAAATTTAAAATACCCCCGACTCGGTGTAATGGTAATGAGCTGATGACCTTGAAACAACAGAACCGATTTTGATAAAACATGTCTAAGGACAAAGGCTAGAAAGCCAGTTTTCATTAAAAAAAAACATACTTAAATCAGTTCTCCTTTTGAAGAGCTACGGTGCCACAGACAGAAGAAAATGAAAAACACATTAATATAATATAAGACACATTTTATGGGAATAAATACAACAAAATAAAACCTTCAATGAAATATATATTGAGTGGAACACTGTCACATACATGGTTGTATGTAAAGCTCAGCGCTGATTTTCTGCTGATGATGATTCACGACACACAGAGCGACAGACATAGCGGTCAAACTTATAACGATTCGCTTTTTGCGCCGAGAGTTAGAAATTACCGAGAGCGTTAATGAGTTTCCTGAAGTTGGTGACGTTGAACAAGTAGCTGATCAGCCTCAGGTTTGAGAGCCAGCCCAGAGTCGGCGACGTCATCAGGTACATGCACCACATTGCCGCAAATGGTAGCATGGAGAACTTTGCACTCTGTAATCAGAAATAATCTGATATTAGAATCACTTGTTGAAGAGCGAGGTGGCCCAGGAATACAGACGCTGACTTTCCATCTAAAGGTCGCTGATTCAAGCACACTAATGACTTTTCACGTGAAAAATAATTTACGCAATATCACATTCTCTAAACGGTGAAGGAAACCGGCATGTGTTAGAACCAAAACTTCAGAGACATGTGATATCTACCAATTTATTGGGCTCCCGTGGTAGATCAATGGCTATTCGCTCTCACTTATCCAGAGTAGGCCGGTAAACGAACGGCATCAATAAAACGTTTACAGACACTTTTTCCTTTTATGTAAGTATTAGAACTATATACTTCTGAATACGTATGAAAAACAACCAGAGGAGAAATATCTCGTAGTCACAGTGAATCGTACCGCGAGAGCTAGGGATCTGATGTGAATTAAGTAAATACAAAAAAAGGGTGCACAATTTTTGCGTACACCTAATTCATAACTAAGCCTTAACAACCACAACATTGTTCTGGGAACATGAGCATAATAAAAAGCTCATTTTCCCTAATACCTTACTCAAATAAATTACTTAGCTAACAAGTCCGGATTCACAAACAAAAAGCTGTTTCCGTGCTCACTTCTTTTAAGGAAATATTGAAGATCCTCAAATAAGCTGACAAATCCACGAGGTAGAATATGAACACAGCGTTGCTGGCTGCGTGGGCACTCGCTACCGCCCAAAACTGGGGAGACTGCAGTATCCTCCGCCACGGTTTGGGAAGTGATTTCTGAAATATTATTTAAAAATATATATCGGTTTAAAAAGGAGCTTCCTTTGGAAGTATTTTAAATTCTACATAATGGAGGCACGGAACGGATTTGAAGGCTCAGAGATACCACATGATATCAGGTAAAAAAGGGCTCACCAGATCACCCGTTTGTACCATAACCTCTAAACTCACCTTACTATAACAACTTTGAGCTTCACTAATAAACTCCTTCTCTTTATCGCCGATAGCTTCGTGCTTAGCAGGAGTAGAAGCAGTAAGGATCCCGTACACCACCGCCATGGAGAGAGCCAGCATGGCCAGCGAGTAGTATACCAGTTCCCATCCGAGAGGCAAGCTTGAAAAAAGTCCTGATAGGGGCAGCGCGATTATTACGCCCAATTGTATACCTGAAAAATATCTCTCGTTTTCGTTTTGTTTGCGCCGAGTTGATAATCGTTTTGTCTGTCCTATCTTTGAGCTTTATCGGGACAGATATGGTTTTAAGAAGTATTTTTGACTTTGAATTTGCAGCTGCTGAATACTAACTGCGCCTCACGGTTTTCCGGGATCAAAAGTAGCCTTTTATTAATCCAGGATATATGGTATCTTGATACCAAATTTCATCCAAATCCATTGAGTCGTTCGAGCATGAAGGAGTAACAAGTAGACACGCGTACACACACATACAAACTTTCGCCTTTATAAGGTGATTTTAAAGCTCTCGAAAACTTGTCAACGAGTGTATCAGCTGGTTGATCAGCTACTCGTTTGTCATAGATGATAGAGCAGAGCTTTACCTCCATAAACCAAAAAACTAAACGGTTTCTTTTCACTCGGCGGCAGCCAACTCTCCAGAAGAGCTTGGTTCACAGACGAGAAACCTGCGTGGGCTGTTCCCATAAACAGCATCGCGTTGCAAACTGCCACCCAGCCTCCCTGGAAGGTTAGAAAATGAATGAACCGTCAAGCTCGCCTTCAACTCAATGTCTCAGCAGAGCAGTTCCGCACAAATCTAGTAAATTTTCATCAGAATGGGAGATCGCTTTATACGTTGTAATATTATAATTCCGGTAAGAATTTATGTTTGACGAACCATGTAACAAGGCAAGACGTTTAACTTTTCACCCTGGTGATGGAGTTTTCAGGGCAATGATATGGCACTCAACCATGTCTGCTAGCTGACCCATCAGATGTTGACGCCATTTGGTAATCAGCAAACAAACTTAATTTGAGCCCTGATTACCAAAACTCTCAGAAAAAGTACTTTCAGTTTAACAAAATTTTCGTATTTTTCGCTCATTCTTTCCAACTTTTCTTTCCGATGAAAATTCTTAAAGGACTAATGATGAACATAAACAAAAATATCCAGCCGTTCCCAAGATGGCCCTGCCAGCGAACACAGTTTAATATTTCGTAACATAAATCATATCTGTCAAACTAAATAACAGTATAAATAAATAAATTGTAATTTAATAACCGATAGAAATAAGGCTGTATTCGTTTGGGATGTTTACCTTGTTTGCAATCATAGGCATGGCCACGCAAAGCGCTCCATTAATGGCCAGCATCACAGTGAACACCAGCTTCCCGCCAATCCTTTTGAAGTAAAGCTCAGCAGGAAGCAGCATCAGAGCGTATCCGAAGAAAAACGATGACAGAATTGCACCCTGAATCCGCCTGTCCCAGTTGTGGATCTGAAACGTTTATGTGACCTGACCTTGTTTGGTTTATAATTTAACTAGCTGCGCCCCGCGTTGTTTTTGTTACCGTGAGAATATGGGAATAAAATATAGCTCGCTGATTCTTTCTTCCGCTTTCCATTGGTGAAAGAATTTTTAAGATCGGTTAAATGGTTTAGACGTGAATGCATAATAAATAAACTCACTTTCGTATTTATAATATTAAGTTAGGATTCATAACGCATGCAATTCAAGGTCTTTTTTCTTTGCTAAAGAATATAATATCGCTATGAATTGCGGTTTGTGATTTTGACGGCTTGACTAGAGGTCAATGCCCGGGCGAGTTATAATGTGATAAACATAATTACAATGTTAATCAATTAGGGAAAAGTGCAGAGGTATATGATAACATATCATACCTCTGCAGTTATGATATGATAGGTCATGATAACGGTTTTTCCGTCAGTATAGAATACAGAAATCACAAGTGGCTGAAATTTCACTGGATTACCACTTGACGGCCGAAATAAGAATAAAAATAAATAAATAAACGTACACGGTTGCACTACTCCCTGTGACGCAGATGGCACAAACACCCTATAATAAACTTCATGCTCACCACACAAAGTGTGTCCTCGAATGGAACCGGGGCACACTTCGAAGCCAGCACTCCTACCAACGAAGCTAGCCGTCAGAGGTGGCAGTTCTTGAGCTCCTAGCTTTCTTACCTGAATATAAGTATCACCGCGTCTGGCCTGGTCGTTCATGGCGAGCACCGCGACGCCGACGCTGCCGCGGATGAAACCCATCACGACCGCACTCGCGAGCATGTACATCATTTGTATATACCGAACGCCGATATGAAAGCCTGAAATTAAAATAAAATTTTATTTTTATAAACAAGAATGAAAACATATAATATTTGTATGTCTAGTATGTACTACTAAGCTAATAAAGAAATACATTTTGTGCCTAATACATTGTCTTAGCCGTCTAAAATTATCTTTGCATTATTGCCTTTCTAATGACAACGGTTTGGGGCATAATAGAATTTTATTGGTAATTTAAATATAACAGGTCACTATTTTATCGTATTATAGTTATATTAATAAATTTAATTTTAATAAAAAATAAAATTACTATTGTATAATAATGATATAATTAATATGTTCTTCTGACGCAAGTATTTTTAAAAATAAAGGAATAGAAGAAATAAAGGAATTATTATTTCTATATTATTATTAATATGTCAAAAATAAAATTAAGATTAACACTACCAGCGAGTCATTAAAATAGTATGTATAACAAGCATCTTTCTGGATTTTGTAACCCATGAATTCATTATAATATTGGGTGTGTGAATATGACTCCGCCCCTTTTTGTCAAAATAAAACACATTTGTTCGCTTACAAAATTAAAAAAAAAAATTATTGAAAGTATGCTCCATCTGCAGCTACAACCTTCGCCCATCGTTCAGGTAGTTTTCGTATTCCTTGCTGGAAGAAGTCCTGGTCTTTTGAGCTTATCCAGTTGTCAATCCAAATTTTGATACTTTCACATGAAGTAAACTTTTCTCCAGTAAGGTCTGTCTGCATCGTCCGGAATAGGTGGTAATCCGAAGGAGCTATGTCTGGTGAATATGGCGGGTGGGGTAACACTTCCCAGTCCTGTCCCTCTAAATATCTTTTTACGACTTCTGCGGTATGCGGTTTGGCATTGTCATGCTGAAGAACTAATTTGTTATGTCTATTCACCCATTCTGGTCGTTTTTCTTCTATGGCTCGCTTCAAACGCATTAGTTGTCGTCGGTAAACTTCTCCATTAATAGTTTCAGAGGGTTTGAGCAACTCATAATATACAATACCTTTCTGATCCCACCAAATACAGAGCATGACCTTGGCACAGTGAATATTTATTTTTGGCTGTGATGGGCCTGGTTCGCCTGGTTTCACCCAAGCTTTTTTGCGTTTAGGATTTTCGTAGTGTATCCATTTTTCGTCTCCTGTGACTATCCGATGCAAAAATCCTTTTCTTTGCTGTCTTTGAAGCAGCATTTCACAAATGGTTTTCCGACGTTCCATGTCTCTTTCTTTTAAATCATGTGGAACCCAGTAACCGGCTTTTTGAATCATTCCCATCATTTGTAAACGCTTTACAACAGTTGAACGATCAACATTTAATGCTGCAGCTAATTCTGATTGAGTTTGGCAAGAATCATCCGCCAATAATGCTTCCAATTCAGCATCTTCAAATTTTTTGGTGGTTTTCCATGTTCTTTATCCTCAGTACTAAAATCGTTATTTTGAAATCGTCGAAACCATTCCTTGCAAGTTGTATTAGACGGAGCATGCTCACCATAAATCTCCACAAGCAAACGATAAGTTTCCGCTGCAGTTTTCTTCGTAATAAAATAATGTAATAACACTTCCCGCAAATGACGTTTATTTGGAATAAAAACCGACATTTTCGAAAAGGTGAAAACAATTGTTGCTTACACTTCAACCAAATACAATATCATAAAATGCGTTAGATAGCTGACATTCAGTACTATCGAATACAAGTATGGTCATTTATTAGTACACGTAAACAATACTAAAAACGACATCTGTTGAGAAAGGGCGGAGTCATATTCACACACCCAATAGTTGATAGATACCTATAAAGAGCATTTTTTCTGGATTTTATTACCCATGAATTCGTCGTAGGTATAGAAATCTTGCTTGGCGAGCCATTTTTTGAACGTGATTTAAATGTTGGTAAATTAACAGCTTCTGTTATTGGCAGAGCCCATAACTTAGTGAGTGTTCGTGCTACCGCTGCAATATTGTGTCGATGGCGGGTTGGGCACGAGTGCACACTGCTGTGCTTAATGTAAGCCGCCGGATTAAGCCTTACATAGACCGAAATCTGTTTCGGCACATCGGTTGGATGGTTTCAAAGTCTAAAATGGATATAGGTAGAACAATTTGTGTTTTATATGATAAGTATAATTAGTTGTTTAGGGAGTCGCCTAAACAATGCGACTTTTTTTATACTGCTGAAGGGAAGGAACGAGCTGAAGGTCCAGATGTTAAACGGTTATCTCTGCCCATAACAACAGCAATACGACTTAGGTCCTCACCGACCCAGATCGCATCCCGTTGCGTCCGTCACTCAAGACGGGGATGTTACGCCATTAGCGCTCAGTGCCTTTAATAAAAGATAAGAAACGTTTTTTTCTTTTCTTCTCCTCAGATCAATTGGCTAATTTGAATGGGAAGGGAATCTATTGTTTAGCCACTCGATAAACTTTTTAAATGAGATTGCGGGTAGGTGAGCTTAAAAATCTAGAGTATGTCCATCGCCTATGTACATCGGCAATACCAGAGACTAATAGCCTTAATGGCCATAATAAACATCTTAGTAAAAAATATTTTATTTCGATCACTTTTTCGATACATTGTATATCGAAATGAATGCAACTTAATTTTGTGTTTACACTCACCATGTTTTGTGATGATCCCCGAATGTCCATCTTCGAATTCATATCTCATAAATTCCACATCCATTATGAGAAAAATATTATATCATTATCTCAGTTTTTTCTTGTTTTTTCTCTTCTTTCACCGCAAACACAAAAATACCTAAATTATGGTCTGCGTCTAAGTTGTGAGATAGAAAAACAAAAATGTGTTTCATATCATTTCAGACAGATCGTTATCAGAGGAATTACAGTACACACACCATTGAGCCTTTTGTACATTATATTATTTGTTTAGCAAATATTCACTGTGACACAAAGAGACAGTTTGTTTGTTGATCTTCATCTCTAACACCCTCGCCACAAAAGCTATTTTTGCCCGGAGCTGTGAGGTCAAATATATAAGCAATGCCAAACCTAATTGCTTTGCTAGATAAAAGACGTGAGTAACGGCAAATAGGATTTTTAAACATCAGACTCGAGAGTTATGACGTTTACCTCTAACAGTCTCTTTTGTCGATAAATGGAAATTTTCTCAATTAAAATATTCTGGTTCCAGTAGCTATCTGCAACATTACCTAGAGGTTTTTAATTGGACTCAAGTGACAGGGGGAATATCATAGTATCCTTTTGTATAATACGTATTAATAATCGAACTAAACATCTATGTTCATAATACAAATGCTTGTTCTGATTGGTAATTGAACCTCCAGCGCTAAAGGCAGGGTGACTGTCAACTAAGTTTTGAGGTCAATTAAATCGTAGGCCGCAGTGGCTTACGTTTGCAATCATAATGATACTGGCAATACTTGTCTTCTAATGGTACAGAGAGACGACGCGAGGAGAACGTGGTGGCTCAGGGCGCACACGCTGGCTTTCAATCTGATAGTAGCTGGTTCAAACCGACACGTGCACCAATGAGGGTTTAAAATGAAAAAATGATGTGCGCAATACGACGTTTTCAAAACGGTGAAGGAAAATATCGTGAGGAAACCGGCATGTCTTAGAACCAAAAAGTCAAAGACATGTGACATCTACTCCATTCACTCACTCTCAATTATCGAGAGTAGGCCGGTGTCCCTTCAGTGGGAACATTAGAGGCTGATATGATGGTTAGACGACGTAAGCACTCATTGTAGGCTGTTACTTGCGTCCGTATGTGAATACCCTTTCAGTCGCTACACATACCCCCTAGGTGGCGATAAAGGGACAACCCAATGTAGCAGTAGAACTTCATCCAGAGAGTTCATCCAGAGAGGTACTGCCACCACACCTGGTAATCTGCTGCTTAACGACGGTGCACTAGCATTACTGTGTTACGGTGGAAGGGTGTGGGTGGCGGTGAAATAACAGGCGTGTAGTCAATACATCTGACTAATATCCAGGTATATGCAAATCCCGATTAACTGGATACTTTTCGCACAGGGAGAGTTCCGTACTGCCGATTGTAATTTTTTTTTAATCTGGTTCTTTATTATATGTAGGCATTAAGTTTCGAAAGATACAGCCATTCAAAGATAGCACGGAAATAAATATGGACAGACGTTTTATGCAAAATAATAAGGTTTAATTTACCCTTTAGGTACAGAATGCTTAATAAAATATTGTTTTAGCATACTTACAACAATTTAATTCCACAAAATATGTTTCTAATAAATTGTTGATATATTTCTCGTATAAACATTTTGCCTATTTTACAGACCCTATTTTTTGTGGTATCGTAGTAAAAATATTCAATGTATTTTTGGGCGTAAGAGATACATTTGTTTAAAAGATAATCTTTATTCAGGCTCTTCCTAGAAGACGTAACGAGTATTACACGAGTAATTTATTACACTACATTTATATTCTAACATATTTATATTCACATTAATTTGTTGTGAATTATTAATTAATATAACATATTTCATCGATAATTCTATGACTGTTGTCTATTTGCTTCTTGATCCTTCTCCTGTTGACTGGTTAGAACTGGTTTTATTTCATCTGGAAAGATAAGTAAATATGATTAGAATAGACAAATACGTATAGTTAAGTGAAATGTCCCCTTCGACCTGACTGCGACGTTAAGAATGTTTTTTTTGACGTGAATACGTCTATAAACATGCTTCATGATGATCATCTGTGATTTATCATATAAACCCAAAATTTAATTACACCACTCATTAGAATTCGTGACATTGAGTGAGGACTGTGTACGCTTGCTAGGAAGTTTTTCCTTTACTCGTAATGTACACGTATTCACGTAAAACACACGGCCGACACAGCAACATTATTTTTTTTAGCTGCTTGTGGTCTTGACTTCGCGGGCTTTAGAGAGCCGATGGCTCTTGCCAGGAGCTTGATCTACGGTTATGGTGAATCTCTGTGGTATGAGCATGAATTTTGTACCCTTATGTTGGACGCTGTGGTACAGGGAATCCTATTTAATGGGAATCAACTGCCTACAAGTATTCAGAAATTTTTAGATGTTTGAGAAGTACTGAACCCACACTTGATAATCTGCCGCCAAGCATTACTGTACCGTATTACCGTGTTACAGAGGAAGGGTATGGGTGACGGTAAAACTACACACGCATGAGACCTTACATCCACTTTTCGGCAAACGGACGCAACACGATGCGATTTGGATCTTGTCATACTTGCACGAGGGAGAACCTATGTCCTATTATAGTTGTCATGATTCGTTCAACAAGCATTTCCTCCCGACACTATGGTTACATAAAAACCTACCTGATTCAGCTATAATTTTGTCGTCGTAATCAGGAGAGTCCCAGGGCTGCCTGGTGGCGCTCCCGAAGGTGATGTAGACCACATTGCAGGCGGCCATCACGGCGGCAGTCAGCAGGAACACGATCCGCCAACGGCTCACGTCGGACTGTGGAACCAAGCATGAAATATTTCTAACCCCAGATGAAAAAGAAGGGGGTTTATGAGTTCATAATGTGTATCTGTGTGTCTGTTTGTGGTATCGTAGCACCCAAACGGACAGGCCGATTTTGATGCGGTTTTTTCTGCTGAAAGCTGACGTGGTTGAAACGCTTCTTAGCTGTTATTTATAAAGATCTGTTCAGGTGTTTGACTTTCATCAGCACATTACTATTAGGTCAAGTCGGGGATTTTAACAATTTCGGAAAATAAGGAAAAACATAAATGGTGCAGAGTTGCTTAACTTAGATAATTGTGAAGAACATCTAACAGATATTTACCATGATTTGTAAGTTATGTTGACTCCCGGAAACATGATGCATGAAACTGCGTCGAAATATCGGGAGTCAAATAAATCACAAATCATGGTAAATTAGGTAACTGGTAACGTTCATAACCATGTTAGCTTTAAAATTCATATTATCTGAGCAAGTTTCGCCAACAGAGCTTAGATATAATATAGTAAATAATAAAGGTATGGTTAGATTACTAACAGGGTCATTTTTGAGTATGAAGCTGGTGATGACGGGCGTGACGATGGACCCCAGGCTGCCGGCGAAGTTGGTGAGAGAGAGCATCACGCCGGCGAAGTGCGGGGACAAATCCAAATGGTTCACCTAAAAACAATAACGATTGAGTTTTAGAAATCCTATTATATTAAACACAAAAATTGTTTCTGCATTAATGTTGATTTTGTCAACCGATTCCAGTTGTTTCATACAAAGTTGACCCGTCCCCTCACCCCCCCTATAAATTTTTTGCGAGAAAAAGTATCTTAACGATCTCCAGAGTCCCATCTATCTCTATCTAAATTCATCATATTCAGCGGTTCAGGCATGAAAGTATAACACACAAATTTATTTTCGTATTTAAACAAGTAATATTAAAATTTATAGGGTTTAGATAATTTAAAGAAAACATAGCTACTACTACCAAGCTATAGTTCTAATAATTACTGATATATAAAACAAAAATCTACCTATGTCTGTTATAGACTGAAACCATCCAACCGATGTGCCCAAACCCGGTTTCATTAGAATGGCAATAATTTGAGGTTTGATACCACTAAAACAATGCATTAGGGACAAAATGTATTTATTTTTCAACCGACTTCAAAAAAGGAGGAGGTTCTCATTTTGAATGTATAATTTTTTTTGTTACCTCAGATCTCACGAGATATTTACGAGTAAGAACAGATTTTTAAAATTCTTTTTGTATTTGGACGGATATAATTTCAGATTGGTCCCATAAAAAAATATTAAAATCGGAAAAATAGTTTAGTTGTTAAATCAAAATAACTGGTAAAAATATGTCATCTCGGATGACATATTTAAACGAAATTGTGACTGTGACTTTTTTCTTCGCCTAGTACATGTACCGATTTGGATATTTCTTTTGTAAAATTTAACCCCCTAAGGGCGAGAATTAAGGGATGAAAGTGTTGAAGTCGGTTTTTTCGATTTTTAAATCAGTCACTTGTTAGAGTAGTATAACTAAAGGTAGATAAAATAGCATAATACTTACCAAAAATCCTGCCGATGTGAACCCGAACAGTAGGAAGGTGATGATGAGTAAGGCGATCGCGAAGTTTTTGTGTTCGGGACGCAGGAACGCCAGCCCCACCAGGCCACAGCCAGCCCCGAACATGGCTGTGGGGACAACGGTAGGTTTATGAAGTGAACACTTCTTCAGCCGCGTCGTGCTATTTTTGGTAGGTGAATAACATATGAGTTCGCATCACCGGTGACGTCGACATGCGCAATACTCAATAGTTTAATGTATTACACTATGTAAAGACAAGTGTCATAGTAATAGGTACAGATCATTATGGACCCTGTTGGGCACAACAATAATATAATATATGCATGAGAGAGCAGGACGATATAATTACAAACGTATAGAGGTTTTAATTTATCTAAATCGGTAAAAGACATTGATTCAAATTTAGTTACTATAGATTAGAATTACAATCCTAGGCAGGCGAGTCAATTTGTTTAAGTTCTGGGTTCTTTTCAACTTCTGTCGGGGAGGTTCTAAGCTTATTGCTATGGCATTACTATTAATATGGACGGGACTAACCATATAACATTAGGTGGGTCATTAGCTCGTTGCGTCACTTTTACCACAAAAAAAATTAAAGACATTTGGGTTCACGTTGCTCGCGTCCGTAGGTGAGTACCCTCAGAGTCCCTACACGAGTCTCTCGGGTGGTGCGAATGGAGCAACTCAAGGTAGCACAATAATACGAGTACATCTATATTATTTCAATACAATATCTTAATTTCCAGATTATTCATTCTATACAACCCTAATAGTCAGCAAAATATCGGCTTTGTAATTCTTTTCATTTTTATACAAAAAAGATCACTAACTTACCGATGGAATTAAATAGCTTCCTGCACACGCCCAAGGACAAAAGGCCCTTGTTGAATATCTTTTCGCAAATGTGCGCCGAGAGCACATTGCCGATCCACATGCCGATGTAGGGTAGACCTGACAAGATGGCGCTCTGAAATCACATCATCACATCATCACTCACTCACCAAAAATAAAACACAAAAATGCTGGAAACTGTTTCATCAGATCTCATAAAAATATGATAGTAATAGTAAAACTACTATTCAAAAAGAAGAAGAAATAGTAATAAGTTGACAAAATAAACTGTGTATGAAGTCAAAGTTATATTACATAACATTCACATTTAACATTTATTGAAAATATAAAATATTTCATCCTTGACATCCTTAAGTACTAATTTATGTGCAAAATTTAAAAATGACGTAATTCATACTATTGTGTATTGCAATACTCAACAAGAATTCATATTATTATAATATATGAACGAGAACCTCCTCTTCTTCTGAAGTCTTTTAAAAATAAGTAGGTAGAATTTTTGGTAAATGCTTAGGAGTGCAAGCCAGAAGAAAGCCAGAAAAATAAATGAACATACATTCCTCATGGAGATCTGCATGGCCCGCTCGAGGTAGGTGGGCAGGTCGACGAAGAACAGCGTGAAGGAGATGCCGGTGCCCAGGTGCGCGATGATGACGGCCCACAGCGGCCCGCCGCGCAGCATGCCGCGCCACGGGGTGGCCCTGTTACTCTGAAGCACATTCATATTTTTATTAAAACACGTCGCAAAACAATATTTTATATAGTCAAAGTCAAAAATCTTTATTACCGTTGAATTCTTTAAAAATACTTGGATCCGTCAATTTCTTATTTTTAATAAACTAGCGACCCGCTCCGGCTTCGCTGGTGCAATGTAGATATTAATGGGGCAATTAATTGTAACTTGGAACTTTGTCATTTGTCAGGGTTTTCGCGAAATCATATTGAGTACATAACTTGAAGAATGCTGTTAATGTCGTATCCTGAGGATTATTTTATAGGGACCCAGCGCCCGCCGACCGCTGCCAAACGGGAATTAAGAAAATAAGATTAAAAACTATCAACTATCTGCCAATAGCTATAAAAAAATGTTTTTTTTTTTTTGTTTTAAGTACCCAAAATACTTTCAAATGCAATTAGTAAAAATCTGTTATTTTGACATTAAAAACAGACACTTCAAATTTATTTCTTTGAGTAGGTGACATCAACAAATAATATGGCTGTTAATATTAGGTATAATAAATAAAACTTACCTTTGCAGGCGTTGAACTGCTAAGTTCTGATTCAATATACTCCCTCTCGGCGGCACTCATCATCCTGTGCTCGGCCGGGGAGCTGGCTGACAGCCAGAACCAAATGGCAGCCGTCACGAACATCAGCCCGGCTATGGTGTAGAAGATCATCTTCCATCCCAGCGCCGTGTCGGCCAGGACTCCGGAGATTGGCAGTGCTATTATAGTCCCGATTTGTGAACCTGGAAACAATGGCATTTTTTGTATAATTAAAATGACGGAGCAAGCTCAAGGATCTTCAGATGCTACTGCTGGTTACTTTCGCCAATCAGTTCTTTTTCTGAGTATTTGACGGAACGAGCTGAAGGCCCACCTGGTGGTAATTAGGGACACCCCATGACAGCAGGACATGAGTCCTAAACATGAGAAGACCTAAGTCGGGAGTGACAGGGGACGAAACGTTTCATGCACCATAAATATCACCGGGGCCCCAGCACGGTAATAGCACAGTCTCATCGTGAGCATATCAGAATGTCCAGGTTGAATTTCCGTGGTTGATTAAATTCTCTTTACTAGTGTTTGTTGAGAGCCGGTTGTTTATTTCTGCATTGAGAAAATTATAAACTAGTAAACCTTGAAAATGTTAGTGGTGATTCTTTCTTCTTTTCTACTTCATAACTAGAAGTATTTAAGGTCCAGAAAAAGTTACCTCCATACACTAATCCAGTCATGGCAGTCCTCTCGCTGGCCGGCAGCCATCTTCCCATGAGGGTATGGCTTCCAGGGAACAAGCACGCTTGCGTGAGGCCCATGCCGACTCGACACGCGCATACCATTCCCCAGCCACCCTGCGATACAATTTATTGTATGTTCGTAATTATTTAATAGAATAACAAAAATATCCTGATGGAAATTCTTCTATGTGCGTAATGCCACGTTTGAAAAACCTCTTGAGAATCGGTATCGTAATCTTTAACCGAAAGTTTGAAAACCTATATTTATATTTACCAATCTGGGTTGAGCTCTGGTATCGAAATGTAGGCTGGGACAAAAGAGCTTGGAAAATGCATTACGCTCATCTGGAGACGTGAGACTTAAAAAAGTTTCACAGACTAAGCAAAACTTCTAAACTAGATCATTAATTTAAGTTCATGATAATTAAACAGCATAAGAACTTAAATAATTGTATAGTGAACATTTTAGTTTATTCAGTTCAGCAATTTGGCGTAGTAGAGTACTCATCTAATTATATCCAAACATAAATACTTTCAAATTAACTCATTAAAACTTAACATTAATTTCTTGTTCAATTCTTATTCCAAAAGATTTGAAATATCATTTAGTCAAAGCTAATTTTACCCGCATAAGTCAACATAAAAATAGTACAATATGTCCTTAAAGACATCACATGCACTGTTATATGTCATTCATTAATTGTCAACATACATTTTCAGTAATTCGCGAGTGTCATTGTAAGTTTACACCTGTTCAAACCCAATCAAGAGACCGCTTGGAGACTATATAGCATATTCACAGTTCTGCAGCACAGAAGTTCTTGCGTCAAGTTTCATTAATTTTAGCATCCAATTAATTGTGGCTCCAACCTAAAAACGTCTACTAAAGCTAGGTGTGTTTATTTTCGTAAGTTGTTTTACTTACAAAGCTGGCCACGGTCGGTAAGAGCAAGCTGAGGAGCCCATTCGCCAACAATGCCACCAGGAGGATCAATTTCCCTCCGTACTTTTTTGCGAGGAGTCCAGCTGGGATCTGCATCGTTGTATAGCCCCAGAAGAATGAAGACAGGATCAGGCCTTGCGTCTTCTTGTCCCATTGGTAGATCTGTTGAATTAGACAGCCTTAGAAGAGTCTGGCGCAGCGTTGAAGAGAAAGCCTTTCGTAGTTACTCGTATAGAACTAAAAGTTTTCTTGCATGGGGCAGAACGGTAACATATTGTTCCTGATACTATTGGTACATGTCATTACTCTGTGAGAACTCTGATACCACAGTTGGCCTTTTACCCATACGAAAGAGACAGCGTTCTTTTATTGAATAATTTATAATCTTAATAGTACTTTTAGGAGTCAAGTTAGATTTATAGGAGGCGGTTAGGAGTTTATAGTGCCCATATGCAAAATGCTATGTTCTCAAAATAGGGGCGGAGAACGAAAGCAGCAGAATACCCGAAATATACATCACCCTCCTATTTTTTTTTACGAAAGCCATTTTTTAGCAATTATAAGTAGCATGGTTTTTACAACTTCTAAAAATGAACTTCTGAAATGCATCTTCTCTTCTCGGGTGTAAAATTGATCGCCTTTATGGTTTAAAAATTTAAGATAAAGAGATATTGAAGTCGTTTTCTTTTGATGAAGAAAATACTGTAAATGATGCATATCTGCTCTTGTGATCGTGCAACGTGCAGACGATTTACACAACAACAATCTTGTAAAAAGTCAAGTATTATGTCAGGAATTTGTTGCACAAACTATGAGAAGGACACCCTGATATTGACCAAGAACTTGAATTGCGTCTTTTTAATTCCAATGATAAGATACCGTTGACGTTTCTCTAAAATAATATTTTCACAAACTCACACGCCTTTTGTTTGCTGGTGTCATAGGTGCGAGTAAACAATGGATTACAAGAGGAAAATTTAGACGTTTTGCATCATGCAGATTTAGGTATTTAATTCTTGCTTAAATTGTGCATACAAACTGATTTTGGTAAGATATAGCTTAAGTTGTATTGTCAGGCTTCATATTCACATGTAGACTTGTCTGATGTTTCATCGAGTATCTTACTTTGCATCAGCCATGCCCTGCTCAATGGCCTAACCAGAGGTTTGATAAATTCACATTTATTCATTAATTTATAGTTTTATACCTGTTATCTGCTTGTTTCCATCTCCGACATTGATTTGATTATTTAAATTTTACTTTAGGTTAATTTGGTTAATAATGGTTAATTGTCAAATTCAAAATCTCTATAGGATTTAGGACACATTTTTTTTTCTCTTCATCTATGCGGTATATATGGTTTACAAAAATATATACAACTTACAATGTTTGAATGTAATTTGGAATTTCACGCATTCAGATTTTTGTGTTTTTCTATAATTTCTTGATTATTTGTGTGTTTATTCGTGTGTGTTGCCGAATATTTCCTCACCTCAATGTTAGTTTCATTGGTTCTTGAAGCATCAGTCATGGCCAGAATGGCAACACCGAGACTGCTCCGCGCGGTGAAGAGTGCGATCATACAGATGCACATGCAAATCATCTGAACGTGCCTGATGCCGAAGCCATGCTCTGGAAACAAAATTCAATATTGGTAATTCAATACTTATTGTTCCGTACCTCGAAAAAAAAAAACGGAACTCTTATAAGACCACTTCACTTGTGTATCAAGACCCTTTTTCTGAACAACGCGTTGACAAGTTATTGAAGTTAATACTAAATACTTCGGTCTGCAATCTTTAGAGCAGTGGAAAAATCAATTTTTATTTTCTTTTTATTTTCTTTCTGTGACGAAAGCGCTGAAAAACTAACGGCAGATCTAAAGTGAAAGAAGTAATGATCACCTTTACCCATAACTACAGCAATATGACTCAAGTTTTCCCCCCTTCCTGTCCCCCCCCCCCCACCTGCTACGTAAGTCGCATCGTGATGTGACCGTCGCCCTGAGATATGAGGATACAGCGTCTCATGTGCCGATAATTTCACCGGCTTTCATCCGGCTGTCAATTAAGGATAATTGATCTACGTACTGGTGAACTTTTCGAAAATCAATATAAACTGGAACTTTGAAGGGGATTTTTCAGGCAGTTGATTAGGTTTTATTATTTTACTAGCTGCGGTTCTACCAGCGTTTTTCCGGGAATCAAATTTGCATAAATTGCCTATGTGTTAAACCAAAATTCATCCAAATTTATTGAGCCATTTTAGCGTGAAAGAGTACCAAATACACACACAGATACATACAAACATTCGCCTTTATTACATTTAGTTGAAATGTAATAAACATAGATTATTTTTAATCTGCTTCTATATAAATCCACTTCCAAACACAGGTGGCTTTATCTGGACGGTATTGGGATTGAATTTGAGATTGGATCAACTTTTTATCTCTTTGTTTCGCTTGGTTGGATATTTTCTCAGAAAGAAACGTTCGATTACAATTTCTACAAAACTGGATTCTATGAATTTTGAATGAAGAGAGCAGAAAGTAACTACGTTATGTTAAATACTATAACAACATACCTACGAGTATGGAAACCAAATATCATTTTAATTTATGTTTGGTAGTCAATTGGTATGATACAATAGCTGTATTTCACCAGAACAAAACAATTTTTCTTACCCTTTTTTTAATCTTTTTAACTATTTTTGTCTTTTTCTGAACCGCGTTTCGGTAAACAGTTTACGTTTCTATTATATTTATTAATATAAATAAATCATGACAGACATAAAATGTATTAAACCATTGAGAATTATCAAAGATGAGAAACGCCATCTGTTATCTTTAATTATGATATAACATAAAGAATCCTCGAAAGTTTTTGAGCTTAGATTAATCATTCAAATCCCTCAAGATGTGAAAATTTCTTTCTTTTGTAATATAAATTGATACAGTACTAAAACTCAATTACGAGTTCTCGGGACTTTTCAGATAATTTTGGAAATAACGTGGACGACGCACTCGTGAATACATTAGCAAGATGACAATGTATTTCAAAATTCCGTACCCTATGCTTAAGAAATGCCTTTTGATTTTTATGTGAATTAAGGCCGGAACAAGGCCCACCTGATGGTAATTGGTGACTCTCGCCCATGACAACAGTAATGCGTGCGACTCAGTATGAGATTCAATTCTTTACTGAGTCGCATTGCGTCCATCACTCGAGACGGGGATGATACGTCTCATGCGCATGTGATTTCACCGGCAGCCACACCCTTCCACCGGAACACAGTAATGCAACCACTACTGCTTGGCGGCAGATTCCAGATGTGGTGGCAGTACCTCTCCGGACGAACTTGACATAAGTTCTACTGCTACTTTTGGTTGCTCCTTTAGCACCACCCAGGGGGTACGTGTAGGGAATCAAAGGGTACACACCTACGGACGCGAGCAACTGGCTATTAGAAAGCCTACAACGTCAACCTGTCTGTTGTTCTTTAACAGGTCTATATCGTTTAAACCGTAAGTCACAGTGGGCTGAATTTTTCACAACAATTAGATATTACTATGGCAAATATCCCAACAAATTCATATCAGCCTCCAATATTCCCAATGCAGGCGGCCTACTCCCGAAAATTGAGAGTGAATTTGTTTTGATCTACCAAGGGAGCACAATACGGATTGGCAGATGTCACATGTCTTCAAATTTTTGGTTTTCAGACATGCCGGTTGCTTCACAATATTTTCCTTCACCGTTTCGAGAACGTGGTATTGTCACATAAATTTATGAACTGAAAAACTCATTGATGCGCGTGTGGGTTGGAACCAGCAATTACAGATTGAAAGTCGGCGCCTGCGCCCCTGGGCCACCACGCTCTCCCCAATTAATATTATATAAATTGAAAAATATATGTTATAACATACTATATAAGCTTATGGAATTGATAGTTATAGAATATTTTGTTTTTTTATAGTTGTGTTGCATAGGTGCAGTTGGCAGTTCGTTCCACAACCTACAGGTACTTGGGGGAGAAGATCGCGAAAAACACTTGATATGAAACATGTTTAGCAATTATCAAATTCTCTTTAAACAAAATTATTCTGGATATGAATAGTTAACCCGATTTTCACCAACCATCTTCCATAATCTAAATGTCTTTATATCTAGTCGGGGCCCGGTAATACAGTAATTCGCCGATACGAGCATCAGGGCGATAATCGTTGATTTTTACTACATCTTTATTTTTGTTCCTATCAAGTGCCCATTTGTATCAAACGCCCACATCGGCAGCCAAATTTATTCGAACATCATGGAACATTACATCGTATTCATAGAACTGTACTCAGGGTGTCCACACTTCAAGTTATTTATTCAGGACAAAAGTGTGTAATCGCCATTGTTTGTTTAGGATTAGGAGCGTTCCATCGATTTTGTAAATGTTTCGTTTGTTAAGTGTTACTCGCATTATACAATTGATCAGCTATTTAATATCATTAAAATTATGTTGTGGTTTCATGAAAATTTTTACGTAGTAATAAAACTTGATGGAAGTTAGGAGTTGATGACATGCTAAGGGAGTTTGGAAAACGGTTTTGGAAACCTTGAAAAGTGATCAATGCTCCAATTCAAATATAAATAAAAACTAAAAAAATATGTGTAAAAAGTGTCCAAGAACCGAGCAAAAAAACGAAAGGCATTTAACTACTTACTACATACTAATTAGTATTACTCGCACTGATCCGTTATGTTCCAAAGGTGTTAAGTATTAATTACCAGCACCGGAGTAAATAACCCGCACTAATCACCAACCAAACTATTACTATTACGCATGATAACCAAACTCCTTTGAGGCTAGCCCTATTAGGATAATTTATTTCAAACACACAACTAGTTCAACTATTTAGAATAATAACGGAGAGATTGTTCCAAATTTATGTATATTGTATTGGGTGTGTGAATATGACTCCGCCCTTTCTCAACAGATGTCGTTTTTAGTATTGTTTACGTGTACTAATAAATGACCATACTTGTATTCGATAGTACTGAATGTCAGCTATCTAACGCATTTTATGATATTTGGTTGAAGTGTAAGCAACAATTGTTTTCACCTTTTCGAAAATGTCGGTTTTTATTCCAAATAAACGTCATTTGCGGGAAGTGTTATTACATTATTTTATTGCGAAGAAAACTGCAGCGGAAACTTATCGTTTGCTTGTGGAGATTTATGGTGAGCATGCTCCGTCTAATACAACTTGCAAGGAATGGTTTCGACGATTTCAAAATAACGATTTTAGTACTGAGGATAAAGAACATGGAAAACCACCAAAAAAATTTGAAGATGCTGAATTGGAAGCATTATTGGCGGAAGATTCTTGCCAAACTCAATCAGAATTAGCTGCAGCATTAAATGTTGATCGTTCAACTGTTGCAAAGCGTTTACAAATGATGGGAATGATTCAAAAAGCCGGTTACAAATGGATACACTACGAAAATCCTAAACGCAAAAAAGCTTGGGTGAAACCAGGCGAACCAGGCCCATCACAGCCAAAAATAAATATTCACTGTGCCAAGGTCATGCTCTGTATTTGGTGGGATCAGAAAGGTATTGTATATTATGAGTTGCTCAAACCCTCTGAAACTATTAATGGAGAAGTTTACCGACGACAACTAATGCGTTTGAAGCGAGCCATAGAAGAAAAACGACCAGAATGGGTGAATAGACATAACAAATTAGTTCTTCAGCATGACAATGCCAAACCGCATACCGCAGAAGTCGTAAAAAGATATTTAGAGGGACAGGACTGGGAAGTGTTACCCCACCCGCCATATTCACCAGACATAGCTCCTTCGGATTACCACCTATTCCGGACGATGCAGACAGACCTTACTGGAGAAAAGTTTACTTCATGTGAAAGTATCAAAATTTGGATTGACAACTGGATAAGCTCAAAAGACCAGGACTTCTTCCAGCAAGGAATACGAAAACTACCTGAACGATGGGCGAAGGTTGTAGCTGCAGATGGAGCATACTTTCAATAATTTTTTTTTTAATTTTGTAAGCGAACAAATGTGTTTTATTTTGACAAAAAGGGGCGGAGTCATATTCACACACCTATTATGTTTTTATGTTTAAGATTAAAATGTTAGTATAATCACGGTACAAGGAGACGCCACTAACTAGCTCCCGAAACACAGTCTAACGAGTTATTTGTATCATTTCTATTTACCCAAAATAAACCTTTTCTTTATATATTTTTGTACGGCTAAATGCTCACTAGGTGCAAGTGATTACTGCTTAGTGCAAATTGCTCACTAAGCAGTAATCACTTGCAATGGCTTGGTGTTTTTTTTCGTTTTCTCTCGCGTCGAGATCTTCCCTGAGTTGGCAAGAATGGACCATGGTAATAGCAGGCAACCTGAAATGTACGATTCGGACTCGCGTTCTGTGCCACCGCGTATTTTTACTACATGCTAGGATATTTGCCATGAAACTTTTAACTATTGATTTATCTGTTTGAAATTCACAAATCATATGAAAAAAAAAATAACTAAAGATTGCTTTTAAAGTCTAAAATATAGACTTCATAAGTTTAGTAATTGCTGTATTAAGAAATATGCTACTTGCAGATTATTTTTATTTTTCAGAAGCAACCCTAGAAATGGGCACATCCTACAAACTTCATGTTAAAACACTGATTATACAAAGAGTACCTTTCTTGTAGGTTTCTATCAGAAACCGCCAAGAAATGTTCTTAGGTATTTCCAATCGCAAGTGCTGTATATAATCGAAAAATATAAAGACTTACTCTTTAAAGAAGTCTCTTCAGAGCACTTAATTGAACATTTTTTATAAATCTTTGTATCCTCAACCATTTTGGAGCACTTTCTTGCATCACTTGTTCATAAATGAACTACGATCTTAAAAATTAACTTTATATGAACTAAGGTACATTACATTTTGTTCTCATGCAATAATCATCCTTATTGTTTAGTGTTAAAGTGATATCGTGACTGTTGGATGAAATCTTAAAATATGATTGACAAGTGTCATACGTGAATCCATATCCAAATAGTGCTATGGAATTGTACAAATACTGAGCTATTCATTGGACTGTGTCAACATAAGCACAATAAAATCTTAAGCAGTACGAACACTTGTTTTTTAATGACTTAAGTGATAGGAGAAACATTTCTGCGCCATTACTGGCTAAAATTTAAATAGTAACTACATTTTCATACTCTATGTAAGAATTTCGTAAGTCACAGGTCGTATAGACAAACACAGATATACAAAGTTTACCCAGCTGGGGATCAAACCCAAAACCCCTCGCTTTGAAAGCAGGGTTACTATTAGTAGCAGTCAAATTTTACCTAACTTTATTATGTGAACCACGTGAAGGACACTTATCGAGAGCATTTGCATATAATGTAACAGTTTAGATTTGAGTATATCATTAATGAATTCGTATCCTCTAGCACGCTACCCTGCGCAGCATAGAACTGTGTCGCCTGAGTTTTTGCATATGCTTAGCCTTAGAATACACGCCTGTAAGAAGAAATGAACACAGACAATATAATGCTCCTTTGTCATCATACAGTTTTACTGTCGGGCCGAGAATCTAACCCGGTCCTCACTTCGCAAGTAAGACTTCTACCAATTGTTAGAACAAAAGTTTTGTATTCAATATCAATAATATAAGTTGTATTACTCATACTAATTGAGGTATTGTGAGACATGTCTGCGGTTGTAGCGTAGACAAAATAATGAAAAATCAGTAAGATAACTCATAACTAAATATGTAGTAATTTGTCCCCTGTTTCAGGATCTCATAATCACTAACCTGGCCTTAATGTTCCCACTGCAGGGAAATAGGATTTCTCCAAGTGGCTTTCCATCTACTACGGGAGTTCAAGTGTTGGTAATTTGTATTTGAGCCAAAAAGAATTGCATCTTTAGAAACATTACTCTAGAAACGTTGGGTTAACGTAGTATGAAGATTGTAATATAAGACCTCTTTTTCTTATAAGCATGTGATCATGATCCCCCCTCGTTGTAAATTTTGCAAGCATATATTACAAGTATAGTACCGATTGTTCTCCGACAAGACAACCCAGTGAAAATCTTACAACTTAAAATTAATTTAAGTCATTATCAATTTCGATTTATTTAGATTTTTCAGTTCAGAAATTAGTTAGAAATAGGAAAATCCAAAGGAACATTTGGATTTTTCCTATTTCGTACCATTTCTATGCATCTCATCGAAAATTACTTAGTAGAATAGAACAAAACATTGTAAATACCTATTGTACTTACAATGTTTTTCTATGTGATATGACATGTTACGAAATATTATAATTAGCATGGTGAACTGAAATAGAAAAATACAAAAGACGATATAAAATTACTTGATCTGTTTGCGATACTTCTTAATTTATTTCAAACAAATTACACTGATGCGGACCTCTTGTGCGCCTCCCTAGTAAAAGGGTTGCTATTAAATCTACGCAGAACAGACCAACACGCACCTCAATTTTATGGTTGTATACTAGCTTAGTTCCAGTTATCTCTGCCTGAACTAGACACTCGGCAGGTACATTTCAATATTAACTTTCCCTATCTTTATTATCAAGCTTCTGCGGTATTGTGTAGTAGACTAAAATTAAACTGTTTTTGTTTTGATAACAAAATTCATTCAATTACATCACAGTAGGCGAGAAACTTGGCAGTTAAACAAATAAACCAAAGCCGTGTCGCAGGTGGCAAAGACAGACACAATTACGCAAATAGCCTAAATTCATGCTAATCACAAAAATTGTGCCCACCGAAAATCGAATTTGGGACCCCTCGCTCCAAAGACAGTTCAACTTGCCCACGAAGCCGTTTTCGAAATCACTTACGCCATACATACATACGTCTCAGTTTCTAATGCTCCTGGCCGGGACGCAAGCTTACTCTCAAAAAGCGAGATTGAATACACCTATAAGAACAACGTACGGTATCCAAAAATGTTTTAATTAGCTCGTTCTTCGTCGCTGTGGAAAATTTTGCAGTTGCACGAAAGTCTCGAGAGTTATTGTTATTCAAGTTCTTAGTATCTCTCATAACCAACGTTAACTTTCAGAGGAGCTCTTAATTTAGAAATTCTAAGAAGGGGTTTGCCTCTTTTGAGTTAGATGTTATGTTTGCTCTTTGAATTAGCGAGATTAAGTGGCAGTGTTGTGGCTACATGTGCAAAGAACAGATAACTATTTGAGTTGAACAAGTTCTTTAGTGGATATCACGAAGACCCTCATCAAATGCTCTTAGTAAATGTTGCCTAGTGTTTTTTTTTATTTAACACAGTGGCAATTAGCCCTAGACTAAGCTTAGTTTGTACTATAAGTATTTGTAAGCAACTAAATGACTGATTCAATCAATCATCTAGTTACTTATAAAGTAATATACTATTTATAAACTTAATATTATACGAGTAAATGCGAAAGAGAGTTTGTTTGTTTGTTACGCTTTCATGCCTCAACCACTCAACCGATTTAAAAAATTAGTTCACCAATTTAAAGCTAGATTATCAGCGAGTAACATAAGCTATTTTTTATTTCCGTACTCTTACGACAATGGAAACTAAGCGGGTGAAACCGCGGTGCGCAGCTGGTACATAATATAATACATATTAAAGAATAACACCCAGACAGTTATGTGCGTCACATCAATTCTGGTCCTAAATGAAAATTGAACCTACGACCTACAGCGCAAAAGATAGAGCTACTACCCACTACCCACTGAGCTACGAGGCCAGTTAAAGATAGAGCTACTACCCACTGAGCTACGAGGCCAGTTAAATATAGAGCTACTACCCACTGAGCTACGAGGCCAGTTAAAGATAGAGCTACTACCCACTGAGCTACGAGGCCAGTTAAAGATAGAGCTACTACCCACTGAGCTACGAGGCCAGTTAAATATAGAGCTACTACCCACTGAGCTACGAGGCCAGTTAAAGATAGAGCTACTACCCACTGAGCTACGAGGCCAGTTAAAGATAGTGCTACTACCCACTGAGCTACGAGGCCAGTTAAAGATAGAGCTACTACCCACTGAGCTACGAGGCCAGTTAAAGATAGAGCTACTACCCACTGAGCTACGAGGCCAGTTAAAGATAGAGCTACTACCCACTGAGCTACGAGGCCAGTTAAAGATAGAGCTACTACCCACTGAGCTACGAGGCCAGTTAAAGATAGAGCTACTACCCACTGAGCTACGAGGCCAGTTAAAGATAGAGCTACTACCCACTGAGCTACGAGGCCAGTTAAAGATAGAGCTACTACCCACTGAGCTACGAGGCCAGTTAAAGATAGAGCTACTACCCACTGAGCTACGAGGCCAGTTAAAGATAGAGCTACTACCCACTGAGCTACGAGGCCAGTTAAAGATAGAGCTACTACCCACTGAGCTACGAGGCCAGTTAAAGATAGAGCTACTACCCACTGAGCTACGAGGCCAGTTAAAGATAGAGCTACTACCCACTGAGCTACGAGGCCAGTTAAAGATAGAGCTACTACCCACTGAGCTACGAGGCCAGTTAAAGATAGAGCTACTACCCACTGAGCTACGAGGCCAGTTAAAGATAGAGCTACTACCCACTGAGCTACGAGGCCAGTTAAAGATAGAGCTACTACCCACTGAGCTACGAGGCCAGTTAAAGATAGAGCTACTACCCACTGAGCTACGAGGCCAGTTAAAGATAGAGCTACTACCCACTGAGCTACGAGGCCAGTTAAAGATAGAGCTACTACCCACTGAGCTACGAGGCCAGTTAAAGATAGAGCTACTACCCACTGAGCTACGAGGCCAGTTAAAGATAGAGCTACTACCCACTGAGCTACGAGGCCAGTTAAAGATAGAGCTACTACCCACTGAGCTACGAGGCCAGTTAAAGATAGAGCTACTACCCACTGAGCTACGAGGCCAGTTAAAGATAGAGCTACTACCCACTGAGCTACGAGGCCAGTTAAAGATAGAGCTACTACCCACTGAGCTACGAGGCCAGTTAAAGATAGAGCTACTACCCACTGAGCTACGAGGCCAGTTAAAGATAGAGCTACTACCCACTGAGCTACGAGGCCAGTTAAAGATAGAGCTACTACCCACTGAGCTACGAGGCCAGTTAAAGATAGAGCTACTACCCACTGAGCTACGAGGCCAGTTAAAGATAGAGCTACTACCCACTGAGCTACGAGGCCAGTTAAAGATAGAGCTACTACCCACTGAGCTACGAGGCCAGTTAAAGTCAGTAGTCGGAGGACAGAGGGCCGAAGATAGCTCGCGCCGTTGACATAGAAATATTATTTATATTAATTACTGCGTTGAATAAAAGTTGGTAAAAATATTCAAAAATTGCATTTCGGATACATATTTTTTAAAATTTTACACAAAATCATATTTTTCCACTTTGAAACGTGAAACGCATGCACGAGCCGAGCAACGTGATTTAATATTTTTCAAATTCCTCACAAAAACTCACTAATTTTTATCATATATACTCGTAGATGTTATTGAAAAAAGAACAAAATAAATTACTATTCAATAAATGATATTAATGATTTCAGTAATCATTAATTTAGAATAAAGTCCTTGGGAATAATCCTCAAGATCGCTTTAGAATTGGAGGAGATATCTCATTTCTGACAACATACAAGAAAGGTAGCAAAGTTGAACAGATGTGAAAGTTAGCCAGCGATAAGCACACCATGTAATGCCTAACTTTGAAAGCCCATTAAATGACGGGGCGGCCGTGAGTAAGGATTACGCACAACTTTTTATTTGTTTTCTTTCATTTTATTCAGTCCTTTAACCCCAGAATGAATAGCTCCTCTTTCTATTCTGCTTTCTGTGTAAACATAATTATATTTACAACAAGGACCTCTTTTTAATACGATTTGACAACACCCGTTGTAGTTTTATACTACTTAATATAGAACAAAAAATAATGATTCGATTGCAAAGTAATTATTTAAGTTATTTATTATACATTCTTGTAACACTAACAGCTTTTGACTACTCAAGTTAGTTAACAACTACACAAATTCAGATTACAAACCCATAAACAGGTTTTTTACTTAGAATCGTGATTTATAGCAATGTCCGCTATATATGACGTACTGTATGTGTTCTTGTATTAAACCTGATATATGAAGGATACTTTTTTTGGTGTAACGCGGTGTATCCATATCGAGGGTCATATTTTTTATCACTTAAATTATTCTTCTGTAAATATTGGTTTTACTACTAATTAATATCATAAACATTCCACTAGATTTTGCAACGAGAATTTTTGTGATTTGGCTCAAATACTAAACGCAGCTCACGACTAAGGTATAGATTATTCCAGTTGCAAAATTTATCACCGCAGTCAAACCTATTGTTCAATTTTATAACGCTAATCACCGTAATTTCATATTTATCTTTGGACTTTAGTTCTTTCGTAAGATTTTATTCGATTTTATGTGTGATAGCAGATATCCACCCTGATTTTCATTTTATTAGGTACTGATAATGTTTTTTGTAGAAATTGCTGGTTTGTTTGACCTAATGTTTGTCTACAAGCTGACATATTTTAAGACGCCTTCAAAAAAATTAAGAAGTAATTGGATGTTTGTTTGAATGTAGTGTATTATGTGCCGTAAATTAAATAACGATTTGGATGAAATTTTGTGTTTAGATAGGGTTTTGTTTTTTAAGTTTACCTGTATAATTGTATATCTAGTTATGTCCCCAACGTCGACCGGTCACAGTATATTCGCTGCCTCGTAAGCATTTAACTGTTTACTGAGAATGAGCGCCCACGCATGGATGCAGGTGCAGATCTGTCGACGTTGCGTCTAGACTCGTCGCATGAATAAAATGTAGAGAGCTCTCGGGCAGTCGTAATTAAGTCGCCACTCTTGTATAACGTAAACCTAATTTTTACTATTATATATTTCAAAACTGAAATAAATAGTTTTTAAAAAGGTTTTCCACGTTTTCCCGAACTTTTCTATCTTGTAAAAACGCATATTTTTACCAAAAAGAAACTTTAAAAATAAATTATGCTGAAAAATGTATACAGTACAATCTCGTCAATTTATGTAGTACTTACTTGATTGGTAATATACTGTTACTTTAAAAATTTATAATTTTAGATAAAACACGATTTTACAAAAAAGCCAGGCGAAGCTCGTTCGGCCAGGTGCGTTAAAAAATTCTTACAGTACCAGCCTCTAACGTTCCCACTGCAGGGACACCGGCCTACTCTCAATAATTGGTCAAAGACGATGTTACATGTCGTCGGTTTTTTGTTCTAAGACATGCCGGTTTCCTCACGATGTTTTCCGTCACCGTTTCGAGACCGTGGTATTGCGCATATAAATCAACTGGTTCAAACCCACACATGCTCCAATGAGTTTTTTCAATTGTAAAAAAAAAACTTATAAGAACAAAACTATTTTCCCTGGCCGGGTATCGAATCCAAAACCCTTTACTTCAAAGGTTATAACTTAGTCTACGGGCCTTGAATATTGTTATAGTACATATATAGTGTAACATGTATTAATTTCGCAAATGCGAAAATCATTGTTGAGTAATTAATCCGTTCGATATGAAAACCGCGATGAACGTAATTAAATGAGGATTGTTACCTTTATACCGATCCATTAATTTGTATAATAGATTGTATTGAACAGATATTCAATACCAGTGGGTTAATTGAGTATTTACTTTTTAACCCCGTCAAAAGGGGTGGGGGGGGGAGTCTGACGGTTTGTAAACTCTGTCCGAGTTAGCTCTTGCATACACAAAGGAGAAAAAAACAAACGGTACACACTAAAGGACGCGAGCAACTGGACCCTCAAAAATTTTGTTCGAGTAATAGTCCCACATAACTCGGTGGTCCCCCTCCCGGCAATCGGTGTATCTGATGCTAATTCTCCTTCGTCAACAAATAAAAGGTATTTTTTCGTAACTATCCATTTCAATTTCGAGAAGGAATTTCATTTCCGAGACCCGGGAACTAACTTTATGCTGACATAAAATGATTGCTCGGGTTAGGACCCGGAACTTTTTTCTACTCAGGTTGGTCATTTGCGCGAAAAGGTTCAGGCTACATTCTCCATAAGAATTGATCAACGTTTCGAAGCGGTTCTCTATCACTTTCATATATAACTAGGGAAGGTTTTATTCTAGGGTTTTTTTTCCCATGACTGTCTTTCGTTAACAGTTTCATAAGTATTATTATTCATTTATTTAAAATTCTGGCAATATAATACAAAAAAAATGTGGTAAATGTGGTATTTAGAAAAATTTTATCACTTACATTAGCACTTGATTACGCTCTCTACGTTTGCGCTATGATTCCCTTTGTTGTGGTGATTGGTTCCCTAGTGAAAATAGATGCATCAATATTTTTACCTTCAGAAACATCCACATATACAAGGGGTAAAGAAAAAAGTTACAGAACATGAGATTTCGTTCACATGGATGACATTTTTTCTCAACAGCAGGTGTGATCACATTCAAATGATGTCATAGTACAAAAATAATTCTCGTTATGCATTGAATCCAAGTTTTTATAAAGATTCATTTTAATCTTCAACTTCCTAATCACCGATAATTTTTTGCAAGAATATTTTACTGCTGATAAGGATAACGAAACCCATTTGTTAGCAATATCAATCAGTTGCTACAATTCAATTTATTATCTCTGTTCTGATAATCACAATTTATAGGCACCCGAGTCTAGCACCGTTCTCATTTATCGATACCGTGGCGCAGATACAGTTACAAAAAGAACAAAAATTCCACATGATTCGTGGAACAAATAAGTTTTTGTTTTAACTTTATCAGTGCTAATTTTCACAATGAAGGCGAAAGGACTAATTTACTCGTTCATAGCGTTCGTTTTTATAAATTCCGTGATCGGTGAAATTTATGAGCTGAAAGATCAGTACAGAGCCGATTTCAGAAGTGTTTACGACCAGGATTTGTACGAGAGTGTGTTGGATTCACAGAAATGTGAGGAGCAGCTGAACTTTTTAGCGAACCATTCGCT
Source organism: Aplocera efformata (assembly GCA_921293045.1). NCBI lineage: Eukaryota > Metazoa > Arthropoda > Insecta > Lepidoptera > Geometridae > Aplocera > Aplocera efformata. The sequence goes on along the minus strand of OV121050.1, from coordinate 12,150,402 downwards.
CAGGATACAGTGTAAGTTTTATTGTTCGCAATTTGAATCAGAAATCATTTATTCCATATGGGACGCATCGCAAATGGCAATGACTTGTCTTGTCACAGTAATTACTGTCACTCAATTGGCAGTAATACTGCCTTCTGCGCTGTAGGTCATGTGTTTGATTCCCACCCAGGTGTGAGATGAACATAAAGGTTTGTTTTGTGTCTGGGTGTTTTTATTTTTTTCAGATTTAAGTTATTTAAACACTATTTTATTGTTTGATATACAAACTATTAAACCGTAGATAGTATAAAAAAAATATGTTTACAAAAGATGACAGAAAATGATAGTATTGCAGCAAGTGGAAAATGGTGATCTCTGTATTTCCAAAACTGGCCTACTTTAGAATTTGTATCTTCTGTTCGTTCAAGTCATTAAAAACTAATATACAATACATAACAATTTTATTATGAAAACTACGTATGTAGTATCTATAAAATTGGCTTGAGGTTCTTAGTGAAATCGTAAAACAAATGTTGTTCTTCAGTCCTAGATGCAAGCGCCAAGATACCGGCTGGAATCCTGACAGGGAACGTCAACGACCTCGGCGATTACTACCAATGCCTTAGCATCGATCATGTCATCGAAAACATGGAGATTCAAGGGAAATACTGCGCAATCACAGTACCACTGGACCAGCCAAATCCTATTCAAATTCCTCAGTTTCCTGAGTGGGAGATTCCTGAAATTCCTGGATGGCCGGGAACTGATAATAATGATACTATTGAAGAGGCCAGGCGATACGATGCCCTCAGGAGATATGCGCTGGGAATATCTGGATTTGGAGAACCCGTTCAAAATAGGTAAACTCTAAAGTAGATAGATAGATAGATAAAACATTAATTTCGACACAATAACACATAGGAACAATACGGCACAAGTACATTAAAAACAATAAACAATTAACTACAAAACGTGTATTGAGTCCCTATGCGTCCCGTGCCAAAAAAGGGGTTGGCTCAGCATGTGCTGAGCGTACCTCAGCGCTGATTTTCAGCCAAATACCTAATCCGTAATATTACCCTTTGTTGTAATGAGAGTACATCAGAACAAGGGGAGTAAGAAAGGAAAGGATCATATAAAAACTATGGTTCAGTGCACATACTTAAAGATGATTCATTATTGGAAAATAATAATGTCGTTATCAATGACTCGTTTCGGAATGTTGATTATTTTTATCGGACCTGTAATTGGTACGTGTTTGAAGCTTGCAAATATGACGAACCAATTTAATTAATAATATATATACTCGTAAGTAGATATGCGGGCTCAATTTCAACAACTAAAACTATGTTATTGGGGTATCGTATTGTATAAAATAAGCATTTGATAGCCCTTATATTTAATCCCACCTTTATAATTTACTTAGCTCATCTATCAAACATAAAGATTATAATTTCATCAAAGAACCAAATATTCATTATTTACTTTTACCTATTATATATTTTTGATGTGTTGACAATGTTTTAAAAATTTAGCTTTTATATACAATATAATATTATATTCTTCACCTCCACAACATTCTCTCAAATCAATTAAGTTATATGCTATTTTTCCGTACACAAAGGATGTTTCTTGCAGAATCTCTCCATTGACCCTCGTGGGGCGCATGGGGGCTACTCTCGGAATATGTGTGCCCAAAGTATGTACTGCCACACAAGGCATGGACTTCTTCCTAAACAGAGTGCCATTCCTCAACTTTACATACAATGAGTTCTTCTGCAGACTGCCTAATGATAAACTGTTCTCGCCCGCCGATTATGTTGCTACGTAAGTATCCTTTCAAAATCTTTATTATTATTATTTTCTCGAAAAAAAAAAAATGAAAAATATTTTTTTTTACACACTCATATAGGTATTAGGATGCCGTGTAGCAGGTGGCATAGACAATACTATAGACAAAACACAAACATAACGCTAATCGCACAACGTTTGCCTTGGTCGGGTATCGAACCCGAATCCTCGCTCCAAAGGCAGATTTACTGCCAACCAACGAATCATTTATAAATCACTTATAAAATTTATACTTATCTTGATTTTATCGTGTTACATAAGTTTACTAAACTGCAAATTCATGAATGCAATTATCTTTCAAGTAAACAATAGGAATAAAATATGACATTTTATATAGTTTATAATCAAGAACGTTAATCATAATATTGATAAATTACAGACAAATTGTTTCTTTACAGTGTCATTTTCTCGGTACTGCTGGGTATCATAATTTTCAGTACGACATACGATTTGTACCACACATTTTGCTATAAGAGAGGTAAGTGTTGTATAAATAACAATGTATATTCTGGCAAGTCGACGACAATATGGTTTGTTTCAAGTATAAATGATCAATGCACCCTTTTATCAATATCAAATAGATTATATTTGCTAGGAACATATAAGTCTTTGTGTTTGAAATATTGTTTAATGATCTGTTAATCTTTGCAAACCGTAAGTGAGCAAATATGTTTAGTCCTTTAAATTTGATGTATAAAACATATTTTAGAACCGAAGTTAGGTCAGCCATTAAAAACTGTAATTAATGAAGTTTTTCATTTTAGATTCAAGATCATCCAACACCCTGTTGAAATGTTTCTCCGTATACACCAACACTCGTCGATTCCTCACGTTCAACACCAACCCTGGTGCTCTGGAGTGCGTCGACGGCATCCGAGCCATCTCCATGATGTGGATCATTGTTGGTCACACGTATTCCTTCAGTTTGCTGGGCTACATCCATAACATGAATGATGCAATTGGGGTAATCCATAAAAAAATCTCACAGTTACAACCACGTTCACACACGAAAAGAAGAAGTTATTTTTGTATGGTGTAGAACTTTTCAAAACGCCTGAAGGCCTAGGACGTGGTTTATCGACTAGTATAGCCGGGACCGACATCCTCCGAAGTGCGGAAGCGCTCATATATTAATAATGAGAACTGAGAGAAATGAGGGTATGGAACAGTTAATGACAAAGAATATGTAATGCAAAAAAAAGTCTTAACAAAATATAAGTTTCATATATCGAAAATTTGGGGGGTCCCGTTGCTTGCGTTTGTAAGTGTGCACCCTCTGAGTCCCTACACTTTCCCCCTAGGTGGTGCAAAAGAAGCAACAAAAAGTAGTAGAACTTGAACAAAGTCGCGCGGAGAAGTAATGCCTACACACCTGCTAGTTTGTCGCCAAGCAGTGGTGCACTCGCATTGCTGTGTTCTGGTGGAAGGGTGTGGGTGCCGGTGAAATATCATGCACGCGAGACATAGGGCGCAAAGGAGTGCGACTTGGATCTTCTCATATCGTCACTGCAATTAATCTGAATGTTTCTATACAACTAATGATTTTATTTCAACTAATGTTAATTTTTAGTGGCTAACCAAATTTTCAAGTACGTGGATCAACTCAGCCCCCATTACTGTGGACACGTTCTTCTGCTTGAGTGGAATCTTAGCCGTTTACACTACTATTGGGAAAGTCAGCAAAGGTAAGCAAACAAGCAGTTTCACTTGAATGATCACTTAATCAACAACCATTCATAAATACAATGAAAATACTTTTATTTCATTCTTCTTTTGTAATTATTAAACAATGATTACCTCAATGAAAATCTTTTGAATGATCGATGACATTATCAGATATCATGAAATCACGTTTTTGCGAAAATTAATTTTCTATTTAATCACGTACACAAATAAATAAAATTGAAGTGTCTGTTTGTAATGTCAAAATAACAGCTTTTTACTAAATTCATTTGAAAGTATAATACGCTGTAATTATTATTAATTTTTTGTTTTTCCAATCTCCGAAACGGCTGGACCGATTTTGAAGGGACTTTCACTGGCAGATAGCTAAGTTTTCAGAAGAAAAAATATTTTTAATTACGCGGACGCGGACAAGATTGCTGTAAACAGCTAGTAATAAATATGTATTTAATTAAATCTGATCACGTGTGAACATTACACATGATTAGATTTGGAATTGAAAACTGATAGAACGTCACTAATCGTGTCGGCTGCAGTTCTAATCAGTCGATGCGGCTTAGTGATTATGGCGATAATAAATACGGTGGAATTTATAATATTGCTGATTAAGTAGTTTTACTGTCGAAACTGATTTCTAAGGTTTCCAAATAGATATTTCTGATTTGATTTTACTTAAATAAGCTTCTAATCACAGCGTCACAACTGGATTGAGAGGCTCTCAAGTAATCTATGCCAATAAATACAATTGAAGTTTCCGTTTCTAGTGTCAAAATAAAAGCGTTTTACTAAATGCAATGGTCTATTCCCAGTTGCCACCACCATCTCCGCCACCACGTTAGTGTACACGGTACAAAACAAATAAAAAACTATGTATATTTTTTTTTGTGTATCGGTCTGTCTATTTGTTCCGGCTAATCTCCGAAACGGCTGAACCGATTTTGACCGAAAAGATTCCGCGCATAAAAATTGTTAAATTCCACGCGGACGAAGTCGCGGGTTACAGCTAGTCTGTAATAATATTTATGTAAATGGGTGTTTTACTAACGGGGGTTTGAAGAACTGAATGTGTTTTTGAAGTATTGTGTAAAGTTCTCCTTTAGGATGATGGGTCAGGCAGTTATTATAAAATGTCATTTTATTAAATGTTTGAGTTTCCAAGTCAATTGACAAAGTCACGAGGTTTCAAAACCTTTTTTCACTCACTAACTTTTTTTTTTTTTTCTACATGTGGAATGCCCACGCTTACGCCTTCTACACTCGGACTCGAACCGACCAAACCCCTTGGTGTTCCTTCTCACACCGAATGTCACTCACTACCTAATCTAACTTAAAATTATAAAAATTTTCTAACTTTCCTAACTTAAGTGAGTTTATTTGTTTGTTTGTTACGCTTTCGCGCCTAAACTACTAAACAATTTGAAAAATTCTTCTACGGGAACGGGATCTACGCGGGTGGAAACGCAAGGCGCAGTTGGTTAATCTATAAATGCTTCAAAATGTCCTCTAGAGAGCATTTAAGTGATTAAATTGTTTAAACAAGCCATTGAATCGCTCTATATTAAGTGGTATTAATTGCACAAAGCAATAACAATCAGACTATGATCATATTTTGAAGTACTAAAAGATTAAAGTCCTTGAGATATTGAAAATGAGTACTAAAATTTTGCTACTGCAAATCGTTATGGTGATTCAGAATCAGTTCTACACCTGGGTCTGTGGCTCGTGGTGAAGCTTGTCTGGATGGCCTTTACAGATTTGAGTTAAGCAACTCTCCGCCCGGTCAATAGTTGGATGGGTGACCGTTTAGTGGCATTTAACGTTCACGGTACCCCTCGCTTCGAAGCTACGGAGCCGTGTTTTGAACGGAGCGCTTCCGTGCTTTGGAGGGCACGTTAAGATGCCGTTCTCAGCAATTTATTTATTAATCAATAAGACACAGTTTGCAACTTACACTTATTTAAAAAGAATTCTATTAATTGACATAGATTGATATAGCTGCGCCCGCGGTGTTGCCCGCGACTTACTGAGTTCAAAAGTAGCCTATGTGTTAATCCAGGATATAAGCTATCCTAGTACCTAATTTTAACCAAATCCGTTAAACCGTTTGAGCGTGAAGGAGGAACACACACACACACACACACCTAGACACATAAAAACTTTCGCCTTAATAATATTAGTGCGATTTGTTCCAGCTCGCTTCATCCGCACCATCCATCTTTTCTACATCAACCGGCTGCTCAGAATGTTTCCGATCCTGGCTGCCGTGGTTCTTCTGCAGGCGTCTTTGTTCAACCACTTCTCTGACGGCCCCTTCTGGTTGAACATCTCCCAGCAGGCGCAGAACTGCAGAACTTGGTGGTGGACTGTATTGCTGCACGTGCAGAATTATGTCAACCCTGAGGAAATTGTGAGTGTTTTATGAACCCTTGGTATTATCAGGCATAAACATATGTGTATCGAGAACTAAACTAAATTGTTTAATAAAAATATGTACTAAGGAAACTGCCAAAGTGATCGCTATTTGTAAACAGTGACTCGACTCGTTTCTAATTTTACCCGACTGCGCCAAATGAAGGGTCATGTTTGTTGAGTGTATATACGTATTTATATTTCTTTGGCACGCTCTGTAGCCTAAGCAGCTTGATGGATATTAGCTTGAAAGAAGAATAAAATGGCCGATCTTTGGCGCCATATAATAAATACAAAAAAAAAAAAAAAAAAAACAAAATCAAGAACTAACTATACCTAAAACAACAGAGCTTGTAGAGATTAGAGAGATTGCTTTGAGAAATATCTATAACTATATTAGTTTTATTTTATCTCCGTTTAACATTAAACATTTAATTTCCAGTGTATTCCACAAACCTGGTACCTCTCTGTGGATGTCCAGCTGTATTTCTTCTGCCCAATCGTCATGGTCTGGCTATTCGGCAGACAGGGTATCGCTTGGACTGCCTTGTGCGCCATCGTTCTCATCTCCCTTGTTTCTTCCACTGCTTACAGTTTCACCTACAATTTTTCTGCTGCATTGTTTAATCCAGCGTAAGTATTATATATAATATGTATATGATTTTATATTACTTTGATGCAAAATCTAGAAGACTTAGAATAAAAACAAAATTATTTTTTACGCCGCTAACTCTCTCTCCCTATTTGTCTAATGACCACTTGTCAAATTCCATAAGGTATTTGATGCTATTTATGCGTTACAGACGCTAAGTTTAGTTTAAAAAAAAAGATCTCGTAAATAATTATTAAAATAAATAAAAAACAATTCCAAGTATTTTTCTTTATTAAAAAAAAATTGACGTTTCTAAATATTATGTTTTGAGAATGAAACGGAAATAAATATTTTTGACTGAGACTTTATTGTAATTGAAGTTATGTACAATATAAGTAAGTTAAGTTTTGTGTTTCCCTTTTCAGGCGTATTGGCGAATTTGTCGAGTACTCTACCATATACTACGTGAACACGTTAACCCGAGCGCCTCCATTTTTCGTTGGAATGGTATACGGCTACCTACTACATATTTACCGAGATAAGCAGTTAAGGATTTCAAAGGTAAGTCGACTGTGTAGAGTTCACTGTTAGGCAGATGTGGATTACAAAGATGGCTTAAACATTGTTTGGAATACATTAATAAATAAATGAATATTCAAGGACATTCCGCACAGCATCATAACTTGTAACATGGGAACTAGATAGCTGATATGATACTTATATAGTTTTTTTTGTTTATTTATAAAGTTAATAAATATAACTCCGTGTTTGTTGCAAATAAAATTATAATATTTATATTTATATTTCTTTCTATATCTTGTACTGGATAGGAACCTACAGCGCAAAAGGCAGAGCTACTACCAACTAAGCTTTGAGGCCAGTCAAGAAAGATTTTATGTTTATGAATTCTTCCGTCGCTCCTTTTGTTTAATTTCATGAAACAAAAGCTCGAGCAGTCTTGTGATGCGATGAGATATCGTACTGTATTAACAGTACTAATTATATACAGTAAATTACTCGAAAACCTTCGTAATAAATCACCGGTATTCAACAAGACATATTTTTCAGTTCAACGTCATAATACTCTGGGCCCTGTCGTTCGCTATGATGGCATTTTGCATCTTCTCCATCTACCCGGTGATGCAGATCGATCATGAAGGACAGCTCTTCGACAACTTCCTGAACGCCTACATGAGAGCTATCTGGGCTTGCGGCCTCGGCTGGCTGATCTTTGCTTGTGTACATGGATATGGAGGTATTATTCCAGTTGAAACTGAGTTCTATTTTATATACAGCAATATTAATAACTTAGGAACTTTAGTGACACGGATTCTTGGAGACGAATTTATTTTATTAATATCAATAAAATAAAACAATAAATTTTACTAAAGAATTATCAAAATTCATTTACGTTAATATTTTTTTTTACTTTTAAGTACTTTTTTACTTTTGGCCATACGAGATATAATTATTCATTTTGTTTCTATTGTTGTAAGTTCCAAATAGTCTAGTTTCCACCATGAAAATACTATTTCATATAAAAAAATAACCTACCTAAAAAAAGTTACCTGTAAACTGTATATTTGCCGGAGCTACACCGCGTAGCCATAAAAAGCTTTTGAAGATTAAATATAACGATGAGATGAACCGCAAGTTAAATTGAATGTGACATGAACATTAAAGTTACCGTTTGATCTGAAAATATGTGAAAAATACCTTAATTTATCTGCTCCCTTCATCAGACTGTGCAAACAGTAAGCCTAGAAATTTAAGAAAGGAATTTAGAAATTATCTTAAATCTATGTAGACTCAAATCTACAATACTTGGTGGTGAAGCTTGTCTGGATCCAATTTAGTCCAATCAAAATTTAGTACAACTGTTGTCAAGATAACTCTTCATTTTGAATTAATATTAAACAGAAACAAAAAGCTTTCAATTTAAGTTATAAGTAATAGAAACCTAATTTACAATTGAAATGAGAGATACGTGATCACACTCTTGTTTTCAAAATGATATTCAACGCGCTTACACCTGAACACAGTAAATTTTAATTAATTTGATTACCAAACAAACCGCACCTAATTTTGTTCTGGTATTTTTTACCAAGAAATACCCATCATATTCATTCAAGAAATAGCATAATCCTTCCGCTTATAGTATTAGGGTTGAAACATGAAAACACTGTAATTTTACAGACTATTTTTAATTTGTGAGTGTCAAATTTGACGTATCCAAACGATACTCAAGATCTAAAGGAATAAAGAAGTTGTAAGGTTTGAGTTTGTATGTACCATGAGGGTATTCCCCCAGGTCCAGTCGACTGGTTCCTCTCGCTGAGCATGTGGAAGCTGCCAGCTCGGCTCTCGTTCGCGGTGTACGCGGTGCACGTCTCCATCATCATGGTGGCCAACGGCAGCTGGGTGAAGACTCATTACTTCACGGACGGCGATAATGTACGTATAATAATCCTGAGACTAGTCTCTCGTTTCGTGGCAACTAAGGCAGCTCGGTATTTATATGTTTTTTAATGTATGTTCACCGAGTTCTTCGCTATTTATCAACCAAATTTTTTTTTATTTGAAAGCTTAATTGCTTTTAGATTGGTCCCATAGATTTTTTATCAAAATCGGTTTAATAGTTTGGTTGTTTAATCAAAATAACTGAAAAAATCATGTCATTAAACGAACTTGTATGTTTTGTTACTTAGAAAGTATTGAAGTCGGTTTTTTCAATGTGTAAATCAGCTACTTTTATAATTACTAACACTTTTGTAATCCTCAGATCTACAGATTCTTCAGTGACGTCAGCATCACGTTTATCGTGGCATTCATTCTGAGCATCACCATCGACGCGCCCTTCTCTACTCTTCAAAAACTGCTTCTAGGTAACACTGAACAGCAATCTTTCCGAATATCATGAAATTAAGTGGGTTCTGTGCTCGATGCGACAGTTTCAGTATTTTTTTCCAAGTTCCGTTATATTTCCGTGTAATTTCATCGATATCCAACTAAGATCCAAAAGCAAAAAATACTCTTATCCAAATTTTAATTATAATGAAATAAGCCAGCCTTTTTGATTTTTTTAAAAACAATACAATACAATACAATACAAAAATACTTTATTGTACACCACACTTTATGAACAAATATAAATAACTTACTTGAAGACAAGTTAATGTACAATGGGCGGCCTTATCGCTAAGAAGCGATCTCTTCCAGGCAACCTTTGGATGGAGAGGAATTTTAAAGTAAGCTACATTGGTCGGCGGTGTAAATTGCTATGGGGAAAATTTCCCTAAACATAAAAACTTATAAGTAGTAAATAAACGATACGTCAAATATATAATAAATATAATATACCTATAACTATAAATAAATAATATATATATATATATATATATATAATATATATAATATATACCTAGATACAAATGAGAATATAAAATTATGAAAAATTACGAGTCTTCAGATAAATAAAAGGCCTTCACACGAGTTTTAAAAACAGCGAGTGATGGTGCCTGTTTGATGGATACTGGTAGCGCATTCCATAATCTGACAGCTTGAACGGTAAACGACTTACCGTAAAAACAAGTTTTGTGAGCAGGTGTTTTGAGTAGTAAGCTTTTTGAAGGACGAGTAGGGCGAGGATTTCCAATGCAGAGGAATTCGAAGCGCTCCTTCAAATAACTAGGTGTAGAAGGATTGTGAAGGAGATTATATACTAGCGAAAGAATATGAGTATTCCGGCGAAGGCGTATTGGAAGCCACTTGAGTTTATGACGAAATTCAGAAATATGGTCGTATTTACGAAGACCGAAAATAAAACGAATACAAAAATTTTGAAGACGCTCGAGTTTACTGAGCTGGTCCTCCGTAAGATCAAGGTAACTGGCGTCAGCATAATCTAAAACAGGTAGAAGAAGAGTTTGAGCAAGCGTAATTTTAGTCGCAGTAGGTAAAAAGTTACGTAATCTCCTAAGCGAACCGGCGGATGCAAACAGCTTGCGACTAACAGATTCCATCTGCGGAATCCAAGACATGCAGCTATCGATATAAATACCCAAACTTTTTACAGTTTTTGAAATAGGTACCGTGACTCCGTCAAATTTAATTTTAGGTAATGTAGAATAACAAATTTTTGAGACCATGCGAGAACTACCAACTATGATTACTTGAGTTTTCGCAGGATTGACTTTGAGGCCATAAGCCTTACTCCAATCGCCAATTCTAAGTAAGTCCTCGTTGGTACTAATGATAGCCTTAGGTAAATCATCAAGCGAGGCTTGGGTGTAAATTTGGAGATCGTCTGCATAGAGATGGTAGGAAGAAGTAAGTTTGTGAGATATAGAATTGATGAAAAGTGCAAATAAAAGAGGAGATAGCACGCCACCTTGCGGTACACCAGCAGTTGTGCTACACCAAGACGAAAGTTTATCGTCGAGACGTACACGTTGCCGGCGACCGTGCAAATAATTGCGAAACCAGTCAACTGCCGTTGGAGATATGTTAATTGAGCTGAGCAAACCCAGAAGGATGTCGTAATTAACAGTATTGAAAGCATTACTGAAATCAAGTAAAGTGAGGATGGTTAACTGCCCGTTTTCCATGCCAAAACGTATATCATCTGTAATTTTGACGAGGGCTGTTACAGTACTATGGCCAGGTCGAAAACCAGACTGGAGGGGATTTAGTAAATTATTAATATTGAGAAAAGAACTAGTCTGGTTAAATACAAGGCGTTCCAGGACCTTAGATAAGAATGGCAGAATAGAAATAGGACGATAATCAGTGAATGAAGTGGGCTTTGATTTTTTGGGTAGGGGAATTATGTGAGCTTCTTTCCATAAGGAAGGAATAGCGCCAGTGGTCACAGTAAAGTTAAGGATGTGACATAATATCAATAGAATTTCGTCTATGATAGGAGTCAACATCTTACGACCGATATTATCACTTCCCATGGCATTAGAAGTAATTGATAGAATGCTCTTTTTAACATCACAAGCGACAAATTGACTTAAAACGAAGGGAGGGTAGTTAGGAGTTGGTAGAGAAGACAGGTAATTAAGTGTCTTGTTTTTGTCGATGAGATCGATTTCAGACGAGGCAGAAAAATGTTGGTTAAGTAAATCAATATTCAGATCTTTTGAAAAAGTTTGGTCATTGCGAGATTTCCCAACTCCTAATGTTCGAAGGAATTTCCAAACCTTACTTGGGTCATCGTTCGAGACTGAGGTGTGAATATGGCGACGTTGTGCATCCCTACATTCTCTATTGCAGCGATTCCTAGCAAGAATAAATTTATCTTTATTATCATCGGTAGCTTTAAGTTTAAATTTCAATTTTGAAGCAGATTTTTTGCGCAAGTATTGTTTAATATTGTCAGTTAACCAAGGTGCCGGTGGATGTCTCATTTTTACAGCTCGGATTGGTGCATGTCGGTCAAAGAGTTGAGTGATGAGGGAGTTAAAAATAGTGACTTTGTCATCTATAGTATTGGCTGCCACCACTGCAGACCAATCAATGTCCTTTGCATCAGCTTTCAATTGTTTTACATCCATAGCACTAAAATTACGCTGCAGAAGAATTTTAGGTTTAGGTTTTGGAGGACGAATTTTGTAGGATAGAAAAATAAGATCGTGATACGAGAAAGCGTCAGCGGAGCATTGGCCGTGTTTAGCAACATGCTGCATGGATGATACTAATACTAGGTCAAGAAGCGAGGGAGTGGAATTAGGAAAGTGATGAGTGGGCCCCTGAGAAAGGATATGCATGTTGCTTGACTTAACAAGAGATTCAAAACGTGTAGACCGTGAGTCATTTTTCAAAAGACATGTGTTGAAGTCACCCATCATGATAGAGTGACTATAAGATGGAGAGAGCTCTTCGAAAAGTTTTTCAAGGGAAGAAAAAAAGTTTATGCGCAAAGAAGGGCTATAATAAACTCCGAGAAGAATTTTGGTGTGAGAGAGCGTCACTTCAATGAACAGATGTTCACCAGCGTTTGAGGGGGGCGGTTGTGTAGACATATTTATTATGGCAAAAGGAATATAGGAACGAAGATAAATAGCAACACCACCACCACCACTGTTGGTTCTGTCGTTGCGGATTAAATTATACCCTGGAAGGGAATATAAGGTAGAAGGCAGACTTGGCTTAAGCCAGGATTCGGAGACTAGTATAGCATGGATATTTTTATTATCAAATGACGCCAGCATGTCGGGAAAATGAGCCGGAATACTCTGAGCATTTATATGAACAACGTTGAAGTTTTTCGCCACATCTGAAAAAATGCCAACTAGATTGTCAGAAAGAGATGGAATGCTCACAAAACTACTTTCGCTACTATTACTTGAATCAAGTGAATCCAAAGAAACAAAGTCGTCATCATCGCTATCGCTACGTACATTAGACATAATTCACCAAATTTGAATATACTACAAATATTATACGAATTATAAATAATATAATATAATAACACTAAAAAAAAAAAAAAAAAAAAAAAAAAATAATAAATAAATAATAATAATAAAATATATGGTTTAAAGATAAAATCTCTAAATACTAATATATTTTATAATAGATGTAATTCAATACCGGTTCATACTATAATCTCCACCTGCCAGCTTTCCGGATTTTGAGAAACAATAAATAGAAGAGAAAAACAATTATCTAATTATTAACCTACACGCGAACGAGAGGCACTTTTCCCACAAGAATATAACTACCTACAGTACAGAATCATTCAAACACAAATATAACGTAAAACAACTATTAAACAAAAGAAAAGACTAAAAACTACTATAGCCGGCTATGATAGAGTGAACTGTGAACAAAGTTGACTGTCAACGTCAATGTCCTTTTCATGGCTATGAAGTTAGCTATATTATTAGAAACTGAAGTTAGGAAGAGGTTTGACTTGCAAAGTAAACAATCAAGAAATATGACAAAAAGAAACGATTGAAAACCAAAATTGTGGGTAAAGTGTTACCTTGTTTGATAAATATGAAGATGCTACTTTTTGGAAGCACCTTTGGCGGCGGCCAGCCGAGTCGACGGCGGTCTGAGGTCCTTGGCGGCCGTCGTTGCCTTCGCCGTATGAGCTGGTTTCTGAGCGTCTGACGGCATCAACTTGCTGAGCTCACCAACACTGCTAATACGGTGTCTAACACCGCCGGGAGTTATGATATGGATGTGTCCGTCCCTCGTCCAGCAGTTTTTCACACCAAAAAGTTCCCTGGCTTGCATAAAGGCATTGTGTCTTGGCTTGGTCAAAAACTCCGACAGCGTGATGTTACTTCCCTTGAGATTGGTTTTAGCAAACCAAACCTGGTCTCGCGTTGCCACATCACGCATCTTCACAAGAATTGGACGTGGCCGATCGGAGTTAGAAGCTCGCCCCATCCGATGACACCGACTAATATGAGCTTGACTGAAAGTCAGCTTGAGTTGGGTGCTCATAATCTTCGCCACCACCACAGCTGTGTCCTCCTTGCTCTCTTCGGATACCCCGTGCAAAAGAAGAATCTTCCGCCGGCTGCGCATCTCCTGTTGGTCGGCGTCACGCGCGAGCATAGTGACTTGCTGCTGAATAGCCTTGAGAACCGATACGGTGAAGGTCTTGAAGGCGGCGTAATCTGCTGCTATGGCTTCAACAGTGATGAGAGATGAAGACTTCAGTAGCTCTCCTTCAAACTTAGCCATCCGGTCATTGATGGAATGAATGACCTCGGACAAGGTCGTGGCCTCCATGTTGTTGTGTTTGCAGTGAGACTCCAAGAAAGTTTAAAAGTGCTATGATAGGAGATGGCGATTTATGGCAGGTGAAGTAGAATTATTATTGTGTAAATTTATTCATAAAAGGGGCAAAAAATTAATGGATATTAGTTTCAAATAGCAAATAAATACAGGAGTACTTTTATAAGTTGTTTATCTCACCTCAAAACTAATTTTTTTATCTATATCGGAATGATTATTGTCATATGAACATAATATCAGAATACTAGCGAAAGTTCTACGATTTTTGTGTCATCATTTTGTGTAACGTTTAGAATTGACGAAAGTTTAATTTAAAGAGAAATGTCACTCAGACGTAAAATAAACCCACTTTTTAGCTCCTCAAGTGTTTTCTCAAAAAGATCGCGATTTTTTTTCCACTATGTACATTTTTTTTTTCGTGGGAAATGCACTCGCTTACCGCTCTGCCACGGGAAGACAGAGCGGTTATGTAGGGCTAGACCCACTAAAACCCCACGTTGTCCTCCTCTGCCGCTTAGAACGTTTCACAGACATCCGCGAAACCGCCGCCTCCACTATGCACCTGCCTCGTCAGCAGGCTTGAGTGATCCTGACTGCAACCCCACGGGGGCGTCTACAGTCACTAATTAATTATATTATTTTTCACAGGTGGTGGAGCGAAAAAACCAGTGAAGCCAACATCTGAATCTCGCACCAACATCGTTGAAGACGACGCGCCTGTTATTAAAACCAGTCTATAAAATACACTTCAAGGAATACTTAATTTATGATTAGAAATACAAATAACTTTATATACATCAAGACTGATTTACTTATCATGAAATATTATATATTTGATATTATATTACAATGAGAAGATAAACCTTTTTTTACTTTAGAACTTATTACCTTGAGGAGCCAATTACCGCTTGTCGCTAGCTGGTGATGAAAGTTGAATGAATGAATGAATGAAATATTCTTTATTGTACACCTTAAAGTACATAATAACAATAAAATTAATAAAACACACAGAAGACACTAGGGGGGGATATTAAAACATAAAGCGATCTCTTCCAGGCAACTATTTTTTTATTTTAATATTTAAAGAAAAGATAATGTTTGTTAATTAATAGAAACTGGCTCGCCCCGATTTCTCACTGGTAGTTGAGCATATAATGCTTTCTTATTTTTTTATATCGCAGTGCTTTTTGATGTATTTTACGTCACGTGTTTTGTCATGAAAAATGACAAACCAAATAAACGCTTGTCAAATTTTAACTGGTGATCCGAATTGTTTATTAGGCTCAGTATTAATCTTATTATTTTAAACGAGCAATTGTTGTATATTTGTTTCGCGTATTGAATGAAATTTTGTGTTTAGACAGGGTTTTGCTGTATAAGTTTACCAATATAACTGTATTTCTTGTAAATGCACATATTTTTACAAAAATAACGTATTTTTGCAATAAACTTGTTCGGTTATCTACTGTTACTTCAAAAATTTATGATTTCGGGTAAAACATGAATTTCCTACAAAAAATAATCGAGTGCAGCTCGCCCGCCGAGGCACTCTAGATAAAATACAGAATACGATGACTAAATTTAATAAGTGCACCTATTTTGTTACCCAAAACGTAACTTATTTTAAAGATACGCTGAACTTTACCGCGCTGGAGAGCGAACCAAAAAATCACTTGTAAAAGTTAAACTTCTGGTCCGACTTATTTGGTACAAAGTCTTAATCTAGATAAGTGAGTCCCGATCCAGGTGGGAGACCAGTTGTCCTCCGTAGGTACGAGTAAGCACCTTTTGAATTCCTATAATAGGGATAAAAAGTAGCAGTAGAACTTGTATAAAGTTTACTTGGAGAAATATTGCCTCCACACTTGCTGAAAATATAATACTTCTATTAATCCCATTCACAGAACCCACTGACAGGCACAGATGAGGACACATGGAACTAGAAATCTGAGGCTCAGTTTATCAGATGACAGATGCACATTTCAGAACATGATAACACAACTAAAGCCTCTCTCTGTCTGCAACTAATACTCACCTCCAACCGACATTCTCCGAAGCGGTTTCACGTGTATCTGCTTTATCTTATAACGTTGTATTCCAGTAATACGACCCAGGCTTTGGAATTATACACAACACTGCGAATCGGCGCGATGCGAATTCGCAACGCAGAAAACTGCGACGAAAATTTCTGCGTTGCGTCAAATTTTTGTTTAATGAATTTATTTTAATAATCCTCGTTACTAGTGTCGCAAAGGAAAGGGCGCTCCTCAAATAGTTGTTAAAAAGAAATAAAAGTCGTACTCTGCCTTTTTTTAATTATATTTGCATACTTCCTGCCCATACGCTGTGTCAGAGCGGACTATAATGATATCAACAAGGGTGACGTAACATCGCAGGAATGCGCGATGCGAATCAATTCGCAAGTTGTTGCGATGTGTCGTGCGAGCTCGTAGATTTTTACGATACAATATCGCATCGCAGTTTTGTGTACAAGCCCTTAGGTAGAGTTTAACTGATCTTAGCATCCTCTGAGAGAGGTATTTCACCAAAACCCTTCAGGCTCTCAGTCGTCTTGGGTTGCATTATTACAGTCGAGAAATTATATTTTAGAGATTATAACTGCGAATTTTATTATAACTCTTCATTTCCATTTAAAAAACCGTCAGGCTATGACAAGCTTTTAACCAAACGCATTCCACTCTATATTCATTCTCATACTCATATTATTTCTACCATCGAACATTTAGTTAGGTCAAATTTGCATTCATTTTATAAGAGCTTTTAAAGCCAATTAAAAAAAGAAAGGAATAGAAAATATAAAAACATAAATTCAATATAAAAGTGAATTGAATGCTTTATAAAAGCATTATCAAAAATAATGAACGTCAACAACCATTAAAATTAAAATTAAATCAATGCTAATTTGAGGAATAAATGCGAGGACATTGACAAATTATAATTTAATAAAATTATATAAAAATAAAATACTCGTAGTTTAGCTGCTGTCAATGTCAAAAATAATTTATCTAAAAATGTCAACAACACTTTGTAAATTAATGTAATCTACACTTATATTATAAAGAGGAAAGATTTGTACCTATTTTTGTATGTTTGTATGTTTTTAATGAATAGGCTCAAAAAGTACGGGGCCGATTTAAAAAATTCTTTCACCAATAGAATTCTAAATTCTTCCAATTTGACATAGGCTACATTTCATTTTGAAAAAAATTAGGGATCCTTGGTAAAATTTGAACAATGTAACCGAAGGTGTAGAAAAATGAGTTATAAAATGTCATTCGTCGAATGCGCTGCCGAAACTATTAGCGATAGAACAAAATAATGTACAACAATATTGAAGAACATCATAATGTCTACAAAAAACTCCGCGGTAGCATATGTCCAACTATTGTAGTTATGTCACTACCCCGTGCGAAGCCGGGACGGGCTGCAAGTTAAATATATTTCTACTTATTATATTTAGCTACTGCAGGTATTGTCATAGAAATGAAAGGAACAACTTGTTTACGCTTTGAAGTTTTCGAAGTATATTATTAAAACAATCGTTAATTATCCAGCGCACCAGGTGCGTTCTGTCGGGACGTTCGCTTATTAAATATAACATTGAGTTTGTACTCGTAAACCTACTGTTATTTATGCCCTTTAGATCCCAGCCCGTTGTCAGTGTTACCAGTACAATATAATTGAAGAGTCTTCAAGAGAAGAGTGAATAGGCAAACGTATTTCATCATGACATCAGGTGAGACTACAGTCACACAAAACTATCACATCTTAATTAATATATAATAATTTAGATTATTAAGACAGTTCCGGGATAAAAAAAATTCAGGTTATGTAATCCAGGTCTATCCCATCCAGGTAATTCACGAAATTTGACGTCAAAATGATGTTTGAAAATTTCTCTACTGTCTAGCACTCACTTTTTATAAGGAGATTTTTTAACCAAATTTTTCATGGGTATTCTCTAAATAATTTTCAAATATTGCTTTCATACAAACTTTGTCTTTACAATTACAAGCACAGCAATAAAGAATTAGCCAAAGGTAGGCTTTCATACATACATCATACATTAGACATTTTGGCAAATAAAATTTTATATAGATAGATAGATAAACTCTTTATTGTTCACACCAGAAATTGTACAGAGAAACAAATAGAAAAGAACATATAATTGGTGGCACAATGGGCGGCCTTATCACTAAGATCGATCTCTTCCAGGCAACCTTTGGATGGATACGATACGATTTTATTTCTCAATTGCCACCAGTGGTGGCTTTGATGGTGGTGGCAACTGGGAATAGACGCATCGTCCCGCCTTCCTTCCTCACCAGCCAGTAACATTATTCATACAATATAACAGTTCCCGCTCCATCTCTTTGACGAGTCGCGCGTAACTTATTACAATATTCACTCATACAAATTCAAACTCATTACTGCCCGCTGTAAAAGCCAAACAGAAAATACCTATTTTGCTCGCATTTATTGAGGAACAAAGCGTCGTTTTCGAATAGATCGCATGAAAATTGTATTGCTCAGCAGAAGCGAATTTACTTTACGAAATAAAAAATATATTTAGTACCCACACCCAATCTCAGTTTATATACGGTCGAGGCGAGCAGACAACCCACCTAATGTTAAGTGGTTACCCGCGTTGCGCCCGTCACTCTGAGACTTATTTTTGTTTATATGTACCTACAAGACCATGCGTTTGTATTACTAAACTAAGTAGTTGTTCGAGTCCTATCTGACTCTGCATGGGGAAGAATAAACAGGAAACCTCTAATGGAAGGATTACTTTCTTTAACGAGCATAAAAGCACCCTATATCATTTTCTGTATCCCTGACAATGTTTATGCGAAATTTCATTATGATCTGTTCAGTAGTTCAGTAGTTGAGGCGTGAAAGCGTAACAAACAAACAAACAAACTCACTTACGTTTTTAACATAAGTTAGTATATATTTACGTAACGTCATTACCATGTTTGTTCTGTCTGGCCCTCAATATGAATTATTTCCAAAACAAGTATCTATACCAGCAGTATTGTATCAACAAGCTGGTTCCCATAGCACAAGCTTTGTTAAATTTAGGGCTCCACGGCGCTATATGAAATATCCATGAATATTTATCACACTTAAATTCACACTTCCGCAGCGCAGAAGGTAGAGCTACTAAACTGAGTTTGTTGATAGGATTACGCTTGGATCAAACCCAAATTTTCGTTCTTATGAGCTTTGTTCATAAAGTTACAGACTGTGAAAATGAGCCATCATTGATTATTTATGAAAATGGCAAATAAACATTCGGCACTTTTACTCCAGTGTCAATTTGAAAAATCGACTGAGCCATTACTGTTATGAGGTAAACAAGTCAGAGTGAATGAATGGCACTCCGGTACTTATATATTTCACACTCCATTTAAAAGGATTTTCTTTATTGTAAACCAGAAGCTTTTCCTTTTATAAATTGCTACAATTTATTAATTTAAAGAGTTTTTAATCATCGTTTTCAATGAACACAAATTGAAATTTGTCGAACAAACGGAAGAGAAAATTGCTAGACTGGCTCAATTTATAATCAAAGAATCTGCCAAAAATAGTTGTCCAATATTCTTTGTCGCTCATAATTCAACCAATCAAATGAATTTCCACGCACATAGCTCCAGCACTCGGATTTTTGTGTTCCTGTAATCTCCCAAAAAACAGATAAAAATAGAATTTACTTACAGCTTAAAAGCTTATTATGTTTGTACTGTGCCTGGGTGTTAGTTACTATGTATTATTTGTATGTATTTACAAAATAAAGGTACTCTATAATAACTATTCTATCAATAATCTGGTACCCATAGCATTATTTTTGTATGTATGAAATAGTGAAGACCTGGTGGTACATAGTTACTTCATCGGTAAAACTCAGAACAAGACTTGGGTCTTAGACTGAGCTTTATGATGCTGCGTCCATCACCCCAGACGGGGATGGCACGTCTCATGGGCCCGTGATTTAACCGGCACCGACGCCCTTCCACCGGAGCACAGTAATGCAACGAACTTGGCGCAAGTTAGAACTTTAGCAACGTAAATTAGCAGCAGACTTTACGTTGCTCCTTTTGCACCAGCCAGGGGACACGTGTAGGGATTCTAAGGATATTCTTAATAAGCTATACTCAGCATATGTTATACTTAGTTTGAAGCCAGATGGCGCTGTGTGAAATATCTATGTAGGGTAATGTTCTGATTCTTTCTTTATTTAAAACGAAATGCTTTCAAATTGGTCCCATAGTAGGTTTATCAATATCAGTTCAAAAGTTATGTTGTTAAATCAAAAGAAAAGAAAAAAATATGTCGTCAAAATAAATGAAATTCGGAAATTGCTTTATCTTGATTTTTCTTCGCCCTTTATATACCAATTTGGATGTTTTATTTTTTTAAATGGTTGAGTGTGCAATTGGCGAGGAATAAGAGAAGAAGTATTAAAGTGGGTTTCTTTAGATTTTATAAATCATCAATTCATCAACGTTTATGGAAACTTGTATCACATTGTCATTAGTTGCAGTGTGTAAGACTAATATCTATCCTAAAGTACGTTCTATATATATCTATCCTAAAGTACGTTCTATATATATCCCGTTACTTTGCACCAAATCCTACGCTGGGTGCGTAATACGATTATGCCCTCATTTCGCTGTGTTCAGACGCTTCGCCTTCTGGAGCGCCATGCCACAGTGCACAGAAAACAACTCCATCACTCCATCCATGGTCTGGTCAACCAAGCAGACGTAGTTTTTAGACTGCTCAGGATGCTATTAAAATATTGAGGTTACTACGACACACGTAAACGCAATTGTAACGTAACAAATGTGACCGGACTAGCTGAAGGCCTACCTGATGTTAAGTGGCTTCATAATAAAAATAACACGGTTTTGGGTCCTCCCCGACGCATGTATAAGAAGACCCCAGTTGCATTGCGTTGCACCCGTTACCCAAGACGCATGAGGTGTGACGTCTGGTGCCTGTGATTTCACTGTCACCCACACCCTTTCACCAGAATACAGCAAATGGTCCCATAGAAATTTTATGAAAATCGGCTTAGTTTAATTGTTAATTCCAAAATATATGAAAAAATATTTCAAATTTTTCTTGTGATTTTTTTTCTTTGCCGTTGTATACCGATATGGGTTTTTTCTTTTTCATAATAAGGGAAATATTGAAGTCTGTTTTTTCGACTTTTTAATCAGTCACTTGTAATAACTTCACCAGCTGTTTTAAATGGCTGTGACATTGCTTTCCGGACTAATTACATTTTATTTGATTGATTATGGATGTCACTTTCGCGTTGTAATAAAAGGGGCGCAGTTAAGAGGTCGGTATTAATTAACGACTTCGCCTTATGTGTAGATCGCTTTCGTCTTGATCGATTGTTTGACCAGTGAGGAAAGTAAGGCGTTTATACATTACGATATTTAATAGTGATAAGCTAAGACGACGACGATAAGTTAATTCACAAAACAATACTCGAAAACGACACTTGTTTGAAATAAATGTGAACCTACGGAATCAAAAGAGTGAAGGTACCTTCTCGTGTTTTGAGGTTACCGTAAAGTACCACAAATAATATAATTTTATTGTTTCATTTGAACAAGACACTCAGATCTCGGAAATGGCGGTTCTTGGAATCGGATAAAACGGTTTCAATACTTTAATCCTCTACTTTCAGCCCTTAAAAGTTATTTTCTTTACATTAAATTTCTAGGAAAAGACTTTAAGATAAAATCTATTAAACAAAATGATCAAAAACGGTATACAAACGGCAAAGATGAAATTCTGAGAGAAGGTTTTTCTGTCTATACCCCTAAAATTGGACAGAGAGACACGTTATAAGATTAGTAACAGGGCTATCTAAGAAAAAAAACGCGTTAACTTAATACTATCCTTATATTCGTCTGTTGAAAACTTGAAAATTTTCAATTTCTCTCCTATTTTCGCGGGTAAGCTTTTTTGCACATAAGCCGATCTTCGTGAAACATGTGTAATTCCAACGCTATAAGCATTTGAATAATTCAAATCTTGAATTTACCTATATCATTCTCGTCTCGAAGACCCAATGCGGTATGCGAATTTGAATTTCGAAACAAGATAAATCAATGTCTGAAAGAAAATAAATCAGCGAGATCTTGCGCAGAATCGCGATCTTATCGGAACAACCTTGGCTCCTGGATTTTGAGAAACTTAGGACTAAACATATTTCAAAGCCAATGAATTATTCGTATGATATTTTGCAGACGGAGATTACTGTCACAATTGATAACAGGATTTTATTTTCAGACAGATAAGATAGGTTATATATTTATTGTTAAATAGATAACATTAATTCTTTACTCCAACAATCAATAAAAGATGTATTGATTAAACCCCGCGCGATCCGAAAGGGGCATATAGAAAACCCAATAACAATACCAATTAAAAAAAAACATGAAATACATAAGCTAAATTGCAAATTAAATATAATGTACTATTTTTGTGCCCAAATCCAAAATATTCAAAAAGGTATTATTTCGTCTTTACAAACCGCTTCCCACAGTCGTGTATCATCCGTCTTACGATATGGAACCATATTCTGAGGAAATTCAACGGACTAATTAAGAGTTTTTAAAGCACAAAAGCGCTGCGTTGGAGCAATTAGTGGACTACGTAAACCAACCTGTAAAAACCAATTTACTTAACTAAAATCACTTACGCTCCCAGGAATATTTACGTAATAGCCGTCTTTGCTAAAATCAGCCCAGAACTATTTCAAAGGTTTGCGATCGGAATCCGCTTAGATGACAAATTACGGAGTTTAACCGTAATTTTGTATTTTGTATGGCTCTCACAACAAAGTTTCAAAATCAGTTCGCTTGTTGCCCCTTAGTGAATTTAATAGCAAATTGAACGACATTTCAGTGAATGGCACGGTATGTATGTATCTGAGTGATTGTACTGTCATTGAAAATAACTGTACTTATATATTACTAGCGACCCCCCCGGCTACGCACGGTTAGTGAAGCATCAGTGTCGTATGAGAAACTACCCGGGGTGACTTGCTAGTGTATTATACATATAAACCTTCCTCTTGAATCACTCTATCTATTAAAAAAAACCGCATCATAATCCGTTGCGTAGTTTTAAAGCATACTTAGGGATATAGGGACAGAGAAAGCGACTTTGTTTTATACTATGTAGTGATTCTTCTAATTTAGTTTTTAACTTTTTACACTTAGTACCTGGGCGACCAAGGTTCGCTCGTTTAATTTTATTGTAAATTCTTGTTTTATCGGTAATTATATTTATTATTACGAACGAATTACACAATATTTATATTGTTCACCAATTTGAATATATTCATACTTGGATAAAGTCATATAGAGCTAATCAATGGTAGACTGTACCCCATAGGACGAAAAGCACGGGATGAAAGTAAAGAAACCGGTTTTTTTAGATTTATCAATCATTAAAAGTCGCTTCTAGAACCAGTGGTTCTAGAATGCTCCCTTTTTACCTAATGTTAGCAATCCTGCCTTTCAAACCAGGGTATATTGCGAAAGCATAGTCACTACCAACCTTTTTTTTTTTTTTTTTTTTTTTTTTTTCCGTCGGGAAATGCACTCGCATACCGCCCTGCCACGGGGAGACAGAGCGGTTATGTGGGACTAGACCCACTAAAACCCCACGGTGTCCTCCTCTGCCGCTTATTGGCGGGAACACGGGAACGTTACACACACATCCGCGAACCCGCCGCGGCCGTCCGTTTCCGGACCCATCACCTTTGGCATCTAGTGCCACTCCTCTGTTTGCGACACGCCAGGACACGTGGCGTGTCGCAACCTCCTCGGGGACCAGGTCAGCGAAAGGGCGTCAGACGACCCCGTGTCTAGACGCCCTAGGTCCCCTGCGACGGGTCAGATCTGTGGCCCCGTCGCCTGCCACTACGGCCGCAGAGGATAGGGAGAGCGGCGCCTCGCAATACCGACACTCCTCTTCCCCTGCGGCCCCACCGCGTCCGCCATCCAGCAGTGGCGACCCCGCCGTGGCCGCGGAAGGTAGGGAGAGCGGCGCAGTCACTACCAACCTAACCCTAAAACAAAAGAGCACGCCGAATTATTAAGTAGCAAAATATTTGCTTACAACCGCGCATTCACGTATCCGTGTTGAAAGTAAGACAAAGATTCACAAAGCTTCATAATTAAATTTGACTGTACACAGTGCCTCGAAGTTAATTATGGAGGTATTTAGTAAACTCGTTTGTTCGCATTCTCAGCTTGATATTGCTACTAAGGCATTAAAATAACAATAAGCATTTTCATATAGTAATATATCGCTGTGGGTTGGGATTATAGAAGATCATTAATATAGATCTCAAGTACCGTTTGGCCGATATTACAGAGTATTTCGATTTCAGTTAAAGATCATGCCCTATGAAAGTCTCAGATTGGTAGATAGGTAGATAGAACACCCAAGACCCTAGAACAAACTTGATGTTTACCACACAAAGTGTACCATGGCCTGGAACCCGGAACCACTTGCTTCGAAGGCAGGTTACTACCAACTAAGACATGGAGCCGTGAATGATAATATTAACACCCAGACACAGAAAAAACATTTCTGTTCGCACATAAATGCTTATCCTAGGTGGGAATCGCACACACGACCTACAGCGCAGAAGGCAGAGCTACTACCGACTGAGCCATGAGGCTGAGCGTGTCAACGCATAAGGCGCGTGTCAACCTCAAATCTGACATTAAGACCTAGTGATTAAAGTCGACGATATTACGACAACTGATTTCTATTTATCTGTGTTCGATCATTCTCTTGAATCACTCTATCTATTGCTGAAAACTGCATTAAAATACGTTGCGTAGCTTAAAAGATCTAAGCGTACAAACAACGGGAGCGACTTAGTTTTATCCTACTACTATTATAAAGGCGAAAGTTTGTAAGTATGGATGTATGGATGTTTGTTACTCTTTCACGTATTATAAAAACTACTGAATGGATTTGAATGAAACTTTACCACAATATAGCTTATACATCAGAATAACATATAGGCTACAATTTTTGAGGTTTCTATAAAATCTATATATATAAAAGAAAGTCGTGTTTGTTACAACACTTATAACTCGAGAACGGCTGGACCGATTGCCATGGTTTTTGATTTGTTGGATTTGTTTCCGTCCCGAATAGCAGAATAACTATTAAAACATTGGAAAATTAACGAAAAAAATAAAATCAATTTATCCCCGTATTCTCCACGGGAACGGGAACTATGCGGGTGAAACCGCGGGGCGCAGCTAGTACTAAATATATTTGTTTGTGTTTTGTAAATCACATAACACAAACAAATATATTTTATTCGAATAGAAATAACAAATTTATAATAATGTCGACGCGAAGAAAATTGTATAACATTGAGACACGTTAGTGTGACAGTAACGCGTCCTGGCCCGCAGGCTTCTCGTGTCATTACAGCCACGACCACTACGCTATATGCTCTATAAAAATAATAGTTCGCTGAAGATAACCATACTAGCCGTCCGCACAAGATATTAAATATAAAGAAACGAATCTCTACTGTACTCACAACTAAACTACATCTGATTCGTGTCGATGGATTATAAATCTATTTATTAAAAAGGCAGTTTGTCACTCTTGCACGCTCAAACGGGGGCAACGGATTGAGATGAAATTTGGTACAGGATAGCTTATATCCTAGATTGGCAAATAAGCTACTTTTGATCCTGGAAAAGCGCGGGCAGCATTGCGAAGCGCAGCTAGCGCATTGTTTATATCACTTACTCGTCTATGTCGTGTTGACGTTTTAATGGCCGGAAGTAACATGTCAAGTGGGCTTCCAGTTCACCCCGTCCAGTGTGAGCAGTAGTGCGACGAATATACGTTAATTTCGCTTCTTTACTGTTACAGTTCTCACACATGAAGTACCGTGGGTAATGGTTAAAGACTTGCTTATCGCTAACTATTTTCCTCCCAGACCGTATGTGATAACAGAATACTCAAACAGTACTATCGTAGAGACGACTCATTCTATTGCACTATTAATGAGCTTGTGGAATGCCGCAAGCTATATTGAATGTTATCTCCACGAGATACATCTCCAAATCTCATAGCAAACTTGGAGGTTTTGCGCCAGGGGTCCGATTGAACGCAGAATACATGAAACCTTAAACCAACGCAGCAAAGCTCAATTTGTATAAATGAATAATCAAGTAGTGTTCTGGGGTTGTAATCTTTGTCCTGTTAGTTTCGTGGCCAGAACTGTATTAAGTTTTAGCGTTAGGCATTATCGTTCTAGTACTTTTGACGTAAGTACGCACGAAAACATGATTTATGTATTTTATTTTAGCATTTTCTTATCTTATATTCTAAGCTAGTTTGCAGTGGTAACTTGTATCGGACATGCGCTGAAATCTCATTACAGTACTGCAAACAGCTGGTCCCATGTGCCTGTAATGTTACTGGCGTTACGATTAACTTGGAACAGCTGTGTATTCTGCTTACCAGTATGACTTGATTCAACTTCGGAATAATTCAGCATAAGTTTCATTATTACAGAAATATTTAAAAAATAAAAGAAATCCCATTTTATTCGCTACAAATATTCCTTTAATATGCATTTTGTAAAAAGTTGTTATTTTGATATTACAAACAGACGCTTTTATTTTATGTATTTGCATAAATAACAATTAGGACCGATCTGTAAAAAACATTGTTCAGTAATTAAGAATGATGATGAAACATTACGTCACTTGAAAAATTCAGCGTCAGTGCATCCCAAATGCCTGAAAACATTTTAATTGGAGTGAAGTTTTATGAAAACTCGTTGGTAGGAGTTTTCAGCCGCTGACAAAAAATGCGAACGTCACTAACATGTACCGAATATGAAACACTAAAACTCGTAATTTGAACAATCCAACAATGACTGTTTTTTCATAATTAATTAGTTTTTTTATAATAAAAAATGTCATATAAAACACACCTATGCGATTCAGTCGTGCATACTGGAGGCTCTATGATACCAATTATAATTTTGATAGGAAATCCTCTCATTCCCGAAACAGGCATACTCTCAACTAGAGAGAGTATATGGGTTTAATCTGTCATGAGATTTGATTTTAGAACACGATGATTTCCTACAGTTTTAAGAACGTGGTATGACGTAAAACATACTTTTTGAGTAGAATTTGGGCCGTTTGGACGTGCAGTAACAGATATACACACAGATACACATACATACAAACTTTCACATTTATAATAACGGTCAACGTTCTTCGGATAAAAAATTGGCATCAGTACCACTTAAAATAAAATTAGAGCAACAAATACTTTTTCACCCAAATCTCTTTCATTTCTATTTATTTAACAATAGACATTTAATATCTTGGTCATAAATCTTTAAAATATTGTTAAAGTTTAAAAATATATTTTCTAAAAGTGAGAGGTATCATTTTGAAATATTAATATAAGAATGAATCTGAAGCTTGCTACCCATTGTCTTGTCTAATATGGAATAAAACAGATCGAGTTTTGAGGCTTGAGCTTCTAAATTTAGCAAAGCGTTAAAACTTTTAAGTAGCTGTAATTTAAAACACACAAACCATCATGGGGCCGATCCCAAAAGGCTTTGTTTAACAATCTCTTCCCGAGACAAAGTGTGTGCGTTAATTGAACATCCCCCTTACCCCAATCCTCATTCCATGGAATTTACGCAGACTAATAATATAACAATGAACTTTTTATTGCGTGAATACTGTACACAACTTGGGGTATTTATGGGTATGGTATGGTATGGTTTATGGGGTACTCTACATTTAGAGCATTGAGAGTATACAACGCAAGTTTTAAATCATTTGAATTCCTGGTGTTTGCGCAATTTTAGCGATGATAATGAAGCCTTTATCATCAGCTTTTATCTCTTGACCACAGAGGATACTTGATGTCTGTTCTCCATGGTATTTGTAATGACTACATAGATTGTTATGAATTAGCACACAAAATGTTATGCTTCTGTGTTCCGAAAACAAGACACCAATTCTTCTGTTCTATTTTCAGTTTCTCACACAAGTACCAATTAGGATGCCGGTTACAAAGAAATTATAACAATAGATTTAAAAATACAGATATACTTCCGTAGGGTGTATGTAGGTGCCGGTGAAGTTACGGGCACTTGAAGCGTATCATCCCACCTAAGAGTGACTGGCTCAACGCGATGCGACTTGGTCTTCTGATGCTTTAGTAAGGCATGGCCTGAGTCATATTTTTGTTGTTTATGGGTGGCGGTAACTACTTAACATCAAGTGGGCCTTCTGCTCGCCCGTCACTTTACTCACATAAAAAAGTTCTATAAGCAACTTTTCATTGTTACAAAGTATACGTCATCTGCGGCCTTCTGTCACTTATTGCCATGTGGATAAATACTTGTATAATATATTTACTCATGGTTATTCTACCTGCCTTTAAAATAAGAGGTCACAGGATCAATTCATGGCGAGGACAAACATATTGTGATGAATTTTCAAACTCTCGACTTGCTTGTATGTTTATTTGCGCTTGTCTGTGCCACCTGCGACACAGAGAGCCGTAGCAAGCGTAATAATCGAACAGGGCTGTAATTTCTGCGAATTTATTGAGAGAAACCAAAGACCCCTGAATTACTTAAATAACTTTATAACCAACCATCGCTATAAATATCACAAAGCAACGAGAACAGATATTAATTTATGGAATTCGATTAAAGGTCTGATTAGATTTCGGTATCAGACTTGCAGTTAATTAAATCAATATCTTTATGACAGCCAGACTATGATTTCGATACTGAAGAAATTTAATTATCTTTACTAGAGCAATATATCAATGATATCATGATAATTTTTGATTTTATGATTAAATTCATACTAGCAACTGTGTAAAATTAGCGATGGAAATTAGAGGCGCATGGGACGTGGGTCTTATACTTGGGAAGGAGAGGACCTGAGTCGGTTTTTCTGTAGTTTACAGGCAGCGGTAACTACTTATAATAAGGTGGATCATCAGTTCGCTTGGTTAATAAGTGCATTTCATTCTTTCTGCATGAATGCTAGAGCTTGATGCAGGAATTTAGGATACAAACAGCGAATTCTGTATCCTAAAGCGTCCTTGAAACCTCGTAAGTACCCTGAAGGGTACAGTTTTGGTAACGTTTCGAGTGCTAAGTAGTCTCTGGGGTCTCGTGGAGTTACACGTAAGACATTATAATGTTTAATAAATTTTTTCACCGTTCATAAAATCTCCTGCTGTAGATCTTTGGGATTATGTGGATAAATTATTATATAGATCGGTCTCGTTGCAGTTATTAATCAAAGCTTCATGGCTTAATTGTTAGTCCTGCCTTCGAAGCAAGGGGTCCCGGTTCGATTCCCGCCAGAGGAAATTGTGTAGTGAGCATGAAATTTGTTCTCGGATATTGAGTGGTTGTCTTGTGTTTATATGTTTTTCTATGCCATTATTGTGTTATTCAGAGTTAGAGTGTGTAAACGTATAAAAGGACATTGTACGGTGTGCCGTATCCGTACCCGGCTTTGATATTCCTCCTACTTGTACCCAGGCATATTAAGACGTTACTTTTTCTGGCAGCCTGACCTGTCCCATTGTAGGAGAAAGACCTCCCCCCATGTATTCGATACGGCAATATCTCCAGTGAACGTTCCTGAGGAAATCTTTTTTTATTTAAAAGTATATGCTTTCATTGATCGCATATAATTTTTATCAAAATCAATTTTATAGTTGGTTGTTAAATCAAAATAACTGGAGGAAATATGTCATCCATGTCATCCAAGTAAACGAAATTGTATATTTTATTACTTTGAAAATTTTGACGTCGGTTTTTTTTCGATTTTTAAATCAGTTAAGTACTTTTCGGAAAGTAACATCAGATATCACCGGCACGCCCTCGACAAGCGAAGATGAATATACTACGAGATCCCTCTTCGGATCGGTAGTTGTCACGTCTTCCAAATTGTGATTCTAAGACATGTCCTTAAATGTAGCAAAAATGTGTATTGGGATATGTTCCAACATACATTTTCCGAGCAAAATACCATTGTCATGTATAGGCCTGAACCAGCAACTTTCAGAAAAAAGTGGATTTACGTGTTCTTTCCGTTTTCATACAAGGTTATTTTATTTGCATACTGTGATCATTTAAATTTAATGCCTAGATCAGACACAACAATATTTATTTTATAAAATAGGACCAATTTAAACATACCAACTAATATTGTAAAGTAAAATTTGCATTATGGATATCGAACTCAAGACAGATTACTCGCCCGAGTGGCACCGCTTGCGCCGCAAAGCTCTCTATATAATAGGTTTAAGCGCTTCGTCTCGCTGGGGCTCATGGCGTGGATGTAAACAAATAGAATTACGTCACCGAGTTCTTGTAATCCAACGGTCTTAGCGAATGCTCGTCGGAGTAACTGAGCTGAACCGATTTGTTTTGAATTTATACCTGATTATGCTTGTTGGAACAAAGTTTAATAAAGTTGCTAAATGGAGCAAAATAGATATTTTATCTCATAGACTTTTACAGCGAACATTAATAATTTTGAATTAGGAACATAAATTTAAATAATGGGTCGCGAGAGGTTTCCAAAGAGGTCGAATGCCAAATATTTTAATATTGTATATTTACTGTTACTGGCCGGTGAGAGAGCGGCACAAGAAGAGCTGAAGACGAAGAAATTAAAAAAAAACTCATTGATTTATTTTTTTCACGGAATGATATCAATCTATTAAAATTAATTAAATTACAATGTATTCGTCTAGTAGTGAAATCATAATATTAGCATATAAAAAATATGAAATTGAATGAACTTAGACCTTCGGAATAAATTGAATAAACGTTATGTTGTCTCATTTAAAATTGGAATAAACTGACTTCAATACTTTCATCACTCAATTTACACTGAAGAGATAAGATGATAAGAACGCTGAAGAGATAAGATGATAAGAACGCTGAAGAGATAAGATGATAAGGAGTAGAATTTCCCTATGAAAGTTTTATGGAACGTTTATTTAATTTATTTAACAGCAAAGGTGCATTTTCTCACATTTTACCACGTTCTCAAAACGGTGACGGAAAACATCGTGAGGAAACCGGCATGTCTTAGAACCATAAATTCGATGACATGTGACATCTACTAATCCGGATTGGGCTCCCGTGGTAGATCAAAGCCCATTCACTCTCAATTATCGAGAGTAGGCCGGTTCCCTGCAGTGGGAACATTAGAAGCTGGTACGGTAAAGGTACATTTAAGTAATTAAAAAAGAATCATTTAAATTGGTCCTCAATTAACGAAGAAATCACGTTACAAGCATACAAAAAAACATACAAATGAAATAAGAACCATTGTTTAAGTATGTTTAAAGCAAGTATTTTAATTATTCAACTCGACCAGTCCTTCACAATTGTAAAATGGTTCTCGTAAAATTACGGGTGATGTAGTTAATTGTTTATTTTAAGACTCATTTGGGTCTAATTCTAATTAAAGCGGCTATTGTTTAAGGCTTTTATTACGGAACTACATTTTCACACCTTGAGTTTTATGGGCTCGGGTAAATAATTGCTCTATACTATCATTATTAAAATTAAAGTTTATAATATTTACCATTAAAATGAGACTTTGACTTTGTTATCCGTCGAATCCTTTAAAAACCCCTTTTTCATGGTGTTATTAATGCCTGTTTATAATTTTTAAATGTAAATGTTTAGTTAAATAATTTTACTACAAAATATAAGAAAAAAAAAAAAAAAAAAAAAAAAACGAAAATTGATGGGGGCCCACCCGGTGTAAAGTGGTTACGGTCGCCCATTAACAACAATAATACGATTCAGTACCGAGGAAAGAGACTTAAATTCCAAGTTTGACACGGGTATGAAACATCTTACTAACCTGTAATTTCACCGGCACCCACCCCGCTCACTGGAATTCACAGCACCGCGAATACGCCACTGCAAAAAGGAAAAAACAATACAAATAATGAAATGAAAATTGCTAATTTATACTAAACATCGAGTAATGAGCCATGTAGCTAAGTTCCCTCCTTTGTACTCACAGAAGGAATAACTATGACCTAACAATGCGTAGCTATAGGCTGGATACAGGACATGTTAGTCTGTCTTTATTACTACCATAAATAAGTCGCCGAGAACAATCGCGGATATACGAAGATTTAGTGTACGCATTTTGTGTACATGTTTAGACCTTCGTAAATCCCTGAGCAAACATCACTCCCAAGATAAACGTTTCAAGGCGAACTGAGTGTATTAAGCGAAACAGAGGCCTGCCGACTACCGTACCAGCCCCAAATGATCCCACTGCAGGGACACCGGCCTACTCTCGATAATTGAGAGTGAATGGGCTCTGATTTACCACGGGAGCCCAATCCGGATTGTTAGATGTCACATGTCGTCGAATTTTTGGTTCTAAGACCTGCCGGTTTCTTCACGATGTTTTCCGTCACCGTTTTGAGAACTTGGTATTGCGCACATAAATTTTTCAAGTGAAAAAACTCATTGGTGCACGTGTGGGTTTGAACCAGCAACCTTCAGATTAAAAAGTCGGCGTCTATGCCCCTTAGCCACCACGCTCTAACCTGCCGACTAGATAGATTATATATTTAACTTTATTTTATGTATGTGTTCACCGGTTTCTCCGCCATTTATCAAGCGATTAGGAACAAAAATATAATAAAATAATATTAATAAAAAAATAAAAAATAAATTTAATATACTTTTTTTTTATGTAAGTAAGTGACGGTACGAGCTGAGGGTCCACCAGGTGGTAAATGGCGACCCCCGCCCATGACAACAGTAGTACGACTTAATATAAGATTTGGATCTTCCACTGAGTCGCATTCATCCTGCTGCGACCATCACCCGAGACGGGGATGATACATCTCATGCGCATGAGATTTTACCGGCACCCACGCCCTTCCACCCGAACACAGCAATGCGAACACTATTGCTTGGCGGCAGATTCCAGGTGTGGCAGATTCAGATTGGTTCCATAGAATTTTTATCAAGATCGGTTCAATAGTTTGGTAGTTATATAATAACTGGAAAAAATGTAATCCAAGTAAATATGTAATTGCGTATTTACTTGTTTATTTGACTTGTATGACTGGACGAGCTGACATCAGATCTGAATATTAATTGATTACTGCCGCCCATATAGACAAACAGTGATACGACTCCGGTCCTCTCGTACTGAAGTATGCGAAGACTTAAGTCGTATCGCGTTGCACCTATCACGGTGAGACGGGGACGTACCGAAGCATAGACATTTATTTACTACTATAGCACACATATAACATCGTATAAAAATTACTAACAACAATATTTATCAAAATAAAAAAAAAATAGTAATAAATCTGAAACATTTTCAGATTTATTTCTAGTTCTGTCGCTGAACTGATTATATAAAAATCGTTATCAATTCTACCTAATACCCTATTTATCTATCGAAAAAATAATTGAAAGCAGACCTCACTTCAAAGTCCTTGTATTCATACTCCCCAAAAGAATTTGAATTACGTTTACGAAGAAACATATTGAGTCCCTTGCCCAGAAGGGAAGTATTTTAGCCAAGCCTACAACATAATATGTAAGATGAATTGAGAATAAATAAAAGAATACACCTAGCAAAAAAGGTACCCCAGAATCGTAGTATATAAAATAGTGATCTCTGCCTAATGCCAAATGTACCCAGACGTCTTTCACAGGATATCAGAAATACAAACGTATTATGAGACACAGATTTCTGGTAGTTTTTTTTTATATACCTACCTGTAAATATCCGCATAAAAATGTTTGCCCTGGGTAGGAGTCAAACAGTAGACCTGCAGCGCAAAAAGCCAGAGCTATAACGAACTGAGCTGAGCAGCCCAAAGTATTGGTTAGGAATGTTATGACTTGGTTAAGTATTTCTTAATTTGACTTAATAAAATACTTACATAAAGTATACTTAAAACTTCCATCGGATAAGTATAATCTTAAAAGTATTAAAATTATGCGTTTCTAGGCATGGATTTACTACATCTTTCGGTCCATTTAACATTTTTATCAGAATAAGGACTCCGCTTTGAAAACAGACATGATATACAAAAAGACATGAAAAAGATCTTGGTAGTGTTCGTTCACATCTAGATAGCGAACGTTCTGAAAGAAAATATATATGTTTCTCTTTAGTTTCAGTTTTATTTAATAAAAATAAATAGTACTAAAGTTAAAAGTTTGCCAGTTTCTTGAAGAAAAAAAAACATATCAATATCGCGGCATACCGCGATAAGATCATCTTGTTGTAAGATAAACACATTAGATTATCAAAACACAATCACAAAACTAAGTTTAGTTCTCTAAACTAGCTTTTGTAAGTTGTCAAACGAAGACCATTTTTGGACCGTTTCTATTTTCAATGAGCACGACTCGGTGTGATTTCATGTCATTTTCTGTCCTTTTCTAGATTGTAGCTTCAAACACCCCATCCCTAAAATGCAAAACGGGCCGGGCTTAATCTTAATTTGAATATACAAAGTGGATCGCTGGTAATTCATCTGCGTGTCGCAATCTGAACAATAGTCAGCTTCATTCGAAGAGATTTAAAAGTTTAAGATGTTGACGAAGACTCGAGTATTTTTTCTTGGCTTTGTAATTCTCTGTTGTTGGTTTCCTCTGATTTTGCTAGCCCAATAAGAGTTTTATTTTTGTTATGTGTTTGAATATGTAAATCCCTGTTAAAGTTTCTAATTCATTAACTGTTTGCTTCAATTTGAATGTGCAATTGGTAATCTGCAACTGTTCGCGTTTTTCAATCGACTTCGAATTTTTTTTTATTTAACTTAAAATAATTATTGTTTTGCTTGAAAAAATATAAATGATTCAGATTGGTCAGAGTATTATAAAAAATCGGTTAAATAGTTTAGTTAACACAAAATAACTGGAAAAATTATGTCATCCAAGTAAACGAAATGCGTTTTTTGCTTGCCTGTGATTTTTTACTTCGTCCTGTGTATACCGATTTGGATGTTTCTTTTGTAAAATGGCAGAGTGGGGGTAAATTCTAAGGGTGCGAAATAAGGGATGAAAATATAAAATTCGGTTTTTTTTCTATTTTTTAAATCAGCCTCTTGTTAACGTTTGATTTGGTCGCTAATCTACTGCGATATCCTTTTTGCAAGTAGAGCGAAATGTCAGGTACAAAACCTTTCAGATCTGGTGTGATTTTGGTATGAACCTGTTCGTGATAATAAACCTAGTATGTATTTTATACATAGTGTGAGTTCATTGTGGCAAATCAATATTTATATTGCCTTTTTAATCAGAGAGTATACTTTAAGTTGAGCTTAGAACTATTCAACAAGTAAATTTTAGGTTACTTACTAAAACTTTATTACTGTTTTACGAGACGTAAAAAATATTTTTTATTTCGAAACACAGGTCATAATACGCCAGGTACGCATAATATCGCCGTATTTTTATCAGCATACATTTCTAACCTGAAAATACCGTCTGTCTGTAATTTACCGTGACAGAAGCACTTATCATTTTGGCAATAGAGCCACAATAACTGAACCGCATTTAATGACGGTCCGTACATTTGTAATAGTCGCAATTTGCATATATTTGTTTTTGATGGATGGCCTCTATAATAGTGGCCATTGACCTACGGTAAAGTTATCCTATTAAGTTCGTCCTGCAGGTCGTTAGCAGTTCAGATAGATCCAGTATGAGGAGGACTTTTTTTACATAATATTAATAGTCATTTATTGGTAATAAAACAGACGAAAACATTCTTGTATCAATTCATAAAATCACAAAAATAATTAATAAATTTTCATTCTAATAATATTAATGACAATAATTATAAACATGTCAAATATATAAATATTCTTTGGAAACACCATCTTTACCTATTTAGTTCGTTGCTTTTGTAGTCTATGAATTCCTCGTATATTTAAAAATTCTGGTCAAACCATTTTTAAGCCGGCTCTTAAGTTAAGGGTAAGCTCGAAGACTCCGTAACTTGCCAGGAAGCTTATTAATATTTCCACCAGTACAGGATGGGATGTTTACACACAGTTATTCGGTTCTTTTCTAATTCATTCTATACGAGCGCAAGTCAATAAGTCCGTAACTTTTTCAAAACAATACAGTTTATTAATATATATTGTACTTTTAAGGCTTGTTTACGCCTTAATCCCTGTTCATATTGTATTTTGCAACGTACCATAGTTTTTTAATTCCAAATAATTGTATTTTTAAGGCCCCTAAAGGAAATCCGCGATGATTTCCTCATTTGGTTTGAACTAGATTTAGTGCCCCTGAGCCAATATATTTAGGTTAGGAAATAACAATAGCAGTATAATAGCAGTTTGTATCTCAAATCATTTAACTTCGCCATTCGCGTTTTTTTTATTTTGAATTATCACGTGTCCACTGGTTGGTGTGAAAGGAGCAACCTAAAATAGCAGATTAGAACTTGTACCAACTTGAAATAAAACGTAAAAACGTTTACTTCGTTTTCACAGTCACCTCGCCGCCTAGCGATCACCTCGCCGCCTAGCGATCACCTCGCCGCCTAGCGATCACCTCGCCGCCTAGCGATCAAAGGCCACTAAGGAAAATATTATGCGCGCAATTTTGTGGAGAAATTCTGGAATTTGGACGGTTTATAAGAAATTTCCTTCCGGATTTTGTTTAGCCGAAGCACCGGAAGTAGTGGGGGTTTAGCGCTACTAACCTATTTTATGGGTGGATTTTATATAACGTTTATGTGCACATAAAGTGTTTTTATTGTACGACCTCGTGGCGTAGGGAAACGAGTGACTTAACCAAGTGGAGTCGTATTCCACACGGGACTATATTTTGAAGTTCAAAAGACAAAAAGAAACTATGAAAGAAAGAAGACATTTATTCACACAGACTGTACACAACAATGAAAAACGCATTAACACACAAAGGGAAAAAAATAACAACAAATAAAAAATTAAAAGAAATAAACAATGCGTGGAACGCTGTCACATACAGGGTAGTGTGAAAAGCCCTGAGTTCAACAAGTTACAGCGCTGATTTTCAGCATAAGGCTATGGTGACGAACAAATGCAAGAGTAGAAGAGTAGTAGCAATAATATTTTTGTTACTTTTCCTTAAATAATAGTGTGAAACTACATAATTTAAGACCTTTTTGGAAATAAACTATTATTATTATTATTATTATTAATAAAGTAATAACATTAAGTAGGTAAATAATAAAGATTCAAATATAATGCCTGCCTGAGCCAATTACTTCAACATCGTGCCTATTGTTCCGTTTGAAGGCTTTCCTAAGTAATAAGAAAACTTTTACAACATTATGTGTTATAATAGCTGATATCATATTAATTGTGTTAATTGTTTTAATTTAATAATAATATGCTGGTGATCTAACTAATGTTGGTGATGTGGGTAATGATCTAAATTTGGTTGAATAAATAATTGAATTATTATTATATTATATAACAGACAAACAGGAAATAGTTTTGTAGTTACCACGTTTTAGGTACAGTGACGGAAAACTAAGAAAACCTGCATGTCGTAGAACCAATAATTCGAAGAAAAAGAAAATTTACACACTCATACCCGTGCCCTAGGATTCCCTGTATCGCAGATGGCATAGATAAACACGGTTACACAAGATAAACACCCAGTACCCAAGAACAAACTTCATGCTGACCACACAAAGTGTTTCCCGGCCGGGTATCGAACCCGGGACTCCTCGTTTCGATGGTTGGACTACTATGACGGAGTTATGCCCGAACATACAAAAAATAAACATCCGAATTGATAACCTCCTCCTTTTTGAAGTCGGTTAAAAATAAATTGACGTTTCCAAGTATGATTTTTTTGACTTTGACTTTTGACTGTACTTATGTATTGGTAACAAGGTCAAAGACAAGTTTACATACTTTCCTAATTTTAAGAAGATACAAAAAAAGGTCTTTTTCAA
The DNA here is from genome assembly GCA_921293045.1 of Aplocera efformata. Lineage (NCBI taxonomy): Eukaryota > Metazoa > Arthropoda > Insecta > Lepidoptera > Geometridae > Aplocera > Aplocera efformata. Next base: position 12,112,044 of record OV121050.1, on the reverse strand, counting down.
CAATTAAACCTTTTATTATCGTACTCTCTTAAGTACCAGCCGCCTGTTTAATGATTGTTCTTGTAACGAGCGTGGTTGGAAATAATATACTTATTATTAATTAAACCTTTATTTAAAAAAAATGCCGTGTAGACTTAGGGATTGAATTATTTATTATAATAGCATAAAACTGAAAGACAGACAGATATTTTAGGCTGCTATGAATGTGGTGGGATCTGATATCCTTACACTCCAGAACCAATTATAAGATATTCCAAGATATTCCAGACAGTTCCAATGATATTACCTACATAATGTTAATAATATTATAAATTAATAAGAAACTCTAACTCTCATATCCCAGCACTAGGATTCCCTTTGTTGCAAATGGCATGAACAAACACAGAAACACAAGAAAAACATCCAAGACCCGAGAACAAATGCCATGATCACCACACAAAGTGTGCCCCGGTCGGGCATCAATTTTCTGGTGATGGGCAAAAGATTATTATGCGCGCACATAGAATTATTGTATATTCAAGTTATGAAATATTTCAAGTAAAAGCATTATTCTAACAAATGTCTTAAGTACGTTCCCTTTCGAAACTTATTGTTCACATTGAATCACTTTAACCAACTTTGAAAACAAAAAGTTAAAACTGTTGTAGAACGCATCTGCTCAATGTAAGTTTGATGATATAGGCTATCTATTTTTATTCTAAAAAAAACTGCTTAAAGAATCCTTACTCAAATGGTAGGAGTGTTACTAAATCACATCGCGTAGCGCCCATTCGAGACGAAAGTGTCACGTCTCTTGCGCCTGTGTGTTCACCGGTGCCCACACCCTTCCATCAGAATACAGATATTATACAATTGCACTACTACTACGAAAGGAGTCACTAAAAATAGTAGAAATTATGCAAAGTTTGTCCAGAAATATACTGCCTCCACACCCGGTAATCTGCTTCTAAGATCTCATACTTATGGGTAAAATAAATTGCCAATTGAGTACATTTATACTTTGGTACGAATTCCTTTAGCTGATATCAGGTGGGCCGTAATTCCACTAATTACTTTATGCGCATAAAAAATATACAACCTCAATATCTCAGTCCATATATCAAACATCCATCATTTCAGCCACTTAAACACAGAGAAGTGATATGAGTCATAAACCCTCGACGGTAATAAAAACGTTGTTATATGATTATAGAAATCATATTTCGGGTAAATATACGACATTTATTGCCATAATAACACGCAATACTATCATAAACAAAGTAATGTTCTACGCGTTCGATACCTAGTTCCTTCCTGAGGCTGATATAGGATGGGTGACCATAAGTGGCACGATACGCTAAGTGAATCATATTACCGTTAGTTCATTCACTTCATTAATACTGGCTTATCGACATTTATTGTTTATTCTTGGCTTCTCAGAGTAAGTAACGCTTACTCACTCAGTATTCTGTGTCGCCGGTGGCATGGGTGACAATCACACATATACTCAATATTCAAAAACAAACAAACTTCATCTTTTCCATATAAAGTTTGCTCCAGCCGGAAATCGAAGTTGGGGTCCCTCGATACAAAGGCTTGATATTAAAAAAAATGGCTAAAAAAACCATCAAAAACGACATAGTAAGCTTCAGCCGCACACTGAAGGCTCCGTGCCACCAATTGGTTACCTCTTCCGACGAACTTGGCACATGTTCTATTGCTACTTTGGGTTCCTCCTTTTTCACCACACGGAGACGTGTGTAGGGACTCTGAGGGTACTCACTTACGGACGCCAGCAGCATGCTCCCCAGCGGACCCCCAGGTTACATTAAGTTGTGGGCCCCACTTATTGACCACTTATTCACACGAAGAGAAGAACAAGACCCCTTTGCCTTGAGCTTCGGAACCTCAAATACATAAATCCCATGGAATTCATATTTGAGTTTCACTCCAATCCACTCACACAGGATTAATTTAATTACCACTCGTGTGTACCCACTGCGGAGCTCCACCGCCAAGCTCCGCCGCCTCTTGTAATAAATAAATATGTTACAACCACCTGACTAATTAAGGGCCCTCAAACCTCAACTACTCAATGGAAAAATTATTACTAAGCAAAAAAGTTAATTAGAATTTTAAAATTTAAAATTTAAAATTTAAAATTTTTGTCTTAGTCGGTGTGTCAACATGTGCTTACTTAAAGTCCTATGGTTTATCAGTTATCTGGTAAGCTTTTATATGTTTAGTCTGGTCTAATGGCTCAGTTGGTAGCTCTGCCTTCTGCGATGTAGGTCTTGGGTTCAATTCCCACCCAGGACATTGGTATACATTGTTTGTTCTGTTTCTGGGTGTTAATATGTATAAGTATGTAAGTACAAAAAAAAAGTACTTTACCTATTCTATCAGTTATCTTGTTCCCATATTACAAACTATACTTAGTTTGGGGCCAGATGGCGTTTATTTATTTATTATGTTTATTTATTTATAGAAGGCGCTGTGTGAAATATCTGTGAATATTTATTGTTATTAATTGCTGATTATGCTTCAGCAAAAAAAAACTATTGTGAAATATTTCTTTTGCCATTCGTTTCAATCCTAAAAGGAAAAAGTAACCTTTTTATATTCCTTCCCACTTTCTTCCGTCAATGACGGATGTTTCAAAATCTCAACACGTTATTCGACTCGCAGGCCGAAAGATCACGTAACACCAATTGTATTTTTGTTTATTTGCTAGCTATAAGTAAGTACTAACTAGCAAATAATTCAAAATCATTATTAAAATTTAATCTTTCTATTGCTCAGGAAAAAACAATTCACCTGCTATGATAGACAACAGACGTTAGTTCACAAAGATCGTAGGAATCTTATTTGAATTTTAATATAGCACCTTAATAACGAAATGAAATGAAATAAAATAAATGAAATGAAATAAAAAATTACACACTATCATGTGAATAATATAATATTTGTAAAAACCAACTGAATAATGTTAAAGATACATTTTAATATTTCACTATTTTTATCTTGTGGACGGAGGTAACATCAGAAAGGCCTATCAGCTCATCCCGTGAATTTCATAACAAAAATCCAACAGTATTTCTGTGAAATACGGACCAACAAACGGACAAGACTAGCCAGTTCTATTTTCACCATTAGGCTTCAGAACCCGAGAAAGATTAAAACTTGAATTCATTCATACTACGATTCACTCAATTCGAATGCTCCACTTTTATCATTTCGTCAGATCCATTTTCCTATAAATTATTCTCGTCCCGTTCATAATAACAGCTGCTGTCGGAAAAGTCTAGAGTTTTCTGTAACGAGATAAAGAAAATATATTTGCGAAGTCCCTGGAGATGAATGAGATGACTGTCAAGTACGTAGTACGCACATGTGTGATGGGATCATATCACACATTGAAATATTCATTTTGGTCCTTGAAATGTGACTGAGTTATGGACTAACCTTAGTTGCTAGAAGCGAGGGTTACCGGGCTCAATTTTCAGGCGGAGAAAACTAAATATAAAAATATATCTTTATAGAATAAGACAGGTACAAAGTATATATTGAAGCCTTTGCCTTTTTTTAAGGTTGTTTATATTTAAGTTTAGTTTTTTAATGTTTTTCTATGCCATCTGTGACATAGGGAATCGAAATGTATAATCTTTTTTAAGCAAGTTTTTAAATTTCGATTATTCTATATTTTACCTAATTCCAAGTTAGAGGCTACAAGTATATATTTTTTTAAATCAGAAGTTATTGGTTTAGCTGTAGGATTCACAATTATATAATTCTCCTTCTTTCGAGTGGCTAAATGGCCAACTCTGATGTAGGAGTTTTCATGCCGCCTGCGACATGGCTTAGCGTCTATTATAGCCGGTACCGACACCTAAGCGTTCAAAATTCTCTCAGTTCAAAATCCACTAAATGGTCACCCGGCTAATCCTGATCAGACCAAAAGTTGGTGAACTAAGATGATCTGTGCAGAACAGCTAAGCAATCGTACGCAGTGTGTTGTCATCATGGACTGACAAACAACCCTGGTAGGAGCATGACACTAGTCATCATGCTCAGTTTAATTCCGGTTACCAGTACCAGGTAGCAATTAATTGTGGACGTCTTATTTGCACAGATGGTTAATTAACTGTACAAACTCTCTGAACCATAGATTAAGTTACTGTGGGAACAGATCCGATGATGCTTTTCCTGGTCGGAGTTGGTTTGTCAAATATTTGATTATGATCATTAATTTAGAGATTATGATGATACATCGCGTTTATGTTACAGATAATAAGATGCTTCATTATTTAGCTAGTAGTTCGTCATATATAAGACCATTTTTTGCGTGAAACGTTAATTATTCTTACTCTTTTCTAAAATAAAAGTTATTTCTTATAACATCAGCTATCTGTGAAAGTCTTGTCTAATTCGGTTCAGCCGTTTCGGAAACAAAGAGTTAAACGGAGAGTTTAAAAAAAAATGTTATGGTACTTATACTACTACTAATAATATATACTTCCAAATAAAGCTGTTACTTTTGACAATATTAACAGATACTTCAATTTTATTTATTTCTATAATTTTCCACGTGGGAGAAGTGACTGGAAAATATGAATAGAATGATTTTTCTATTACCCGCTCATATTTTTTAAGATAGTATTACATCTAGATTATAATATGAAAAAGTGAAAGAATAAAAAACATAAAAACTTTTACATTTATAACGATAGTATGATTTAATTTAATTCAATTGTATTAAAATGTTATACAATCAAAAAAGTGGCTAACTGAAATGCCTGAAAATCAGCGCTGCTTTCAAGTGGGACGTTCGCCCGTCACGCGTGTGAGCGATATAAAGCTAGGCAACAACCTGTCTGACTGCGAATAACAAAATAATTATGTTGTACTGTTTTTTAAGTGTTACTTTTGTAAATTTTTGATCCTTGCGTATCAATTAAAATTAATTATCTCTTTCTTTCTTACAATCAAGGAATTTCCTGAATTTAATTCATTAGGCACGCACTCATATTTCCCATTAGCACGTCTGTAACCCGACTACCAGTGGGCGCAGGCAGTGGAGCCAGCCTCCTTGTTACAAACTATGGCGTGCATTTACATCCCTTGAACCTACCCCAGTAGCGAGGTGACAGGCGCCGTGGTCGGACCTACGCCGCCCTACCAGCTCCCGCGACATCGCGATCCGAAACTTCTAGATATTTAAAGTTATCACCGATCTATTTTGAATCCCCAAAGTATGAGCGTTTTCTTTTCAATCTTTTGTGCCTGACAAAATACAAAAGCTGCTTTGTATTATTTATTTAAGTGCATTTTTGCGTACGTTGTGTTTTTTTACGCTCAGTGTTTGGTTTATATGCTCAGTGGATTTTGTTTTTGCACTCCGTGCATTTACGTGGCAGTGCTTTTTTGTGAACTGTTCCTGATTACACCCTGCCGAGTTTTATAAAAGGTAAGAAGAAATCAAGAAATGTAACGTGAATAATTTTGAAGTAATATTTGGTGTTCTTACAACGGTAAATTCATCCATCTTTTCTAAATTAAAATTATTTACGTGGAGACTGATACTCACGATCATAGTTATTCTTAAGTATTTATTGACCCAAGAAATACTTAAGAATTAAAATGACCTTTTTTGATATTTTTGCTTAAATAATCACTATTAACAGATATAGTAGCCCATAATGGTCGTAGCAACTGTTGAAGCCTCGTAGATCAAGTTGAGGAACCGTAGCATAAATCGTAGAACTGGTCTACGATTTGTGCTACGATTTGTAGCGCAACGTACAAAACGAGTTGCTTCATTTACTATTTTATGGAATGAGGCATTATTTTCATATCATACCATTGAAAAAAGGCATCGTTATGATAATAACTGCCACTTAAAATATAATATTATCATTACGCAGCCTACGTATTGTTTATTTAGTTAATTTAATTATTATTGACGGATCCTTAGCTTGGTTGGTAGTAGCCTAGCCAATGAGGGGTCCTAGGTTAGACCCCTAGACCCGGCCAGGACATTCTTTTTGTGATGAGCATGAAATTTTTCACCGTTTTTACAGGCACTAATACACAGGCATAAGAAGGCCTTCGACATGGTTTATCGTCTAGTATAACGGAGATTGACATATTAGTGTACATACGAGTACATGCATTTATATTTGTTTATATTCTTATTCTTGTTGGAAAGACATATCGCCTTAGTATAAAACTGACATGTTAAATCTCTTTGGAACACTTTTCTAGCTTCTTTTGGAGCAAATTTCTACTCATTTATATAATATACTCCAACATAATGTAACATAATATAGTATAACATAACACAAACTTCTTTCTAATATAATATAGTTCTCAGTATTATAGTTTGCTACAAGGACTCACTTACCGCTCGAGGTCATGATCCATCTATATCAGCCTTGTCATCCCGAATTAACACGAATGGTTACGTTTCTAAGGACATACTTGCTCTAATTAATATCATTATAATTGTAATTATAGCGGGTATTTATATTTTGTACATATACATATATGAATTTGAATACTAATTTTCTTTAAGCGATTACACACTCATATCACCTGTGACACAGGGAATCCTAGTGCAGGGGACTAGGATTCTATATCACAAGTGGGATCGACACACACAAACACAAGACCTGAGAATAAACTTTATATTTATTGTGAGTATATATAATAAGAGGTAGGTAAGTTCTCACACTCCCTACTCCACTTTTTAAATGCGAAAATTGGTTTCAAAATGCCTTTTGGCAATATGGCGGTGAAGCAGATGAGACCTTGGCTACGAGCCAAAGACGCGGGTTTGAGTTCCGCAGTAATAATACTAAGATTCTAAACTATACTAAGTTGTATTTGAAATTCGATCAAAGTGCAAAAAAAATTTGAAAATTTACGATTTATAGCATAAAAACTTTCGAAGTGTGAATAGGACTTGTACACATTATAGTACCGTACCAACGGCCGCTTTGTGTCACGCGATTTTCACTTGGGTGTTCTCATGCTTTAGAGTAATCTAAGTAGTTTTTTGTTTTTTATGGGTGGCGGTAACCACTTAACATCCGGTGGGATATCTGCACGTCCGTCAGTTTAATAATATTAAAAAGAAACTGTTTCTTAGAAATCGATGTAGCGATTTACTGGTTCCAAAAACATTTAAAACCTCACACTCACCAGCTCAGTAGTTGGTATAATTATTTGAATACTTTGTTAAGATACAACGTTTGTAAACCGTAAAGTTAAATGCTAGAGGACTCTACTGACATTATTTTCATGTTTTCTTACCACCATACCATGTATTTCCTAGTTTTACGAACAATAATAATCTATCTATGTGCCTTATATATATACACATTGCGTATACAGAGCTTTGGATGTAATTTTTGGTGAGTGAGGGGAACTGTATGCGCTGTGAGGTCCTTGCTTTGCCTCGCAGTCAACATGTCCCAAAATACATGTCTTTGACGACATTCAGACTCGTGTGACTGTAATTTCAACGGAAATTTCTCCTTTGATTACAAACTGCGCTGTCAAAGGCTGATTTTCCTGTGAATTCAAGCATTTTGGACGTTACCATATGTCTACCTTGTGGTATTTGTTTGGTGTTCTAACAACTAAGTCATAATATAAACTAATATATTTCGGGTAATTTTTCCTTTAAATAGAATTTATACCAAAGAGTTATAGACTTATTAGAAGGATTGCCCAATAAATGCAAAAAAATATTTCAGTTCAGACTACTATTAACTTGAACTTTACTGCGTACCTACGTCATTTTGTTTTACAACAGTCATTCTTTACAAAGTTACATACAGCATGGTTAAACAAATTTACATATAGTTATTAAGACTAGTTTTTTTCATTTATTTCACTGTTTAAGTTTATTGAATTAAATGAATACATAAAAATGTTAAATTATATATTCATGGATATTTCACACAGCGTCATCTGACCAAACAAAGCAAAACTATTATTATGGGAACTAAATAAGTGATACAATACTTACAAAGTATTTTTGTAAATATTTACATACATATGTATATTACATATTGACACGATACCCAGCCACAGAAAAAAAAATGTTCTTCAAACTAATGCTTGTCCTGGGTGGGACTCAAACCCACAACCTAAACGTAGAAGGCAGAGCTACCAACTAAGCTGTCAAGCTGGCACTGATCCATCCTATAATTTACTATCGCAAATTCTCAGTTTATGATAAAAATTCTGAAATTAATTATGAAGTTTATGATTAAACATTAATGCCGTCATAAATCTGTCGATAAAGTATTCCTGATGGCAAAGTAAACTTGAAGTAAACAGATTATCGAAAACACATAATGTCTCATATGTTTCAACCAGGATAATAATATCTCAGTAACGTTATAAGGATTCTGGACAAAAAGGTGAAAGAGAAACTACTCACTCACTAAGCCTTCTCCGTCGGTCTGTCTGACTTTCGTAGAACTGTTCTTTTTTTTACAATATTTTTTTTTAAAACAGCTTTAATTTCACCCTGAAAATATTAGGTCAAAATTAAGGTGAAGGTGAAAATTAATCTTTATTACTTAGTACTTGAAATCACTTGGAAACCTCACTTTTTTTATTAAATATGTACCTACGAGATCATGCGTTCTTAATACTAAGTTTAGCAATTGTTACGACCCTGTCCGACCCTTTATTAAGAGGAACTAACAAAAAACCCTTAATGAAAATATTACTTTCTTTTCTTGAGCATGATCCCTGTAAAAATATAAGTACTTAAATTTAAATGACATTTTCATCGTTATCAATAGTGCGTTTTAACAGAGATTACAAAATATCCAACACGTATATATTTTTAAACGAACAAAAAAAATCACTATTGGTACTGAATCCTCATTTAGCAAGCACAACTCGCACTTAGCCGATTTTTATAATAGGTAACGTTCAAATAAAAGTATAATATGTTTAATAAAATTCTGTTCACGTACTTAATAGAAACAAGCACTTAATTTGTATTGATGTAATTTGGGAGACATTAATTATTCATTTTCCGTTCGCTGCGGGTTATTGGTGTTTTATGTGAAAGATACGAGGCTTTGTGTTCAGACTTCGGATAGATTGAGTTTCTTTTATTTTTAACCGAAATCAAAAAAGAGGTTATCAATTCGGTTCAAAAATAAATTTATAAACATGTAAAATTTAAATTTACATATATATGTTACACTTTTATGTATGCCCACCGATTTTCGATTTAATAAGGGTACACAACAATATCCAAAGAAAATAAAAATAAATATAATAATCGCAGTTATTTCTTATTATGTTTTACCATTACCATTCTTTAATAATTATTGTATTACAATTTATTTTTTAATAAATAGTAAAGGTGGGCCACTTTGCTTTTTCGGCAATACAAAAAAACAAACAATATTCCATAAGCTGATATTCAGCTGCTTTCAAATCTAACATTAATTACCACTTGATAAATTAAATATTTCAGGAACATCGGTAAATTAGCTTTTGTCAATTTGCCTCGGCAAACCTTTGCAAGAATAGAGATTATAATTTTTTTTAATTGGTTTCGAATTTGTACTTAAATATTTTTAATAGTGTTCAAAAATGGAGGACGTTATTAATTCAGCGGTGTATATTTTATGTTTGTATCGCCAAACCTTCTCCGTTTGTGAATCTACTTTAATGATACTTTTTTTTTTGGTTGTTTGTACAAAGCGTATATATATATATATATGTTTTACTAGCTTTTGCCTACGGCTTCACTTAATATATTAATATTAATATATTATAATAGGTTTTATCAAATTTCATTGAGCAATCACCGAATCAGCGGCATCTAGAGAAAATTATGCAATGTACAAATCTCACATTTTTCCGGAGTATCAAGTACCCTATGTCCTTTTCTGTATCCGTGACAACGTATATGCAAAATTTCATATTGATCGGTTTCATAATTGAGGCGTTAAAAGCGAAACAAACAAACCAACAAACTCACTTTCTCATTTATAATATTAGTTACGTTTAAATGTATTATTTGTGAGAACCTGTTAGAAGGTAGTTTAGAAGTAGGTCAGTTTTACGCCTCTCCCAGTACTCCTCCCACTGGGAGAGCCCATCACTCGATATGGCCCATGAAACTATAAAAATAGTATTCTGCACGATCGTTACGTCAATGACTGTAGGTTGTAAACCATAGGTCACGGCGGCGGTAGCCATAAAAGTTCGCATTGGGCGTGTTAATTCCACCCACAAAGCCAAATTAATGTAATTGATTCACACACAGAGACATCAAAAGACTATGATTCAGAATCGACGTAACTAGATTTAAAACTAATAAATCCGCAAGTGGCATTATTTGTTTGTTATGCTTTCAGGCTACAAACGATGAACCGTTTTTAATAAAAAAAACCTAATGGAAAGCCTTTGAACTGTTTGTGCGTGAAGGAGTGACAAACATACACAAACATACATTCGCATTTATAATATTTGGGTGAAATGGAGGAACAATAAATCAGCTAGGTTGACACAGGTCAACAACTGTTTTATTCTGTAGCTTTTAATCCTTCATCATTCAATAGCAGCTACTCATAAAACAAAGTTGTAGTGTATAATATTTTCTTCTCATGCGCCTGTGTTTATATATCTCTGTTATTTATTCTATAAAACTACTTGTTCATTTATAATAATCAACGAAAATTTCCACACTGCCACATGCCAACTGCGACAGGAAATGCTAATACAAGCCTATGAGCATTTAAGCATGATATTTATAGCGTTTATTGGTGCACGTTTGCCGTTTCCTACGATCTTCGTATTGAAAGCCCCGCCGTTGGCCACCACGCTCACATAGCATCCATAAAGTTGTTACCGACAGTCCCTCGACCGTCATGAAGTCATTAATTCCCAAGTACGTGTCGCGGACAATTTATAGAACCCATATACCATCTCGCACTTGACCGGAACTGCCTCATTGTTATTCAAGAGCGCATGGCCCGAAACTAGGTACCATCATAATTCCGGTACCATTTCATGCGTGAAGTAATATATAATTAGGGACCAACAAATGCTATGACTAGTTTTTTTTTGTGTGAACAACTAGATGATGGCCACCGAGTTTTTCACCCCCTTCGGGTGAAAAACTTAATATGTTATTTATGTAATTTTTTTTCATCATTCAATTATTGTACTACTAAAGTTACGAAAACAGAAAACCCACTTGTTTTAGTTTTTCTTCCGCCTATAACAGCGTCTACTCAGGTATATTAATTATTAACGCGTTCAAACAAACAAACAAACAAACACTGCAGCTTTATAATATTAGTATAGATGAGAAGACGCCGTCACCTGAGACGGGGATGTAACGTTTCAACCACGACAGTACCACTGGTGGATTACAAGGTGTGGTGGCAGTACTTCTCCGGACGAACATGGCAGAAGTTTTTTTTGCTTCTTTAGGTGTCTCCTTTTGCATTGCCCATAGGACACATGTAGACTAAGGGATCAACAATAGCAAGCGCAACATGGACTTTTTTTTTAACAAGTATTTTGCGTCTACCTCTCTGTATTTACTAAATACAATATCTACACTTACGATGCACTAGCATCTGTCTGCGGCTTTGCCCGCGTGGTGTTGTGACAATGCGTTATGCGAGATTATAACTACTATGCCAATGTTAGAGATGACAATTGATTTAGTAATTTATTTTATCATTTATGTTATTTTTTGGGATTCAATATTTTGTTACTATCTGTTCATACCTGACATCTATAGCTTGCTCTATACTTTCCGTGAAAAACTCCCTGAAGATAAATTAATATTCTTCGAAAGTGCGCCCTTCAAAATAGGTTTTTTATTGTTTAATGGTGCGTCTGCCGAATCATCACAGTTAGTAGACACAAATTGGGGTATTGTTGCGGAAATATTGTCGATTACGGAGCTGTCGCGTTATAAAATTGTGCTTATACTAAAAGTAATATTTTCTAAACTTTATTGACTTACTCAGGTATCAAAATTATAATTTTAAATTACCAACTTTAGCTATATAGCTTGTCCGCTATAAATAATTATAAGTGTCATATTCTTTGTCTTAATAAATTAAAACAACTCAAATCAAGTCACACATTCACTTTGTCTTAATCGTATGATCTTAAACTATGACAAAGCATTAATTTAAGCAGTTCATTATCATACACACTTCGCCCACACTGACGCGCCTATTGAAATCAGCATATGCTACGGCGTAGCTCCGTAGCGCTACGAATTACAGCTACGGATTTCATTGCTACGGATGTCAGACTTGTTAAATTGAAGGCCGTGGAAAACAAGGTTTTGTGTCATTGAGTGTTGTGTTGTGTATTGTTTGCGTTTAGATGTGACTTTCGAATGCTTTAGGTGGAGATTTCTCATTTTGCATTGTTTATTTTACAGCCAAAAACGTATCGATGAAAAAAATTGATGATAGATGAAAAAGATAGTCATGTATTTTGATAGTCATGGTTTTTTATAAAATAAAAAACCAATTTTCCCAAAAATTATACCAAGCTGCTGATTTAAAGATAAAAACATTGTTTAGAAATTTAAAATTATAAATTATTGAAAACTTGAGTAATTATATTGTAAAATAGATCATGCTCGCGAAAAGAAAGTAATTCTTTCACAAGGGGTTTTTTGTAGGTTCTTTCCCATAGAGGGTCGGATAGGGACAAGCCTTAAACAACTATAATATTATAATATAACGCGTGATCCCAAAATTACATATTTATTAAAAAAGAACGTCCCCAAGTATTTGGTTAAAAATTTAACGGATAAAAGATTTTTGACTTATTCCATTCTAACAGAAAATGTGAAAAAGAGTTTTTTAAAATAGTAATTTATATTTGATCTCTGTGTTGTTCAAATTAATACACACTTAATAACAATTCATGGTTAAAGGTATTTTTTAAATAGTTTACAAACTTTCGGATTGTTTGTTCAAAAACAATCATCATTAATCTGTCTGAAACGAATTTGGAGAATTCAAATAATATTTGAGTAGGAGTGACATAAATCTTTATTAATCTCAGAAATACTAATACCGAAATTGATATTCTGATAATCGATCAAAAACTATTTTCATTTGACTTTAACAAATCTAGTAAAACCTGATGCAGGTAGGTCGGTAGGTGGTATATCAACCATCCAACCATCAGACATATATTGGGTCTGTGAATATGACTCCGCCCTTTCTCAACAGATGTCGTTTTTAGTATTGTTTACGTGTACTAATAAATGACCATACTTGTATTCGATAGTACTGAATGTCAGCTATCTAACGCATTTTATGATATTTGGTTGAAGTGTAAGCAACAATTGTTTTCACCTTTTCGAAAATGTCGGTTTTTATTCCAAATAAACGTCATTTGCGGGAAGTGTTATTACATTATTTTATTGCGAAGAAAACTGCAGCGGAAACTTATCGTTTGCTTGTGGAGATTTATGGTGAGCATGCTCCGTCTAATACAACTTGCAAGGAATGGTTTCGACGATTTCAAAATAACGATTTTAGTACTGAGGATAAAGAACATGGAAAACCACCAAAAAAATTTGAAGATGCTGAATTGGAAGCATTATTGGCGGAAGATTCTTGCCAAACTCAATCAGAATTAGCTGCAGCATTAAATGTTGATCGTTCAACTGTTGCAAAGCGTTTACAAATGATGGGAATGATTCAAAAAGCCGGTGACTGGGTTCCACATGATTTAAAAGAAAGAGACATGGAACGTCGGAAAACCATTTGTGAAATGCTGCTTCAAAGACAGCAAAGAAAAGGATTTTTGCATCGGATAGTCACAGGAGACGAAAAATGGATACACTACGAAAATCCTAAACGCAAAAAAGCTTGGGTGAAACCAGGCGAACCAGGCCCATCACAGCCAAAAATAAATATTCACTGTGCCAAGGTCATGCTCTGTATTTGGTGGGATCAGAAAGGTATTGTATATTATGAGTTGCTCAAACCCTCTGAAACTATTAATGGAGAAGTTTACCGACGACAACTAATGCGTTTGAAGCGAGCCATAGAAGAAAAACGACCAGAATGGGTGAATAGACATAACAAATTAGTTCTTCAGCATGACAATGCCAAACCGCATACCGCAGAAGTCGTAAAAAGATATTTAGAGGGACAGGACTGGGAAGTGTTACCCCACCCGCCATATTCACCAGACATAGCTCCTTCGGATTACCACCTATTCCGGACGATGCAGACAGACCTTACTGGAGAAAAGTTTACTTCATGTGAAAGTATCAAAATTTGGATTGACAACTGGATAAGCTCAAAAGACCAGGACTTCTTCCAGCAAGGAATACGAAAACTACCTGAACGATGGGCGAAGGTTGTAGCTGCAGATGGAGCATACTTTCAATAATTTTTTTTTTAATTTTGTAAGCGAACAAATGTGTTTTATTTTGACAAAAGGGGGCGGAGTCATATTCACACACCTATTATATACCACTGGGTATATCTGATGGTTGTATGTCTATGTTTTACCACTTACTGGTAACACTAGTGTTTTTTACCAGGCTTCAAAAAAGGAATTAGTTAACTGTTTTGTCATTTGGCCGGCTGTTTCAGCGATATCTTTGCCAATTGTGGATACATTTGGTGTTTCATAGAGTGAACCTTAGAGTTGATCCCGTAGAAGTCAAGAAGAAATCAATGGGATGAAAAAAATGAGGGGTGGCTGTTTCGGGGAAATGGCCCTTTGTTTTACGTGAATACGTGTACGTTACGAGTAATAGAAAAAATCCTTTGCAAGCGATTTGGCACAGTCCCACACTCAACGTCACGAATTCTTTGATGCTTTAGCTATCGAGTGGTTTAATTAAACTTTGGATGTAGATGATAGATATCTAGCTGCAGCATCAAACTGTATCCCCGATTTTGTTATCATCAGTTTTCTCAATTACTTCCACAATGGAAGCAAATTTAAAAACGTATTCACGTATGGGTATGCGAGTATAGTATTATTACTGCTAACGGCTTACATTTCGGTATACGTACAAGACTGAGTTATGTCTGACTGACAGACCGTGAAATTACTGATTATAGT
This sequence comes from Aplocera efformata, assembly GCA_921293045.1. Taxonomy (NCBI): domain Eukaryota; kingdom Metazoa; phylum Arthropoda; class Insecta; order Lepidoptera; family Geometridae; genus Aplocera; species Aplocera efformata. Next base: position 12,096,948 of record OV121050.1, on the reverse strand, counting down.
ATAAAGTATATCCATTAATTTAATCCCAAGTGAGGTCGGCAGTGCGTCTTCATGCCAATTGAACATTCCAGTTAAATGACATTCCAAACTCTCGCGCAATTCCAGTAGGACAAGGTATATTGGACATTCCAGATTCACATTTCCCGTCCGCATTACCAGTTATCCTACTCACTCGATTGCATTTTATACCTAAATTCTGTACAATCTACACTAATATTATAAAGAGAAAAGATTTGTACTTATGTTTGTATGTTTGTAATGAATAGGCTCAAAAAGTACTGGGCCGATATAAAAAATTCTTTCACCAATAGAATGCTACATTCTTCCAATTTGACATAGGCTACATTTCATTTTGAAAAAAATTAGGGATCCTTGGTAAAATTTGAACAATGTAACCGAAGGTGTAGAAAAATGAGTCTTAAAATGTCTTTCGTCGAATGCGCTGCCGAAACTATTAGCGATAGAACAAAATAATGTACAACAATATTGAAGAACATCATAATGTCTACAAAAAACTTCGCGGTAGCATACGTCCAACTATTGTAGTTATGTCACTACCCCGTGCGAAGCCGGGACGGGCTGCTAGTTCAAGCATATTTTGTCAAGATATGTTTGATTTGTACAGAATTTGGTATTTAAAGGATGAATACTCTAATATAGTTAAATAAGAGAATATTCATTGAGCGTGAGACACGATGTACGTATCCGCCTTTCATCCCAATGGCCGCTGGGTCAAGATGTAAGCAATCAACTATTATATGAATTCTTAGCTGTCAAATTTCATGTGCGCCGAAAGTTAGGGATGAGTAGTAGTTTAGTAGAAGCAAGTATTGATGTATTGTCCTAGAACATAACATTAGAAGTAGTAATACTTAGAAATAAGACAGTTTTTCGAGAGTAAGTAAGCCTATGGCAATAAGAATTTACTTAACGTATTTGAAACAAACTGATAACAAAAATATATATTTTTATTTCTGTCTGTTTGTCTATTTGTTCCAGCTAATCTCCGAAACGGCTGGACTGATGAACAGGACTTTAACTGACCGATAGCTGATGTTATAAGGAGTGAGGTTACTTTTATTTAAAAAAAACCAGCACAGTGCGAGTTGAACTCGCGCACGTAGGGTTCTGTACCATTATCTATAATATCGAGCAAACAATAAAAATCACGTTTTTGTATTAGAGCCCCTTAATTTTTTATATTATTCTATTTTTTTAATATCTGCTGTTATAGCGGCAACAGAAATACATCATCTGTGAAAATTTCAACTCTATCACGATTCATGAGATACAGCCTGGTGACAGACGGACAGCGGAGTTTTGTAATAGGATCCCGTTTTACCCTTTGGGTACGGAACCCTTAAAAAGTAATAAGAATAAGTGTTCAGTGCAAAAACAGTTAAATACCACCCAGAAACAGTTTCTTAAATTAATAAATTAGAAACAATTATTAAGAATTTACCGCGTATTTGCCACGATGCTTACCCACGAGTACTATTTACAGTCCAAAGCCTTCTTTTAGTATTATTTGTTAAATTTTAATTCACGGAAGTAGTTTTATAAGTCCCGAGGGTAAAACTCTCGTATTTACGGCTGCATTGTTCCCTTTGTATGGCGACACTGATTGTTTGTCTTAGCTCGGCGCTTTTAATTAACGTGCGCTGGTCACACATTATATTGGGATTAACGGTGTATTGTAGCGCATCGTGATCGTGGATGCTACGTTAATACTGTTATTATATCAGTATTCCCTTATTAACTGGATATAAATTATATTCTATAAACTATGAATAATAGCAAGCTTATCCAAATAAGGTTGGTAGTAGCCCTGCTTTCGAAGCGAGGGGTCCCGAGTTCGATTCCCGGCCGGGGCACCCTTTGTGTGGTGAGCATGAAGTTTGTTCTCGAGTCTTGGGTGTTTGTCTAGTGTTTATATATTTGTTCATGCCATCTGCGGCACAGGGAATTCTAGTGCAGAAGTATGAGTGTGGAAACTTAAAAAAAAGTAAGTAATTAAGCATAGCTGTAATCCGGAGCAACAAATATCTGTCTGTCTGATTATCTGTATGTTTGTTTCGGCTAATCTCCAAAACGGCTGAATAACTTAGACTATTTTTATATTAACTCGCGGGGAACAGCCAGTTTTAAATGGTATTACGAGTACTATTGTTCTTTTAAAATTATTACTATTGTTCCATATCTTCATACTGTAGACAAATTACAAAAGTTCGCAAAGAACAAATGAACCACAATATCTTAGCCTACTTAGCGGCTTACTAAGCAGCATAAAACCTCGTAACATAGAGGGTGTCTCGTATTATCGGGCTCATTGTTCCGTTGATTAACGACAACGATTCATATATTGTCAGAGGCACGCGGCGCCGTTACTTAGGGCGAAGCTACACCAGGAGGAACTTGTAGCTTAGAGCTGCGTGGCGGGGGATTTGCATTTTGAGTTTATTTTCTTAAGACTTTATTGTTGGCCGCAGTTGGCCATAATCTTACCTGGACATTTGGCGAGAGTGGAAGGCTCAGAATAATAAGTAATATTATTATAATTCTGATACTAAGTGAGAGTTTTAGATGATTTTGTACACCGCTGACTAACCTTCCAAGCCACACATTCCTCTCCATCCGAGGTTGAGATCGCTTTCAAGCGATAAGGCCGCCCATCTCGCATTATTATATAAGTTTCCTTGTACATTTATTTCTCTTGGTTACTTTAATAAAGTATTTTTTTGTATTGTATTATACCCGCCCTTAAACAACAGCAAAATGACAATAGCATCCCCATTTTTTTTAAGGCGTGAAGAGCGGTACCTACCCTTCAGGTCCGGGGCATACAGTGTAACCGAAGATAGTGATCATCTATGCGGGGGATCCCTGGCTACACAATAATGGGATCCCCTTCAGACTTAAGGACTGATAGATAGGACCTTATACCGATAATTGCCAACAAGTCTGTGCAATAATATACTAAAAGTGAGAAATTGATGTCAAGTAATAATTAGACCATTGTAAATTAACTTATCAAGGCAAAAATAATTAACGGTTTTAACCTAACTCTTTCGCGAAATTAATAACAAAAGTGCAAAGAAAATTATACAATTTATTATTGTACAATTAACCTCCTGCAATATAACCGTAATTATTTAAAAGTATATAATTAAAGTCTTTACTGGGTTAAACGCAAAACGGGGTAAAATTAACGACATGCAATTTTTTTACTTAAGTACCTATGCAATTATGTAGTCACGTTACAGAATTCTGACGGAGTTAGGCCGCTATTTTCCTGTAAAGCCTATCGTTCACTATGTATCAGCTTTTGTAATACTTGCTGAATCTATTGTATACAAATAAATAAAAGTGTTCATGGTGGCCCAGGGGCACAGACGCTGACTTTCAATCTGAAGGTCGCTGGTTCAAACCCACAAGTGTACCAATGAGAATTTCACTTGAAAAAAATTTACCACGTTCTCGAAACGGTGAAGGAAAACATCGTGAGGAAACCGACATGTCTTAGAACAAAAAAATCGAAGACATGTGAAATCTACCAATCCGGATTGGGCTCCCGTGGTAGATCAAAGTCCATTGACTGTCAATTACCGAGAGTAGGCCGGTGTCCCTGCAGTGGAAACATTAGAGGCTGGTACGGTAAATAAAATTGAAGTGTTTATAATTTTAAAATAAGAGTTTTTCACTAAATGTGTTTGAAAGCATAAAGTTATAAGCATAAACATTTTTTTTTTTGTTTATCTGACTGTACTTCTGTCTGTCTGTCCGTAACGGATGGACGGATTTTGACGGGACTTTCACTGTCAGATAGTTGATGTTGTCAACGGATTTGGATGAAATTTGGTAACAAAGTAGCTTATATCCTGGATTATCACTTAGGCTACTTTTGATCCCGGAAAACCGGGTAACATCGCGGGGCGCAGCTAGTAATGACATAAAAAATGGTGTTTGTGTGCTTAATCCTTAATATTATTTACTAATTTAATATTATAAATGCGAATGTGAGGAGTGCGCGTAAACCACAGAAACAATTTTAAAAATTATTCGCCAATGAAAAGGTATATTATCAGCGAGTAACATAGGCTATATTTTATCCCCGTATTCTCACGGGAACGGGAACTACGCGGGTGAAACCGCGGGGCGCAGCTATTAAGTGAATAAATCAAGTAATAAAAAAGTTTTCCCGGGGTTACCAACAAAGTTTCCACGGAGCCAACATTTTCCATGACCAGGCTTGTTTATTAATGAGCTCGGTGGACGCCCCGCTTTGAAAACAATAGTGCAATTTCCTAATTATGAAACACTTTGTTCACGATTTCTTTGTTACAAAACGGATTATAATGGAATGTGAACTGCATTCTTTGCAAATTGGTTAAAATGGTTATTAAAAAAATTCAAAAACCAATGTGCTTTATTTTCATTTCAAGTTTAGTTAGGACAAGTCAAAACTTACATGCACGTTTAACGTAGTGGCGCATATAACGTGTCACAGGAGCTCCTTAGGCACATTACATGTAGACAGACAAGCTATCAAGAAATTATTGAAAAAAAACAGCACTCCAATCAAAAAAAAAGGAAATGATTTTTCTAAGCAATTTTTAAGAATTCAGCGGAAAGAAAGGTGTTTGACTTTGACTTTGACTTGAAACACGAAAAACATTCTGGCGCAGACGGGTAATTGAGTCAATTTTCTATTCAATTAGCTAGTTTAGTATTTCGAAAATAGTTATCTGTGCAAAGTCCCTATTTCCCATACTTTTCGGTCTTGAACTTTTGTTTTCTAGTTGATGTACCTATTTGTCCGCAGAATAAAAAAATCAATAACGCAAGTTCCAAGAACATATTACATAATCATCAAGAGATGTGTTTACCTTGCTTTTTTATACTTTGCTATGTTTAGTTAAACCAATATTGTAATTTGTTATTCTAATGTTGAAAGATGAAACATGTTTTTCTACATAATTACAATATATCCCCCAAATTTCGCAATAGAAAAGTTTCTTTGATGTTATTATCGTACCAAACGATATGTTCAAGAAATTCCTACAAATTTGAACGGTATTTTTATAAGCAGAACCGTTTAATTCTCCGCACGCAACTTCCGAACGCTCCCTGAAAAATAAGCGTTAAATTGTGGCCGGAACAAACAACTTGTTTTAGAACTAAGTACCTATTCGGATGTTTATATGAACAGAGTTCATTAAATGGAGAAAAATTGAACCCTAATTAAGTTGTTTGTTTTTTGTGTGTTTGTTCTTCGATGTTTTGCCAAGTGTGACCGATATTGATGTATTTGTGATTGAACACTAGCTGATCCGGTGATATTCGTACCACCTAAAAATGTATTTGATTGATGATGTATTTTGAATTTTTCAGTTCTTTCTTTAGGATTTTCCTATTTTGTTTCCTTAGCAATCCTAGTATTGAAGCAATTGGTTATTTCACACAGCGCCATCTAGCCCCAAACTCAGCATAGCTTGTACTATAGGAACTAGGTAACTGATAAGGGGAGAGATCCCCCCCCCCACCCTATTCGGCTCAGAGTAATGCCCAGGAGCATACTGGGCTTCCAACTCTCAGGAGGATCTAATCCTGGAATCCTATGATTCCCCTAAGATTCATCACTCAGTAAGCTCGTGTATTTACCATATATAAATACGTATAATACATATTGACACCCATACTTAGGTATTACAAGACAAATAGATTGGTTCGTTGTTATTGTAGTTGATCAATTGAGACGAGAGCTGTAATTAATTCCATCAGCTCAAATGCGGAGTAATGAATGCTTTGTCTCAAGTATAAAACAATTTATAAAAAAAAAACTTATATTTTTCGATATTTTATCTTCTTGCTGTACAGGTATCATTAAATTAAGAAACCTCTAGGGATTTTCTAATAACTCTGCAAAAGCTATCACAAATAGTTAATATTTTATAAGCCATGGCACTAACACAATTAAAGGATAAAGTTTGAAAACCAATATTAAAATTTTATCCTAAAGGTTTTGTTTGAATTTAATTACAGCATTATTATGTTTCCAAATATCGCAGTATATTAAACATGTTATTGGTATGATGAAAAATAAACAAATCATGCTGAATCATAGGTTCAGATTAAGATAATATAGATAGTCCATTGTTTGAAAGTTATATGATATCATTATTGAAAGGCGGCATATACCTGTTAAAAAAGTGGTTAAAAGTCATCCCAACCAAGAGTTCCGTACCATCGATTTTATTTTTCATTATGCTGCTTTGAACCATTACTTTGTGTTATGGTTCAAAAGTTTCTTAAGGTTCCGTGCACAAAGGGTATGTAAGGGTAACTGGAACTAACGTTAAGGCCAGATTTCCGCCACAAAAAAAGGGATATGAATAATTGCGCATTAATATTCTAATAGCAGTCCACTTTTCCTGACAAAACAAAATTCAAATGGAAATGTTTAAAAAACTCAACGATATAAAATTCTAAAACGGGTCAAACGTTCCTTTGACACCCTGAAAAAGTTTACAAAACAGGTCCCTATGAAAATATTTAACTTGGAACGAAACAGATGCCTTCCATCACCCAAAATAAATAAGGTTTTAAGTGGATGCGGAAAATGTCCAGAGTGATATTATTGTCCGTGAACATTTTACAAACATAAATATTACATAATAAACACAAATATTACATAATAATACAAACAATAATATTACATAATAGGTAATGCTAATCAAGTATGTACACCACCTTTTAAATGAAAGTAATAAACACCATATACAAAATACATTATTTATATCGAACACAAATTATTAGGTTTTTGGTATCATGCTCATTCATTGGCGCAAGGTATCTAAGACTAGTTTCTGAACGTAGCCTATAAATCACCAATAACAATAAAATAATAAGATAGATAGATATACTCTTTATTGTACACCAGAAAGAAAAAACAATTACAAAAAAATTACATAATCAGACAAATATTTTGTAGATGCACAATAGGCGGCATTTTAATATCTAAAAAAAACGAATAATTAAAAAAATCAAACAAAGTTGGGTCACCCCTATACTGACTTTTATACAATCAAACACTTCTTTGTTAATTTTGAGGTTTCAATCATTAGCTATGAAAAATTATTAAGTGTTTTATACAAGTGAACCATTAATGTTTGAATCAAACAAAAAGCTGATTTTCGTTTAAGTAAAACAGAAAATTTTAAAAGTATCATAACTCTGAATCTAATAAAATGATACTTCTATCCTCGTTCATACCCAATTTGCCTGCACCATAGCCAACGAATACAACTCTAAGATAAATGTAAATTCACAGTAGCCACTTGTAATGGAATCGTTGCAATCTTTTTTTCATCAGGTCATTCGAGCTGAAAATCTAAAATATTATGTTAGACGCTTTTCCACTTCATGTTTTTTTGAAATTATCTTTATTACGTTGAAATAAGATTCACCCACGTCAATATCTATAGCTAACCATTTCAACAAAGGTGGTTCACGATATGGCCTCTAATATTGACCTCGTTTACGAGTCCACGTAACTGGGCATACAAAAATGCGGATATGGTTATCACGAAATGGTTGACATCATTATAATTGATGATATGTTGTATTTTATACACATACACATAACATATCACCAAGCCTTGCATCGTGAAAACACGTATGGATGTATGGGTAATATATCCATACTTGGAATATCGACGAAGATCTACCTATCTCTTGACCTACAAAAACAAAGATAAAAATCTATATTCGTTGGATTATTATAAAATTACATGGAGAGGTCACTAAAATAAATATGTACTTACAAAATCACTTGTTGTTATTACTAAGTACACTAGTAACCGATAGCGTCGACTGAGGTAATAAAAAAAAAATTAGGTTGAATGACTCGTTACCGCTCCCAGTGCTAGTCGTTATATCAAAGTTAAAGTCAAAATACTTTATTTCCGTTGAATGCTTTACAAAATAAATGCGAAAGAGTTTTTTTTTTAAATATGTTTCTACAATATTTAGCTTTTAAAACACTTAGATTGAAGATTTAAAATTACTAATATTACACCTCACAACTGTTCTCTCGGCCAGCAATTGAACCCGAGAGATTCGCTTTAAATCGCAACCAATTAAAATTAATTTTTAGCTAACTTTCTGTGAGTTCACTAATTACTAATAGAGTATCATATTGGTAATTAAATAGGTACTAGCGCCAAACCAAATTCACGAAATATCCGGGCACGGAAATCTGCCGACTTCCACGAACTTGGGTCTCTCAATTAATTATAATTAATCGTAATTCTACTTCTATAGATTCGCGTAACTTATTATTGTAACAGTAAATACGTGTAGCCTTGACGGTAACAAACACACATGAATTAAGTAAAAGTAATATTATATATTTAGTATTGATCTTAAATGATTACTTACATAAAGGCAAACATTTAGTGGAACATGAACAACTCGGGGATGTGTGGCCGCTTGCCAAGCGTCGGACCATATTTTATCAAGCTACAGGAATCAGAAAAATGTTATATTTTGCCCCAGGATCTCAGCATCGTAGGCAGGGAAGCCATCCAAGCCGTGGAGACGCCAAATTTCACCTAAAATATTATAAATACCTGTTTAGATATGTTATAAAGTATTTTTTACACCATATATATATGTATGAATATTTATGAGCGTGCTAGTGGCATTAACTCCAAGTTTTAATCTAAAGATCGTTAATTCTGATACAGACTTGTGCCAATGAGTTTTTCACTTCCATAATCGAGTAAGAATCATGTTTTGTGGACGCTATGATATCATATAATCATAAATTCACTGTGACGTCTAATAATATAGATTGGGCAGGTAGATAAAAACCACTCGCTTGACAAAAATAGCCCCTACAGAGGGCCAATATGGGCCTGAACAAAACATTCATTTTATTACGCTTGTCGCATAGCCATACATGTGCTCCTATAATATGTATCAACTGTTCAGAAAACCGAGCCTTTACCGGGTTCCTATCAAAATAAAGTAGCAACATAGTTTAATAAAGAACCGAAGGGTAGGATTTATGGGGAATTCCTTCAATAAACTGGCAATTAATATCGTTACATAGTATAAAACAATGAATGTAATCATCGTTGTATGCTTAGATCTTTTAAACTATTTTTTTAATGCAGTTTTCAGCAATAGATAGAATGATTCAAAAGAAAGGTTTATATGTAGTACTAGCAGCGCACCCCGGCTTCGCACGGGTAGTTTCTGATAAGAGACTGACGCTCTACTAACCCTGCAAAGCCGGGGCGGGTCGCTAGTATTTAAAAAATGAAACAGACCCGACTATAACACCCGACTAACAAAAAATTATATTCTATTTCGTCTTATACCAAAAAATCTTTTTTGGAAATCGGGGCAAAACGGAAAGTGAATTTTTTATGAGATTCAAATTGTGAATTAAACATCTGTTGGATCAGATGGTCACCCAAATAATATTTTTTTTTTTTTTTTAATTATCTTTATTTAAAGAACTTTTTCGCTAAGGCGAAGATGTTGCTCTGTTTTACAGTGTTTTTAGAATTACTATTATATTGTACATTATTTCATTTCATTTCATTTCATTTCATTTATTGTCGTTTGTGAACCTAGGTACATAATTGAGATGGAAAACTTAATATAATTAGAACACTAGGCTCTGCCATTTGAGCATTCAAACATATAACAAGAGAATAAATGTTATTATCTATTTTTAAGGTCGTGTTTTTCGTATTCTATAATATTATCATTTTTGTCAAATCTGAGTTAAAGACAAATACGTGTTGCATAAACCAGTGGAACTGTTATTACTGAATAACCGAATATTTTACGATTATAAAAATATACACGATGTCCACCAATGTCAAACCAATTTTAGCCATGTTTATGAAATTGGAGGAGCCGTTTCTATTATCGGCCACCAACTCATGATGATGAACTGTAAGTTTACATATAAAGGGTTCAGATCCCAAATGGGTAAAAGAAATCACTAAACCTGCAGCAACTAGCCACAGATTTTACAAATACTTTTGTTTTAAATACTTTTTTAAGTCCAAATTTTCGGGATTGCTTTTAAAGTCAAAAACTCTTATTACATTGCACTCTTAAAAAAATAATAGGCAACGTCACTTGTAAATTAAATACGTAATTGTGAGACTATTACTAAGTTTAGCCAGGGTTTGAACAGCTAATAAAAATATCTAATTATTTTCGTGTAGATCTTAATATTAACTTATATTATTAGATATTTTTACCATCTTCATTAAGGCCGTCCAAAGCAAAGTTACTTCAAAATGACGAGCTTATGGAGCCTTGTCTTACGGAGGACGTGATCATAATTAATTTTCTTTGAATTTCCTTCACTGGAATTGAATTCACCTAAAATCTTCTTCATTAACACAGTAATTAAACACAGGATGTTATATTTTATTCATTTTAATTACGAAAATACGGAGTGTATGGAGAGGTATTTCATAAGCTGACGAATTTAATTATTTCGATATATATATAATACGATACAAAATATGTGGTTTTGGGTTGGCTGATAAGTTAGTCTTAAACCATAAGTCTGTACCATACGTTCATACGTACAAGACTTATGATATAAAAATTATATAGTACTTTTATTTTTATTTTGTAATATTTACGCAGCATGTATAATACATGCTGCGTAAATACATTCAAATAGTATGAAGGTACTATCTTCGATGTAAATTATTTCTCAATGTTCAGATATTCATTACGTATATATACTACAAACTCGTATCAACAAATATTAACATAGAACAAACATCTATGTTCGTTGAACAAATGTTTGGCCTGGTTCAGAATTGAACCCACGATACCACACAGATTGCATAGATACCTACTGTGATGTAATGCCACTCGAAACAATCGAATTTCAATTCGTTCATCACTGCAAAGACAATCGCTTGCTTCACCAGTAATTTAATCTCTCACTTGTCACTATCCAAATTATATATATAATATATTTATGAGAAACTAACTTTTTCTATTACGTGGTCACACATAAACCAATAAATCAATTTTGATTAGTTTTAGTATAGAGATGGATGGGATCATGGAGAACGACATAGGCTGCTATTTGTCGTGAAAATAAAACTTGATAGGGGTTAGTAGGCAAGTTTGTATAACTTGGCAAGAAAGAATGCTGCATATTATCTGAATTTCAGCCGCGGGCCTTGCTCTATTTGTATAGATCAAGACGATACTATGTGTAACCAATAAGCAGTCAATATACTGTCAAGCTGACAGCTATGACCTACTCCCAAATCAATAGGTTATCAGTTGTCACCCAGTCGTTATCGCGGAAGTGACGTCAGCTCCTGACGGGAAATATATTCAATGTACTTCTCCTTTCCATTTCTCTAATATAATACGACGCCATCCATCTTCCAGTTTCTATAGCAAACAACTAGATTGGAAAGCTTTCCAAAGCTGTTTGAAAGATCATCACTTAAGAACGGCTCGATTGATTTGATGGTTTTTTGCTGTGTACAATGCAGGATGATATTTGTATAAAAGATAAAATATACTTGATTTTTTTGGTTAGCGCACTTAGCATTTGCTTCAAGGCGCAGAAAAAACATCAATGGTTGTCACGCAAATATTTGGCCTGAGTAATAAAAACCGTCAGTTCAGTGAAGAAGAAAGAACTGCGAGGCCAGCCATACCAAAATGTTTTTACTCCCTAAACTTTCTCAATCATATTGATTCACAGTTGATCAAAAGTTCGGTTAACTACAACATTTTTGCTTCGGCTTTCAGAAAACAATTTAAAAGTCGAGCAAATAATGAAACTTTCCACCCATAAACGAGATAGGAAGCAAAATTCATGCTTCTAGTTATTTTATACAACTCAGTTCGTAACCCAGTTTTGATTTATTTTGATCACAATTTTTTATTATGTAATTAATCTATTAATAATACAATAAAATAACTCATAAGTAGTAGACGCATGGCGATGGACGATGCCGCATGTGTATTTTGCTTTCATAGCCAACTGACAGAACCTGAAATGTTGGTCTCCAATTCTTGGTCTTGGTCTCTTCTTCTTCTTCTTTGTGGCTTAGACTTTGTATCTTGTCTTAGCGAGCCGCGGGTTCAATCGAGCCGGGGCAAAAAAAATAACTGAAAAAAAATATCGTCCAAATAAACGAAATTGCGCAGTTTGCTGCTTTGAAAATATCGATGGTTTTTTTTCAAATTTTAAATCAGTTACTTGTCGTTTTTGAATCGTTGCTAAGAATAGATCTCTAAATTGAAGTCCTACCCCTTCCGGGAAAAGTCCGTGTACGTATGTACGTAAGTTCGTTACCCGCTGGTATTGCTTCAGTTACGTGGCGTCTCAGTCTCATACATATTAATACGCCTTTATTACCTACCTACCTCGGGAGGGAAAGGCGTGATATTATAATAGAACTGGGATTTTCATCTAAATTGTCTTGATAATACAGAACGAGAAAGCATTCGCAATCCGCAACATGGACGAAAGATTTCTTAGAAAAGTGACCCTATCCCATCTCGTAGTACTGAGTGCCGGTGGAATTACAGGTCCATGAGAAGTTCCATATCCATGTCTAAGGGAAACATATATATATATATTTTATTGATAATGATTATTTTGTATTGATATTAATGATATGATCACTACATCAATACTATCATGCGCTGATGCGATGAAGGCCCACCTAATATTAAATGGTGCAATACTGCTTGGCGGCAGATTACCAGGTGTAAAGACAGAACTTCTCCGGATAATCTTAGTTGCTCTTTTGGCACCACCCAGGTTCCGTGTTCCGTGTGGGCACTCAAAGGGTTCTCACATATAGACGCGAGCAAATGCACCCCCAAAGCAATGAGACATATAGTCTTCTCAAACTAAATTCTGGCAGAATAAGACCTTTGCTAGTTGAAGCAACGCAAAGAAACGCTCGTGGCGAAGTTTCCATAACCACTCAAGCGTCCATGCTTCGATTGGGTCAAAAAATTACAATTGCTTTAGCGTCTACGCTTGGATTGGGTCGAAAAACTCACGCGGTAATCGATCCTATTCACGCGTCAACAGACGCAAATTCAAGAGATGCAAAGTCAACAGACGCTTGAGTGGTTAGAAGATCGTTATAGATCATTTGAGTTAAGCAACTCTCCGCCCGGGCAGAAAGTGGATGAGTGTCCATTAAGAAGCATTTGAACTGAGTGCTTCCGTGCTTCATAAGTTAGGTAAAGATGTCGGTATCGGCTATTCTGGTAGATAAAACATATTGGAGGCCTTCGATCGGATTGAAAATTCCATCCAGATTTGGCTGTTAATGAAAAAAGAAGTCAATCACTCAATTAAACCACTTACAAATTCAAGCTCTTTAACGCTTTTCAAGCCCTCTAAAATAGGGGTATTATAAGTGTATGTACCGGTATGTGTGGAAAATTCCTTTGAGACCTTATATCTCCAAAAGGGATCAGAATTCAAACCAACACACCTCATTTTTTGTCAAGTCTGGTGCTTGGTTCAAGGTTCTTATATTGGGTGTGTGAATATGACTCCGCCCTTTCTCAACAGATGTCGTTTTTAGTATTGTTTACGTGTACTAATAAATGACCATACTTGTATTCGATAGTACTGAATGTCAGCTATCTAACGCATTTTATGATATTTGGTTGAAGTGTAAGCAACAATTGTTTTCACCTTTTCGAAAATGTCGGTTTTTATTCCAAATAAACGTCATTTGCGGGAAGTGTTATTACATTATTTTATTGCGAAGAAAACTGCAGCGGAAACTTATCGTTTGCTTGTGGAGATTTATGGTGAGCATGCTCCGTCTAATACAACTTGCAAGGAATGGTTTCGACGATTTCAAAATAACGATTTTAGTACTGAGGATAAAGAACATGGAAAACCACCAAAAAAATTTGAAGATGCTGAATTGGAAGCATTATTGGCGGAAGATTCTTGCCAAACTCAATCAGAATTAGCTGCAGCATTAAATGTTGATCGTTCAACTGTTGCAAAGCGTTTACAAATGATGGGAATGATTCAAAAAGCCGGTGACTGGGTTCCACATGATTTAAAAGAAAGACATGGAACGTCGGAAAACCATTTGTGAAATGCTGCTTCAAAGACAGCAAAGAAAAGGATTTTTGCATCGGATAGTCACAGGAGACGAAAAATGGATACACTACGAAAATCCTAAACGCAAAAAAGCTTGGGTGAAACCAGGCGAACCAGGCCCATCACAGCCAAAAATAAATATTCACTGTGCCAAGGTCATGCTCTGTATTTGGTGGGATCAGAAAGGTATTGTATATTATGAGTTGCTCAAACCCTCTGAAACTATTAATGGAGAAGTTTACCGACGACAACTAATGCGTTTGAAGCGAGCCATAGAAGAAAAACGACCAGAATGGGTGAATAGACATAACAAATTAGTTCTTCAGCATGACAATGCCAAACCGCATACCGCAGAAGTCGTAAAAAGATATTTAGAGGGACAGGACTGGGAAGTGTTACCCCACCCGCCATATTCACCAGACATAGCTCCTTCGGATTACCACCTATTCCGGACGATGCAGACAGACCTTACTGGAGAAAAGTTTACTTCATGTGAAAGTATCAAAATTTGGATTGACAACTGGATAAGCTCAAAAGACCAGGACTTCTTCCAGCAAGGAATACGAAAACTACCTGAACGATGGGCGAAGGTTGTAGCTGCAGATGGAGCATACTTTCAATAATTTTTTTTTTTAATTTTGTAAGCGAACAAATGTGTTTTATTTTGACAAAAAGGGGCGGAGTCATATTCACACACCTATTACAATTGTACATTTTTTTTGGGAATCATCTTTATACTCAATGTTTAAAAACATTGTAGTCGAGCATTTCCAAAAAACTATGTTCTATATATAGGTACTTGTAAGTACCTACTTATTATATCTTGCTATTTTTCTCCCGTCACTTCAGTTATGAAAGACGGAGCCTGAAAGTTCACTTTAATTATATTAAATTGAAAATTGAACAGAAATTCGTTGAGTACTAATTAAGTAAAGTATACAAAATTATTTCACTTTGAAATTAAATTTAAACACAAGTCGTACGCACGTCTGGCATATAAATTGCTTTTTGTAAATAATTTCTAGCATCAATGTAATCACCGTTAGATCCATGTTAACAAATTATATATTATTTCAGTGTCAGAGTGAAGCCTAAGAATTGATGAATTAATCAGTTTAATCATTTCTCTAATATATCTCGTTTGGGGATAGATATCTGAGATCCATTATCTGCTTGTAGCTGCCTCGCAGGCGCGTCGCTTTATTCTCTAAAACGATACCATTTTTAGGTCTTCCTCTTTTGTACTGTGGCTGATATATATTGGCAGAAAATATTCCCCGGGGAAAGGTACTCTTGGGCATGACGAGCTAGCGAAGCGATGACTTATACTAAAAGGCATCACTGAGTACGCTAAAATAGGACATGCTATCATAAATGAAGTAACGTATTTTGTCTACAAAAATGGGAGGAATCTTGCAGATTTTATTTTACTCTGTACACCGGACGTGGGGCCTTTCATCATGTTTTATAATGTATACAGAGTGAACACATGAGAACACGAGTAAGGGATCTGAGGATACTCTCTTACGTAATATCCTACGGTAGAGCAAGAGTGTTCGTGTTGGTGCTGGTGAAATTACAGGCACTTGGAAGATACTTCTTATACTTAAGAAGAAGATCTGAATCGTATTGTCTTATGAGTGATAAGACATTAGCTACCGCTAGTGCTAGTGATTTTGCCTATAGTGCTTGCACTAGTGCTAGTGCTTATATAATTATAATAATGTTTTATGCTAGTACGTAGTTATATAACAAATGATTTTATCATTTTCATTGTTTTAACTACAATTGCGTCTGGAAATCTCTGGCCTCAGAAATTCATTTATATTATTTCGTTATTTATTATATTTTTCTAATATTTCTTATGTAGAAAATTCGAATGGTGAAAGAAACAGGAGCGGGTTTGTCCCAGAATTGTGAATGGAATACAAGATGTGTTCCCAATAGTTGTGTCGCCGACAAGTTTGTGTATACATCGTGGTAAAGAATACTGATTTGCTACGACACGAAATGGACACTCTTATGAAATATACTATAGAAATTGCGTATAAAAAGGAGGAAAGGACAAATAGATTGTTAATTTGACAGTATTTTTGACATCAATATAAATGACAAGAATAATTTGACGGCTCCGTGGCTTTGTTGGTAGTAGCCCTGCCTTCGAAGCGAGGGGTCCCGGGTTTGATTCCCGGCCGGGGCACACTTTGTGTGGTGAGCATGAAGTTTGTTCTCGGGGGGTATTTAGTAACTTAAGGGTTTAAGGGCTGTTAAGTTAGAGATTATAGCACGTATCGTTGCGAGAAATTGTAAGCTACTATCGCAAGTGAAAATCGCCAGATTATAGTATCCAAATGTTTACATAACAGGACTAAGATCTGGCCTATTGTTATGTCGTACGAGATTATCAAGTAACAAAGTCCTAAGTTCGCGAAAAGAAAGGAATTTCTCCATTAGGATTGACTAAGTGAACACTAATAAAACAACAAGTCTATATATTGAGATGGAATAAAATGTTAGTGATGACACGCTCGTCAAGCACTAATTCCTCCCCCCCCCCCCCAACCCCCTCTCACTAATTTCGAGTTGAAGAGTTCTGACGGAGTCAGAAGTTTAGAGAAATAATCAAAGACTCATCGCACAACAATTACGAGGACCCGAAGTTATATCTAAATTTGAATCAGTTTGTAGGTAAGTCTTGTTTAACGATTTAACCCGCAAAGGGTCGAATTGGACTCTGCGCTTACCAGAACTTAACTTTGATTAAAATTCAGCTTTGAAGTCGGGTTTTCTAGAAATTATTTTTTAATAGCAGAAATTTAGATAAAACGTTTAGGGACGTCAGAACAGACGTAATATTAACACATAAGATAATACATAAACCATGTAAAATTAATAAGGAGTTTAACATCATATACATATAACAAACTTACTTTCACACAAACCGTTACACAGAACACACACACGTACACAGAGTACCCTAATTGATTTAATTTTTATAGAAAAAAAAAATTGTCATTAGTCTTAAGTTCATCATGTTTCATCTAAGAAACATTAATATAAAGTAATGCCTATTTTCTGTAAGCGAGTTTGAATAAGTATTATGCACACCATTGATGGCTTCCGAAATACAGTTTTTAACTACATCAGAAGTCAAAGACTTCAATATAAAATGTCTCATTCTATAAGAATAAAGATTTTTACTATTATTAAAAAAAATGACTGTAATTTGACATATCTGTGTGTGTGTGAATGTGACACGTTTTATACTACAAATATATTATGATTTTGTGTTTAAATTTTGACTTATCCAAACGATATTTGAGATTTAGAGGAATAAATCTTAACCTCTACACTAGGATTCCCTGTGTCGCAGATGGCATGAACAAACACAGAAACACAAAACACCCAAGACCCGAGATAAACTTATGGTATAAAGGTCGGTGTCACCAATGTAGTAGGTGTACCACTACCATGCCATTTGGATTATAGAAGCACTATTTAACTAACTCAATCAGAAGGAGTATGCAGTGAATTTAATTTAGATAACGGATAGAAGAGACGGAAGAATGAATAGAATTATTTAATAGCAAGCACGAATTTAATGGATAGAATTAAGAAATAAATACAGCAAAATAACACGTATAAAAAGCGAATGAAAACAAATAATAAGGAACGCAAGCGCAAGCTACACCAGCCGGTAGCGGAGTGTGTGTGGCGACCGCGGCGATGCGAGCGGGCGCCGGGCGGTGGAACCGGATTTGTGAGGGTCGGTCGCATACCTAGCGGGAGCTTAAGCTGAAGCGGAAATTTGGGTATGGTCCGACTGATCACAAATCCGATTTACACAAAGTGGCGGAATAAGTACGCCACATATTCCCCCTGGCCAGACCGTGACTACGGTCGATAAAAATCAGGAAACCGTACTCTTCTGCCGCTCCGGGTCCTTTTCTCTACAGGAGATGGTTCCACAGCGGGTGTTGGTTCTACCGATATAGGGGTTACTGGTTCTTGCGTACTTGCATGTTTCGCCATGTACGCCGGTTTCAGCCTGTCGACACTGACGTTTGACTTCTTGCCTTTGACGTCTAGGGTGAAGTACTTCGGCTGCCTGTCGATGACGAGGTAGGGGCCAGCGTATGGCGGTTCTAACGAGCCGCGCACGTGATCTTGCCGCAGGAACACATGAGAGGATGTCTGCAGGTCACGTGGGATGTAGAATGGAGAAGATGTATGCCACGCAGTTGGACGAGGGGTCAGCTTCTGGATATGAGCTCGGAGACGGGTCGCGTACTGAGTGATGTCGTCAGAGCTGAAGTCGTCTCGCGGAGAAAGGAACTGTCCAGGTAAGCGGAGTGGCTCACCGTAGACCAGTTCCGCGGCTGACGTCTGAAGATCTTCCTTCCAAGCGCTGCGCATACCGAGGAGCACGAACGGGAGGGCTTCAGTCCATTGCGGGGTAGAATGGCACATGATAGCTGCCTTGAGTTGCCGGTGCATGCGTTCGACGATGCCGTTAGCTGCCGGGTGGTAAGCAGTGGTGCGCAAGTGGCGTGCACCAACCAACGCGGTGAGAGACTTGAAGAGGTGGCTCTCGAACTGGCGACCGCGATCAGTGGTCACACGGGCAGGGCATCCGAATCTGGAGATCCAGCAGGATACAAGGGCAGCAGCGCAGGTCTCTGCCGTGATGTCTTTGAGCGGGACTGCCTCAGGCCAACGTGTATAACGATCGATGACGGTAAGGCAGTACCTGTAATCAGAAGACATAGGTAAAGGTCCTACGAGGTCCAAGTGGATATGGGAGAACCTCGAGGAGGGGGTAAGGAAAGAGGAAAGAGGAGTTTTAGTATGACGGGTAACTTTTGATTGTTGGCATTGCAAGCATTGCCTAGCCCACTCTCTACAATCTCTACGAATCCCTGGCCACACAAATCTCTGTGTAACCAGTCGCACAGTAGCTGAACTTCCCGGATGATGTAGCTCGTGAAGCATCTCGAAGATTTGTTTTCGCATCTGTGGAGTAACGTACGGACGAGGCTGGTCCGTAGAAGTATCGCAGAAGATAGGTACGTCGCTATCTGCAGACTGTACCTTCTGGAGCCTCAGACTGGAGCCGTTCTTCAGCAAGTCTTGTAGTTCTGGATCTGAATCCTGAAATCGTGCAAGAGCTTGGTAGTCGACACCTGTAATTACTTCCAGAGCATCCGCCACGACGTTCTTCTTCCCGGGTATGTACCTCAGGTCAGTCGTAAACTGAGAGATGAAGTCTAGATGGCGGAACTGACGAGGGGAGCATTGTTCCTTACATCTTAAAAAAGCGTAGGTAAGAGGCTTATGGTCGGTGAAGATTGCGAAGGTTCTGGCTTCGACCATATGTCTGAAGTATTTGATGGCTTCATACACTGCGAGGAGTTCTCGGTCGTAGGGACTGTACTTGGCTTGGGTACTGGTGAGCTTGTGCGAGTAGAAGGCGAGAGGTTGCCAGTCCGCACCTTTGCGTTGCTGCAACACAGCACCTATGGAGGAGTCTGACGCATCTGTGACAATCGCGAGTTTAGCCGAAGAATCCGGATGAGCTAGCAGGGTTGCCTGGGAAAGGGAGGTCTTGCAATCTTCAAAAGCACGCATCAGAATTGGAGTCATCTCCACCGGTTGAGAGCTTTTTACCTTCGGTCCGGACAGTGCAGCGTTCAACGGAGCTTGAAGCTTTGCTGCCTCCGGAATGAAACGACGGTAGAAATTTAACATCCCTAAAAATCTTCGGAGTTCCTTGACGTTCTTGGGAACCGAGTAGTTCTGGATAGCTTCCACTTTGACGTCCAGGGGTCGAGTTCCATCAGCTGAGACGTGGTAGCCCAAGAAAGTCACTTCTGACTTACCCAGAACACATTTTGATGTGTTGATGAGTACGCCGTACTGCTTAAGTCGTTCAAACAGCTGACGAAGGTGCTTTTTATGGTCTGATAGGCTCGCAGAATAAATTAAAATGTCGTCGATATATCCGTAGCAGAAATCGAGTCCTAAGAGCACTTCATCGATAAATCGCTGGAAGGTTTGAGCTGCATTTCGAAGTCCAAATGTCATGTACTCAAATTCGAACATTCCGAAGGGTGTAGTGAGTGCTGTCTTCGGAATATCGCCTGGGTTAACCCTTATCTGGTTGTAAGCTTTTACGAGATCAACCGTAGAGAAGATGGAGCATCCTGAAAGCTGGTGGGAAAAATCCTGAATATGTCTTATAGGATACCTATCAGGTATAGTTCTGGCATTGAGTGCACGGTAGTCGCCACAAGGTCTCCATCCGTCGTCCTTCTTCCTTACCAGGTGTAAAGCAGAAGACCACGGACTTTCTGAACGTCTGGCTACACCGCTTCCTAGCATGTCCTCAAACTCCTTCCTTGCAGCTTGAAGTCGAATAGGATCTAGACGACGAGGCTTGCAAGAAACGGGAGGACCAGGAGTAGTCCTGATGTGGTGTAGCGTGTTATGCTTGGGAGAAGACGGTATACCTGCGGGTCTTGTGATCTCTGAGTACTCTTTCAGCAGAGAGTGAAGTTCCGAGTCACCTGTCACAGCCTTGATCGAAGCAGTGTCATCAGATGATCCGGAGGAGAGAGCGTTGACTGTGAATGAAGTGATGCTATCAACGAGGCGTTGATTCTTGCAGTCAACAAGAAGACCGTAGAAGCGTAGTAAATCGATACCAATGATAGGCTTGGAGACATCAGCAATGGTGAAATTCCAGGTGAAGACACGTCGAAGACCTAAATCGAGGTGCAGCTGCGTGGTACCATACGTGTGAATGACCGTGTTGTTGGCAGCTGTCAAAGTAAACTTCGACCGATAACAGGGCGTCTTGATAACTGAGCGCGGGAAAACACACAAGTCAGAACCAGTGTCCACGAGGAACTGCATCTTCGAAGAGCGATCAGTTACAAATAAACGGCCTGTTGGAGGAGAAGGGCAGTCATTGGCCGCTACTAGTGGCTGCCCCGAGCGTTTCCCGATGACTTGAAATTACAGGGCTGGTTGCACTTCTTCGCTTGTACTCCATAGTTGAAGTGGTAGAAACAGTGAGGGTGGTCTGGAGGAGGTTTCCGGAAGCGTGAGCGTGATTGTGAGCGTGAACGGTGGTTACGTCCTTTCTGGCCCTGGGAGCGTGGTCGTCCACCTCTATTTACCTGCTGGGCTAGCATTGCCACCTGTTTCGTAAGCTCGAAGACTTGCCTGGTCAGGTCATCATATGATGATGAAGAAGGTGCAGCTACGGAGGTACTGGCCACCTGAGGAGATGAAGGGGCTATCTCGTGCACCTTGTCCGCTAGATCGGATAGTTTATCCAGAGGGAGATCTACCTGTGACGCGATTACCGTCTGGATGCTGGCAGGCAGTCGGCTTGACCAGATGGTCTTCAGAAACTCCTTGGGCACAGTCAGACCAGCGAGGCTCTCCAGGTGGCGGAGGAACTGCGAAGGCTTCCTGTCACCTAGCTCCTCGTGCATCAACAGTTGCTTGACTCGCTTCCCCTGTGATGCTGAAAGACGTTTGATTAGTTCCGATTTTAACTTTTCGTATTTATCAGTGGGAGGCGGATTAGTTATAATGTCCTTTACTTCGGCAGCATACTGATGATCTAGCTGAGCGACAAGGTAGCAGAATTTAGTTTCATCAGTAGTTATCTTGGACAGAGTGAACTGGCTTTCGACTTGGGCGAACCATAAGGATGGTTCTTCTGGCCAAAATGGCGGAACCCTGACACCAACTCGCAGCACTTCACCACTGGTAATCGGCTGGGCGTCATGGTACTCATCCCTAGTAGTCATTTTCTAAACCAGTTAAAAAATTTTAAATCGCTCACCGCTCGATGGTTGCACCAAACCTCACTTTCCAGCACGTTCCGATCCGTCCGTCAAGGGCAATTCAAAGTCGTTCCACTGCACTAGAGGTACCTTTATTCAATCCTGGGTCACCAATATGGTATAAAGGTCGGTGTCACCAATGTAGTAGGTGTACCACTACCATGCCATTTGGATTATAGAAGCACTATTTAACTAACTCAATCAGAAGGAGTATGCAGTGAATTTAATTTAGATAACGGATAGAAGAGACGGAAGAATGAATAGAATTATTTAATAGCAAGCACGAATTTAATGGATAGAATTAAGAAATAAATACAGCAAAATAACACGTATAAAAAGCGAATGAAAACAAATAATAAGGAACGCAAGCGCAAGCTACACCAGCCGGTAGCGGAGTGTGTGTGGCGACCGCGGCGATGCGAGCGGGCGCCGGGCGGTGGAACCGGATTTGTGAGGGTCGGTCGCATACCTAGCGGGAGCTTAAGCTGAAGCGGAAATTTGGGTATGGTCCGACTGATCACAAATCCGATTTACACAAAGTGGCGGAATAAGTACGCCACAAACTTCATGCTACCAACAAAGTATACCCCGGCCGGGAATCGAACCCGGGACCCCACGCTTCGAAGGCAACTACTAACTAAGCCACAGAGCCGTCAAATGAGTTTTAGTAGCGGTTTTTCAAATCTGTAAATAATTTTGTGTATTGTGTTGCGCACTATGTATTGCTACTGCGTGTGTATCATCAGTAGTAGTTTCATAGGAAGGACAACATCCCGTCGCAATAAGTCCCCATTGCGCCACAAACACGTCCGACAGATTTGCGGGCCGCCCGATGATTTTTACGAGATGCGTTTTTGCAAACCGACACGACAATCGGAATCCAAAAAGTCGATAAAAAACCAGCTCTCTGTAATTCGGTGACTGAGCGTTCCGTTCACAAATACTGTTAAAGTTTAAAACCGCTGCGATGTAAGCCTCAAAAGAGAGCTTTTCACTAAATTTTTAGTTTTTTTGGACTTTTTATTTTTGATAAATAATTTTACTTCTCGTTATTGTTTTTAAATTAAATAGGGAATCATAAAAGTAGTGCCACACTGTGGTATATCATTCACTTCTGCTACGCGTATCAAACGTCGATTCTTTTACGTTTTTATTCATGGCTGCAACATCAAAGAAATGAAAACGTGACATTTCAATATCACGGAAACTTTGTTTCATTTCAAATAATACCTTTTAAAATGCCGATATACTAATTCGAACACTTCACTGATCCGAATAGTGTACACATTTTGGGTGTTACGATTATCGATTGCCGATTATACGAGTACCAATGAATACTATAATAACTGTGTCGTGTCGTATAGTGTAAACATAGTGCAAAGTTAATACCCTACTGTACATGCAAATGTATCGGTTTCGTTTACCCTTTTTCACAGCTGCGCAAAGTGAATGAACATGTTTACTGATTATAAATATCATCTACACTTTTTTTTGTTACAGGTGGGTGAATTATATTTACAGTGGTACTTCTATACTTATGTAAGTGTTTGCGTGGAGGTCAAGGATCCTTAAACCTGCAAGAGCATCGAATTCGAAGAATAGGCGACGAGTTCAAGTAAATGGCAAGTGGTGGGTAAGTGTAGTGTACCCACCACTTTGGATTTCGGGGTTCTTCGATCTTACGTTTATTTACGTTTCGATAATAATATAGATTAGATTAGATTTTAAAAATTTTAATTTCACTCTCAATTATCGAGAGAAGGCCATTAGAGGCTGATATGATTAATGTCATTGATGGCCGGCGGTAACGCTGTAATTAAAGTTTATAATAATAGATGTGATTTGACTATTGTGCCTATTGATTCATCATTGGACAATGTTATTCTGCTAAACGCGAGTCATCAATCCAAAAATTAATTATGAATTCATCAAAAGTAATTAACGTCAAAAATGAACGCAACACAGTTTTAGCCTACGCAATATTGTTGTGAATAATTTATAACTCATTTATTTACTTTTGCACTGTACAAATTTTTTTAATTTTATCCTTTTATTATTGTTTCTTTTCAATCTAAATATATAATTCCGAAAGTTGAAACGTGTAAATTAGTTTACCAAAAAAAATTTTTTTTTTGTAAACTTATACCTATTGTGGTCGTTTAGAAAAAAAATAGAAATAGGTAATTTTCTATGAAAATAGCCGCTTCGGAATTTTAGGTGGTACGAAGTTCACCCGAGATGGGGATGGCACGTCTCTTACGCGTATCATTTCACCAGCAGTAGTTGTGGCAGTACCTCTCTGGACTAACTTGGTACAAGTTCTACTACTGAAATTGAAATTGCTGTTTATCAGTTTAAAAGTACAATCAACCAAATAAAAAATTTATCATCAAAGTAGATTCACAAATTGAGGTTTGGCGATACAAACATAAAAGATACACAGCTGAATTAATAACGTCCACTTATTTTGAACCCAGTTAAAAAATATTTACATACAAATTCGAACCCAATTAAAAAAAAATATAATATAATCCCTATTCTTGCAAAGGTTTGCCGAGGCAAATTGACAAAAGCTAATTAACCGACGTTTCTGAAATATTTAATTTATCAAGTGGTAATTAATGTTAGATTTGAAAGCAGCTGAATATCAGCTTATGAAATATTGTTGTTTTTTTATGGCCTGTTTTTTAACTAAACAGGCAAAGTGACTTTATATTAAGAGGCTACCACCGTACCAGCCTCTAATATTCCCACTGCTGGGACACCGGCCTACTCTCGATAATTGAGAGTGAATGGGCTCTGATCTACCACCGGAGCCCAATCCGGATTGGTATATGTCACATGTCGTCGAATTTTTGGTTCTAAGACATGCCGGTTTCCTCACAATGTTTTCCGTCACCGTTTCGAGAACGTGTTATTGTGCACATATATTTTTCAAGTGACAAAACTCATTGGTGCACGTGTAGGTTTGAACGATCGACCTTCAGATTGAAAGTCGGCGTCTGTGCCCCTGGGCCACCACGCTCCATTAAACCAAAAAATAGGAGACCATAAAATAGTAACTGACTAATGCCCGCATCGAGTTCCCGAGTATAAAGCACTGCTATAGGCGATGAGAAAGACGTATGATTCATCACATGTGACGCTTCGCCAGTACTCCGGCTCCTGGCTGCGTGATGTATGGATACTGGCAATGACTGATTGCTGTATACGTAATATGAAGCTCTTGGCGAAGCTTGCTCGGATGTGCTTTTAGTTTAGTTTATTTGAGTAAAGCAACTCTTGGCGTAGTCAGTAATTGGACTGGTGACCGTTTAGTGGAATTTGAACTGAGTGCTTCCGTGCTTCGGAGGCCACGTTTAGGTGTCTTGGCTATATTAGTCGATGAGGTATGTTGGAGGTTTTCAGGCGGTTTTCAGACTTACTCACACGAAAAGAAGAAGAAAATTTATCAATAAAATACTATATCTTTATTGAAAGTTTAATTAAATGCAACAATAATTGTTTGTTATTAACACAAAGTATTAGGAGTACAAATAAGTTTCCGCCGTTTTTTAACACAAATTAAATATTTATTGTAGAAGAACGGTAATATAAATTTAATCAAAATATTGCCCATCACTTGCAACCACTTTTTCCCATCTCTCAGGCAGCATTCGAATCCCACGTCTGAAGAACTCCTTGTCTTTTGAGGTTATCCACGAATCAACCCAATTTTTGGTATCCTCATAAGATGTGAACCGCTGCGCCGTCAGAGCATGTGCTACGGACCGGAACAGGTGATAATCGGACGGTGCAATGTCTGGTGAATACGGCGGGTGGGGTAACACTTCCCAATCAAGTGTTTCCAAGTACTTTTTCACGGGAGCCGCAACATGTGGACGAGCATTGTCATGCAGAAGAATAATTTTTTCGTGTCTAGAATAGTATTGAGGGCGTTTTTCCTTCAGAGCTCGGCTCAATCTCATCAATTGTGTTCGATAGAGGGCTCCAGTAATTGTTTCGCTCGGATTAAGCAACTCATAATACACTACACCTAGCTGATCCCACCAAATACACAGCATATCGTAAATTTTTGGCCTTCCACTGCGATCTTTGTCTTCTACGTCGAAATCACCGTTTTTAAACTTTTGAAACCACTCTCGACACGTTCTCTCACTCAAAGCAACCTCACCATATGCTTCTACGAGCAATCGATGCGCCTCAGCAGCAGATTTCTTTAAATTAAAGAAGTAAACTAATATTTCCCGCAAATGACGCTTACTTGGCTCAAATTTTGACATTTTCAACTTATAAAAATTATATTTTACCAATATAAAATCAATGATATTAATAGGTTATGTTGTTCTTGAATGTCCAAACTATTTTTTAAGCCGGTTATCATCTGCGAAAGCTAACCGAAACTCCGTGCCGCGCCATCTACAATAAAACGGCGGCTTATTTGTACTCCTAATACTCTTTGAACCTTGGTTATTCAGATCATTATTTTAGTACACCAGAAAAGGCTAATATTTAGACAAAATAAAAATTTAACGCACATCTTGTTCATTGGTTGAGAAAATTGGGATACGAATTAATTACTAATACAATAATTATGCATCAAACATTTTCAAAAAAAAAAATCGGTTGATTAATGGCGGAGAAATCGGTGAACTATCCTAAATATCTATACTGTGGAACATAGAACCTCCTCCTTTTTTGAAGTAGGTTAACAATAATCATCTAAATTGGTTCACAATTAGCATTATGGCGTAACAAACATGCAACCGAATTAAGAACCTCCATTTCCTTCGAAGTCGGATAAAATGGCAATAATTGAATTCGATCTATTGCGTGCTTTCAAGCCATTCAATAGTTAGCCTTTCAGACAGCAACTGTTTACATGGCGTCGATAAACACTATCTTGAATGCTATGCCAGTGTTGCCAGCGTTGACAAGCAATTATTGCAACGTCAATTTACACACCAGTCACATTTTCTTGTTCGGGAATAATTGTTTAGATTAAGATATAAATATACTAACGGTTACATGTCAGTACATATATGAGAATGTGATGTACACTCGTAAACATATGAGCATGTTCACAAAGAAAAGTGACAATCATAGTGTAAACACTAGGCATAAAAATAAACTCGCTGTGCCCACTACTAGGCTCCATAAGGTTAGCAATTCTTTTAAAGGTCAATGTGTACGCTTTTTTAACAAAATCCCGAGCGAAATTCAATTACTGCCAATAAATAAATTTAAAACTGTCATCAAACGTAAACTTGTCGCAAAAGCTTACTATAAAATATCAGATTACCTAGATGACAAAAAGGCTTGGGAATGAATTTGCTCCACTCTAGACGCAGGACCATATTCGCGAATATGTAGTACTGTCTCCGAGGGGTTTCTTGTCTGTTTCTTCCCCTCGGGTTGGTCGGTTAGGGTTGGAACAGACGTAAACTTAAAAAATAAGATAAGCTTAAACATGAAAACTGACTGTAATTTGACATATCTGTGTGCATGTAATGTGCCTGGGGAGTTCCTGTGACACTTTATATGCTCACGAATATGTGCATGTGTAAAATTTGACGTGTCCAAATGATACTTGAGATCTAAAGGAATAAATGAGTTTGAGTTTGAGTTTTGAAGTTAATTCTACTCATTCATTCATGGCACGTATTTGTAAACAGAAATTTCATTGAACAAGTCATTCTATATTTAACTTTCTTCGTCGTTGTTTACACTGGAGGCAGATTTACATTTAACTAAATTAAGTACGCAAAACATGTCGTTTAGCCCTGTACGCTTCCCTGTAACGCAGGTGGCATGGACATATGCATAAATACAAGACCCGAAAACAATCATGAATATTTATATCTGTGCCCACGGCTTCACACCGAGAATAAAAGGCCTGTGTTCTTGATACAATCTATCTCCTGACCAAATTCCAAACAAACTTTCACCCTCTTCAAGCTTTATTTTTGCGACATAAATTAGTATGTAGCTGACTATACCAAATGTTATTAAAATTTGTTCACCGTTGAACAAATTCTTATAAAATGTAGGCGTTAAAACGTAACAAAATAACAATAATTAATCACTTTATTGCATTAAGTTTGGATTTAATTTTGTACGAAGTACTTTTGTCATATATCCCAACGAAGTAATATAACAAATTCCACCCAAAACTTTCTGCCTACATAAATCATTTCGGTGTCGAAAGCCGTTGAGCACTTCCCAACGCCTATAATTAACGGTACCCCCGTCCAGCTACCAAGACCCCTGTTCTTCATGAAATTGAATCGATAAACATGTGTTTGGGGTCCAGGTAACGCTAGATGGTCAGGCCAGGTTCATGATGAGCTCAGGCGAAGGACGTTACGTTTTCTGTATGAAGGGATACTGCTGTGTCAGATGAAGGTACTTGTTTCATATGACATGAACCGCGTTAATGAACCACAGAAATATGCATGTACAAGAAACTTAGTAAAATATATTAAAACCGTAAGTAAAAAAACCGTAAAAAAGTGATTATTATGATGCTGATTTAGTTTGCAACACTTACAATAATTATACAATTTCAAACATACAAAATACTACCCCTTGTTTTCCCCAGGAGATCAATTATTTTAACCTTTGTGACACTGAACACTTGGAACTCCTGCATATTGTTTTAATACCTCTTAGTTGGCAAACAAGCATACTACTCACCTGATAGTAAGCGCTTACCGTAATCTATTATTATGCAAACAATTAAATTTAAAAATGTACTGTTTATTGGCGATAAACAAAAAGAAAATGATTAAAAGAAAGTAAAGCAATTGTACTCTTAATAGAATTAGAGACTAGTCTTAATAAGTTAGGTATTTTCACATATGAAAACCGACATTTCTTATGAGACGCCCGTTTTTTTTCTACAATACTACTCTGCTGTTTACTTTTTTTTAAATCTATTTAACGCACGAAACACATTACAACTACTAAAAAAAATATATTATAGATTTACAAATATTCATAGCCGAAGATCGGACTCAGTGGCGCTTACTTGGAGAGGCCTATGTCCAGCAGTGGACGAGTAAAGGCTGATGATGATGATGATGACAAATATTGTATAGTCTGTACTTGATTGCGACATAAACATACGCACAGCTAAGCATAACATACGAGCAGACTATCTACTTAACTAAGTTCATTTAATATAATAAACTTACTACTATAGTCGTGTAGATGGCCTTTAGATCAGTTTATTACTGAAATCAATTATCTCACGCTGCGTAGGTAATCGTTTCCTTAACTTGGTTAATGACGGGTTAGTATCGCTAATGAACTGAGCTAATTAATTAGAATTGGTAATAGGAAGGTCAGCTTATCTCGCACCACAGGCTTTATGGAGGCTATTCATGCGTAGATCAACTCGCAAATGATTGACGGGTTCCGGGTTTGATTCCCGGCCGGGGCAAAGTTTGAGGTGAACATGATAATTGTTTCTTTCTATGATTATCCATGCTATCTGCGACACAGGGCATCTCAGTACAGGGGTAGGAGTGTGTAACGTGATTTATTCATGTTTAACATGCTAGTACAAACGTAGGGTACTTAGTTCGTCGCGTGGACAAGATCCTTTAGAGCCTTACACGTATCCCCCAGGTGGTTTTAAAATGGAGCAATCTAAAGTAGCAGTAGAACTTTAAGTTCGTTCGGGGAAGTATTCCCATATCTATTATTTTATCGTCGTAGTTCGCTCGTATCGGTGCTCCGGCAGAGAAAGAAAAACTAAATCTAATAGGTTTCTTTCTCGGTGGGGGCGAGGGGATGACGATAACAATTGGTATAGAAATATCTAGATGAGGGGAAGGGTGGGTGAAGTGTCTTGAATAGCAGTCAAACTGGAATATTTCAATTACGTAATACAGTTACTTATTACTTATGTAACGAATTAAAAGTTAGCAGGTAATTTCTCTAGATTGCCTGCTATTCTTCTATAATTAAAATTGTAAAGATAGCTTTAAGCTATGCGGCTGCCCATTGTTTATAGTTTATTGTTTAGCTATTGATTGATCAATAAAATGTTATCCTTATATAGTATTTAACAAAGTCACTCCCGCTCTTTGTACGTTTCGATCTTTTAAACTACGTAACGTATTTTAGTTTAGTTTTCAGCAATAGATAGAATAATTTAAGAGGAAGGTTTATATGTAGTATACATGCATTATAGTAGAAAAACTACCCCACCTTTGTATCTACATGTTACCCGTGCGAAGCTGGGGTGGGTCGCTAGTATATCTATATAACACTTTATTGGTATAACTAAAAAAGTCTATATATAACTTTTGTTCTAACTGAAAACTATGAATAGTTACTTCTAATTTACAATTCAGAGTTCAAACTTAGTGTGATAATTAACTTATCTGCAAACACCATCAAAGAAAGCATGTCTTCTATCAAGATGCAATCGCGAAACTTGTAGTTAGAGAAATTGCGCTCCGAAGTCGCCAAATTAATTGAAATTCCGTTTTTCTTCCGTTTCATCTTCAATATAAACTTTGAACTAATTTCTACCACCTGCAGAAGTTCAAAGCACTGAACTAGTGAATGGTGCCAGCCATAATTTACAAGCTAGAATATTTTTAATCGAAATCTATAAAATTGCGAAAATAAATCCTAAATATACCATAAAACCCTATTTAGATTATTCAATGGATGATCATTTTATTTGATAGGTATCTCCAAGTGAAAATTCGATAGAAATTTCATAGCAATGAACCCCTGATGCTGAAATATAGGGGTGCGGCAGAATTAAATTGGGTTGATTCGATTTTTAAATGAGTCACTTGTTTTCATTAATTTTCTCACCCCATTAACTCAATTTACGAATTTTGAGAGGAAATTAAATCTAAAAAATGACGACCTAAAAATATCACTCTCATTTTCCATTCGCGATAAAAAATCCCTTAATTTTTACGTTCATCAGTAGCAGCAAGTATTTAATTTTCTTTCGGATTTTATAAGTATTAATAATCCAGTTTTGATTAAGTTACGGCAAATAACAAACAAGCAATCACTTTAAAAATATATGTATAATAAATACGCGAATTAAGTAAATGTCTTATATATGAATTGTTGGGTTCTCTCCAAGGGTAGGTGGATTTTACGCATTGTAGCGGATCCATTGCTGCTTGCCTTCTTCGCTTGTACAACGCGTTGCTTTCGCGGACCGCTTCGGACGCATATGGGGCGATACTATAGTTCCATACGTCAGCGAACCATGGCTGTAATACAACATTTTATGTTAGTTTACGCAAGTTATGCTTTTAATATACAAACAAAACTGAGGAAATGCTCGGGGAAAATATTTACTGACAATGTAGAAGTTATTTCAGCCATGTTGCTTATATTGAAGACCTTGAAATATACATTACGATACATTCAGGCAGATGTTTTGGACGTTTGTAATCTGTCACGATTCGTGAGCGTGTACATAAGCTCGTAGGTTTCCACGGGCTTTTATAATACTTGACACGTTTTAGTCAGTCGAGTAGATTATTATTGTGATTAAGATTATAAGAAACGAGCTTTGAACATGTGTCTTTAAAAAGTTAAAAAAAATAATAATATTGAAGTGTCTGTTTGTAATCTCAAAATAACAACATTTTACTAAATGAATATATAGTTATTGTTTTCATCGTTTCGAGAACATGGTATTGCACACATACATTTTTTCAAGTTAAAAACTCATTGGTGCACGTGGTTTGAACCATTGAAAGTCGGCGTCTGTGCCCCTGGGCCACCACGCTCTAGGTGTTTTTAAGTGATAAATGTATGTATTTACAAACAAAGTACGATATATTTAAATATTACATCAATTATCGAAGTCTCATAGTACAAGCTCTGCTTAGTTTGGTTCGATGGTATTTCGTACAATGTCCTCGTAAACAAAAAGTATTCTGTCATTTATGTAATCACTTCACTTACGTCATACGAGTAGTAGTGCCAACAAAACAATTCGCCGCAAGTCATAACTCTTACCGAATACCATAATCCTACATTACCGTATTAGCCGCTAATGTTCCCACTGCAGGGACACCGGCCTACTCTCGATAATGGAGATCTACCACGGGAGCCCAATCCGGATTAGTAGATGTCACATGTCATCGAATTTTTGGTTCTAAGACATGCTGGTTTCCTCACGATGTTTTCCGTCACCGTTTTGAGAACGTGGAATTGCGCACATAATTTTTTTCAAGTGAAAGAACTGATTGGTCCACGTGTGGGTTTGAACCAGCAACCTTTAGATTGAATGTCGGCGTCTATGCCCCTGGGCCACCACGCTCTCATCCTACATACCACTTTACTATTAGCTATTTACAATCATAATATGAAATATTTTGAACAAATTATCTGCCACTATGAAATCGAATCAAAATTCAGTTCATGTGTCCAAAGACCCTTTTTGCCGAAGCCATCCTTTTCCGATCCACGCGGATTTTGTGACATAATGTAGAAAAACTGCTTTTCTAAGTCGCTCACTATTATTGGGGTCAGTAAATCAACAGTTTGGCTTTGAAATCGGAATTTGTGATCGTTTGTCTTCTGATTGAAAACGTTTTTCTCTCAGATATAATTTTAATAAAATTAATTTTGTTTCTATGACAAAATCAGGCCGTTACTAAATTTCCATTTTACTTTAATTATTATGAATTTCCTTAGTATTACAAACCATGTTCTTTTGTACATATTTTTTTTTAAAATATGGTATTTTGATATTGGCTTGGACTTCTTTATGTATTCCCATGGGCCCAGGTGAAACCTGATGATCTGCATGGTGCAGATAAAACTGTTTGTAACATAAATAATTTGTGGGTTGTGAAGGAGTAAACTGCTCAATAAAAGTTTCAAAGATTAAATTATCGAAACAAGTTGCGAAACATTACGTTTATTGGAGCAAACTCACGGTTACCGCGACATAACCAACTGCTACAATACGGTAGATATTAACGAGATAATAAAAGTTATCTTCTTAGGTAGACACGCGATATCTATACAAACAATGAACCTGTATCAGTCGTAAACCAGAACAATACGCATTGCAGGCGTTTTCATGGCCCTCGTTTTATTACTACCTTTATTTATTGCCCAACATAAGAAAACAGTTGTGACATTATCACACGTTTATTGTAATCCGAAGCATTTGTAGCGCTGTTTATTTTTAAGAGGCTTCCAGGGAGAGGTTTGCATCGCAGTTGTATGTTTTAGTGTTTGTTTCGATACATGTTGTAGTTTCTGAGTCAACATTTATCAATTGAAGAAGAATCACTTTTTGAATTGATAAATGTTACTCAGTTGAAGTGGCGTCGGCTTTTGATTTGTTGAGGGTTGTAATCATCTTATGAGGAACTTTCTGTGTAATAAAAACAGTGGTGGAAGATCACATGCCTGAGTGGCTAGCTTCTGCTTCAAGTTGGAAAAAGGGAGATGAATTAAGGATTACTTGCTTTAAATTTTTAGCTCACTTAAGAATTGAGGATGGTCTCAATATTGTATTACGCGATTTCTTATCTACTTTTTCAAAAGAGTTTCACTAAAATTTGACGCAACAATTAAAATTTGAAACAACAGAGTGAAAAAATTGGAATGAAAGTTGCTTAATTCAAATAAGTGACTGAAATATGTATCTATGGTTTTTCAGATTCGTTCACGCAGCGAACAATAAGATAGCTTACAAATAATGTACTTTAAACTTGCCGATTTTATTATTGTGCAATTTAATAAAACTAATTCTCACTTAGCCCGCAGTGTATCTGTAGGTAAGTTTGGCAAATCGCCATTACCACCTGCATTTGGCACAAAAACGTTGCCTAAAAAGTTGGCGTTAGCCTCCATTCGTTACAATTAACGGATGCTCCGAATTGAGTCCGCAACACCCGCGGCCTTATCGAACCAATGGCGAGCGACTTACCTACTGCGAACCTTCAAAATAAATCACAAAGTTTTATCAGTGATTACAATTGATACGTTAATGTGAATTCAGCCTCTAATGTTGGCAGCCCGCTCTCGATAACTGAGATTGAAATCCGATCCAAACATACAAATAATTAGCGCTAACTCCATGGTAATAAAACTCCATGGTGTGATGTCGCTCAGCTACACGACAAGCAAAATATTTTGAAATATCTGTGTACACACTGTTACTGAAAGTAATAAGGACAATGTAATTAAGACTTAGTACTTACATTTATAAAAGAATCATCTGTTCGAAAAAAAGTAATCATTCCATTAGAGGTTTCTATCTTGTTTTCCCGGTGGACGGTCGGATAGGGTTTCGACAAACGCTAAACTTCGTAATAAAAACGATAAAGAAATTTATCTCAAAAAAGTAACGATTCCAAGTACCTTTATGCCGATTTAACAACCGACAATTTTATTATTTGGTTACTAAGTCTCATTTAAGTTTCATTTTAGTAAAATTTGTTTTTCCCTACCGGAATAGGTTGGTTCCACTTAGTTGGAACAAAAAGAGTCAAATAGATTTGACGATTCCCTACCATTATACATACGTAATCAAAAATAAAATTAAAAAAAACATGTTTCTGGGTTGTAGAAATACGGAAATGTTCTGGTAATGACGTTAAAATTATCTGAATATCTTGCAATTTACTTGCTGCAGTAAAACTTGGCAAATAAGAGTTTTTATGAGGCCAACGGGCAAGCTACGGAAGCAGAATATCTCTGCAGAAGAATGTATAAGATTCAGCACTTAATGTCTTCATAATTAAGGTGTACAAAATGGAAGGTAGTTAGCATGCAGGGAACTATTGGGTGTGTGAATATGACTCCGCCCTTTCTCAACAGATGTCGTTTTTAGTATTGTTTACGTGTACTAATAAATGACCATACTTGTATTCGATAGTACTGAATGTCAGCTATCTAACGCATTTTATGATATTTGGTTGAAGTGTAAGCAACAATTGTTTTCACCTTTTCGAAAATGTCGGTTTTTATTCCAAATAAACGTCATTTGCGGGAAGTGTTATTACATTATTTTATTGCGAAGAAAACTGCAGCGGAAACTTATCGTTTGCTTGTGGAGATTTATGGTGAGCATGCTCCGTCTAATACAACTTGCAAGGAATGGTTTCGACGATTTCAAAATAACGATTTTAGTACTGAGGATAAAGAACATGGAAAACCACCAAAAAAATTTGAAGATGCTGAATTGGAAGCATTATTGGCGGAAGATTCTTGCCAAACTCAATCAGAATTAGCTGCAGCATTAAATGTTGATCGTTCAACTGTTGCAAAGCGTTTACAAATGATGGGAATGATTCAAAAAGCCGGTTACTGGGTTCCACATGATTTAAAAGAAAGAGACATGGAACGTCGGAAAACCATTTGTGAAATGCTGCTTCAAAGACAGCAAAGAAAAGGATTTTTGCATCGGATAGTCACAGGAGACGAAAAATGGATACACTACGAAAATCCTAAACGCAAAAAAGCTTGGGTGAAACCAGGCGAACCAGGCCCATCACAGCCAAAAATAAATATTCACTGTGCCAAGGTCATGCTCTGTATTTGGTGGGATCAGAAAGGTATTGTATATTATGAGTTGCTCAAACCCTCTGAAACTATTAATGGAGAAGTTTACCGACGACAACTAATGCGTTTGAAGCGAGCCATAGAAGAAAAACGACCAGAATGGGTGAATAGACATAACAAATTAGTTCTTCAGCATGACAATGCCAAACCGCATACCGCAGAAGTCGTAAAAAGATATTTAGAGGGACAGGACTGGGAAGTGTTACCCCACCCGCCATATTCACCAGACATAGCTCCTTCGGATTACCACCTATTCCGGACGATGCAGACAGACCTTACTGGAGAAAAGTTTACTTCATGTGAAAGTATCAAAATTTGGATTGACAACTGGATAAGCTCAAAAGACCAGGACTTCTTCCAGCAAGGAATACGAAAACTACCTGAACGATGGGCGAAGGTTGTAGCTGCAGATGGAGCATACTTTCAATAATTTTTTTTTTTAATTTTGTAAGCGAACAAATGTGTTTTATTTTGACAAAAAGGGGCGGAGTCATATTCACACACCTATTATAATGGCAATTATGAATCGTAGTAGATTAACTCTAGTTTAGTTTTATTGTGGATTGAACGCGGTAAAAACTGGCTAATTGCGATTTAGGGACGCGCACGGCTCCTGTACCACCATATTCGTTATAAAAAAAAATCTGAAAAGGCGATTTACGGACGGTAATTTTACGTGACAACTTAGGTCGATCGTGCCTCTCTATCGTTTGTTCCGCGCTCTCGCTTGCACGCCTGGCTCAGGCGGAACGTGACAATGAGTCATGCTTGTTCGTGCGTGCAGCTGCCTGGATTTATAAGACGTTATCACGTGAACAACAAATATTTAATTTAATAAAAATGGCCCGGTGCAGCTAATAAACAAATAGGCAGACTGTTCTGAATATAATAGGATTTTATCACTTCTAAACCTCACTATTTTTTAAACATTAAAAGTAGATTTAGGACTTTTTCCAAGTGGTGAAGAAGTAATTGTTTGTACTCCATGTTGTTTCGTTATGTTATGTT
This sequence comes from Aplocera efformata, assembly GCA_921293045.1. Lineage (NCBI taxonomy): Eukaryota > Metazoa > Arthropoda > Insecta > Lepidoptera > Geometridae > Aplocera > Aplocera efformata. The sequence goes on along the minus strand of OV121050.1, from coordinate 12,060,342 downwards.
ATGTTATGGTTACAGTAATACAAAACAGTTTATCACATAGTTTCCGGTTAGGTTTTATCCCTAGGTTAATTATATTGACCAAAATTATTACATTTCTTAAATATTCTAACTAGTTATCTGAAAACTCACAATAAACTAAATGGAACTTGTAAATAAAAATCTCAATTAACATAAAATACTTTTAGTGCGCAATAAATACACAAAAAGCGCCAGATGCCGAAAATGAATATAAAAACGTGGAACAGCAAAACGAAATGGGCTTCCCTACGTGTCATATACCGAAAAAAACCTTTGTTACAAGCCTCATAAAATTTAAATTCAAGTAGCACCCAGCCAGTACTATAAAAGCAATGTTAAACGTGTAACATCAAAGCATTAATACCGCCGGGCGTTAGATTTCCAAACTCATTTCGCTCCTCTATAACTTTAGTCGATGTGTCCAATTCAGTATGAACGGGCGGGCTGTTATGGCAGCGTACAAATATTGGAACTTGTGATCGAAGAGGCTGGAATTCTGTATCCATTTTCAATATTCCTTGCCAGCTCTCACTGCTTTCACTAACATAATGTTTATGTTTACTCGGAAGATCGCCAAACGCGATTGAAGAGTCCATGAACCCAACCCAACCCTTTAGAACAGAATAAAATTTATTTATTGTATTATCTTTGCAACAGTGCATCATATAAGAACAATTTACTTGCTAAAACATTGGCCACACAACTTATAAGCCTATTGGCTTAAGGTATCTATTCAAAGAAGTGTATATTCTCTTAGGTAGCCATTTAATATACATGTATATGTAGTTTGATAACAAAATCTTCCATAATAAATCAATGGGAGTTTGACTACTTGGCGGTTTAAAAACTCTTTTTTTTAATTACAATACTACAACCAACTCGTGGAATTTATTCGTTAACGGATATGATATTGAATAAATAAATAAATAAATAAACGTTTACACACTCATACCTCTGCACTAGGATTCCCTGTGTCGCAGATGGCATGGACAAACACAGAAACACAAGACAAACACCCAAGACCCGAGAACAAACTTCATGCACACCACACAAAGTATGCCCCGGACGGGAATCGAACCCGGGACCCCTCGCTTCGAAGGCAGGGCTACTACCAACTAAGCCACGGAGCCGTATATGCTTTAAATTTCACTCAAAAGTTTGGTAATCGGCCCACAGCTAAGCGATCGGATATCAATCCTTTCAGTACAATATTTTAATTAGAATCGCACAAGCGGAGTGATCAGACGGCGACGCGACAATTTATAGATCCAATATCAGTAAGGACTGCTATCTGCTTCTTTTATCTTTGGGCGATATTGGAAGCGTTTCCCACCATTTCCATTTGAAAAGCTTTACAAACGTACATATATTTGTAAACTTTTTGAATCAAACGTGACAACTTTTTATATTTTGATCACAAACAATTTTGTAAGCCTGTCTTAAGAGGCTGTTAGGACTTTCATAGCTACGAGTATGTATATTATATTATATTATATTTATAGTTAATTCCAATTTTACTGTGAACATGATGACATACTCCTGATAGGACTGATTTCAAAACTGTTTTTTTGATATTATATATACAATACAACCTATTTTAGGCACTTTTGGTGCTGAAGATGCCCCGTGATTCCCCCTACCGGACGAACTTGTCATATGTTCGTCCGGAGTAGTACTTCCTTGGGTTGCTCCTTTTGTACCTACCGGGGGACACGTTTATGGTATGAGGGATTTACTGAAGCGAGCAACATAGATCTTCATTTTGTAGCTGAATGAACATCTCAAACATGTCTAAAATAGGCCTCTATATGTAATGTTACAAAAACAGTTTTGAAATCAGTCCTATCAGGAGATTTATGTCGTCATGTTCATTTGGAATAGTAACTTATTTTGCGAACGGAACGTATAATGGTTAGTTTATTTCTAATTTTACTTTATTTGTGCATTTGTTTGTTTTTAATGTTAAAATACTTAATTTTAGCCACTTAGTCTCTCTATTGGCACATTATTATCAATTTTATCATCTAATCTGCGGATAATGAGGTAGGCTGCAGTATTAATATTTTTTTTAATACATTTTAAGTTAAGCTTTTATACTGTAGTTTTTTTTACTACAAAATAAATAAATTATCAAAAGGATAAAAAGTGGGCAGTGTGGCTGCATCGTAGACAAAGCTGTGTGTTACGCGTACGTAACGAGTAATAAAAAAAACCTAGCAAGCGATGTGTCACAGTCCTTACTTAACGTCACGAATTCTTTGATCGTTTAACTATAGAGTGATGTAACAATTTTAAATATAGATGATTTTTTGTAGCTGCATCAACAAACTGTATTCCCTGTTTTTGTTATCATCAGTTTCCTGAATTTCTTCTCGCTTCGTATTCACGTCAAAATATTTTATTTTTACATTTTCGATTTCCATGGCTTTGGGCAAAGGGGACAGGCCGGCGGGAATGAGTCACGTTTCCCGCAAAACGTTTGACTGATGAATGATCCCACAATCTCGCCCGGAAAACTGTACTTTTTCCAGATGACCGAGTTTGCGGCCGTGACCGATAGCTCCAATCAACGTTCGACATTTTTGTGGTTGAAATAATAATGATATTTGTGTATATAAGATGCCTAATCTTGAAAGTATTAAAGTAGCTTTTGCTTCGCTTTGCTCGCGTTAGTGTTAATACACGGATTTGGATGAAATTTGGTAACCAGATAGCTTGTATACTGGATACAAAGGCTACTTTTGATCCAAATTTCATACACACACATACAAACTTTCGCCTTTATAATATTAGTGTGATCTTGTTCTGCAATACGTGAAATAAACATAGCTTACCTATATTGTTGTTCCTTATTTGAGTCACGTATTGCATTGGGCTCCCTAGCCATGCCGGCTATGCCAGCCGCGCCGCTGCGTTACCGCTTCAATGTGGGTAATTACCAATAACGTTTTGTTTCTATCTGTATATTTCGCACTATTAGTAAAACAAAGAATGGATGTTAAGTGGTTACTTCCGCCCATAACAACAGTAATACGAAAACGATACGTTGGGTCTAAATATACCTAAGAATGAGAATCCCAGTCGAATCCCATTGCACCCGCCACCTGAGACGGGGATATTACGTCTCTGGTCACCCACACCCTTCCACCGGAACACAGCAACGCAAGAGAATCACTGCTTGGTGGCATATTTTCAGGTGTGGTGGCAGTACTTCATGACCTAACTAAAAAAACACCCCTGTATCTAGTAACAAAGTGTAAAATTATTTGATTCCATATTCGGTACAGAGACTTATTGAGTAATTGGATTCAGTCGTGATTTTAATAACAGTACGATTTATTTTTCACATTTGATTTTAAAGACATTGAATTAAATCGTACGAGTAGTGCTATTACATTATCGGACAGATCGCATCGTAATTATAATTCCAAACTTAGTTGGTGTTAAAATATGTGTTATGAAAGCACTGAACTTTCTAAAATAAAAATGTTAAGAGTTCATTTCATTTTTCGTCCATATAGTGCAACTCAGAATGGTCCATTATCATTATTATCTATTTGAATGCAATCACTATCGATTTAAATTTTGGGTCTATGTTAAATCTCCGTCTCAGAGTGAAGGGCGCAACACCATGCGACTTAGGTCTAGGACTTAGGTGAACTTAGGACAGTCGTTTCTCTGTTGTTAAAGGGCGGTATCAACATTAACATATGGGGTTCCAATTCGTCCCGAAACATTCGTCATAAAAGCAAATGTGAAACCAAATCTAAGATGATTGGAACACCTTAAACACGATTTTTGCTTCTGATTCACTATTATATTTATTGCCGAAAAATATACTCTCCAGTAAACATTGCCATTACGTTCGATCCTGCTATATTCCATGATCACATGATTTCAGCTATAAGACCGCACACTTTAATGGTAATACAAAGATGTATTTCTTTGTCTTCAATAATCTTCTTTCTTTAACTCATATTAGTTAGTGAAAATGTTACCACAATGTTCCCAGTTTCCAGAACCAGATTCATCCATCACGAAACCAAATGTGTTAAACGAAATTGGTTCGTGCTTCATCAATTAACTTATTGTAGAATAGAATTTTTATTACAAGAACCACATTTTATTTGAAATCTTTTACAAACGGAAACGCTAACTCAAGTAATTCATTAGAAATACGAGGTTTCAGAGTTTCTTTTAATGGGATGCGAAAGAAGGGTGGTAAAAGGGGGGTTAAAAGGTTCCAAATAAATTACTTCAAGTTCTTCCATCATTCAAGTTTTTTTTAGCGCATGGAACAGGCCTGGAAATAGATTATGGGTTCCCTAAATAGATGGGTGTAATTTTTCACCATCCACTTGAGAGATTAACTTTTCAATTCTCCCCACTTCCTTATAACGAGTTCCCGTGCAATTTGTAAGAAAAGAGTTTGTCGGACTAATCTTTTTATGTGTTGAAACTCGTTATTTTCCATATGATAAAATACTTACTGTCATACTAAAATGGTACGTGCGGTTGTGAAGAAAAACTGTTTCTTAAATTCTTTTTTGAAGCCGTGAATGTCTTTATTTTGTTTTATTGAAGATTAAATACCAATTTACGGGACTTATTCCTAACAAATTTATAGAACAAATAGGCTGACGCTGTGAGCGTCTTTCTATTCTATTTGAAAGCTCAAAGCAACAAAGGGAAAGAGAATATTATTAATTAGCTAAATCAGTTTCTGGTTTATTAACAAACTCTGTTGTCATTTATGAAATTGTTCCTTCGGGTAATTTTTAATTAAATTGAAAGCAGATATTGAAACTTACAGCTAAACCCTATAATCTACTAACAAATTACTGACAGGACAGATTACCAATTACAACACAGATATCTGTCAAGAAGTTTAAAAAATTTGAGAGTTAACAATGTTGCTATGGCAATCTATCTCAAGTCATATGTTCGTTAATAAATACTTATTCTGAAAATACAATTTGATTTTTCTTTTCAATAATAGAAGAACAATATTCTTAAAATATTGTTATGGAGTCCTCGTTATTTAAAGCATACCTGCATCGCCGAGATAAACTGAGCGGATGGAGGCGAGATCCTCTTAACGGAGCCGATCAGAACAAGAGGCAGCACGATGAATTCAATTCTAATTTAAACATTTTATGGAAAAATGGATCTTCGAGGAAAGATCTTCTATTAAAACAAGAGCTTGTTAGGAAAATCTTATCCTGACTTATTGTCAGATAATGGTGTAGTTTCGTAGAATAAATACTTCTATTACAAAGAATACTTTGGGATATTTTCTACGTTTCATGTTGATGGGTGGCTCAAGATGAAAAATAGTACTTTTCTGTAAATTTTCACTACTCTGTCATTTGTGTAACCTGCTTAGCGGTGGATGAATAATAAAGACATCACTAAATCAAATTATCTGGTGAAGAGTTCTAGATTCTGGAGAAGCTAACTCTAAGATTGAGGACTTGGATATAGTTAAAAATAGATTTTACTATAAAAATATTTTATTATGATGAAGCTATAGACAGTGCGACCTCAGGACCCACCTGATACTTAATAGCTACCGCCGTCTATAAACAACAACAATATAACTCAGGCCTTTTCCTCCTGAAGTATGAGAAGTCCCACGTTGCATTCCATTACACCGGGGATAACGCCTCTAATGGATGCCTGTAATTCATTTGATGATGGATCCGTAAGGAACATACAAATGTTTATAAACATATCTAAAAAAATAAGATTAAAATTGTTTTTATCTAGTTTTTCGACATAGTCGCTTCATAATACCTACATAAAAAAAAATGTACCAGTTCAACCTTTGTTTAATTTTTATTGACCAATATTAATGCATGTTTATTTCTAACATAAAATCTTAAAGCTATACATAATATGAGAAATTCAAAACGGCAAAAGTACCGTATATATTCTTCTCCATTGTTCTGTTTCCAACAGACTTTCGCTTCCCAGCTCTTCCACAAACTGTCCCGTTTACTATTTTTCAGTGTCATATCCACGTATACGTGCGCCGTATACCACCGCGTCCAAACAACTTATATATTAAACAAATACCTGCTTGTTGACACAACTGGGTAAACATTTGTGTAACCTGCTTAGCGGTAGATAAATAATAAAGTCCACCTAGGACTGCAATGCCGGCGATCGTTCCGTTTACAAAACAATATTGGTATTAAGTACTAACAATATTAACAGAAATATTTTTTTAGTATACAATATTTATACTAAAAAGATATTTCTGTTAATTATATTATATTTAAGAGCGCGGTGGCCCAGGGGCATAGACGCTGACTTTCAATCTGAAGGTTGCTGGTTCAAACCCACACGTGGACCAATGAGTTTTTCCACTTGAAAAAATGTATGTGCGCAATACCACGTTCTCAAAACAGCGTGAGGAAACCGGCATGTCTTAGAACCAAAAATTCGATGACATGTGACATATACAAATCCGGATTCGGCTCCCGTGGTAGATCAGAGCCCATTCACTCACAATTATCGAGATTAGGCCGGTGTCCCTGCAGTGGGAACATGTGAGGCTGGTACGGTATAGAATATTTTATTGCATCACTTATGCAGACAGAGCTACGAGTGAGAGCATTTACTCTTACGGTGTGCGATGGTACCTTTGCTCGACCGAGCGATTAGGTAACATAAATAACTATTAAAACTACACTTACTTACGTTTTTATATATTTGTACTCTGAGTCTCAAAACGCAAGCTTCTAACAAGCTAAGTTTGGGATTCTCTGATAGCTTGTTACAAATGAGAGACACTGTACATTTTTATAATAGTTATGTGTACTGTTAGATTAGGGTTGGAATAGACGTAAACTTAACAAATAAGACTAGCTAAAACATGAAAACTAACTGTGATTTGACATATCTGAGTATGTTGACAAATATACTGGGCCAGAACTCCTGTGACACGTAATATGCTCACGAATATGTATGGCGAAATGTTATAGGTTAAGCTATATCTAAAAACAGCATTGAAATGGCAACATTCAACAATATTAGTATACGGTACGTGATCTGCCTCTACACGAGGCAATCTCAGGAGCATGATGCTGCCGCGTCGAATTCTGCCCCTTAAGTCTAAAGCATAGCATAGTGTACAACAGTTTTTCCCAGTACATATGGACAAACAAACAAATCTATCACTTAATGTAATATTGATATTATATTATAAAAAAAAGTTTACACACTCATACCTCTGCACTAGGATTCCCTGACCCCTCGCTTCGAAGGCAGGGCTACTACCAACTCAGCCACGGAACCATCATCGGATTATATTAGTTGGCCACATATCAAAACACATTCTGAGAGGATTTTGCGAAACAACACTAGCAGACTCCAGTGCTGCTAGTGTTGTTTCGCGAAAAGTGCCCTCACCCGTATGATAAGCCGCAAAAGGGTTTCTGTTTGTTCATACATTATAGAGATACGAGCGGTGGACAAATGCCCTTTATCCTGCCACGGGCTAGGCACGGGACAGGGGTAAAGTGGTCGGAGAATTGAAACAGCCTTGCTATTGACGCAGATAGGATTTTTTTGTTTTCATTTTTGTGTTGAGCTGTAGGTCTGATATTAAGTGATTACTCTGCCTCACTGCAATACGACTTAGATCCTCCCCGATCGAAGTATAAGTCGCACCCCGTGGTGCCCGTCACCCAAGACTATGATGTTACGTCTGCCGCTCATGTGATTTCACATGTACTGCAGTTAAGCATTATTGTTAGTGTTGCCATTTTATTAAATGTACTTCTGAATGATACTGTAGTGCCTCCAGGAAGACTTTTTTGTTCCTATCTATATCTCCGCACTCTACGCTGTAGACTCTGGCGAGGCACTGGCGAGACTCTGCGTTTCTTGAGATGAAAAGGTTTTCATCTCAAGAAACGCAGTTCCCTCAAGCTGTATTCATAATAATAACATCAAAAGTGACGTTTTTAAAATTTAAAATATACCAGGTATCATGTTACCAGGTTACCTTAATATACTCTTTGTTATTACTTAGTTTTGAGATTGTTCAATCGAACTAAGTGGCAGTGCCTGGCAGTGATCCCGAACACGAACTGAATTACAAGAAAGCCGGACTTAGATAACCGGCTTTTTACAAAAAGCCGGCTACACCCCCACATATATGTGTAACTTTAAAACATGGTTTTCATTTGATGTGGCTTGTCGTCATTTTTATGGAGTTTACGGAGGTCGTTAGGGAAGCTTTCAGGGATGTGATAAAATATGCTCATGCGGCAGGAGAAATATCGCGCTGAGTGCTACGTGGGGAGACTTTGTAATAGTTTGGAAGTGGGAATGTGCCTTTGTTGGAAACCGATGGATGGGAGCGAGTTTTGCGGAGTGGATAATGGATCGACCTACGTGGATCCACCTGGCCGCGTCCACGATGACTGGCGCGCACCTGGCGCCGGCCAGGTTGTTGAGGAGGGCGATGTTGATACCATGTTCATTGGTTCCCATGAGGCATACCTTTTTTTATTTAATTTTTTCCGTGGGGAAATGCACTCTCATCCCTGCCACGGGGAGACAGAGCGGTTATGTGGGACTAGACCCACTAAAACCCCACGGTGTCCTCCTCTGCCGCTTAGTGGCGGGAACACGGGAACGTTTTGACACACATCCGCGAACCCGCCGTGGCTGTCCGTTTCCGGGCCCATAAGGCATACCTGACTGTATGTTACTAAATTTCTTTGTGTAGGACACATTTGCTATTCCCCGCGACTTCGTCCGCGTGGAGTTTAACAATTTTTTGCGGTACCTTAATTTTTCTTTCTTTTCTAAAAAAAATGTAGCCTAAGCTACTCAGTTACGCAACTAGAAAGTTACACTTTTGCAGAATAAAACTGAAAGTTAATGTTTTAAAATAATATGCATACTAGCGACCCGCACCGGCTTTGCACAAGGTAAAAACAATACCTGATATTTCCTAACTTTTCCCTTGAAAATTCTTTAAATTTTCTTTCAAACAAACCTTATGTTTATAATTGTATTTCGTTGTGTTTGTTATTGTATTTACAATTACAAATATAACGAAAAATAAATCAGCTTAATTCTTGATTAATACTCTGTAATAGATTTAGTAACTGATTTTTAGTTAAATAGATAGACTAGCTATGCCCCGCGGTGTTACTCGCGGTTTTTCAGTAGCCTACGTGTTAATCCAGGATATAAACTATCCTGGTATCAAATTTCATCCAAATCTGTAAAGCCATTCATCCTAATCTGTAAACTTTCGCCTTTAAAATATTAGTGTGATAGATGAAATGGTCCCAGTTTATATTCGACTCGACTCGTTTTCTCTCTCAAAATTTATTCATATTGCACGTTTTAGGATTTACTTTCACGATACCCGGTAAACACATAGATAATATATAGTACACGCCACACACACAAACATAAAACAAAATAATCCGGGATTTCTTCACGAATGGCATTCGGAATCGTAAACCGGCCCAAAAGAGGTTTTGGACAATTACCATATTTTTATTGTTCTTTATCACGCCGCCATAAGATTTCAAGTCGCTTGTTAACTTCCAGGAGAAGCGGGAAGGCTCTCGGTCATCAAATTAAGCAAATCCTTTTTACAGTTCACTTTACTGCTATTTTATGGGGATCTTTATATATAGTAATTTTTCGTAACAACAAGATTTCTTCTGGGAAATTGAATGAACAGATTTCTTGAGCCGTATACTTTATAATATTATATCATAGCTCACGTGAGAAGGTTAATTATCTAGAGATTACACCGAATAATTAACATGAAACTTGAATTTTGATTTATATGTGCTAACACGTCAAACAAAGATATAAAAATTTAAAAATGTTGATAGGAAACTACCGAGCGTCCCGTGACGGCCATCTTTGTTGTGTTGCAAACACAGACGAGAGCGGTGGCGAAGAAAAAAATATAATTCGTAGAGGCATAAGAGAGCATCAGTGTCTTTTGCCGTCACGGCATACGGCGCTTATATGATCTGTATAGAACTGCTTAGCAACCTACTCAAACTCAACCTCATTTATTCCTTTAGATCTCAGGTATCTTTTGGACACGTAAAATTTTACACAACAAAACACAGAAGTAAACATTTTCGTGAGCAAATAATGTGTCACAGCAGCTCCTTAGGCGCATTACATGCACACAGATATATCTAATTACAGGCAGCATTAATGTTTTCTAGTCTTATTTGTTAATTTTACGTCTGTTCCAACCCTAACCGAGAAACACGCGTGGAAGAAACAGACAAGAAAACCCTCGGAGACAGTATTACATATTATATGTGTACATGCATGTGTAAAATTTGACGTGTCCAAATGATACTTGAGAACTAAAGGAATAAATGAATTTGACTTTATTCGCGAGTATGGGCCTGCGTAGAGTGAAGCAAATGCAGCGCTCCTACGTGGAACGTGATCATAATGATACTCTTGATAGTGTGTCCGCGTCTCCTACCCGCCTATTATATCTATTAAGACCACAGCTGAGAACAAACTGCGCCCAGCTTCCTAAAAAGATTATAAAAATCCAAAGTTAAGAACTTCCGCCTTCATTTTAATAAAGCCAGTCAAAGGACGACAAAGTTTGCTGTCTTATCTAAAACTTTATTAAACGCTTTATTACGAACCAAAAATTTGGTTTTTACGTAAATATAATTTGGAAATGAAAGGGGTTTGTTACGGAAGTGAAGCGCAATTAACAATATTAAAAACAACAGATAATTAAAGAATAACAAAGCCATCAAAACAATACACTACGTTCTATCGATTTCCATCGGAATAGTATTATTTGTGGAGCGTGGTGGCCCAGACGCCGACTTTCAAGCTGAAGGTCGCTGGTTCAAATCCAATACGTGCATCAATGAGTTTTTAACTTGAAACATTTATGAATAAACATTGTGAGAAAACCGGCATATCTTAGAACCAAAAATTCGAAGGTATGTGAAATCTACCAATCCGGATTAGGCTCCCGTGTTAGATCAAAGCCCATTCACTCTCAATAAACATAAGGAGACCGGCCATAAAAAATAACAAACATCCAAAGTGATAACCTCCGCCTTTTTGAAGTCGGTTAAAAAGGGGACAAACTAGTAATCAACAATCTGAATCTCGCAGAATGTAGAATCTTGTGCTGGTAGATGAAACATACCTTCCGTAATATGTAGTCAGGGGTACGGAGTCGAAGGCAACATTTTCCTTTGAGATCGAAATGTGTTCAGAGCCAGAACTGCTGGCAACACTAGAGATTTTAATTTAATTTCAGGCGGCCACCGTCTGCAAATACTCGTGATCAAATTCGGGTAGAACTGTTGACTCAATTCCAGCCCGCCGTTCATATTTGAGTTATCCTTTCAATATATCCAGTTTCTGTTTGTATGGAATTTATCTCTGATATTAGCTGTACCCACACTCTCTCGATTGGAATCCTTATGTACTATAACTAGGCGAATTGCGTCTGGTCAAACATCAAACATCAGAATTAGTAGTTAACACTAATCGTTTTTTTTATGTTACAGCAGTGACGGGACGAGCTGAAGGCCCACCTAATATTAAGTGATCCTCGACATATAACGACAGCAATACAACTTAAGTCCTTTAGTCGGTGGACTTACAATCTATATAAATCAATTGCTGTTCGTTAGTCTCGTTAAAGCTTGAACGGCAGGACTGATTTGGTTGATTTCTATTTCATTGTGTTTGTTATAGTCAGGACAAGGTTTGTATAACGTAATTTCTTTGGAAAATTGTTATGCAAACCTTGTCTTATTGTTTTATGTCACACAGCGATTTCGATAAAATGATGTTACAGAATATACATGGTATTGTATGAAATTTGTGGGATGGATTACTATACCTGACATTAATTTGCTTCTACGAATCATGGAGATATATGTTGATGATCCCGGCCGGAGATCAAGAAAAGCTTTGAAGGAAAAGATTTAATATTAGCTACAGACCAAAAACTATGGCATGGAGCCAGCACTGATATCCTTAGTCTCGGAAAATAACGCTGATTCAATTAACTTAATCAAAATCGCTTGACCGTTCCACTAATCGACCGTGGGATCCCATTATCTTGGAATTTATGCGTATTCTTCCACTATATACTAATGGACATAGTGTGAGAGGAACAGCTTGCTTGTCTTCCCGATTGAATTGAAATCAAACTTGCAAGGCACTTTTTATACTACTGAATTGACGGGACAAACTAATGACCCACCTGATTTGAAGTGCTCCACCCAGAACATCAGCAATTCGCATCTTCCCCAACCCAAGATGATCTGGTCTCATGCACCAGTGATTTCATCGGTGCTCAAACCCTTCTACAGGAATACGTGATGTAGAAATCCATTCTAAAAAACATAATTGCCCTTAAATTTTTAAAACGGTAAATCTCCTCTCCTGTGCAAAAAAAAACAATCGTAGTCTGGATCTCACCAGCCCTCAACCAACTGTTCTGCAGTTAACCAACTGTTCTCACAGGTCAACTCCTCAAGCAGGGTCACGAGGGTAGGGTCTGGCGGCAGCTATAATGGGTAATTTCAATGCGGATGTCAGAGCGTGATCCGGGATTTTTCGAGAATATAATGATACGATATCGTGCTATAAATTGGAGGCCCAATATCGAGATTACGATAATGATTCATCACTGTATTACAAATATCAATTGGCACAAAAACATTTTGTTCAAAATAACTGTTTTCATAAAGACGCGTATACGTTTCAAAATAGTTGCAATTCGTATTTCAACAAACAAATTTACAGTTACACAAATAAATACGAAATTGCCGCTATTAATCGCGAAAATACAGAAATTTTTTCAATGTTTTGTACAAATTGAATTCTTAATTAAGCTGTCACGGGCATACAAAATGAAATAATAGCTAAAAAATTTTTATTCAAATTTGTATTTTTATGTGATTTAACAGTAACAGTGACAGTATTATAAATCATATTATATCTTAACAACTTCATTACTTTAGTTAACAAAATTAGGGTAAATGAATATTCAGTTACATGAAAACAAACATATCCTACAAATGAGGTTTACTTTTTTACACTTTAGTGTATGAACATTGAACATTTAACAATTATGTGTGCCTTATATTCATGGCTCCGTGGCTTAGTTAGTAGTAGCCCTGCCTTCGAAGCGAGGGGTCCCGGGTTCGATTCCCGGCCGGGGCACACTTTGTGTGGTGAGCATGAAGTTTGTTCTCGGGTCTTGGGTGTTTGTCTTGTGTTTCTGTGTTTGTCCATGCTATCTACGACACAGGGAATCCTAGTGCAGAGGTATGAGTGTGTAAACGTTTAGTTTAGTTTAGTATACTTCCTGTTATCACATTATTATTATTTCTTATGTTACTCTTATTTTCGTACGTCACCAAAGCCATTAACTGAAAATCAGTGCTGTAACTTGAGTTCAGGGGTTTTCACATAATCCTGTATGTGACATATAAATATTCATGGTTCTTTTTTTTTGAGTTTAAGACTATGTTATAAACAACACTGAATAAAAAAACCATAAATCGTTTATTTGTACAGTTTGTTTGAAAGAATGTCTTAATTCATATAAAATCAGCCCAAAATTGGCAAAGATATCGCATTGTATTACTGTCCCGTTGTAAGGGTGCAGGTGCCGGTGAAATCACAGGCGCTTGAGACGTTACATCCTTGTCTCTTCTCTTCCTTGACATCTTCTCATACTTGTTTTGGGCAGAACCTGTTCTTCAAGGCTGAGGCAGCCAGTTAACATCAGCTCGTCCTGTTACTTTCGTAGCATAAAAAAGAATATACAAATGAATATGTTTGCGGATATATCAAGAAGATTAACGTAAATTTGCTTGACCAACTGCGAGTCAGATAAAAATGATTAACTATTTTGTGTTCATTTTGATATTTCGTTATTGTTGTTCTTATTTTCTTTTAGTTTTATGACTGTAATAATATTATTTCTATTGTAATGTTATATGCCCTCGAAGATGCGTGTAACTTATGCTTGAGATCTAATGGAATAAACAAAATTGAACTTTACTCGAAGTGAGAGCGTGGTGGCCCAGCGGTACAGATGGCTACATTTAATCCGAAGGAATTGAGTTTTTCATTTAAAACCGATTTGTGCAATACATCGATATCAAAACAGTGAAGGTAAACATTGCAAGTAATCCGGCATGTAATGTACTTTAAATAAAAATGCATCAGTATTGTATCAATTATTTGGTTCCCATAGTACAAGTTATACTTAGTTTGCTGTGTGAAAAGTCAAGTAAAAAAAGACAAAAAGGCCAAACAAAATTCTTAGTCGAGCCCCTCAATCGGTAAACAACGGGGATGGTAAACAGACGCGCCCCTGGCCTAGTTCCGCACCCCCTTGATCAAAGCCTGATTGCATCGCATCCGACTAAGCAGGGATTATGTAAGACCGTGTTAGAGCAGGCCGGGGCCCTTGGGCATACAGGACTTGGGGCCTCTTTGCTTAAGAAAAAAAAAATACAAGTATAAACCTTTTAAAGCTATTGTGTATTGACAACCTCCTCCTTTTAGAAGTTGGTTAAAAATAGATAACCACTCAGCATGTGCTGCATGTGTGGCAGCGCTCGTATTCTGTGGCACCGTGGGCGTGCAACGTCAAAGGAATACACGCGTACCGTACCAGCCTCTAATGTTCCCACTGCAGGGACACCGGCCTACTCTCGATAATTGAGAGTGAATGGGCTCTGATCTACCACGGGAGCCCAATCCGGATTGGTAGATGTCACATGTCATCGAATTTTTAGTTCTAAGACATGCCGGTTTCCTCACGATGTTTTCCGTCACCGTTTTGAGAACGTGGTATTGCGCACATAAATTTTTCAAGTGAAAAAACTCATTGGTGCACGTGTGGGGAATACACGCGTATCTGAGAGGAATTCCAATTTTCGAGGCCCCCGTGTGGTCTGGGGCCCCAGGCACGGGCCCCATGGTAAAGACAATTTTATCCCCACTTAACTTCAGGCAGATCATTCTGCGCCTGACGTGTATTGTCTATCATTGTGACCCTTGTGCCGTGGTAATAAGACCAATTTATGTTGATGCCTCATTGATTGACGCTATCTAAAGAACTAACAGATATCAGTTGATAGTAGCTTCAGCTTCAGTAGTCGTGGGTTCGATTATCACCCAGGTAAAATATTTGTGACGGATGTAGATGTTTGTTCAGACCGGAGTCTACGTGTTATTATGTATTACCTATATTCTATCCAAGTATTATATAAATAATCTAGTTCCCATAGTACAAGCTATGATTAGTTGAAATTGGATGGTGCTATGGCATACAGAACAATAAATAAATAATGCGAGTGCACCACTGCTTGGCGGCAGATTACCAGGTGTGGTGAGTGCTTCTCCGGGTGAACTATGCACAAGTTCTACTGCTACTATCATTTGTATGATTATTGAGTATTAATATTATTAATAACAAACCACAGGAGCTCAAGCACATTGAATGCACACAGATATATCAAATTACAGTAATTTTTCATATATTATATATTATTATTTGTTAGTCTTATATATTCTCCAACCAACCCATAACACGAGAGTATAATATTTCTTAGCGTTGTGTTTCCAGCTATGGTGGCAGTATTTATCAAAATTACTTGCCACTGCTACTATAGGTAATCTGGGTAATTCTCTTATTTAATTAAAATACACGATACCCGTACAGAGATTTACGCCTCTCTCCAAGGCGGATAATCCAGCTTCTTGCCACTTATAACTTCGTGGGTTACTGTCATCAACCCGAACATTTTCCTCGGAAAAACTCCGTAAAATACTGTTTTTCAACCGACTTCAAAAAGTAGGAGGTTATCAATTCGCATGTTTATACTTTGTTTTATATATTATATGTTCACCGATTTAGCAACTGATTTGGAAAATTCTCTTTTTATTTGCTTTCAGAATGGTCCTATAAAATTTTTATTATTATAAAATCGATCAATAGTTTGGTAATTAAATCAAAATAATTGAAAAAATGTCATCCAAGCAAACGAAATTACGTATTTTGCTACTTTGAAAGTATTGGAGTCGGTTGTACCTGATTTTTAAATCAGTTACTCGTTCTTCAGAAAATAAAGTCAATTTTGGAAGACAAATCTATTTTGGAAGTAACTTTTTCTTTGTCAATTGCAGATTATTTATTTTCAACCGCAAGACACAATTCTAACAGATGTGTACTCTCCACTCCTAGAGGAACACCATTTTGAGTTGAATCAGATGATACGTGCCTTGAATGTTCAGGGGAATAAGGTTTCTTGGAATGACTTGACAGTTTTCATTACGGAAAAGGGTTGAAACATGGTCGTATGGGATCGTTTGGATAATCTCACTCGTAGCCATTCTTGTTTTGTTTTCTATAGGGTTTGACCCACATCAAAAATAGATAATTGGTATGCTGCGTTTTTTTCTCTTTGTCCATCTGTGCGTATGGCCGTATGTTTGTACATTTATCATATCACAGCCATTTTTAATAAGACTAGGCTATAACTGTATATGAACATTGGAAGGATTTTGGAAGGAAGGAGATTATTTACAAACAAGGTAGATCAATACATGGAAGATGATAATAATAATAATAAAATAATAATAAAATATTTATTTATTTTTCTCTCACAATAGACTTAAGTGTAACAGTTAACAAGGAAACAATTGAAAACTAACAATTGTGAGAGACTGGTGCCTGACGTAGGTTAGTATAAACCTGTATTACAGGTCACCAGGCCCAAAGAAATTGAAATGAAAAAAATTGTTGAGTGTTATTGGATAGGTTTTCAGAAATAGTTATGAAATGTTCGCTCCCTAAGCCGAGAAATATGTGCAACGTTACTGTCTACCATAGGGAGAAAACTTAACAAAACTGATAGTAGAACTTGAGTAATTGGTCTTGATACACAAGTTCCATAAACAATGATTTAAATCTTTTAAAATTGAAATCAATGTTTATGGAAGTTTTCGAAATGTGGGTGATTGTAATAAAAAGAATACAATCTTTGTTAGGGAAGCCACAGAGCTTTTTTACCAATGCAATTACTTATTTATTACTATATATCTATTTTAGTCAAAGTTAAAAATCTTTTTTTCATTGAATTCGTATAAAAAAAAATACTTGAAACGTCACTTTTCTATAAATATTCCCACAAAGTCACTTTTACTTAAAACTAGAATTGACGATTGTTCAAACCCCGTGTGGAAGAACAATCAAAAAACCTTATCGGAGGGATAGGGTTTTTCAGGGGTTCCATTATTTTTGATGAAACACCGAACAAGCTATAAACTATCAGCTCAACTATGTCAAAAAGGTACCAGCCGGAATTGTGTACAAATAGTAAACTAAGGTTATATGTAAGGAGTACACATTATTCTGCGGCAAATGTTTGGATTCACGAAGTTTGAGGACTCTGGGAGTGGAACACCTCGACCTAATCACTCAGATGTTGGTTATTGGGTTATTGCAAGCAGACCAGTTGTGGACTTTGTGACTTGACTTTATATAACTAGACTCAAATTAATTTGCGAGTTGCTTTTCCCAGGATTATTTACATTCAATAAGCACTTTAGCTTGAGATATATAAGGTTGAAGCCACAAAGGTAGGAGGGTTTTTTCAAAAATAGTCGAAATAGTCAATAGTCGAGGCCATCCACGACTACGAATAGTTCAGTCCAAAAAAGGTAGGGCCTACCTGGCACGCTTCGTAAGTGTAGCTAGAATAGTGCGTTTGGCCTTTTTTTTAAATCCATAATCTTTATTTCTTTCTTTTTTGAAAGCCTGGCAACTCTAACATAAAATTTTCAGTCAAAAAATATTAATACTTCTGGATATGAAGCAGCAATCTTTGGATTGTAAGTCAGCGTGCGTACCTCTAGGCCACCACGCTCCCGGATAGATTTTCTGCCTAGCAACTGATCCCTAATGAATGGATTTCATCAGCCAGCCTTGCCTATCATATCTCAATTAACCACAACACGACAAATGAACTATCACGTATCCTCCCAAATAATCTTGGCTCTGTCAACAGCCGGTGTTCAATCCTTGCATAATTAATTTCTCTTGATTGTTAATAACGCCTAATCCAAGTTCACTGATGTGCGTTTCTCTTCACATTTGAAAGGATTGTTACTGAATTACTTCGGAATCAGACGCTACGTCTGCATGCTAACCACGCATGCTTCCTTATGTTACGATCAGTAATTTAGTTGCTTTTAGAAAATCTTATTTATACTATTCATTTTATTTCTTTAATCACAAAATCCAATGATCTTAAAAGGAACTTTATAGATATAAAGCAAATTACAGATTTATTTTGCACAGATTTTACTTATGAGAGAACAGACGGTGAGTCGTACATAAATCACTATGTACGAGTTTATATTATATATATATATATATAAGAAAATATTTTTATTTAACAAAGACAAATTGCTCACTAATAGGACTATTAGTTTATTCTGATAAAATAACTTTAATAAATTGGAATGCATAATCGTACTTGTGTAGCTAAAATCATTAATACATAAAAACAATTATAAATAGATACTCAACTATAAATCAGCAAAAGAAAATGAATTACGAAATTTATTGAGAATTTTTAAAATATTATCATAACATTTTGTCGATAACCTTTTTTTTATTTCATTTTATAGGATTATATTGTAAAAGTACTCTATGAGAACTAGATGAATGCATCTAGTTCTCATATTACAAGCTACGCTTAGTTGGAGGCTGGACGCAGCTGGAGCGTCTATGCATATTAAAAAAATATTATTAATGTTTTCCCAGTCGCCGATCGAACCGACCATACACTAGCAAGACAGCGTACCAATTTAAATACGGAGTGTTATTCAACACTTCTCATTCATTCGGTCAATCTTGCTCGTGCAATACTTATGCTCCAAAGTCAATCCTTAAAATGGTAAATTTATAAACTCAAGTATATTAACGTCGGCCGCATATTGGCTCAGGAACCTTTCCGCCCGGCAAGGATCGTATTCTAATTTTATCTCCCAAAGTTAGGGGTCGATTTTTCTATAAATTGGAGATTACCCGCTGGGGATTATTTTCTATTTACGACAGACGGAAACCTAAACGTGGTTCCTGGGTCATGTAATGGTGGTAATATAGGTGAAGATATCTTAGGGTTTATGATAAGCGTTAGTTTTTAAGGAGTGGGTTGCTGGTGAGTATACTTTAAGTCCCGAAGCTGGTGGGAAATTTAAACTTGTAGTTATACACTCGAATCTCATCTCTCTCGACCAATCGGAGTGGACGTGCATCACGTCATGTTTTATGCAGCGCTCCCATAGGCCAATATATTTAAAAATTCACCTGCCCCCTTTCCTCGATTCTTGTAGAAGTAATGCAATACAACAATTTGTTCGTGTGCATTTTCTTTTAAAACCTTTTTTCATGCACTTATAACCGCAATCAAGAACAGCTGTCGTCTACCATTTACAATGGTTAATTCGTACGCAAGCGAGCATCGTTAGAAGACCTCTTTATCTAATAAATGACATCAAAATTGAACTGAAATAGGTAACTAATTTAAAAAAAACTATTATAATGTATTTTTTTACCATTAAATTACTATGGGACCATGTTGAATGTTGGACTATCAAACAAAATAACCATCAAAATTTGTCCCCGATATTTTAATTACACAGATTTTGACGTGATTACAAAACAAAATGATACTGGTTTTTTCTTTACTATAATACGCATGTATAATCATAAATAATCAGTGAAAAATTATACACATGAAATTGAAAACTGCATCAAAATTCGTAGCGTGGTTAAGGAGGAGTTACCGGATAAACAGACCGATGGGGAAGCGACTTTGTTTTATACCATGTAGAGACACTTTGAAACGGCAAGCTATGCTCAAGCGTGGCCCTAACCAAATTCCCTGCTCCACTCTTTGCTAATTCAAAAACCAATAACCTTTTCAACTCAATAGCTCCATTCTCGAAATGGCTGTTGAAATCTTCCCTCGTAAATACATCACTCTACAAAACAGATTCGCCAGTACTCAAATGGCAATCTATGTTATTGCGGGGACATAAATCCTATGACTGTCATTCACATTAACGACATACTAGAACAAGATAGATTTGTTAGCGCCGTAGAGTAAGAATAGAGTGTGTGGTCAGGGTGAATACACTGAGTATAATATAATATAAATAAAATATATATTTTTTTATATGAAATTTACTCAACTTGCTGAAAGGCTACTAGATATTTACTGGTTACAATCACAAATAACAATAGGACCTAAATCTTCCCCGACTGAAGTATGCAAAGAACCAAGTGACTTCTCGCTGCGCTTGTCATCTGAGACGGGCTGTAACGTCACATGCGCCTATAATTTCACTGGCACCCACACCCTTCAACCTGATTATTAATAAATAATCAATTCAAATTAAACTTTCTTAAAGAAATAAGTTTGAGTTTAATCATCTGCGACCACTTCAATAGGTTCAAAGTCAAAGTCAAAGTCAAAGTCAAATTCATTTATTCCTTTAGATCTCAAGTATCATTTGGACACGTCAAATTTTACACATGCATGTACACATATTCGTGAGCATATAACGTGTCATAGGAACTCCCAGGCACATTACATGCACACAGATATGTCAAATTACAGTCAGTTTTCACGTTTAAGCTTATCTTATTTGTTAAGTTTACGTCTGTTCCAACCCTAACCGACCAACCCGAGGGGAAGAAACAGACAAGAAACCCCTCGGAGACAGTACTACATATTCGCGAATATGGTCCTGCGTCTAGAGTGGAGCAAATTCATTCCCAAGCCTTTTTGTCATCTAGGTAATCTGATATTTTATAGTAAGCTTTTGCGACAAGTTTACGTTTGATGACAGTTTTAAATTTATTTATTGACAGTAATTGAATTTCGCTCGGGATTTTGTTAAAAAAGCGTACACATTGACCTTTAAAAGAATTGCTAACCTTATGGAGCCTAGTAGTGGGCACAGCGAGTTTATTTTTATGCCTAGTGTTTACACTATGATTGTCACTTTTCTTTGTGAACGAGCTCATATGTTTACGAGTGTACATCACATTCTCATATATGTACTGACATGTAACCGTTAGTATATTTATATCCTTAAATTTTTTCCGTAATGATTCTTGGGGACCCATATTGTAAACTGCGCGAACAGCCCTCTTCTGCAACACAAATATGGTGTTGATATCTGCAGCATGCCCCCACAGCAGTATGCCATATGACATAATGCTGTGAAAGTAGCCGAAATATACAAGCCTAGCGGTATCTACGTCTGTGAGCAGGCGGATCTTTTTTTCATACACGGTACACCACGTGATTAATGATTACTCTGACATTAAAATATTGATATCATGCATTATTTGATTTTACGGTGGTGATTTATGTAATGAAGGTTCCCCTGAGGTAAGGGGACCCCATAATCATCAGCCGGAATCATAAATTCCGGATGTATTTCACAGCTGCATAGCTTATACTCTTCGAAGCGACGGGCTTGGGCTTGTCTACTTTTGGTGGTTCCTTTAGCACCATCCAGGAAGTACGTGTAGGGAATCAAAGGGTACCTACACACCTACGTACGTGAGCAACTGGAAAGAGCGTTCCCAAGCGTTTCTTTTTATTATTTATTTTATTTTTAAAGTATTTTGTCTTTGTTTTGATTCTCTGCATTAAATCAGGAGGAACGAGGCAAAAAGTTATGGTTTGATTGAAAACCGCCGAAGCAAAATCAGTGGCACTGAAAACAGATTGATATTTTCCGAACAACAGCAATTTTCTGTTGCAGATTGCCTTCGATCACAATCTATCATCTCGAATGGAAATAGGCAATTTCTTTGGCTCTTCTTTGTTCCTTGTAACATTATGATGTTTTTTTATATGAAATAATATGCCCGGGTTCAATCTTCGTTTGTATGCAGAATTTTTGGGCTGATTTTATTATATTAAGTCAGTCTGTATATCAGTGGATGTATGATATATATCAGTATGTAATTCAACGGAAATAAATATTTTGATTTTAACTTTGAATATTCTCCAAATTCCACGAGGGCGAAGCCGCGGCCATAGCTAGTTACTTATAATTGCTTAAGTTCTATTTTATTCTATTCTATGTATAAGCACACAAAATAGAAACAGAAGCGAAAATTCGCTTATCACACCTAACCTCAAAACGTTTAAGTAACAGACAATCACTCCCGCAGCCCGCGAACTCTGTAACTAATCTCATTTGTCGAGGTTTGTTAGGACGACCCCGCTGAGATGCGACAACTTTACTTAAATTCCAAAAGTTTGCGCACAAAATTAAGTTACGTATTTTCTTTTCTACCTTGAAAGTGTCTCTAAGTTAACCTTCGACCGCGACGTACAACGAGGTTACAACACAGGAGAGAGGGACAATGGGGTTAAGGAGAATTGAATTATATTAATAATTCATTTAAAATAAAACATTGGTGTTTCCGAAAAGGAAACGTTAATATTTTTTAAGAATTCAACAGCCACAACAACAATTATAATACATACATCCAAATCGTTCTACAACGGGCGAAGAAAAAAGTCACCGAAACGCAAAATACGCAATTTCGTTTACTTGGATGACATAATTATTCAGTTATTTTGATTTAACAAACAATGTATTGAAACGTTTTTGATAACATTTCTATGGGACCAATCTGAAAGCATATCAACAGAATTAGATTTTTTTAATGATTCAATGAAATTAAATCATTAAAAAAATTAAATATTATTAGTTTGAAAAGAAGACTATTTAGAAACCTGGTATAATAATACTTTAAAATGCAAATAAAAGCAAACATTTACTAAAACGTTGAAACTCATTTCAATGAAGGACAAGTACCTATTGTTAAAAACGAGAATTTGAAATTCTGAACGCGCTCCTATTTAATCAGCATTCTGGAAAATTTTACAGTTAGTAATTTTATTTCAAATATGTGAGTTTTTATAAAAAAATTAAATAGGTTTTTATATTGTATTTCATGCAATCTTTAAAGAATTCAATGGAAATAAAGTATTTTGACTTTGACAATGTTTTTTTATTTTCAATCGACTTTCAAAGGAGGAGATTATCAACTCGATTGTATTTTTTTATGTGCGCAGAAGAAGAATAAAAGGATTGAAAAAAAAATCTTTTTTTTATTTTTGTTAGATGGTACGTACATCCGACGTGGTCCCATAGAAAGTTAATGACGAAATGGTATTAGTAAATATTTGGCCGTTCAACGCGGCAATCGAGCCAATATTCCTGGCAAAAACTTTTTTTTTTATTTTGACCATGTTACCACATCATGATCAAATTTTTGTAAAAAAACTTCTTTATGGAATATAAATAGAATTTTTCACGCAGTCGGTTATTTCAGGTTAAAACTTATTTAGGCGCGTTGGCATTTTTTGTGATGGGAAAAATCCATTGAACTCGCTACACTGCTACCATTACCGTTACCGACACCTCTGTACATCTGTAGTGTAGTCTACTTTTGTCTTTTTTTTAGACTATTTTACTTCATTTTGTTCGATTTATGTAGTTCTTACTATTCAATACTTTCATTTACTAGTTTTGCGTCCTTACTTACTACTTATTATGGGTAGAGATGCATAATTTTTTTTAATTTTAATTTTTATATCATTCAGTTATTACATGAAATTTTGTCATTGAACTGATCCAACAGCGTAATCGATCAGCTGCCAGATTACGCAGCCAGGCAGGAGGATTATGTAAATTCGGTTAAATTTATTTTAATGAGAACCAGTATGATGGATAATTTGGTTCGAGTTCTATTTAGGTATAGATTTGAATTATTATACCATTGATTCGCTTTTGATTATTAATTATTTTGTAATGCAGATGGATTCGTTTCATTAAGTTGTATTAATGTATATCCATCTATGTAACGATAGAGCGTAGATTATTTAGTGTAGCTAGTGTAAGTACAGGGCTGCACCCCTGTACTTTTTTATATGAGTATAAGAAAATAAAAATTTAAAAAAATTGTGAGAAACCGCTTGTACCCTACACGTACTCCCTGCCAAAAGTGCAACTAAAAGTAGCAGTAGAACTTGTGCACACCTAGTAATCTGCCGGAGGCCAAGGTGGTCATGGGCAGAGGTACCACGTACCATTGGGCCGTCAGATCGTTCAGCCACTATAATATAAATATATATACGTATGTAGCCGTAAAATATGATTAATTAGACACGTATCTTAAAACTTTATAATGTAGGCATTGTTCAGCAAAAACCAGAGTTAATTAGTTTAAAAGCCATTACTTTAATTTGAAGAAGTGCCAGAAGACGCTGACCTATTTCCAGCTGAATACGACGCAACAAATTGCAACTGAAAGCCTTTATAACATCGACGATGTTATTGTTGAACTAATAAATTGATTCAATCAGTGTGAAATAATAAATGGCCGTTGGAATGGCATCCAATTACTTGAAAGTGAATCACTACAAAAGGCGAGCGCCGAAGAACTATCCTTCCACAAAGAAATAGTTGCCACTCCGCTACTCGTAGATTCTCACTGTGGGTTTCTCAAAAACATTCAATAAGTTATGATTGTTTCTCTACTTGTAGACAAGTTGAGAAACAATCAATTGAACTAAATAAATATAATAGAGATACACGTTTACAAACTCATACCCCTTATGACCCCAAGACCTATATACCTTCTTAAAAGCTTCGATAGCAGATTTCAGCCCGGATACCGGTAGGCGCCAATCGTGACTCGGTTGGTCCAACAAATTACGCAAGACCCGAGAAAAAACTTCATACTCAAGACAGAATGTGTGTCCCAACCGGGAATCGAACCCTGTATCCCTCACTTTAAAGGCAGGGCTACCCACGGAGCCGTCTATATGATCAACGATTTGTTTTGATGATTCCTGCGGTTGGACCGCACGATAACATTTTGCTATCGTTATATCGTTGTTTTGAGATGGCGATGTTACGTTTCATGAAAAAAAGAAATAGTTTATTCTCGCAAACTGTATACAACACAATCACATAACAGTACATAAAAAGTAAAATTATTATATTATAAAATAACAAGACTTGCCTTCCTGTCTCAGGATGACGGGTGCAACACGATGCGACTTGCCTCTTTTCCGACTTTATTAGGGGACCTGAGTCATATTTTTGTTCTTTAAAAAAGTACATTAATTAGTAATTAGCATATGACATTGGTTTAGTTATCTGGTTTTGCGTTTCTTTATACTAAAATATTTGATTTAGTTTTTTCTTTTGAATTTTACATTGAACTACAATTTTATTTGCACTCCGATTCCGATCGTACGATCCGATGAAAATGGAAGATATTTCTTCAATTCGTCATCTGCCGAGTAAAGACAAAGACGGGATAAAACGTAGTCAAAGTAAGAAAAATTGACTGTTAGTTTTAATTTTTTTCAAACGCTTTCAAATAATCTACATAATAAAATTACTCGAATGTCTTTTTTTTATAAATATTTGTCTTCACGTACGTATTCTTAGTACAAGTTTAGCGCTTGTTCAAACCCTATCCAAACATTATTGCTTGCAGAAGATCTGTGGCCGCAGACAAATTTCGATGACGTGCATTATCTGTTAGGCTACCGAGGAACCAGGAATGTTTCTTATTACTTCGCCTCTCATAGCACTAAGTTAATTTTAACACAATCTTACTTTAAAGTACAAACTTTGCAAATAGTCCTTTCAAGACAGGTCTTTTCATCAAAAGTATGAACTTCCAAGTTGTGAAGACTCGGAAAATTAGTTAAAGCGCTTAACTTATTCGCTACTTCTCACTTTGACCGTTTTATGTATTCCCTTCGAGTCAAACTTTACGAAAGTTGCTAATACATGGAGCGAGTTTTGACTTTTCGTGGTAAGGATACACAGCCCATTACAAATTGGTCTTTGGATTCAAAAGTCGTAACATACTTAAAAATTTACTATCCGTACCAACCTCTAATGTTCCCACTGCAGGGACACCGGCCTACTCTCGATAATTGAGAGTGAATGGGCTCTGATCTACCACGGGAGCCCAATCCGGATTGGTAGATGTCACATGTCGTCGAATTTTTGGTTGGAATTTTGTGGAAATGTACAGTAACACAAAACATTCATCGTATCGTCGTCACTTTGCTCAGAGAACAATCAAATACGTCAATATTATGTACTACCAGATTTAGCGTGTGAAATACTCGGGTGCAATAAGAGCGAGGTGACCCAGGGGCACAGATACCGACAGATAAGGTCGCTGGTTCAAACCCACACCAATGTGTGTTTTACTTGAAAAATAGATGTGCGCCAAACCACGTTCTCGACACGGTGGCGGAAAAAATCATGAGGAAGCCGGCATGTCTTAAAATTCGAAAATATGTGACATCTACCAATCCGGATTGGGGTCCCGTGGTAGATCAGGCCGATGTCCCTGCAGTGGGAACATTAGAGGCTGGTACGGAATACTCAGATTAGTGGTGCTTTACCAAGCAAATGTTTTCCCTCACCGCTAGCAAATAGTATTATTGGGATCCCATAGTAGAATAAAACATACAAGATTATTGAGAGAACCTGTGAGAATATTTAAGGTTGCTGTATTTTTTATTTACTAGTTTCATTTTATTGTATTTCACTAATTAATTTATCAAGAATCTGGACATTGTAAATTCCACCATGTAATACCATTTCTGAATTATATAATACGTTATTATTATTATTGTAAGTGGATATGGTCTATAAGCAAAGTACAACATGAAACACAAAACGTTTTTTGTCTTACTATTTAGTTATTCAGCCGAAATATCCGAAGCATTTGTGTTTCATACAACCACTTAATTTATTAACTTTGTTAACTATATAACAAGCGGTTTCCCTGAAACTATATCCACCGGCCACTAATACAATTAGAGTATTATGAGTTTCAAAATCATTATTTGTTTTGTAGTGAACGTGGGAATTAATTGGGGTACAGTTCAAAAAGTAATTATATTATAACCCGAAAGAGTTAGCCAAACTAGAGGGTGAAACCACGGATTTCCACTTGCTACGAGCCTCTTACAGTTCACTCTCATAATTTATTTGGTGCTCTCCTGCCGTAGTTCTTTGGAAAACTTTTTTTCTATGACTAAAATGGCAGGACTAGCTGAAGGCCTGAAGACCTCCTGGTTACCTCCGCCTATAACAACAGCAATATGACTTGGGTCCTCCCTACCGAAGTACAGAAAGACCCAAGTTGCACACCGTCATCCGAGATGAGGATATTACGTCTCATGCGTGTGGGATTCCACTGACCCAAGCTTAGGTCTTAACCCAAGCGCCTTTGGTGTTGTTGTTGTTATTAGTTTAAAAGCCCGACTGAGTGCCATCCGCGCTCATTGAAAGAGCGCGTAAAGTCATCAAGGCCATCTGAGGCCAACAACGTTTGGGAACCCAAATTAGGTGACGAGGACCGCCCACGCCCGGCCGTTGCCCCCACGCTCGCTGTCCTCAGCTTATCTAAGACAGTCTAGTGAGCAGTAGTCACTCCATAATTATATCGCAAAGGTAGTAATTAATTCTACCCAGAACAAGGACAATAATAAAACATTTCCGCTCGGCGGCTCGTTATTTTCGTTTATTATTTTCCTTATAGAGCTCCAGGGATGTCTTCGTACCACCCATGTCAATATTTGACAGAGAAACAGGTTTCACAGCTTCGCAATTTTTTTTAAATGACTTCCTTTTTATTTTTCTAATGTTTGTTACGAGGTTTCTTCAACAATGGTGAACCTTTGATTATTTTTTAATTGAATAAGGGGAAGATACGAGATTGCCCATAGAAATTTATGCAGAAATTAGCACCCCTAAAGGTGTAAAGTATTATTATTAGATCAGTCTATTAGTTAGTTTAATTACAGCATTTTTATGTAACCAAAGTGAATAGGTGAACTGAAAACCCACCTGATGTTAAGTGATTACTTCTGCCCATAAAAACAGTAATACGACTTCCGTCGGTCCTCCCCGACCGAAATATGAGAAGCCCCAAGTCGCACCCCGATACCCAAGACGGGGATTTTACGTCGCATGTGATTTCACCGGCAACCACACACTTCCACCGGAACACAGCAATGCGAGTGCGCCATTGCTTGGCGGCAGATCATCAGATTCTCCAGTTGAACTTTGCACAAGTTCTACTGCTACTTTTCGTTGCTCCTTTAGCACCCAGGGCGTACGTGTAGAGAATCAAAGGGTACACACCTACAGACGCGAGCATCTGGAACCCTTAGATGATTTCGATCCCCAAAATGAGCGAGTGGTCCTCCCCCGTCTGTGGCTCAAATGAATCATTAGTTGCAGCGCAGCCGAGTCCTCTGAAGGATGCCTCTGTTTGAGCCATAATTATTCCGCTCAGTGGTCTATTTGTGGCGTAATTGGGAGTAACAAATTCAGTTGCCAAACCGTATCATCATACTTATATTATATATGAGAAAGTTTGTCCGTATTGATAAGAGAGTGGTGGCCCAGGGGCAAAGACGCTGATTTAAAAAAAGTATATGCTCCTTACCACGTTCTCGTTCGTCACCCGTTCCTGAAAGGGTATGTCTTAGAACCAAGATTCGAAGATTGTTTATTTCATTGAATTCTTTAAAAACTACTTGGAAACTTTTTTTAAATAAATATGTATACCTACAAGATCATGCGTTCATATTACGCGTTATGTTACGTGGGTAAGTACCAGTCCCGGAGTGGTACCTTATTTTCTTGGACAATTGAAATAGTGAGTTAGTGGTCCTCCTATCCCTGTGTCTCAGTGAAGACATCTGTTGACGGATGCCTCAATTTTCGGTGTAATTGGTGTGTTGGGTGCGTTCGGGCCGCTTGTTGCCTTAGTAAGGTTCGTTCCGTAATATCTGTGGACAAGTAAACAGTGGAAATTAGGGTTTTATTTACTTTGGCTCTATTTGTTTATTGAATCGTCTTGAAAAAACAGGACTATGTAAATTTAAATGATGTTTGCCTTTTTGACTAAACTTATCAACGTATACCTATAGAGGAGGAGAACTTTGTCCATAATTTCTTCAATACGATTTTTTTTTTTTAAACTGGTTGAGTCATTATCCGAGACTAACGCACGGCAATCGACTAAGTATATATTCATATATAATAATCATACATACTTTACAAACATATTATCTGAAACATGTAATCCGCTACGGCTTATGGTTCAAAAGTTGCAACGGACAGACAGACGCTGTAGACTGTAATATTCCTTGGAACCAGACCCAAGCAATCACCGATAAATATGGATGATATCACAGATATAGCTATCTTTCCCGAAATAATAAATTTTAGCAAGAAGAAAGTACTTCCACGGACAAGCTTCCTGTTTCTGAATAAGTAATGCTCTGTCCGGCGCTGAACCGATGAAATTACACGTGGAATATTCAGGAAATACGAGAGATACGCAATTTAAATCAAACTTACTTCGCGTACGAATCGAGTCCCGGGTTTGATCGTCTTTAACGTTTGTGTGTAACATGGAGTTTGTTCTCGGATCGGCGTTTCTGTATCCTTGCCACCAGTGATATCACATACTACATACTCAATTATTAGATGCGCAATACAGGACTGAGAATTTGAGCATGAAGTTGTAAATTGTTGATTCAAGGAAGCGGCGATATAGAATTCAGAACGCAAATTCTTGATTCAAAATTGATGATTGATATTGATTGATCTGATTCGAATTTGATATTGTAATAGATTGTAACTACAATATATGATTAGACTTTTTTTTAGATATATCTTTTTCAAAGAGGGTGTATATGTGGCGAGTTTATAGGGATAGTTGCAAGGGACATCCTCTTATCTTACCGTGGTCATATAATATTTAATATGAAGTAATATGAGTTTTGAGCCAGGGGCACAGACGATAATTTTCAATCTGGAGGTCACTGGTTCAAACCCAATGTGAACCAATGAGTTTTTTCACATGAAATAACTATACCAATACCACGTTTTCGAAACGTTGAAAGCTTCGAAACGTTAGTGAGGAAGCCGACATGTCTTAGAACCAACAGTTCAAAAACCCGTGGCATCTACCAATCCGGATTGGGCTCCCGTGGTAGATCGAAGCCCATTCACTCTCAATTACAGAGTAAGCCGATGTCCCTGCAGTAGGAACATTAGAGGCTGATACGGATATGAGAAATTTTAATTTATAGTCCGGCGCACGGCGTAATTTGGAATGTCACCCATTAATACAAGTTGCCAACTTTACGGTCCTCAGACCTTGATTATAATATTCGCAACTGTATAAATAGTTCTAACCCAATTTCCGTAATATCAGTATCTGTAATCTGATTTCCTTACAAAATTGAGGATTTAACTCCGTAGCTCGAGTAGCAGATTATTGGTAAGAAAATTTCGTAGCGAGTTGACTAAGTGATCACGATTGAGATGTAATATCGTCTCCGTGAAGTTCTCTTCCTATTTGATTGATTGGTTATAAATCACGTTTATAATATTACTAGACACACCCCGCGGTGCTACCAGCAAGTTTCCGGTTTCAGAAGCCTATATTAATCCACGATGTAAGCTATCCTGGTACTAAATTTCAAAATTCCTTTATGTACGTAGGTAGTAAACCTCTACACCGATGGGAGACGGCTTCGTAGCTTATATGGTAGTACCCTGCCTTCGATCGAGGGGACCTGGGATTGATTCCCAGAGGGACACACTTTGTGTGGTGGGCGTGAAGTTTGGGTGTTTTATTTGTGTTGTTCACACAGTACAACCACAGTATCCAATTCTAATTAACTTTTCAATTACTTGTTATTGTATTGTTTGAAAATTATTTAAAAGATATAATTTCAAAGAGGTGTATTATATATGTATATACGTTTAGGTCTAACCCTTCTAAGTTCCTAATACAATATATCTTTACTACTATTACAGTAATAACCGCTACTCTAGCCGTTACCTGGATTGGTCGTGGTCCCCATTCAACCAAAGAATGTACTGGAAAATGTGAAACCGTTTTAGCCTCGCCAGATTTTCATTTTCGCTCAGATCAAGATATTTTTCTCGATACTTCACTATTGGCGGTGATCCAAACCAGTCGAAGCTTATTTCCACAACCTATTTCAATGTAAATGTCGAGGATATTGATATCTACCGAAAAGTATTTGTGTAAATTGCATACCAGTCTCAAATGTTCGGCGCTGCTCAAACGCCCACTTGGCCTTGTTCTTTGATCTGCCACGGGAGCCTATTGATAAATCTGAATTGGTGAATGTCAAATATATTTGATTTTGCTCTATGATAAGCCGGTTTACTTACGGAGTTCTTTTCCGCATTTCTACAATGTAGTATTGTGCACGTAACAATGAAGCACGATACCACGCCCTCACGTTAAGTGTAGACTGTGTACTTAAACTGAAAGACATTTTTGTTTATTTTCAGGTAAGAAGAACACATTTATTGAATTCTCCGTGAAAAATATAAATTAGGTGAGTGGCATCATATTTTCAGGAAATCTAGTGAAATCGCATTCTATTAGGAAGTCAATATCCATAACACTAAAATTGTTACTATGTTCGTTATAGACTTTGAAAACCGAAATCGGTTTGGAGCACCCAAACCGATTTCATTAGGAAGGCAATAATGCGAAGATGGTTTTAGAATACTAAAATAATGCATTAGGCACAAAATGTATTTGTTTTTTTTTTTCACTTTTTTCTCGGCACACGCCGCGAATCCACTAGTTATTAATATAACGTGACTTTCGGGGTGGGACAAACTAGGTTGTACCCCTAACTGGCCTCGCAGCTCACGTGGTGGTAGCACTGGCTTTGGCGCTGTAGGTCGTGGGTTTAAATTCAGGACAAACATTTTCATATCAAACATAAATGTTTGTTCTGTGTTTAGGTGTCAATATGTATTATATCTATGTATTTACAAAATAAAAGTACTTTATAAGTATTATCTAGTTCCCATAGTACATAGGGTTAGTTGGAAGAATGTGAAACGTCCAAAAAAAATCTTCTAGCTTAAGATGGGGGTGTTATACCCTGCATTGTAATCCCGTAGCTATGGGAGATAAAGCTTTATATACCCCTGGATAAATTAACCGTTGCCCCCGTAGCTAACCCTACCTAAGCCAGCCTAACTCCTCAAAGTGTCGGGAAATAACTCTGGGTTGAAGCAGCGCGAAATTAAAATTAACTCAGACCCGAGATTTTCAGCAGTTATGTAGCCACTCATTGAATTATGAACTGAAATTCGGCATGTATTGTACTATTAATGTTATTTCTACAAAGTAAATTCACGGTACGCGTAAGCCCTCGTCGTGCTAAGTACGTACTGGGAACGATAAAGTTTCGACTTTGAAGAGCTCTCGACCCTCTCTTGTCATGAATGTAGACTAATATTTGTGTAATAATTGTGACTAAAATAATTGCAGGTAAGGAGCACCAGCAAGTATTTTATATAAAATGTCATTTATATAAAATGTATATCTTTACATAAATGAATAATAAAAGTTTTATATGAAATTTATACACAGGGAAGCCTAGTGCAGGGGATATAGGATTCCTTATGTCACAGATGGCATGGATAAACAGAAACACAAGACAAACACCCGATAAAAAAATTCATGTTCAAGTTTTTATGACACAAGTTCAGTTCCTCACGCAGGTTTAATTTCAAAAGTGAACCTATACGTTGGTTTATTTATTCGAGTATTATTATTATCAAGTTTCAGATAAATTGTTGCATTCAACTTTTTAGAGATCCTGGGTATCACGCACAACTCGTTTTACGAGGTCTTTTCTTCCCTGCACGTGCAGGCTGTGGAATGCGCTACCGCCGGAAGTTTTCCCCGAGCGATACGACATGGGCAGGTTTAAGAAAAGTGTTCAAAAATATCTGCAGGGTAGGCAACGCACCGGCAACGCCACTGGCGTTGCAGATGTCAATAGGCGACGGTGACCACTTACCATCCGGTGGGCCGTAAGCCTGTGTGCCTATTCATAACATAAAAAAAAAGATACGCTTTTATTTTGTAGTATGCATATATAATAAAAGTCAGAAAACAGCTAAATCTTTTTAAGCTACTTTTAAAACTTTACGTTACATAAAAATAAAATTCAGTACACATTATTGAAGACGGCTTTGAAAATAATTTTTAAAAACAAAAAGTAAGTTCATCTGAATAATAAATCTTAAAGTATAATTGAGATTCGTTTTTTTGATAATTTAATTAAATCCAGTAGCAATTCAGCCAATTGTGAAAAGAATTTGCACACTGACCCAATAGAATTAGAATATTAGAGCTTTAAAATGTTTGGTTATCTCGTACCAGAGATATTACTTTCAAAGTAACAAAATACGCAATTTTGTTTACCTGGATGACATATTTTTTCCAGTTATTTTGATTTAACAACCAAACTATTGAACTGATTTTGATACAAATTCTATGGGACATTCTTTCAAATAGAAAAATAATTTTCCAAATCGGTTGATGAATGGCGGAAAAATCGGTAAACATATTACATAAAATATATATATAACGGAACATAGAACCTCCTCCTTTGTTGAAGTCGGTTAAAAATAGAAGAAGCGCGGCTAGCCGCACGTTGTATCCGCGTAATGTCTCACGGGCCTGTAATTTCACCGGCTACCACCGGAACACAGCCATGCGAGTGCACCACTGCTTGGAGACAGTCACTTTTTTATTACAATCTTATATATTTAAACGAGCAGTTCTTATATATATATATATATTTATTAATTTATTTCGCGTATCTTGAAATTGGCTCTAACGATTCAGATAAAATTTTGTGTTTAGATAAGGTTTTACATTCAACGTTTACCTGCATAATTGCATGTCTTGTAAAATCGCAATTTTGACGCAATTCCTTAAACTTGCTTCCACAGTGAGAAGCAGTTCAGAAAACTGATGATAAAAAATCGGTGTTACAGTGTAATGCTGCAGCTACATACCTATCAGCATTCAATAACTATTTACACCACCCGATAGCTAGGGTGAAAAAATTCGTGACGTGACTGTGCCGCATCGCTTGCGGTGAAGGCAGAATCACCACCATTTTGGGGTCGTTTCGCAGCGTCACATAATGTCCGTTTACGCACGTGGCTGTGGCTGGACTGTGGATGTTTGATGCCGAGTCAATGAACCAGCCAAACATAAACGCACATTATGTGACGCTGCGAATCGATCCCAAAATGGTGGTGATTCTCCACAGCACATTTTTTTAAGGAAAACATTTTTATATTACAACATTTTGCT
Organism: Aplocera efformata; assembly: GCA_921293045.1. Lineage (NCBI taxonomy): Eukaryota > Metazoa > Arthropoda > Insecta > Lepidoptera > Geometridae > Aplocera > Aplocera efformata. The sequence goes on along the minus strand of OV121050.1, from coordinate 12,025,961 downwards.
CAAGGAAGAAACCGGGCTAAGCTCGGTCCAGGTACTATCATGTTAAGTTAGAACATTCAGGAACAATTCACCTTTGTAGTTATGAACCCAACTATTCTACAAACAGTAATCCACTCATACCGTGTTCCCGTTAGCAGTTGGAAGTTATCGAACTAATTGCGAAGTTAAATGTTGTTCTACGTAGTTGGACCAAATTACTTCTACACTGTGTACTAAAGCCGCTATCTACAGGTTCTCAGCCATCTGGACGAACCAGAAATGACGATCACGGTTGCCAATTATTTCATTAACTTGCTGCCTTTTACCCATATGAATTAAGAATAGAAGACTGATTAAAAAAAACGATTTCAATATTTTTATCCCTTATTTCGGTCTATTAGGGACTAAAAAGAAGTCAATTACGCAATTTCATTTACTAGGATGACATTTATTACAGTTATTTTGATTTAAAAAAAGAACATGGAATAGAAGTTTATTACATTTCTTGAATCTGAAAGATTACAAATAAAAAAAGAATTTTCCAGGGGTCCAATTATCTATGTATCTTATGCTGTCTAAATCTTATCTGATCTTATCTTATTAGCTTAAGACTCAACGGCATTGCATTCTAGGGTCGCCCGTTCAATTAAGTAACCACAGACTTTATGGAGCTGCATCACTTCGTGTAAGTCCGGCTGGCTCAAATTTTGTGTGATAGGCATAAAGCCTGATCTCGAGTCTTGGGTGTTCAACTTAGGTTGCTGTTTTTGTCCGTGCAACTATAACACAGGAAGTCCTATTGCAGAGTTATGTGTATGACTTGAAACAGGCAAAATTCTAACTATAAAAATATCTATATATTTATACTAAGATAATAAAGCTGAAGAGTTTGTTTGTTTGTAACAAATCTCAGGAACATAAAAAAATATTTCTCGGGTCGGGTATAAAAACATTTTTTTTTTTTTTAATACCACGTTTATACGGAAGGCTGTAGGCTATTTAGCATTAAGCCTTAAGCCTTGGTTACCTTAAATATTCATATTTGTAAAGTAAATCAGAATAAAAAACGCTACCGAACTTTATCCGCGTGCGCTGGGGCAATGGCCCAGTAATAAAATACGTAATTTTTATATAAAAAAATAGCTTTAATAAGAATTATCTCACGAATATTCTAACTAACATACACAAGCAAACTACGTTCAAGATCACAATCGCGCAAAACCTTGAACAAAAAAATTAAAAGCTTAACTAACAAAGTCAAGAAAAACATAAGTTTTATATCAACCTTGCATGTTCGGACAGATAAATCCCGCATCACGGGATTGTAACATGCAATCATTTAATCTTTATTTTTGTGCCGTCAAACACATTGTGTGTGATTAGAAACGTGAAAGTTTGTTTTTATGTAAAAATAATAAAAAAAATTCATGTATATTTCACGCAGCGCCATCTATACCCAATCTAAGCATAATTCACACTATGGGAACTATATTACCAATGAGTGCTTAATTAGTACTTAAAGTACTTGACTTTGACTTAACTATTTATTCCGGGAGGAGTCGAACTCACGACCTACTGCACCGAAGGCAGATCAAGGCACTAAAGCTGTGAGACTAGTCAAAATTAATGAAAAGTGTCACTTTAAAATTTCCAATATAAATATCAGTAGTAATAGTTGTAGTGTATTAACATGAATTTGTATTTAATCAAAATCTAACTAAATGTTATTTATTATTAACTAAAACAAATAGACCCATTACGTGGAATACACGGTAGCTAACAAAGGCAAGGTTTGGCAATACCAATTGAACAAAACTCTGTTAGAATGTAATTTTGAACTCAATTACACATGGTTCTGTAGTTCAAAAGCACGCCCTAGCGTGGCTATTCGAGCGATACAAAATAATTAGAATTGTATTACCAAAATCGATCGGTGTAGTTCTATTATTTATGTTGTCGTGGGCAGAGGTAACGACTGAACATGCGGTGGACATTCAGCTCCTCGCATCACTTAAGAATTCAAAATAATACGTTTTTAGTGTTCTGATGGGGACATAAATACTTTATAACAAATAAGATAAGCTTAAACATGAAAACTGATTGTAATTTGACATATATGTGTGCATTTAATGTGCCTGGGGAGTTTCTGTGACACGTTATATGCTCACGAATATGTGTACATGCATGCGTAAAATTTGACGTGTTCAAATGATACTTGAGATCTAAAGGAATAAATGAGTTTGACTTTGACTTTGACTTTCAAATTACATAAATTCTCTGTTTTGTGATATAATTCAATTGTTACGATTAAATTGACTGTTCATGACCTTGACCCAGGGCAAACGTGTGTGTCGAACATAAATGTTTGTTTTGTCTATGGGTGTTATATATATCCTAATTCTACATTATAATCTAGTTCTCCTAATACAAGCTATTCTTAGTCTGAGGCTTACCATCTCTTAGTGAGATGACTATAAATATTTATTTAATTACTAGCTGTTTCCCGCGTCTTCATCCGCGTGTAATTTGACAGCTTTTTCGCGCGGTACCCTAAATATTTTTCTAAAATAAAAGTAGATTATGTTATTCTAAAACATCAGCCAGTGAACGTCCCTTCAAAATTGGTGCAGCCGTTTCAGAGATTAGTAGAACAAACAGGCCAACAAAATTAAAAAAAAATATCCTCTCTGATCGAGATATTTATTAATTACCGATGGATAATTGCGTAGAGTATGCGTTTAAACTTATCAAAATACCCACGTAATTTTGTAGTTTCAAAACTATTTTAGAAATTGACGAATCTAATACATTCTTCAATAATTCTTGAAGTTCTGTTTGACTTTGGAACTTCGCGAATTCCATCAGTTTCAATAAAACATAAGTTCGAAGTTTGACCAACGGGACCGAAACTTTTAGCGACCAGAAATAACTTATTCTATCAAAGGTCAATGAAATTATTATTTCAATATCCTGTTTATTGACAAAACGACATCGCCATCTTATTCGTGATTTTATATCATTGATACTGGCTTGTGTGATGTGGGTCGGGGGTGGGTTCCGGCTCTTTGTCCAGTGTTGTGCGGAATTTCAAATATATTCAAGAATTATACAGAACCCTGGAATCCGCCGCCTTGGGCTGTCACTTGCAAGAAAAACGCGCCTTTGCCTTATGCATGAAAAATGAGAAATGAACGCTATTTGCATCGGCAAATTGTTTTCCTATTACTTTTTTTTTTATTTACTATATCAGAAAACACGTGACAACACAATAATATAGAGCTCATACTTTGAATTCCCATGTTGGTAATCCATGGGCTACATAAAAATCAATTGCCGTGCGTTAGTCTCGTAAAACTCGAAAATTGCTCCTCCGATTTGGCTGATTTCTTTTTCGTTGTGTTTTATTTCACGAGAGAACTCGGAAATTGGGGAAAAACTGAAAGTGCATTTTTCTGTGGAATTTTGACGTCTATTTGACAACTGATTGTCCAATTGCTAATCCTAACTATCGTAAATGTTTTTATATTATAAATGCGAAAGTGAGTTTATTTGTTTGATTGTTTGTTACGCTTTCACGCCTAAACCACTAAACTGATTCTAAAACTTTCTTTCATCAATAGAAACCTACATTATCAGCGGATAACATAGGCTATATTTTATCTCCGTATTCCCACGGGAACGGGAACTACGCGGGTGAAGGCAAGGGGTGGCAGCAATTCAATATATAATTTTTGTATTAAACACAAAAAGCTTAGAGCTTTAGGGCATGCTCTACTCGAGTATTTGCACAGTAGTAACATAAAAAGCTGGTAAGACAAATAAATCAGATCGAATCAACCTATTATTATCTGTGGCTGAGAGCCAGTTTTAATGGCAAATCACACAGCTAATGGAAAATCACGGATTACTTTACTGATTGGGAAGCATGGCGATGGATCAGCGAGGCGCGATCGATTTATGTTTGTAAACCTATCCGATAAATCTTTGTTAGCTTTAAGCGTATGTTGTGTTACAGGAAACATGAATGTAGTGTGGGTTTTCACGAAAAAAATATGAATAGGGTTTTGTACTATTACTAAAATTACTACACATCTCCGCCCACTTTTAAAGGGTATTTGAACTATATCGTCGCAAACGCGCACTTGTAAAATCGCAACGCATTTGAGCAATGGTAGAGTTTAGATATGTAATGTTAGCGAGTCGTTTGCTCTGTTTATTGTGTTAAGCGTGCTTTCCAAACTCAAACTCTAGCTCATTTATTCCTTTAGATCTCAAGTATCGTTTGGACACGTCAAATTTTACACACAGAAGTTATAATGTATGAAGTATAAGCATATAATGTGTCACAAGAGCTCCTTAGGCCCACTACGTGCACAAAGATATGTCAAATTATAGATAGTAATAATTTTTTAGCTATTATGTTTGTGAATATGTATTAATGATGCAAATAAATGAAAAATCCAAAGATATAAAATATTATTGATAAAATCTCTGTCCGTATCTATATTTAACAACTAAGATAGACTCTAACGCAAGCTAATCCTCAGCTAATCTTAACCACTTACGTGAGCCAAAACCGCGTACGTGAGCAAGTCTGCAATGCAATTGAACCCAGTATATACAAGCTACTCGTAATATAAACAATGGACACTAAACAAACTGATATTATCACGAACATCTGACATCGTGTCAAACGAAACGCAAACTTCATTAACTAGTCTGACAGCAAAGGGAAATTGAAGCAAAATACATAAACATATACCCCATAGACACGCAGTGTTGAACAAATCGCTATTACATAGCTGTTCGCAATGTTGAAACTAAACTGGTATTCCAATTCTTATTTTAAGAGTAAAATATTACATATTTCGTTCATAGTATCACACCTATTTCCCCGAAGCAAAGGAAAGGTAGAACTAGAATCGGCCGCACTTCACCGTGGCTTTCGTGTCGACGTTACAAGTGGTGAGCTCGTCGCCACCATTCCACGACTAACTCGTATTATGTTAGCATCAAATTATCAAACAGAGCAAACTATCACCTCATTCGACGTTACAGCTCACCACTGAATGAACGAGTTGCCTTTCACGAGCTGCAACTCTGTGAGGAAACTCTTGATTACTGAATAGCGCGTCTAGTAGTTTAGTAAACTGTTACCTAAAATTTCCATAAATCAACGTCTATCTGCCCGAGGGAATGACACATTACAACTCACCAGTTATTTTGATAACTGCTATCACAAGGTACAGGAAATATTTACTGTCGATATATTTTTCAGAATTACTTCTACGATATTACTTTATTTTTCTATCTTCAGAGGTTGAATAAAAAGTTACTCCTCGATGAAGGCAGGGCTACTACCAACTAAGCCACGGAACCGTTTTATTTGTATAAAACGTTTTTCGTAAAAATATTGTGTTTTTACAAGAGATACTATTATACAGGTAAACTTTAACAGCAAAAACCTATCTACACGCAAAATTTCCGATTCCAAGTTACGCGAAATGAATATACAATAATTGCTCGAGCAACAACACTCTCACACACAAACACTCACACCTACGTACACATATACACATGCACATGGGAAGCCATCTCACGTAGTCTTTGTTTCCTGTTATATTAAGATTATTAATTTTGTAACAATATTCTGAAAATTCTCATCATTGACCTCATCTGGAGAATTTTCAGGGATGGTTAATAGCTGTGACACAGTTTTTTTGACTGATGTGGTTGAATTTATTCGAATCGTTTGATCGAAGTATAAATTTAGTCAGTACTTTTCCAAATAACTTATTTTAATTTTAATTCAAAAGCCCGTGATTGGATTAGTCCGTTAGCTTTGAACTCTGAAGTTTCATCATGTTTTCTTCTCCATTTTAATATTCAAATATTTACTTTCACCTGTCAATATTAATCTTACACCATTTTATAAATATTGTAGGAAAAGCGGAAACCATGCCAAGGTTCGTAAAAATTTTCTCGGTAAAAATATTATAATTTAATATTTCAATATCTGGCGTAACGATCGGAACCGAAATTACGTAAAAATAATAAAATTAATAGTGCCCCGTCTTATAATTTATCTTAATCCTACTACTATTATAAAGGCGAAAGTTTGTAAGTATGGATGTATGGATGTTTGTTACTCTTTCACGTAAAAACTACTGAATGGATTTGAATGAAACTTTACCACAATATAGCTTATACATCAGAATAACATATAGGCTACAATTTTTGAGGTTTCTAATGTGAGGTCGTAAAAAAACAAATTTTTTGCGCTTACATTGCAAACGCTGACTGAATCCTTGCAGTAGCTACCTATAGACCTATGATTAGGGCTCTGCAGTGCTTAGTTACCGTATTTCTTACTTATTACTAGACTAGACGGGACGAACCTGAAGTCCACGCGAACGAAGTCGCGGGCAAAAGCTAGTTTAATATATAAATTAGCTGCTGTATATTTATTTAAATTGATGACAAGAATAAAAGATGGAATGTAATAAATAGGAATGAAGGAACTTCCTCTATAAACGTCGCCAATTTGTACTCTTTTACAACTTTGTACTTATCATTTTATTGTATAACATTCCTTTTAACATAATCAGGGCTTAAAAAACTTTTTAACATCGCAGATGATTATGGTGGATGAGTGGTATAAACCGATTTACAATCCAAAGGTAGCAAGAACAAAACCATTGTGTACCGAAACGGTTGAAACTTGAAAAATTGAAGCGAATTTGGTCACAATTTCAAATCAGTATTACTCGTAATAGGTACCTCCTGCCACTTATTAAGTGAACTAAGTCACAATTTTAAATCAGTATTTGTAGGTACCTCGTGATGCTTTTTAATCTACATATATATCAATTAAATTCAATAGTCGCATGTATGAAAGAAAATCGCATGTATGACTTGAGAATTCGACCGATTTCAGTGTCTTTTGTTGCGTTCGTAATAGTCAGGACAAAGTTTTTATAAAACTACATAATAGTAATTTGTTAAGCTCACTTATCATTATCTGATTAGTAAATTACACCCGTGCAAAGTCGGGGCGAGTCGATAGTTACCAATGATATATGCAATTAAATCTTTGGAAGTTTACGGTCTACCTATCTTTTTGTATCTTACCGACAGTAAGTATCAAATTAATTGAATAAATATAAAAATGCTCGGTTAGTAAATAGGTTATTAAAACCATTTACTCTAATCTACATACAATGTAATTTTTATTTGTTTTTTTTTTTATTAGATTACGCACTGACCTATGGCATATTTGATAAATGATTTTAGATTACTTAAATCTAAAATATTAACAAGAATGTGTCCACTGGCACTTCTTACAGATAAATAAACAAACGTTTACACACTCATACTTCTGCACTAGGATTCCCTGTGCCGCAGATGACACTAACAAACACAGAAATACTAGACAAACACCCAATATCCGAGAACAAACTTCATGGTCACCACACATGCTCACCCCGGCCGGGAATCGAACCCGGGGCCCCTCGCTCCGAATGCAACTACCAACTAAGCCACGGAATCGTTATGAGCACTTTGTCCCCGTAATCTTTAAACACTATTTACAGACGATTATTTGAACACTATAATTAGGCCCCAATTACTAAACTCTTTTGGAATAATAGATAAACATGGAAATGGAATTCATTATTGTTGGATATTGTGATAATTGCTTTACTTCACGGAAATGAAATAATCGCAGTGTATTTCCGTTTTGCGCTTTGAATTTGTATGCGTGTCCTTTATTACCTACTTGTAATTCAGATGTGTTTCATCATTTGTGTATTGAATACTATGACACAAACAGACTTACAATGTTTCGGCACAAACACTTTCGGGCACAATCTTTCGGGATAAATATATAAATTAAAAAATATATATATGAATTCTCATGGATCTTTTCACGTAGCTCCATCCAGTCCTAACCTAAGCGCTTGTACCATGGGAACCAGATTTCATATACAATATTTAAATCGTGTTGTTTATTTATAGCTAGTTACATATTAATGCCCATATAAATTTTAAAACTATTATGGTTATGAACAATATTATTCGTGTTACCGAGATATTTACCATGATTTGTGAGTTTTATTGACTCCCGATATTTCGACGCAGTAACATGCATCATGGTCTCGGGCAAATTTATTCCCGATATTTGCCCAGGTACAGAATTAACATCTATGTTTGTGCCAATCAAATATACTAGCTTTCTGATTGTAAATAGGTATTGAATAATTACATATTTACCAAATTAATGATTTTATTGACTCGCGTTACCAATTTTTCCCCGCGTGGTACTAAGTCACAGAAAAAATTACAATATTTTTTTTTATGTGAATAAACGGCGGAACGAGCTGAGGGCCCACCTGGTGTTAAGTGGCAACCTCCGCCCATGACAATGTGTGCGTGCGTGTGCATGTGTGAAAAGCAAATTTTAGGAACAAAGGTTTTCTGGCGCTTAGTTAATTATGGCCGACTGGAAGGCATTAACCACCGAGAAGATATATAGTATGGTAAGGAATTAAATATTTGTTTAGTGAGGGAAGTCCCAAAATAAATAATAAAATTCATTTTCAAGTTGCATGAAACTAAAGTTCGCAATTAAGTTGTGGTTGTCAGTGTAGACTCGAGACCCGTCTGTTTGACTTAGTTCCGAAGTTGGCGAGACATATTTGCCGAGTAAACTTATATACTTACATTGTTTGCATTCGTTTTGCAGTTTCTCATTTTCAAGTTACTGAACTGTAAGGTAAACACCTGGAATCTGTCACCAAACAGTAGTGCTCGCATTACTGTATTCCGGTGGAAGGGTGTGGGTGCCGACGAAGTCGCATGCGCATGAGTAGTATCATAACCGTCTCGGGTGATGGACACAGCAGGATGAAGGCGACTCAGTGTATGATCCAAATCTTATACTTTCAGTTCTTCCCCGTGGAGGGTAAGAACTGAAGGCAAAATTTGTGTTCACTGAATTTCACCGGTCGTTTATACATTCCATTTTTTAAATCATTCTCTGAGACCCGACTTCGTAGACATAAATTCACAGCTTAGGCTTGGATAACTAAAATTAATCGTTTCTGTATAAGCTAAAAGTGGCAATAAGCCACACTTAACAATAGGTTTGTATATAGGAGGGCTTATGTCAAGTGTTATCAAACCTAGGGATAGGTTAACTTAAATCTAGCCACAGATAGTTGAAAATCGTGGGAGTCAGGAACTTCAAAATGTAATACTGCGTGACGGTTGAAATTCTCTTGCTATCAAATAAAAAATTTGAAAGCTTTTAGTTGAAATCCGAGAGAAAACCGATTAATTGAAGCTAAAGCTATTATTAGCAATTAAGCTAAAGTTTATCTTTTGAATACTAATGTGGTCAAATATTAATGAAGTATTTATTAAATGTTATTTAACTTTATTCGCGAACATAATCCTAATTTTTTCGAAATCTATTAATTTTTTCGAGATCTATATCGCAAAACCTATTTAGAATATTTTTATAGCTAAGTCTGTCAAATTACCAACGACATGGTATGTTACTCAAACAGAACATTTGCACTCGTATTTCAAGTAATGAAGCATATGGCGCCTAAAAGTTCCAAGTACCGTTGCCACTGAGTATACAAGTTTAAACAAGTTTAGACGACTCCAAATTTACGCGCAAAAACTTGTCAGAGAGTATACTTGGGCATACCCTGCGCTCACAGATAATAAAGTCAAGCCAAGGTAAAAAATCTTTAGTAAACTACTCTTTAAAAATAGTTAATAGTAATTTTTAACTAATATATACGCTTCTTCAAATCCTATCCAAAATATACGGATATTGGTGGAATATATATATTAAATTGAAAACCAGCTCTTAGGGTTCTGTACATACCTATTAATCAAATACTTATGCATATGATACCCAGGACCAAGCTATGTCATGTCAACCCCGCTGAAATCATAATTACGTTTGTAACGATATCCCATCTGTTTTTCATTTGAGGTTCCGTTTTTATTGCTTTCAGCCACACATTTTACAGTTTAATTACGCTCCAAATCCCGGAAGACCCGGGCATTTATCCGGAATGAGTAGCTTGCCAGTCCACCACTCTCCGGCCTGTGGTAGACGTATGCAAACAAGTCAAGTGCAATTTGAAATAATACTTGTACGGCGTACGGTCCGTACCGCCATTCCCAGGGCCGGTTGCTATCTACTAATGTCCTCCTAATCGTTTTCGATTATAGCGAACCCTTTGCATATTTAATCCCTATTATGAGCCCTAATGTATAAGCTAGACCAAATTTGGTCTTAAAAATTCTATCACATATCGAGAAATACAGCTCACCAGCAGTATTGTAAGTGTAGTTATAGGTACGCTTTGATCGGGCTTTGTTCAGCACGCGCTTCCTGTCAACAGCCTGTCCTGTCCTGTCAAATTTTACACTGTTGTGGATGGTTGAACGCCACTGATCGTTTAGCAGCAAGAACTTCCCAGCTGTTATGATCTATTCTACAAGCTGTAAGGTGTTGTTTAAGGACGTCTTTATAGAAATACAGTATTTTAACTTAGACTTAAAAGTATAATGACAAAAACAATTTTATATATGTTTGTGTGTCTGTCCATTTGTTCCGCATAATATCCGAAATAACTGGACTAATTTTGACCGGGACTTTCACAGGCAGATAGCTCATGTTGGAGGTGGTAACTTATGTTAGTTTTATTTCAGAAAAAAAAATATAAAAAAAAAACTCATGAGATACGCTATATTTTTCTTTCTATATATTGTTCTTTCTATATTTTTATTCTAAATTCAAATCTTAATAATAGCCTTTTTTGCTGTTCAAAATGTCTGTTGCACGGAAAGACAGGCTATCGAGTATAAATTATCCTTTGGTACGACAATCTAAAATAAATCAATATTTTTTTTTATTCATAATTAACTTATTTAATTGAATGAGATAGATAATCTTCATTAACCTGCGTAAAGTTGCCAAACCCATCTGCGGCTAAGAAAGAAAAGGCCACTCCAAAAAAAAAAAGAAATTCATTAATTAATTACTTCGAGAGATAGATTTTAGAGGATATATCAGTTGCCTTTTGGGAACTGCCTGCGGACGGTGACCTGACCTCTGCTTTCTACTTGTAATGTACAGGGACAGAACCAGACCGCGACATAATATATCTTTTTTATATTGGATATGATTGCGTTTTAAATACGTATGTTTTATATAACATAGTTAATTAATGATAAAACAATATATACATACGTTTATTTGTGGCTGTGTAACTTATGTTACCCAATTACCTAAATGACTAACATATTATACTAGCTACGAGTAGATCCAAAATAAATTACTTCTTAATCAGGCATCGCCGATTAGTTCTGAAACTTTGAAAATTCATTACAGAATACCCAACGCGATTAAAATACCATCGAACTTCGCTATTACTTAGGAGTTCATTTTTGGAGATCAACATGGAATTAAATCGCTTTATCCGGGAGGATGGAACTCGCTGAAGCATGAGGGTTCTTTGATAACCACGGGTCCAAAACTTGTTGAATATAAGAGTTTGAAATTATTTTGTTTGAATTGATGCTTATGTACCTAAGAGTAAGTAAGAGTCACTAGAGAGTATATGCGACTACTTTCAACCAGCCCGACAATAGTCTGGAGAGAGTGGTGGGCCAGTACATCCGTAAATAAATAAATCCGTACCTGCGTCTAATGTTCCCATTGCAGGGACACCGGCCTACTTTCGATGTTTTCCGTCACCGTTTCGAGAACGTTGTATTGCGCACATAAATTGCTTGCCCTCAGCGACACAAGGAATTCTAGTACAGGGGATATGAGTGTGTTAACGTTTATTTAATATAATAGTTTGAAATTCGTGAGTTTGAATAGATAAAACGACCGGTTTTAGTAGGCCTGATAATAGTCTGGAAGACGTGGCAGTCCAGTGCATATGGCGACTTTTAATCCAAAAGGCACTGGTTAAAATTCCGTGTTGAAGATATTAGTTATACAGACTAAAGCAGACGAAACAAAATCTATTACGAGGCCGTCTGCTTTAGACTACCAGGTAAATATTTAAGTACAGTTCCGTAAAGAGTGGGTATGTGTACATTGCACTGCGAGTAATGTACGTTCGTAACGAGATTGTGGCTTGAAAAGTCAAACAATATCAAAGTTATGAAAGTTTAGATACCGGTGAAAAGTGTAACAAGGCGAGCGAAAATCTTTGTTACAGGGAAGTTTGTTCCAAAGCACTTTGCTGTGCACGAAACTTTTAATATCCTAATTATAATCATGAATGCGAAAGTTTATATTTATTTATGTTTTAAGGTCGCTCAAGCAATTTATATGAATATTGTTTTTATTTGTTATTCATGAACGTTTGTCTTTTTTTTTTTTTTTTTTTTTTTTTTTGCTGTGGAGAAATACATTACGTATATTACGTATCCCCGCCTCGCCGGGGGGCGTGACGGGGTATGTCGGGCTCAGCTGATGTTGTTTGCTGATGCCTCTACCGACTAAAACTCCACCCTTGCTCAAGCATCTGACTAGGACGGGGCTGCGGGACCGTGTGAACATTCTCCGCTGCCCCGTCAACGTCTTCGTCCGCGTCGGTGCGCAGACCCGCCTCGGGAGGAGTGATCCCCCCCATTCGGCTCGAGTGATGCCCAGGAGCAAGCTGGGCATCAACTCCTCGGGAGGACCTTATCCATGGTGAGGGGTGCCGGATGCCCCCGCATCCGAATGAACGTTTATCTACCATCTAACCCCAAACTAAGCATTGCTTGTGCTTTGAGAACTAGATTATTACTGATACAATACTTTTTTTCTGTAAATATTTTACACATATAAACACCCAGACACAGGACAAAAATCTACGTTGGTCACACAAATGTTTATCATGGGCGAGAATCGAACCCGCGACCTACACAAGAGGCAGATCAGCAACGGAGCTGTAAAGCCAGATTATTTATTTTTTATTGGATTCATTATTTTACTTATGTCTAACATAATTATATTTTATCCTTAGATATAATTTATTATTTATCCTTAGGTAAGTCCTCCCTATCTAAGTATGAGACGGCTCAATCGTGTCCCCCCTAATTGGATAAGCACCATATTCTAGACAAGCGTGCTCCATCGTAGGTCGCTTATCTCTTTGGAAAGCCAAACGCTTGGCTAAGAAAGAGGAAAAAAGGATTTACGCATTTCCACGAAGAATTTATCCAGGTATTTATAGAACTACATTTCAGCTTGTGAATTTACACTACATACAAATATGTATTAAGTTAAATTTGACCGTTTTAAAACAAACATTATTTAATGTTAGCTCGAAAATGTTATTGTTCTGTGGACGAATTATTAATGTACAAAGGCAATCAAATGTAATTCAAATTCAAATATAATTTACCTAGATCGATATTGTTTTAATTTTGGTTCATTGTTTTGTTTGACATATTTAATATATTGACATTCATTTTATTATTTTCACTATTGCTTTATATAAAACTATTCAATGTTCCCTCATATACCCTGGTTTAGCTACGCAAGGCTCTCACGTAGTTATATTGTTACAGCTCATAGGTTACGTACGGGTCATATGCCTTTGAAAAAGTTTGCATATTTAATGCGTAAAACTGACACGCCAAATTGTGACACATGTGGAACTGTTGAGGATGTGCACCATTTACTGGTTGAGTGTAACCGATTTGAACGAGAAAGACATACACTTGTGGTCACTCACAGCTTGAATAGATACGATGTAGGAGTTTTTAACAAGATCTTGGCTGACCCAACATCTGACGCGGCCAAGGATCTGTTCAAGGCTGTGAGTCACCACAAGTGACAAGTAATATTAAGATGTTTACTACTATTACAACATAGCTATATTGTAAATACGATGGGACCGGCATGTATTTGATTTATAAAGGTCCCTAATAATAAAATTGAATAAAAAAAAAAAAAAAAACTATTGCTTTATTTATGTTGATTTTATTTGTATCGCAAAATGTTTAAATAGTTAACTGAAATATTTGCTTGCCCAAATAATTGGCTAAACATGTTTGGCATCAATTTTAATTGTTAATATCTGCCACCTTTCATATACTCATGTTTGCAAATTGATAAATGAGTAGCATAACTAAAAGTGAAATGAGTTGGATCAACAACATTTAGCCGAGCTAAAAGTTGGCCTATTGCATGAAAATGAGTTTATACATACATAAACGTCAAACGTCAACTCAAGTGGTGAGTTCCTGCCATTTTCGTATTAACGTAAATAAATCAGCTATCACTCCCTTTCAATAAAATAAATCATACCTTATTAGTCCAAACAGGACAAAACTTATCCGAACGATAATTACCAACAAGCCCGAGTGAAGTAGTTTGTGACAGAGAAAAGTTATATATAAAAGATATTGGATGTTCCTTGGCAATTACTAAACTAATAGTTTTTCCGTCTTCGATGAATATCGTAGGAACAGTCATAAAACTTGTAAAAACATGTTCACCACTTGTAATCACCACTCCCATCCTGTGACCCAAATGATTTTCTACTATCAAATAAATCTTATACCACTGCAACCATTTACTAATATATTATTGAATAAAATAGGTCTCTGATTGGATTTAAAATCGTTCCAGTAGAAATGTCCGCAATATGAAATTATGAATTTAAATTTGCAATTACGAGCGGGAATGCAGAAAACTTAATATGTGCAGCGTGGGTATGACACAACGAGAAACGGAACGAAGAATACAAAATTAAACGATTGTAGCATATAGTTTAATAAACAAGAGACGCAATTTAAATGAAAAAAGAAACGTTTTCAATACATTCGATAATGAGATAAATCATTTATCTAATACTAAACTCATTTACGAGACAACAGCCTACTGGAAGAAAACTGTAATTTATTAACGGGGGAATAAGAAGAAGAATGAGCTTGAATCGAATAAAACTTTAAATAGTTATAAATTTTCTTAACTCTGTAGACTTTAAAATAGCTGCAATTAAAGACACTTTTATTCTGAAAAACATAACGGCAATAACTAAAACCGGACTTCGCAAAAGCCGTAAACAAGATTGTAATGACAATTTAGTAGAGAAAGGCTTTTCCGATTGACAGTGTGTATCCAGCCTCTGACTACTCAATTTTCATTACAACCTTCTTTACGGCTTTTGCGTAACACTATATTTTATCATCACTGCAGAATAGAATGGAACGCAACACACAAACGCGTTTAATCGCGTAAGTTGGAACGTTAAAACTATAAAATTTTGAATTTGCCCGTCAGTCCGCTAATAACTGATTGAGCAAACAGTCTGTGTACATAGAACTCTGCTTAGGCGGGAAAACTGCTGGTTTTATAAATGCCTCGTTTGCTCAGAATTTGGGCTAACTACCGCTGGCTGGCTACGGTTAGTGTTATTTGGATTTATGATGTGGTTGTTTAGGATTTTATAAATAGATCGTTTTTGTTTGAAAGAATGATACATTTTGATGAAAACAAAAGCGATTATTATGCGACCATTGCATAATAAAAAACGACGAAAACCCGATAGCTGAATTTAAAGTCAAAAATCTTTATTGTCATTCATTTTTTTTAAATTTATATGTATCAAAATGATCATGAGTTTTTATTATCCCACAGTAAGTGGGGTCGGCACTACATTTATATTTCTTCCATTTCCCCATCAGACCGCATCTCTATACTCCGACTCAGAACATTGGTCAATTATTTTTTGCACTTAAGAGGTATAATCTACCATTTAAATAAAGATATACCTAAATCAGTATACAAAGTGCAAAGAAAACAGTCACAGGAAAGCAATATACGCAATTTCGTTAACTTGGATGCCATTTCCGTTTTTTTGATTTAACAATCAAACTATTGAACCGATTTTGATTAAAAATTCTATAGGCCTAATCTGAAGAACTGAAATCTGAATATTTTTCTAAATATAATAGATAGATAGACGAATAAGAACCGAGGTAAAAAACAAAAAAAAATATATAATATAATTTTTCTCTCAGTTATCTAATCCCTATATTACAAGCTATGCTTAGAAATGTCCATGAATATTTATTATTAATATAATAGTGTTGAGACTTGACAATAGCTTTGAGCTGGCGTGCCAACCTAACGATCCTAATCGCAATTACGTCTCGGTCGAAATAGTACACATAATAGAATCGAGTAGAATCGAGTGAAAATGGCGACGCCCAAGCACTATTGGAGCACTTATGTCAGAAATATCTGTAAAGGACAGTCATCGTCCCAAATTGTAAGGACGTGGACCTTTAATTCGCCACGCATTTAGTAAAATTACATTGTACTAAATGCGTGGCGAATTAAAGGTCAATCATTTAAGGGGGGAATACGACTGTTATATAAGGCATTCATTGGGTTAGCAACTTTGTTTTAACTTCCGTATTGCGTCAGTTGCTGGCTCATGAATGACGGAAATAGTTGCAGTTCGCATCCCTGCCAAATACTTATTAATATAATAATAATAATAATTTATTTCATATAAAATAGTATTCATAATCAAGCAATTTGTTTTTGAAATATTTTGTTTAGTTTACTTGTGTTTACAAAAGTTTTAACCTTGAAAAATATTGTGTGCTTAATACCACGTTCTCGAAACGGTGAAAAAAAAAATCTTGAGGAAACCGGCATGTCTTAAAACCAAAAATTCGAAGTCATGTGACATCTACCAATTCGAATTTGGCTGCCTTGGTAGATCAAAGCCCATTCACTCTTAATTATCGAGAGTAGGCCGATGACCCTGCAGTGAGAACATTAGAAGCTGATACGGTGCGGTATAAGCTTTATGCCTAGCATGGTACGCTCTATAACTCTGTGTGAAACTACATCTAGAATACCCCCAATAATATTGTAATAACCCAAAAAGCATCCATAATGTAAATTTCGGTATTTGTATGATGATGGAACTTAGGACTTCAGTTATCTGTTCAGTTATCGCAATATTATGCTAGAGAGAGCCTGTAAATTAAAATAATATTTATGTTGGTAATAATTATATAAAAAAATCATACACATAATTAAAAATAGAGAAATTAAATTAACAAATTAAAAGTTACTCTAAATACTCACTAATATGTTAATATTACCGTGTGCCCTCATCAAAAATAATAATAAATGTTCTGAGTAATAAAAATAAAAAATACTGAGTATTATAATGACAAACAATTAGTCATCGCCCCTGTTCGGAGAGCTTATCTCAACACTTATTTTTTTATAAATGTCGGCTCTGGTTTTGGCAAGACTCCCATTCGCCCACCCATAAGAATAAAACGGGCTAACCCAACAAATTGGCTGCCGCTTTACACAATATGAGCACAATACCTGCTTTTTCATCGCTAATGGCCGAAGGGCGCTTACTGCTATTTATTCTGCGTGTGTTAATTTAACGGATAAGAGCTGAAAGCAATCCACGCCCTTCATTTATCATCACGTAATGGCAGGTGCTTGCGGCTCTCAAACGTTCCATCTTGACCCCTCTTCGACTCTTCAAGATTTCTTTTTACAGAACAAAAGGTACAGTTCATGAGCATTGACCTTTAATTTTATGTAAGCTTTCTTGGCTTGATAGGTAAAAATTAAACTTATTTAATAGCTGTTCCCTGCGAATTTGTCCGCGTGGAATCTAACAATTTTTTTTGCATGAAACCCTTAAAATAAATGTAGCGTAAATTAATCCTTATAACATAGCTGTCTGCCAAGTTGCCGTTTTGGAGATTAGCCGGAGCAAACCAACACACATATTGACAAAAAATAAAAAAGGCTTTTTTGTTATAAGTTCCGTATATTCTTTTTTCATCTTATATTTACTCGATGTTTAATGGCTAACTTCCATTGCCAAGTGTGCAAATTAAAATGTTGAAATAAGAGTGTATTTTTCACCTTATACAAAAAAAAAGAACAAAAAATACAAATGTCCAAAACATAAACGTATAATCAACATTATAAGCAGCAGTAGCAACCTTATACGTTCATACGATCGAAGTAGCAACGCCCTACTTTTACTAAACCATTTATAAAATCTTTTATAACAAGCAACACTGGCCCGATATAGGGCAACACCAGTTTAGTATCAGCATGCAGTAGACGTGACGTATCAACGGGACGGGGCAATTACGACTCCGCGCAAAATGTCGGCGGTAGAAAAAGGAACAGCTGACTTCCGACAAGAATCCAAGATTGATCGGACTATAAGTGGTCTTTGTATAGTTTGAAAAACATATTTTGGTAAGCCTGAAGCTGAAGCTGATGTATGAGCAGTCGTTTAAAGTTAAATAAAATAATTTAATGAACATTTAGATAGTGGCTTGTACTGTTTGTTGGTAAATATATTAAAGGGTGAGCTTGGGCCATACCAAGCGTAGTTGTGGTCAAAAGGTCAAGATTATCTTTAAGGTTAATCCCACCTACAGTTTGCGAGCCACTGGTCAACCCGTATTACTCATAGTCGCTACAACGCGCCGGATCATTTGTTACAAGTTTAAAGTGCTGGAGACTGATAATTTGTTAAATTTAATTCTTTGACGTTTAAATGAAATGATGGACAATATAACAACAAACAAACTTACTAAACGCTTTCTGTCACCTTTATAAATTTTTTACATTTTATTATATTTAAAACAAACGAAACCTTAATACAATAATTTTAATAAAAATAATTAATTTTAATCCGGATAGATCTATAGAAATTTTAAATATACGCCACACACGCTTAAACAATGTTTCAGAGTGAAAGTAGCAAAATTATGAGACGTATTTTTAGCTGTTTTTGGGTGTTAATTACATATTAACACCCAGACACACAGTTCCCATAGTACAAGCTATGCTTAGATTGGAGCTAGATGGCGCCGTGTGAAATATTCATGAATTGTTATAGTTTAGTTTGTCTTATTATATACTTTAAGGCTTTACTGTTATTGCTGTGGTTGTTACCTTATTCAGAGCCTATGTTTTTTACCGTGGGGAAATGCACTCACATACCGCCCTGCCACAGGGAGATAAGCGGTTATGTGGGACTAAACCCACTAAAACCCCACGGTGTCCCCCTCTGCTGCTTAGTGGCGGGAACACGGGAACCTTTCACACACATCCGGGATCCCACCGTGGTTGTCCGTTTCCGTACCCCTCCCGCCTGGAACCCTCGGGGGTGGGGGGAGAAGGATTTACCCCTAACTGCTCTTGTTAGGTCATAGTATCTCTTTACACTCTAGTTACATAAAAATATATCCGCAAGCATTTGAACGATTTATTAACAAATTATATTAAGGATATCTTTAAGAGACCAAAATGGAACTATAAAAAGATCTCATCAACGACAAAGGAATGTCATTAGCTCCCTGTATACTCACATTATCTGGATGAAAACTCACAAATGGGGTCGGTAAAGCTTGGAATATGATGGGGTTAGATTTCTAAATGTCACGATGATGTTCCAAAACCGTTTTAGCGGTACTTAGGAGCATGATCCTTAAGGTTTTAGAATTAATAGGTAGGAATTTTAGGTGGATAAAGATTACCCAGTTCTCATATCAAAGTAAGAGACAATCACATTTTTTTTTTTATTTCAATTGGGCCAGTTGCTCTGCTCTGTAGGTGAGTACCATTTGAATCCCTACACGTACCCCCTGGGTGGTGCTAAAAGAAAACCAATTTTGCAAAGTTTACCCGGAGAAGTACTGCCTCCATACTGACGTTATGGGTGGAGGTAACAACTTAATGATAATATAAATATGTACCTTACACATTCTCGTTACCGCTAATCCCTGTAATTATACAGAGTATCCATAATACCTGTGAGATCGAGAAATAGTACAAAATACGAACTTTTATATATATACACACCGGCACAATTAGCGGAACAGAAAAAAAAGTGAGACTATGAGATAATAACGCATATATTTGACGAAAAATGTAATTAGACACAAAATAACAAATTGATTAACATTTTTTAACAATGAATTTGAATAGTCTTCGTTATTTTTTATTGAAAAATAAAGAAATTTGAAATAAGTGAAATTTTTAGATGATTATGAACCATCACAAAAAAAAAAAAAGTAAGCATTAAATGATTTTACAATAAAATTAAAGCAAAATTAATAACGAGTGTTTCCTCCTCTTGCTTTGATTACGGATTCCATTCGTCTGGGCATGCTACAGATTATGTTATCGATGATTTCTTGAGGCAACCGCTCCCACTCCTCAAGTAATGCGTTTCCAAGTTCATTCAGATTGTTGGGGGGTGGCATTCTGGATTTAACCCTTCTTTTTAGCAAGTCCCAGACATGTTCTATCGGATTCATATCGGGGGAATTTGCTGGCCACTGCATCACCGGTATACCTACGTGGCTCAGATATGCCTGTACCGATTGTGCACTATGAGCACGAGCATTATCTTGCATTAGAATAAAGTCGCCACCAATAAATGGGGCAATGGTACAACATGTTCTTCTAAAATATCTCTGATGTATCAATCTGCTGTCATGGTCCCTCCTGTGACCATCACTAACTCCGTGCGAGCTCCCAAACATATCCCTCCCCAAACCATAATCGAGCCACCCCCATAAGCCACTGTGTGTTCAAAATTAGACTGTATGTGGCGTTCTCCTTTGCGTCTCCATATTCGCTGTCTCCCATCGATCTGTTTTAAAAGAACTCTGCACTCATCAGTAAAGAGAACCTGCTGCCATTCGTTCAAATCCCAATGACGATGTTCTCCCAATGATGATGTGTTCCGCTAATTGTGCCGGTGTGTATATATATACTGTATGTTAGGTTTCTAGATACCTGTCTAATATTAATAATTACAGGCGCATGAAACCTTACATACCTGTTTCAGAGAGATTGACGCAATGTTTGGTATTTTCATACTTCGGCAAGGGTAGATCTAAGTACTTCCTTTGGACACAATGCACAAACGGAGTTCGCATCTAGAGTAACATATACCATATACTTAGCCCTGATGAAATAAGAGACCTCAACCCAGCACAAATCCTGCAGTTTATAGCAGCTGTGGGGTTTGGTGGTGACCTCTAGCACCCCTATATCCATAGGATCGAATGCGGTCCGAGTTATATAATACTAGCTGCTACCCCGGGGTTTCACCCACGTAGTTCCCGTTTCCGTAAGAATACAGGAATAAAATATAATTACTTGCTGATAATGTAGACTTCCATTGGTGAAAGAATTTTTAAAATTGGTTTAGTGGTTTAGGCGTGAAAGCGCCTTCACTTTCGCATGTATAATTAATGATCAAACGAACTTACCCTTACGTGAAGTTCGATCACAATTATGTGAACAGCTTCATTCGACGCGACTTTACGTTTTTACATATTGTAGGTGCGTTTCCAAGCACTAGCCTTACACACGGTATTTTTATTTAATTTTTGTCACAACTTCCGGTGCAAACGGAAGTCGGACAAAAAGTCACTTTTTTTTTTTTTTTTTTTTTTTATTACTTCCGTCCGCCGTTTCTTTATGGCTGCACCGGCGAATATCTCTCATTTTGTTTAGAGTTAGCTATTTATTGCCATAGATTCACAATTTTTTTTTTTTTTTTTTTTTTTTGGTATGTGGGATAATATTTAATTTAAGGGGAGGGTGTGAGTAAATCGCGTCGAATGAAGCTGTTCACATAATTGTGATCGAACTTCACGTAAGGGTAAGTTCGTTTGATCATTAATTATGTTTCACAGCTTCATTCTTTGCGATTTTACGTTTTTACATATTGTAGGATGTTTAAAGTAAGAAAGAAAAAATGTGAAACTATTCCTGTTCATTTATACTAATCTAGCATAAAACGGAAATCACATAAAGTAAAATTCATTAGATATTATTATATTATAATTTTAATGCTTATTATTAGAATTAACTAGAATCGACCTTGCAAAATCATTAGAATCATCATTTATTTCTCTATTATAAAATCTGGCAAAAAACATGTGAGTTTTGGGACCAACCTGCAGTTTTTCTAATCATATCGAGACTAACTCCCAAACTGTTATTATAGCTTTTTTTTTTTTTTTTTTGAAGCGTGTCTACTACTATGAGCACTAAATATACTGGTATCAATACCACTACTACTGAGTGTGTCTTTGATCCAGTGGCTGAGGCGTTGAGCTGACATCTTTGAATATGGCTTGCGGTAGCTTATAAATACGTAAGCATTGTTAGGTGAACGCAATAAACTAGTTTTATTTATGTAGGAAACCAAACTAGTAGCTGGGCAAATTTCAGGTTTTTCGATAAAAAAGGGTATTTTTAATATGGGCTCAGATGAATTTGGTCCGGAGGTTTTTTATGTGATCGGTAATTTTAATTGATATTTCTCTTTCTGAACACAATAGTATTACTTAATTTTATGAGCGAAAATGTCTGCACGCGATGAACTGTTACTAGAGCTAACAGGGTGAGAGTCTTTTTGGATAAGATCTAATTTAAGATTATTATGGGGCCACTTTTGTGCTAAAAAGTCCAATACGATTGAAGGATCCCACGGCCTCAACCTAAATATTCCTTTCATAAATCGCCTAATTCTATAGTCTTTAACAATATCAATTCCTAATATAACCGATAAGGCTGATTTATAAGCGTTTACTGTATTATACTTAGCACCCTTGTCAAATACCTCTGTTAAAAATTCTAACACAATAGGTACACTTGTATCTAAATGGCTATACTTATGATTTTTACAGTAAATCACCCAGGCTTTTATACAACCGTCATATTGCTTATAGGTATTTTCTGCCAATGAGGATAGTATTATTTCTATCGATCTCAGCGACAAGTATTGTAGAGATATGTAGAGTCTCGCGGCAACTAATGTTAGTGACAGATGCAGGTTGGTGACAGATCTGAAAGGCGATTTAAGTAAATTAGGATCAGGATCGAAATATAATACTGGAAAACTTACAAGCTTCATAAATATAGGGAACCATAGCTGTGATCGCCAGTGTGGCACGACTACAATGCCTTCGGCTCTGTCGGATATAATCTTTTGTAACATTTTTAGAACCATAGAAAATGGCGGAAATACGTAAAATTGTATATTTGCTCAAGAAATGGTAAATGCATCAACGGTCCATGCGTCTGGGTCGCTTTCCCATAAACAAAATATTTGGTATTTGAACGACTGGCAAATAAATCAACTTTTGGAATACCCAACTTTAATCTTATCTTATCTTTCTTTAAAATATCTTTAATTTCTTTATACGCATAATTTCCCAATTCCCATTTGGTGTCATTAAACCTCTTACGTGACAATAAATCTGCTTCGACATTTTCTTTTGTATTTATGTAAGATGCAAATATTACAATTTTACGATCCTCGCACCATTTCCATAAGTCTCTAGTTATGTTATTCAAATGGGGGTATTGTACACTTCCCATTCTATTGATACAAGAAATTGCCGTCATATTGTCTAGCAAAATTTCACAATTGCTATAGTCCCTGGCAAATAATTTGAGAGCGAAATAAGCCGCTTTTAACTCGAGTTCATTTATGTGTAAATATTTTTCATTGTCTTTCCAATACCCGTACGATTTTTGCTTATCACAGTAGGCACCCCAACCTGAGTTGGAGGCGTCGGAAAATATTTCGATCATGAATCGGTTGAATCTAAAAGGACAATAACCTGAATCAATTATCTTGATCCACCATCTTATATCTCTTTTGATATCGTAAGGTATACTAATTAACTGCTCATAATTAGAGTTATTTAACAATGACAAGTATTTATGACGTTCCAACAATTTTGTGTACATCCAAGAATATTGTATGGCCGGATAAGCGGATACCAAAAGGCCAATCAAACGAGCAAAATCTCTTAATTTGCATTTAAGTAATTTCAAAAATTTTATTAAATTGTCTTCGATTTTATATTTCTTTAATTCTGGTAATGTTAGGGTCATTTTATTAGAGTCAAATATAAATCCTAGGAAGCGGCATTGCTGTGATGGAGTCAAATGACTTTTTTCATAATTCAAAATAAAGCCTAAGTTTTTTAGTAATTTTGATTAATTTTGCTAAATTGATATTGTGGGTACATTCTTCATTTGAATCTGCTATAAACAAAATATCGTCCAGGTATTGTACAGTTATTATGCCAAGTGATCTTAAATATCTCATAACAGGTTTTAGTATTTTGCTAAATACAAAAGGAGCGGTACATAACCCAAATGGGAGACAATTAAACTCATAGAGACAGTCGTAATCAAAGCGCAAATATTTTCGTTGGCTTGCAACGATAGGGACTATATAAAAAAGCCTTTAAATCTATCGTTGCCATGTAACACTTCTTAGTAATAAGTTTAGAAGCGGTGCGATAGTCTTCCATTTTAAAATGAGTCGTTTTAACCAACTTATTTAATGATCTTAAATTAAGGATGAACCTTTTATCACCGTTAGGTTTTGATACCAAAAATATACTAGACAAGAATTCCCCATCTTCGTGATCACATCTAGATATTACACCGATTCTTAACAGCAAATCAATTGATTTTGTAAAATTAATATCGTCTGCCCTGGATCGAACACGAGCAGTCGGATTATTATTACGAAATGGCGTGGATGTAAATGGGATTGAGTAACCTTTTGTCCACAAGACAATAATTTGATCAGTCGTAACTTCTAACCATTTATTGGTGAAATGTCGGAGACGCCCGGCGTACTGTACCTCATGTTCAGCGTCTACTTGCGGCCTCTCCGCGGGGGCGGACTCCTGCGTGGCGGTGGTGAGCGCTCTCGGTCCCGGTCGCCTGGCGGCTCCTGGTCCAACGCTGTACTGCTGGCTGTGGCCTTCCTGCGTCCACTCTTCCTGGCGGGGGCTTGCGGTACGGAGCCCGATAGTTTAAATTATTCTTGTGCGTCATATTATTATTATTTTTATTTTTAATAAATTTATTTTTATCAAGCATCGGGTGTTTTTGAGTCATTTTTAACCCTTCTCCAGACTTTTGTATTATATAATTTTAGCAGATTTAATTTGTTCACTTAGGTTTTCACCGAACAAAAACTGGTTTCTATCAGTATTGATTAGCGTATCCTTTAGCTCCGGTTTCACCGCTGACAATACGAAGTTCCTTCTGGTCTTAATCCTGAAAATGCGAGTTACAAAGCAAACGGCAGGCGTCGCTAAGGGGCTTTAGTACCTTTTCCGTGGTTTCTTTAGCAATTAATAATTTGGTCGCTCGTGCTAGCTGCGATTGCAGTCCCTAACTGTTGTTGCTTCAGGAATAGAATTTGATCTCGTTTTATAATAAATTCAGTTAATGCCGTTTTGGCCTCCGGGTTGAGGGTAGGAGCAACCAAGAGATCACAATTAGCTGGTGCCAAATATTCCTGACAAATCTTTTCACGATTTTCTTTAGACAGCCCTTTAGATAATATTTCCTGCCATCTTGCTGCAATTTCCTTGTGGATATTTTTTTTTTTTATTTTTTTTTTTTTTCAGCAAGGCTTTTAATGATTTCTTATAAACAGAAAATGACGTGAAAGAGATAACCCCAGTTTTATTGGGTACTCGCATCACTGATAGGTATTACATGTTCATATAAGTAACAGAGACGACCCAGGTATGGAAGCTCGCATTACAAGAACAATTTTAATCGGAAAATATTTAGGTGACAGCAACGACTCAGATTTAGAAGTGCGCATCACATTCAACCGATAATTAAATACAATTTTTCTACTTACATAAGGAATCGTCTTCAGATGAAGAAACGATAACACGACGGCATGGTTTTGCCAATTTCTCCTCCAGTTTCCTAATTTTTCTTCTTATTTTGCTCCAAGTTCTTCCGTTTTCCACCCATCTTTTTAAAATTATTACACTTCACTTTGCTTGAGACGTGCGAAGGCTTTGACACGGAAACACAGAATGAGAGATATTCGCCGGTGCAGCCATAAAGAAACGGCGGACGGAAGTAATAAAAAAAAAAAAAAAAAAAAAAAAGTGACTTTTTGTCCGACTTCCGTTTGCACCGGAAGTTGTGACAAAAATTAAATAAAAATACCGTGTGTAAGGCTAGTGCTTGGAAACGCACCTACAATATGTAAAAACGTAAAATCGCAAAGAATGAAGCTGTGAAACATAATGTTAGTTAGGATGTATAAGCAGCAAAATGAAAGTAAAAAAGTCGTTAGTGTATTTTTGGGTAGCGGTAATCACTTATCATCAGGTACCTATTCTCCAGTACGTTCAGTCACATTATTTATAAAATAATACGTTTGTCAAACGTAAACGTTGAACCGTACCAATTGAATATTAAAAGTCTCTTGGAGTAACTATATAACCGAACTCAACCAATTACTTTTTATAATCGTAAGATAAGCAAAAATCCTAAAAGCTCGCAATCCAGACGGCATTAGGCCCTAATCACACACCCACAAAGCCTAGCCAAAGCCCCTCACATAAATAGAGGTACCAAGCCCTGTGTCTAAGTATAATAATTATCTCTATAAAGAAGATATTTTTTACAATCAAGGGTTTTCTTTTCAAGCAACACTTTTAGGTAAAACAAGCGTTTAATTTAGATAATGCTAATCGATAAGTGCTAGCTTAGAGGCCTCGCTTGCCCAGGGACACAGAGCCTCACTTTGAATTCTAAAGGCCAAAGTTCAAATTCAGGCATGCACCAGAGTTATATAATAACTAAAACAACTTTCATAACTTTTAATTTTGTTGTTCAATAATTAATCAATTAATATTATCTTAATATATATAAATTACGTGTCACGATGTTTGTCCGCGATGGACTCCTAAACTACTTAACCGATTTTAATCAAATTTGTACACCGTGTGCAGTTTGCTCCAATTTGAACGATAGGATAGCTCACATCTCAATTTATGATCGCAATATTATCATATGACAAAAAAGTTAGCCACAGCAACGCGTGGCCTGGTCAGCTAGTTAAATATATATTCTAAACTTGATATACCTCGCAATGTGTCTCATCCCTTAGCATTATATATCCAATTATAACAGATATAAGCTTCAAATTGCGTAGAAAACGCAGAGAGCAATTAGCATAGTAAGTGCCTGATGTAGCCCTGTTTGG
This sequence comes from Aplocera efformata, assembly GCA_921293045.1. Lineage (NCBI taxonomy): Eukaryota > Metazoa > Arthropoda > Insecta > Lepidoptera > Geometridae > Aplocera > Aplocera efformata. The sequence goes on along the minus strand of OV121050.1, from coordinate 11,998,857 downwards.
GTATTATGGCGGGTTACGGTCACTTTGTTTAAATCTTAAGTATTCAGCACTGTGTCGTAACGTAATGTATGCATACAGAAGGCTAGCTTCGTACAACGATTGATACAGTAATTACTTACTAATTACAGATCATGTAAATGATAAAACTCCACGGTGACTCTACGACACGCAATATATTTCATAAATACCTCAATACACTCAAACAAAAAGTATTATATTATATTGCATAATATATTGTAATAGACTATTTCACTGTGTTATATTGTAATTGACAGGTAGTGCGTTAAGCTGTCAACTCACTAGCAATGTTTATGTGTGGCTGAGGGTGTGTGTGGGTAAAAATTTTACATTAAAAATGTTTCAATCAGACATTTTTCACGAACGTGCGTCTCGGTTGGTTAAACAACTCGCAAGATAAGAGAGACGCCGACATCTGTTTATCTTCCAAACGTCAAAGTAGAAAAACAAGGTGTATTTAAATTACAAAAAACACCTTTCAATAGAAACCAAGAACAAATTAAAATACCGGCATTTTAAATTAGAAAACCAGAGGTACAGTTCGTACCAAAACAGAGATTATATTTTAAAAACGACTTCGTTCGCCTCAGTTTCTTGTTCTTAACGAGAATTCCGTACAACCGATACACGGTTTCGGTAGCAGCCTTGCCTTCGAAGCGAAGGCATCAGACCGAGGCGGATTCGATTCCCGACTGGGCCAGACTTTTTGAGATGAACGTAAAGTTCTTGGGTGTTTGTCTTCTGTGTTCGTCCATGCCACTTGCGACACATGGAGTCCTAGTACAGGGGTGTGAATGTAGTAATGATGGAGTGTTGTGAGGTCCGAAAGTTTGTAACTAACTTGAAACCTAAGTTGGGGAAGACCTAAGTTGTATTGCTATTGTCATGGACGAAGGTAACCACTTTTGTTAAATAAAAAAAGAGGATATAACAAAGAATAGTTTTGTCTTCTTTCCTGCGAGTGACGCGCCAACGCTGGTGTAATGTCTTGACGTTATATAAGAGAAGTGCTCAACATAATAATTAACTCTAAATATTTAAGCAAAAAGTGAAACATTTCAATGGATCCTTTGTGAAGCAGTGTACCGCTCTCCACTTAACTTTTTAGCCTCTCCTCATTGCCCAAAACAATTAGGTAAATTGTTTTCTCCCAGTCCAATGGAGTTCGTGGAAAAAACATTTTAGGGATTAATTGGCGCCCCTAACTTTCCCTTACCCTCCTAAAGTTACAAATGTTGGGTTGCTAGTTTAGCATTCGATCTACATAGATAAGGGTCTTCAATTTACAAATACTCGTGAAACAAGCCAAAGTAATCTTGTACGAAGGCATTCTTCAAGAGTAACGCAATAGGCGTTACTTCTGAACGTTCTCTTCTACGTTGCAGAAATTTCGACTTTACCATATATTGTCTCCAACAACAGTGATATGACTTAGATAACCGACCTACATATGAGAAAATCCAAGTCGGAATTTAACGGGGATGTCATTTCTAATGCGCTTATGATTTTACGGGCACCCACAGCTTTGCACCGGAACCCGCACTGCAAAGCGGCAGATTTCTAAACATAGCGGCAGTACTTCTCCGGACGAACTTGGCACAAGTTTTACTGCTACGTCTTTTTGTTCGTTTAACAACACCCAGGGGCACGTGTAGATACTCAAAGGGTATTCAACTACGGACCCGAGTGAGATGGACCACAAAATAGCTGATTTAAATATCCAAATAAATTGTTTGCTCTAAGATGTGAATGTTTTTCATGATACTTCTATGTACCACCTCGGATGTAAAAGTGTACTGCCAAAGTGGTCCCATAGAACCCCACAGAATGATCAATTAAAGAGAATCATCCGAATCGGGCAGAAATGAGAAATATCTTCCAAAAAAAAATTACATTATCGTTAATTACGATTATTCCTGAAATACAAAGCCGTTAGACCTTAGTAGAGTGGTTAAAAAACAAATTGAAATAAAGGAAACAAGATATAAAGTATTTTGATTTGGAAATAAAACGGATGGGACTTTAGTGACTCGCTTGAAATGTTTTGAGTGTTCGCGGAAATGTATTTCGCCGAGACAGAAAATTTATTTGTAACCAACGAAGGAGATTCACAAACTTTGTGGGACTTTCACAACTTTAATATTAGATCTATAAATTCAAACGACTCAGTTAAGCGATTATTTACCTGCATTTATTATAGTCTATATAGATTAAATAACGGAACTTTGTGATTAGCATGTGATAGCGAAACTCGGAAGCGTTCAATACAAACGCCTCTAAGTTGGATGGGTGACCGCATCCAACTACTGACTGAGCGGCGAGTTGCTTAACTAAAATGACATCCACCACGATAGGTATAGAATTTTACACAAAATTGTGGTGCAAAAAATATTTTAATCTGTATTCATTTCAATAAAACCAATACAATTGACCTTTGTGTCATCAGTTCTGCAACTGAAATATTAATATTATTTGTACATTAATTATATACTCATATAATAATATACTTATTACTACTTATTAAATAAGTACAATATATTATTATATTCTTCACAAAAGATTTCAATATAGCTGATAGTTAAAGTTTAAATAAAACTTTCGTTGTGAAAATTTTCATAATTGTAATAATTCATTGTTCTTAATGTGTAAATGGGACGGGAGTGCGTGGCTGCCGCATCCCGTTCACTCTCACTTGTCAACAGTAGTTGTCTCCTTTATTGTAAACATGAGTGCGTAGATTTTACGACACAGAATACAGATAGAGTCAGTTAGGCGTTTAAACAGTAATTTTGTTTTACGATCTCAACATTGTTGGCTACGCCATTAAAATTATCTTAAATGAGTCCAGTAAAGTTTGTTTGTTGACAGTTACAGATAATTTTGATAGGGTTGAAGATAAAACCCATTACAATCCTCCAATTTATTTGTAGATATAATTAGAAAATCTCTTTTGTCTTAATTAATGAAGATCTCATGGTTAAACTCGCCAGACAATTTTTTTATTGAGTATACTAAAGGGACAATCTGACAGCGCACCTAATTTTAAGTGGTTACTGCCGCCCATAAACAATAAAATTATGACTAATGTCTTCCGCTACTTATGAGAAGACCCAAGTCACATCGCATTGCGCCCGTCACTCTGAGAAATGCATGATACGCCTCAAGTGCCTGTAATTTCACCGGCACCCACACCCTTCTACCGGAACACAGCACCGCGAGTGCACCACTGCTGGGCGGTGGACTACCAGATGTGAGGGAGTACCTCTCCGGACGAACTTGGCACAAGTTCTACTGCTACTTTTTGTTGCTCCTTTAGCACCACCCAGGGGGTACGTATAGGGACTCGGACGCGAACAACATTTCCTTACGCAACCCAAGGAACGATCTTATGTGGCTACCACCGCCCATAAACAAAAACAATACAACTCACGTCTTCCTCTATTGAAGCATGAGGAGGCCCACGTCGCATCGCATTGCGTCCATCGCTCTGTAACTGCGAAGTAACGCCTCGAGTGCTTGTTATATCACCGGCACCCACACGTTCTACGTAATTTACACACATAAGTAAGCATATTGGTTCGCATATAACGTGTCACAGCTCCTTAGGCACAATGCAAATATAAATTAATATTATTTTAACGCCACTCATTCACTCATAGCATCACGCTTATAACCAGGACAGGGGCAGGCAGTCTTAAAAATGCCCACTTTTCACATTGTGGGTTGCACCATCGTGTGTATAATGTCCGTGATTTATCTTATTTTTAACAGACTTCAAAAAAGGAGGAGATTCTATGTTCAACTGTAAATATATATATTTTTATGTAAATATGTTCACCGATTTCTCCGTCATTTATCAACCTATTTGGAAAATCCTTTTTTATTTGAAGGGATATGGTTTCAGATTGGTCCCATAGAATTTTTATCAAAATAGGTTCAATAGTTTGGTTGTAAAATCAAAATAACTTGAAAAAAAAAATATTTTTCGATTTTTAAATCAGTTACTTGTACTAAGTATATTATATTTAAACATACCATAGAGTTTTTCAACAACATTTTGGTGTGCACCGTTTTGTAGTATCTAAAATTTTTAATCAAAATGTTGCCAACTATTACAAGTCGTTTAGGTTAGAAAAGACAATCTATCTGGCTAGCTGCCAGCCAACTTGTGGAACTATGACGTTAGGAACACGCGGAGCGAATATGTGGTAATCGGTGGAAAACTTTCCGAGCCAATGTTTGGATACAGTGTTTAACAGCATAATGAACTACATGTTGGAATGTTCAAAGTGATTGCTATCAAATATAGACTGTTTACTATAGGTGGTAATATCAAGCAGATTGTTAATATATTTTGAGGTATATTGGTATAATTGAAAGATTGGATGTTACAGTAAATATTGCTATAAGAGAAAAGAGATATCTCATTACCTTTTTATTAATAACGTAACCAATTATTATTTGAAGTGAAATAACTTAACAAGTATTTACTGTCATGGTTATGAACATTATTATTCGAGTTACAGAGATATTTACCGTGGTTTGTGAGTTTTGTTGACTCCCGATATTTCCCGACTCCGAATCTCTCTGTAACTCGGAAAATAGGATTATGTTTTTTTATTCTTTGTAAGTTACAGGACGATCTTAAGATACCTTCGCCCATATTAACAGTAATACGACTTAGGTCCTCCCCGACAGAAGTAAATCATTTCTAAATTCTAAGTAATAAACTTATTTTACTTTTGGATGTTTGACGTATATTTAAAAAATAGAGGAGGGTCTGAATTTGGCTGTATGTTTTTTCTTTGTTTTACAGAGAAGCTTTGATCTTCCACGGGCTCTCGCAATCCGGATTGGTATATGTCACATGATATTGAAGTTTTAGTTCTAAGTAGAACCAAACCAAAACCTAGAACCAAAACTACATGTACAATTAGCGAGGATAACGACATGCCGTTATCCTCGCTAATTTATGTACGTTAGTTTGAACAAGCGCTAAAGTTAGTTTTAAGATCACGTGATCTTGTAGCTACATATTTAATTAAAAACAATGACTTTCCAAATAATTTTTAGAATTCAAAGGAAACATAGATTTTTGACTTAAAAAATGATATTAAGCATTTTGTGCAGTACTTCAAATATTTAAAGCGTAAAACTTATTTCTGCGTATTTGGATTTAAACCACTGATCGTTATGATTCTTTCCAATAGACATCTAAGCTATACACATTTTCTAACAAATATACAGACGCAAAAGTCTGCAACTTATTGATGAAACTCAATCTTATTTATTCCATTAGATATTAAATCTTAAATACCGTTTGGACACTTCAAAATTTTGATTAAATGTCTCCATTTAACTGGCTCAATTCAAAACTCAGTTATATTATTGTATTATAAATAGAACCGTTTTATTTAATGACTCAGAACTGAACTGTCGGGGCAGGTGTAAGCTGTGAAATATCTGATGTCCGCAGTTTATGGTAATTATACGGCCCAACGCCTTTCTCAAACCAAAATAATCCTGTTGTTATCGAAGGATCTGTTATAATTGAACAAATCTTGGTGAATAATCATTGAATTTGATTTCAAGTATTGGGTGTGTGAATATGACTCCGCCCTTTCTCAACAGATGTCGTTTTTAGTATTGTTTACGTGTACTAATAAATGACCATACTTGTATTCGATAGTACTGAATGTCAGCTATCTAACGCATTTTATGATATTTGGTTGAAGTGTAAGCAACAATTGTTTTCACCTTTTCGAAAATGTCGGTTTTTATTCCAAATAAACGTCATTTGCGGGAAGTGTTATTACATTATTTTATTGCGAAGAAAACTGCAGCGGAAACTTATCGTTTGCTTGTGGAGATTTATGGTGAGCATGCTCCGTCTAATACAACTTGCAAGGAATGGTTTCGACGATTTCAAAATAACGATTTTAGTACTGAGGATAAAGAACATGGAAAACCACCAAAAAAATTTGAAGATGCTGAATTGGAAGCATTATTGGCGGATGATTCTTGCCAAACTCAATCAGAATTAGCTGCAGCATTAAATGTTGATCGTTCAACTGTTGCAAAGCGTTTACAAATGATGGGAATGATTCAAAAAGCCGGTTACTGGGTTCCACATGATTTAAAAGAAAGAGACATGGAACGTCGGAAAACCATTTGTGAAATGCTGCTTCAAAGACAGCAAAGAAAAGGATTTTTGCATCGGATAGTCACAGGAGACGAAAAATAGATACACTACGAAAATCCTAAACGCAAAAAAGCTTGGGTGAAACCAGGCGAACCAGGCCCATCACAGCCAAAAATAAATATTCACTGTGCCAAGGTCATGCTCTGTATTTGGTGGGATCAGAAAGGTATTGTATATTATGAGTTGCTCAAACCCTCTGAAACTATTAATGGAGAAGTTTACCGACGACAACTAATGCGTTTGAAGCGAGCCATAGAAGAAAAACGACCAGAATGGGTGAATAGACATAACAAATTAGTTCTTCAGCATGACAATGCCAAACCGCATACCGCAGAAGTCGTAAAAAGATATTTAGAGGGACAGGACTGGGAAGTGTTACCCCACCCGCCATATTCACCAGACATAGCTCCTTCGGATTACCACCTATTCCGGACGATGCAGACAGACCTTACTGGAGAAAAGTTTACTTCATGTGAAGGTATCAAAATTTGGATTGACAACTGGATAAGCTCAAAAGACCAGGACTTCTTCCAGCAAGGAATACGAAAACTACCTGAACGATGGGCGAAGGTTGTAGCTGCAGATGGAGCATACTTTCAATAATTTTTTTTTTTTAATTTTGTAAGCGAACAAATGTGTTTTATTTTGACAAAAAGGGGCGGAGTCATATTCACACACCAATATATTTTTGAAACAACCGATTTTGAAAACAAATTTGGTTTAAAAATCTCTTATTAATGAAGAAAGTGAATGAGAAGAGTCGAAGATCGGGATCAGTGGCTCTTACTTGGAGAAGTCTTTGTCCAACAGTGGATCAATAAAGGTCATGATGATGATGATTAATTAATAAAGGATTGCAGTCAAATTTGTGTCGTGTAAAAATAACGATTACACACTCATACCTCATGGGAATCCCTTTTTCGTGCACCACATGGATAAACGCACTCTTTAGCTGCTGTATTTCGGCGGGAGGGTGTGGGTGTCGGTAAAATTGTAGGCACACGAAACATTACATCTCCGTCTCAAAGTGATGTGCCCCAGCCGGGAATCGAACCCGGGATCCAGCTTCGAAGGCAGGGCTACTAGCAATTAATCTATGGAGCCATTTACAAAGTTATTATACCTATTGCCGTTTTATCACCCAATAAACAATTAATTATCGGCCGGATTTTCTCGAAATGTTACGGAAGTTAACATTAAGTAAGTTTGGAAGACATTCCCAGTGTTGATTGGTTGCGAGTAAGAACAGAAAATAATTCTGCGCTCTCGCCAAGTGTAATTGGAACAAAAAGTGTCCTATTTCCTTTTCCGGGTATAATTACATCTGCTGGCGGTGACAGAGGGAAACCACAGACCTAAAGTGTTTCGCTACGCTTACATGACAAAATAAAAATAATAATTATTAAAACCATCAAATTTGTTTCATTCGAGAACTCAAAAAATATTTTTTGTATTCACGAGAGATTTGGAGGGCACATTTAGATATCTGTCCCAGTTTTGCTGGTCGATAAGCCATGTCAGAGGCCTTCGGGTGGCTTGAAAACTGACAGAGTTGGCTATTGACTCATGCAGATAAAATAAACATTTATATTTACAACCGAGCTTCGCTCGTTTTATCTGGTATAATAGATTTTTCAAGTAACAGTAGATTACCAATCATGTATCACAAAAATTGACGAGATAACGCTGTATTCAAATATCAGTAAAAAACGTTTTTTTTTTTTTGTAAAAATATGCGATTTTACAAGAACTACAATTCCGGCTTCGTGGCTTAGCTGGCAGTAGCCCTGCCTTCGAAGCGAGGGGTCCCGGGTTCGATTCCCGGCCGGGGCACACATTGTGTGGTGAGCATAAAGTATTCATCTTTAAATTACTATTTGAGTATAAATTTTTTATTGTTAGAAAGGGTTATTGACTAATATATTAAACATAAAAACGCTTGAGTGGCTAGGCTAATTGAGAAATTCTTCTTTTTGTAAAAGTGGTAACAAATATTAATTATCTCTGCTTCAATAAACGACAAAGCTGTTGATTCAGATAAAAAAGGATTTGTGATTTGAAGTTTCTTACAGCCTTTTCTTTCTCATTTAATTTTATTTATTTTAATCTCTTTTTATTGTATTTAGTCGACATAAATAATGAAAGCGTATTTAAAAAAAAATCTTATGTTCTTTTATAGCTGTCAAGTAAATGAAAAGAGGAAGGCAGAACAAACTAGTTACTTCCGGAAACTTATTTCGCCATTAACTACTCAACGCGATAGACAAGGACTAATTGAATTGACCCACTGCCGAAACCCACCGATCACTGATTTAGGAAGCCAAATAAACAAACACACACCACACTATTTATTAAAACTCTGAAAACAGGTAATTTAGGTTTCGTTAATAATTTAGTAGGCTAGTAAAATGTTCGTACTAAACATAGTAATAAGAACGCATGTTCTTGTAGGTACACATTCATCTAAAAAAGTGACGTTTCCAAATATTTTTTTAGAATTGAACAGAAATAAAGTATTTTGACTTTGAATTACATTTACAAAAGATCAACTCAACTTTTAACGGTGAGAAATAAATAACCAGTTAATATTCACACAATCTTTATTGTTTCCAATACATAACACAATATTTTTGAGAATATTTAATGGCAAAGCAAACTTTAATATTATTCCGATAAAAATTGGTTACTTAACGACGTATATACACTTAACCATAGGATGTACTTATAAATGTGGTTGTTTTATGTATCCCATATCAATACATATCACCATGTATATTTTTATGGTACCTGTCTGTGATTTTATGTCTTTTCCGCATTCACTCACTCGTAGTTCTGCGTAAATGTTAGGTGTGAAATATTTTTACAAGGGTATCAGTAACACGCTAACTATCGCTTAAGGCTACTTTCTCTACATAAGAAACAACTACTTTAATATTGTACTAAGAATTTTGAATTATTTGAGTCATTATCACTCAAAAATCAGCTGTCTGTTGCAATTCAAGATACTTTAATAGTTAATTTGTTTATTCTATGATTCACGAGGCACCTATATAAATGATACGAAAAATAACACAGTTGAGTTTGAGTGTTTGCGAATAAAGGTTAAGGAAAAGTGTCCTTCCTGAAGAATATCACACCATTTCGCAGCATCCCCAAATCTTAGGAGAAAAATATCAGATGATTTGTCTGAGTCTTTTCTCCGAAATATCTGAGCTCTAACGACAGTATAAATTCGTTTCATTCAGCGAGCGCTCGTCTTCACGGAACCGCCAATTTATGGTTTTGTTCCGTTGATTTGTGGAGATTAGGAGATGAAATACATTTTACTTACTGAAAAAGCGAAGTTAAAATGAGAATATTCAGGTAAATATTTGAGAATATTCAGGTAAATATTTGAATATTTGAATAGGTATCGATTTCTTCTTAAGTTCAAATCCTTGACATCTTTGACCATGAATAAAACTCACACAACACTAAGTGTATTCAATTGATTTCATGAGAAACTTTCCACCCACTTAGCAAACAAAGACACAAAGGGGAGAAAATATAGGAGTTATAATACTACAAAAACGAACCTAGAACCAAAACTTGGAAAAACATTCATTTATTTCACTTTGAATAAAATGACATAGCCTACAGATATACATTGCCAGTAAAAAAAAAACTCTTACAACATAAGTAAGTACAAGATAAATTATGAAATACAATTTAATATCAATACAATTTGAATTTCACAGACGTAAACTATCAAATAAGACTAGTTAAAACGTGAAAACTATCTGTAATTTTACATTATTATTTGTGTGTCTAAGGAGCTCCTGTGAGCTTTATATACTCACAAGTATGTTTACATGTATGTGTCAAATTTGACGTAACCAAACGATACTTGAGATCTAAATTAATAAATCAGTTTGAGATTAAATTAAAGCTATAAAAATTAATCATTGTAGGTTTAGATAATATTTTTCGCACAACTCGTGAACATTTTATGAACGCAGAACAAAATTATTTCAAGCTTTTTACGCTAAAGATTCAATATGGCACCAGTCACGTAAGACCCTTCAAACTCCTGAATCAATAATCTATTACGAGGCTGGCTAGTTTCTGGTACATAGCGCGATCCATATATTGGAGTGTCCTGATAACAGAATAGGGCACCATAATGGGACATTAATGGTGAGTTTACGCGTCACGTGTCTGGTTTACGTCTTCGGACCGAGTTATGTCTGGTCTCCGCCATACTTATCTAGTTTTACTACATGCTATTAGGAGTACGATATTCAATTATCATTTTACTACATGCCTACGTAATAGCGTTCACTTGTATTTCATGTGGCCTGGCATTTCATGTGGCCTGGCATTTCTACCTTATGCGCCGTAGCCACTGAGTTCCATTTCCACGACTAATATTTGAGTACCGATTTTAGCGAACTAAGGGCTGAATTGAACTGAGGCTGGTGGGCCCTCGCCCATAACAATCATCACACGGGACGGGGATGATACGTTTCATGCGCATGTGATTTCACCGGCACCCACACCCTTCCACCGGAGTATTTGTATTTGGTCGTTAATATAAGTTATAGGTTTGAAAAAGCGCTAAAATTAATAATATAAGAAATCGTGAAATCGTAGGAACAACCAACATTCCCAAGCATGTTTTTAAGATTTCAATAAAAATTATTATTTTTAACTTAAGAACGTTACTACGAGTATAACAAAAATATATAATAGTATACTAAGTATTAAGTAAATTGGTTTCCATAGATACAAAGTGCTTAGTTTAGGCCATATTCTATGTTTCTAATTCTAATTTAGCTATTTCACTTTAAACTATTCCTTTCAGCGATTTCCAAATGAGGCCATATCTTGGTCTACCTACATTATTTAATCCTTATAAAACAGAGTTTTCCGTTTCTCTTCCGCAAGGTTGTTGCGGCGCCGGTTTTGGCGAAAGGCAAATCAAGATCAGATGACGCGTTCAGTCTACAACTGGTTTAAAAATACTTCCGGTTTTTTAAACAAAGCAAAAAAGGAAAAAGTTTTTCTACTTTTCTTATAGAAGAAAATTTCCTTGAATTTGTAAGCCCGAGCTTTGCGAGAGACATTGAATACTTTGGTATTTCTAAAGTTAACTAATCATTTCAGGAGTTTTACATTAAAAATACATAACGGTTTTACTAATCTGCACACAATCATCATGTTTAAACAAGATGATTATGTGCCTCTTGGTACTAATGTACCACTTAGCATTAATTGTTATAATTTCGTATGAAAATGACGCCCGAAATCTTATGATTAGATCCAATATCTAAATTAACTATACTATTCATATCGCACTTTTGTAAAGATAATATAGTCTAGACTAATATTATAAATAACATTGTCAAAATTTATTTCTAAAATAGTATTGTTATCTTTTAAAATATCCCACGTACCTCATATGATAAAATTGCAGTAAAAACTTTTCGTTTTTATCTACTAGATCATTTTCGTGACTGAGAGTCGTTTGAAAATATAAATGTTGAATTATTATACAAGTACTTAAATGAAATAGCAAAATGCAGCTATCATTACTTACTCCAAGCTATGTTTAGCCACTTACTCATGTTTAGCAAATGGGCGAAACATTTCACGGTAGCGCATTCCCATTAAATGCAACAATACTGCAACAAACTATATTTTTAAATTATATTCATAAGTTCAAACAGACGTAAACTACGTGTTACTTTATATTTCTATAGAAGTACTGCCACCACACCTGTGATCGTGAAGTAGTCCATTTTCATTTTAGTATTTCGGGTTTAAGTTGTGGGTGCCGGTGAAGTTACAGGCCCATGAGAAGTTCTATGTTAGTGTAACGGACGTAATGACTTGCTATTGGAACTTCCTGTTGTAGTCTTAGAGAACCTAAGTTGTATTGCTATCTACATAGACCTATATACGATAGACACGCAATTAAAACAGAATCTCTATCATAGCACAACTGTGCGTTACGTATCTGGCAGCAAAGTTCTTATAATTAATATTAGTATTACCTGTGATAATGTCGAATCAGTCAAATATCAAATATTGTCTTCCATAAATTGACGATTTTTCACCGCTAAATGAACAAGTTGCAGCGCATGCCTTGCAAATCCGTACGGAATTTTTCAGTACTGAATTTCACGTCTACTAACTTAGCAAATAGTCTGTACAGAGCTATCGACTTAATATCTTATTCCGCCATCTCGGTCCGTCACATTCGCTGATAGTCGACAAATTGGGGAATCAAGACAGAAAAACATCTGTAGAGTTCACTAACTGAAATTAGCACGGTTTAGTCCCATTGTTATTATAATTGTTATTATTAATATAATACTCAACCAAAATTTCTACTTTCAACTATGGTTTAAATAAATCAGTAAAATCATCAGTTAAATCCTCATTTAAATACGAATTGACAGGTCCAAGAGTTAATGAAAACGTTTCATTATCATTAATTGAGTATTATGTAAATGAAGTTTGAAATTAAGTGCATTTATCTATCGGAATCGGTAATTTAGTAGTTTCATAGAATTGCCCATTATAGCCCACACAAAGGTAATCCCGGGTGGTGCGGAACAAACAAGCAATTTAAAAACGTATATAAAGATCGTTCACTTTTACTGTAGTCATGAGTAGTTACGGAAAAAACACAATTCTGAGGAAAATTCTAATCTTGCATTATTTATTCCTTATATCTCAGATATTGTCCGGCCACGCCAAAATTTATTCGAACAAGTAAAGAATTGTACGTTCCACAGGAGCTGCAGTGGTACAAATGTTTTACTAAGCTTAGTTATATTATCTAAAATTACAGTTTTTTTTTGTGTGAATTCGTGACGGAACGAGCTGAGGGCCCACCTGATGGTAAGTGGCGACCCTCGCCCATGACAACAGTAATGCGCGCGACTCAGTATGAGATCCAAATCTTTACTGAGTCGCATTCATCCTGCTGCGTCCATCACCCGAGACGGGGATACCCTTCCACCGGAACACAGTAATGCAACCACTACTGCTTGACGGCAGATTCCAGATGTGGTGGCAGTACCTCTCCGGACGAACTTGGCACAAGTTCTACTGCTACTTTTGGTTGCTCCTTTAGCACCACCCAGGGGGTACGTGTAGGGAATCAAAGGGTTTACACCTACGGACGCGAGCAACTGGACCCCCCAAAGTTCATTCAGTTCAGTTCAGTTCATTTACAGTTTTTAGCTAATATTATTTGTAAGTAAGTGTTCCATCTACATCAAATAACTCGTTTCGAATATTATTTCAAATTTGAACACAGACTTACACATGTGAGAAACTAAATAGAAACTTAGTTCAATGGAACTCAAACAAAGCACGAATCCGTAGTTGTTCCAACTTCATTTTGTGGTAAGTACTTACCTGAAAGGTGGGATAATCAAATGGAACTCGCAGTGTTTCAGTGTTTCACAGTACTCACCACATTTCACGTTGGCAGATTGTTGGTTGAATGACTACCTAATAACGTTTAGAAAAGTCTGTTGGCTGGTGGGGTCCCTACTGTCCCGTAGAATATGCGGTTTGGATGCAATAAAGTTGGTTTATAACACTAATATTTATAAAGGTAAAAGTTTGTATGTATGTGTGTGTAATTTGGATGAAATAATTATAGTACCACGACAGCTAATATCCTGGATTGTCCCGAAAGATCCCGGGTATGACCGCAGGGTGCAGCTAAGAATTAAAAGTTTGAATACCTTTGCTCAGTGATATGGGTATATTATATTGTTACTATTGGATGTGAGCCGAACATATTCATACTTGAATATACAATAGATCATATACTAGTACCACAAAAATTGACGAGATGGCGCTGTTTTAAATTTTTTGCATAGTTAATTATAAAAAACATGAAAAACTATAAAATTAAATATAAACTATAAAATTATAAAATTTTGCGTATTTAGAAAAAATGCAATTATACAGATAAACTTAAAGAACCCTATCTAAACACAAAATTTCATCCAAATCGTTACCAACGATGTTTCAAAGTCAAAGTCAAACTCATTTATTCCTTTAGATCTCAAGTATCATTTGGACAATTCAATCCAACGTTTCCGAGATACGTGAAATAAATACATAAAAATTGCTTGTTTAAAATAATAAGATATATATTTAAATTAGGCAGATTTGTGTACAAAGTCAAACAGAAAAATCTGTTTTCCCATTAAATTCTTAACTAATATTATATAATAATTAGAAACGTCTCTTTTATTTAAATAAATAATCACCTAGGCGCATCATAGGATCACTCGTTATTAATAACTTAACCCCTCAAACCCTCTCTGACCCCCATGGGGAACAACAAGCAAGCTTTGGTAACTTTGTGCCTGTTCTGATTATATCCGGCCATTACAGGGACCTTGATATATTGTTAAACTACACGCAGAAATCCCTGATGCGAATCTTAGAGGAACTAAGGCTATGTCATAATGGACCGTGACTACGTGATCATCGCTAATTCTCGCAACTACGGCTCACGATATCGAGATCAAACATTTTTGGGCACCTAGTTACCCACGTCAGTAGCCGAGTACCCTTTGAGACCCTGCACGGACGCCCCACATATGGCACAAAATAAAAGTAAAAGGTGTTAGGGATCATATTACTCACGTCCGTAGGTGAATAGCCTTTAGAGTATCTACACGTAACCCATTTGTGCTGCAAATTTAGCAACTAAAAGAAGCATTGATTGATTGATTGAAAATTCTTTATTGCACTTATACATAGTACATAGTACATAGGCGAACTTAATGCTAATTAGCATTTTTTTCCAGTCAACCTTTGCGTAGCATGGAGATACATGTGGTAGTGCTTAAAAACAACAATTAAGGGAGATACCTAAATAACAAAAAAAAATCTTACATAAGTAATAAATATATTAGATATGTATATACTAAAATACATAAATACATTACATAGATAGCATTACTTGTGCCAATTTCGTACGGAGAGTCACATCTGGTAATCTGGTAAATATGTTCGTCCGGAGAGGTACTGCCACCACACCTGGAATCTGCCGCCAAGCAGTAGTGCTCGCATTACTGTGTTGACTATCTAGCCATACTTGGATTGGGGAGGACCTAACTCATATTCCTGTTGTCGGGCGGCGGTACATACTTAATGTCAGATGAGCCTTCAGCTCAACCCAAAACCTATAGAAAAGCGGCTTATTCCCAGACATCCAAAATTAATTGTCATCACAAAAAACGTTAATTCAAATTATTATAAGATTTTATTTCTCACCACACCACAAACAGAAACTATTGATATGTTTTGACATAGAAACAAAACTGCGAAAAAAATTTATGAGGTGTTTGTATGTAAAGAAAACAGATATGTTGAAAATATAATTTCTATTCTAAATTATTAACATTAAAAAGTGGGAAGACGTCGCTCACTGTAACAAAAATTGTAAAAAAAATTCACGTAATAACGATATAGTAGGCATTAGCCGAAAGCATTTATCAGACTCATAAATATGTTTAAATTCGTCGTTATTCAACTTTCAGTCCCTTCAGGATAAAATATTGTAACATTAACAAAATTTTACAACAAATCTGGGTAAATCACACTTTTAATTAAGTTTAAATTAAACTGGATAATATCCTTTGACCATTACGCTCCGAAGCCAGCTAACGAGCATTCACAAGTTATAAATATCGAGTAATTAAATAAAGTCAGCACCTAAAATCAAATTAATACTAATTGATAGCTTCTACAAGTTTTGACATTAATTAATGAGAATGGATGATATTTGGTTACTTTTGAGATGAGTTTACAATGCAGGGCAAGGCAATTAATTAATTTAATCACGCTGCGTAGCACATAATTAAATGCTGTATAAGGAATGCTCGGTAGAAATTGTTCGTATACTTTTTCTCATTTGAGTGGTGAACATGAAGTCTGTTCTCGGGTCTTGGGTGTTTGTCCATGCCATCTGCGACACAGGGAATCTTAGTGCAGAGGTATGAGTGTGTAAACGTTTATTTACAAATTGAATTGAATTGAATTAAAAACAAAAACATATACCTCGTAGCTAGCACCAATATAATGGCGATTACATACTTTATCTTTAATTCAATAGCGCTGGAACGCTAACTTTGATTTTAAGCATTTGATTTTGGTCATATGACCGTTCGCTTCATAGCGAGAATAAAAACAATTTTCATATCCCAGGGCGTCGTATTCATTGAATTATAAGTCAGTTATCATATCAGGGTTGTCTCACGGACCACTGGCTGTGTGTTCGCAGTTCATTTCACAGATAAACAAGTTTACGATTATTTCTGTACCTTTAACTAGAAATAACACTCTGATATGGTGGCACTCGATCCAGGAGATGGCGAATGGGGAGAGAGCTGGTCAAATAAAAAATATTCATGGACATAGATTGCATAGCCACGAAAGAAACCAGAATCAAGACAGGCTTACAAATTGCAATAGACTCTAGACACCGCAGACATCGCTGGACCAGTGCTGCCAACAAGTCATTTTCCGGTACTTCCAAGAGTTGACCTAGCTGGAGTAACTTGGCGTGAAACGTGTTAATAAACACCCCTAGGTGGAACGTCAGTACAGGCCCATCCACCCACACACAGAATTAGAATTAGATGGTATAAAAAATTCTCACACTTTAATAATTCCCTTATTATCATGGCTCATCTAGATGTCTTCTTAGCCTAATATCTCCCATATAATTAAAAATAACGTGTTAAAATTGAATGGAATAATAAAAAGGAATTCATAAAGATAGAGAAGAACTGGCACCCGCATGCCGAGATCACAGCCGTAGTGGCCACCGGTGATATGGAAACAATAGCTGAATAATTAATGAATTCCTGACTGTCTTTATGAGAGACCGTCGCTTTGTATTCAGAGGATGGTTTGAATAATAGTGAATAGTTAAGTCTTTGATACACATAAAATTGATAAGAACTGCAAATATAGCGGTCTGTATCATTTGCTACGTACGAGAATATATCTAGAGTGGTTCGCGACAGTATCGCTGCATTGTGCATACATCGAATGCTTTGTAAGATGAGATAAAACCTTTTTATTAAACAGCACGACGTTGGTTTGAACCTACGTTACTTCATAATGCATGAAATCTAATTTAGCGTAACTCTAAGCAGCAAGCAAAGTTCATGGTCTGTGCAGCTTAAACCTTGGCGAATAAAGGTGCACTACTTATAACTTTTACTTTAATAACTAATCACTAATTCAACTAAAGCAAAGGAGTCTTCTCAAGGGTGTCATTGTAAAAAGATTAATATTGCTAAGTATCTGTCTAGATTTAGTGCAAGCGGGAAAGTAATAACATGGTCACCATGCTTTTAAGCGGTAACCGACAAGTATTAAACTCGTGCAAAGTATTCACACAACACTCATAGAATATACAAGAAGGTCGTTAGTATTGTAGTGAGAGCCAAGACTCGAAGCGCTGTCAAACGAGAAATGGGTCATTACACGTGCATCAGAGCTCATGTGCTACTTTCGAAGCGCTCATTGAGGTGCGGAAGTCAGCTTCACTTCAGTTCAGGTACACAGGTATCTGAACCGCGTTATTATGCACTAACTGATGCAAAACATTTTTTCCTGTCTTCATTCACAATTTGACACAGTTTCAAGTTTCTTACTTTTCTAAGCTAAAAGATAAGGACATGGAGGACTTGAGTGGATTGAAAACTCCGACACTAGAATAGGCCACATTAAAAAAAGGGAGACTATCAAGGTCAATTGTCACCTGCCATTCTGTCTTTTATGCAAGCTAACTACTAACTTTGGTCCGCGGCTTAGCTCGCCTTAAAGAAGATTTTTAAACTATAATATAATTAATTTAAATACATGAAAGGTATATCAAGTCAAAATACAATACTTTATATATATTGAATTCTTAAATAAATACAGGAAAAGGTAAAAATAAAAAATAAAATAATTGTGCCATTTTCGAATTTTTACACACACTACAATTGAATTTTACATAACAAATTTCAATAACAATACGAGGCTTGCATTTCGAATTAGAACCTAACAAGCTAAGTATTACATTAAAATAATCGGATGAAAATATTCTTCAAGCAACGTGTCTCCGGAGAACAAAAAAGCAATGCGTACTGACCCAGATATGGCTCTTATAATATAGAGGCCTTTTTCCTCAATTAAATGAAAACGTTTCAGGAAAATCCGAGGAATGCTTTCGACGCGGCAGCCTATTGAATGCCATCACATTTTTGTTAGAGAATATACCGACTGGCTTGACAGTTGGTAGTAGCTTTGCCTTATTCGCTGTAGGTTTGATTCCCATCCAGGACAAGCATGTGCGTGATAGTAGATGTTTATATCAAACTTTCAGTGGGCGACTCAGAAGAACTCAATTTTACCTTGTCCTCACCGAGATCGGTATAGCATTTGATTAAAAAGTACTTGTACAGCTCTACAGTGATTGGATGCTCAGTGAACGGAAGTAATAAATTAATTTCCTATGGGAGTTACATCTTTTTTCCTGTCTTAAGTTTATTCAAATGTCTCGTGATTAATTGCAGGCTCCGATGTTAATGGCTATGCAAATTAGAGTTGTTCTCATTTTTATGTGGTTCCGTAGAGTTTTACTGATTCAAATGTTGATGGTTTCCGTGTTGAAAGACTGGTCTTATGTTTGGTGGTACCTCTGCCTTCTGCGCTTGTGCGCGACGTGGCTTCGATTCCCACCCAAGACCGTTACCCGTGACGACCATAAATGTTTGTTCTGTTTGGGTATTCATATGTATTTTAAGTAAATCATTCCAACCAATAGTATTATATAAATATTGTAGTTATTAGTAATCTAGTTTATATAGGTCAAACTTCGCTTAGTTTGGGACTAGATGACGCTGTATGAAATAATAAAAATATATGAACTGTTTTTTTTATATTTTACGATTACTGCCACGCAATTTTGCAAACACAACTACAATTTTTTGAGAAACTGCTAAATTAATTTTTAACGAAATGGTCTGATCGATATTTAAAGTCCGGAATTGCTAAACTAATTTACATGTAATTACGGCATTAAGGTTTATAATAGAAAACCGTTGCAAGTTCCAAATGATCTTAAAGAATGTCTAAATTAAGCAAATCTTCAGTTATGTGTCAAAAACTTAAGTATCGTTTGCCCAAGTCCCAATCAATACTTCATTAAAAAATGACGTTTGCGATAATTAATAAAAAGTTCAACAAAAAAGGTTCTTTGATTTTGACTTTGGACATCATGCCAAATTACAGTCAATTTTCATTACTTAACTGCCATAAGTTAAGATTACGCCTGTTCCTCTACACATTAAACACGTTAATATATTTAAAAATAACCTTAAATGTTATTTGTTTGAGAACCAAAAAGAGCAAGAAAGTCAAGTAAACGACACAAGCATCTTATAGGCAGCAAATAGAATGGTACATTTACATTTAATAATATCATTGTTTTTTTATTATAATCTAATTATATATCAATCCTGTTGACTTCCTTACTGTACACTTTTTATATATATATATTTTCTTTTATTTTTATATTACGATATATTATTATTTTTTCGTTACGTTTAATGTGTTATATATAGGTAGTATTTAGTTTCGTCCTCGTTCCGTGTCCACCACTGAAACGGCTCTGACGGAAGACCAGCGTTGATTGCCAGTCAATCAACATTATGCTGAGTCAGGGTCCTTTTTGTGTCTGCTAGGTTAAGTTTTTGTATTTTTTTTTTCTCTTTATTTTTTTTTCTTGTTTTTTTATCTATAATTATTGTGCTGTCTAATTGTAAGCCTAGTGACACAAATAAAATATTTTTCTTTCTTTCTTTCTTTCTTTCTTTCATTACACCTGTGTCCAAGGGTACCCCCTGACAGCTCGTACACGCACGAATGAATTTGTACGTGTTGACGTTCCAAAAAATAATTGGTATTGTACATTTCGCGGTTCTTTTTAAATATAGAACTCATAATTTTGTTTGGCAGAATAAAGATTAGTCTTTGAACGAGTGGTGCGCTAACTTGATTGAGTTTTGAAGTATTATTAAAGAACATTAGGGGGGAACACTTTACCTATTCCTGGCTTAAAAAAGTAGCAGTAGAACTTCTACCAAATTCGATGATAGAACTACTACCCCATACTACTAATCTGCCGCTAAGCAGTGGTGAACTCGGGTTGCAGTGTTCCGGTAACGGCTACTTAAGACGTAACACCCCTTCTCAGAGTGATGGGCGCTTTATGGGCGGGTTTAACTACTTAACATCAGGTGACTTTAGTCGTTAAAAATATATTATATAAATTACTGGTAAAAAAACTTTTTAATAATAACCTTTTTTCGTGTGTTCCTCAGCAAGTCCGCCATCTTGGATGGATCCGCTATATTGGAATTAGAATGACGTCACATAGCTAATCACGCATTGTGTTATGCATGCAATATAAGCGTGTATACCAAATTTCAGCTCAGTCGGTTAAAGATAACTGATTTTAAATTCAGTTGCAAGATTTCACCCGAACTAACATATATACATTGCAAGTTAAATAAAAGCTTGTAAAAAAATGCTTGTTTAGGTCGAGTTAAAACACATCGCCACTGGTTTTAAAAACCCAAATTATATTTTGGTTTGAACGAGTACGCAGCGAGTATTTTCCCCATTTCGCGGTACCCAGAAGCAAAAACTAGCGCAAAAACGCTAAAAATATACGTTTTCGCACCGAAGAGATACTCCCACGGTAATTAATGCTTGCATATTATACTTAAGGATTTTACATTTGTGGCTGACGAACTAGGAAGACCTTTTTTCTTTTCTCCGGATTTTTCGTGAAAATGTCATACGAGTACCACCATACCATTGAATTTGTGAAGATTCTGCTCCTTATTTCTTTTAATCATATTTATGCCGACTTTCAAAAGATCAAGCTTTCAATTCTTAGTAAAGATATTTTCACAGTACGATTTATCTCTGAACCTGTTTTGATGATGCATTCAACCAACTTCTAGAGGAGATTATCATTATTTTTTTAATGTTTCTTACCTCTATGTTTTTGTGTTGTTAATTCTCCTGCATTTATCAACCGATTAGGAAAATTCTTTGTTTGTTTTAAAGTATTTACTTTTGTAGATCTCGTAGAATTTTTATCAAAATCGGTTTCAGGTTTTAAATGTTTCACTAATTGAAAGCTACATTGTCAGTGATTATATAGGCTATATTTCATTCCCTTATTCCCACGGGAACGGAAACTACGCGGTTGAAAACGCGGGGTGCACTAGTATTCTAATATAACAAAGCTATAGGTTCGAATAGTTTCCAGACCCAACAACTCGCCCACCTGTGGGGCAGTCTCCAAGTAAGGATAAAAAGGAAAAGTGGTTCGCCATTTACACGTATACAATTACATTTCAAATTGGACCTAAACCACGACTTAAAGTGGAACAAAAACAACGAAACACTACCCAATACACACAAACTACCAAAACTACTCAAAGGTGAAACGACACGAGATCTCAAACTAAGTAGGAATAGCCAGAGCATTATACTTAAACGAACGGAATTTCTGATATGAATATGTTGGTGCTTCTCGGAAGCATACTTGAAAGGCTTTAACTGATACATAATAATAATAATAATAATTTTATTTCGAGAAACAAGGACCTAAAATTTTACCAGAGATGAATTTTTAAGTTCTTGTTAAGATTTAATCTATAGTCCATAATAGTAACACATATTACATGCAATAGCTACAAAAATAAAACGCTTACGTGGCAATGTGGAATCAAACTTCGATCACAGTAGCGTAAAGATTCGCTTCCAAAATCTTCTTTTCCTCCCCTTAGCCAAACAAGTTAATTAATTAACCAAATAAGGTTGAGGAATTGCGGACTTCAGTAATCAGTTCCAGTAAACCCCGAGTTTATAAGCTCAGTAGTTTAGTAGGAAAGTAATTCAACTTGTCGCTAACTCAGCGGGTAAGCTATTCTATAGAATACTGATTATTGGGTTACTTACAGAGAGAACGAGGCATGTAGGTATATTGTCTGCCAGTTTCATTGGCCCCGGATATTTATACGTTTATTTAACTGGCCTCACAGCTCAGTTGGTATCAGTTCTGCATTCTACGATGGAGGTCGTGGGTTCGAGTAACCAGGATAAACATTTTTGTGACAATTATAACACTCGTAGGTGTTTGTTCTGTGTTGGCCCATCTGATGTTAAGAGGTCATCGCCGCCCATAGACAACAATAACACGACTTATGTCACCCGACGGAAGTATGCGAAGACCCGTGTTGCATCGCGTTGCGGCCGTCACCCGAGACGGGAATGTAACGTCTCGTGCGCCTGTGATTTCACCGGCACCCACATCCTTCCACCGGCACACATTGATGCGTGTGCACCGCTGCTTGGCGGCGGATAACCAGGTCCGGTGGCAGTACTACTCCGGATGAACTTGGCTCCGGATGAAGTTCGAATACTACTTGCTTCTTGCGCAAGTAGGATTTATAGGGTTTTTTAGTGATTTCGTGGGGATTCTCAGGGTACTCACCTACGGACGCGAGCAACACGGGCCTCCAAAAATTGCTATTTTGGAGCCAGATGGCACTGTGTGAAATGCCATGGATGTTTACTATAATATATAGAAGGAACTAAGAGATTCTCACTCAGTTTTCATAGTTATTGCCTACATGTTTTGGTTCTCAATTTAATAAATTGAGATGATTCAAAAATGAAGTGTGTTGTAAGTTACCGTGAAAAAGGAAAATTTCGTAAAAATATTTTGATAATATACGTAACGAATTATTTTTGCAGTGGTTCCCAATTATATCGTTACGGCAGACTTGCTAAGATCATTATTTCTAATAACTCCGACAAAATTCCAACCTCATTAAAGATAATAATAGGCTACTTACAATATACATAAATAATGTAGCCAAGCCGAAGTAACTTTAAGTAATTTATAATAACACTTCTAATACGATGAAATATGCCAGTGCAGGTCAACCGGACGCATACTTGAGCACAGATATAATAATACTATACTACTTGACAGTTTTATAAAAGAGTACCTTGAATAAAGCTATATTAATAATTATAGTTCTTTTTGATGTATTCAATGTTGACATCTTGTTTTCCTGTTGTTAATTCCAAATTGAATCATACGCGTGTTACCTTTGACCTACATCATTCGCTAACTCTATGCGACAGTCTACAGGTACGAGAGCATCATTGAACTCACGACCTTTCTACGCGCCACCAGGGTTTATAGTTCACTGACAATATCGCCTGTCAATTCAATACTGAGATAACGCGTAATAGGTTATTTGATATGCCGAAAGAAAGGCCAACCATTGATTTTTGTATTACATCCAACCGATATTGGTTCATATTTTTTATGTGAAAATCTTATTTACGCCTCTGACATCATTAGGTGCGTAGGCGGAATGGATTTTATCAATACGCCAAAATAATTCAAATAAGCTATTATTTCATAATTCTCAATCTATCGTAAATTTATAATCGATTCTCTTGTTTCAGATGAAAATGATGAAATTCACGCCATGGCCAAGGAGTTCGAAGATGGCATGAAACCTCTATTACCATGCGCGGTTGCTGGTGGTCCGCCGTGCTCCTCGTCATCATCGCGCACCAGACCGAGATGAGGCACTCAGAAGACTTGCACTACTCTAGTTTCCTCGACGTGAGAAGACCGAGGCATCACCACAGACACAAGCACAAAGATATCGACGTATCATACGAATACTTCGCAGACAGACCGCCAGAATTCTTCCCCCAGAACTTTGTAGACACCCTTGATCTTCCTCCGGTTAAGGATTTAAAAGACGATTGGATGGCGAATGACCAAGTCGGGGAGCTTAAGGATAAGAAGTACCCGCACTGGCCGATCAAGAGAGAGGCCGTTATCGAAGGTGATCTCGTGATAGGGGGTCTGATGATGGTTCACGAAAGGTCTGACAACATGACGTGCGGGCCGGTGATGCCGCAAGGAGGGGTCCAGGCGCTGGAGACCATGCTGTATACCCTGGATATCATCAATAATGAGCTGAAGCTGATACCCGGAGTCTCTCTCGGGGCACATATCCTGGACGACTGTGATAAGGACACGTATGGATTGGAAATGGCTGTGGATTTTATCAAAGGTATGTAACTATCAATGGTATGTGGATTATATCAAAGGTCACAGGAGCTCCTTGAGACATAGCATGCACACAGATATGCCAAATTACAGTCAGTTTTATATTTTAGCTAACCTTATTTGATAAATTTACGTCTGTTCCAACGCTGTATTGAAACGATAGATCAATATGAGGCTAGACCTTAATAAAAAACGATTTCCTGTTTAAGGCGGATTACCTTGATTTCGGAATACAATTTGTGGACACAACTTTTAAAATCCTCTTACAGGGTAAATCTACAATAACATTACAGAGCAACAAAAGTAACTTTAACAAATTACAAAACGAAATATCTTTCTCCTCTGATGCAGAGCCGGCAATGATTAACATTTATTTGGATAACTGATTGCAATCCTCGCTATTTCATTTAAAGCAAGAAATTGCAAAGTACTTGGCAACACCGAAACATTTTCTCGAAAGCGCTTAAAATTTAAGCTTTGTGATTAACTGAAATAGAGATTTGAGTGATTTTTCTCATTTTTTTTCTGGAGCATTTTTCTCTGGTTGTTTTATAACATTTCCTCTCGTGCAGGTTTTGCAAAGTTCTCGTGTAGGGAAGCATTGCTCTATAAAGAAACGAAGACGAAACACACTTTTAATTAAAGTTTATACGAAGGAAAATCGTAGCATTTCCTGGACAAAAGTTTATCACCGGAGGTGAGCCAGAGACGCGTCTTACCACTTTATTAAATTAAAAAAGCTTTTTTTTATTTACAAATTGAGTATTTCACTTAACGTATTGCCACAAATTGAACTTTAATGCCAACGCTTCCGATATCCGAAACATTTGGATGAATGATAAATATGGGACCTGTACTTCCATTTTTTTTACTTATGACTGGATATATATATATGCTTTTAAAAGTTCATCAATAAACTAAAAAATATACATGTAACTTGGTAATATTATTTAAACGCACTTGTTAATGAATATATATATTGTAGAGTTGTGGGTGTTACCCCTGTACACTAATTCCTGTGTCGCATTAGGCATGTAATTCGCAAAGTTATTTTTCATGAAATTTTTTATTTAACGACATCTTAGAAAAATAAGCGTTTAAAATTTAATTTATATGTTAATTCATTATGATTTTATTAATTTTATTATTAGATATTATAATTTAAAAAAAAATTGTTTGACACTTTACATTCATGGTAGAAATACGAGTTATATTACATTTTACTATATTATATTATACTATACTTTGACATTATATTATTTATTATTTGTGCTGCTTTGTAAAATGTACGTAATAAATACATATGGCAACACCCGTTGAATGTGTACTATTGCTTACCTACAAGTGTATTGTAATATACTATTTTATTATTGTATTGACTTGTCTAAGTGCATTCATAATGTCAAAAGATAAATTAATTAATGAATTAAATGACACACATAATTACACAATGCAATAACCCAGGACCAGAGAACTAACATCATGCTTACAAGTTTGCCTGACCGTTCGCTTCACAATCGTCTGAAACATTGTTTCTCCGCAGGTTCAATCAGCAACATCGATGACGCGGAGTATCTCTGCAACGCGTCAGCGCGCGCGCTACGGAAGGTAATTTCCGGTGTGGTGGGGGCGGCGTCATCCGTCACTTCCGTTCAAGTCGCCAACCTGCTGCGCCTGTTTAGGATACCACAGGTACGGAGTAGTTTTCTAAATTGTCTGTCCTCTATTCCCGGTTTCCAATAACTGAGGTTTATAACGAATAGCTTCGTCCTTTAGCTATCGAATGGTCTTATTAAATATTGAATTTAGGTTATAGATATGTAGCTGCAGCATCAAACTGTATCCCCGATTTTGTTATCATCATTTTTCGAATTGCTTCTCACTACGGACATTCATTAAAAGACGTATTTACGTCAAAATGTTCTTGTTAATCAAAATAGTAAAAATTTTGGAACAATTCTTCGGATGTGAATATAGGCCTTTTTATTCGCAGGTGTCGTTCTTCTCGACGTCCCCAGAGCTGTCGAACAAGGCTCGCTTCGAGTACTTCACGCGCACCATCCCCTCGGACCTGCACCAGGTGCGCGCCATGGTGGAGATCGTGAAACGGCTCGGCTGGAAGTACGTCTCCATCATCTACGAGGAGTCCAGCTATGGGATCAAGGTCCGTGACTCCTCACATATCAAGATTTTTTTATCTTTTCTGTAGATTTAGGAAATCTGAAGGATCTACAAGATTGTTTGGAACCACGTGCGCATGTCATTTGACAGATGACTATCAAATTGTAAATCAAGATTAAAACGTGTGTCGGGTTAGCTAATAAATCTATACAAATAAAATTGAAGTGGCTGTTTGTAATGACAAAATAACAGCTTTTTACTAAATGCATTTTATGGTAACCTCTGTAAGTCTGTCTTTCTGTTTTATCTGGCTAATCTTGGGTAAACTGTTTCCCCCCGGCAACACATTGGAGATCCCTGGTGCAGAGGTGCTGTGCTAGAGGATTATCGGTATCTTGACCTCTCCCAACATGCTAGATTCCTGTTTATTCGTTGATCATATTACCAAATATTTCTACAGTTTCACCTCTAACTCGAAACGATATAATGCGATAGGACGTCATCCAATATCAGATAGCATAGATGGAGTAAAGCGCAGTGTCTCGATCCAATAAATTTCCAGCCTTGATACTACTTATCAAGGTTCAATTTGTGCCTGAATTTGATACTTATACATCGTGAATGTGATCATTTCAGGAGCTATAATTGGCATTAGGTGTGCGGTCGCCATGTTTGATTTTAGTAGCCATTTTGATTCTGATGTTTCTATTTTCGTACCTGAACGCTTTATAAAAATTTGTTGCTGATATTTTAATGATACATAGAAAATAAGACAGTTAGCTTAGTAAGTAGTTACCCTATCTTCCAAGCGAGCGGTCCCGAGTTCGACTCCCGGCGGGAACAAATTATGTTTTATGAGCATAACGTTTCTTCTCGGGTGTCAAAGTCAAAGTTTCTATTTTTCCATGTCACCTTCGACACAGGTAACGCTAGTACAGGGGTATGAATGTATAACCGTTATATATAAAAATATATGGGCTTTGTCTAAGTATAACGAGCGGAGTCACAATTTTACATGTCATCTTGCTTGCTTACTCCTTCTAAATGACATTTGGGCCTAAATCTAATTTATCTATTTTTCAGTTAAAAATATTGTATGTAAGCGACTTTTTTGTTTCTGAATGAAGTTAAGTAGTTTTATACCCAAATAAATAACTCTGTTCTAAAAATCGAAATGTTTCATAAATCGCTTGTTTTACAAAAATCGCGACATCCAATAATGCGCTTCGTGGAATACTTGCAGGATAGCGGTCGGCAAACATTTCATAAAACAGATAGGAAGCAATAAGATCTACAACTTGAACATCCTCGTTAGCCATGAGCGAGTTATTAGACGCTTAGTAAAGTATTTCAATATAATTTCTGTAGAACCGTGCAATTACTTTAAACTTCCCGCAAACTCACTGAGCGCTCAAATTTCTTTGTAGACCCTTTAAGTTTTATCCTAATTAATATTATTCAAGCTATTTTTATGTTTATTGCCTATTCAATTAAGGGCCGTGGTACATCATTCAATTTTAAGGGGAAAGCGCTCAGGAGCTTTAGTGAGCCAGAAATTATTACAGCGAGATTTTTGTGTTGATAAATTCATGAAGGGAATTTGAGTAGCTAAAAAATTAATAAGGTTTTTGGAATTCCCGGCTAAAAAAGAATACGAGTATGATTGACGTATCTGTTGTAAATTTCTTTCTGACCTTACAACTCAATGTTTCGATGTTATACCAGCGTTTTTAATTGACTTCAATAAAAGGATGAGGATCTTAATTTGGTTGTATGCTTTTTTGTATTTTGTCACGCATGACCTGTTTATACTTTTAATTATAAAAAGGTCTTCACATATGTATGTATTCCAGGCATTCGAAGAGCTGGAGGCGCTGCTGGCTCGGAACGGCATCTGCATCGCGGTGAAGGAGAAACTGGTCAAAGACTCAGGAGTGGCAGACGAGAGGGCATACGACGACATCGTGCAGAAGTTGCTCACCAAGCCAAGAGCTAGAGGTAATTCTGTTTATAACACTGTTTGTGTTTCACTTTAGTTGTGAGAGTCGCTATGTTTAGCATACTTATTTAATGAGTTTCTTGCATACATGTTGATTACATGGTGGTTACAGCGATGGCATGGTAAGACTATTCATTTTCTTAAATAGATGTATCCAGTCCTAAGTTTAACAATTGGACCTAAGTAAAGTAATTGCTCGTATAACTCGTCTTTGCAGTAAAAATAAATTTTTCATCAGTTGCATTTCCCCAAAACAGAATACCATACGACATAATTGAGTGAAAATAGTGTGAGAGCTGTTTCCCGCCAAAAACCTCACTCCCCAAACACTCGCCAAATTCGTAGCTCTAAAACAGAGCCGTTGTAAAAGTGACAATCCAATCCCACTAATCAAATATCCGAAACACCAATCTGCGTGCCAATGGCGACGCGTAGTGGCGTGCTAAACGGCAATCAATGTTATCGCCGATCCAATTTCTGTAACCACTTCGGCGAAAAATTGTTTCGAGAGCAGCTGCGTATCGGCCGCACCAGCCCACTTTGTCACTGTGTCGGCGACTGATAATAATAACCGAATTTTCCTTTTGAAGGCGTTTTGATAATGGCGCCCATTGTTGGATGTGGTCACGTTGGACTCCCGTATGTTGTTTCGGGAGGGAAAACGTTGGCTTTGCTTCTCCATAACCATGATTAAAATGACAAATACTTTTACAGAAAGATTTTTTCTTTTTGTTATAAAATCTATACTTATTAATATTATAAAGCTGCAGTGTTTGTTTGTTTGTTTGAACGCGCTAATCTCTGGAACTACTGGTCCGATTTGAATGATTATTTCAGTGTTGGGTAGACCATTTATCGAGAAAGGCTATATAGGATTTTTTTTTTTTTCAAAATTAGGGATCCGTAATAAAATTTCTATTTTGTAACACAAGATGTAAAATCGAAAACCTATTTTTGAGTGCGGTGCATAAACTATTGACAATAGAACAAAATAATGTACTACGGGTTTGTAGATCTCATTAAGACCTACAAAAAAAACCGCAAGAACATATATCTATAATAGCTATCATAGTTTAATCACAATAACCGATTTTGTGTTCAACGCGGGTGAAACCGTGGGGCACAGCTAGTTATACATAATCTTACAGTCACTTTTTTGCATTCATATGATTGGCATGAAAGAATGATATTCAATGTCATTTTACTTGTCAACCAATATCATTTTACTTGATGGATCTTGTATGGTTTAATTTTTTTGGTATAAAATAGAGGCT
Source organism: Aplocera efformata (assembly GCA_921293045.1). Classification (NCBI taxonomy): domain Eukaryota; kingdom Metazoa; phylum Arthropoda; class Insecta; order Lepidoptera; family Geometridae; genus Aplocera; species Aplocera efformata. The sequence goes on along the minus strand of OV121050.1, from coordinate 11,969,044 downwards.
TCTGTTCTTCCCCGTGTAGGTGAAAACTGTTTAGTATTAAGTATTAATAAGTACTTTCAGTTTAGTAACTAAAAGTAGCAGTAGAACTTAAGCCAACTTGTGCCTTAAAATCACGCCATTTCTCTAATAGTGAAAGCAGAGGTCGGGCCTCGTTCGACAAGTTTAATATACCATTAAGCACACCATTTCACTTAGATACGATAAATTGGCGTTTTATCGTCATGAAGACTAAACGTGTGTGTGGCATTGGCAAATCTATTTGACTTTGCATATAAAAGGTGACCCCTGAATCGTTTTCTTGATCCCAAAGCTATCAAAAGTCGCATACGCCATTATGCAAACCATTACAAAGGTGACGGTCATTTAAATTTGTTTTACGATGCCATTTGCTGATCCAATAGAGATTTCCATTAAATTGCAGAAATTGGATCACGGGAATATTTTGAGTTACAAGTATTAAATGCAAGATTCTGTAGGTGGCGTCGATTCTAATACTAAACTTCTATTCTAATATGCAAACGTTTGTCTGTATGTATGTTTGTTGCTCTTTCACGCTATTGACTTTTTAGCCGCGGGTAACACGGCAGGGCGCTACTATATAATACTATATACTATTATAATATTATAATTGCGCTAGTTTGTCGATAAAGTCAAGTAAGTTTTTTTAGTGACTTGCAAAACACAACTTCTGGCATTTTCTCATTTCTTGTCGACTTAATAATATGTAATAACATTTATAATAACACACAATTTAGCACGTATACGTGTACGTGGATTCATCAACAATGCTACAGAATATTTATAACGGTATTGTGCCACTGAATGGAAGCAGGCTGGCATCGTGCCAACAGCCACTCCATCTTGCATCAACGATGCCGACATCCGATATCCGACGATTGAAATCAATAGGTCTTAACTGTTGTCTTCCCTATAGTTTATTTGTTTATTCTTTACCTAAGGTAATTAATACTTGGTAATGTACATTGTAACAATGTATTGTTACAACAGTAATAAAAGTACAATATTACCTATACAAAACAACATAGTGTACTATGTACAACAGCAATACGACTTAGGTCCTCCCCGACCAAAGTATGAGAAGACCCGAGTCGCACCCCGTTGCGTCCGTCACCCAGGGGATGTGATTTCACCCTTCCACCGGAACATAGCAATGCACCACTGCTTGGCGGCAGATCACCTGGTGTGGAGGAAGTAATTCTGCGGGCAAACTTTGCACAAGTTCTACTGCTACTTTTTGTTGCGTACGTTTAGGGTACGTGTAGGGACTCTGACTCTGTATTCTTGGACTCTGTATTTACCTACAGACGCGAGTAAACGGCCGACTAAAACCCCCGAAACCCTGCCGCACCCTAGTGTTCAAAATTTCATAGGTTACCAACAACATACCCTCGGTTCATTCACACGATACACGAGTACGTAACCACAAAGGTATGATTGAAATAAATATAAAATAAAACAATATAAAATATGAAATAAATATAACAATATAAAATATGCACAATTTAGCACTGAAAATTTGCTTTAGCATTGAAAATTAATTATAGTTTGCAAACTGCATACGGCTCAGTATTCCGTGAGCCGTCGTCGAGTGAAGAGATAGTTTGCCTTGTTACAACTCGTATGAGAATTTGGCGACGTAGATTTCATTGAAAAATTCCCTGCCTTTTTTAGCTAACGGAAGGAGCTGATGCCCCATCTTAAGTGTGACTTCCGCCCATAAACAACAGCAGTCTCCGCTTCTCCTCACCGGAGGAAGAGAAAACCCAAGTCGCATCGGGTAGCGTCCATTAGTTTCAAACGGGGATGTAAAACCTCTTGCAGCCTGTAATTTCACCATCACCCACGACTTTAGCACCAGTTTTATTCCAACTTTGGGATGTTCCTTTTGCAACACCTGAGGACTTGGACACGAGCAATATATATATACAAATATATTATATTTATTCGTGATTATTATGTGAGAAATAATAACAGTGATGGCTTTATTATTATTAACAGAGATCGGCCACATTATAAAACATATTGCTCCATTAACTGATCCTTTGTGATTGGGGTACGAATGAGATAAATACTGATTTGTGGATTTGAAATGGCACACAAAGGATTTCCTGCGAAATTATTTTTCACTGTTTGTTTTAACCAGCCTTTAAAAACATGTGAAACAATTTTATGCCGGCTACCTATAAACTGCCCTCACCTACTAACGGCTACGTGGCTTAGTAGAAGAATAGATAAACATACAAGAATTGAAGTAATAAATTAATATGTAACTTCTGTAAACCAGCATCACAGACAGACGCTTAGTAAGTGGGTTCTCTCTTTGTGTTTTTGCCAAATAAGTTTCCATTTTATCACAATCTTGACGTTCCTTAAAATTGTTTCTTTAAATAAATTATGTAACATTTTGTTCCTATTTTATCTTCGGACCTAGTACCTAAGTAGATTTAATTTAGATAGCAAAGATTTAAAAGATCAAAGTAATGCTCAGACAGCAAAATCAAGTTTATTGAAACGAACGAGAAATATTTTATAATAACGAAAAAATATAATATATTTTTAGAAAAAGCGTGGGAACGTGGTGGCTTAGGGGCATAGACGCCGTCTTTCAATCTGGAGGTTGCTGGTTTAAACCCACCCGTGCACCAATGAGTTTTTTCACATGAAAATTTTATGTACGCAATACCACGTTTTCGAAACGGTGAAGGAAAACATCGTGAGGAAACCGGCATGTCTTAGAACCACAAGTTCGAAGACATGTGACATCTACCAATCCGGATTGGGCTCCCGTGGTAGATCAAAGCCCATTCCCTCTCAATTATCCAGAGTATGCCGGTGTCCCTACAGTGGGAACATTAAAGGCTGGAACGGTTAGAAAAAGCTTGAAGGTAGGAATAAGCCGAACATGTTTCGAAATATTTCTTTCGGGAAAATAATTACTCGTATAAATAATAATAGAATATAATATATAATAGGAGAGATGGTTAATTGAAGCTTTGACGGCTCCATAGCCTTCATTGTCGTTACTCTGCTTTTGAAGCAAGGTGTACCGGTTTCGATTTCTGGCCGCGGGAAACTCATTGGTACAAGTCCGGGTTTGGATAAGCGACCTTCACATTGAAAGTTAGCGTCTGTACCCCTGGGCCACCACGCTCTCCCACGGAGGATTGTTAACCCACAGCAAATTCTGATTATTTCACTTTATAAGGCGTGAACCGTTCGTTTGATCCTGGACATGGAGCAATAATCTTCCAATTTTGAAGCTGAACAATAAAACATCTGAATTGGCTATACAAATCCCACTTTGAGTGTACAAAGGTGAAGATAAAAGGGAATCTATTGGCTGTCTTCGTTAGATAAGCCGGGCTCCAGATAGGCGGTAAGCCGATGAGCGGCCAATCTCGGGGATTAAGCTGTATTTGGATTGTTCCTTTGTTTTATTAAAGTTTAGTTCGGTTACATGATTCTAGTGAAAGCGTTTATGCTTCTTTACATGCTTTGAGGTTCACTATTCAGCTGAATGCTTTTTTGTGTCTGTTACGCCATTTAATAAACCAATTTGGATGATTCTCTTTACTTTAGCAGTACTTCTAATTTGAGTTGTTCCTTTTATACACCTACGGGGGCGAGCAACATGGACGCCGAATAAATTTCTATAAGGCTACGTAATAATCGTATGAAACTGATGGTTTTGATGATGTAATTAATCGCGAAGTGTTAACGTAGTTTTTTTCTTCGTCAGGTGCGATTATCTTCGGCTCCGATCAAGAAGTGGCAGGCGTGATGCGAGCTGCTGAAAGAGGTAACGCCACCAGCCTGTTCAACTGGATCGGTTCCGACGGCTGGAGCGCCAGGTCTCTGGTCTCCGAAGGAAATGAACGCGCAGTGGAAGGAACCATCAGCGTTCAACCCCAAGCCAATGACGTGAAAGGCTTCAAAGAGTATTTTCTGGGACTAAATGTGAAAAATAATAGGAGGAACCCTTGGTTCGTTGGTGAGTTGTTTCTTCTACACATAAGTTGTTTTGGCTTTTGGTTAATTTATAGATTTCTTCAAGATACGGCTGAGGAATGCCACCAGCTCGACTGGACCGGTTGTAGGTTACAAAGATCTTCGAAGTATCTTGTCGGATATAGACGCTAAGTTCCACGAAAAGTTGTTCAAATCCTGCCATGCCTGCCAAAATAAAGATTCTTGTCACTAAATGGTCACCCATCCAACTTCTGACCGGGCTTTTGCTTAACTTAGATGATCTGTAAAGAACAGCTAAGCAAGTAACGCCATTAACGCTTCAGTATATTATTCCTTGGTAATCAGACACCCTGGACCAGATTTATACCCACGAAAATTACCATATAGTAGCAAGCTAGCATTTTGTCTAAGGATATTGATGCTAGGATACCATTTAACTTTTCTAGTACCTTCTTTCACGAACAAATGCTTTTTCAATATTACTTTTACTCGTTCTTAACGTTACCGCCCTTGGGGGTATAAATTCCGCTTTCGATTCTCTGAACTGCTGAACAGGGTAATCTGAGGGTCAGCTCGGCACTGTGTTGACCCCGGGGAGCAATCACCACCTTTGCGTATCCGAGCACAGCACAAACATGCGGCTTTAATTAACAAGTAATTTAATTAAAAATATACCCCGAACAGAATTAATCTTAGCAAAACAGACTACGATACGATTTCCGATCTAATGTGAACGAACCTACGGTGAAATTAATGAGTATGAACTCATTTATTTCACGTACGTTCACGTTCTGTTAGATCATTCTTGGATACTCCAAGAATGATCCTACTGTTTGGATGGACTATAGATTTAAGCATAAGTATAAGCAACATTTATCAAAATACCTTCAAAGTATTCAGCTGATCTACAGATCCCCTACAGGGTTTGTAAGTAGATAGAAGGTAGGCGATCTTTTTACCTTCGCCCATAACAACAGCAATGCAATGCAATGCAATGTAAGTCCTCCCCGGCCGAAGTATGAGTGGACCCAAGTCGCACCCCGTTGCGCCCGTGACCCGAGGCGGGCATTTTATGTCTCTGCGCATGTAATTTCACGGGCTCCTATATCCTTTCACCGGGACACAGCAATGCAAGTGCACCGCTGCTTGGCAGCAGATTACCAAGTGTGGCAGTACTTCACATACGGTGAAATCACAGATGCATGACACGTAACATCCCCGTTTCGGGTGACGCACGCAACGTGATGCGACTTGGGTCGGAGAGGACCTAAGTCGTACCTCTATTATATGCGGAATTGGGCAACTCAACAGGTGGGCCTTCAGATCGTTTCGTTTTTTTATTACATTGCGTATAAAAAAAATTAAGTCATAAGACCAAATACTGACCGCCAAACTTACTAAACATCTCTTTTTAGTTGGAAAATGTAGTTATAACGCTAACACTAGTTGTAGCCCGAACGAAACAATTCCAATCTAAACTTGAAAATTAAATAAGTTTGAAAAGTTTCACAGCACTTTGCTTTTATGGAAATAGACACAGTTTTGCGAGTTCAAGTACACAGTTTCATAGTATTAATTATCTTTTAGCCATCCAAGCTTCAAGCACCTTTGCGTTTAAAAACTTTCACTAAAGAAGTAATTTTAATAAAGAAATAATAAAGTAATTTTCATAATTTCGTCATTTTTATAATCAAAAATATTTTATTTTTAGTTGAATTGATTAGAATACAATTTATTTTAATTGATTAGCAATCAACTTCATAACACAAAAAAAACTTGTCGCCGACATATTATTTTACATAAATTTAAACGTTTACATATTTATACCTCTGCACTAGGATTCCTTGTGTCGCAGATGGCATGTACAAACACAGAAACAATAAACAAACACCCAAGACCCATCCATTACTTAAGTACTTCAAGGATGGTATAATATGATATTTAAGGAGTGATTAATTATAATATGTAACCAAAATTCAAATTAAAAAGACGGTTATACTGAATAGATGACGAAGGGATTTAGAAGGCATCATCTTATAAATCTCACTTCGTCGTTACAAACAGGTTTTATCTTGATTTCTAGGATGGAATAACAAAAGTAAACCTTAATTTTTTGTGTACTCTCATATGAATAACCTTTTATTCTTCTTTATCATTCATATTACGTAAACGCCACTTTCTTACCTCACGGTTCCAAAATACTTAATATTTGATAGCTCTCCTGGTCCCCGGTGAGGAACAAAGTATTTAGCAAGACCTTATTTGAACACGCATAGTTGAAGCCTTCTTTATATTACAAAATACAAGTGAATGATTTAAAAAGTCTTATAAAACTGACTTCAATACTTTCATCACTTATTTTTTGCCCTGCCGTTTAAATAAAATACATCCAAATCGGTATACAACGGGCGAAGAATATAAAAAGAATTTTCAAAGTCGGTCGATAAATGATACAGCCGAATTGATAGTAGTGAATTGGAAGTCGGTTCAAAATACAAACAAACAATACAAACATCAACAAACAAATCGACTAGCTCATCAGGTGAAATACTAGTTTTACTTGATGAGATGATGACGTAAATTTTTTTATGTGCCGCAATTTTGTGCGGTGATCATTTTCAAGTCTCTTCCATTTTAAAACTGGCATGTCTTAATCTATAAGTGAGCCTATATCGCTAAGATCACGTACAAATGGAATTGCAACTTTATGAAACCTAGTTTCGCTCCGTCGACGAGCGGGTTTATTACTTCACAGTAAATTATCACTCCGCTTACACTGAGAGAAATCTTCAGCTAGCTTTACAGGCCAGTTCACCTACTGTTGTTAGATTGACGTCAATTTTTAATCAATAAAATGTATTGCGTTAACTACCGACCTAGATGTTTTAAGTGCAAGATTAGTAAGATTTTTGTTTCGTAGGTTTCAAATAAAAAAATTTCGCTGTCTGTTGCAATCGGTTTGCGTTTGATGGGTGAAAATTACCTGTAATTAGGTATATCAGTGCGAGCCGGATCCGCCGCCACAACAGCGGAAGCTCTTAAACGGCGCACATAATTATCGCTCGATGGAGGATATTTATCGGAGCCGTTTGGAGTAGAAACCTCAGGCGCTTAAGGACCCGAGTACATACAATCTTCAAGTACATATAGGAGCGCCTTAAAGAGACCAGAGGTAAAGCATTGCAATCCAGCGTGGTAATGCTGCCAGCATTTTGGGCACGCTAATATCAAGTGGCGGTAAAATATCAAGAATTTTTTTTTTACAAATGTTTTGTGTAATTTGGTTACTTTAAAATTATTAGGTATTTTTAATCAAAATACCTACAATTTTCAACTAAAACTTGTAACACTAGTCCACTGTTTAACAGATACCGTACAGTCAACAGATACAGCACCTGTAGAATCAGAAGGTAAAAGCATTTGTACAACTTTTAAACATTAATTTTAAAACTTAAGGACTAACAAGTGTTGTACGTTTTTTTATGAAGAGAGAACAAATTTTGAATTAACTAAAGTATACCATTTTTAACAACAGGACATGCACGTAGACTTCATTTACAATTAATCAAGTATCAATCAAGGAAAAAGAGAATTGATATTTATCGCGTCGACTGGTTCCAAATATAAATAGCTACTATAGATAGAATAAGTAGTAACAATAGCGGTGATAAGCGTATTACGCTTTACCTTTCCATGATAGTGTAACCCGCAAGGTGAAAAGTGGCCGTTTGAAGCTCTGTTTAACCCTTCAGGGAAATAGGCAGGAACTTATATAGGCAGTAATAGCCTTATTCTGTGAAAACTTGATAGATCTTCAATAGGTCTCGTTTAGTTTACTGAGAACTCCACCATCGGGAAACTTTTTACTGAGATGTTAGCCATGGAGAATATAGTGATCAGACACTTGGCAAAGTTGGGGACGGAGTTAATCCATCAATTTGGAAAAGTCCTTCGTAACGCTTATAAAACAAAGGAGCTGGTGCTTTTTTTTACTTAAGATTCACGCTCATTACACATTTTCTTTTATGTACTGGCTTTTATCGTGTAACCATATTATTGTAACCATTTTGGTAAAACTTCTGAATAGTAGACTTTTTTGATCGACCTAGTGCCCAAACTCCTGTCCTGAAAACAGTAACTTCACTTCAAATCAGACGCAAAAGTAGACGAGAAAATGGACAGAAAAATATTTTTCCGTGCAAAGCAATGATTTGGCTTCGTTAAATCAAATGTCAAAACACCCGACGAACCTCAAGATTTATTTCTCTGCTTGGTCATTTGATAATTTTATTATACGTAGGTTAATTCCCTTGACAGAATGTTGTATACTAATCACCCGTCTGGTTAGTTCGACAAGCGTTTCGATGTTCCCACAAATTACGCTTCGTTAGCAGTTTTGAATAATTTACAAGACAAGTCGAAAGCAGGTGTTCCAGTGCTCAAAATATTTTGTCTTTAACTTCTTCATAGCCAAGTTGATTTCGATACCCAACTTAAACTTATTTTTAGATGTAGTGTAGAAATCTAACCGTAATTTTCAAATAAATGATTTGTCTTTGAGTTTACAAAAATGTCTGTCAAAACAATGAGACTGTTGGAACTTACTTCTGGTTTTATAATCTTCAACTGGTACCTGAGCGACGGACACTTTTTTAAAACGGAAATTGCAAATGGCTCCTTTGAGGCAAGGCTTCCTGTTAAATATAATTTGAAATCAGCCTATTTCAGGTCTAGAGTAGAATATTTAATTACCACTAACTAAAGCATTTTTTTAAATTACACATACAAGTATATATATTTTTGCGATCAAAACGTGTCACGTTTATCTAGTATTGTTGTTAAGATTACGAGTGTCCCAACATAAACTGACCAACCCGAGAGAAAAAATAGGTAAGAAACTGTTTCGACTGCATCCTCTCCGGCTCTGTAGGTTAGTTAGAAAAAACTTCTTCAAACGAGGGGTCCGGACTCGATCAGTAAACTGCCGTGTGTTGAGTACGAAGTTAGCGCTCGGGTCTTCAATATTTGAAGAATGTGTGAATCCTTTTTGTTATACGAGTGTGAAAGCGTTTACATTTTTTTTATGGTAAATATTTGATGTGTACAGAATTCTGGGAGGACCACTTCCAGTGCCGGTATCCAGGCAGCCTCCGGACCCCCTACAACGGGAACTACGAGAAGCTCTGCTCGGGGCTGGAGCAGCTCTCGCTGAACAACACCGAGTTCGAGCGACAGCTGCAGTTCGTGTCCGACGCCGTCATGGCCTTCGCTTACTCCATCCGGTAAGTGATGTAACATAGGCAAGGTCAGTTCGTACCCAAACACTTCATTCTCTGGGTTAGACAGAGGAATCAATGGAACACGTTAATCATGTGGGTTACATTGTCGTTGTTTGTGAAGAATTCAACAGAAATAAAGATTTTTGACTTTATCTAGACATGATAATGAAGTCATTGGGGGGCGTCCATAAATTACGTGAGATGATTGAGGGGGGGAGGGGGTCGAGTCAAATCTCATCTAATCTCACGTTGGGGAGAGGGGGGGTCTTGATAAATATCACGCAATTTATTCTCTGATATTGAAACAAAAAAAAAATTATACTATTTTGGTCCATTTAATCCACAATTGTATGTACATGTTTAAAATTTAATCTTAAGCGCAATATTGATTACTAGTCATAACTAGTCGTAAATAAAAGCACGAACCAAATTGTTTTTTTCTTTTTACTATAAACAATCCAACGCGTTTACGTAATAAACCCACATTCTGAAAAATCTCACGTGAGATTAGGGGTCGGGGGAGGGGGTTGAATAAAATCTCACGACATCTCACCAAGGGGGGAGGGAGGGACAGAAAATTTAAAAAAACACCTCACGTAATTTATGGACGCCCCCTTGCTGCTATTGTTTTCCTACGAATGGGTTACCACTTTTCACCAGTATAAATAATCTTACGACAATACTATCGACAATGCGCCCTCTTTGACTAAATCCAAATTACATTGATTCAGTACCTGAAATAAAATGACTTTATTAGCACTTTTAGATTAGCAAAGATTTTGATTTTTTTTTATATATTATAAATACAACATTACACAAAGTTGTACAGCTATGATGAAACGAGAATTTGCACTGCATTTTTACGGTCCAGTGCATCGTTTTTGCGATGTGACTCGCAAAGCATCTCTCAAGCGCTCTCCAGTCTCTTGAAGACAAGAATGCAGGTCTGATCCACCATCACAAACAAAAGGTACAACGAGTAAGTACCTAACCATTCAATTCCACTGCACTCGACAACCCGCGCTTTCGGTATGAGTTCTGTTGAATAAAATATTTTGCTCAAATCTAGTTTGCTTTTACAAGTGGAGAAGATTGTTCATGATTTGTGGCTCCGCGTAAATAAAATGAGATTTTTTAGATCTATTCAAGAAAATTAAAACGTCAGAATTATTAAATCTTATCATATTCTAATATTATAAATGCGAAAATGAGTTTATTTGTCTGCTACACTTTTAAGCCTCCATCACCGAACCAATTTAAAAATTCTTTCACCAATGGATAGCTATTTACATTATCAGCGAGTTTCATATTTGATCCCCGTATTGAAATGGAAACGGGAACTAAGCAGACGTCGACTTTTCTTACGCATATGTATTATTTATATTTTATAATTTGTTCTTAATTAAAAAATATAATAATTATTAACTAGCTTTTCCCGAGGCTTGTCAGCGACACGTAGATTTTGTTAATTTCTCTATGACATTGATCCCTACGTATTATTTATCTGTACCTCTGACAACGTAAACGCATAATTTCATGGTGATCGGTTGAATAGTAAAGTCGTAAAATCGTGTAAGAAACAAACAATTTAAATTAATTTGAAATAAATAAATTGAATTGAATTATTCTGTCAGTAGTCATTCACTTGAAACATGTGCGCAGGGGACTGGCATACCCTAATACACTGAAATGCTTGTGACATATGCCAAACCGGGCATAGGTCACTAGTGGGCTGCCGGGGGAGATCTCCCAGTCACTCTCCTTGCCCTATCTCTGTAGTAACAGCTTCCTTGTAATTTCCGTTTCACATTTTGAGTTTAGCCCGCTACTTTCCCGTAATATATTTCAGAAACATGCTCCCTGTTGTTAATCTATAGTAAGTAGGGTTTTCTCATCCGGTTACCCTTAGATAAATAGATAGATAGATTCTGCAATCAACTCATGATTACAATAAACATGGTATTCAGTACACAGGTGAACTTAATGCTCGGCTGCATAGGTTAGTAACCTTGCCTTCGAAGCGAAGGATCTTTTTTTCGATTCCTGGCCAGGGTAATTTGTGAAGCTTGTTCTCGGGTCGTGGATATCCGTGTTGTTGACTATGTCTACTGTGACCAAACTGTGATACAAATCTTAGTGCGGGGGTGAGAGTGTAAGCATTGTTTTATTTTTGTTTTACCCTTAACCATAGAGCAGTATAATAATTATTTTATTCAGGGCAAAACCAAAAAGGTCACGTTTGTAAATAAAAAAAACAAAGACGAGTCTGTGCCACAAATTTGCGTGGGTTGCGTAACATGAACTTTACAAAAACTCACATTTGAAATTCCGTTGTTCAAGGAGTTAACGGTAGTTTTATCAAAACACCCTGTTCACCCAAGTTAAACCAAATATTGGTAAAATGTGTTAATCGGGAGAGAGCGTGGAGGCTCAGGGGCATAGACACCGACTTTCAATCTGAAGGTCGCTGGTTAAACCTATACGTGCATCAATAAGTATTTTCACTTGAAAAATGTATGTGCGCAATACCACGTTCAAACTAGAATTCTGAACAAAGAGGTCAATTGAATCTTCTTATTTTTGTAAAATAAATTCTTTGTCAAATCATAAATGACTTTCCTGACATTGAAATTAAATACGACAAAAATTAATCATCCTCGTCGTAACTTCGAGTATTCCGAGTAAGCGAGGAAGATGAATTCTAGTCAATATTTTAACGGTAGCAAATTCAGTAATATTTTTTCAGTGAAATGTATTGCGTTCCGAACAGCAGATCCGATACCAACCAATCAGGGTTCACAACTTCCTAGTCTACATGTGCACGAAACACCAAAACACGTAGGACTTCATCAATCAGTCTTGTCGAAGTGTCAACCCTGGATCCCTTCCGTTTTTGGCTAACTAGCGACGTATGGAACAGTTTAATACTTCTGTCACACTTTTATATTCGTAGTATTTAGCAATTAAACGTTGGTAATTTGTCACAATAGATGTTTTTTCTGGGGTGTTGATACATATGTACCTACACATGTTTTACTAATGGTTTCTGGAACAAACTATCAGTACTACCTCGGCCGTTATGATTCTCTATATATGAGCGATATTGACCATACGGTCAATAAGTCATTTTTTATACGCAGATGACTTAAATCTCTGTACAACAGTAACCGATGATAACTGACAACAAAATAGCAGAGTGATACTCTCATTTCGCAATCATGTACATCTTGGTATTGTTCTTGTTGGTACTGATATTATATTCCAGTAGTCGTGAACCTGATGAAATGACAGAACAGCATAGATGTTCAATCTTCAAGTCTCTGAGTGACGCAACCCTTTGTGACTTGGGCGGTAGTACGGGACTCAGCGGAGTTGAAATAGACGTAATCGTAACAATATGACTGACTGTCATTGACATATCTGTGTGCCGAACGAAATAATCTCTTCCAACATGTTGAACACGAGTATGTTTAGTGTGAATTTGGCTTTGTGCAAACGTGGGATTCTAGTGTATGGAATATCATATTACTGTATATTGTTTAAGTCAAATAGCCAATTGTATTTCTTATAAAAACGTATTTAAAAAAAAACCTGGTGAAGCGCGGTCGCCCAGGTACTGAAAGATTAATGAGTTTTTAATTGTTGGGAAGCCATGCCGCTTAACAATAGGTGAACGCAAAAAATAATGATACCACAGCGCTCATTATTAAATACTAGCGCCCCGCGGTGTTACCCGCGGTTGGACTTCCTGCGGGAATCGTATATTTTTCCGGGATAAAAAGTAGCCTATGTGCAATTCTAGATTATAATCTATCTTTGTTAAAAATTTCATCAAGGTCCGTTTAGCCGTTCCAGAGTGATTGAGTAACAAACATCCATCCATACATCCAAATATTCGCGTTTATAATATTACTAATATTTTTACTTCGCAAACAATATCTCGCAGATCCACTTCTATCAGATGAAACCATCAAGGTTTAATATCAGGGATATCCACCTCGGGCCGCACAGGTAATCAAATCCAGTGCAAAATCATGTAAATTGAGTGGCTGGGTCGGATCAATTAGTGAAGGGCCAAGGTCCAGGGGAGATGGCCACAGTTTGTTAAAAATCAGTATCTCAATTTCATACGGGATACGAGGCTTCCGTCGACTGAGACCGCTAGGTAGGACCGCGGTCTCAGTTACCGGATCGATATAATATTGTTATGATTCTTCCGGCGACTGGGACCGTCCTTGAAATTATCAAACTTTAGTCAAATTTCAATGACTTTCATCATTCAATCATTTATATATGTGATTCGAACTTGCACACCGTGGATTCCGTTGTATAAGCCACTCTCACTTATCAAGAGTAGGCATGTGTCCTTGAAATGGTAAAATTCAATGTATGGTAAATAATTCTGTGGAAATGTCAACTATAATATTATATATACCTCATCCGGTTCTAAAGACCAGACTGACTGATTTCCTTTAGATTTTAGTTCTGGAACAAATCTGTTGAAGTTCTCTCGCCGGCATCAATTTCATACCCAAACCATTTGCAATCACATGCGCATGAGACGTATCATCCCTGTCTCCCGGTGATGGACGCAACAGGATGAATGCGACTCAGTTTAAGACCCAAATCTTATATTGAGTCGCATTACAGTTGTCATGGGCGGGAGTCGCCACTTACCACTAGGTGGGCCCTAATTTCGTTCCGTAAAATTTTCAAATTAAAAAAATAAAAAAAAATTCACGACTAGTCCCTTTATATCAATATACAATTATAACCCACTCAAAGTTTAATAAAAACCACACGATGAAAGAAAATTAGGAGACCTTTGCCTAGCAGTGGGAAGTATAGGTTAAAAAAGGACGTTTTTCATATGGTTCAACCCTTTTAAGATAAGATAAATACGAGAGACGTAGCCTTAGAAACATTTAGACATTTAATATCCGTTGAACTCTAAAAAATACATGGCCAAAAATACAATAATACTTTACTATACTTACGAGGTCTTGCGTTCTCTGTTTAACTTTCATAGGGAAGAGAAAAAAACCCTTAGAGAGTCTAGCTGCAAACTAGATAACTGATATCAGTCTCAAGTATTGACTTGAGACTTTTTGTTTACTTTTTTCTTAATACTTACGTATTTACACCCTAAACTTTAGGTGAAAAACACTGTATTATGCGTTAGTTAACTGATTATATTTTTACACTGTACCTGTACTGGGTCCTAAGGCGCGAAATATAGAATTAATCTAATTGTATGGTCCCAAGTTTAGTAATCCGCCCGCGGGTCCAGAACCCGTAACGTGCTCTCACTTGTAATGGATCATTTTAATCGTTGCTGAACTAGTTTAATTATTAATTACAGTTTGGGAGTTCTCCTCGCAAATTGTTATCATTAATTTTGTTAAATACACGCACGCATGCCGGATTAATTGATGTATTTTCGCTCAAAACTCTGAGATTTTCTGGGAATATAGGATTACATCCCTGGCTGTTCTTTTATGTTGAAAAAGTGACGGGACCAGCGGGTGCCCGCATGATGTTAAGTGGTTATCTCCGCTGATAACAACAGCGTAAGAGACCCAAGTCGCAGCTCTTTGCACCCATCACCCGAGACGGAGAAGTTACGTCTCTTGCGCATGTGATTTCCAGTATTATCCAGTCACATCGCGATGCTGCTTACTCTGAAACGGCGAAGTAGTCTAATGCGCTTGTAATTTCACCGGCGTCCACACCCATTACCTGAACACAGAATTGCGAGTACACTATTGCTTGGCGTCGGATTACCAGGAGGCAGGACCTCTCCGGACGAATCTTGCACAAGTTCTACTGCTATTTTTGTTCCATCCATATTCCGTCCGTAGTTGATACGGAAAGTAATCAAAATAAATGGGTCTCATCATAATTCTAGAGTTATTCTGTACAGAAGGTAATATAAACATTCCCCAAACATTTTGGCAAGATGAGATTAATATTTGTTTAGGAGAGCTTACAATGATTTCTTACTCAACAACGTTTAATAGAGATGCTCTGAAAACATACTAAAAGGCCATTTACACCATTCAAGTATCAGGAAGTTCATTTAGCGGATGACATAAAAAATCAGAGTTGGTGTAACAGTAATGAGCTAATGACCTTGAAACAACTGAACCGATTTTGATAAAACATGTCTAAGGACCACCGCTGAAAAAGCTTTTCAATTAAAAAATGCACCCAAATCGATTCACCTGTTTAAACAAACAAACGTTTACACACTCATACACTAGGATCTGCACTAGGATTCCCTGTCTCGCAGATGGCATGGACAAATACAGAAACACAAGACAAATATTCAAGATCCAAAGCCAGGAATCGAATCCGGGACCCCTTGCTCTGAAGGAAGGGCTACAACCAGCTACGGAGTCGACGCTTAAGAGTATATAGCGGTTAAATTTTTTTTTTTTTTTTGCCTAATAATTATAATTATTTGCTTGCAATTACCATTCAAGAATTGAAAGCAATGTTTAAATGCAATGCTGTTGTTGCGCACCAGTTTTTGAAAGCAATTATTACAA
This sequence comes from Aplocera efformata, assembly GCA_921293045.1. Classification (NCBI taxonomy): domain Eukaryota; kingdom Metazoa; phylum Arthropoda; class Insecta; order Lepidoptera; family Geometridae; genus Aplocera; species Aplocera efformata. The sequence continues at coordinate 11,953,224 of OV121050.1, read as the reverse complement.
CGTCCATTTGTTTACGCGGGGAGTCTGTCGAAACAATAATATATAACAAGTATTTGTTCAATTCAATGATATCTTGCTTCAAGTTTCCAAGCGAACGGAATTATTTGTGTTGATATATTTAAATTACTGTCCGACTGAAATAGGATTTTTAGCCGAAACAGAAGCTGAAGCCGAATCTTTGACGCCAGCCTCCGTTTTCGGCCGAAACCGAAATCCAAACCAAAACTTATTACAATTAAAAAACTCTGTTCTATTGTGTGATGAAATCTAGTATCTTTTTTACACATAGACAGTTTACTCGTGTTAAATGAAACAAACGACAATATTGGAAAAATGTAACAAAAATAGCGATTTATTTGTGGTATATACTATAATATTTTAACAATATAACATCAAATATATAAATGTTAGACTTTTGTCAAAAACCAACACTTAGGTATACATAAAGTAGAGACTTCTTAATTGAGTATTTGGGTTCACAATGTCAACAATACAATGTAAAAAAATACCTACTGAGGCGAGCGAAGCCACGGCCAAAAGCTAGTTGGTCGACAAACGGACCCAGACGACCATCTTTAAAATTATTTGGATGAGTAACCAAAATAACAATTTATCTTGAAGGGTAAAAGCTGCGTAGCTAACCCACTGCCTTAATGCAAAACAGATTCCACCGGCTTTTTCCTTAACGTAAATTTTATTTTACGTTATTGTCGAGCTTTTTCCAGGTCCCTAACTTTACGGGCATAGCCGGTAAACTCGCAGGTACCGAGTACTGCCAATAACAGAGAGTTAGTACTACTGGAGGGCCGAAACTTGGGCCATTATTCCCTGATTTAGGCCGCATTAACTTGTTCAAACAAATCTTTACTTGTAATCGCTTGAGACGTGGAGTAAACAGCGGGCCCTTGTTATAAACTTCAAATATTTGTGGGTTCTCTATTAACTGAGCTGTGGTTAGGTGTTTGAATAATACTTGTCGTGGCTTTTAATCATTTATTACCATAAACTTAGTTGGTAGTGTTTAACAGCGAACACGAAATCCCCTAAGTTAATTTACTTAGGAATTTGACGGCCTAAAATTGTTTCATTTATTTTTCATATTTAAATAATTTAATTTGCATCTGCAGACTCAATACTCAATATATTTATTGCATTCACATGGTGCATTAGGTATTTTACATAGATAGTATCACATATGAACCCTTAAATAGGGTTTAGCAATAGGTTGGTCGACCGATATTTTAAACGATGGCATTTGTAAGTAAAGCAGTAATATATCATTTCATTAAGTAGGTATCCAATGTCAAAGAAGTGATGAGTATATAATTAGTGTTTCAACTAATTATAATATACAATATATATATATAAATTTATGATTTTAGATTAATTATTTACAGGTTAGGTTGGTACATAATTTGTAAATGTCAAAATTTGCGATAGGTATTTGTTAATGTCGTAAAAACAGGACTGAGTCGATTTGCAAACAAGAGTTACAATACAAAACTACGTATGTGAAATGAAGTACTACTCGTACCCCCTGGGTGGTGCTAAAAGAGCATTAGAGCTTGTTCGCCCTTATAAGTACCACTTCTACATGTGGTTAGCCGCCGTAAAGCATTCCTGTGTTTCGGTGGAAGGTGTGTGGGTGCCGGTGAAATCACATGCGCATGACATGAAACATCCCCGTTTCAGATGATGAGCGCAACGGGTTACGACTTTGGTCTTCTCCTACTTTGGTCAGGGAGAATCTAAATCGTATTGCATGTCAAGGGCGGATTTTTATTGTTTTTGAAAATTTAAGTTCATGATTTTTTTTGTTTATTAATTCGCCTTGAAAGGTTTATAAAATTAATGTAAATTTGACATAACCAAATGTTCGTGATTGTTCCTATGCTAGAAATAAATGAATGTGACAATGAATAAAAATAACAATATACCTTTAAACATACAGCAACAAAGGCCCATAGCAAAGTCAAACACTTCAAGGACCTACGGAAAACTTTTACGCAACTTTTAATATAGAAAAACGAGGGTCCCGGGCGGCGCGCCCTAGCAAATCAGTTCCTTACGGGATCCCATAAATTGTTGCATCTCTTGCTTATAATTTCCTGTTTCTGAAAGCATTTCCAGGAAAAGAAATGTTATCCCTGTGGATAGCGATTACAAATAAATCGTGGCAACGATCTCTTTTGCGTTACGTAAGGAAGCCAGCCCTCCCCTTCCGGTGGATGGGTGATCGGTGAAATTACAGGCGGTTGGGGCTTTACATCCCCACTTCAGATTGATGCAGTGCAATGGGATTTTCAACGGGCAATTTTTTCCTTTAGATCTTAAGTACCACTTTTACACACACAAGTAAACATATTAGCATATAACGTGTCACGTGAGCTCCTTAGGCACATTACATGCACACAGATATGTGAAATTACAGTTTTCATGTTTTAGATAGTGTTATATGTGAGGTTTACGTATATTCCAACCCTAACCGACCAACCCGAGGGGAAGCAATAAATTTATTTAATAGTTCAGGGCTAAATGGCGCTGAGTTAATAGTCTGATATGTGGTAACTGTCATATATAGATTTTTACAACCCCGGGGCTGAAGAGGCATTGCAGACCTTGAAGAAACATTTGTACATATCTTTTTAAAGTGACTCTTGTCAACTCTTTGGAAATCATAGTCCGCTGAAATACTTAAAAAAGCTTGAATTTATGAAGGAAGGCAGAGTCTCTTTATGCCACCATTAAAAGGTTTCCACTATCGGGGGGAGACGCGGCTTATGGCCAACTTAATGTGAGTAAGCGAAGGAACGAGCTGAGGGCCCAACTGGTGGTAAGTGGTGACCCCCGCCCATGATAACAGTAATGCGACTCAGTATAAGATTTGGATCTTACACTGAATCACATTCATCCTGCTGCGTCCATCACCCGAGACGGGGATGATATATCTCATGGGCGTGTGATTTTACCGGCACCCACACCCTTCCACCGGAACACAGTAATGAGCAATATTACTTGGCGACAGATTCCAGGTGTGGTGCAGTACCTCTCCGTATGAACTTGGCACAAGTTCTGCTGCTACTTTTCTTTGCTCTTTTAGCACCACCCAGAGGTTACGTGTAGGCAATCAAAGGGAACCCCCCAATTCCCCCTAAAGTATCACACATAAATGAAAATATCATTGGTTTATCGACAGTGTATCTTCCTATGGGTAGGAAACCTTAGAATTGGTGAGCTTCCGAAGTTTTGTTACGAGTTTAGTTCGATATCGGTAAGTTAGTTTGTTTCAGCGGAGCACTTTACTGTCTTACTTAGTAGGGTGTATATTATTTATTAAAATATGTAAAGCTACGAACGCGCGGTGCATTAGTGCACGAATTATTTATTTGTTTCGAGTTGGTGCACGTTAATTAGCTACAAAGCACCTAGTATTACTTAAGTAACGTTTCCTTTATTGATGTGAAACCTCTAATGGTACGGTATGGGAGGGAGGCTGACTCTTGCCGTGGCAACCGTTCCTGCGCGCCGTGGCGACGCGTCATCAGCATCACGCCGTGGCGACGCGCCGCTCGTGGCTCGTCGGCTCACTCCGCCTCAGCTCGGCGATCCCCTCTCTTTCTATAAAACGTTATTCGCTGTTTCACTTTTTTTTTGTCCGGACTTGCTGTTTAAATTTTGTGCTGACTGCTTGATTAAGGAAGTAGCTGATGATTGGTCCGCGTGGAATTTAACAATTCTATGAATCAAGAAGACATCTGGCAGCTAGTGAGTGATAAAACTCCATGGTGTGTTCTAGTGCTCTAGGACAAGCAAAATATTTTGTTATATCTGTTCAATACACTAAACGTAATAAGGGAAAAAACATGTTTTTTTTTAGTTTAACGAATACGCAGTTATTTATTTTTTTTACTTTGATACGTGTAGCAACTATGGAGGGTACTTCGTTATGGGGCTACATGGATCGCCCAAAGCTAGCTCTTGCTCAAGATTTCCCACAAAGCCAAGTACAAGCCCATTAAACTAACATTTATTTCAAATTAATATTAATTCGCGCACTATTCCAGCTTCGAGCCCAGTTTCTAACCGCTAAGTGGTTCAAGAGCTTGCAAGACAATTTACTGCCTGAACAGCTCCCAACGAATCCCAACCATAACATAAACGAGATAGCGTTCGAAGTTGTATTTCTTGCTCACAAAAGACGTGTGTCGCGGAGAGTTGGGAAGCCAAATGGGTTTGCTTCCTGTGACTGCGACACTTCGACCCTGTTTGAGTAAAATGTGCTTAAAGTGTAACGGTGTGGGGTGTAAATACACTGACACACTTAAATGTAACAGCACTCCTGAGGGTCGCAATCTTTGACCAGATTTTTGCCGGTGAAGTACCAACAAGAATATCAATTTCTCTCGCCGAGCAGTAATGTATTCGTTTATGGTTTCGATTTCAAGGGTAGCGGAGACCTTTAGGAAACGACCCCGGTGCTGATACTAAGTTACTACTAACTTTAGGAGTAATGGATATATTCTTCTCTGCAGATTTGCTCTACATATACTTTTATACACGGATCATACAAAGTTATTTTTGTTCAGCTATTGTAACGCTACGGAATATTTAATTTTGTTTAAGACAATTCATGTGTCAATCAACAAATCTTAGAAAAAATACTAGACGGAAATGTTTTTTTTAAAGACATTATAAAAATATGCTAGTAATGAAAAATTTTTGTATACATACAGCGCTATCTAGTCCAACTAAGTATAGCGTGTACTATGGGAAATATATTCCTTACAATAGGTATACTATTTTTTTTTATTCTTTTTTATATTAAATATATTTCCACCCAGACACAACCGACATCTATGCTCGTTACATGTTTGTCCTGGATGGGAATAGAACCCGTCGTGGGTTTTTGAGTACAGCGTAAAAGGCAGAGTTACTACCATCTGAACTTTGTCAATCAGGTAAGGAAACTTTTAGGGGTAACATTTCAATAAACAAAAATCTACCACCCATATTTTCATTTCAATTACCAAACACACTACCATTATTCTAAACATAATCTAATTTAAGTATATCACAACATCCCGCAACCGCCTCGGAAGCAATAGAGTGGCACAGACCACTTTCATTGAAGCCTTCAATAGACCTCAATAGGCCCTTGGGCCGCGGGCACCAATCAGCTATTCAATAGGCCTGTCCCACAATATATAGATGTACAGAAGGTCGACTACGTATAGCCAAAGCCACACTCACATACTTCAAAACAAAACTTGTATAACAACACGGATGTGCGCCACGTACGACGCAGTAATCTTATAAACTGAAATTACACTGGTATCAGAGTTCTTAAATGTTTCTGTAGCTATATAGTATCGTATTAGAGTCAATAATTGGTCTCACAGCTATATTTGCAGTAGCTTTGCTTTCTGCTGTAGGTCGCGGAATCTATTCCCACAAACAAACATTTGTGTGATTATAGATGCTTGGTCTGTGTCTGGGTGAAAATGTTTATAATTATTAAAAAAACATAAAACAATATATAATTATAGGTGTGTGAACTGTGAACTTCGTCCCGCGGTCAACCATTGAACCATTTGAGTGAGTGACAAACATTCACACACATACAAACTTTCGCCTTTATAATCAATTCAATTTAAAAGCAAAGTAAAGTATCATCTAATTTGGTAAATCTTATTACTGAATTCTGCGCCTGGCACATATGCGATAACGCGCGAAAACCAGCGCACGTACCCAATTCGGATCAAATCTGTCGAAAGTTCGAGTAGATTGATCCAATTAGTGTGCGTGTGCTGGTTCCCGCGCGTTGTCCAAGGCCATCCCTCTGTTTGTATTTACTTTGTGCCCATTGGCCCTTCGGCCGCGCTCAGCAATCAGCCTCCATGGTACCTGCCCCCGTCGAAGGCACTCGCCACGGTTCGATAAAAGGCCGCTTCTCGCTGCGATTCGAAAACGTTCTACTTTCGCTGATTGTGCAATTGTGGAGCTTTACAATATCGCATTTTGAAACCGGTTTGAACATTTCTCATTGCCTATTTTCTTTCTACATTTTGTGTAAACCGTTGGAACTTGTAAGCTTTATAAGAACCGCTGTAGTCAATCACACTCATTCTGCGGATATAAACGAGAAACGAAAAACGAAAAACAGTACCTACACAAAAGCGAGTATTTTTGGCATAGTTGCGTTTTTATGTATCTCTAGTAGCTGGACAATCCTGATTTTATTCCATTCATCGAGCTGACAATTCATTTTTTTTGTTCATGTTTTTTTATACTTTGTAGAAAGTTGTTACAGAAAAAACAGTGGCACTTCGGGAGTGCCTACAACGGTAATGATAACAGTGTAATGAGTTCAATGGTTTTTTCTCATCTCTTAAAATCCCCAACGCACCTAAAGAAGTTTTTACTTCAATAAGGAAATTGCACCGAAAATAAATCCGCGGGTCGTACCGCGGAACGCAGCTAGTCATTTATATTAATCATTTATACTTACACTAATTTTCTTTATTAAATGTAACAAATCTAAAACTAAAATCTTAAAAATATACTATACACTTACACTTACGTGCATATAACTTCATATTTAAACCTCCATATTATCATACAAGTTTTACATAATAATATCATCTATTTCGACACACAACATACATAAGTTAGTGAGGAAAATGTATGAGATTTATACTTCACTTGTAAATAGGATTATATTTGGGAAAAAAACATATTTCCTTTTAAAGGTTCTCCCTATTTTCGTATAAACTGGTGCCAACTTCAGAAAACATAAGCCCGATTCTGAAGCAATCTTAATATATTTTACTTACATATTGTATAAATACGAGAATTGGGCCGGTTCTGGTCAAAAGCAATGTAAGAGTAGATTCATCGACACGAAGAAAGAATAAATATTTTATGGAGTTCCAATACGTACGCTAACTCGTACTCTGATTAAAAAAAGACTATTACGTTGTAAATTGTCGTCCTTCACAGCTGTGAATGCTTTGTCGATTCAAAACAAGCAAGCAAGAAGTCCCTGGGGTGCGGAGATTTCTGTGAAATAAAAAGCTGAGTTCTTATTCGCTCTGGGTTTCGCATCAACAACTGTATTTTATAATAAACTAGCTATGCCCCGCGGTTGCACCCGCATATACCTTAACGAAATCACTATGAGCAGACTTATAGTATTCCAATACTATACAATATCATAGTATCATGCAAATACTTACTTTTAAAAAGCCATTACCCCAGCGCACGCGGATAAAGCAGCTCTTTTCTTTTCTTTCGATTTACTTTACAAATATCAATATTTAAGGCTAACTAAGAACTTAAGCGTAATGGTAGATAGCCTATAGCCTTTCTCATGAATTTAACTATCATATACAAATAGAATATTAAAATCGGACTGGTAGTTATAGAGATTAGCACGTTCAAACAAACTTATCGGCTCTCTTAAAAGCTTTAAAAAAGTAAAAAAAATAATAATTTTACCAATAATCTCTGAGCAAAATGGCGTACGGACAAGCAGACGGTCAGGTCTAAACTATTAAGGGTTTCATTTGTGGCATTTGTCTGCGGAACTCTAAAACCATGAATGCACGATGCAGCCCGCAAAGAGCCCGCATTGAAACATGCATGGTAAGGTCGTGCAATCTTTTCACACGAGAAAAAAGGAAAGAAACGAGGTTTTTCCAGATTCTTCTATGAAGATGATGAATGGGAATTTAAAGATTAAACACAGCAATTTCAAGGATTATTCTCAATGAAATATTGTTGTTCCGTGTATTTTAGTTTGCTGGTGCCACCACCTTTGTGGTAGTGATATACTTACCTGTGTCGTGGTAAATAATTAACGGAAATAAGACAACGGTTACGCTCTAGTCAGTTGCTCAAACTATTGCCTATTTTTAGTTATTTTTGAAAATAAATACTATCGATGGTACGGAATCTTTGCTTGGCGAGTCATATTTCATAACGTCAACATAAAACAAAACTTGAGAACGATGGGATAAAAAGTAACCTATATCCAGGGTATGAGCAACCTTTATAACATTTAATTAATGTATGAATGGATGTCTGAAAATAAAAAAAATATTATTATTATAACAAATTTCATCCAAATTTGTTCAGCCGTTCAGACGAGGAGTAATGAATATAATGTATTGTAATACGGACAAACTTTTCCGTCTATACGAGTATACTAATAATAAAACTAACAGGTCCGATTCTGTACATTGGAGATATTTGGAATATTTCTTTTTGTTAGCACTCTGTAATCGGTACTGAAGTCAAATCTTTAATTTTTTAATCATTTCTATTTATAGGTGTGTATCTTTTTTATTAGCTATATGGTGAATTACTCTTAATGCGAATAGTTACTATGCAAGAATGACAATCGCGAAAGAAGGCGCGGGCACAGCCAGTTTATAATATTTGTATGAAATCAACTATTGCTTTAAGATGGTTAAAAAGATACATACTTTAAGAGTTCATCCCTTTAAAACTACTAACAGGAACTGATCTTCCCCTTGGAGGGTCGGATAGGGTAACTTAGTAATAAGAACGCGTGATCTAGTAGGTACATTTTTTTAATAAGTCTCATTTGTTTTTTTTTTAATTCATTTGAAATAATGTTTTTTGACATCAACTTGATTTACGGGACCCCAAAACGATACTGACCCATACCCATCTCTTTCTATTACTACGAGTAAACGAGTAGGTAATAATTTGAAAGCTAACAGGGTTATTGCTAACAGAATCGACCCCGATATCTTATTTTCACCGGGACCCTAACCACTCAAGCGTCTGGCCCGCGCAGCGACTATGTCTGCAACGTCCCGCTCCGCCGGCATCGTTTTTTTAATAATAGCGCGCGACCTTTTTTCACATAAACATTTACTACTGGACAACTACTGTACCTTCATTAGAATAAAAAATACCTACGGCAAGCTAAAAGAATCGAGAATTAGTTTAGTTCAAAGTAAATTACTCATATCAATCTGAAAGTATAAAAATAAAGCTTAAAAGTTGGTGATGTGAATAAAAATTTAAAATTTTTACTTTTACGTGTGGTTTACGTGAAAATTATAATAGTTTTATTAACTATTATATTATTTTGTAATAGTTTAGTATTTTCTCTTTAAAACGATACCAATATTTCAATATTGAATACGACGCTTTCTATCAAAATAAAAATTTGTAATCCATGTCCTCCTCAAAAAAATATGAGCGGAAAAAATCAAAAAAATATTACAAAATGGCCGCCCATAATGCGCATTTACACGTTCTTTTTTTTTTCAGTGAAACACAAATGAATGTATTCTGCTTTAATACTATTATTATAGATACTAAATAATATACTTTATAATTTAATACTAAATAATAATAAAAAACGAACTAAAATATACAAAAAAATATATATTTACAAATTTAAATTTTACACTCCTGTACTAGGATTCCCTGTGTTCTGTGTTACAGGTGGCATGGACAAACAGAAACACAAGACAAACACACTAGACCTAAGAGAAAATTTCATGTTCACCACACAAACAGTGCCATGATTCTATTAAAGTCAAAGATATTCTCATTGAATTCTTAAATTAATTACACTATTGTTATCAACTCTCAGCAGTTGCAGTCTTCCCTGTAGAACTCATTGGCCCCATCAGTTACTTTCAAATTGGTTCCTCCACCACCACATAGCCAGTCAAGATCTCCGCAGTGAAGGTCAAAATACTTTATTTCCATTGAATTCATAGTCAGTCGCATCTGAAACAAATAATAAGGCATAAGTTGTCAATCTTATTTTCTTAGTTTCTAGGGACTAATAGATTGTTCTATTAACTACTTACTAATAGAAGAGATCATGTAGGGCTTGGACTGGCTAGTGCTGGGCTGGTGAGGGGCTGGGTCTAAGGCAGTTGCTGGCTCTACCTCCACGAAGATCTGATGAATCCTCCTCCATGAAATCTGTAAAAAATAGAGAACTTGTGTATTAAAATACATCATATTTATTAACACTTAGTCATATCTAATGCCACCACACAAAGTATGCCCGGGCTGGAAATCGAACCCGGGACCCCTCACTTCGAGGGCAGGGCTACTACCAACTAAGCCAGAGAGCCTATAAAATGTTATATGTTATTATAATTGTTTTTTCTTTCTGGTGTGCAATAAAGTGTGTATCTATCTATCTCAAAACAATATTTTGAATGTATATTGTTGCAATACATATTTAATGTAGATGAAGCTGGCAAGCAGTAGTGCTTGCATTACTGTGTCCCAGTGAAGTCACATGCACATGAGATGTATCGCCCCTGTCTCGGGTGATGGACACAGCAGGATGAATGTGACTCAGTGTATGATCCAAATCTTATACCGAGTCGCAGCCAGTTAATACAATATACAAAATTAGTCTAAAAATTAGCCAGTTAGTAGAAAAATACAAAGTGTACTTACGGTTGTGTATTCATTATTTCCATTTGGTCTCTGCAATATTAATGATGATGTTAGTACACATATTATATTAACCATAGATATAGTAAAAATAGCACAAAGTATTGCCTAAATCAATTTGTTTTAAACATAATCCAATTTTGATTGTTGATTTATTATAATTTATATTGAAAAACAAAACATATTCAATACATACCAATAGGTATATATACCAATAACTTCATATTGTCAAGTTTACATGCCACTAAGTTATTTATTGTAAAATGATACCCAGGTCCGTAATCCACCAATACATCACCACAAAACATGAACTGATCGCAAAACACAAAACGTGTAAATGTAGCATTAGACGTTTTCGATGGTATCTTGATCAAAAACCTGACTGCTAGTTGCAAGTTCAAGTTGCATATTACGATTTCCAGACACATCTCAACATATTTATTATTAAAATGTATATTAACGTGATACCAGTGAAGCATTATCTTATATTATGCCTTTGTTTTACATTATCAGGACCTTTTATATTATATATAACAACTCAAAGTCATCAAACGATGTTGGCGTCATGACACCATATCTTCTCAACTAGATTTAACATCATAAACGTTTTGGAATAGTCGTAATTTTACATATTTCGTAAAGAGATAATCCCCACAATCAATTTGATATATAATACTATTAGAAATAACTAGTAAATACAGAAAACTTACCTCATGTTCGCAAGAGCTCCGTCCACAAAATTTATGGAATTCGAAATGGCCATTTAGAAATTTGATTATTTTTTTCTGAGTTTATTCTCGTTCTTTCCACAGATATAGGAATTGTAACAGATAACACATTTCATTGACTACCATCTAGTATCGAATAGCAGTATTAATAACATCTGAATTTGCGTCTGTTGAAGCGTGAATAGGTCGATGACCGCGCGCGTTTTTCGGCCTCGATCGATACGTGGACTCCACAGCCATACCAAGATTTTGTCAAATCGACACTTGGACGCCCAAGTGGCTAAACACACTGTACAGGAGGTACATAAATATTGACGCTAGGAAACCACATGAAGGGGTGAACGGAAGGGTTGTCCAGGTTAGTTTTACCTCGGGATAAAATGGCTAATGAAAATAGGTGCCTAATTTTACTTATGCGGCTATAACAGCTGGGATAACTTCTTCTTTAGATGATCTAAAGGGGGGGGTAATATACAATATTACAGTCACTTTAGGTGCAACTGTCGACGCGACAACATCTCGAGACTCCTGAAAATATCTCGTGGAGAGGCGAAACACGTGTCCAAGCTATTATTATTCTATTATTATTTACTAATTTTTTTAAGTGGTTAGTGAAGTTGTACTAAATATTACCCCCCTTTTTAAATCTTTGGGGGGTCCAGGTATTCGCGTCCGTAGGAGAACCCTCTAGTATCTCCGCTCTCGCTTCCGCTTGTTATCAATCTCTCTCCTTCACACGTTTTCATCTCGCTGAAACACTTTATTACACAGAATATTTCCGATACATTTTGTTTATTATGTATTGTCACGAATAAATGAATAATGATGCCGGAAATAGGGTTCCGCGCAAAAAAAATTATATTCCTCGCAGACGAAGGTGCGAGGAACAGCTAGTGTAGTTTATTAGAGATCTCTTCCAAGCAAAAACGTTCGAATTATAGTCGGTACAGTGAAGTAGCTCCACAATAAATACAATTATGTACCTATGTAATCGTACGAAAGCCTAATTGTGCTTGTTTACTGTACTCTCTTTTGAAAATAATGGTTATCGTTCTTAGGCTACATAAATTTTATTTTGTGCGAACATTTTTACCATTTTCATTATATAAGACCCAGTTTGCTAAGGCTTGCTTAAGAACACGATTAATATTATAACAACGTACTGGAATGGAAGCCCTTGTTTTCTTAATATTTTACTTCTTTTTCTCCGACTGAGTAAGAAAGTAACTATTGTGTCGGAGATTTCAAGCCGGTAATAGCCTTCGACATGGATTATCGACTAGTACAACCGGGATTGACATTTAAACGTGCCCTCGGAAGCACAAGAGGGCACAATTCAAACTGACGGTTCGCAGTAAGTTGTTTAACTAAGATGAATTTTGATTTGATTTTCTAGGCTATATGATATATATATATACTAACTTTTCCCAGCTTTGTCCACGTGGATTAGTTATTTCAGGCAGCCTTTTTTATTTTTAGGACAATAATTTTGCAAATAACTAATAAAAATAGTTGACTTCAATTCTATCATCCCTTATTTCTCACTCTAAGTGTTTACACCCTACATTATGAAAAAAATGTATATATCGTCATACATAATACATAATCATCCAAATCGATATACATTGGACGAAAAAAAAACACGGGAAAGCATAAGATGCAATTTCGTTTACTTGGATGAAGTTTTAAAGTTATTTTGATTCAAGTACCAAACTATGACACCGATTTTAATAAAATTATTACGCGACAAATCTGAAAGCATATCCGTTCAAAAAAAAATGTTTTTTTTTTTAAATCAGTTGATAAATGTCAAAGAACTGAGGTAACAAACAAAAAATCCTGGCGAATTGACAACCTCCCCTGGAAGTGGAAAAATGGCAACACACTTATACCGTTCCCAAGTGTTGCTTACTAACGAGCAGCATTTCAACTCCAACTGTAAACACAAGTAGGTGAACTTAACGCCGTATTCCCGAATGGCGTAAAAAATCCAATTTTAACGGTTCCCCGATCCACGCGGCGGGACACGTGACTACATCCATCTCAATCCGAGACCACTTGAGGCCGTTTCCGGTACAAACAGAGCTTCCACGTTCCCATTTATACGGGTGCCTTTTTCTGTCGAGTCTCTATTGAGAATTTCCGCAACGATTGACTGGAGGCGAGCGAACTTCAAGTTCTAGTTTATGGGCAACAAATTGAGATTTCTGACCACAAGTTTAAAGCTATATTGCTGCTAACAAACACAATTTGTACTTGATTCTATGTTACATGGTTCATCAATCTTAGTGGACATTGTTTTATATCTCAACTAGCTACGCCCCGCGGTGTTAGCAACAGCTTTCCAGAATCAAAGTTAGCCTATGTGATAATCCAGGATATAAGCTATCCTGTTACCAAATTTCATCCAAATCCGTTGCGTGGAAGTGGTACAAACACACACACACACACATACATACAAATGTAAGATGTAAGATTGTATATGTGAAAACTGTTTAAGACTATCTTGTATCTATTTTACGTACCTAGCTTAAGTCGGAAGAAGCTGTTAGTTTTTCGATATTGTAAAAATAAAATAATAGTTTTATTCTAAAAGAGAACATGAATTTGTAAATGAAAATTTCTATGGGACCTCGGACATCGGACACTCGCTCTATTTATTTTTATCTAATAGGGTCCTAGTAGATAAAAATAAATAGAGCGAGTCAAACTCGCGCACTGTTGGTTCCGCACGAACTTGTTGGTAAACGAACTTGTAGATAGGTTATTTAATGTATTATTTTTTGTGATATAACTACAAATTTACGGATTTCGGAATGATTTCTTCACTTGTGCTACATGACATGGTTCCTTGCCATATTTCATGGCTCTATGTCAACGGGAAGGTTTTTATTCCCTTGCGAGAGTCAAATAATGCGGCAAAACGAAGCATAAACGGCCGTATCTTTTGATTGCGTTAACTTTGCAGTTTAATTTTTTACTGCTCCTAAGGATTTCAGACTTTCTGATATTCATTTCAATATACTTTTACGCGTTCCTAAGAATAAGGATCTTGACTGACGAACAGACGGACAACAAAGTGATCCTATCAGGGTTTTGTTTTTACTTTAGAAGAACCCTAAAAAGATATATGGTAACATACAACTGAACTGAAAACCTCCTCCTTTTTTCGAAGTCAGTTATAAATGGAGAGCAAGTGTGGCATGGGAGCCCCACAACCGTATTGCACCAGAAATGATTCTTTAAAACCATATCTCACTAAGTTACTTTTGCACCAGCCTACTTAGATCTCATATCGGTAAGCGATTTCCATATCGGCCACTTAATTATACAATAAGTATAATATAACAATTATTTGAGTTATACGCGGTTTCACCTACGTATAACTTAAAGAAATGACTAAGAGCAAACTTATAGTATTTCAGTATATAAAACATTGCATCGTACTTACATATAATAAGCCATTAATCTAGCGCACGCGGATAAAGCAGTTTAATACCACCTTTTGTTCCGACTTAGATCGGACATCGGAGTCTGATCCCAGGGCCCCGATGCTACTAGGATATTGAGATGGTATAAGGAGCCGTCAAGCTCTTCAAGCTACTGACGCTTGAAGAGGTTTGGCTGTCTCGCTACTCACCAAGCGTGGCATCATGCTCACTTATCTGGCTTCAACCTTATGGCAATTCTCGTATAGCACAATACAGACGATATCTCTCAACATCAATTAGTACGGGGTTGATCACAGACGCGGAAACAGGTGCATGTGTACAGGTTCACCGACCGTATTCCTGTGTAATGCGGTAACTGGCGGCTTCTTTATACCCTGATGACTCCGAATAGAGCCAAATGTAAAGCCAAAACAGAAGCGAAAGCCTTCGCATGCTGAAGGCAAATGCTAACCTGGAAATCTGCCGCGTGCAAAATTCCACCTCCAATATTTTAGTTCATACGTAGCAAACCCGTTTTAGAATTCGACCACGTTGTCGTAGCTCAGTCAGTTCGTAGCGTTGTAGCGTCGTAGCTACTGGCTACGAAATAATGTAGCAGTGTTAAATAATGAACTACGATACTCGCTCTTCCAATACGCTGTGTTTATTGACTGAAAACACGAGTTTCAGCATTTTGAACGGTTAATGGAAACCGGAAATTTAATGCGTTTGTTTAATTTCCAAAAATAAACATTGCCGCTTTTAATCATTCAATAATAGCTATCCCTGGGATTATCAGTGAATTCGATATAAAACTTTGAAACAGTGACTTCGGAAATTATTTAAATAAATAAAAGTAATCCGAATCGTTAATGGAAAAATAATGGCGGCGATGAGCTCACTATTTATCACGTTAAATTCCTACTATAGTGGAGCATAAAAGTTGAAAATTATCCCAGTAAAGCGATATAAGTCTGTATTTGTGTTTATATGTATGTAAATTGAATGGTACGTGTGTAGTATTGTATATTTTAAGGATATTTCTGAGGCACTTTTCTACGTTTGAAGTAACATTTCCATTGAATCCAATTAGTACCAATTTGGAACGATTCACGCAAAAACGACGATACACAAAAATCGCAAAGCGTCTTAAGTATTTTATTAATATCTTCATATAACGATGATCATTCATATGATGTATAAAATATTTTTATATTTCACATCAAATGTAAAATAGACCCCCCCCCCCCCCCCCGAACCCACCCCCGAGACTTATAATTGAGGCTTAAATTGACAAACTCGTAAATACGGTGTTGTGTAAATGGTCTTTTTGTTCCCAGGGACATGCACGCCTCCGTATGCGGGGGGAGACCCGGGCTGTGCAGCGCGATGCGGCCTGCCAGCGGGGCTGATCTGCTCCGGTACCTTCGGAAGGTCAACTTTACAGGTAAGTTCTGATGAATGGCAACACGGAGAATTAAGTATTGTGTCCTGGAGAGATAGAGATCTTTAAGAAAAGCTGCTCTTGGAAGCATTGTGGGTTAGGTTATTAAGGCATTAGGGGTCAACGAGATGAAATACACTCTTGTGATTGGTAAATACAAGGCCCAACACGAAAAGCCCTTTTTGATAAGCCCTAGCAGTACAGTAATACACAGTAATACAACTCGGGCAGTACCGAAGTACGCGTTGTGCTCATCACTTGGACACGGGCATGTAACTCCTTGTGCCTATAATTGCACCAGTACCCACACCTTTCAACCGGAACACAACAATGTGAGTATGCCATTGCTTGGCAGTACTTATCTGAGTGAACTTGACACAAGTTCTACGTGTAGGGTACGGACGTGTAGGGACTCAGAGGAACGAGCACCAATGGATGCGACCAACATGGTTCCCTAAAAAAGCTTCAAGAACGACAAATATTACGAAGCACCTTTATGATTTTTTTTTTTTTTTGTAATTTTTGATTGGGAGACAGCTGCCACAGTGGATTATATAACCAAATAAAATATATATAGAAAATAATTTATCAGCCACAGCTATTTTTAAGGCTACGAAATTGCGTAGCTCAAATTTTTGATACATTTTTAACTTTCAAATAAACTGTAGTAATTTTATAGATGCTAGAGGCTCAAGAAAATATCTCATACACAGGAAATTACTACCCATAGTTCATTTATTCAAAGCCCTTTACAGCAAGCGTGATTAGTTCATAAATCTACTCAATAATGTCGTCCGACCTTCGACCTTTGAAGTTTGCCGAAACACCCAAGTGTCAATAGCTTGACTGATAGCTAACAATATAGAATGTATAGAATATATAAATTGGAAGCCCGAAGCAGTTCTCGGCTTGGCAAATAGACATTTGTGAGTTATTTAGGAGGTTCCATTTATAAAGTCCAGATATCGAAGGTAACATTATAGCGACACTTTTTCATTTATAGAGAGCGAAAGGTTACATAAATATTATCTACTAGCGGATATCCGGCGTGTGCTACGTTAAAAAAAGAAATACATTCTGTGCCTAACGCATTGTTTTAGTGATCTAAAACCATTTTTGGATTATTTCCCTTCTATTGAAACTAGTTTAGGGCTTGGTTTCAAAGTCTATAAAGGACATAGGTAGTAACAATTTTTGTGTTTTAAATATATAGGGATGTAAAATCATCATTCAGATATTTTCTGCTGTATTAATTAGTTTTGTTCAAAATATATTGTACATTCCAATAAAGCTTGTGATATAGACATTTATACATAATGTACATTTATGATTGTTCAGTTAGTACCTATTATTTTTTTTAAATTTGAGTATAAAGCGGACATCCGTGCTTCACCCAAATCGTGGTTCCCACGGAAGATCAGCACTAGTTAGTGTGTGACCGATCACGCGCTGAGCTGGAAACCATTTTGTGGTAGTTATCATTCACGTTATCACGAAAACGTATTCACGTTATAACTCATAAAATGGTTATGATTAAAAAGTATTTTTCTAACAGGTTTGAGCGGTGATGAGTTCCGTTTCGACAGCAACGGTGATGGCCCAGCGAGGTACAACATTCTGCACTTCAAGCAGGAGTCCCGCGGGTACTACCAGTGGGTCAAGGTTGGCCAGTACTTGGATGGAGAGCTCCAACTTAGCTTAGACGGTGAGAATCATACCCATTGGTTGCACCGAACTATGCAGTATTTTCATTTCAATGCATGTGGAAGCTCGGTGAAAATCCAGATTTGCTTAAAAGGTAGACAACATTTTCAAACCTCCACCAATTCAAGAGTGACAATGCACCTTGGGTCTTTCCATAAGAAGGTTGGAAAGGACAGCGATACGACTTAGTAACGTTATTATTATATGCAGAGGTGACCACTTTACTTCGGGAGCTGGCAGCTAGTCCTTTTGTCTCTTCTATCAATTACATTGCATGACTTCATCATATATTCTGATTTATTTTAATAGAGATCCAGTTCAAGTGGGACTCACGACAGCCCCCCGAGTCTGTGTGCAGCGCGGAGTGCGAACTGGGGCAGGCCAAGCAGTACGTGGAGGGCGAGAGCTGCTGCTGGCACTGCTTTAACTGCACGCAGTATGAGGTACTATCCACTGCACGATATTCATTGCGGAAATGTATGCTTTTGGTAGTATTTCAACTGTACGCAACACAGATTACGCTCCCCATCCAAAAATCTAGAACAGACTGAGGTACTTATAAGGACTCTTGCGCTTAGTGCTTTAATTTCTCCAGATATCCATGCAAGAAAGACCTAGCAGCAATGTCATATGTGTTACTTCTTTATTTCTTTACTTATTGTTTGAACCTATCTATTTATTTCCTGGAGGACGCAGTCAAGGTGTTTTCAATGAAGAATCGTATATTTACAACTTATGTGGACTTATATCCGATATAGAATGATGCGTGTTTTTCGTGTTTTGGTCGACCAGTAGTCGTTGCACCCGCTATGACGCTAGATGGCGTGAGTAATCGCTCTAGCACTTATTTACAGAATTTAAAACCAAGCAAGACCCCCAATTTCAATTCCATTTACGAAACTCCTCACTTTGTTCTGCACAGATCCGATCGCCGTACGTGGAGACAGCGTGCATGGTGTGTCCGCGGGGCACGTTGCCTGCAGCTTCCAGGACGTGGTGCCGCCCCATCCCCGAAGCGTACCTGCGGCCTGACTCCGCGTGGGCTATTGGAGCCATGTCCTTCTCTTCTGTTGGAATCTTGTTGACTGCGTGAGCATTTTTATTAAATAACTTGGGTGTTGCCAATTTAGTGGATAGCCTATTATTTATACAGTTAGAGATGTGAGTTAGCGATAGGGCTGCTTGTTGCCAGATGTTAAAACCTTGTCTAGCCATCCAGTCCCCCTGAGTGCAACTATCTAGTTCTTTAGTCCTCTGGTCACATACACTTTGAACTGAAGTCTAGAAGAATTTGGTGGTGAATCGTTGACCTTATGCTAAAGTACTTGATGAGATAACAGGCCCTTTAAAAAAGTATATTTTTAGTAAGGTGTTATTTTTCTTTCCAACTAGTTTTGTTTGCGGTGTGTGGGTGCGGCACAGTTCAACGCCCGTGGTGCGTGCGAGCGGGAGGGAGCTATCTTACGTCCTGCTCGCCGGCATACTGATGTGTTACCTTGTCACGTTTGCGCTCGTGTTCAGACCCACTGACGTGTTGTGCTCCATACAGAGGTAAAGACAGTTTCATATAAATACCCGCGTTAAGATTTCAAGATCATCTGCGTATAGTCTAGATGAGAATAAACACAAAATGGCCTTCATTGGACGCCTGGGAGAACACGACGGCAATATCCTAACTACTATAAATGCGGAAGTGAGTTTGTTTGTTTGTATTTTTTACCACTGAACCGATTTAAAAAAATATTTCATAAATGGAAAGCTACATTATCAGTAAATAACATAAGCTATATTTTATCCCCGTATTCGCTCAGAAACGGGAAATACGCGGGTGAAACTACGGGGTGAAATCGAATAATAGAACGTCATTTTATTTGCCGTTTCGTTATGAGAGTCGGGCTTATTGCCTAAGCGCACCAACAGATGTTTCCTCTCAAAAAATAATTCCACAGTATACATGCAGTTATGTAATCAGCATAATGCTGAGCTGTGATTAAATTCGCTATGAATGACGATTCAGGGTTGCACAGGAAATGAAATCAGTTTTATATTAATTATTTTAAATTTGTTGTTTCATACTATACATATATTTCCTGCTTGTCATTAATTGCAAATAAAAAATATTCTATACTGTTCCATATATATATTACTGACTTTTCCTAAGATATTATTAAGATAATCTTATCAATATGTTAGAAAAACACAAATAACGCAACTCGATATTCACAGAGGAAACGAAAAGTACGTATTTGTTATCGGATCTGATCTGTGTCTTTACCTTAAAAAGGTTTTATATTTTCACCGCAGTTTGATGTAGGTAAATGTTGGATGTCGCGGAGGTCATGCTTTAGCGTTCCCGTGTCCCTAGCAGAAAGGCACCCGGAAGGAACACCGCGGAGTTTTAGTGCGTAGGCCTCCAGCGTTGCATGTATTAATCAACGCTGGAGGAGAGTCGCACATAACCCCACGCCTCCCCAAGGCGCGGGGTATACGGAACGTATTTCTCCGCGTTAAAAAAAAAAAAAAAAAAAAAGGTAAATGTTGGATGTAGTAATCAATTATCTCAAGCCTCGGCGGTTTGACATCGTCCGCGCTAGTTCCCCTGACGAGACACCACATGCTCAGACGGGCTCAATCAGCGCCATGCGCCATTACGTCATCCCGCCGTGCCCCGGGGTAATTACACACGTCAACACGCCGGGTAGATGTATTGTCTCCTTCAATAATAGTTTATTTGCTAATTGGATCCATTATGTGAAACGGGGCTGCTTCTGGTTAATCGCTGTGTATTCGACGTTGGTAAAATAAATTGTTGTCTTATTGTTGGCGCTGAAGTAAAGTGATTCGGGCAGTTAAAAGGTTGCATGTGAGCGAAAGGTCCCGGGTTCGGTTTTTGGTCTTTGTGTAAGGAGCAGGAAAAAAGTCTCGGTGTCTTGGCTGTTTATATTGGGTGTACATGATAACTGTGAAGCAGGAAACCCAAGCGTAAATATTCTAGTATTTTCGATTTTGTGTTAGAATTACTTCTTTAATGAAACATTAACCACTTTCAACAATTCATATCTGCTATAATATAAAAAAAAAATTGAAGTGCTGTTTTTAATGTCAAAATAACAGTTAGTTACTAAATGGATTTGAAAATACATAGGACAATTAAAAAAAATAAAAAAACGGTGGAACTGCTTTTGTCGGGACTTTCACTGGCAGATAGCTGATGTTATAAGGAGTAATCTTAGACAAAGAAAAAGTAATTAGGGTCCCGCGTACAAAGTAGCGGGGAACAGCTAGTATCCACTGTATTTCAACCCGTTGTTTTTTAATTTAGATCGATTTTTCTTCCAATTTACTAATATAGTACTATAATATGTGTGTATCGAGTACCTACTTTAATAAAAATAATGTTTAAAATCGGTCCCAAATCTACAAAAACGCGTAAAACCTTCCTAATTTTTGTTAAAATGTATGACACGTTTTTCACTTCAAAGGTATTCGCAGTAAAGTAAGTTTTGACAGAGTATAGTTGTACAAAGTGTGTAAACATGGGGACCTATGGTTTTCAATTTGTATTCAACCCGCGTTAAGGGTTTTATCCTAATTCAATAGCATGTGTAGAGCCGTCAGTTTGTACAGAAGTTAACAAGTTCGGATGCCAATAACAACGTTTGGGTATTCCGTACGCTGTGTGAACCCGGCGTAAGGATTGCGAATCAGTTTCTACGTGTTTGTTTTAAGGTGTTTTTGTTGAAATTTCAAAGTTTTCTAACACTGAATATTTTTTGTGACCATTAATTAATAAATAAATATTCATAGACACACACAGCGCCATCTCGTTCCAAACTTAGCTTAGCTTGTAATAAACTGGATAACTTATACTTTTTTAATACTTAAAATGCTTTTTTGTAAAAACATACCTATAATACATATTAACACCCAGACACAGAACAAACATTTATGTTCGTCACACAAATGCGTCTCCTGGGTGGGAATCGAACTCACAACCTACAGCGCAGAAGGCAGGTGCGAAAGAAGCAAGACACGATTAAAGATTTTAATCATGATTTTAATCATTCCAAGGAAATTTGTAAAACTTTTAAGATCGAAGTTATATTTACTGGAAAAAGCGTAGGCTTTAAATTACGCTCCAACTGTCTCATCTTGACTATCAGAAAGTACTAGAACTTTCGGGACGAGATCAAATATTTGATAGAAATAATTAGCATCAAAGTTTATATACTAACTAAAACTAGAACTAAACACGCAGAGTTACGACAAGACGTAATTATGACTTGTAAATTAGATATTACAATCCGTGTGAGTGTAAATATGCAGGCACCTAGGAGAAAAGTGAAAAAAACACAGAAATGTAAGATAAACACCCAAGACCCGAGGACAAACTTCCACCACTCAACATGAGCCGGGACTCACGTCGAACCCGGCAGGGCTACTATCAACAAACGGACCCGCATATGTTAAACGCCGCACGCACAAAAAGGCACGTTTACGGATCTCGGATCAAGTCGGTCGAGTATACAAACGAGTTAGCCGGTTACAGTTGAACAGTCATAATCACACTGTTAAACGGTCTGTGTGTATGTTTGTTTCTCCTCGCCGCAACGGCTGAACAGATTTGAATAAAACTTGTTATGTAGGTAGCTCATAACCTATAAGCTATGAACCATATAAGCTATTTTTTATCCCAAAATAGTAGATTTTTTTGAGACTTTTCAAAAACAACTTCTGTCACGTTTTTCTCATCATAAGCTACTTTTGAATAAGGCTAGGTTAAACATGTAAACTGACTGTAGTTTGACATATACATGTGCCCATAATCCTGTAACACGAATATGTTTATATGCCTGTAAATTCTGACGGGTTACGCGACACCCAAAGGAATAAATAAGCGTTTGAACGATCGCGATCCTCGTTAGTGTGTGTAGGTAGATCTTGTTTGTTATGACGAAACGGAGATTCAGCCCGGTAGGACGATATGAACCTACATGATGTTAAATAGTTATCTCCTATAATAACAATGCGACTTAGGTCCTTCCCGACGCAAGTATCAGAAGACCTAAGACATCGCGTCACCCGTCACCCGAAGTCATAATCAAAGTCAAACTCATTTATTCCTTTAGATCTCAAGTATCATTAGGACATGTCAAATTTTACACATGTATGTACACATATTCGTGAGCATATAACGTGTCACAGGAGACGGGTTTACATTAATACACAATGAATGTACAGAAAGATAACAACAAGGTAAGCAAATGAGAGAAGAACCGGGTATATGTTTTTGAGCATAGTACTGAGCCTGCTTTCTGTACCTATTCTATCGTACACACAGGAAATCCAACACTGTAATCCTAATGGTTGGAAAAATTTTTTGTTCCACTAGCCAAACCATTAAATTCTCTAGTTCGTTGCCATCCGAAGCGTTGCAAAAACTCCAGAGACAAATGAATGGCAGTCCGTGTACGTGCCTGACGAACCTACAATGCAATGATGCTGGGAAATATTATATAATAAATGGAAAATAAACTATTATATGTTCGTATAGTGTTCGGTACCTCCTAACTTAAATTGGTAGCTTGGGTGACCGAGCTTCACTCAATTTTCAATTGTGTAAAAAAGTAAAAAAAAGTGCATTTTCCCAAGAAACACAATTACACTATAGCAAACCTGTTAAAAATCGTTAAAATTTAACGTTTTTCTAAGTGATAAATGTAACGGCAAGCTGATACCTGAAGTTAAGTGGTTACCACCGCCACCAACAACGGTGTTACGGAAAGGCCGAGAGTTAACCTGTCAAGAGCCGATGTGGCATCACTGTGCCTAACTAAAACATTCGCAGTACAAAATGGAGCTGGTGGCGGTAGTTGACATTCCAAATTGCCCCTGTTCTACACGTTACGGCAAGATACAGCCGCGTTCTCGCTGCATCACAGATTCGACGAAAGTCTCACAGCGATTAAAAAAACCGCTAGTGTGACACAGTTCTAAGCTCAGCTTCAATGCTCATAAATTCTGTCAAACGGTCATTGATTCTCGCCAACATCCATCGAAATATTTCGAAGCCTAGCTTTTTGCCGGAAATATTTAAAAATCTATTGGTTCATTTTATTCGGGGTTTGGGTTGGAATTGTGCTGCCAATCAATCGGCATTGTTTGATGTTCCAAGAGTCGATTGAAGCAAAAAGGAACATGATAGATGTTGCATAAAAATTTTTGCCTTTTTATACAGCAGCAGAACATGTAGAATTTTTTATTCGCGTTGATTGTGCTGGTATATTTTACAGTACATAGCTGGCCATATTTGACAATTAAATTTTAAATAACTTTATTTCTGATTATAATTACACAATTACAATTGCACTCGCATACCGCCCTACCACGGGGAGACAGAGCGGTTATGTGGGACTAGACCCACTAAAACCCCACGGTGTCCTCCTCTGCCTTACAGCTTACTTAGCAACCAAACATTAAATAATATTCCTTCGCAATAACATACAACTTTAATTAAATGTGCGACATGTCACGAAACTCTCGCAGTTTATTGGTTTCCCCTGTACACCAGTGCCCTTAATATAATCAAGTTCGGTAGTTCGAGTCAATACTATAAACACGACGCGAGTGGGCCAGGGAGGCACGTACAGGCATAAAATAAATCTCACATATTCCAATACGTTACGACCATGTAGGACTCTGATTGGAGCGAGCAATAAAACTTTGACGGTTCTGTAGCTCTGTCTTCTTATTTTCGAGTGAGTGAGTGAGTGACCTACTCTGATATAATATTATATATATTCAATAATACTGCGCAATTTAACCACTGTACTATGGAACTAGCTTGTACTATTGAAACCAGAACCTGGTATGTAAAACACAAAAATTGTTTGTACCTATGTAGAATGTGCCCAAATCCGGTGCCATTAGAAAAGCAATAATGCGAAGTTTTAGACCACTAAAACAATGCATTAAGCACAAAATGTATTTCTTTTTTTGGCACACGTCGGATATCCGTTAGTTTCTTATATTACAATATTTATTTAGTATTTTTTGTAAATACATTTTGACTCCCAGACGCAGAGCAATATGTGTCAATCACATAAATGTTTGTCCCGTCGACGACCTATAAGCTTTGTGATGATAATATACAATAAATCGACAGTTTATCATTGTTTACTTGTATTCATTGGTCACGTCCCTTACAGTATTATCTCCTGGAAAAGTTTATTAACAACAACAACAACTACTGGCAACAGAAAAGTTACACAGTAACTAATACGTGAGAGATAAATCGTACGTATTTCTCGAGGATAGTATCAAGTACGTGATAATTACTTCCTCAATACAGAATTAACGATCATGTTTTTTAGTTTCGTACCAAAGTTGAAACGATCTTGCTACTCAGCCATCTGTCTGTGTTAATCTTGTTCTACTTTAAAAAGCTTTATCTTTTGAACCATTACTCACGGGATGTAGCATTATGGCGGATAGCAAAAAAATATGAATTGTTCTTAGACAGTTTATTACTGACAATAAAGCCTGGAGCAGACGACAGACAACAAAGTCCGCCAAAGTGTCGCTACAAACTCTATCTACGAGTAGCTCAAGAAAAAGTTTGTGTGGTTGTTGGCGTTGTTTTCGCGGACAGTAAGTCCAGTCTTTATACAAAATTCATCTCAAAAAATGCCTCATGATAAACATAAACGGTTTACTCGGAATACTACATCGTCGAAATATTACGAGTCAACAAAACTTAAAAATCATAATAAATATCTCGTTATTGTACGATCTGCATCGTACTTACCTAACCTATTAAACTACAGCCTTTTTTGGGAACAATGGTGTACATTTTTTTATATATTTCAAGTATCGTTTGGACTTGTCATTATTTATATACAGAAGTGAACATATAGCGTGTCAAAGGAGGTTATGAGATAAATTACATATAAACAAATATGTTAAATTATTGTTAAGTATTTGTGTATACAGAAGCTAATTATTATTACTGAGAATACGCCTCTTCCATCTCTTAGCGACCAAAACACAGTATTGGATATTCCCAGAGTCGGATTTGCGTCAAGATTGAAATTCATTCCCAAGCTTTTTTGTCATCGAGGTAAGCGGATATTCTGTAATAAGCTCAAAAAATCCTATTGCGTTCTTATAAAAGATGGAGTTTCATATTATTTCCAATAAATTCTACCTGTATAGATAGCCCCACATGTAATTGAAGATCATAAATATTGCTGGAGCTAAAGGCAGCTTCCCGAGGTGGGTGTGTCCTGACCTATTACTTTCAATACGAAGCTCACTGGTTCTCGTCCAGACACGCTACAAAAGGTTATCGCTTTCAAGTTCGCAAAGTGAACGACTAAAGAAGTATGAAAAAATCCAAATTGCATTGCGTTGTTGTAACGCCTCATGTGCCTGTAGTTTCACCGGCACAACGCGAGGCACCACTACTTGGCGGCGGATTATAAGGTGTGGTGGCAGTACTTCTCCGGACAAACTTGGCAAAAGTTCTTCTGCTACTTTGGGTTATTCCTTTCATGCTTGCTTGCACACATCGTAGATTAACAAAAATACCTAAATTCCTAAGTTGTACGGTAAGTTTTCTTTAGGTTAGATTTAAAAAAGTTTCGTCAATATTCGTTTAATTATATTTGCGTGAATAACAAAATGTGAATAAACAAACGGAGAAGCTAAGTACTTACTCACCTTTTTCCTAGAGATATCTTTATCAGGGAAATCTGTACAAAAGCTCGCAAAAAAAATACACTGGTTTATTGCTCTACACTTTTGTAATATGTGTAGATTGTTGAGTTTTCATGACATAATCTGAGAAAGGAGGAAAGGATCAATAACAATTCGGTTTCGGGTATGTCAGATTAGATTTCATCAATCAAGATTTATCGCTGGTTCTTTTATTACCGGTATAAAAGGTAGAAATGGTTTTCCTGCAAAATAGATCAGATTTAAACGAATAACACCTCCATTAGTGGAGTAATAATATCTCATTAGTGGAGCCAAATATAAAGAGCATATCTAACAATTTAATCTTTAATATATGGTTATTGGTATCATGATTTAATATTATTAGACTAGCTGTTCCCCATAACTTCGTCTGCGTGGAATTGATTTTTTTTTCCGCGAAATATTAATACATTTTTTTAAATAAATCCTAAGTTACTTTTCATAACATCAGCTAAGCACTGGCAGCTATGAAGGTCCGTCCAAATTGGTCCAGCTGTTTCGGTGATTAGCAACAGACAGACAGACAAAAATCTGTTTTTTTCTAACGCGTGCGGTATACATTTCATTACAAACAGGCACTTCAATTTTACTTATTTGTATGTAGTATGTATATGTTACATACATATACATAAAAAAAAAAATATGGCCCAGGCTCTAATTTTATGTCTATGCATGCGAGAGATGTAAGATCTCATACCTTGTGGCATATTGCAGTCAGGAAACAAATGGTCCTAATATGCCCGGATTTCTTTGCCAGACGGTTCTTGGGCGCCAAAGCGGTCTGAATATAATTTAGACACACGGCAGGCGCCAACTTTCAGGCGATGATAGCGGTAATAGAATCTTAAAGAGGTTACAACATTTTCTTTTATAAACTTAATTTCGTGACAGGCGGAAAAATGTTGTCGAGCATAAATTTGTAATGCTGTAAGCTCTTGTTGGCTTGGAATTGCTGATTTACAAGATTTTTACGATTCTTCCATATTTTTATGTGAGATGTTAGGTTATCTTATTTTATTTTTAAATATAGATATTTCACACAGCACTATGTAGCCCCAAACTAAGCATAACTCGAACTAAACAACTTATATTATATAATGTAAATACATCCTTGAGCATCGTGGCCCAGGCGCACAGGCGTCGAATTTCAATCTGAAGGTCGTTGGTTCAACCCACAGATGCACCAACGAGTTTTTCAGTTGAAAAATTTGTTTCTTCGAAAACATTGTGCCTTCAAACCAAAAATTCGAAGACATGTGACATCTACCAATCCGGATTGGGCTCACGTCTTAGATCAAAGCCCATCCACTCTCAATTATCGAGACTAGGCCAGTGTCCTACAGTGCGAACATTAGAGGCTAGTACGATAAATCTTTAAGTGTTACTTGGAAATAAAACTCTTTACTCTCGTTCTAAAGTAGGTATGATATGACCTCATGACCCAAGTCACATCTCATTAAATCAGACGGGTTTTATGACTGAGACATGAAAATGGAATTGGAGCAAGATGAAATGGAAGGAGACAGATGTTACTCTAATGGATTTCCCACAGGTTTGGCACCGGGTTCTGCTTCACAGTGGTGTACGCAGCACTCCTAACGAAGACAAACCGGATCTCTCGCATCTTCAACGCCAGCAAACATTCTGCCAAGAGGCCGATACTCATTTCCCCGAGTTCGCAGCTGGCCATCTGCGCCGGACTCATCTCTATACAGGTATGTGCCTATTATTTTATTCTTGAACTATTATAGTAGTCATAAGCAGTGATATAATGGAAAAACTACAAAAAATGACAAAGTGAAAACCATCAAAATAATCACTATTTTTACACCAAAGTTATTTAAAACTAGACACTAAAATAATTAAATATTGAGATATGTTACATTTATTTAAACTATTATAATAAAGCCGAAGAATTTGTTTGTTTGATCGCGCTAATCCCTGGAACTACCTTTCGGATTTGAAAAATCTTTGTATATTATAGCCGCCATTCATGATGAAAGCTACAGGTTATATAGTATTACACTAAAATTCTTGGTAAGCCTTAAATATTTATATTTGTAGAGTTTGACGGCTTAGTTATATACTAAAAAAGTGTTTATTTCTTTTAACGTTATTTTGTATGTAATAAAAACGTAATTAAGGTACTTCAAAGTTAAGAAATTTCATCTTCGCTCCTGTTACTGTAAATATTGGGTACACATTGGCTAGGTATTGGTATTGACCATTGAGAAAAATTTTGAACCCTACTTGGGTTAGTGTCAAACATGGCTGCTGACTAAATTGTATTCCCTGGATACATTTCTAACGCTATTTGAGTGAAGCAGACGGTTAACCGCGCTTGAACCCAACTCAATGGTTAACCAAATACTCGCCGATCACGCGACCCCCTGCATTCATTAAGCAAAACTTAAACACACAATTTATCAAGATATCCTGGACGTTATAATAATGCAACAAAATATTGGAGACTGGCACAAAATAAGAATGCTGGTGGAATAAGTAAAACCAAAAAGGTTGTAATTACTATATGTCCACAGTTGATCTAAGAGCTTCTATTTCTGAATTCTATGTTGAAGACAAATTAAAGAATCTCGCTCCATGTCTAAGAGTTATGAGCATAATGTGATTCGAATACCATACTTGTTGAGTCAGCTTCATGATAAACGACACAGTTATATTCCACTCATGGCAGGCATTCTACTATTTATATCATATCATACTCAATTTATTAAAACGAGATAGATAACATTACAGAACACGTTAAGTTTGAACGATTAGAAATATTATATATTAAAAAAATTCTTGACTTTGGGATAGTCTGAAGTTGGAGACCACCAAATTCGACATGATAATGCCCTGGGGAAGGTACCCGTAGGAAGTTCTGCACAACTTTTCTCAACAGAGAGTGATATAGACAAAACAAACTTTAATTCGCTTTTATTTTTCCACTCAGCTTTGCTAATCTGATAATTCCATCTTCTAGGACTGTCATTGACAAATCCCCTTGAGATTAAACACTTCGAAGGACGGAACTAAATTGGGGTGAGGAGGTATCTCTAATAATCTGAAGTTAATTGGGGGAAATAACATCAGCGGAGGTCAAGAGAAGAAATTTACCTACTTATAACGAAAATCCTATTATCTTGATCAAAGGCACCAGACCGAAAGAATGTAGTTATTAAAGCTTCTATAGAGAAGTTCAGTAGCAAAGGATATTAAGTCTTCGATAAATCAGGGGTCAGAATGTGAACGGGAAGCCTTCCACCGACACACCCGGGCAACTTATGAGTTTTATTGTAAAATAAAAGCTTATTGAGTCGCCGCTATTACTCGCTGCTCGTTATAGGGTTTGCTTTGAAATCATTTTATAGAAGTGACTATAAAAACAACTTCGCAAAGTTTTTCTTTATTATTTGCTCACAAACATAGATCTTTTCCTTAAAATTCTATGGGAGAACTTTGAAAGGACACTATAATATAAATTCATAAAATCGATTCACCATTGCCAACGATATCGCGAAATAAATATATAAATATAAACATACTTTTTATGTTGGTACATAATAAAAAGGGAGGAAGTTCTAAATTACCTGCATGTTTGTTTTTGTGTGTTTGTTATTTGATATCCCCGATCTGAACCGATTTCGATAGTTATTTATTTATTTGATAGAGATTACATCTAGATGATCTCATAAAAAATTTAAGATAACTTTAGTGAGATAAATACCTTTTAAATTCGGTTTATTCAATTAATTAATTAACTAACCTACGTGTAATGATGATTACCATAATCAAAAATAGAAATTATTTAATTTGTTTAAAAATTACCTAAAATTAATCTTTTGTTTAATTTCAGCTGAGCTTAGTTGTTTAGTAAACTCTAAACAATCTCAAAAAAAACCTCATTCAACGAATAAACCTTTTTATGGAATGGCACTCTCGCCCAACAGCCCAGTAAATGAGTTAGCGGTAATAAACACCCGCATCTGACCTCTACCCGTACATGTGTCTGGTAGGCTGTAGACCGAAGGCCCTTCTGATACAAACATGTTATGATTTTCCGCAAAATGATCTGTAAATCTTAGGCAGATGGGAGTGCTCCACTACTAAAATTGATCTCGTAACTAAAAAAAAAACTCGTAGATTGAGGTTGAGGGCGGTGGAAATTAGGCGCAAAATTAATTAAAAAGACCGGCCAAGTGCTATTCAGACTCATCCACATTGATGGTTCCGTATTACCAATTGTATTTTATGTTTGAATATCTGGTAATATTGTGGTTCTAAAGGTTTGAAGGCCTTGCAGGCGTAGATTAATAGATAACACTATTTCATCAACCATAAAAATGTTTGGTGGAAAAGTATTAACCTTAATGGTAATGAGTGAATACGTATCTTCTATCTTCTGTTACATCTTCAATCATCATCACTTACCATCAGGTGAGATGGCCGAACGCTGACCTTAATGCTAAAAGCGATCTCTTTTAGACGACAAGCCAAACTTACTAATATTATAAGAAAACCCTACCCTTAAAAAATAAGGTAAAATTCCTAAAAATAACCAAGTTTTGTTCACAAGTAAAATAATAATGGATGTACGGTAGTGGTTATATCTATTTTATGTTGTGTGTGAGGTCCGTGGTATCATGGATGTCACAATTAGTTATAATAGATAACTGTCGTTAGGGGAGATTTGTCAATGTCAGACAACATCAAAGTGACGGGATTACGAGAGGTGTTAACCGCTATAAGTATTCCAGGAATCGTGTCATGTCCCACGAGATGTTTCATCTCGCAAACGTATTTCAACGGGCCACAGTGCCGCTGAATCCCATTTAACGTGTCACGAGGCCACGTAAGACAAACCTGGGTTAGGCTTAAGGCACAGTAATTTATTGTGACTGTGAATTGGGTCTTATATAACTTTACGCCGGTTTCATGGATGGGTGAGGGAGCCCATTAGGCCATTTTGCACCATGTGGGTTTCTTACAGTATTGCAGAAACGTATACGTGACTAGTCTAGGCTCTTGACTAAGCCTAGCGTCACCTTTGTTTACAAACGGCTAACACTTTTTTTAACGTTTACATACTCATACCCTTGAGTATTTTAAACGTTAAAAAAAAGATACACATAAAAGATACCCTGTGTATCTGTGTTTGGCACAAGGAATCTTAGTGCCAAACACAGATACAGATAGTCTAGAGCCTAGACTAGCCTAGACTGTGTATCTGTGTTTGGCACTAAGATTCCTTGTGCCAAACACAGATACACAAGGTATCTTTTATGTGTATCTTTTTTTTAACGTTTAAAATACTCAAGGGTATGAGTATGTAAACGTTAAAAGAAAAGAAAAGATACACAACACAAACTCTGTCACCCCAGACCCTGAACCCAAGACCTGTCGTTCCGAAAGTAGGACTACTACGGACTTTCCTTCAGTAAAATAAATTATTTATTAAGAATCCGATAGCCAGGACAAAACTCATACTGTTAGTAATAACCAACAAGTCCGCGCGAGTTTGCTACTTACCTACGTAATATTTTTGTATGAAAAACCTTAATAATACTGATATAAATTAGTCTTGTTTCGTAACTAAGACAAACGGGAGTTCGTTACTTTGTATATATTTATCTTTTTTGTATCGTGAACATGAAAGCAACGTATACTTTTATTTTTGTTCTATTACATTCTGTGAGCGTAAACAACTGGTAAAAACGATGCTATTCGATAGCTAAAATAATTTGTACAATACTTACCTTTGTTCGTAAAATGTAATCTATTACACAAAGAACACGAGACAACAAAAACGACCAAAATGTGTTTATTGGATGTAACCATCCCATTTATTACGGTGAAGCTACCCAATTGTCGCTCAAAGCATGCTTAGTCTTGGAAAATAAGAAATATTCACTTCTTAGGTTCATTAAAAGATAACATGGGGAAACTTTAAAAAAATATGGTACATTTTACGAGATATTGGGTGTGTGAATATGACTCCGCCCTTTCTCAACAGATGTCGTTTTTAGTATTGTTTACGTGTACTAATAAATGACCATACTTGTATTCGATAGTACTGAATGTCAGCTATCTAACGCATTTTATGATATTTGGTTGAAGTGTAAGCAACAATTGTTTTCACCTTTTCGAAAATGTCGGTTTTTATTCCAAATAAACGTCATTTGCGGGAAGTGTTATTACATTATTTTATTGCGAAGAAAACTGCAGCGGAAACTTATCGTTTGCTTGTGGAGATTTATGGTGAGCATGCTCCGTCTAATACAACTTGCAAGGAATGGTTTCGACGATTTCAAAATAACGATTTTAGTACTGAGGATAAAGAACATGGAAAACCACCAAAAAAATTTGAAGATGCTGAATTGGAAGCATTATTGGCGGAAGATTCTTGCCAAACTCAATCAGAATTAGCTGCAGCATTAAATGTTGATCGTTCAACTGTTGCAAAGCGTTTACAAATGATGGGAATGATTCAAAAAGCCGGTGACTGGGTTCCACATGATTTAAAAGAAAGAGACATGGAACGTCGGAAAACCATTTGTGAAATGCTGCTTCAAAGACAGCAAAGAAAAGGATTTTTGCATCGGATAGTCACAGGAGACGAAAAATGGATACACTACGAAAATCCTAAACGCAAAAAAGCTTGGGTGAAACCAGGCGAACCAGGCCCATCACAGCCAAAAATAAATATTCACTGTGCCAAGGTCATGCTCTGTATTTGGTGGGATCAGAAAGGTATTGTATATTATGAGTTGCTTAAACCCTCTGAAACTATTAATGGAGAAGTTTACCGACGACAACTAATGCGTTTGAAGCGAGCCATAGAAGAAAAACGACCAGAATGGGTGAATAGACATAACAAATTAGTTCTTCAGCATGACAATGCCAAACCGCATACCGCAGAAGTCGTAAAAAGATATTTAGAGGGACAGGACTGGGAAGTGTTACCCCACCCGCCATATTCACCAGACATAGCTCCTTCGGATTACCACCTATTCCGGACGATGCAGACAGACCTTACTGGAGAAAAGTTTACTTCATGTGAAAGTATCAAAATTTGGATTGACAACTGGATAAGCTCAAAAGACCAGGACTTCTTCCAGCAAGGAATACGAAAACTACCTGAACGATGGGCGAAGGTTGTAGCTGCAGATGGAGCATACTTTCAATAATTTTTTTTTTAATTTTGTAAGCGAACAAATGTGTTTTATTTTGACAAAAAGGGGCGGAGTCATATTCACACACCTATTAAAATGTAAACATAAAGCAAAATACATGGATAATGATGTGTTCTTGAAAAGTTGAAAAGAACCATTTTAATGGTGATTCCTTTTAACATGTTTGTAAATGTGGCGCCCAACGTGGTACATCATTATCGTCGCGCCGTCAAGTTGTCGCTCAAACTGGGACTTATTTCAAGAAGCAAACGAAATAATTTTAGTTGCTTGTATACATTTTACAAGTTAGAAGTAGATTCAGTTAAATATTTACTTACAATATTACTTGTTCCTTGAAAAATAAAGTAATTGGGAATCATTTTACCCGACTGCGCCAGAAGGAGGATTATGTTTTTCATGTGTAAGTGTGTATGAGGGCTTGATGGGTTTTAGCTTGAGAAGTGTCTAGATTCATCTTAATTCTGAGAGTGACACTCGCTATACCAAAATTATAAAATGAAAATGGCCGGCTATTGGCGCTCTCTCCATATAAATCTTTTTCCTCAAAACCTATCGAGTGTACAATAGTATCGAATACAGAGTTTTATAAATGGCTCACAAAAATACACACAACTTATATCTTTAAAAGTAATTAGGAATTTTTTACACAGTCGGTATTTTTGTTTTTTTTTTTTAATAATATCTTGTCAATTTGACTGAATAATATAATATTATTATTTGATATTATATATAATATTATTTGACTTGCTGACCCGAGAGTTGTTTTCCTGTCCTGATTCATAATTTGACAATCGACTGTCAACCCACAACTGACAAAGAACAAACCACAAAAATCCCATAGAAAAATGCAGCTTCAATTTCTTACTTTTCCCGTCAATTTTCTTATTATATATACAAAATTATAATAGAATTTGTGAAAATTCCCCACTTTTAGCGAGACTAACGAACAGTGTTACCTGCTGTTTCTAGGACCAAAAGTAGGCTATGTGACTACTCTTGACTACTCTTGACTCTAGGCTTGACGGCTCCGTGGCTTAGTTGGTAGTAGCCCTGCCTTCGAAGCAAGGGGTCCCGGGTTCGATTCCCGGCCGGGGCACACTTTGTGTGGTGAGCATGAAGTTTGTTCTCGGGTCTTGGGTGTTTGTCTTGTGTTTCTGTGTTTGTCCATGCCATCTGCGACACAGGGAAACCTAGTGCAGAGGTATGAGTGTGTTAACGTTGTTTTTTTTTTTTTTTTTAATGTGTTTATCTAGATACCAAATTTCATCCAAATCCATTGAGCCGTTTGACCGTGAAGGTACAAACTTTCGCCTTTATAATATTGTGTGATTTGATGTTTGGTTTCAGGTGCTAATAGTGGTAGTGTGGATGATAGTGGCGCCCGCCAAGGCCATGTTCCACTACCCCACGAGAGAAGACAACATGCTGGTGTGCGACTCTTACGTGGACGCTTCCTATATGATCGCCTTCTTCTATCCCATAGTGCTGATCCTCGTCTGTACTGTGTACGCCGTGCTCACGAGAAAGATCCCTGAAGCTTTCAATGAGAGCAAACATATTGGTAAGTCACTTGACACTTTATTATTAATTTCTTTTTTTTTTTTATTAACTTATAGCCAAGCGTTTGGCCGCCATCTCACCTGATGGGAAGTGAAGATGCGGCCGACGATGGAGCACGCTTGTCTAGGAGAAACCTATTCACTCTACTCTTGAAGACTCCCAGTTTATAATGGTCAGGGAACATAGACTCTTAAATTTAATTTTAATATTATATTACGACTGCCTCTCTTGACAAGTAATAGTGAAATATTCAATAACGAGACATAATCTATATTTACGCTCATCATTTTATTCGTCAAGTGGGTAGCTCAAAGACGATTTTCACATTATCGTTAGGTGTACTTAACCTAATTAGGTCTTCTTTTTGTTTTTTTTGTCTTCGCACCGCCTTTGCTTTCACCATGATGCATAGGTGTAATTACGTAACGGTTTTATATTCTTTATTTGAAATAAATAGATAATCAAGTACAAGGAGGTTTTATTGGGTCGTAGACGTTAGTTGAATTGCACAGGTATGTTTACCAAGTTTATTATTATAATAAAATTAGGTAATATGAATACGTTTTACTACAAAAGCGAAAGATAAAAATTCATAAAACATTACTTTACATATTAAATTATCCGCTCAAGTTCATTATTAAATAGATATTGTAACAAAAAGGCTTTATCTTTGGTAATACCGAAGACGCAGCTGTGACGCTCTTAAAGATAAAAATAAAGATAATGCAAAAAGGTTTTGTTTCACGTAAACCTCGTCTGGGGCGTGTTCTCCAGAAGAGGGTACATTGTGTAAAAATACTGAAACACAGAGCTGTTTTGCGGACAAAGGTTTATTTGGTTAAAATCCAAGAAACGTGAGAGGATTTTTATAATGTTTTAGTGTGTTCATTGTAGCTGCGACACAGGAAGCTCAGTGCTACCTATTTATTTGTATTATTGTATAATTAATAAATAATAAATTTAATATCAACGTTAACACATACCTCTGCACTAGGATTCCCTGTGTCGCAGATGGCATGGACAAACACAAGACAACCCAAGACCCGAGAACAAACTTCGTGCTCACCACACAAAGTATGGCCTGGCCCCGGCCAGGAATCGAACCCGGGACCCCTCGCTTCGAAGGCAGGGCTACTATTTATACTAGACATATTTTTTTAAAGGCTAAGTCAGGTTTTATTTATTAGAGTTCTTAACAAAATTACAGGGAACCGTCGCTTATATTTTAGTATAAATATTATAAAAAAAATATGTACCACGCGTTCCTAAAACTAAGTTTGGTTGTTGCATAACAATAATATCTACATACTGCTTTATTAATGGACTTAAACATCGTTTATTACATGAACAAATTTGAACTACCTTACTACAATACAACTTTTTCTATTTGGTATTAAAAATAGTAAAAAACATTCTCAAAAGAGCGTTTCTGTAAACTAACCCGCTCCTATCCTATCTACCTGTAGTTTATTGTCGTGAAAATATTTGGAGAGCTCGTGTGGGCGGTTTGGCCGCCTGGTAATGGATACGTGGAAGTCTTTGTGTGCAGGTCGTATGTACTTTTTTGTTCAATTTGTAGTATATATTTGTAGGTAAAATTACGCCGCTTTTTTCGGCTATAACAAAGAACAGACATTTTTATGACTTTTTACCAGTTCAGTACCAGATAGTTACCAGGTAGTAATTCTGCCTTTGAAAGGTCGTGGGTTCTTTTCTCGCGCAGGATTATCATTTTTAACCAAACATAGATGTTTTTTCCGTGTGTAAATTATATTTATTATCTTCCTAATATTTTTTTGTTTGTTACACTTTCTCGCCTAAATCACTAAACCGATTTTATAAATTATTTCACCAATGGAAAGCTACATTATCAGCGATTATATTATTATCAATGGTCATTATATACACTATATTTATTTCCCGCGTTCCCACGAGAAAGGGAACTACGCGTGTGAAACCGCAGGGTGGCAGTACATATAGATGTTATTTGGCCTTCTTCTCTCCTACGATTTCTCGCCGTCTCTTCCAATATCCAAAAATGTAATCATAATATAACGAGCCTACCTAAAACTAGTAGAACAAATTAAAAAAGTAAAAATTGTTATTAATCTATTTAGTTTCAAAATCAATCCTGGCCTCAGAAAAAGTTGTTTTGGAATTTTTAACAGCCACTCCAATCTTCTCGTCCCATCAAGTAAGTAATTCAAATTAGAATATCTCTTCACAGACGAAGTACTTGTATCTAGATGTACCTACGTGCTACGTAGGTACATATAGAAATGGATAGAAATTCAATCAGTGAGCTCGGAGCTCGTAATATGATCAATAGTAGTGGAATGAAATCGTTCCCTCCTGGAACCTCCACGACTGCAATTTTAAGCGACCTTTTGTCTGTGCGTCCATTTGTCTGGGATGAATTGAAAGAATGATATCTATGAAACTTCGTTCCTAGTATCAATGGGATCCATTCCGTGCCACCCTATATAGTACCCGCTACTTACGAAAATAGGCTCTCGATAACCGTGAGTATACCTATGGGCTTTATTGCACTAAAGGGACCCAACACAAATTGCTGTCAAATGTTTGGTTATAGGATCCCATCTTCAAGAACTTGGTAGCGAAACATTATTTGTCGCTTCGATAAGCATTTAAAAACTTAACTTTATTTTCTATTCTATTTTTCTCTTTGTCTGGTCTATCCAAAGGTTGCCTGGAAGAGATCGCTTTTAGCGATAAGGCCGCCCATTGTATTATCTTATTGTTAATAATTTATTGTTTAACAATTTTTATTTTTGTTTTGTTTGGTGATCAATAAAGTGTTATCTATCTATCTATCTATCTATAAGTAGCCGGCATTGTCGGAATGTTAAGTCAAGCAAATGGAACTGGTATTTTTTTACCGTTTTCGCTAGATCTAAGCATTATATTTTATAAACCCTCGCACATTCATACCCCTGCACAAGGATACTCTGTGTCGCAGGTGAGTCGCGGAGCCTCAGGTATTAGACGGCAGTGGATTACACGTAGATCAGAGCCCATTCACTCTCAATTATTGAGTGTAGGCCGGTGTCCCTGCATCCGTAATCCTGTAATCCGTTCGGTCCTGTAATCCGTACCGTACCAGCCTCTAATGTTCCCAACATTAGAGGCTGGTACGGTACGGATTACACGTATACAAATAACATTTTAAATTAAAATATATTATATATGTTATATACATTATCTAAAATCTACGAACACATTTTTTTAAACCTATCTATGTAGTAGTAACTATTATTATAAAATATATTAACACATATGAATACGCCTTATACGGTTGTGTGACAGGGTTCACGATGTACACGACGTGCGTGATCTGGCTGGCGTTCGTGCCGCTGTACTTCGGCACCGCGAGCCACGTGCCGCTGCGGGTCACCTCCATGGCCGTCACCATCTCGCTCAGCGCCAGCGTCACGCTCGTCTGCCTCTTCTCCCCCAAGGTGAGCATCGATCATCACCTCATCATTTACAACGATATTTTTAATAGACTTCAAAAAATGTGGTTGTGAATTTTGTATGAGTTTTTTTTTAAGTGTGTTACGCGATTTCGTCTCCATTAGTGTTTTTCCTGTTTTTCCCTTATGTTGTTCAATATAATATTTATGTATCCAGCGTACCTGAGGCGCACACTAGGTCAAGACACTATGACTAGTGTCTTGACGTTCGTTGTGAATTTATACGAATAATTCGTCACAAAAACTCAGACTTAATCTCATGGCCGAGTTTTCTGACATTTCATTTGGTAGAACAATATATGCGACGCGGCTTATTTTGTAATTCGTGACGTTGTGTGAGAACTTTGACGCATCGCGAAGGAGGATGAAGCACCGCCATTTTGAGGTCGTTTCGCTGCGTCTCATGATGTCCGTTTACGTATACATATTCTCGTAAAACACACGGCCGTGTCCACGACACAGCCACACCTCATTTTATTTTTGTTATTTATTCTAACAGCCTTCCTTGATACGTTCCAGCTGTACATAATCCTGGTGCGCCCCGAGAGGAACGTGCGGCAGAGCATCATGCCGGTGCGCTACAGCCGCAAGCCGCCGCCGGCGCCGTTGCAGAACGCGCCCACCAATCCACTCAGTAAAAGTAAGTAAAAAGAACTTACTGGAACTTAAAAAAGATCTATCTCGAAGGTGAAATTATAAAGTTTAATTAGATAGGTAACTATGGAGATATTAAGAGCTCTCTCCTAATACTGCCTTAAATTTGAAGAAAATGTGTGGTCTTCTCATAGTTTAGTTGGGGAGGACGTTAATGGTATTGCTGTGGAGGTAACCACTGTGGAGGTAGCCTTCAGCATGTTTTACATTACATAAAAGAAAATGCTTTTATGCATTGAGCACTTTCTAAATTAATCGACGTAACGCTTAGCTATGTAACAATGAATATAATAAAATAAGACGATGTTTTCATTATCTTTGTTGCAGAAGCATCGGCTGATAAAGAAACCCAAACTGATCCAGCTGACTTCAAACTTGTCAACGGACAGATACCGCCCACTGATAATCCCAAAACAGAAGACAAGCAAACCAATGATAAGAAACCCGAAGAGAAAAGACACAACGATAAAAAAGACGATAAAAGACCAAAAGATGATATAAAAGACAGGACGCAACACAATAACGTCACCAATAATGTCCACGAGAAAGTGTTCGCTCCAATGCCGAATGATAGAGCAGATTTGTTATAGCACAGACATTCGTCTAAATCTTTAAATGAAGTTTTCACAAACAAGAACATCAACTCTAATGTGAAGAAGAAGAGCTGCTCGTGCAGAGTGAGGGAGAGGAAACCAGTAGTAGTGTGAATTTATGTGAAAAACTTTTTAAGGCTGTTATAGACGTGTGACGTCGTTTTTATCATTAGTTCTAAGATACTACGTAGATCGCTTTGTACATAATACATATCCTTAACTCAATATAACTCAAATCTATTAATAATGTATATATTAGCATTGTTATATCTTAAATTTTTATCTGAATCTTTGTAAGCTATCAATGTAACGCATACTGTAAATACAAGAATACAAGACAGAAAAGTGATTGTTGTAAATAAACGTATCTCAGAATACAATTTATATAATAACATACATACCCTATTTATTAATAAGTTTGATACATATGAGATGTATAATGTAATAATATAAGTTGTTAGCCAGTCAATATATGCAGGAGAGAGCTTTGAGCCAAGACAGTACAGGCAGGCTCTACGTTATATTTCATTAAATTGTGATAAGTAGCATATTTTAGAACAATGTTGATGCAAATAAGTATCTAGTTGTAAGGGTGTACAGATTATAATTTCAGGGTTTTTCAATATGTTATAAATGTACGACAAAAATGTATCTCTTCGTGATTTATCTAGCTAGTCATTAATTAGTGTAATAAGCTTAAATATGGCGCTAAATATTTTCTATATTGAACTAATTAGGTAATCATCATCTTGTTGGCAGTTATAAAAAATATGTAAATAATAACTAATTTCTCGCCTTTATTATATTATCTGCCTTTTAATCATTTTCGAATTAATTTAGGTACCTGCCTGCAATATGTATGTGTATTTAAATGTTCTAATTGTAATTAGTACTTTAATGACTCTGCTCTCTACTGTCTTGCTCTCCCTGCCTATATTTCTGATTATAAATAGTATTTAACTACCTATCGTAATCATATTAAGTAATATGAATAAGCAGAGAATAAACCTTTTGTTGTTGAATATTTTTTTATGTTCCCAAAATTACTTACCCCTGCCAACTTGAATACAAATCATAGTTATAATAATGTCACCTCTTCAAACTCAAATTACATTACAGTTAGACTGCGTTACAGTAGATTTCCACTAGCGAAACATCTACAAAAATCATACCACGTATGTTTTCTGTCAACATTTATAGACCCGCGTAGCCATTATGTTTTCATACAACTAGTGAAATTGCAACTCTTTAGTTAAAAAATAAAATAATCAATAATATTTTTTTTAGGAGGTATAAAACATATAAAACGGGTATAAAACAGAGACAACTCTGTTTTATACCCGACTTCAAAAAAGGAGAAAAGGAAAAAGGGATTTGTTCTGTATGTTTGTGCTTAACAAACATAGAAGAAAAATACAGTCGGTTTTTTCCTCAATTGTGCACCTTCTTTTAAAAGAGTATCTAAATACTCAACAATAGAATTGACATTGTATCTCCGAGGCATCCTCAGGAGCGTTGATTCAAGATGGTAGCCGCATCGAAGGCTGCACCTAAAACCTTGAAGGACTTGTCAAATGCTGATTGAGACCAAGACCCGAAAATCTTGCCTCTTCCATTTTTTCGTAACTCCCATAATAATAAACTAACCATGTGATGTCATTCTTGTAATGTCTACCCTCTTTTTCTTATTTTTTTGTTGTTTGTTATATATTAATCAATTGTTTGTAATAGTTGTAAATAAACCGGCCATATTATTCCTAAAATTTATAACTCCAGAAAACTTGTGAAAATAACACTGACGCGGACACTGGCAGAATTTGTGTGGCTCAAAACACAAAAAGCCAAAAAAGAAGAAAAGAAGAAGACCCGAAAACTACATGTTCTTCGTTCGAAGCTTCGAAGGCGTACGTCTGCTCTTCAGTGTTCCCATAAATAATCGGTTGAAAGTTGCCGCTAGTGTGTTTAAATAAAATAGGTAATATTAGTTTATTATATCGAAAATAATTCGCTCGTTTATTTAAACAAAAATCTTTTGTAACATATTAAAAAAAATCGGTTACCGTTGCGCAGAGAACGCAACAAAAAATTTAAAATAGATTTTGATTAAAAACTTTATAAACCTAGTAATATTGCAACCGGATCTTGGCTTTAAAGGTAATTCCTCGTAAGAACTTCACATCAGCTACTTTAATTTCATTTCATTTGTATCATCGCATCAGATGCGGCTTTTTGTGTGTAGGTACATCCGACGACGATAAAATGTTATGGCTACTTCGAAATGTTCCCAAGCTAGATTAGGTAGGGGCACAGACATAATAAATTATTATGCTAGTAGTAGGGACACGGTCTTACATACAGGTCTTGCGATTCTGAGTTACGACATGGGCCTCTTAACGTGTCAAACCGCTAGCGTCGCTGCGATCGAGGGATGCCCGGTGCGACAAGGATGACAATAGTCGCGCTTGCGCGTCACATGGGCGTGGAATCCTAACCCATAAATTTTATTTACATATTATTATTTCTACAAATTTAGATTGTGCCAATAAAAAAATCACTTCGAAATTGTGAACGAAACACGATACGGAACACGCACGTCAAAGGCTTATTCAAACATTGTAGGTTATGTCGATGCATCCCTCGATCGCAGCTCCATCTGGATTTTTCTTCAACAGAGGAGCCACTCTCTACGATTGGAATTCTGTTAAGTCGCAAGACCTGTATGTAAGACCGTGAGTAGGGATATTGAACGTCCCACAGGCGGCCCATAGATGGCAGCAATCTCCGCACATAGTATACCACATGCATCTAGTGACCTGAACCGTGGATGACGTTTAAAATCAAACCGTTGTTGTCGCCGCCTAAAAAACGCCACCGTCGTAGGAAGATGCGTTTTGGCTAGCGCTTTGTGAAGAGATAAGTATCTGATTATATACTGACTTAATACGAAATGTATGTTTTCAGACGAAAAATGTATGGATTTCGAACGGAATAG
This sequence comes from Aplocera efformata, assembly GCA_921293045.1. Classification (NCBI taxonomy): domain Eukaryota; kingdom Metazoa; phylum Arthropoda; class Insecta; order Lepidoptera; family Geometridae; genus Aplocera; species Aplocera efformata. Next base: position 11,910,210 of record OV121050.1, on the reverse strand, counting down.
AAATTGGAACTGGGACGGGAAGAATTGGAGTAGATAAAAATTGAACATTATATCCAAAACTGCCTATGTCCCAATACAGGATTTGATATTGTATTTTATGAATCTAAGAATGACAGGCGGAACGCAATGCCGATTGGGTCTTCTCAAGACTTGAATCGTGTTATTGTTGCCTATGGGTGGCAGTTACCGCATAACATCACCTGATGTTATGCCGAAAGCTCAAGTTCGAACGCAATGATCTAACGAGTTACGTGTTATAAGTACGTCATATCAAAATATGTCAAATTGTTAAACTGTCACTGTCATCACGAGAAAATAGAAGATCAGTTTAGTTTTCTGTGGATAATCGATACTAACGTTTTCGCGTGCTTGTGTTGTGTGGTAGTATTTTGTGTTTTCCGAAGCCTAAGAACTTATTTTCTATCTACTTCCATAATTACGCAAAGTGCCAATTGATTTACATTTTTCATTATGTCTGAAGCCCCAGTAGAAGCAATAAGAAAATCTTCGCGCTACGATCTGACTATCCACCGTAAAAAACTGAAGGATGGGGAAACTGATATCCGCCGATCGATCGCAGAGCTAAAGTTAGTATTCTAGTTACCTAGTATCTATCCTAGTATATGTAAAAAGTGATTCTTCGCCTAGTATTTCAGGGTAGGCCTTGACCTATTTAAATTTAGGTTACTAACTTCAGGCTTTTATATAGTTAAGTTCCTTTTCCAATTATGAAATGACTATGCAAAACCCCAAGCCTACCAGTTAATATTTCTTGATCGAAGTACCTTTTTTTTAAAAAATGGATGCTAAGAGCCGAACGCCGGGCTCAATGGCGCTTACTGGGAGAGGCCTCTGTCCAGCAGTGAACTGATGTAGGCTGATGATGATGTACCTTTGGTTTTAAAGAAATCTTTCTTATCATTTTGGCTTATCTTTATTGGCTTAGTGACGGCTCCATGGCTTAGTTGGTAGTAGCCTTGCCTTCGAAAAGAGAGGTCCCGGGTTTGATTCACGGCCAGTGTACACTTTGTGTGGTGAGCATGAAGTTTGTTCTTGGGTCTTGTGTGTTTGTCCATGCCATCTGCGACACAGGGAATCCTAGTGCAGAGGTATGAGTGTTTTAATGTTGCTTTTTACTATCTTAACCATAATGATGAACGAAATTAATGTTTCCAAGTTAATTTAAGAATTCAACGGAAATATAAATTTTTATCTTTGAGAAATTACTTATTGCAAGTCTGCATGATATGGTGCAACTTCAGTCTTTTGTTACAATACACAACTTAATTTGTAATGCTGTTTATGGGCAAAGGTACCATTAGGTACACATCATGGTACCTAATGGTAACCTTTAATGTTACCATTAGATACCATTAGGTGCATGCTGTGATCACCTGTAATTGAGGGAGCACATTGACCAAAAAATTTGTAAATATATTTTGTAAGACTATCTTGCGTTGGTGATCCAATAAATAAATAAATCAGCTTGTTCCATATCTTTCTTACAAATATTTTTCAAACTATGCTTCTGCTCGTTAGGCTTAACTTTGTTAGCAGTCTTCCCTTATTGCTCTGTGACTGAGTTGATAGAAACCCTGCCTTTTGGGTCCAGTTCCCTTGCCAATGTATACATTTTTGTCTATAACATGAAAAAAATCGCAGGTCTTGGGTATTTGTGATGGAATTGTGTGTATCCGTGTTATCTGCAATCAGAAAATTGCAGTGCAGAGACATACCCTATGAGGAATTGTGGTTAATTTGGTTAAACAATTTTATTTCCAGTTTGAAAGAGATTGACATAAAGACTCTTGCAAGCAACCTGAAGCAGAAGTCACTTGTAACTGCCTCTGACCTCAACTGCCTGAAGAACTGCCTCATCCAGGACATGAAGAACATTGAGCTAGTGATGAATACTGAAGGAGCTCTAAGAGGACTTGTGAGGGAGCTTACAGGTAACCAGCTACATACAGTGGCTATCATCCAATTTTTTATTCCATCATACCATCCTCGAATGCAGGTCACATGCCTTCTATTATTTGAGTTAGTGAGTTATTTACCAAGATTTGTGAGTTTTGTTGACTCCCAATATTTTGACGCATTTAAATAGGTTATGGTCCTGGGTAAACAGAAGGTTGTAAATAACCATGATAGTTTAAAAAAATATATATCGTTTGCCTACTCTTGACAATGATCAATAGGACCGACATAGTCTTCTGTAAAACCAAAGTCCTTAAAAATTAAGAAAAAATAGTAATAAAAAAAACAAGAATTAATGATATGATATAATGATATATAAAACACCACAAAAATTTGTAGCAGCAGTACTTCTACCAAATTGGTCCAGAGAAGTACTGCTCACACCTAACAGCTTGGTCTGATTGCTCAGCTTTGACAAAAGCTCTTCCACAATCTTTACACTGATCTTGTTTGCTAGCCTCGTCCATGGTTTGACTGCTAGTCATCTAACTTGATCTTTCCATCTGCATTGTGCGAAAGTGCTAGCAACCAAAGTGTCTCAATCAAGATTGTTAGATGTCACATGTATTTGATCCTTGGTTCTAGGAGATACTAGTTTGCCTGCACTGATTATTAAAATGTGTTGTGCACTTCATTTTTCAAGTGAAAAACTAATTGAATTATTGCAATTGCAACTAAAATAGTAATAATTAGTCCAATCCTTTCCAATTCCTTCAATATTGAAAATGTTGATTTGCTGATCCTTCTCTGCTGTTGGTTGTGGGTTAACTTCCCACCCAAGCACACAAATGTTTGTTCTGTGTTTGGGTGTTAAACATGTATTTGCAAGAAAAAAGTATTATAATAAGTATCTGGTTCCCACCATATAATCTTTGCTTAGTTTGAGGCTACATGGCGCTATGTGAAGAGTCTGAATATTTACTATTATTATTTCAGGCAGCGATGTGAACAAGCAAGTAGCTGCTTGCGGATGTCTGTGCAACCTGGCGCTGGGCGACTCCCGCGCGTGCGTCGCTGTAGCCAAAGCCGCTGCAGCCTACCTCGTCGCTGCATTGGACTCGCAGACACTAGAGCTAGCTGTGAGTGTATTGTATGTCCAATACACACCCCATGCAAATGATGCGTGTAAATAGACATTCCTTTTTTTCCTTGGAGAGCACTTGGTACCCTGCAATGTCAGTTATATTGTTGGAATAACTAGGTCCACAACTTATTTGGAAGTACTCCGTCGTCTGCGCTTTGGGCTGTGAGTTCGATTCCCACCCAGGGCAAGCATTTGTTTGACAAACATAGATGTTTGATCTGTGTCTGGGTGTCAATGTGTTTATTTACAAAAAAAAAAACCAGTGTATATGTATTGTGAATGTAATGTGGTTCCATAGTACAAGCTATGCTTACTTTAGGGCTAGATGGCGCTGTGTAAAATGTCTATTAAATTATCTATAGCCGCAATTTATATTAAAAAAACGGAAAATTCTACTTTTCAGACTTTTCCCTTTAATTGTTACAAAAGCTGCCGAATTTCAATGTTACATAGAGTAAAAAGAGAGGGTTGTCAAAGTCATTTTTGATTTCATATAGCTCCACAATAGACTCCTATTAACCTAAGGTGTTGTGTTCCATTCTTTATTCAGCTAACATGCGCATGGACTTTGGGTAACCTGTGCGGCGCCGGGCCCGCGGCGACCCAACTTGTGGCGTCATCGGGCGCCGTGGCCAAGCTGTGCGCGCAGATGAGCGGCGAGGTGGAAAGGATGGACGCTGCTGTATATGCGCTTACACTGTACGCGCACGGATCTGGGGAACAACTAAGGTGAGATACGCGGCTGGGGTTAAACATCAGCATGTGGCGTGTATATTTTAAATGGAAAACCTCTAATAATTTACTTAATGAATTTGATAACATAAACAAATCGCACATTAATTTTTCTATCCCCGTTTTGATCATTTTTGGGGGGAAGGAAGTATTACAAGTACTTAAAAGAAAATAGAAAATTGATTAACAATTGCCAGAGTTATCGCAAAACAAACCTACAGTAGAATTGAGTTCCTACTCCGGTTTTGAAATTGCTTAAAAATTAACTAAATGATTAGCTTATTAAAACTGTTTTTATAGCAAAAACAACCTCCTCATATCTTGGACAGCAATGTATAATATAATAATGTACCAACATTAATGTAACAAAAATAATTTATTTCAGCAAAGAACACCTTGAAATGATAATCAAGAAGGTGGCGCCGTCGGCGTGCAAGACGGACATGCGTCTGTTCTTCATCTTGTCCTGCCACAAAGACTTCGCCGACCCGGACGAGCTGGTGGCCAACAAAATCATCACCCGCTTCGACGACCTCATGGAGCACCACCTCACGCTGTGCATCGGGGACGACTGCTGTGACATCATCCACGCCATCCGAACCCTAGCTAACATGGAGACGGGCAATACCTATTTCATCTTCCTCACTTTTATCCGATCAAATGATGAAAGGAAGGAGAAGTTTAAAAAGTTGGCCAACGAGGGGTCTTTGAAGAAGAGCTTGCTGTGGCTGTACGGGAACATGATGTGCAGGCAGGACCACAGACTGTTTATCGAGAAGTTTGACCACAGGACAGCGGTGCCAGTCATGGACTCGGAGAGGGGCGATGAGATTGATGGAGTGTTGGCTGAAGAGGTGGTGGTGGAGGAGCCTTCTGAAGAGTAGACTTCTTACAACGCCTACATGCAATAGGGAGATCTGGGGCATGCAGGTGGCATGGACTCACAAAATACATATATCCAATACCTTAACTTTTTAGTGCAAAGTTCAGAGGCGCCTTCCTTTCCCAGGGTAAGGAGAGCCAGAATTTGGTTTGGTTTCGCCATTGCTTTACGCGAACAATACAGTTATAGTATAATCTCTAGAGTACGAAAAGGTTTGAGTTTTGTAAGCAAGTTATGACAATTTAAAATATGTCGACCTTTGCTTTTATCTCGTTTAGATATTATTTTTTACTGTTTTAGGGTAGGTTTATGTTGGACTGAACCAGTTTATGTAATGAAGTAATGAAATTTGTTTCATTATAACTTGTCTAAGCGCCAAGCAAACATTGGTGTCGGACACCAGCGAAACTCAGCTTGTGCAGTGACTTTAGCTTTAGACTGGCAACTATAATCACATAATGGACCGTAGTTGCCAGTGTCACTCTCAATTATGGAGAGTAGGCCGGTGTCCCTGCAGTGGGAACATTAGAGGCTGGTACCATAGTTGCCAGTGTATATTATAGACAATGCCATACGATGGGCCATTCCACTTAGTCAAAAAGTCTTCAGTAAATGGCACATATTTAATGGAATCTCAATCTCTTTAATAATATAGACCCTAACTTATCTGTATTGTCTAATTCTAATTCTGGGTGTCAGGCCTGCACTGACGTCCCGCATAGGAGTATCTGTGTAGAATTTTTGTGAATCTGCAAAGTGTGTTATTTATTGTACAAATGTTTATGCAATTGTGTTATTGTTAGAGACGAATTGGGTATTTAGTTTTGTAGGAATTGATTAAAATCAATGCTGATACACGTTACAAGGTAGCGGAAGAATTATGGATCTCAAAATCGTTGCCCGTAGAAATATTTCAAATATATTGTAGAGGTGCTACGTTTAAACTTCAATCTGTTACATCAAAGCATTGTTTATGAATCAATGATCTTTGCGTCTGACCGAGTCTATCATCGGCGGATTTAATACAAAAGTACCTGATAAATGGTAGATTGGTATGGCTGAATAGTCAATATTAAGTGTAATATTCAAAATATTAGATTCGGTAGCCGTAGTGGTTGGCTTTTCTCATGGTCCGTAGATAACTTTCAAGTTGGATACATAGGTACTTGTTAGACAGTTTTCTCTTCCTCTGTAATTGATGATTCTAAAATCTGCTGTTGCTAAACTAAATACTTGTTATGAACTAGCCAGTTGAAACTAAAGTATTTTGAACTTGCACTGAATGAGTGAATGCTTTGAGTAATATGAATGTGAACCCATTTTCGATTTCACGGGTGTTTGCTTCACAAGTATTTAAATAATCTTTATTTCAGTTTAACTTGATAATTACTTGGAAACGTCAATTTCTTTTTTTTTATTAAATAATTAGTTCCTACGAGAGCAGCTACTAGGGTTGGAAATTGGTGTATTAAAATCATAATGTCATAAACATCTGTTGGTAAATGTCTAATTTTAGGCGGCCCACGCCCTGGGATCTAGTATCCAATCTTCCTTCATGTTTTTAATACATCAATGTAGTTGTCAAAAGAAAGAAATCCAGTTTGGAATTTGCAATAAATATTTTATTATGTCAATAATCATAATATTCAATAATAGATAATAATTTAAGATTAATATTGAATAAGGCTACAAATATAGCATTTTAAATAACTTTTAATATTTTCCACTCTCACAAATATAGCGTAAAGGTCGGCGTTCACTAGAGCGGTACGTTCGCCGCTTGTATCAGTGGCAAGGCAATATTTACACGGGATATTCGGATTTGCTATTTCAAATTTATTATTACAATGACTCCTACCTAATTACCTACTCTACATGGACCATTTGAAACAGCAAATCAATCAGTCTCATTTACATTTGTTCAATCAATCGTGTAAAGCTTACTTCACACCGAGCGGAACGCGCCGCGCCCCGTAACCCGTAACCCGGTACGCGACGCGACGCGTTCCACTTGTGAGTTATCTATAAAATATTGACAATGTTTAAACTATTTTATTGCTATACGTTTTGAAGTCTTATGTTAGTGCATTAAATTGTACTACAGTTTCTTTAATTTATGCACTCAAACCAACAGCTAATACGAATAAAAGGATGTCGTTTATAGTTACAGTGATCCAGCGCGTGATGAGATCACGTATCGCGTAGCGCTTACTGTCCCGTACCGCAAATAAACCGACCTTTTACAATTCATAAAAATGCTAATTGGCAGTAATTTATTGGAATTGAAAACTTCACTTTACTCTTATATGGGCAAGAAAAGCTATTCTAAAGGCCTCACTGATCACTAACACATAATCAGGCGTTCATACAAGGTTTTCAAGGCAATGCTCTGGAACGTTATGTTCTGTGTCGCCCACTACATATCATCCCGATTACATGTTTGTGTTCCGGCTCTAAGTAAAACTTGAATCAAACTCGAGGCACTATAAGAACTCTTAAAATGTACATTCGCCTTACGTTTTTTTAGTGGAATGAAATTGAGCTAGTATTGTAAAACGCGTGCCTACGAAGATTGGTATTTATATACGGAGAAAAAAAATCTACTTGTTACCTAATTTAAATTTAATTACTAGGGCTTAAAGCCTTGTTTCCTTCACAGGCGCACGTTAAGACGATAAAGTCAAAATGACGTATTTTGTATCATTATTTCTCTGCAACACTTGTTATTGTAGAAATAGTGATTATATCATAGAGCAGTTATAATATTTAATTTATTTTATTTTATTGAATAAATATCTAGTCAGCATTGGATTGTTTTATTCGTATCTTTCTCACATCATACAGACATGTAAAATCTCTTTTTACTGGCATATTTTCCGGTTACACTATCACGTTATTCGCATCACCGACGCCATTTTCCCACGAATAAACCAATGCGTATCGATGCTATTTGAAAATTGGGATTGAGTTTCGATTAGCTAGTATTTATTAGACAAAGAAAGGAAGAATTCGTTTATTCTCATAAAAAATAAGACTTAAAAAAGAGATGGATGGTTGCTGTACACAGAGCTTGTGAATAAAGCTCTGTGCTCAGCATGCACTGGGCAAACAGGATCCTCAGCGCCGATTTCCAGCCCACGCTTGAGTGAATTCACGAACATTGAATAAAAGATTACGATTGATTTTATCGTCGTATCATGCGGTGAATTTCAAATCTGCCGTTGGTAAATCGAGGATTTCGAGCTTACTATGAAAATTATTTGCTACTACTCAATCGCTACTGAAAAAATTATGGGGAAGTATACACAGTAGCTCGCCTTATTCATTTTGACGTAATCATGCATACTTGCATTACACGTTCATCTAACTATGAAAGGTACATTAGGTTTACATTACAAGAGATTGTGCAGAGTACGGTATCTTGTTTGAAAAGTTAATAATGTGAAGTTGGACCGAAACCTCAATCTCACTGCACAGCATGTAAGTATTTACTTGTCAGTTTGTTACCTACGCGTATGTAGCGACTACATCTCGTATGTACTACATGTATACGGCAAGTGCTAGTATTTAATAGGATAGCTAGATTTGTGAGAGGGGTCATTACGTGTGGTCTGCGGCGTGCTTGCGGTGCGGGCGGCGCGGGCGCGCGCGCGCCTCGCCCCCCGGCGGCGCGCCCGCCTGGGTGCTCACTGGAACAACATGGGGCATCAGAAAGGATCGCTGTGGAAACTACATTTTCAGGAAGAAATTTCATTCGAGAAATCTCAAGGAATCTTTGAGATTTATCAAATAAGAGATAACCAAATTGATTTTATTCCTTTCGCAATTTCTTTAGATTCCGATATCAAGATACGGTCCAGAAAATAATTACACTAATGACGCTTTTCGACAAGTAGTTCACCGGATGAACATTACATAAATAAATGGTTACTCCTAATGCTAGTAAAAATAGGTGTTAGTTAACCCAATTAGTTACACGATTATTTATTATGCAATAATCAATATATCATTGTTGTAATGTAATATGAAACTTGTTATCACAGATGTAATTTTGTTAGAAATTAATCTTAACTTAGATTATCGCCTTTGTTAACCCTCGACTAAAAATAGGTGGATTTTTTTTGTCTGCGTGTAAATGGTGGTATAGTCAATTCATTTGAGGATAAAGGGTATGGTCCGATTTCGAGTTATTTGGATCTATTCGATTAGTAGCTAAGTAGTTGGATTGTCGGACTTTAATAGCCGTAAAGTCCAACATTTAGTCTACTTACCGTTTGGTAATAAATTTGATTTCAAAAAGATATTTTGTAGTCTTGTTATAAAATATCTTCCGTTAATGAGCTGTTGTAGCAATAACTAATGGTAAAATTGGAAATTAATGATATAACTTTTAACAACTGTCAGGGTAGAGCGGTGTCGTATTGCGTACCCTCCTGCTACGCCACGCGACGCGTCACGCGCTCAGTGTGAGACATGCTTTATTACTACGTTAGTAATATAAAATACTGATAGACGTATCTCACCGTTACCGCGCGGTATCATTTTGGTAACAACAATTTTCAACTCTGGAAATGTGGCATTAGGTTCCATATTACACCTATTTATTATGTTCGGTAAAATATTCGAGTAATTCGGGTCAAGGCGGCTTTCTGAAAATTATAACAAAAACATAAAATAATAAAAAAAAATTATGGCTAGTCAGTAATGTAGCTCTGCCCTCCGCGCTGCAGGTCGTGAGTTCGATTCCTACCTAGTGACAAGCATTTGTGTTACGAACATAGATTTTTCTCCCGATGTGGTATTAATCACACTTATATTAAAAAGGCGAAAGTTTGTATGTATGTGTGTGCTATGTTGGATGAAATTTGGTACCACCTGAAAACCGCGGGGCGCAGCTAGTAGATGTATTTTATTATGTTTATATTTAAAAAACAAAGTTAGTACCTACTATATAAGTATTCCATCCGTAATCTAGTTCCTATAGTACAAGCTATGCTTAGGTGGGGCTAGATGACGCTGTGTAAATAGACGCAAATGTTCGCTGGGTATTCTCACTAAGTATGTAGCTACGCACCAGATTGTTCCTGTTCTGGACTCTTCCCATTGGTCAGTTCGTTTGTGGCTTGTTGGGGTTTCTTGTTCTTGTTCTCGTAGCCGTTAGCTCGCGGTCGTGTCGTGTGATCTGGAAATACACAGGATATCGGAACAACGTTCATTTTCATACCGCCGCGTTCTTAAAACAAAGTTTAACATACTTATGAAACTATAAAATATCAGATCAAGGTATCCTCGATAGAATTAGCTACGCGCTTGCTTAATTCAGCACTGACTATCCGACTACTGGTGTCGACTTACTATTTGCGTAGACTGTGGAGCGGTGGACATGCTGCCCGGAGAGCTCGGGCAGGGTCAACGGCCGCCGCGTGCTGCGCCCGCGGGAACCACCGAACTCTCTGAAAACATTCATCAATAGATCAAATCCCTACGAAATTCCTTGGCCCTTTGTGTACAATATGTACCTATACTGCGGTTTAGACGCTCAATGATGCGTTTTTTAAAAAGAAAATGTAGTATATTTGTTTAACTAGATGGCATTGTAAAAAAGGAACCTGTTAAATTCCTTTTAAAATATATAAACACTATGGTCCATCGCTAATATTCTTCTATCTTATGCAGAGGATGTAAAAGTGAATTATAACAACGCCATTTGCTAAAAATCTAGGTACCTACGGATGGATCCCGCCATGCTATACATATTATTTCCTTTATACACTACTTACACCAATTACCAATTAGAAGAATGTTGAAATTCAAAAATGGAATAATCTAAATCCGGAAGCCATTAAAATGAACTCAAACCAATTCAAATTCAAGATTCTACAGTTACAATTTTAATTTTTTTTTTTTTTAAATATAATATAGGTTAATTATTTAATATTTATAACATTTTACTACATATATTTTAAATATAAAAAAACTCACTCTCTAATGGGTTCGCGCCAAAAGTCTGGCGTGTGGTGCACGGGCGGGAAGTGGTAGTTGTTTTGGAATCCGTACGCGTCGAGCCCGGTGGCGCGCAAACTCGCGTGCAGAGAATTCTTCATACACTGCAACTGGATGCGAAACATTTCAAATTCAGTCAAATTTATGTAGGTATCTCTCGTACAAATAATACTACGTAACAACATAATTCATTTATTTGCATGACTATAATTTCTCTTTTTTTACCAAATTCAGAAAAAAGGTGGACTGTAGGTACATGTAACACGATTTCGGTCGTATTTAAGTCGGATCATTCGATTTATAAATCAGTCTCTTGTTATCTATGTTAAATGCTCTATTTGAATTAAAATAAATAGAAAGTAATTCGATGCATGTTTGAGTTGATTAGGAGCTGTATCCAAAGATTTAACTCGAGCATATGCCGATACTAATACTACGTCAAATGCATCGTCTTTATTTCGAAAATCGATTCATGCTCGAATTGAAATTAAAGTAATGACTAACATTGCTAACTACTACGTGCTAATACAAATAAAACCAAGCATTGCGATGTTTTAACAAATCGTAGATAATAGTTATCAGGTAGACCACTTAAGTACCTATTGAATATATCCCATGAATGAAATTACTGTAAAAAAAAAGACAAGCTGGATGTTATTTTCGCAAAATAAGTATTAAATTTAGTGGGTTCAACCACTGTTTAAAATTACAAATAAGCAGGTGCTACGTGCGTTATTGAGTAAGTACAGACGCTAATTATCAAAATAATCACATTAGGTTAAGCCGTGCAGGCGTCACTAACTTGTGCCACTAATAACAGAAGCCACTAATAAATTAAAACGCAGTAATACGAAGACGGGACACAACAGAAATCAAAACAAAACCATGCATCGTTCGGAATACAGTTTACTTTTGAAACAAAATGGTAAATTCAGTTTGAGAGCATCATCGAAAGTTATCACGCGTTGTCCCGTCCGCGTCAGCGTTCGACTGCTCTGCAGCTACCGATGTGGCTTCACCCAGATACTTTGAAATACTTGTATGCTTGCTATTTACAGTTTCTATTAAATGATTTTTAATGACTAAAGATGCGATCGATCCGGGAGAAGCTACCCAGACCAGGTCACCTCTACCGAGTACCAGCAGTAAGGCGTGTCAGGGCGTGTGCTGAAAATGTGCAATTTTTCACAATAGGTGGTCTCGACAAATTAAAGACAATATGCAAGTAGCATCACTTTCCCCGAATATAATAACTTCCCTACATTTGCACTCCAAGTTGCGGGATTGCCATGCGCTGGGCTCAGCGGTGGCTGGCAATGCAGGGCTCGCGACAAGCGCGGATGAAAGGGTCATTTCAAGCACCACTTTCTTTAAATGTTGCCTGCTATTGATCAAAATCGGAATGAACGGTGATGCCACATCAGCAGCTGGCAGTAGTCGCGGTGCGGGACGTACGTGAGCGTGTCTCGCGGCCGCGCCGTCGAACAAGAGGTTAGTGACTGCTCCCCCCGGGCCGCCGGCTGCCGCCGCCGCGGCTGCGGCCGCCAGCACCTCCACAGGAATCAATAGTCAGTACCGAGATACATCGTACCATGACATGGATAGTGGAAATGAGAAACAAAGCATTGAGTAACTTCAAACCTGAAAGGCTACAAGTGCCTGATAAGGTCTTAGCGCTGGAATTTAAGTTTCCAAAGATGGAATAGATAAATCAGTGACGGGCTACATTTATGTAAGTATTTCCGAAAGGCAGCGGAAAAACACTGAGGATCTTTAAGAACAACTTTTTTTGATTTTTTTTGCCCTAGCATGATATCTAGAAACAGATTGACACTATTTCGAATAGCCAAGAGCAAGTATAAGGAGGTCCAGTTTTGTTTCTCATTACAAAGGTTAATGCTACCTTACATAACATACCATACCGTTACTTACTAACTGCAAGCCACCCAGTATTTTCAGGATCCTAAATCAATTTTGGTGATTTGGTGACAATAGTTTGGGTAAGGTCAGTCTAACTATTAACAGTGTTGATTGGGGGAGAACTGCATGGTGAAAGGAAACTACATCAAACTATTAAATGCCAAAATCAGTGCAGGAAAATTAACTCAACTCCTGAGACCTGATTCAAATTATAAAGTAAGTCGTGGTTGCTTATTTCAACTGATTTAAATATATTGTCAACACTTCCAATTAGTGATAGTGATTAGAAGTCACGTGTACCATTTAGGTATTTATCCAAGGCTATGCGATATATTTTTCTTTGAAGAGAAAATTCGATTTATAAAAATCAACTATTCTCATCTCGCACAGTCTTCTAAAGTCCTCATAAGTTGTAGTAGACATTTTATTTTGAAGTTTGGTGGTTTCTCTTGTATGCCAAAGAACAAGCACACGATAGGACTCATTGACGCTTGAATCAGGAATCAGAGAAAGGTGGGTTTAACTTTACCTCTCTGCGCCTGCGTTCGGCTTCAGATCGGAGTCTTCGCACGAGTTTCTCAGCATCCGCCAGCCGCGCCCGGAGCTCCGCCCGGGACTCCACGCTGTCCTCACTCGGAGCTACTACTGCCGCGTTCATCTCGCACGTTTCACATTTCGTTTGGAGTTCCAGATGGCGTATTTTTCTGAAACGAGTTTTGATAATTCATATCCGAAAATAATCTTATTTAGTTAGTTTTATATCCTTATAGACTATCACTATCCATGTCTATTGAGTCTTTTAATTAGTACTATATTCTTGTTGTAATTTTTATTATTTCGTGTGCTAAATAAATGTTTCTTTGTTTCTTTAATTTAAAAAATCGCAGTAATGATACATACTCGGCCTGTGCGTCGACCAGCTGCTGCAGCTCAGCTGCTCGGGCCTCAGCATCTCTGGCATCGCATTTGGCTGCCGACAGTGCCTTCTCCAACTGACTAACTTCGCGCTTCAATTTTGCATCCTGAAAAATTACAACCACTCCTAAGAATATGAAAGTGTGAAGTTGTGAAAGATATTTTTATTTTTGCAGCTAAGTAGGGAAAGAAAAGAAATGTTTAGACATTTTTAAAACGGTTAGTTATCATATTACACAAAGTAAGCAATAACAAAAAATACTAAGCATCTTATTGAGTTGAAAACCTGTACAAATAAATGATCACAAATAAATGATACAAAGTTTAATGTATCATTTATTTGTACAGACCATTATCATATTTCAAATGATTTAGGATCTGCCTCAATTTTATTGCAAGTGATGAAAAATCATCGCGTAGGCCATGAATCTACAACTTTTTGGGTACTTACATCTGTATTTAAAAAAAAATCGGATATTTGAGTCACTATTTTCAAATTATTTTTTTGGATATTTACCTCACTATTTTCTACATTTTCTTCGACAGTGGGCGAAGTTGGTTTTGGAGATGATTCCTTGTTGAAGATCAATTGGAACTGCAAGTCTAAAAAGATTACAATTGCGATAAATTACACAAATTATTGCTTCTGTAGTGGGTGAAACCTGGCAAGATCAACTATTACGCCACTAAGGCTGCAAATAATTCATCTTAAGATGGTGATCCCTTTGTAGATGTTTGTGAGTCGTGATCCGCGTGTGTAAAATCAATGAATAGATACAACGCGTATCGTCCGTCCTTAACATTCGAACCCCAAATTAAGATCATGATTGATGATCATCAAATCATTCCCACACTAGACTAGACAAATCATTCCCACACTAGACAATGATTTGTCTAGTGTGGGAATAAAACCCCAACCCTCGTACTGGAGTCGTCACTTAACCACTCCACTAGCGGTTTCGTATTCAAACTGATATAATCACACGTTTTGTGTCTTTTGTAATGTTTGTATGAGATGCTAATGAGTCATCAGATTACGCAAGTTCAAGACTAAACATGCTGTTGTATGCCATAAATCTGTCGTCTAATTGTATTTTCTTGTCACGTTTCAAACTGAGGTCAACAACTAAGGCCAGTTGAGCACTGTCATGAACACTACATGACCTAGCAAGGTGTGTATTCTTAAATGGTACCTAATGGTACCATTTAAGAATACACACCTTTATTTGTTTTGTTAATGTGAAAAAGTTACGAGACGAGCTGAAGGCCCACCTGATGTTAAGTAGTTACCTCCGCCCATAACAACAGCAATAAGATTTGACTCCCCGACTACCGCCCACCGGAACACGGCAATGCAATCGCATCACTGCTTGGCGGCAGATTATCAGGTGTGGAGGCAGTACATCTCCGGGCGAACATTGCACAAGTTCAACTGCTATTTTTTGTTGCTCGTTTATCACCACCCAGAAGGTACATGTAAAGATTCAAAGGGTACGGACGGACCTATGGACGCGAGCAACTGGACCCCCCAAAATAACTTTAAGGATTAAAAGATTAAAAACTCGCATCTGTAGGATACATACCCTCACAAACCCTACACGTGTCCGCTGGGTGGTGCATAAGGAGCAACTTAAAGAAGCAGTAGAACTTATTCCAAGTTCATCCGGAGTTGTATTGCCGCTCACCTGAGCGCAACGCAATACGACATGGAAGGCCCATACTTCAACAAGAGAAGCCCTAAATTTAGAAAAAGACTACTGAGCCGTATTCTTGTATATTAGCAGCGGTAAACACTTAACATCAGGTGGACCGTCAGCTCGTTCCATCTCTAGATACAGTTATGTATATAAAAACAATAAAATGTGCATACGAACGGGAGCTTTTTATGGGAACCTTGGTATCCCTAGCTGCGTCAACGTCATTGTTAGAACTGTTCTTATAGACATATTGCATAGTTGCAACTTGTTACCTTTTAAGTTTATCACGCGATCCCTGGCAGCTGTAGTCGTAAAGTTGATACTAAACGACTTGAAAGATTTTAACGGCATCAGTACTTAATTTAGACTGCTCCTCGAATGTTTACTCTCACATTTCGATCTCTACATTAATCTGTCTGGCCTAACATCCCACTGCATGAATTGAGGAGTCTGCTTAAAATACCACTTGTAAACTCTACTGTCAGATCAATAAAAAAAACTCCTAAATCCAACTGACTTCCGAGATTTCAGAAGAAATGTAGACCAACAGTGTCAACAATACCGCATAAATTCGATAAAACAGATGATTTCCAGCTTTTGGTCAATCAAGACTTATTATATCTTATTATTATACTTTATATGTTCAGCCTTGATTGACTGAAGCTTTTCATTTAGCGTTTCGTCAACAGCAATGTCTATACAATTACTGTTGCGCACTTATGAGTTATAGGAACAATCTCCAGCAAAATACCTCGGTTCCTCTCCCTCAAAGCCTCTATTTCAGCGTGTAAGCCACTCAGCATCAACCGATGCTGCTCCTGTAGGAAGCGGACGCTGTGCTCCAAGTGTGTGACTCTGGCCGACGGATCTCCGCTGATGATGAAACCACTACCAGTCGGTTCAGGTGGAGATTTTTTAACCTACGACAAAGATCGTTTTCGTGATTCCCCTGAATCTAATCATATGTTGTAATATAACCTATCATAAAATACTAAGCAATAATAATACTATACGACAAGTATTGTTTTCTTATTCAGGGTTAGAAAGTCACCCTGAACGAACTAAATAAATAATGACGAACTTATGCGACTCAATTATTAAGTATATCATTAAGCGCGGAGATAAAGGCAGCTGCGCAAGCAACAATCTTTTCATGAAAATTTTATGCGCAGATTTCAAAACCGGCCGTGCGTGTGTTCAAATCACCTACAATTAGTTAGGCAATAGCTTTATTATGTTGGTTGTTAACAAAGATTGGTATTCCCAGAGCCCGCAGTGGTGGGAAAGTCCACCTGGATGGACACAATGAGTTTTCCTAGTCAATGACCGGTTAACGTTTCCTTTGTGTTTTGGCAATGTCATTATTGCTTAGGGATAGCGATAGATATATCATCCGCTGTTTATTGAGCAGTTGTAATAGTATGTTTACATTTTTTTCGGAGATGTGACGCGCATGGATTTCAAACACATCTAACTAATTATGATCTACGTAACATGGGTTTGGGTGTTATTTATAAAATTTACTCACTTGTAGCTTCGTAAATGGAGCAGGAGCAGCTGGAACGAGCACTTTCGATGCCATAACTGTAATTTATTTTCGTCCTAAATCAGAGCTAAGGGAATATCACGATTTGCGTATTCTTTATTGTGTACCGCCTCGGAGCGAGCGCGACCGACCAATGATAGAGATCCAGCATTTGCACGCCGATCTCTACCAACTTACGACCTTGTTGCACGTAATAATTAAAAATACGCTGCTAAAATGCCCAATAAACACGGTATATAAATAAATACTACGAGGTAGACGTTTCTCTTATTATTAAAAAGGTCGATGACCCGGCAACCTTGAACCGGTGAACTGGGTATGAAATTGACTGATAAAAGCACTTTTTTACGAATTTTCCGATAATTTTACAGGAATTTTCTATTATTCTGGTGTGTAGCGGATGGCGAGCCCGGGCTCGTTTTGTGGGGCAGGTGCAGGGCGGCGAAGGGAGAGGAGAGGAGGGCAGGAGGGGTGCAGTGTCTATCGATCGCGCCGCCGCACACAGGTTCCGCGTACCGCTGACTCACGGCGTCTCTGTCACTATCCAGCCATGGCTCCTTGCCAAATCCTCCGATGGTTTAATGGCGTGTCATTCGAGTACCTGATAATAGTTACATTTGCGGGAGATTAATATCTGTTTGCTCTACTTTTGCCGTGACCCATACGTTAACAAATATAAAGTGACGGACCTATCGATTTTCAGAAACAGACAAACGTGACTTGCTGGAAAACTCACGGAATTTTCTGACAGTAACCTTTTCCTATGCGTTTCATTATTCATAGGCGCTTAGTCAATTACCTGCATGGGTAGGTGCGCTGACCTTATCTAAACGCCCACATAACGAGACTGATATAGTGATTTTGGATGGGAAATTTGTTGGAAAGTGGGGTAGGAAACCTTGATTGATCGTTAGAAAATTTTATATCATCCAAAAAATTCTAAAATGGCGGAAATTACTTTGAACTTATAAGAAAAATGGCATAACATCCTGCAGGGGAGGCTAACATTTGAGAATGTAAAGGTAATTAAAATGTATCTCGTGAAAGTGAAGTGCTAGGGGAAAATTTGTTGATAACTTATAAATGGCGCCAGACAATAATGGTAGATCTAAATATTTTTTTGCGTAATCTGTAATCTATCTATTCAAGTTTGAATGCTATAAATTACTTAAGCATTGGTAGGTATTATTGTATACTTGTGATATTATTCTTGAAGATGTCGTAACGTAAACCCATCCTGAGGTCGGTGGAAGGTGAAGACTGTCATGCTATCTGACGTAGGTATGTTTCCATTTCCTTGCTATTCTTGCCATTATTTTTTAATATAAACAAGATCTTCCTTTCATTTCTGCAGCTGTTCTCACAACTGTTTCTTTGAGAAGGTACCTTTTTACTTTACGAAGACAAGTTAAAGGTTCTTAGGAATTGGTATCGCGTCGCGCTAGAAATTAAAATCCGTTTACAATTATTACGAGTATTATGTATAAAGATGGTGGCGACTTGCGTCTCGACGAAATGTGAAGAAAGAAAATTTGGAGAACGGCGTGAAGAAAAATGACAGTTGTTTTGGAGAGGGATAATGGCTAGACTTTCAATATCAGTCAGTCTTTATTCTCTCTCCTATATTGCTGACATGCTATCTACTTCGACCAAAGAACAATATACCTACCTGGCCAGCCGATGTGAGAAAAGATTAAATTAAATTTAAGCCAACTCAGTACGTTTTATGGAATGGTAAGGTACTTTATCATCCTCTTTATTTCACGCTAATAATACATATAATTACTTATTGCTCGTACGTAATTGCATTCTATAGCAACCAAATATAATCAGATACTAATCCTCATTTCAAACAATAGTTTAAACAAAAAATCTAATTAATGAATTTGTGACCAATGAAAACTATTTTACATTATGCTCGATCGATTTATAGAACTTTGCTCGCTCTTTAGATAATAACAAACGTAATTACGTAAATGTTACGATGAGGTATTACAATGTCGGAAATTTCATATTGGTGTGGGGATTATTGATGCCAATACAATGGCCAGCGCTCTACAGTCAGACCTACCTCCTGGAGAGTTTCATCGTCCCCGCTCGATAGAGTGAGGAGAGCAGTTCTGCTCCATTGCGGGAAGTGTCGAGCAGGCTGGAAGGGCAGAGGCGGCGCGCCCATGTCACGGACAGGCCAAGCGCCGAATAGCATCGTTTCAAATAACCTTGCTTCAAATAACACGCTACCCAATAGATCCGACAATAGATAACACTGTAATTAAAGTATTATTTGTTGCACCCGTTTTCAGCGTGTGGCCTACGGTTACCGCGGCCGGAGCGGATAAGTATAGAGGTGGTTACTTAGTTTTTTATTAATTGACTTGTGGTTTAATTTGTCAATGTTGTGATATGTTTTTTTAGTGTCAATGCATTTTGAAACATTAGTTTCCAATCTTTTTTGTTTGTTGTTAATAAACATTCCATTCGTTGCTAGGCAACAGCACGCGTTCATCAAACAAAATGATTGACTACACAGATCATATATAAATATTTTTTGTTGTCAGTTAATGACAAGATAATAATGACTTATCTATATCATTGACTCTTGATTCTGTATCTAACTATTTTGCTACTTTCAATTTTTAATTAATCTTCTGTTCTCAATAATAATAACTCTGTATTTAATCTTAATATTTATTATATTCGAATAATTTAATATTTTGAAAGTTGCATAGAATGCATTTGTTAGCACTATCTTTTACTATCAATAGTAGACTTCAGTCGCATGCGATCAGTTCGATCCTGAATGCATTCTTCATAAATTAGACTGTACTTAATTACGAAGGAAGCTATGAGTCGGTCCGCGCGACCGTTACGATGTGAATGTGCTCTTTATGCCACCATTCATTCATTCAATTATCTCAATCTTTTTATTCACTGTCAATATTTATAAAAAAAAAGGTGGAAGGCGTTTTCCACCGTAAACAAA
This sequence comes from Aplocera efformata, assembly GCA_921293045.1. Lineage (NCBI taxonomy): Eukaryota > Metazoa > Arthropoda > Insecta > Lepidoptera > Geometridae > Aplocera > Aplocera efformata. The sequence goes on along the minus strand of OV121050.1, from coordinate 11,890,470 downwards.
AAGAAATCGAATTGTTTGTGGGTTTGAGTTGCTGATTTTTTCAGTTTTATTTCAGCAAATAACAACAAACGGTTTCTAGCGAAATGGAGACATGCGTAAGAGGATTTTCTTTTATGCCGGAAACTAAAGTAGAAATTACTGATTTGCAGGTGAGACATCCACATAGATCTTGATTGACATAATTAACTAGGTAATCTAGAATAGTCGCCAGTTCGATTTCTAGATTAATCCAACTTCTAGGTTTCACTAGGTAGGGAAGTACCTATCTACCTGTATGTTTAAAATATTGAATCAGATACCATAGAATTAATATAGACAAAGGAGAATGTCTAAATAAACTTCGCTCAATAGTGAATCCAAAACACAACCAATATGTGTGTGCACGAATTCCATGTAATGACACTGCCACTATGTATACAAGCATACTAGTTATGTTGCCAGTCTCATCAACATTTCAACACAAAATGAGCAATATTAAAAATTATTTAAGCAGTAGACTACCCCCAACCGAACAACTAAGTCATCATTGACATATTATGGGGCTCCATAACTTTGCTCGAAAACTATAAATATAAATTCTATCATAATCATATTAATAAAGTATTGTAGAATAGAAGATTTTTAACTATTTGGTAACTACAATGTGTTTATATTTGATTCCAGTATATAGAGAGTGGAGAACTGGAGCGCACATGGAAGACCACCCGCAGACAGCGGCTAAAGGAGCAAGAACAAAAGGTTTGGGACGAGTTTGTGCAAGAAAAAGACGTTGTTAAGTCTATTTGCAATGGTAAGTAAATGTTTGGATATTTGGAACTGAATGACCTACAGATGTCTCTATAATGTAATTTCAATGGGAAAGTTAATCTATAGTAATATTTGAATTCTTTCTATATGTATAATATATAGTAGAGGATGGAATGTATTGAAAGTTTCAACTAAATCAAATGAATGAGGAGGTTGACATGTATATTTTAAAAAAAAGGAGGTTCTCAATTCAACCTGATTTTATGTTAAATCAAAGTAACCAGGAAACTGGAATTTTTTTAATCAGATACTTGTTATTATGTGAGACCCACCCACCTTGGCACATCACACATTAACACTAATGTTTCCAGATAACCCGTACCAGTTCCTGCACCAGCTGCCAGACAGCTGCCTCCAGGAGCTGATGGAGTCTGAGCTGCAAAAAACCAAGAAAGAAGTTGAACAGGAGGAAATCGTTGTAAGACAATAAATGTGTATTGGACAATTCTTCTTTAGTGCAAGGTCAACTCCGATGTGTGAGTTAGTGCTTAATAGGTCTACATTAAAGCTGATTCAGGACATGTAGACTGTAACTGGAGTGACCAATGGGACTGACATAGTCTTATGAAAGACCAAAGTCCTAAAAAATAAAATAAAAACCTAATTTAGAAGCCACCTGATAGCCTCCAACATGGCTCAATAGTGTAGGCGAGACTCTGGGCCATGGAATACAGTTCAAATGCTACTAAATGGTCACCCATCTAAACTGAATGGGTAGAGAGTTGCTTAACCAAAATGATCTGTAAAAATCTTAGCATGCTTCCTCATGAGTGCTTCAAATATTAATGTACCTAATGGATAATATATTATTAATTTATTTTATTAGGAGTACAAATAAGTTTCCGCCGTTTTTTAACACAAATTAAATATTTATTGTAGAAGAACGGTAATATAAATTTATTCAAAATATTGCCCATCACTTGCAACCACTTTTTCCCATCTCTCAGGCAGCATTCGAATCCCACGTCTGAAGAACTCCTTGTCTTTTGAGGTTATCCACGAATCAACCCAATTTTTGGTATCCTCATAAGATGTGAACCGCTGCGCCGTCAGAGCATGTGCTACGGACCGGAACAGGTGATAATCGGACGGTGCAATGTCTGGTGAATACGGCGGGTGGGGTAACACTTCCCAATCAAGTGTTTCCAAGTACTTTTTCACGGGAGCCGCAACATGTGGACGAGCATTGTCATGCAGAAGAATAATTTTTTCGTGTCTAGAATAGTATTGAGGGCGTTTTTCCTTCAGAGCTCGGTTCAATCTCATCAATTGTGTTCGATAGAGGGCTCCAGTAATTGTTTCGCTCGGATTAAGCAACTCATAATACACTACACCTAGCTGATCCCACCAAATACACACCATAAGTTTTTTTCCGTGAATATTCGGTTTTGCTGTTGATGTTGACGCGTGGCCAGGTAATCCCCATGATTTTCTTCTTTTTGGATTGTCATAATGTATCCACTTCTCATCACCAGTTATGATACGATGTAAAAAACCCTTTTTTTTATGTCTAGCTAGCAGCATTTCACTTAAGCATAATCGGCGTTCAATATCTCTCGGCTTTAATTCGTACGGAACCCAATTTCCTTGTTTATGAATCATTCCTAATGATTTTAAACGATGTGAGACTGCTTGCTGAGTGACTTCTAATGTTAGAGCAAGTTCTTTTTGTGTTTGAGATGAATCTTCCTCCAATAATTCCTCCAATTCTGCATCCTCGTAAATTTTTGGCCTTCCACTGCGATCTTTGTCTTCTACGTCGAAATCACCATTTTTAAACTTTTGAAACCACTCTCGACACGTTCTCTCACTCAAAGCAACCTCACCATATGCTTCTACGAGCAATCGATGCGCCTCAGCAGCAGATTTCTTTAAATTAAAGAAGTAAACTAATATTTCCCGCAAATGACGCTTACTTGGCTCAAATTTTGACATTTTCAACTTATAAAAATTATATTTTACCAATATAAAATCAATGATATTAATAGGTTATGTTGTTCTTGAATGTCCAAACTATTTTTTAAGCCGGTTATCATCTGCGAAAGCTAACCGAAACTCCGTGCCGCGCCATCTACAATAAAACGGCGGAAACTTATTTGTACTCCTAATAATTTTGTTTTTTGTATGTTATTAATTATTATTTTATTTTAATGTATTTCATTATAATTTAATTTTAACGTGTTTAATTATAATTTTAATAATTGATTTAATTATATTATAATTCTTATATTTAATTTAATTTTAAACCTGACTGAATGATTGTGACAATTTTAATAATGGAGATTAAAATTCTCAAGTAAATGAATTGAATTAAATTGAAAATTTACACTGCAGCAACCGCCGCCTACACTCTCGACAAGTACTCTTACTTGAACTTGAATGAAAAAACCTGCTTGATAAACCTGCTACGGTGTCCCAACCGAGATCGGTAGATGTCATGAGTATTGCGCACATACATTTTTCAAGTAGGACCCTTGTATCTTTGGATCTGATTTTTTTCCTTGGAGCATTGCGCTCGCATACCGCCCTGCCACGGGACCGTGAATGTGTGGTACCAGATGGTAATTACTCACTAAAACCCCACGCTCGCTTAGTGGCGGAACACGGGAACGTTTGCACATACTTCCGCGAACCCGCCGCGGCTGTGCCGGACCCTCTCCTATTGGCATCGAGTACCACTCCTCTGTTTGCGACACGCTAGGACATCTTTGGATTTGAACTACTTTTATAACAAAGTTTTAATGAACCAGTGGTGCACCATTCTGACATTTCATTATTGCTGTTAATTAATTTAACCAGGTGTCAGACAAAACGACACAGTGTTTAACCGACTTAAAAAACGTTGGATTTTGCTATGTGGTTTGGTGGTTTTTATTTTATTCGATAGCAGTGAGGCCAGTACCTACTATACTAATAAATGATTATTATTCTTAAATATTCCGGATAGCGTGGTGGGCCAAGGGGACAGACGCCTTTCAATCTGAAAGTCGCTAGTTCTAACCCACATGTGCGCCAATGAGTTTTTCACATGAGAAATTTATGTGCGCAATACCACGTTCTCGATACAGTGGTGGAAAACATCATGAGGAAACCGGCATGTCTTAGACTCCAGAAATTGGAAGACATGTGACATCTAGCAATCCGGATTGGGCTCCCGTGGTAGATCAAAAAAAAATAGTAAGAATATTAGAAGCAGGCACGGATTCTTATACAATATATTATTATTAAGTAGGTGAGCTTCGTACCACCTAAAGTTCCGAAGTGGCAATTCCTGTAAAAAATTCCAAATTTCGTTGTTTTGCTAATTTTCGGCAGTTCGGTTCGTTTTTCCTACTTATTTTTTTTCTAAAAACTGCCAGTACAACAAAAAAAATTCAAGTCGGTCGAGCTATTATAGAGATTTTTTTTGCGAGACTAACGGACTACAATTGATATATATATATATATATATAATATAATTTTTTATTGTCCAGGAGCAACAGGTCCAAGGCGATGGGGACCATCAGTTGGAAGACATTCAGCATGTGACGTTTGCAGAGGAACAAGAAAGAGACGACTGCGATATGTTCCGCATCTTCGACGATGACAAGGATGACCCTTCAGGGCCCTCCGGTGAGCGAGGTTTTATCAGCGAGGGTTTACATGTTTACGAAATTTTCTTTAAAGGTCTTACCGGTTTCCTCACTATCTTTTTTAACCGTTATGAGAACGTGGTAGAGTGCGCATGAATTTTCCAAGTTAAAGCACCTCAACGGTTCACGTATGGATTTGAACCAGCGATCTCTACATTAAATGTTGGCGTGTGTACACCAGGACCACCACGCAGACCTACTCACCATTCTCAAAATTCATAGTGTGACTAAGTTTTCTCATATCTCACACGTAATAAACAATATATATACGTATCCTTTGGACACGTCAAAATTTACACCCACAAGTAAACAAATGCGCAGATAACCTGCCTAAGGAGCTCCTTACACACATTACATGCATACACAGATATGTCAATGGCTCACTTCACGCTATAATGCTTTCTATAAATATGTTTCCAAGGTCCTGAAGATGAAGCCCTGAACGGGTCTCTGAGCAGTCCGTGCACGGTGCGGGAAAAGGACGGCGATAGCTCTTCGCCGGTGCCCTTGTGCAAAGGTGGAAGTAAGACGAACAACTATATTTTCTTTAGTATAAAACCTGTACCTGATTAGGTTAGAAACTGCGAGGTGTTTTTGGTGTATTCTTTGAAGAGCCCAGAGATCCTCAGAAAGCCAACGGAGGGGCTAAAATCGAGTACCTACCTAATATATACCTCATGACCCTTCCGAACAAACATGTTGGATGTAGATCTAGCAGGTCAGTGATTGTCCAATCTTATACGGCAATATGGCTCCGCTGTGAAAACTCCCGGATTCACCTCGAACAGTCGCCTCGAAGGCGCACGCGTTCTCACCTACCATCAACCATTACATAAAATTCGCAAACTAGATGACTTGGAGGCACGCGCGCACTCAACAACCATTTTTAGAGTTCCGTACCCTACCTTTACGGATAAGTTTTTTTTTTATGTGACAACAGTGATGCGACTCAGTATAAGATTTGGGTCTTGCACTGAGTCGCATTCATCCTTCTACGTTTGATACGGGATGATACGTCTCATGCGCATGTGATTTCACCGGCACCCACACCCTTCCACCGGAACACAATAATGCGAGCACTATTGTTTGGCGGCAGATTCCAGGTGTGGTGGCAGTACCTCTCCGGACGAACTTAATAGGGTTCCCTATTACTATTACCAGCTATCCTGGTACCAATATTCATCCAAACCCGTTGAGCCATTTGTGTGAAGGAGTAACAAACACACACATAGAAACTTACGCCTTAATTAATGTGATATGTATGTATGGAATGAAAAAGTGGGTTTTCTATTTCAGTCGATTTTGCGGAGAATGAGTCGAGTGTGATCGAGAGCAGTATCTACTGTGCCAAAGTCAAGGATCTCAGAATTAAGATTAATGAAGAAATATTGGCTATCATGTGAGTACCTACTCATGGTATGGAACCAACTGAGCCACTTTGTTCTATCTTACATATTCTCACACTTTGTTCGAATTATGGATGGGAATCTGCCTAATCAACCTTCCTCTTGAATCACTCGTATCTATTTCTGAAAACTGCATTAAAATACGTTGCGTAGTTTAAAAGATCTAAGCAGCCATCTCTTCTAGAGGATTGTAGAACGTTTGATTATTTGGCGGTGTACTTTATATAATAAAGTATCATAGAAAGAGAAGAATAATAAATATAATACCAATTTACTCATAGATACATATTATACCATACATACAAATGCATACTATAAATATAGATATATACAAAATAATATATACATACAGTACAGTATACAATACAATACAAAAATACTTTATTGTACACCACACTTACAATTATGGACAGATATAAATATAACTTACGAAAAGAAAGTTAATGTACATGTTAATATTAATGTACAATTTATATAATAGGTGTGTGAATATGACTCCGCCCCTTTTTGTCAAAATAAAACACATTTGTTCGCTTACAAAATTAAAAAAAAAATTATTGAAAGTATGCTCCATCTGCAGCTACAACCTTCGCCCATCGTTCAGGTAGTTTTCGTATTCCTTGCTGGAAGAAGTCCTGGTCTTTTGAGCTTATCCAGTTGTCAATCCAAATTTTGATACTTTCACATGAAGTAAACTTTTCTCCAGTAAGGTCTGTCTGCATCGTCCGGAATAGGTGGTAATCCGAAGGAGCTATGTCTGGTGAATATGGCGGGTGGGGTAACACTTCCCAGTCCTGTCCCTCTAAATATCTTTTTACGACTTCTGCGGTATGCGGTTTGGCATTGTCATGCTGAAGAACTAATTTGTTATGTCTATTCACCCATTCTGGTCGTTTTTCTTCTATGGCTCGCTTCAAACGCATTGGTTGTCGTCGGTAAACTTCTCCATTAATAGTTTCAGAGGGTTTGAGCAACTCATAATATACAATACCTTTCTGATCCCACCAAATACAGAGCATGACCTTGGCACAGTGAATATTTATTTTTGGCTGTGATGGGCCTGGTTCGCCTGGTTTCACCCAAGCTTTTTTGCGTTTAGGATTTTCGTAGTGTATCCATTTTTCGTCTCCTGTGACTATCCGATGCAAAAATCCTTTTCTTTGCTGTCTTTGAAGCAGCATTTCACAAATGGTTTTCCGACGTTCCATGTCTCTTTCTTTTAAATCATGTGGAACCCAGTCACCGGCTTTTTGAATCATTCCCATCATTTGTAAACGCTTTGCAACAGTTGAACGATCAACATTTAATGCTGCAGCTAATTCTGATTGAGTTTGGCAAGAATCTTCCGCCAATAATGCTTCCAATTCAGCATCTTCAAATTTTTTTGGTGGTTTTCCATGTTCTTTATCCTCAGTACTAAAATCGTTATTTTGAAATCGTCGAAACCATTCCTTGCAAGTTGTATTAGACGGAGCATGCTCACCATAAATCTCCACAAGCAAACGATAAGTTTCCGCTGCAGTTTTCTTCGCAATAAAATAATGTAATAACACTTCCCGCAAATGACGTTTATTTGGAATAAAAACCGACATTTTCGAAAAGGTGAAAACAATTGTTGCTTACACTTCAACCAAATATCATAAAATGCGTTAGATAGCTGACATTCAGTACTATCGAATACAAGTATGGTCATTTATTAGTACACGTAAACAATACTAAAAACGACATCTGTTGAGAAAGGGCGGAGTCATATTCACACACCCAATATATTGTACATACATACAATAATATATATACATACAGTTTTATACTATGTAAGGATGCGATTCCAGCGCGTCCCTGGACCAGCAGGACGTGATGACCATAGAGCGGGAGGAGGTGTCGCGGATCTGCAGGATCTCCGCCGAGTTCAGCAACCGGTTCAACAGGATCTACATGTACCAGCTGCAGAGGCAGGTGCGGCATCTGCATTATCATTACATCTCTGTTACCTCGCCGGTGCACCATTGATCAACCGATTTGGATAATTCCTTTTTTATTTGAAAGGATATGTTTTCAAATTGGTCCCATGGAATATTTATCAATATCGGTGCAATAGTTTGGTTGTTAGATCAAAATGACTGGAAAAATATTAATTTGCTTTCCTGTGACTTTTTCTTCGCCAGTTGTGTACCAATTTGGATGTTTCTTTTTCAAATTGACAGCTGTACCCGCTCAGGGGTACAGCTGTCAATTTGAAGTTCGAACAGTATTGAGGTCGGCTTTTTTAAAATTAAAATGATACTTTTATGTCCAGATGCAGGACTTGTCCCGCAACACGCAGCGCGCGCTGCCGTTCGCACGCCACACTTACTTCCACGCGCAGATGGTGCGCGTCACCTCGCTCCACCAAAACATGCTGCAGGCTCTACAGGTGAGCCTTTACATTCTCTGCTTGCAGCAAGCTATATATATATATACTATAACTTCCGAGTGAGAGGGTTCGATTCCCGGTCGGGGCACAATAAGTGAGCATGAAGTTTGACAGACAGGGAATCATAGTGCGTAAACGTTTATTTCTTTACTAGCTGTTGCACGCGATTTCCACGTGGAGTTTAACGTTTTCTTTGCAGGGAACCCTTATTAATTTATCTTTTTCTATAATAAATGTATCATAAGTTACTCCTTATAACATTCATTATTACTCCTTATAATCTGCCAGTGTTAGCTAATATAGTTAAAATATATATATGTACTAGCTGACCGGGCCACGCGTTGCTGTGGCTAACGTTTTTGTCATACGATATTATAATTAGCAATAAATTAAAATTGCGACTATAATTTGAGATTTAAACTATCCTATCTCTCAAGTTGGATCGAACTGCACATGGTGTGCGAATTTTATTATAATCGGTTAAGTGGTTTAGGAGTCCATTGAGGACAAACATTGTGACACGAGATTTATATATATTTAGATAAAAAACTAGAATTGTTATAGTGGCGTTCGGATTATCGTGGGTTCGGATTGTGTCTTCCTATCCTATTTAGGTTGATTTCATTTACTTTCATTAAAAGAAGATTTCCGCAGTCCGCGGCCTAAACGGTTCCCAGTCCAACTTGTCAAATTTAGCCAAATTAGCTTGACGCACACACAATTAGGGGATTACTCAACAATGACGGCTCCGTGGCTTAGTTGGTAGTAGCCCTACCTTCGAAGCGAGGGGTCCCGGGTTCGATTCCCGACCGGGGCACACTTTGTGTGGTGAGCATGAAGCTTGTTCTCGGGTCTTGGGTGTTTGTCTTGTGTTTCTGTGTTTGTCCCTGCCATCTGCGACACAGGGAATCCTAGCAGAGGTGTGAGTGTGTTAATGTTGTTTTAAAAAAAAATTATGTTCTTGGCATGTTTGGTGGTCCCGTTTCCAGGCTCATTATACTTTGAGTATATATTATACAGGTAATGAACAATTTTTGAAGGAATTTCGTTGATTGTTGCCCTTTGAAACAAGTCTTACTTGCTGTCAGTACATACATTTTAATACTAAACAAGTGCAAGGATAATTCTTTTTATTTTCTATATTTTGTACGTTCAGGTGTTCCACAAGTCGATGGCGACGACGGCGTGCCTGAAGCAGAGCGCCGGCATCCTGCACGCGCTGGGCGCCGCCGCCAGGGAGCTGTCCGCGCTGTGCGCCGCCACGCCCGCGCCGCCCGCCATGACCCACGTGGCCACTCTGTACCGCGACGTGAGTACTGTGCGCAGGTTGTCTCAAAAAGGTTTGTCAGTATTGATAGGTGTTCATACAAATTAGATTTTGAATTATATTCATATAGTCCATGAATACTTATTTATATTTGTGTCGTGATTTCAGGAAATGCTGTCGTCCTGCGACAAGCTGGACGAGGCGGTGTGCGAGTACTCCGTGCGCGTGGCGGACTTCCTGAGCACCACCGACAACAACACGGTGCGCACACTCACCCACCTTACAACCCACCGATAACAACACGGTGCGCACACTCACCCACCTTACAACCCACCGATAACAACACGGTGCGCACACTCACCCACCTTACAACCCACCGATAACAACACGGTGCGCACACTCACCCACCTTACAACCCACCGATAACAACACGGTGCGCACACTCACCCACCTTACAACCCACCGATAACAACACGGTGCGCACACTCACCCACCTTACAACCCACCGATAACAACACGGTGCGCACACTCACCCACCTTACAACCCACCGACAACAACACGGTGCGCACACTCACCCACCTTACAACCCACCGATAACAACACGGTGCGCACACTCACCCACCTTACAACCCACCGATAACAACACGGTGCGCACACTCACCCACCTTACAACCCACCGATAACAACACGGTGCGCACACTCACCCACCTTACAACCCACCGACAACAACACGGTGCGCACACTCACCCATCTTACAACCCACCGATAACAACACGGTGCGCACACTCACCCACCTTACAACCCACCGACAACAACACGGTGCGCACACTCACCCATCTTACAACCCACCGATAACAACACGGTGCGCACACTCACCCACCTTACAACCCACCGATAACAACACGGTGCGCACACTCACCCACCTTACAACCCACCGATAACAACACGGTGCGCACACTCACCCACCTTACAACCCACCGATAACAACACGGTGCGCACACTCACCCATCTTACAACCCACCGATAACAACACGGTGCGCACACTCACCCACCTTACAACCCACCGATAACAACACGGTGCGCACACTCACCCACCTTACAACCCACCGATAACAACACGGTGCGCACACTCACCCACCTTACAACCTACCGACAACAACGTTCTAGACGTTTCCGCGAAACGCGAAATAAATATATACAAGAATTGCTCGTTTAAAGTAATAAGATTTATTTTCAGAGTCGATCTCCTTCGAGGCGGTCCAAAGGGAAAAGGAAGCGAGGACCTGCGTCCAAGTCTACGAAGTCAGGTAAGCAAGCTGTACCGCAACTCTGAGTTTTATTACGGTTTAGTCGGTCGAACAAAGCATGCGAACCGAATTAATTCTAGTGTGGAGTCACTTAAAGCGCCTCTAGCGGCCGTTGTCTGAAACAATTCTAAACAGTACCCCAAGTACTGTACAGAAGTATTTCTTGCACTCTAAGTGTATATATTAATAGTTGGAACATAAAGTGACAGCAACTTAAGATACTATATTGTAGACTTTCCGTTTAAATCGTTTCTTATGTATTGATGGTTAAGTTCTGCAATCATGGCGTTATAACAAAAATTATGATACTACAAATCTATTTCACAAGAAAATATCATAATAACACTGAAAACAGCCTCTTTGCTCGGGGTCTCGCCCGGAGTGAATGTTTGTGTGTATTTAATATAGAACTAGCGGCGCCCCGCGGTTTTCCCGCGGTTGGCCATACCACGGGAATACTTCAGTTTTTCGGGATAAAAAGTAGCATATGCGTTCATACAGGATATAAGCTATCCTCGTTCTAAATGTCTCGCAGTCACACTTGTCACGCTTCAACTTTCGCGTTTATAATATTTTACAACAACAACAATAACGTTTACACACTCATACCTCTGCACTAGGATTCCCTGTGTCGCAGATGGCATGGACGAAAACAGAAACACAAGACTAACACCCAAGACCCGAGAACAAACTTCATGCTCACCACACGAAGTGTGCCCCGGCCGGGAATCGAACCCGGGACCCCTCGCTTCGAAGACAGGGCTACTACCAACTAAGCCACGGAGCCGGAGGAAAATATTACATAGTATGATAGTGTGATGTAAAATATGAATTAGTATAGATTGTAATGGTATTGTAGTTCCGGAGACGGACGCTCGCCTGTCGATGTACTCGCTGGACACCATCCGCCTGAACCTGAACACCAAGTCCTCCAGCTCCAGGGACAACCACTCCAGGTACTCACATTCATTACAGGTACATATCAGGTACTTGGAGGGCGGACATCAGACAGACCAGACCTTACCAGACCTTAGAGTCTCAAATTAACGCGATGCCACGAAAATTATATTATTCGGGGCCATGTAACGTCCCATGGGACCTCTTTAGGCACATTACATGCACACAGGTATGTAAAATCACAGTCAGTTTCATGGTTAATCTATGCCTGCTCCTGGAATGTATGCAAATACATGTGATTACATATCTAGTTCGGCTTACATTATTAGTGAAATTTATCATTACAGTAGAACAGCCAAGACAACCCTTTATCTTGTAAAAAAGTGACAGGATGTGCTGAGAGCCCACCACATGTTAAATGTTTACCGCCGCTCATAACAACGGCTATACGACAGGTCCTCCCCGGCGGAGGTATGAGAACACCCAAATTGCACCCCGTTGCGTCTGTCGCCTGAGACGGGGATGTTACTCCCACCGGAACACGGGTGCACCACTGCTTGGCGGCGGATCACCACTCCGGACGAACTTGGCACAAGTCTTACCATCCATCCAAGATATTCTTTTATTATCCAAGACGTACCACCGATAAGTCCGAGCTTGTTTTTATTTATGTTATATTTCAATAAATCTAATTATTTAAATATAACTAGCGACCCGCCCCGGCTTCGCGCGGTTAGTAAAGCATCGGTGTCGAATCAGAAACTACCCGTGCGAAGCCGGGGTGACTTGCTAGTGTATTTATTATACATATAAACCTTCCTCTTGAATCACTCTATCTATTAAAAAAAACCGCATCAAAATCCGTTGCGTAGTTTTAAAGATTTAAGCATACATAGGGATATAGGGACAGAGAAAGCGACTTTGTTTTATACTATGTAGTGATTTGGGTATGTTCATGAAAAGAGTGAATAGGTATTATCTAGGCCAGCGTGTTACATCTTCGACCGCATCATCACTTACCATCAGGTGAGATAGCGGTCAAACGATGATCTATAATGAATAAAAAAAAATAATTAGATGCAACAATGTTATTTGCAGCGGCACATCCAAGATGCGCTTCGTCCCGAGCAGCGTAGAAGAGAAGTCGCAGATCAAGACCGAGCCGCAGAACAAGAGCCCTAAGAGATCCCCACGGTTAGTATACTACAATCTTCACTCAAACTTAAACATTCCTATAGATCTCAAGTATCGTTTAAGTAAAAACTATTCGGACGCATATAATAAGTCACAAGGACTTCTTAGCCACATTACATGCACAGAGCAAACGATCTACAAGTAAAACAAGGGCAGTTTTACTTATAGATCAGTTTCTTTTTTCCCACAGGGGTTTAGAATACGCCTTTTAAGGTTTTAAGGTTAGTTTATAGCAAAATCTGAATTTACAGAAATTTTGAATTGGGTCACTTTCATTCTAAAGGTGCGATATGTTGTAGTTCCCGGCGGCCGCTGATGCGCGCGGGCGACGGCGGGGCGCGCCGCCCTCGCCCGCCCAAGGACTCGGAGATCACCACCATGGTGGAGGCCGTCGGCACGGTGAGACACATCACAATACAAATTTTAAAACTACCATGGTTATGAACATACAATATTATTCGTGGTACCGAGATATTTACCATGGTCGCCCACAACGCATGAAACTTCGTCGAAATATCGGGAGTCAACAAATCTCACAAATCATGGTACATATCTCGGTAACACGAATAATAATCGCATCACTGTAGTTTCTGAAAGAGAAATCCAAAATTATGATTGCTCGTCGCATGAATAGAGTCGCTTTATTTAATACCAACACTTTCGTCGTATTTCCAGTGCACGTCAAGTCACATCAGCCGCGAAGTGAGTCCTCACACCACGCCGCGGAGAAGAACCGCCAATAACACCCCTCGAACGGGGAAACTCAATGCGTCGGCCACACCGAGGTACAATACTGCAATGCATATTACACCCATACAGTATATATATAGTAATATATCGTTCTACAGAAAATCTAAACTCTGCTTTTACTAGAAAACTCAAGGCTCACATATTCTGACTGGACTCGCAGCTCAGTTGCTTGTAGCTCTACATTCTACGTTGTAGGTCGTGGGGGACGATTCCCACTCAGAACAAGCATCTTACTACATTATAGAGTTAGGTGTGTTTAAGGCTGTTTAAATAGCGACTTAGTTGATAACTACAGAGCCGCTTATATATGACCATACTTACATTATGAAGGCGAAATTTTGTGTATCTGTGTGTGTGTGTGTGTTTGTTACTCCTACACGCTCAAATAATTCGATAGGTTTGAATGAAATTTGGTACCACTATAGCTTATATCCTGGATTACCACACAGGCTACTTTTGATCCCGGAAACCCGCGGGTAACACCGCGGGGCGCAGCTAATGACTCGGTCCTCCCCGACCGAAGTATTGTATAAGACCCAAGTCGTACCCCGCTGCGCCCGCCACCCGAGACGGCGGCGGTATAACGTCTCATGCGCATGGGATTTCACAGAACACAGAAATGCGAGGGCACCACCGCTTGGCAGCAGCTTACCAGGCGTGGAGGCAGTACTTCTCTGGGTGAACTATGCACAAGTTCAAATGCTTACAAAAAACTATATGGTACGACTTGCAGGCTCGCTGGGTTATTAATGTGTACATAATGTTGTAAATACATACATTTGTATAACAATTTCAGAAAACCCCAAATCAGTTCTCACCAGAAACTCCGCGCGCGCAGCCCCAAGGCCAAAGTCCGCCGCGGCAGCCCCAAGGGCCCTCTGCTCAAAGCCCTCGACAACATAAAGTCCGTGAACGAAACCGACACCAACCGCTCGGAGATCACGACTACGACGTACGTGAAGGACATGGCCGCCGTCAAGAACATCGCCGACATCACACAGAACAGCAAACATCTTCACAAAACTGATAAACAGAAAACTGATAACATTGAGAAAGGGAATACACAAGTCGACAAAAAGGATAAAGGCTCCACCAGAGCCGGCAAGGACGCCAGCAGCGGTAGGGACTGTGACAGCTGCGCCGACCGCGGCACCAAAAGTATCGACTGTGAGAAAGATTTCGACGGTTGGAAGGACTTTGAAAGCAATGAATTCGTTGGCAAAAGCATCGGGAGCGACCGCGCCACTGCCACCAGCACCAACGACCTGGCGCCGGCGCACGGCGACGGCGCCCGGAGAGTGCGGGAGTCTCCGCGCCCGCCCAGGGACGAGGGGAGGGACCCCGCCTGCGCGGTGCGGGAGAAGAGGGTAAGTCAACATGTTCACGATGATAATAATCACAGTTTACAACCTCATAATGAGCGTGGTGGCCCAGGGGCATAACCACCGACTTTCAATCTGAAGGTTGCTGGTTCAAACCCACACCAATGAGTTTTTTCACTTGAAAAATTTATGTACGCTATACCACGTTCTCGAAACGGTGAAGGAGAACATCGTGAGGAAACCGGCATGTCTTAGAATCATAAATTCGAAGACATATGACATCTACCAATCCGGATTGGGCACCCGTGGTAGATCAGAGCCCATTCACTCTCAATTATTGAGAGTAGGCCGGTGTCCCTGCAATGGGATCATTAGAGGCTGGTACAGAGACAGACACCCTCATACACCAGGGGTGTATCCACTAGGATTCCCTGTGTCTTACATGGCATGGACAAACACGGAAACAGGCAAACACCCAAGACCCAAAACATATATCATGTCCCGACCGGGATTCGAACTCGGGACCCCTCGCTTCGAAGGCACGGCTACTACCGACTAGGCCCCAGAGCCGTTATTGTAAGATCATGATTTCCAATTGTGTTCCAAACAAGATTATAAGTTCTATCTAATATAATAATATAATATTATCTAGTTCTTGTATAATTACTTCAATATAGGTATAGTGGTCGACACGAAAATTTAGTTATCAGTAACAAATTTTAGATATTTGTGTTGCCTTGTGGTTGACGAGATAAAAATTGTGAGATCAAAATAAAACACACGTCTTATAAAAAAAAAAAAAAACAAAAATAATTTATTTGTAATCCGTGCTGTAAGCTTAAAACATACATGTATATCAATAAAAAAATCATGAATAAAATCAAAATCTCGAAATGCATCACAGCTTACAATTAAAAAAAAATATAATTATTTACAACGATTCGAAATCCATTTGAAGACGTTAGTTTTAGAGATGATATAAATTGATTTTGACAAAGATGTGCCACTGTGGCTAAATCATATTAAAGATCCTCTGTTGCGTTTACGGTTGTTTACAAGAGCCTCCAATGCTTAGTCTGATGGAAGTTTAGACGCCTGCAGTAATCTATTAAGCAAATCATCAGTATCATTGCTCTGATTTTATGACAGGCGCTGTCTCGTCATTGAATCTGCTAACATTCCCGTCGTAATAATCTTTCTTTTAAATTAGTGATTCAAAGTTAATGGCCCTTGTTATAATTATATCAGGTTATGGGCCCAGCACGCTTTTATACCGCCTCTCCGCTGTAAACTCCGCTTAAGACAAAAAATTATCACTTAGCACAAAACAGCGGCGAAAGATGACAAAAACCCAATATATTGATTTAACAAATTACAACATTAGAGCCTTAAGAAAAGTAGTGGTTATAAATTAATATTAATTCTATATCGGTTATTTATAACGCTTATCTCTTAGAATAATGTCATATTCTTGCTTCTAGCTTACAAGTTAATGTTATAATTTCACTTTGGTGATTTCGTTATCTGCTTTCACTTATTTTATTCTTGATGAATAGTTACCGAACAAAGTTGTATGAATAACTTAAATTTATGTTCATTGTGCTGTAATTTGTAGTTAGTATCTTAATCTCATGATTTCTAGTACAAACAAGAAATAAGAAATACATCCCACGTATTAAAATTTAAAGATAAATATTGTGACTTTGAATAAACTGCCTGAATAATCGTTGACGTGATGTATACCTTAAAGTGTATCTACTCGTTGGGTAGACTGTAAATCTAAATAAATAGTTTGTCTGTATGTGTGTCTGTTTAGGCGCATTTGCCGCACAGCGGTTTGTTGTCCATCACGGAGAATGTGGCGTCTGTCACGGGGTTGTAGCATTTCTGTAATCGGAAAAATTATCATTCAGTCAATCGTTAACGATACCACCAGACTCTAAGGTCCAAAAATCTTCTTAATGCGGCGTTAGCTAATGGGTCTTTAAAATAAACAAGGCCGTTATAATATTATACGTCCCACGGAAATAATAACAGACGAATAATAAAACGAATATAAACCGACTTATTCACAAAACATTTCGTCTTATGTGAATATGACCAAATTAAAATGTCATTTCGCTCAACCGATTTCGATAAAATATAAATGGGACCACTAAGGAATATAACCTTTGAATCAACAAAAATCCAAATCTGTTCAGGCGTCTTCGAGTAATCGGTGAACATATATAAAACTAGCGACCCGCCCCGGCTTCGCACGGTTAGTACATAAATGTCGTATCAGAAAGTACCCGTGCGAAGCCGGGGTGAGTTGCTAGTGTATTATACATATAAACCTTCCTCTTGAATCACTCATCTATTAAAAAAAAAAAAATTTTAAAGATCATAGGGACAGAGGGAAGCGAATTTTTTTTTTTTTTTTTTTTTTTTTTTTTTTTTTTTTTTTTTTTATTATTCACCAAGGAATTAGGTACAATAAGGTCTTAAAGCTATATATATCCGCCAAATCCTACCTATACAGGCATGTGAATATACAGAAGTTTAAAATTATATTTAATGTCAAATTTAAATAATTAATATGTCAAAAGAAATGTAAAAAAAAGAAGAGTAGCAAAAAAAAAAAAATGAGGATAACATGTCAAAAAGATAATAAAAAAAAAGAACTTATAATCTATAGTCAAAAAATTCGTGTATACTATTATATAAAAACATTTCTCAGCAAGCCACGTCGTCAAATGTGATTTAAATCTAAAAAATGTCATATTCTTGAACTCATAGGGAATTTGATTGAAAATTTTAATGGCCATTATATACACATTATTTGATGTCTATGAATATTTTTATACATTATACATTTTTATACATTTTTATACTATGAAGTGATAAGATTCCGATGGATTAGAACCTTTTGATGTTCTGAAGGGTGGTGAGGTGGGGGGGTAAGGAGCAGCAGCTGCATGGGTAGTGGTGGGATAGTCACATAGGTAGTGGTGGGATAGTTACAAGGGTAGTGGTGGGATAGTCACATGGGTAGTGGTGGGATAGTCACATGGGTAGGGGTGGGATAGTTACATGGGTAGTGGTGGGAAAGTTACAAGGGTAGTGGTGGGATAGTCACATGGGTAGGGGAGGGATAGTCACATGGGTAGGGGTGGGATAGTTACAAGGGTAGTGGTGGGATAGTCACATGGGTGGGGGTGGGATAGTCACATGGGTAGTGGTGTGATAGTTACCGTGCAAGTGAAGCAGTCGCGGTGCCACTTGGCGTCGAGCGCGATGATGGCCTTGTCCACGATGGGCTTGGCGCAGCCCGCGCACCGCGCCGCGAACTTGTCCGCGTAGCACCCGGAACAGTACGGCCGCCCCGCCTGCCCCAACACATCATATACATTATAAATACACAAGTTAACACTCTCATACCTCTGCACTAGGATTCCCTGTATCGCAGATGGCATGGACGAACACAGAAACACAAGACTCGAAATAAATTTCATGCTCACCACACAAAGTGTGCCCCGGCCGGGAATCGGACCCGGGACTCCTCGCTTCGAAGGCAGGGCTACTACCAACTAAGCCACGGAGCCGTCCAATAATAATACATTTTTATGGACATTTTGATACATCTAGCTCCAAAGTAACCATAGCTTGTAATATGGGAACTAGATAACTGAATACAAATATTGTACTTTTTTTGTACACCTAGACACCGAACAATCATCTGTTTGTCACACAAATGGTTGTTCTGAGTGGGAATCGGACCCACGACCTGCAGCGCCATGAGCCCAGTTATCATTGCTTTTATTTTTTTTGTTGTTCGTGTTCCGAAAATATATTTTTTAATAAAGTGAAATATAATATTTTGAGAATGAAATGTGATGTATTGTATATACTGTAGAGATGTGTCTGACAGTGGTGGGGTGGGTGGGTGCGACCTGGTGGAATGTTACCTGTTCCATGAAGCCCCCTCCGCCCAGCTCCTTCCTGCAGACGCCGCACACGAAGTGGTGCGCGTGCCACGATACGCCCAGGGCTTGAATCACTCGCTGAAATCATCCACAGACTTACACATACAACCACATACTTTACTAACTTAACAAACTTCTATTACTGATTTTTTATGTAACGGAAGTGACGGGACGATCTGGAGGCCCACTTGATGTTAAATGGTTACCTCCGACCATAGCAAGTACGAGGATATCCAAGTCGATTACGTCTCATGCGCCTGTGATTTCACCGGCACCACTGCTTGGCGGCAGATTACCAGGTGTGGAGGCATTTCTTTGCACAAGTTCTACGGCAACTTTTTGTTGCTCTTTTAGCGCCACTCAGGGGGTACGTGTAGGATTCAAATGGTACCTACGGAAGTGAGCAACGGGACCCCCCAAAATATCCTTTTTTTTTATTGTCGACCCGCCCTGGCTTCGCACGGGTGCAATGTAATGTAATATAATGTGAGGCAGTTTCCTATTATAATATGCATGTATGCTATATATTTAATAAACTTTCCTCTTGAATCACTCATGATGGCATGAACACAAGCAAACACCCAAGACCCTAGAACATTCATGCTCGCCGCGCAAATTTGTCCCGGCCGCCGGGGCGCCGGGGTTGATAAGAAAATATTTATTTTTCTTGTATTTTTTTTTATTTGGAAAACCAACACGATTTTATAAGATTACAATTATACACTTAAACAGCAAAACCCTATCTAATCACGAAATGCCATCCAAATCGTTACAGCAGCTTTCGAGATACGTGAAATAAATATACAAGAATTGCTCGTTTAATCTAATAAGATGCACGAAAATATGGTAGAATTTTTTATATCAAATTATGAAAGAATAACAAACGCTAGAAATGATAGTACAACGTTTAGTTGATTGCTGTCTGAAGCTTTGCATTTGGAAAGATTATGATATCCTTAATCGAATCAATTAAAAAGTCGCAATTAAACTTATGTAGTACATATGTCGATACAATTGGTCAATTACAAAGACAGCACGCGGCGGGGGGCGGGGGGCGGGGGTGGCAGACCCAAGGCTCGGAAGTTAATAAACAGCAGCGACTCATCGCGTTTGTTTTTTCTCCGCCATGATGTCACCACAGACAATGGTGTTTTATACATGGCACTATCCCATTGTTATGACTTGGGATTATGGCAACTAGGTGCCTGATGGTTTTTTTTTATAATAACTAATGTAAGCTGACAATGTGCGCTAAGGATTGTCTTAGTGGCAATATACATATATCATACATATTGGACTCTAAGACTATCCGAAGTAAATATAAATTTTAAATTATCGTGTTTATGCTCAACAGAAATGACAAATCATGATTAATATCTCGGTAACTCGTAAAATAATCTCCACTCGTTTCATAAGCTCTCGTGTAAACGGCAAAAGCTCGGATAGCTGGTAATATTCAACCGAAGTTTACAATACTTAGTTACCTTTTCCTACTTTATATACTAGCTGCGCCCCGCGGTGTTACCCGCAGTTTACCGGGATCAAAAGTAGCAATGTGTTAATCCAGAATATACGCTCCTTGTACCAAATTTAATATAAGTAAGATTAATGATCCCTCTTGTGATTGTGATTCACAAGAGGGATTCATTTAAATCATCGAATCTTATTTCTTTAAACGAGCAATTCTTTATATATATTTATTTATTTCGCGTATCACGGAAACAGCTCTGTTTGGATGAAATTTATCTTTACATGTTTTTGCTATATAAGTTTACCAGTATAATTGTAAATCTACTAAAAACGCATATAATTACAAAAAAAAAGTTTTACCTAACTTGTTTTCGCGAGCATGATCCCGTTTATTCCATTGATATGCCTAAACTTCCTATACCTTTACACAGTGTATACGATAATGTTCCTGTGAAAACAAATATCTTTATTCAATTCAATTCTTTATTTTGAATCTTTGAATCTTTAAATGGTTTCAATGTATTCAATGATTCTTTAAAGTCAAAAGTCAAACTCATTTATTCCTTTAGATCTCAAGTATCATTTGGACACGTCAAAATTTACACATGCATGTACACATATTCGTGAGCATGTAACGTGTCACAGGAACTCCCCAGGCACATTACATGCACACAGATATGTCAAATTACAGTCAGTTTTCATGTTTAAGCTTATCTTATTTGTTAAGTTTACGTCTGTTCCAACCCTAACCGACCAACCCGAGGGGAAGAAACAGACCATAATGTATTCATAGAAAAAGTATTGAATTCTTTTTTGAATGTAACTTTGAATGTACTCATAGAAAAAGGAGCTAACGTTTGTGTTTATTGATCCAATAAAGTAGTATGTTATTATTGTTAACGAACTACAGAATCCTCTGTGGCAGACAATAGATCATCAAACACACCGTGCACAGTGAGTCACGGCTTAATTAACGGGCAAGCGAGCGCACGCGCCTTCGGAAACAACTTCATTGGGATTGTGCTAATTTGTATGTGTGACTTGTCTAGTTCACTTTGTTGGGTCTTGTTTATTTTCCATTCACTTTTATATATACTACACGTGTAGGTACGCGTTTTCTGTCGAACTTTATATAGCTGCATACAAATAAGTATACATTTCAATAGATAAGAAATTATACCGTTTATTTCATCACAGCTCAGTTGGTAGTGGATCTGCCTTTGCGCTGTCGTGGGTTTGACTGCCATCCGGGGCGGTTATTAAATAACAAATATGAAGGTATTATAATGGTATTAATTAAGTAATCTGTTTTCCAAAGTCCAAGATATGTTTAGTTTTGGAGCTGTGTAAAATTACCATTAGTATATGTTTATTTGTATTGATATTATCTATACGTGCAACAAATAACTCTTAAGAAGAAACTTGTAACATATTGTAAATCATGTTAATATTTGTCACGTTAGGGAAACAACACTGTGACCGTTGATATTCAGTCTATTGTTTGTACCACAACGCCATCGATGTCTTCATGGCCGATCAGCCGATGTCGAATTTATGCTATTTTCGATAGTAGTTTCCGGTCAACAGTAATATAATTATTTAATTATCTTCTAATGTGAGTTTCAGTAAGCTTCAGCAAATATCGAAATATCATAAAATAATAAAACCCTCCATAGTTGAAATGGTGAAAAGAATAGGCTATTTACCTAAATGTGCATAATCTGACCGAAGGGTTTGCTTACCTACAATAATATTTGCTCAGGTCTTATCTACAGCCGTCAACTAATGGATGTGCGGACAAACCAGTTATTATCATCAGCTCATTGTCATGCAACATCAAGTATACCTAGGCTTGTCTAATTTATATTTAACTAGCTAGCTCGCGGTATTGCCCGCGTTGTTCCGGGAATTTTCCGCGCAACTGTCTTAATTTTCTCTTTCATAAGGACCTTCTCCTGTCAATAATAGACACAACAAGAAAATTTGATATATCAACAAGCAAGAAACCTAATGGAAAGATTACTTTCTAATGGAAAGATTAAAGTAATCCTTCTTATTACCCCATGGAGGGTCGGATAGGGTTTGAACAAGTACTAAACTTAGTAATACAAAAGCAGGTAAATTTATTTAAGAAAAGTGCCGATTAAAAGCAAATTTGAAGTATTCAACGGAAATAAAGTATTTTGACATAACCAACACTTTATCATGAGGAAAAGTTTCGCTAGGTACCAAAATT
The DNA here is from genome assembly GCA_921293045.1 of Aplocera efformata. NCBI lineage: Eukaryota > Metazoa > Arthropoda > Insecta > Lepidoptera > Geometridae > Aplocera > Aplocera efformata. The sequence goes on along the minus strand of OV121050.1, from coordinate 11,867,803 downwards.
ACGATAATACTAATCTTGTGTTGAATAGTAAAATCCTTATTGCGTATTGAAGACGTTACTTCCCTGTCCATAATCTCTGATTCACGCTGCTCACCCATTTGAGCTATTATCGTTGGATTAGCGGGTCCAAGGTCTACCATTTGTAATTTCCTTCCAATATATTCTTAACAATGAAATATGTGGAACATGTCATTGTAGCGGATGTTTTGTTTATGATTGTTAGGTGATATTTTCTCCATCTGTGATCCGATTTTGATGATTGTCCTTTTCTTTGATAGAGTTTATTTCTATTCCCTTAAATTTCCACCCCTAAGGGCAGAAAATAGAGGATGAAAGTATTAAAGTCGTATGAACTTGAAATGCTAAGTGCATGATACCCCAAAGCTTGATAGAAGATAATAGTTGACCTATCGAGCTTCGAGTTTCGATAACAGAATAGCTGATCAATTTTTTTCTCTGTCAAAACAATTTTATCCTTCATGTTTTGGGAATTCTAGGTATGTATGTATTTAACATTGACTAACTAACTTTTCCAAACTAGGTACCACTTGTGCCAATAACTGTACGGAGTATATTGTTGTTCATTGTTATCTATCAAATAAACTAATGGGCTTATGGATTATAATGGATTTAAGCAACGGTATCATTATAATTTTCGTTTCCTCACGTTGCCGTCCATTAGCTACTTGTGAGGCAATACGCTAGCTGTCTAAAAGCACAAGGAGTTTGAGTGAAGGCAAAGTAAATTGATATTGCGTTAGGTCCACATATTTCTAGTAATTGATCGTGTTTTATATTATTATTACAAAGTATGATCCTAGACAATTGCATAGCCATTATTGCATTTCCAATTTAAACCCAAACTCAAAACCTTTTTGTTGCTTTAAAACTTACGTATTTTTTTTTTAACTCAAACTCACAATTTTTTTTTACCTCAAGTATCGTTTAGACACGTCAAAGTTGACAGTCGAATCGGAACCTCCTCCTTTTTTCAAGTCTGTTAAATATAGGTCACCGATTCGTAAATACTTGAAATGAACTTACCCTTTCATTTTGACGATTTTGCTTAAACATACCTACATCAGCCATATTTGAAATGTAGATTAGATTTATGTGCTTACATTGTATCTTGCTCACACACAATAGCTGGGCAAGCGGTGGCCATCTAAGGGAACACTGCATCAAAAATAGCCTCCAATACAATCCAGGATATGAGCTATAATGTGATTAGTTGTACAATTGTCGTTGGACTCACGTCGGTGATGGGTTCCCCGCAGCCGTGGCAGCGCGGGCTGTGGTGGTCCGCGAAGCACGGCACGCAGTGCACGCCGCCCTCGTGCTGGTGGAACTTGGCGCCGTCGATCGGCTTGCGGCACGTGTTGCACGTGAAGTGCTCGGGGTGCCACTTCTTGTTCAGCGCCGTCACGATCTGAAACAACGGTACAGTCAACACGACGTGCCACGAACCATCTTCGTGTGTTTCAATGGAGGGGTCCAGTTGCTAGCGTCTGGGTGGTGTGCTAAAGGAGCAACAAAATGTAGCAGTAGGACTTGTTCACCCGGAGAAGTAATCCACACTTGGTAATCTGCAGCCAAACAGTGATTTAACATAATAGTCTAAATCAAACTTTCCGTCCGGTCAGTAGTTAGATGGGTGACCATCAAGTGGCATCATTGGAACTGACCGCTTCCTTGTTGCGGAGGGCACGCTAAGATGTCAGCCCCAGCTTTTCTAGTCGCTGCGCTATGACAGAAGCTTTTAGGCGAAGAAGAATTCATATTGTATGGCTTCGATTGGCCAATTATTTCGAATGAAACTTAATTTGTTGGGCAACGATGTTCGGTGATCAGCAATTGTACAAAGTTCCCTCGTTTGGTCGTGAGTTAGTAATGTCAAATGTGACCAATATGAAAATAGTGTCATCTTCTTGCGTCATCGTCAAAAACTGCGGAGAATGCAAGATGAGTATTTAGATCGCGCTGCCCTTGCGTTCAAATGGCTTGTTTAATGCACGGACAGAGTAAACAAATAATAGCCAGCCACTTGGCAAATTAACGTCGGGTTCATTAACGAAAGCAAATGCTGTCCAGTGAGGCCGCGGTCAAGGTCATCACTAAATACCATTAGTTGGCAATAATACAAAGAGTCCAGGATATTTGAAAGAATGATCTTGTGAAGAGATCCGCCTCGGTAAAACTTGTGTCCCAATCAATGTATCAAACTCAAAACTCCTTTAGATCTCAAGTAAAATTTACACGCACAAGTACGTGCGCATATAACGTGTCTCAGGAGCTCCTTAGGAAAATTACTTGCACACAGATATATCAAATGAACTTTGTTACGCGCGGTTAAAAAGTCAACATGAGACGATGGACCTGTGTGTCAATCCAGGGTATGAGCTACTACCTTTATAACAAATTTCATCGGAATCCGTTCAGCCATTGAGGCGTGAAGAGTAAAAAACATACATACGTACAGAAACACTTTCGCATTTATAATATTCCGAGTAGTATGATTACAGTCAGATTTTGTGTTTCAGCTATTCTCATTTGTTACGGTCTATGCTCTTTCTAGATCTACGTTTCCAACTCTATATATTGCCAAAAATTATTGAGGCTGCATTTTCTTGAATTTGCAAACCTGCAACATTAGTAGCTTCTCGGTTATCACCAAGTGGCGCGTTCACGCTCGCACCCACGCACCAGTAATTCAAGCGTTGTGGTTCAACACATAGTCGGCGTGTGACAAACATCCGAGTCCCGGAAACAAAGTTCATGGTAATCATACAAAATGTGTGTTATTTTACGACTTGAAATGATGATTTGTTACACGTCCAAGCGTACTTTCCTATTACGTTACTTTCCTGTTTGATTTATAGATATAATGAAACGCTCCTCGCTGGCCGAATATTATCTGTGACAACAGATCGGGTAACTGTTATGAGTACCGTCACCACCATACGTATCTTCTAGTCTGTGGTCACCGCTACTCCCGGCGCCCGCAAATAGACTTGACGCTTTTGTTTGGAAGAATTTCAGTTTCCATCTTGAACCGGTTGGCTACTGATGGGTAAATGGTGTAATGTACCTTTCCTAGCTTGGCAGTGATTGTGCGAAAGCAGTATCGTATCGCATCGTGGTAAAAAGTTGCGAAATCTTGTTTTGTATATTTTTAATTTACTAACAACATCCACACTGTAAAACAAGAGAATTAACTTAAATTTTCGAACCCACAGCCAATAACTGATTAACATTACGTAGCTTTTATAACTAAGGCAAACAACAAATATGGCTATCTTTGTAACGGAGATGTGGTCCTTCGAGCCAGGAATAGGTATGAAACGAGTAGGTTTGTTTGGTGGAAACGGTTTCACGAAGCTGAGATTTTAAATAGAAGTTGAAGCTGACGATGAGTGCTAGGAATGGGCGCTCTGATTGCGAGCTAAGGATGCAAGCTTGGAATGCGTGAGAGGTAAGGCTATGTGCTGTATGGAGTAAACGACGCAGCGACCCAAAAATTGCATCTTAATGCATCTCTGGTGGAAATAGACACATCATGTACGCGATTAGCACTCAGGTGGAAATACAACCAAAGCAGTCCGCGTTGAGTAGTGGCATCGGTTTACAATCTGTAGGTTGTGGGTTCTGTAATAAACTTGTGCAATTGCTTCCATAGATTCCGAGATACAGTATCGAAAATTTGCCGTTTAAATCGAGATAGTCATAGTATACGTCATTGTAGAATTTGATCGTCTTGCTATAAATTGTAGAATTAATGAACATAAACAAATATAAACCAACACTGGCAATTTTATCCCACATTTTAGAATATATTGAATTTGTGTAGTTTTTTTTTTATCCATTTCAAAGTAGCTGACCCGATAGACGCAATTATGATTCGCAATTTAACAATCGCTACAAATTATCAACTCAGAGACGCTTCGAGTCCGTTGGCATCAAGCTCAAGTAGACTTTGACAGCTCTAAAATTATTGCTGTCCCTGCTACTTATTATAAAACAGAACGAGATGGCGGCCGTTTAATGTAGCTCTACTCTGGTCTCACTAACAGCATAACTATTTCTCTGCGAACCACATAAACAATCATAATCATAACATATATTATCGAGCCGACAATTAGCACACGATACTGACCGCTACCTATTATAATTATATTCAATCGCACTCGATTTCTTTACGAGTATAATTAGTCCGTTTATCTGATATATTGGTGATAAACTGTATGACGCGGGCTTGGAAACCATTCGCTGGGAATAGGCAAATAAATATTTCACACAAATGCGTAACATGTACATGAGATTACCTAGTCAGTGTATGCTCGAGCCAAAACTATAACTTATTCTTAGTTCGATCATCTTTATTACTATCCTCATATATGATGTTTACTTTTTCGTACCTAGTTTTAATATTTCCTATATGCTTTTATTTCGTTTTGATTTGCTGGTTCTACGCCGACATTTTTCCTTAACTGTTTTTAATGATACTTACTCTTCCTGAAATGACTTGGCGGCAGCTGTTGCAGACTGCCGGGGCCTCCTCCTTGGTAGACTGAAACAAAAATTAAAACATCCATCAAACACATTGATTTAATTTTATCAAACAACTAAAGACGATGATTCAGTGTTAAAGCACCGTTAGTTCTCAACTATTCATTTTAAACGAGTCCAAATCACTCTCATTCAATCTTATCTCAAAGATTTGGCTTCTGCGAAATAATGTGTACTTTACAAATTCATTTTCTTTTTTGCCAACAATATTTTATAATACCTAGTTTCCCATACGAGTGCAATTGCAGAAAATTTATTTTAAAGCAAACATAGTTTATTTATTTGCTGTTTCCTGCGACCTCGTCGTTGTGGATTTTAACAATTTATTTTGCGCGGAACTCTAAAACTCTTTTCTTTTTGTTAAATAAAAGTAGCCTATGTTACTCCTAATATTGCTAGTCAAAATCGGTACAGCTATCCGGAGATTAGCCGGAACAAACAGACAGCCAATTTTTTTTCTTTTTATTAACACCGGTACTTTCAAATGCATTTAGTAAAAAGCTGTTATTTTAACATTACAAACAGACGCTTTAATTTTATTTCTTTGTATTGATTTTGCACTGAACTACATGAACTAAACACTTTATTTTGGATTACCTTCGGTCCCGCAAAATTGTACGATGTTGAATGATACGAAGACATTGCACGATACTTTGATAACAGGTGTAGATGAGACTTAGGACGACCTTCTGGACACAATGCACGAATCCAACAGTTTATGTGAGTAATAACCCACTCAGTTTTACAACACTGTGTGTCAAAATATTTGAGTTTGAATCTAATCTAGAATTCACCTTCGATGCACGCGGCATCGATAACGATTGTCGTATTCGCGATTACGAGGATGATGTCATGCGCCGTTCGGTGGTCACATACTTATTATGAATGGTTTGTTTGGTTAGCACAAAAATCTGCATGCAATTACAGCCGCATTAGAAGTTACGTCTCGGTGTGGCGGTCGCTACCCAATGCGACTTGGGTCTTCTCATACTTGGGTGGTTAGGACCGGAGTCGTTTCGCAGTTGTGTTCTTAACATCAGCTGGACTGTAAGCATGTCCGGTACGGTCTTTAAAAATAAACTTTTGCGTGTCCTATAATATATTACTCAGGTGACATACAACTGACTGGGTCGAAAGTTGGTTGACTTAGATGGAAAAGAACGTCTAAGCAAGCTTCGCCATGAGCATCTTGCCTACCCTGAAGTTGTCTGCAAAAGCTTTTTTTGTCTCTTACCGTGAATAAAACATGGAAAGAAACAACAATATATTTTGTTGTTGCAGCTTCAGATAAAGCAATATACATCAGCCGAACTGTTAGGTATAATAGTTGTATGAGATCAAATCATCGGAACTTAATTATTTTCCGAAAAACAGACTCCTTGATTACTCAGATGGTTCTGAAGTTAATTAATGTTCTAGTTCATTATCCAATTGTATTTTGATCATATTGGCGTAGGAAATTATTATTACTTTCCTTTTTGTATTACGTAATTATGAAATTATTTGGGGTTATTATGAAATTATTTGGGGTTATTATGAAATTATTACCTGTTCTAAATATAGTTTTATTAATTTTGGAAATGGTAGGCAGAATATGGTAGATTTCACCTAGCCGTGCCTTTTATAACCTGTGATTCAGCCCGTTGATCTCCCTATAAGGTGATGTGCGGACGGCAATGATTTTAATAAGTAGATAGATACGGCAAGTACTAGCATAACGTCAAATATTTGGACTGCTAAAGAGAAACACATACATACACATTTGTTTACTGTAGGCTCATTTAACGGGCATCCCAAAGAGTAGTCCGATTGTGCTTAAAACAAATTGTGTGCATACCCCTAATTTAAACGGACCACATCCAAAGAACCAATCTTCCTTCCTCTGTTTAATACATCAATGGTGGTCGATGTATTATTTACTGTAGGTATTGCCTATGCAAATTGTTTCCTGTATCTGTGTACCGAGTGTTTTTTTCGCAGGATGCTATCAATACATCTACATGTTTGCTTTATGAATGCTTAACGAATTCAAATGTTGAATGTAAGTTGGCTGCAGCAAATTATTATCCACACAAAAGCCTCATTAGGCAACTAAAGGCTGGCTGACAAGGCAAGTCTTAATATCAGAAAACTATAATAATTAAAACAGAATCACAGTTAGGACTCAAACAACTAAATTAATCCATGAATCACCGATCTAGCCAATAGCCAAGGCAATGGCTGAAACCAGCAACAATTTGTGGGATTTGTGTATCTACTTCCAACACATCTTGAAAGCACAAATGATGTCATTTTATCGAATAAGCCCAGTGTTATCGGCTACAGCGCGTTGCCAGGCTCAATTAACTATTATTTATTAAACTCTCCGAACGAGTATTAATTTGCTCCACTCCAAAATTGGGATAACATCGCCTACAGACACTTATGTGGGTGTTACTCAGTAATCTGACACGTCATGTAAGTACCCACTTGTGGAGTGTGGGTTGAAGACTAGTGGATATGAAGGTGTGATGCTTCTCTTCGAATAAAGAAGCTATTGAGCTAATCCATGGACTTTACAGCTGTCAGAGCTAAGGATTTACGGGGAAGAAGAATTACTTTTAAACATGCCAGCCACGACAAGTATTGTCAGTTTTGGTATCGGGGTTGCATCGCATCTGTTATATTTCGATGATTCCAAATCGTTTCAAATTCAAAATTGGTCTCGGAAGCGGCTCCGTCGATTCCAAATCGTTACAGATACGCGAAACAAATAAATATATATATTGTACAAGAATTGCTCGTTTAAAGTAATCAGATAAGACTAAGACAATAGGGAGTCGCCTCATATTTTACGTAGCACCGTAAAATTAAACTGCATAAATAAAAGAGGCTAGGAATGGAAACAAAGCTTACAATTTCGTCTGAATAACTGCCTATTATAAGCTCACCTTGACCAAGAAATGTTGATAATAAACTCCAGCTCACACTCATTTGGCATATACGCTTCGCTATATATTCGCTACGTGTCCGCGTGAAATGATGCCATTTTAAATCTAGACCTAAACGTCACTACGCTCATTTCGGTGTGCAACCCGAGTGGACTTGGGGCGGTACAGGACCTCTAAACCTGACGTCTACATTATTTGATTGGAATGTTGGCAACAATCACTGCATCCACAGAACACTTCATCTGCTAATAACTGACTGTTATTCAACAGTGAACTCTTTATTGATTTGCTCTTCGTAATAGATATGTGAAAAACATTCTTAGTTCCCAGTAAATGTTCATATAATACAATACAATAAATAATGTTGCCTCTTCTCAACCAACGTTGTCTTAAATAATTTGAAATTTGCTTTTTGTTGGGTTGGTTTTTGTATAGAGATCAATATCTGGTGAGAGAAGTTTGCACACGTTCGTGATAACTGTTTGTTGTTTGTTGCTCGACAAATTCTATGTTATTTGTATAATATCACTTCTTGCACATATCCTTTGTTGAATAAGAGCTCACTAATAATAGAGGTCGTTAAATTTACGTTATCTATTATTTTCTAATAAGTAATTTAATTACAAACTGGACCGAACTGAAAACAGGATAGTTTTTATGTAGAAAAATGTATCGTGATTGTTTATTTAAAAGCTAATTAAACAATAAGAGCTCTCTCAGAGCTTGCTTCCTCGCGACCTTTATCATTATGCATGAGTTCATCCTGATTCATTGCTACCGGTTTAAGAGCAGGATTATATCTTGTTGTCACTGAGTAATGGTTTTAACACAATTTGTAGATGTGTGAATATTAAGCTATGTATCATAATATCTTGTCTTACATTAAATACATTAACGCGTGCATTAAGCTTTTATAAATTGTATATAAACAATAGCTGAAAATAAAAACCATTTTCAGTTAAAAGGTAAACTGGTCGTTTAATTATTGTCGAAACAAAATTAAATATTAAAATGTTCGTTTCACGTAACTAGCATGAATAATCAAAATTTTATTAGACTATCAAAAATTAGCAAGTTTGTAATTACCTATTATACCTCTATATAATCAAATTTAGTATAGACATAAATAATCCTGAAATATGTTTTCGAATCAGGGTATATGTGTGAATGTATGTTTGTATAAATGTACTTACTTCTGGTGCTGTTGCACTCCATATCTGAACTAATTATACTTAATTTTAAACATCGGTTGATCTGTATTAACACTACAGGTATTCTTTACAGGTATTCTTTAACATAATTTAATATGATTTTTTAAAATTAATTACGTTCTACTTTTTTTATTTTTTATTCTGAGATTTCCATTTGTAGGGAGTTAGATCGTGCGAAGCCCTGTCAAAAACTTTTGTCTCATAGTTCCATCCGTGGCGCGTGGACAAATACCGCGATATCAGGTTGCACGCAATGCGTCCAGCAGTAATGAAAACAAATATCTGACGTGCCATGCCTTATAGGCGTTTCGCGATGAAGTCAAGGTCTGCCCATGTTTCTGTATAGCAATAAGGCTCACACGGCACTCGCAGAGGCCATCCTAGACGGTCATCCTTCCAGGATACAGATCCAGGATTTACAGGGTAACCAATAAAATAGCTTCTATGACAATGTCACAAAAAAATTTTTGCAACAAAAAAATCAATAAGGTTTTTGTGTCGAGATTTCTGTTTGCGAATACTCACAAAAATAGGCATCAAGCAAAATTATCAGTAACCGAAAACATGTCATCATAAATGATCCCGTATATTTAGCTGATGACATAATACGACATGTAGCTCTTGACATTATTGATGACAACCCATTAATTATAGCTTTCAGCAAAAACAATCTAGTAGCGTGACCTGTTGGCCGTATACCGTTGTAAATGGTGAGTCAATGTCAAACGACCTCACGTAGTCGTATTCGGAAGTCAGACAGGAGAATATCAAAGAGTTTGCACAAGGAGCTAAAGCCGTTGCATACAGAAGAGTTACTACACCAGGTGTTAATACAATGTGCTTTGCGTGCCTACCAGGTGGCCTGATGTGCCTTGTCTTTTTTGGAAATCTTGAAGGCAATCTGTTTGGAAAATGGCCAATTGATATCCTCCGGAAGAGGCATTGTCTTGATTGAAAAATTTTCTAAGAACAATAGAGTTAAATAATCTGATGTATAAGGAAGTGAGTGAATAATGTTACTTCATAATATATAGAGAGCACGTTTAATATGTCTGCAAACTGCAAATTACGCTGTGTAAGGTATCGCCAGTGTACGATGTGAGTCATCATTGTGTTACCCTTCGACTTTCGGTCCTGCCCTTGACATTGAATAGACAACTCTGTCTTTTGACTCGGTATAGTCCTTTTTATAACGATATTCATTCCAGTCTGCTACTGTGATCTGAATCATCCAAAGAATAGCTAAACTATTACTATACTATTTTATATCGGATCAAATTTTAATTCAATTTTGAGCTTCAGTTTTTATATACCTCTACTCATATCACATAATTCTTAATACAAATACTTGTAGTCAAAAATATCAGAGAGGAACTTCCTATCTAAGGAAGAGAGAGAGAGAGATTGGTTCACATTCTTTATATTCCCAGGTGTGGGAACCTCATCATCAGACAACAATTTGAACTAATAAAGAAAGCTTTCGCCACCTACACACTTCAAACTATTTAAATCATTGTTCCAAAAACGCTACTCATCCCTAACTTGTGCCGCCGTGACAGATGTAGGGCGGCGCGACAAGGCCAAGGCTACTTGAACTTGAAGGAACGGCTATATTCTGTGGCTTTGTCACTGATTGCTGCACCGAGTGCAACAATGCTCCAAGACAGTATCGCTGTTATAAAACAAGCATCATGACGCAAAAGTTTGTGGTCCATTATTGTCTGGAAGTGCATGGCGAAATGCGGATTTAGTCTTCCTTTATGTTAATATGGGAAAACCTTCTTAGTCGTATTGGTAGTGTTTTGGACAGAGAATATCTTAATGAACCCCTTTTGTTAGTGTTTATCATTGCCACTCTACTTTGTTTCTTTCAGCATCGGCAGTAAGTACGTTGCTGACCAATATCTTCAAAAAAAATTATACCTTATTCTTCTGCTTCAAAGTCCTTAGCTTTCTAGCTTTGTCAGTTATTTTAGCATTTGCCAAATCATTTTTGAGGGTCAACGTTTTCCCTGTTTAGTTTTGGAACTGGCGATGAAAGACATTGGCGGTAGTTGGCCGCGTGACAGAGATTGAAGGGCGGACATGATTTTGCGAACAAATGATGTTTGTCTGGAATTATTTTTGCCCCTAGGTAGTTGTGTTAAACACCGAAAATTGCTTTCTTGTGATGAATTAGTCGCCTCACTTGTCTAGCGGGAACCTCTGCCCACTTTAACAGCAATACGAATTATGTACCTACTTAACTGAAATTATGGAAAGACTTATCGTCACAGGTAATTGCATCGTTTTGTGCGTGTTTGTTTGACATTTGATAGAATCTCTTATTGTCCTGTAGCTTATCTGACATCTTTCTTCTCACCATATAACTTCGAAGGATTTTATTACTGCGTGTAGGTGCTTTCATACCTTTAAAAGGTTACAGCAACTTGAGATTTTTATTATGTTTGTAATATGAATCATCTGATTAACACACTTCTTTTTATACGACCTTACAACTGTTTGTTTGTCCCAATATTTACACCTGTGTCTATATTATCGTCGACTAAAATAAACTTTTTAGGCTAATCGCTCCCTATAAACTGGCTGCGTCCAAGGTACCAGTCACAAAGTTGACAACGATTTATTTGGCATATAAAGTTGTCTGTTGTCCTAATATTTTGGTTCGCATTGTTGATCGAAGCGGTTTCGTGACTGAAATTTAGGCCATCTTTATGGCCTACATTTACAAGTCGACGATTCAAAATATGGCTTAGATATCGCATGTTTTGTAAGCTCTATATGTAAGGATTATTCAAAGTCAATGTGGACTATATTAAAATGTGGTTTTAAGAAAGATCTTTCGATTGAATTCGTCATAATGTAGATAAATATTTAATATGAATATTTGAATTTTCTCACGAATCTAACAAATGGGTACGATCGAGAAATTACGGCTTGGCATAGCTCTGACAGGTAAAACAAAAATATATAATTTAACGGATCGTCTACCACGTTATTCTGAAATCTTCAATGTGGAGCTTCTTTAAATACACCTACGTTTACACCTACATTTTATATAGAACTGTTGAGAAACATACACGTTTCAGCAAGAGGCCTGAATATTTCCAAGATAGTAATAAACCCAGCCCTAGTATACTACTACACGCTTCATGGTTCAGTGACATGTCTTAATATCACTTATATCTAGGTAAACCTAGAGAAAAGAACTCGACGAACGAGAGAAAGCATTGGGAAGATGGTCTGGATCCTTTCTCATTCAAGGTGACGGGAAATATTTGAAAACCGCGATCAATGCAAATTTTCAGAGGATAAATTTGTCCTAACACAATAGGTTACTAATGTTAGCGTAAACTCTAGTCTAGATATAACATCAGAAAAATTGCGCGAAACGCTGCATTGTTATCTATCCACTCTCATTGATTAGGGTGATGTAAAGATAGCGTGTGTTGTTTTATTTTATCTTTCTTTATTAATTTTTATATTGCATGTATCTACACGTGGAAAACACTTAAAATTCACATGTGGTATTACCAACTGGGCTATGTTCGATAAAACTTCGGTAAAATATTGTATTTATAATATATTAATTAATTATACTTTGAATAGAACAAATGACAGATTTCAAAATCAAATAAACCGACTTAAATTTTTTCGTCCTTCGAAGTAAAATTTAAAATTAAAACTTTTCTGGGCCCTCCTCGGAAGTACGCCCTAACAAATATAAAAATAGTCAAGATGTGGGATGTTTACAATTGGCGAAGAAATAGTGTAACAAAATCACAAAAAAAAAATCCCGTATCGCGATCCTATTTTTGAATTCGCTTAAAAAATATACTAGAATATTTGTCAAATCTGTCGAATGGCGCGAGAACCGCCTTGTTTTATTGACCGATCAATTACAACGTCAATTCATTTTATGTCTCCGATCGGTGAGCAGTTTTTCCTGATATCGCTCATACTATGCAGTCAAGGAAAACCGAGCTTTTAAGTTACTTGAACTTAGCAGTCGACCTCTATTAGTAGAACGTGCGAATTACTGCTGGACAACATAATAATATATATAATACTTACATTGATTTTTTGCAAATCGAAAGTATGCGCTCTCACCAAACGGTTTTTTCTTCTGAGAATCAGCCATTCATTCAACATTTTTTTTCATTGTAATTCCTACGACTAAAAACGAGGTCATCTTCTACTTAAGTATGGAAAGCCCCAAGTCTCATTCCATGCAGTTCAAAACGGCGAAGATAGATTCATAAAAAAAAGATTGAAAGTACCTATCTATAATTTCCTTAATGGAAGCTCTCGTGTCGAAGCTTGCTTAGAAGTTTTTTGCCGATAACCTACATTAAGCAACCCGCCGCCCGTTCAGTAGTTGGATAGGTGACCGTTTAGTTAACATTTGAACTGATCTCTTCCATGCTTCGGAGGACACGTTAAGATATCGGTTCCAGCTAAACTATAAACCACGTCGGAGGCTTTCGGGTGGTCTGGAAACTGCAACGCCAGCGTTGACCACTTAAACGAAAGGAAAACTGACTCCCAAACGCCGTAAGCTAGAACACATCAATTCCAGCGTCCTTGATAGTGTAGGACATGGTAATGCCCACTTCTTACCATCATCACTGGATTTGCTGTGTAGTTGGAGTAGCAGTATGACTCCATGCAGTTATACGAGAGACTGTACACAGTTCTACAACAAGCAAACAAAGATATCGAATATCACTGTCCCAGTTCTTTTAAAACAATTTGAATAACAATTTAAATTGTGCAGTCTTGCAATATCGGAGATTGCGTCGGTCGCGATAACCCCAAAAACTGAAATAGGTGGCGCGTGGGCGCCATTGTACCCCGGCCTCGCTCTCCAGAATTACACAGACTAGTGACGGGACACTATACTTCAGCGTTCTCTTGTATCGTGTGAAGAATAAGTTTTTTTGTGTTTGGACTATACGCTGCTTGCCATCATGCCTGGTAGTCGACTACCAAACAGTGTTACACTGCCGTTGCTGTGTTATAATGGAAAGGTTGGTCGTGAGTGACGAGCGAAGGGGTAACTTGGAAGGGGTATATTGCGGTAGCAGGAGGACCTGAGTCTCACTGATGCGCCGCAAATCCTTGACAACTTTACGCGAAATTTCTCAGTACTGATCAGTTTTCAAGCCTCCGTCTCTGGTATGGCTTGTCGACTGATGAACAGACCGACTGAAGCGCTTCGTTCACACAACCACATGGTTTAAATGACGTTTTAGAATGACCAATACGGAACGTAACAAAGGTTTTACAATGCCAAAGAACGCTCTGCCAGAGCGTTCTTCTAGCTACTGACTGGGCGGAAAGTTGTTTGGCTTATACGGTCTGTAAAGAGCAAGTCTGCAAGGCAAGCTTCTTCAACGCATTTTCGGTATAACTATGATAAGGTTATAAGTTATTTTAAATAATAATAATATATTCAAGTTGACAAGTTTTTTGAATTTGAAATACTTGAGCTTTGATCGTATCATCCTCCTCCTTGTTTATCTTTACATTTCATTTAATTATTAGTCTTCTGTTAAGGTAAAGTTAGAGTCAAATACGTTATTCCCGTATATAAAAAAAGTTCTCACTTTTTTAAATACAAGATCATTTAATCTTCTAGGAGTAACAGCGTTACGGATTGTATTTAAAAAAAGCTAAGTCCTCGTAATTGTAATAAAACATATATAGTTACTATATGATATATGATTTGTATATTTTGTTTTCCAAGTGTACAATTGTATCTGATTGGAATATTTTAAAGTGAAAAGCTCATCTCACGAACAACTCGACCTTGCATCCTAGTTACACACATCGTATAGGACACAACGAAAAACGTATAAAATCTGAACAAATCATTGTAGATAATATGATTACGTTAAACTGAAGTGTTTGCTCCTCGTTCTCTCCATCCCTAATCGCGCCGGCGTATTTATATGATGTGTCTCTATACTGTCATGACAGAATAAAATTCCTCTATTTTTAATGCAACAGCAACATTACATGACCCCTCTGTAGGTGATCACTCTGAAATACATCCAAGAAAAAGTGGCACACATAGAAATGTGATTTTATTTGCCACGTGTTTAAAAAACTATATTGCATACGTTTTTTAAAACGTATATTTTGGTAGTGACTAATTAGTGGAGCTTATTTGATTAACTGTGTCATTCAGGTACCATTACTAAATAAGATTGAGTGGTGCCACATTTATTGTTCGAGGGAACAGTTGGATTTTTTTTTGTAGAAATATCAGGTTACCACTAGTTGTAAATTAAATAATTGCGCTGGACATTTGAATATTGTCGATTGGATATAAATTAGACTGTTCAAAATCTTATAAGTAGCCGAAAAATTGACATTCACTCCATAAACATAGGTTAGAGGTTATTGCAAATCTCGTTTGCTGCTAACTTTTAATTATGACATAACTTTGTATTAAAAACAACACAAACTGAGTATGTTACTCAGTTAAGGAAAATCACGCGCTTAAACCTAAAGTTAGACCTAACATTAAATCCTTATTTACCTAATTGCTTACATTCAGCAACACCGTCCGTTGTAAAATTTACAGGAAAACCATTCTAAAATTGTTCGATATTAGGTACCGATACCTACCTAAACATAACTCGAATGCAGCCAAGCAAATCATGTAAACTGACAATGAAAATGAATATAAACAAAATCTCTCATGAGCTAGGAGAATTATACTCAGCTACGTTATGTTTCATTTTAACATACTATAGCGTATCGTAGAGCAAAGTTTATAAATCAGTAGATAATAAGGCAATGATTAATAATAGATTTACACACGACACCACAAAGAAGAACACTGTAACAATTATAGACGTACTTCAAAAAGCTCCGAAAAACACACAATGTATACTCAAAGTCAACAAAGTTGGCACTGGAAATGGCAATTTATTACGTTCAATATCGGTAAATAAATAGACTAAAGCGACAGTAAACGCATGTGGTACAAATAAGTCACCACGAGACTTTTTTTTATAATTACGTAGAGATGATCAACCTATTGGAATTTTTGGAAGACTATTTCGAATCCTGTTGAAGGCGAATAAAGCGGATAAGCTATATGAAACCATCTATTCCACATTGTGCACGTCCGGAGAGGTACTGCCGCGACACTGGTATCTGCCGCCAAGCAGTAGTGCTCGCATTACTGAGTTCCGGTGGAAGGATGTGAATGCCGAATGCCGGTGAAATCACATGCGCATGAGACGTATCATCCCCGTCTTGGGTGATGGACGCAACAGGATGAATGCAACTTAGTGTAAGATTCAAATCTTATACTGAGTCGCATTACTGTTGTCATGGACGGGGGTCTCCACTTACCACCAAATGAGCCCTTAG
The DNA here is from genome assembly GCA_921293045.1 of Aplocera efformata. Lineage (NCBI taxonomy): Eukaryota > Metazoa > Arthropoda > Insecta > Lepidoptera > Geometridae > Aplocera > Aplocera efformata. The sequence goes on along the minus strand of OV121050.1, from coordinate 11,851,707 downwards.
CTCGTTCCTTCCTCTTATACAAATATAAAAAAAAAAACCTTAAAATGAGTTTCGGAAAATATAATACGTTTCAAAATATGTTTCGAACGAAAAGACAAATTCTCCGGGACACTCGAATACGCTCACCCACAGATTAGTACGGATGACTAAATATAAATAAAATAATATCGTGTAGCACTGACTCACATACGATGACACTACTACTACACAAATATTAGAAATGTGATAATTTTATTAGTAGTGCAGCTGCTTTGCAAAGGTCAGGAAGGAAATCTAGGTTGGCTATTTGACTTTTTAGTAAGATTATATAATATGCATGCATTTATTTATGCAGGTTCAAGGAGCTATGCTGCAGAGACTACCGTCTGTTGAAAATGATGGACACTTGCATTTGCATTTTAAAAAATAAGCAGCATTTGCTATTTTCATTAATTAGCTTTTTGTGTACGCATTACATTTTGATTTTAAAAGCTTCACCAGAACTGGACTGTACAACACCTTTATCAACAGGACATTCATTAAGTTGACAGAAAATATTACAGAAAAAATAAAATACGACAAAAGCACAGTTGGGATGTATGGAACCGTGAATCCTATGATTACTCAATGATTGATAATAATAGGCTAGAAAGCTATTTAAAGTTACCCAGAGAATCACGGAATCTCGGAAACAATATACAATTATAGTGTCGGTGTACAAATAAACACAAGTTTGTTTTGATATCATGATAATCTAAAAATAAGGAATTAAAAATTTATAGGCAGGTGTAGCGGTAACTTGTAGTATTATCTTCTGGGTGTGAATCAGATTTTTAAATTTGTCTTCCAACCAACAAGCAGGTATCTGCATGATTCATTAAGTATGTTTTTATTATATCCAGAAGTAACATTCGCCCTAGATTTTTTAATTGTTGTCGCCAATCCAGACTTTATGGTCTTCTTCCAAAATAACTATATTATTCAAACAGCCGTCAACATCATCAACCTAGTTTTCATCTGTCGCGTACTTTCCACGTGAAAACATAATTTACAGTATCTGGAACATACATTCAACGAAACCATAATTATTGCTTTTCTCAAACTATAGAGGACTCTGCTTGTTTTTATGTTCCGTGACATAAGCTCACATAACACACTGTCTTATAACATTTGTTCAATAACATTAAATAAAACATAATAAATGGCCGACTGCTAACTAGCAATATCAATTCTGTATGACTTTTTATAGTTTCGATTAATGTAGTGATCAGCTTTGACTACGCCAAATATTGTTTGCACTTAATATTATAATAGTTTTATTACCAGTTGAACATTGTTTGACTTCGCAAATATTCGCTGGATATTCGGGATCGCGGTGATGTCCGCTAAATCCGACGCTTCGGAGAGATCCGCGACTCGACTCGTAAACATTGTGTTATTTGCATCGCTCTCTATTTTCATGCTCGTTATTGTTATAGCTCCAGAGTTTATTCTCCGACCGTGGCGTCGCGTTTTTGGAGACGAGTGTTGCGTGATGTCATTTGCAACATTGTTGAAATGGCCCTTTGGCCTTCCTCTTTACTTATTACGAGAATATAGCGTAAAACCTTTCTAAAGATCTTCATAATCTCTTACCTTTTGAGTTATTTTTGAGCGATACTACCATTGGACGGTATCTACCGCTTACCATAATCCATTTATCCTCGTGGGACTAATAGTTATGAATTACAATCTTTTGCAATATCTCATAATATGTTATCAATTCAATTTATTTATTTCAGACTCATGTTATATACTAATTCCTATGCTGTTATTCTGTGGCTCCACAAAATTTTGACTGAAAATTATTCATTGAAGTTAAGGTAACTGAGCGGTAGACATTATTGCATTCCCTTGATGTCCTTATTGTAAACATTAGGAACGTTATCAAACTTAGGCAATCGGGCTATCTGATAATATTTATATGACGCGTTACAATTGACAATTATCGCTAATAGAATTATTTTTATCATAGACCTATTAACAATTGTTCCACAATGAAAAAATTCCACTGTATGGTATTGAGCTCGTAGGTATAATATAAATTCGTATTTCGTGTTATCCCACATTCTGTGTCTCTTTACATCATTTAAATACTATCTCTAGCAACTGGTCAAAATACAGCGGTTGCTGATTCGATTCATGCGTGATTGATTTTTGAGAGTCTGAAAATTGTTAAGTACTAAACCCTACTATAATACATAGCCGAATCACACATTTTTCCTCAATTAATTAAGCAATACTTCGATAACTCCAATGTTCACCTTGCGTACCGTGGCAACGGAGACTAATATAATATGCCGAGCTCATTTAGAGTTAAATTGTGTTGATATAAAAGTGATCCAATAAATCATTAAATTATCCAAAAGCCAATCAGGTTATATATCATTGTATCGTCATAATCCTAGCCCGGAATCATCCACCGTCCGGCATGGGCCTTTATTTTTGTCAGCCCCTCTGTTCTGCGTGAGTCTAGCTAAGGATTTTCCTGCAAATTTAATTGTATCCAATAACACGAAATTACCAACAATTTCTGATTATAGACTCTTGTAATTCATCTTTTACGATCGCCCCTCACATTAATAGATATTAGCAAAATGTATAAATAAATAGTTATTTCACTTGTGACTTCCTGATTCCGCCGATGGTTTTCATCACTGTTCACGAATTTATAGGGATGCATGTGCAGACGTGACATTTCCTTCACCAGTGTATATGTAAATCGTTCGCGATGCATCTAGCGATCGTGAACCGAAACAGATGTTGGTCGCTAGGATATTAAGTCTTTAATAGATTTTTTGCGATCTAGATTTTGCTACATGTTACCACATAATTATATCTAGCCCCGACTAATAAGAAGTATGTTTGATGGCTGTTTGTATGTCTGACTGTGATCTTGTGGGCAATTCTTAGCATCAAAAGAGTCTTTAAACAGTTTTTAATGTGTTTTCAATTTAACTTTTATTTTTCTTTTATCCTACTACTATTATAAAGGCGAAAGTTTGTAAGTATGGATGTATGGATGTATGGATGTTTGTTACTCTTTCACGTAAAAACTACTGAATGGATTTGAATGAAACTTTACCACAATATAGCTTATACATCAGAATAACATATAGGCTACAATTTTTGAGGTTTCTATAAAATCTATATATATAAAAGAAAGTCGTGTTTGTTACAACACTTATAACTCGAGAACGGCTGGACCGATTGCCATGGTTTTTGATTTGTTGGATTTGTTTCCGTCCCGAATAGCAGAATAACTATTAAAACATTGGAAAATTAACAAAAAAAATAAAATCAATTTATCCCCGTATTCTCCACGGGAACGGGAACTATGCGGGTGAAACCGCGGGGCGCAGCTAGTTAATTATAAACCTATTCTAGTGAATATCTTTGTTAACCTTGTGCTATTGATTGTCACCTATTACATTTTTTGTTACAAACTATCAAAATACAAAATTGTACTACTTAATGGTGGAAACTTCGCTGGTTTATGTATTTTTATAAGCTTAATTAATAATAAGTAATTATGTACTGTTTGTTTCCCAAATAAAGCAAAATAAAATACATTTATTATAATTTAATACTGTAATGGAAACAAATATAAATACGGTTTTTTCTATTGTATATGGATGAAGGTCCTTTACTATGTTTGGTGGAAATTGGGGGAGCTGCCTTTTTGAGGGTGATCAACCCTGAATAGTTCTAGGGAGGGCACAACGAATAACTTAGGTCGAGATATTAAACTTTAGTAAAATTACAATGCTCTTTTTTAATCTTGCTTGAAATTGATGGTAATTGTGTAATTATGACTGGTCGCATATAATCTAACCGTCTTTCTCAGAAACAAATGTAATAAAAATAAATTAGTTACGATGAAAAAACTTTATTTAATCTCTTAATTAGTTTGAAGAAGATTAAAAGTAATTCTAGTTTACTGATTTAAAAATCGTATAAAACGACTTCAATACTTTAATCTTACGCTCATAAGGGTGGAATTTCTTCATGAAGTTTCTATGTGATCACCGAGGAGTATGGCAACAAAATGTAACCAAATTAAAAAAGTCATCCAAATCTAACTACAATTAGCGATCAAATTACCAGAATTTAGTACCTCCTCCGTTTTTAAGTAGGTAAAATTAAAAAAATATTTAGTTTATTACCACTCCCAACATGTTATGTTGACAAACAATGTTTGTATTATTTTCTGTATGCGCTATACAATATGACTAATTAATTGACAGTGTCCACGGAAACATTGTTCTTTCTAAAATGCTACTAAGTTAGTTGTTTGCAAGTTAGAAGTAAGTAGGTTCAATTATTTTCGCGATTATTACTCTATCATATTATCAAAATATTTGATATTTTTGTAAAATACCTTCGTCTTATTTTTTAAACTGAAAACTATTCCCACCGTCATAATGTTTTGAAACTACCTGGCAACCTTGAAATTATTGCTTCTAGACATAATGGCCAGTTATTTTAGTAAGTTTACAAACACTCACCATATTATCGCTTCTGAAAAACTTCAAAAAAATCTAAAGACGCGCTCTCTGTGCGGAGGCTGGTCGCGGACTGTTGGTAGTTGGTGCGAGCCTCGTTACTTCTATAATATCACCGTGGAATATCCAATAGTCACTATACGTACCGTCACAGCTCACCTAGCAGTTAGTACGGCACTGCCACAGATAGGTGAACAGTTTGTTCTGCTGTTGTTACCAGCGGATTGTGACTGACGCTATCATCACAGTTCATTCACCAGTTTCTACGGTATCACCGCAGATTGCATTACAGTTGGTACGGGGTGTGCCGCAGAATACGTTAGAGGCAGTAAATTATCACCACAGCTCACGCAGTAGTTGGTATTAATGATGCAGATTATTGTGTAGTTAGTGGGAATGTATAATGTTGGAGTGACGTAATCGCTGCATTCGCAGGAAATAAAATCATAAGGATGATGGTGATTTTTGGTAATGGAATTGATTATTATTGAAATTAGGCATGAATAAGTAATCGTCGATAAGAATTCATGATTAATTGTCAACCCTTTTTGACCCCGACTGAAATGAGGGTGTTAGAGGTCTGACGGCCGTGTCTGTATGTGGGCTTGTGGCCAAATCCTTTGAGGCCAAATCCAAATGAAATAGTCAAAAAAGGATAATCCGATTTCAACGTGCTTTTTTATAATAGCCATGTTCGGTAGAAATCGGTACAGCCGCTTACAAAGTATACGAGGCCCTCAATTCTGTTTTTGGGGTATTTTGATAATTACTGCTTTTTAAAACTTTATAGTTTTCTAACGATATACTTTTTGAATGCTTTATTTTGTAGTTGGTAAATAAACGAAAATAAAACAAGTAACTGATTAAAAAAAATCTATTAAACCGAGTTTAACTTTTTCCCTTATCCTTAGGGGTCAAAATTCTTTTTTTCATGTAATGGAAGTGACGAGACGAGCTGAAGGCCCACCTGATGTTAAGTGGCTAGCTACGCCCACAACAACTTCAATATGACTTAGGTCGTCTCCGAGCGAAGAAGACCCAAATCACACCCAGTTGAGCCCGTCACCCGGCACACACTTTTCCACCGGAACACAGTAATGCGAGTACTACTGCTTGGCGGCAGATTCCAGGTGTGGTGGCAGTACCTCTCCGGCCGAACTTGGCACAAGTTCTATAGCTACTGTTTGTTGCTCCTTTAGCATCACCCAGGAGGTACGTGTAGGGACTCTAAGGGTATCTTAGACTGGACCCCCCTGGTTGAGAATAGAATGGTGATGCCGTAAATCCTGCCCGTGTGGTTTGTTGCAGGTTTCCGCGGCACCGGCGCGCTGCGAGGTCACCAGGCTGCTGAAACAGCTGTGCAGTGGGGATACTTCTGGGTAAGCCTGACACCTTCAAACAAACATCCAAACGCAACAGATTTCGTAAATATTCAGGGACATTTCACACCGCGGCATTTAACCCCAAGCCACGTAGCAAGAGTAGCAGCATATTTACAACATTGCATTACATTAAGACAAGTTGTGCCTCGTGGTGTTACCCGCGTAGTTATTACGTACGGGGTTAAAATATAGCCTATGCTACTCGCTGATAATGTAGCTTACCATTGGTGAAAGAATTTTTAAAATAGGTAACTAACAAAGTCACTTTTGCATTTATAATATTTGTTAGAATTAGGATGGTAACAGTAATCTGGTTCTCATAATACAAGCTTTGTTTAGTTTGTGGTTGGATGCACTGCGTGCAATTTTTTTTCTTTTATGGAATATGGGGTCAGGCGAGCAGACGGGCCTGATCAAAGGCGGAAAAAAAGCATATGCAATGTCCATGAATATATGTTAAGCCGATGCGATGTGACCTTGGCCCATGTCTTGGGTCTGGTCGTACTGCGGTGCCCCCCACGTCCCGGGATGCTCCCTAAACAAGAGCGCTGTCTGCCATCCCTGGACGGACAGTATTCGGTCACGGTGACATTCGGCGGGTCGATTGTCAACCTGTTTGGCTCGACCAAACGGGTTTCAGTTTTCGTTGCAAATATTGTCGCATGCAACAGCTCATGTATAAGTCATTTATACAAATAAATAAAATTTAAGTGTCTGTTTGTTATGGCATAATAACAGCTTTATTCTAAATGCATTTGAAAGTATTAACGGTATTCATAAAAAAACAATATTTTAATTTTTTTTTACTGTCTCCTTGTACCGGCTAATGTCCAAAACGGCTGGTCCGATTTTGATGGGACTTTCACTGGCAGCTGATGTTATAAGAAGTAACTTACTACGTTTATTTTAGAAAAATAAAGAAGAATTAGGGTTCCGTACAAAAAAAATGTTTAATTCCACGCGGACGAAGTGAAGTCGTGGATAACCGTTAGTAATCAATAAAAAAAATCTTCAATGCTGTATACATAGCTGATGGCGTTGAATAATCTTCCGTTTAATACGAAAGAAAAACCTTTGAAATGTGATAATTTCTTCTGGAGGTATATGTTGTCTAAAAGGAATTGACTACAAGACCACAGACTCAGCTGTCAAATGTATCACACTAGTTTAGTCGCGGTTAAAAAGTGTTGTCCATAAAACCCTCTGAATCAGATATTAGTGTAAAGATAATTGCTTAAGACAAGAGACTTTTCTAATGTAAAAAAGTGTGGCATGAGTTTTCTTTCATTTTTCTTCTCTATCATGTGCATATTTTATTAATTCAGAATTCAAGAGTGTGAGCAGAACTCACTGGAAGTGAGATATTTGTATTGATATCTCACCTCCAGTGAGCTATATGCTAATGATTCAGAAACGCACACAGAGGGTACCATTACTCCCATTATATAATCTTTATTAATAGTTATGATATCCGCTGAAATATTACATTCTCTTACAGTTCCAAAGAAAATACGTAGATAAATACCATATAAAGGAAATGCGGAGACGTTGTAGCTTAGCGTGCCCCAAAAACGAATACAATGAAATAATAAATGTTTGAGGAAATAACATTGTTAATTGTCTCATCAGCATTGCGCAAATTCCGAAAACATTGCTAATCCTACAGCTCGTGTACCTTTATACGGGCCCATGTTCCGCACCGGGCGCAAAAGCACCTCTCGTTCTATAAATACGGATGTGAACGAGACAGAAGCATGTTGAGACGCTCCCCTCCCACGTGACTCGTATTTTGGCTCTATGACTAATTGCATCTGATGAGGTGCCATAGGATTTCTAATATTTTTTTGCCTATTAACATAAAAAATAACGCGCGTGTAAGAATTGTGATTGGGAAGTTTGGTAGGTAATTTTTCATCTGATTTCCTTTTGCTTGTGATTTTTTGTGTATATTTTTGTGTCATTTGGTACCTTTCGATCAAACTTTTTTTTCCAAATTCGTCAATGATGATGCTTATACTCTACCAAGATGAGAAACTGTTATCAAAAGCGCCCTCTTTACTGATATTAAATTTGTAGTAAGATCGAAACTGCGAGAACCGTCTTAGAATTGCAGCTAACATCAAGAGAGTAGGTCTCACTCAAAGTTCAAACCTTTGAGCATAGTTTTAAGACCTAGCTTTGAACGACGTCAATTCACGAGTGAACGAGTGAGTGAACGAGAACCGAAATAATCGATTTAACTGTTGTTGGGCGTAGTTCTGACAGGATAACATAGCTCGTGTGGTTCAGTGAGTTCGTTCTATGAGTGAACGTAATTAATTAAATAAATAAACGTTTAGACACTCATACCTCTGCACTAGAATTCCCTATGTCGCGGCTGTCATGGACAAACACAGAATCACAAACACCCAAGACCCGAGAACAAACTTCATGCTCACCACACAATGTGTGCCCCGGCCGGGAATCGAACCCGGGACCCCTCGCTCCGAAGGCAGAACTACTACCAACTAAGCCACGGAGTCGTCAATTTAAAATGAAGCGTCCTTACACCGGGGAATCGAATCCGGGAAATAGCACTACTGCCAACTAAGCCGCCTAACGGATCCGCATACTTGTTACATTACATTCAATTGCTACAGCTATGCTTAGCTTTATGCCGCTGTGTGAAATGTCCATGAATATTTATTCATTTTTAAAGTACAAGGTTCGCCGCCGTGGTGGACATCGTCATGATTACACACAGTACGGTACTGTTACACACAGTACGGTACTGTTCTCCGCCGTGGTGGACATCGTCATGATTACACACAGTACGGTACTGTTCTCCGCCGTGGTGGACATCGTCATGATTACACACAGTACGGTACTGTTCTCCGCCGTGGTGGACATCGTCATGATTACACACAGTACGGTACTGTTCTCCGCCGTGGTGGACATCGTCATGATTACACACAGTACGGTACTGTTACACACAGTACGGTACTGTTACACACAGTACGGTACTGTTACACACAGTACGGTACTGTTACGACCAATGTATATATATTCGAGTGGCTTAACAGGTCAGGTGAAGCTCTGCGGGTCGTAGCCTCGATTCCTACCCAGGAAAAACATTTGTGTGACGAACATTGATGTTATTTTGTTATGTTGATGTTTATACGTATTGTATGTAAGAATAAAGAGAATAAGAATATTTTTTTGCCAAAAAAGTATCTAACACAGTTAACATAGAATCCCAATGTATTTATAGCTATGTGTTTTATATAATATGTTGTGATTATTTATTTATATTGTACTGTTTGTTACTTAATTCGCCATAGTTACACATATAAGAACAATTCTTTGAATTATGAAGAGTGAAAGAGAAAACACACCTTTAAAAGACAACAGCCAGAGGCTGTAGCACTGTAGGCTTAGAAATAAGGTTCCTTTTACATTTTAGGTACGGAGCCTTAAAAATATTCTCAACTATACAAATTCAGTAGTGGCTCTGTATGTTTATCATCAAATAATCAATTTATTGACTTCAGCATTCCTTGAAGTGTTTACGTGGTTGCTACATTGTTTTCATGTGTTATCGTGTTTAATCCTTTTATTGTCGGGGCATTATTAAGTGCTTGATAAGCAAAGATGTGAAGCAAGACAAACAAACCGTGTGTTTAATTATGAAACTACGTGCTGGACAACGCTTGATACACCGTATTTTTGCAGTGTTTGTCAAGCAAGCTAGTTCTTCTAGAGAGTTTTAAAACATATCAAACATGCTCTTTGAAAAGTGGTCAGCAAATTCTGAGGAGCTATATATCTATGTGATGGTGGCTTCAATGCAAATGAGCATAAATGTCTAAACGTTGCATAAGCCGAATCAGGCGTTTAAGTTGCTTGACACACTCGACTTAAACGCCTGACAATCAACTTGATTCTCCTAAGGTTCAAAAATGCTAGTAAGTGTTAATACTAGTACAACATTTGTATAGTGTCCGTTTTAGGATGTCGTTTCATTCCATCTTGGGCAGGCTATATGTGGACCATAGAATCACCGTGGGTCACGTAGTATTACGGTATCAGAGCCAAGTTGGGACCAGGGTAAGGTGCATTCATTCTATTGTTCTGTAAAGCGACGGTTGAATTCATAAACTCATCGTAAGACCAACACTAAAAGGATCACTATACCAATGCTCTTCAAATATGCTTCCCTATGTAACTGATTGATTCAACTTACAAGATTAAAATTGTACCTCCCGGGTTCCCCTTAACTGCACATTGGGTGGTTAGGTTAGGTTAGTACGGTTACTATGTTATTTTTTTTGTATTCATGTAAAGTATTCAAAATATATATGAGGTTATTTTGATTACTTTTGAGGGGCCGCTCCTTTAGGCTTTGTCTCTAAAGTATAACGAAATATGACTGAATATATTATACGGTATTAGGATATGTACTAGTTGCATTCAGACTATATTATCAGCTTTTGAGGGATCTCATATTACTTGTTTACTAACTCACTAAGATCACTAGTCTGTTACTTACTCTCAGTATAGAATAAATTGAGTGAACACAATGCAGTTAAATAATTATAAATGGCCCCTGATACTGATGATGAGTACAAACAAACTTGTTTATGAGCCCCTAGGTCTCACGTACGCTTAGGTCACGCTGGGCGCGGTGGACACCCAAGGGTCGCGCCCCAATGCTGGCGATTCAAGTTTTTATTCAGCCAATAGCTGACCCGACACTTTCACTCGTCTACTCACAATTTGACAATCAGCTGTGAAACAACAGCTGTGATGCCCACGTGCTCGTAGAAATATAACTGAAAGATTCGATTTCTCTAGTAATTGTTCAAATTTATACATCCCACAAACCTTATTCGTTTTTAAAATATTGGGAAATCGGATCAAAAGCATGCGATGTGCTTAACAACGAACTAAACTTTTAATCGATCCCAAATGCAAAACATTCTCAATTCGGCCGATGTTTTTTGTATGTGTGTTACGTGATATCTTCGCCTGGACCTTTTTGGATGATAATTTTTTATTTATTATTAGAGGTCCCTGGTCATTTATTTATTTCAAAGCCTTACAGTAAGAAATTAGTGGCTTTATTCGGTTTTAAAAACAGAACTCCTATACAAACACTGCAGATTTTTATACATGAAGACCAAAACTATAATAGGTGCTGTTTTTCGATCTGCTTTAGACCAAAATCGGGCAGCTTTCTGTGGTGGTTTGGTTTTTAATGCAGTTCTACTCTGAGAAGTAAAGTATTGTAGACCTTGTCATTTTAGCAATTAATCATCAGTGTCAGTGTGGCCATTACATAGTATAAACATGGCTTTTTATTAGTATAATATTTGAAACATGACTAAAGAATCCGATGGGTAACTTAAATATACTGGTAAAAAATACAAAGGACATTACATTTCAAGGACCGACCTAAATTTTTTTTTACGTTAAACTTATTATAAACCGCATACCGCAGAAGTCGTAAAAAGATATTTAGAGGGACAGGACTGGGAAGTGTTACCCCACCCGCCATATTCACCAGACATAGCTCCTTCGGATTACCACCTATTCCGGACGATGCAGACAGACCTTACTGGAGAAAAGTTTACTTCATGTGAAAGTATCAAAATTTGGATTGACAACTGGATAAGCTCAAAAGACCAGGACTTCTTCCAGCAAGGAATACGAAAACTACCTGAACGATGGGCGAAGGTTGTAGCTGCAGATGGAGCATACTTTCAATAATTTTTTTTTTAATTTTGTAAGCGAACAAATGTGTTTTATTTTGACAAAAAGGGGCGGAGTCATATTCACACACCCAAAGGTGCAAAGTCAAAACACACACACACACACACCCACACAACTCACACACACACACAAACACACAACTCACACACACACACACACACACACACACACACACAACTCACCCACACATATGACGCTCTTAATTTGTAATAACTATAATATCATTAACATCTCTTTTCTTTTTTTTCTGTTTTTCTATCATTTATGTAATCTTGTGTACCCTAGTTGTAGTCTTTTGTATAAACCTAGGATAATTTGCCTCGCAATTATTAATTTAAATGTGTAATAAGTCCAGTGTCTACTTCGTACTCTGAGTCCCAAGACACAAGCTTTTAACAAGCTTAGTTTGGGATTCTCTGTTAACATACTGTGTTAGATCCTATTTTTTGGCAAATAAATTACTCTTATTCTTATTCTTAATTACTTTGTCTGCCGCTTACAGCGATACCAGTCCCTATCCTATTAATAATGCCGCTCCGGTACATACCTACTCACTCTTATAATTAATTATTGTGTTTGTCAATCACCGCCGATCAAGGCTACATCATAATGTTTTCCCTAAAAGTGACGTGTAGGTGAATAAGTTTTGTATGTAGATGTTAGACGATATTGTCATATTCTCTACAATATTACAAGCTGTTTTGCGTATCGTGGACCAGAGCGACAACATGCCTTGGCATTTTATCATTAAACATTATCAAATAATCATTGCTGCAATGTAAGTTCATGTTTTTTTTTGTCAAATATGCATATAGCAGTATTTTCTGTTGAGGGTGCATGATCCGAGTCCATAAATAATCATGTCTCATTTCCCTAAGGCGTTCATAGCGTGTTATACCCGTGCTAGTATGTCCATAATTTTTTTAAATGCCAGTTGTAATTTATTGCTTGTTCATCAGCCTTAATGAAAGAGAAATATCGACTAAGGACAGTGAGAGGCAGATAATTGGTCTAGCTAATTAAACACGAAAATCAACGGGCAAATCTAATCTAATTAGGTAGTTATAACTACTGTCAATATATAACAATATATCAATATGTAACAATGTCAATATGTAACAATATATTATGCTATCTTTAATCGACTTCAAAAAGAAGGAGGTTAACAATTTGGAGGTTTTTTTTAATGTATGTTCACCGATTTGTCCGCCATGTATCAACCAATTAGAAAAAATATTTTTGATTGTAATATAAAAAAAAATATGTATGACATCCAAGACGAAATTACGTATTTTGCTACTTTAAAAGTATTGAAGCTGGTTATTTTTTTCGATTTCTAAATTTTCAGTAGGAAGGTTATCACGAAACATTCTTACGTAAGTTAGTGGTTAGGCAAGGGCGGTATTTTTAGTTATTATGGTCGTAGCTTGTGTCCGCTTTTGTCTGTAAAATCCCGTTGAATCATGGCGACAGTAACCGACACATCGGTACCACCCGGTTCCAATCACCAAAGCGACTCACCTACTCACAGCTACCCCTGTCGTGAGCCAAGGTCAGGGTTAGGGGATCGTACAACAGTTAGCTCACGTCTATTTCTGGAATCCGTGACTCGTTGCCGCCTTTGAGGCGTCTCATTTCCTGTTATCTCTTCCATTTAGCATTTAGACAAGCAATCGGAGATTTTGATCTAGGTTTTGTTTTTAAGCCCATTTGAATGTTGAACACGTTATTTATACTCTTAGATAGGGAACATGGCCACTTTTTGTATTATGGCAAGCACTGTTATTAATTTGTTCACGTTCAAAATTAAAATTATCCGTTGAGATTGCTCTGCCAATATGATCCCGGGACCTTCCAGTACCCGACAGTTGTTCACGTTCAAAATTAAAATTATCCGTTGAGATTGCTCTGCCAATATGATCCCGGGACCTTCCAGTACCCGACAGTTGTTCACGTTCAAAATTAAAATTATCCGTTGAGATTGCGATGCCAATATGATCCCGGGACCTTAAAGTTCACCAGGTTGATTACATGAGTTATATACATTCTTCATATTTATCTCAATATATCTCATATCAATGGTCCAGTACACGTTGAAAGGGTTTGCGGTGGTTGAAGGAGCTAAGGAAATAGGAAATAACGTATAGGAAAGTAGCCTTCTCGTAGTAGTTAACCAGGCGGTTTCTTTAGTGAAATGGACTGTACATTTGACATTGTAATATTGATTTAATTGATAGGAATTGTTTCAATTAAAATTTTTGTATTCGGTGGTAGGTATAATTATTATATCACAGACAATTTAAAAATTTTACTTTAAAGTCTGTTAATGACACGCCAGGCCAAATATTCTTAATGCTCTCTCCTATAAAAGAGATATAGTTTCGAATTTCTTGGACTTTAAATTGAACATGTGCGTAAGAAGAGACGTGCGTGAGAGCGTAGTGGCACAGGGGCACAGGGGCCGACTTTAATGTGAAAGTCGCTGGTTCAAACCAATGAGTTTTTCAGTTGAAACATTTTGTATAAGAACGTGGTATATGTTCCCGAAATGGTAAAGGAAAACATCGTGAGGAAATTCGAAAAACTTCGAAGACATGTGACATCCGTTAATTCGATTGTCGGATTGGGCTCCCGTGATAGATCAAAGCCCATTCACTCTCAATTATCGAGAGTAGGCCGGTGTTCCTGCAGTGGGATTAAAGGCTGGTACGGTGCGGTTCGTAAGAAAAGCAAGCTGTGAAAAGCAATTTAAAGGTCTACTAGTCAGTTTGTAATATAATACACCAACTAGCATTCCAAGGAGCAAAGTGTCGAATCACTTCACCGAAATAGCAAAATTGTCCATCTTACAAATGCAAGCTGATTGTGGATGATTGAGACGACCTCGCCGTTGATGTCACTGCAGTTGAACAAACAGTTTTAACAATCGTCTTTATGGCGACTTTTATTGGTGTAGTTGAGATCAGACACGAGATAAACCGGGTTTAATCGTCTGCTCGGCGGGAAAGAACCGGATCATGTAATTTTCCTATTCGCACGCCTGATTTTTCCCATCATTTTAGACACCTCTAAAGATCTCTAACTGAACTTTGCTTGCTATTTTGCACAGGCGTTATACATCAAATGATACTCGAGTGGTGCATGGTGTTTGAAGCGGTAAAATACACCATTAGTATGCTCGTATGAAAAATGGTTTTTATATGTCGTAGTCTAGACGTCGCGCGAGGGGGTCGGTCCCCACGATGTCTATCCCCTGTCCAACGTGATCGTTACTATGTTATTGTTTGTTTTACTGTTGCGTATGATAGGGGAAAATATTATTTGTATGTTTTGAAACCGGCTGAAACTGTTTTTCTTAATATATAAGGAGCTAACTCGACATATGTATTCCTGTCTTGTTTCACAATTGACAATGGGCTGTCAAATCACATGGAAGCAAAAATTCCATAGAAAAATATACTTTCCCCGATTTCTGCTTTTTCCCGTGAATTTTCCAAATAAGTTATATAATACAAACCTTGTGCTGACTATTACGATCAAAACGAAATAGAAATCAGCCAAATCGGTTCAGCCGTTTTCGAGTTTTAGGGAGGCTAACGAACAGCAATTTATTTTATACATATATAAATAAGATTAGAAAAAGTGCGTTTTTACTTAATACTCAATCCTCACAATATATAAAATTTCCAGGAATAGAAATGAAACAGTCTCCGGAGCCAGGAATGCTCAACTGCTCTGCGTCAGCGGAGGAAGTCCACGACCGCCGAGCACACCGCAATTGTTGAGAGTAAGTACAACCCGAACCCGGGTTCGAGTCCCGGCCCGGGCACAGTTTGTGTGTGAGCATGAAGTTTTTTCTCGGGTCTTGGTTGTTTGTCTTGTGTTTCTGTATTTGTCCATACCTCTGCACGTGTGTGTAAACGTTTATTTATTTATTTATTTATTTATATTATGACAATAGATACTAGAAGAAACGATACAGAAGAAGGCCCCCAAACCCATGTACCCGAAGCAGACTCGGGACCCGGACCGGTTCCGGATGACGTTCAACATCACGAACAAGACAACCGACAGCATGTTCCAGTACAGGACCAAGTTCGTACAGCACATGCTCGCCAGCCCCATGTACGCCAACAGCGCGGTCGGCAAGCCTTGGGAGATGGTTGGCAGGTGATCAAATAAGATAAGCTTAAACATGAAAACTGACTGTAATTTGACATATCTGTGTGCATGTAATGTGCCTGGGGAGTTCCTGTGACACGTTATATGCTCACGAATATGTTTACTTGTGTATGTAAAATCGGTATGTCTAAAAACCTTCAATTCGGCAACATGTAACATCTGCCAATCCGGATTGGGCTCCCCTAGTAGATCAGAGCCCATTCACTCTCAATCATCGAAAGTAGGCCGGTGTCCCTGCAGTGGGAACATTAGTATTATTATATATTTCGTCATATTTCATCGTTATTGAGATTATCACCATAAGCTCATAGGATAACATTATTTGCAGCGTCTCAGAGAAAATCATTGACGAGGTGCTCTGGGGGTGCTCGAAGGAGATGCAGATACGGGACGCTGTGCACGACCTGTACCTATGCGAGATTAATTGATTTTATATACGTGTTTATTTTTATATGATGTATTATATTTGAGATTGTGATATAATATAGCCCGGGGTCCGGCTGCAAGTTTATTACATTATCGGGTTTTTAATCGAAATCAATTTTTTATATAAAATTATGAATGGAACATATTTTCCTTAGGTGCTTAAAATTGGTCGCTAATATTTGTTAGTAAAATAATATTAGTTGATTATCCTGATTTTTTTTATGAAATATGTATGAACTTGAAAATTTTGGGTTAACTAAACCTAAAATTAAAACTAAAATACTAGCGGCCACTTTTTGAAAGGCACCAATACTCTTGTGTTCCGTATAAAAGATTTCGATTAAAAAGTCGATGAATATAGTATCCTTGCAGCTGGATCTCGGGCTAATAAATTTGAATTTTATACAATAATATACTTAGTTTTTATTCATTGCATTTTATTGCATCCGTACTTTTGATTTGAACTTGAACTTTCTTTTCAAGGTAATCCTAAGTGATAGGTAGATACATTTTTTATTTTTTACGATATCAATATTTATATTTTAATGTTTACTTATTCAGGAAACATGCCTTAAAATTAAATGGGTCTAAAATGAAATTGGCTCGTTGGCATCAGTCTTTTATAAAATTCTATTTGATATTGTTTTAAATATTGAGTGATTACTTAAAGTACACTTGGCACGTAATAAATAAGGCACTTGATCTTCGATGTCTAAAAACACTTCAAAGTTAGTTCTCTTTGGTTTTAAACAGCGTCATCTTTATTAAAACTTAGCATAAACGAATCTAACACTGCACTAAACTTAGCTTTCTGTCTTTTTAATGTATCGTTCTTTTCCATTTTTGGTTGCTTTTGCATGCTCTCTGTACTAGATGTTTCTGTCTGATAGGAATCTTCCGGCGTAGGTGGGTTTGACTTTATAAGTCTAGGTTTGAGCAGTTGAGGCCCCCCAGTAGCGAAAATATTCTCCAATTTAAACTTCAAGTCTTCTCTAGTCATGCTTACATCTTCTACCTCATCATCATCTTCAGGCTGCGCTTCTGCTTTTTCTTCTGTAATCACTGGGCGCAAATTCTGTGCTGCATCTTTTGAGATGATCTCGGTTTTTAACGCCAGAAACATTGGCGATCTGTCGCGGTTCATTGAGTATTCCGTGTTGTCTACTACGTTTCCCGTAGAATGCGATCGTCTTCTAGGCTCCTCTTCATCATTATTAGATATCTTTGTTTGAAAGATGTTGTTTAATTTGGACATAAAATGTACCTGTCGATCACTGCCAAAGGTGATATTATCCTCGCCTAAAGTACTGTTAGAGGTGACGCTCTCTCGCGGCTTTCTCTCTTCGTCATCTTCAGATGACGGTGGAGGCTTTGAGTGTTTTGATGGCATAGTATATGATTTCTTAAAATGAGAATTTCCAAAATATGATTCATCTAAAGGTGGCGGCACTGGAATATACGGAATATCCTCCTTAGATACTTCCAATGATTCGCTTAATGCATTTCTATCGATAGTGTCTGAGTAACCCGACTCATCTGTTCGCGAATTTGTATCACTATCGTTAAACGCAGTCACTTGCTCGTTATCTTCTTCATAAACATCATTAACAATATTTTGTTCTAGGTTTTCGATATCCATATTTTCTTGGTCTTCGTCATCTATACCACCTTCTCGTTCACTTTCCTCGTTCACTCTTGACAAATCTTCTCTATGAACTTGCGCGATAACATCGTATTTAGATAATCCAGGATTACCCAATGATGCATCTGAGCCAGCGTCAGATAATTCTCCCAATGATTTTCGGTGCACTGCGGTTTCATGTGCCGTGGAAACTACCTGTTCTTCTTGTTCCTTGAGACTTTTTACCTCTCCGTATGTATCTTCTTCGGCTTGTAAAACTTGATCAAGTAAATCTATAATTTTAGCTTCTTTTTCTTCGTTATTTTCAATGTACGCTTGGTGCATCACGATTTCCTCTGTTTTGAGGGGTACAATATTTCTGACGACACTTTCTTGTATATCTTCCTGTATTTCATCTTCTTTTATGATATCTCCTCCGTAGTTACTAGTTCGAGCGATAGTATCAGGAGGGGTCGGTGACTCGACTATGATCTGCACCGGTACTTTTCCGTTCTCCCCCGCATGGACAATAGTCATATTATCTTTTAAGTTGCTTTCTTCTTTTTTACAACAGCAGAATGTTAACAAGTAAATGATGATTCCTAAAACAAAATCATGTTCATTAATTAATTTGTTCCAAACTATGTTATATCATGATAATATTGTCTTACCCATTGCAATCCAGACTGCAGCTCGTATCCAGGTTTGCCCATTGATGATGACCATCAGATGAATGTTGAAGTAAATGCTCAAGCACGGCATGAGTGGCACCAGAGGCGTCTGCAAAACGTACTAACGTTGTATCATATTATCATGACATCTCGTTAGAGGGGGCAGTACCAGTACCCTGACTGCTTTGTAGTCTCTTGGCTGTCTCGCTTCTCTTTATCTGGTCTTGTATGTTTTACCTAATTACGCCAAGAACCCTTGCGATTGTTTTGTACACCTCTTTCTTTAAATCGATGACCCACCAGGTACCCCTAGGCCACAATCATGCTCTTGGCAAGTGTTATATATGTGTATGTGTATGTGTGCGTGGCTGCGACCACCGCCCCGCCACCTCCCGCTAGATGAATAAACAGTGCGTTACCAACCAGCGGTTGTTTCACTTGTCCGTCCTCTACTCGCATATTTATCAGTGGCGACGATCTACCCGCGGCAGCAAAGAAAAAATTATGTCTCGTCCGCAATTCGGAATTTTGGACAGTTTTGACCATAATATACAAACGTGGAAAACGTACAAAGGTCGTATATCTCAATATTTCTTAGCAAATGATGTCGACGAGCAGACGGATTCTACGGGCAAGAAGAGGAAAGCAATTCTTCTCAGCGCACTCAATGAGGGTACATATAAACTGGCATCGGACTTAGCGTTGCCGAAAGATATTTTAGATGTCCCTTACGAAGATGTCCTCACACTTTTGGATAACCATTTTACCCCAAAACGCGTCGGATTTGGCGAGCGTCATAACTTTTACGCCGCTTCACAACAAGCGGATGAATCTCATACGCAGTGGGCTGCCAGGTTGAGAGGGCTAACGGCACAGTGTGGCTTTCTCAATGTCGAAGAGGCACTACGGGACAAATTCATCATGGGAATGCGTCCAGGGCTGGAGAAGGAGAAGCTATACGCGCAAGATATGAGTGATCTCTCACTCGCGCGGGTCGTCGAGATGGCGGAGAACCTGAGTTGCGCTCGTGCAGCGGCAGCGGCAGCGGCAGCCAGCACGGCAGACGCACGCGCAAGCGGCATTGGGGGTGTGCCCGCGCCCGACTCTCAGCTTTACAACATCTCGAAGACTAGGGAAAAAATTGGAAGTGTAGGAAAAGTGAGGTGTAAAGTGTGTGGGTTTACAAACCATAAATCGTCAGAATGCAAATACGCCAACTTGGTGTGTAAAAAGTGTCATGTAAAAGGCCACTTGCGTAAAATGTGCACAAAAGTGAATTACGTAGAGGTGGATGGAGGTGACGAGGGTGAGGAGGACGATGATGACGACGGTAAGATTTATTATATCCGTTCATTTAGGGGAGAACCCATGGTAGAAACAGTTTGGATAAACAATATCCCTTTTAGATTTGAAATTGATAGTGGATCTTCAGTAACTGTGATCTCCGAGGACTATTATAACATGAACTTTAAAGATGTGCCATTATCCATTACACGTAAACAATTGATGACATATAACGGCAGAAATATTATATGCATAGGTATAATACGTTTACCCGTATGTTATGCGGGACAAAAACGCATAATTACTTTTTTCGTAGTTCGTGACGGGGGCCCTCCGCTCCTAGGCAGAGATTTTATATCACAATTTAATTTACAATTAATACCAATTAATTACTGTCTAGGAACCGATGTGCAAATTAAAGGTTTGATGACACGATACCCAGAACTATTTTCGGATAAGTTAGGAACATTTAAAAAATATAAAATCAAGCTTTCTCTGAAAGATAATGCCAAACCGGTTTTTTATAAGGCGCGCCCTTTAGCTTTTGCGTTACGGGACAAAGTTGTGAAAGAAATCGATAGGTTGGTATGTTTAGGTATTTTAGAGCCTGTAGAATACTGTGAATATGCATCCCCGATAGTTCCCGTATTAAAAAGAGATGGCTCAGTCAGGTTATGTGCCGATTACTCGGCCAGTATTAATAAACAATTACATGTAGAAAAATATCCACTTCCTACAGTCGATGAACTATTTTCTAAGCTACACGGGGGTCAGCAATACACTAAATTAGATTTATCTATGGCGTATACTCAATTTGAACTGGATGAGGAGTCAAAAAACCTCACTTGCATTAATACAAGTCGGGGGTTGTTCCGTTTTACCCGTCTCGTGTTCGGTTTAGCCAGCGGGCCTGCTATTTTCCAGCGCGCGATCGAGGGAGTACTTTCCGGTATAGAGGGTGTCCTGTGCCTGTTGGACGATATTTTAGTTACAGGAAAGGACAGACAGGAACATTGGGAAAGGCTTAATGCCGTATTAACACGGTTGCAAGAAGCCGGGTTAACATTACAAAAAGAAAAATGTATGTTTTTCAAAGATGAGGTCAATTACTTAGGCTATGTTATTACAAAAGAGGGCCTCAATAAATCACCGGATAAAGTAAAGGCAATGATAGAAGCACCGGTCCCCAAAAATGTCAGTCAACTACAGTCCTTTTTAGGGCTTATTAACTACTATAGGAATTTTGTACCAAACGCGTCGACTATTTTAAGCCCCTTATACGAATTATTAAAAAAGAGTTGTCATTGGAACTGGACAGACGAACATGACGCGGCTTTTAAAAAAATTAAAGAGTTAATGATATCCAAACAGGTTTTAGCTCATTTTGATCCTAGCGCGAAGCTGATATTAACCGTAGACGCATCCCCTAGCGGACTGGGTGCTATTCTATCACAAATAGGTACAGACGGTGCTGAAAGGCCCATCTCATTTGCGTCGCGCACCTTAAACTCAGCAGAGAAACGTTACGCTCAAATACAAAAGGAAGCCACGGCTATTATATATGGGGTACGACGATTTCATCAATATCTGTATGGGAAATCAGAACCGTTTATTTTGCGAACGGATCACAAGCCACTTATTTCAATCTTTGGACCTTATAAAGGGATACCCGAGATGTCTGCAAATAGATTACAACGCTATGCCTTGTTCCTTAGTTGCTATAATTATACAATTGAATATATACGTAGTGCTGATAACAGCGCCGACTATTTGTCTCGCGCCAGCTTACCTCTTCCGTCATCGCCAGCGGGGAAGGAAGGGAGGGGCGCGGGGGAACCGGCTCGGGAATGTGTGTGCGCCGAAAAGTGCACCGCATGCGAAATTCCATGCGACCAAGCCACTTATGTTTGTTTCGTAGTGGATGGCAGTATGCCTGTTACTATGGCTAAGCTCCGCGAGGAAACAAAGAATGATTGTGTTTTAAAGCAAGTGAAAAACATGATTGTGAATGGTTGGCCACCAAAAATTAACGATTTGCGGTTGAAGCCATATTACCTATGTAAAACCCAATTAGCTTATGAGAATGGTTGCATTATGAGAGGGCATAAAGTCGTGTTACCCACTAGTCTCCATCAAACAATTTTAAAAGAGCTACACTCTTCGCATTTAGGTATAGTTAAAACCAAGGCCGAAGCACGTTCGCGATTCTGGTTTCCTGGAATAGATGAGGCCATAGAAAGGTTGATAGGGTCGTGTGAGGTTTGTATTCAACTACGCCCTTCCCCCCCGCGGGCTCCGCCGGCTCACTGGGAATATCCACCATCTCCCTTCTACCGACTACATATTGATTACCTAGGGCCGATCAAAGGGTGTGTATATTTAGTAATAGTAGATGCATATACTAAATGGGTAGAAGTTTACAACATGAATCACAATACTACCTCAGGTGCGGTAATAACAAAGCTATGTGATTTTATGTCAAGGTTTGGAATTCCAAGAACTATTATGAGCGATAATGGCACAGCTTTTTGTTCGCATCAATTTGAGTTGTTTTGTAAAACCAATGGGATTTCACATCTCACCTCGCCAGTATATTGCCCCCCCAGTAACGGGCAGGCTGAAAGTCTAGTCAAGGTGGTAAAAAAAGGAATTAAGTCATGCCTTTTATCCACACATACCACAAAGGATGCGTGGATTAGGTTATTAAGATATTTAATGGACTATCGGAACTCCGTTCACACTACCACAGGGTTGTCCCCCGCCCAAATAGTCTTCGGTCGGAAATTAAGCTCAAGGTTGGATTTAATTAATCTGAAGTCATCGTCACCCTCGTCACCCAATGAATCTGAGATTATTAAAAATCGACAGTGTATGTTAAATAAAAAACCAAGGAAAAAGAAAACAAATGACATTTTAAATAATAATATTGTACTTTATAAAAAATATGTAAACAAGTCTAGCTATACATGGGCCAAAGGAGTGATTGTTAAAAGGATAGGGAAAGTGGTATACATAGTTAAAGACATAGTTAGCTCTGAATGTCATAAAAGACACATAAATCAACTGATGCTATATAAGGGGTCAGATGAAACTAGTCCGGTTCCTCCATTGTCGCTATCAGCATCGCAATCGTTTCTGCAGCCGTCAGTTACGACACCCACACCCACACCTCGGATACCGTCATCACAAGAGAGGCAGTCATCAGTAACACCGCCGCCCATCGTGAACACATCCTCGACGACTGAGCGAACGGAACCTACATCCCCAGAGACAGGCGGTTCCACACTACAGAGAAGGGAAGAGTTGTACGTACCTTACACTAATTCGCCGTCGGAGGAAAGTGAATGTCAACAAACGCTTAGAGAGCAAGAAGTGATATCTAACGACTCCATTGACGATGCACCTGCCGGAGCACGTACAAACTCTGATGACGAATTCCATGAAGCAGAAGGGGATCAGGGTGGCCCGGTCAATGACCCCATGGATGTACCAACAACACGGTTGCGTAACCGTCCCAAGATTAGTTATAAGAAGTTCTTTTGAATATTAAAATTAAAATAGATACTAGTAAACTAGAGGGAGGAATGTTATATATGTGTATGTGTATGTGTGCGTGGCTGCGACCACCGCCCCGCCACCTCCCGCTAGATGAATAAACAGTGCGTTACCAACCAGCGGTTGTTTCACTTGTCCGTCCTCTACTCGCATATTTATCAGCAAGAAACCTTATTGAGTTTATTTTTATATATTCTTGGGCTTGATTTAAATATATATTGACCTTGAAGTGCAGCGCCTCCTTATTCTGCGGCTGAGCAGTGATTATGAGCAGAAGAATTAGTGCGATGCCGTGTAGCGTCGCGCTCGGGATCAATAGATTGTCCACATAGCTCGTCACCAGGGCAGAAGAAATGCACACACAAACTGAAATCAAAATGCCCATCAAATAAAAAAAATAATGAAAATCGGTTCACTAAACTCACTTTCAACCAACTGCAAAAATATATCTAAACTTTAATAAATATAACAAAGCTGAAGAGTTTGTTTGTTTGAACGCGCTAATCTCTGGAACTACCAGTCGGATTTGAAAAAATATTTTTGTATATGATAGCCGCATTCATGAGGGAGGCTATAGGCTAGCATAACGCTAAATTTGTTTATTTTATATGTGGGTGGAACCGCTAGTAGAACTAGTAGTGAATACATACAGAACAACACCAAGGAGACGTAGAAGACTCGCGCCGATGCGAGGGTAGGCGACCGCCCCACGCCGAACACTTGCCGCAAGTACTTGGGAGAACCTGGAGTGTAGTCTGAACGATATCTGGAATAGAATAATATTCGGGCTGTCGGAATACTGTATTTGTATTGTATCAGTTATCTGGTTCCCATAGTAAAGCTATTTGTTCGGGGCTAGATGGCGCTGTGTGAGAAAGTCCATGATTATTTTAATTTATTTTTGTTAGTAAAGTAGTAGTAGTATTTTTGTTGTTACGCGAATTCTTTCACTGTCCATGCCGTTCTTCTGTGGAATGCACTTCCCGTAAGTATAAGGCGAGCCAAATCACTTCAAATATTTAAGTCATTGTTAAAAGAACATTATTTGTCTTTATGCCGATAGTTAGTTAAGGTCGTCATCATCATCATAATTACATTTAAATATGTTTATTTATATATATATATTTATTTTATATATTATTTATTTATATATGTATAGTTATTTATTATTACAGTAAGTATTTTATCATATTATTATAATGTCTAAACTATGAAATTTCTTATTTGTCAGTAGGTACACTTGAATACCCCATATAATTTCCATGCTAACCTGTCCATTTGGTTGTCTGGAAGAAATCGCTTACTAGCGATAAGACCGCCCTTTATACTGTTTTTTTTTTTATGTTAAATGTTTTTGTTAACCCTATCATCTGGTGTACAATAAAGTATTATCTATCTATCTATCTATCTATCTATCTATTGAGGGTTATCTGATTGGACTCACCTCATGACCATGACTCCGGTCGCGACCGCGGTGTACGAGAACAGAGTGCCGGTGCACATGGTAGCAACGAGCGTGTCCACTTCACACAGCCCCGCCAACGCACCTGCAAGCAGTGGGGTTTTTTACAAAAAAAAAATTATGTTACTGAAGTGATGGGACCTGAGGTTAAGTAGGTAAATACCTATACGAATACAGTAATACGAATCCGGTGGGGCCCGTCACCCGAGACGGGAATATTACGAGTATGCTCATGTGATTTCACTGGCACCTACACCCTTCTACCGGAACACAGCAATGCGAGTGCACTACTTCTTGGCGGCAAATTACCAAATGTAAAGGCAGTATTTCTCTTAAACAAGTTCTACTTCTACATTTTGTTGCTCCTATATCACTACCCAGACGGTGCGTGTAGGGATTCAAAGGGTACTTACGGACGCGAGCAACTGGACAAATTAAGACAAAATGAGCGTGGAGACAGGTACAGATGGAAACTTACAATATGAAGATTGCTGCTTGATCAAACCCTCTTGTAAAAAGGTATGTACGCAAAACCACGAAAAAAAAATTATATTGAATTATGAAACTTCATTCATCAAATCGGTTGGTCTAATCAAAAGCGGTATTCAACATACCGATAACAAAAGTGGGAACGAGCGTTGCCACCGCGGGGGACTGGCGGCTGGTGAGCTTGCCGAAGCACCCTCCGAGGAACCCGTCCGCAGACATGGCGTACAGCAGCCGCGGCAGCGGGAACATGGCTCCGAACAAACTGAAACAGACCACGTGGAAACATACATTAACTAGAAGTAGCAGTAATAACTTGGGCCAAGTACATCCGGAGAAGTACTGCCTCCACGCCAGGTGGTCTGCAGCCATTACTGGTGGTCGCCATCGAACCAAACCATGCCTTGAACCTATTCCTCGTGTTCCGTGTCGCTCCAGAGAGCGCATCGACTTGTCTTACTGCTGTGTGACAATATTGAAAGGTGTTCAAACAAATCAGATTTTGTATCATATGCAAATCAGAATTCAAATCAAAATCTATACCATACAATGTTAAAAAATACGTAATTTTTTGGGTAGCCCTAATGAGCGGTCAGTGACCGCGCTCATCATTCTGCACTCACAAGCATGCACATCTATCCCCCAGGGTGGATCCCCTAATGTTTTTAGGGTTTTTAGGTCTCGTTAAGTTTGACAAGCTGAGGATTGAGGGACCTCTTTATGTACTTATTGTTACCTTTTCGAAACACCTTGTATAGACCAAGCATGTTGACCGCATTGTCGATCAGGTGAGATAATTCTAGCTATCTTTGACAAACAATGAGTATCCGGTATTAGCCGTAGTAGCGGGCTTAATGATGCTTACTCAGAGTAGCACATATAACCAAACAGAGAATACACATACGCTAATGATTTACTAGAAGATGATGTCACCTTGTATACATTCCTAAGAGGGCTGCGAGGGTAATTATCCACTTCGCCCAAGACCAGCCTACGTAGGAGAACGCTTCTGCCACGGCGGCAAAGGGGTCCTGGAATAATAAAAAAATAAATATTCACGGACTTTACTTGGCCGCGCATCACACCGAAACTACTTAAAGAATTAAAATTAAAGTTGACATGAGTTGAGTTCATACTACGAGGTAAGACAATACATACTTTTTGTCCCGAAATTTTTCACGGTTCCGTTGGAAGACGGGATGAAAGTCAAAGTGTGTACTTAGTTGTAATTAATTTACGCGTGGGCCGATTTAATTAATTATTTTTGTAGAAAAAAGTTACTTCTTGTCACGTAAATATTTGTTCTATATATATTTCAAGGTCATGACTTTTCTAGTTCAGTAATTAGACCGTATTAGGTCAAAATAACTTGGAATTCAAAAAGTACACAATTGGAATCTAGTAATAAGTAAAGATTTAAAAGTAAAGATTATATTTGAAACCGATATATTACCGCCCGAAAAATATGTTTAATATTTTTGCCCGATGTCCGGTGTTTGTTGTACACCCACGCACCAGAGACACGAGCTGGAGGTCGGTGTGGGTGTGGGACAGTAACTCACGTGCAGGTAGTAGGGCACCATCATGGTGACGACGATGGCGACGCCGCAGTAGCCCACGAGGGTTACAATGAGCACCAACAGGATGGTGGTGGGGATCACCCGCCGAGGCTCGCGCACCTGGAATGCAGCACAAATACCAATTAAACGGTTAGCACTACTAGCTGCTAACCCGCGGTTAAAAAGTCGGCATGAGACGATGGAAAAAACAGAGAAGTTGTGTTTTTAGAACTTCACTAAAGAAATTACTTCACTTTTTTGGGACAACTGGTTGCCTATTTTATAACTAATTTATATGTGAAGCAGTTCAAAATATTCAAATCGGTCGAGCCAATTTCGAGCTCTTGCGAGACTAACGCATGGCAATTGATTTTTATTACCATGCGTTAATAGTTAAATAAATAATTATTTGTAGACATTTCGCACAGCGCCATCTAACCCCAAAACAAAGCAAAGCTTGTACTATTTTGTATTGTGCGGAACCAGTTGGAGCTGCGAGCAGAGTGGTAACGTGCTCGTTTGTCCGTCAGAACATCTCACCTCCTCACCAGCAGAGCAGACGCTATCGAAGCCCACAAAACAGTAGAAGCACACTGCAGCCCCCTGTAGCGTGCCCCATATGCCGAAGGGAAAGAAACCTCCTCGCCCCTGGCCTGGAGGCACTTCCTCAATTGGTATCGCCCAGTGGCTGGAGTCCGCTAAAACATTGGAAAACTATTTATGAATATTGCTGGTATGTAGGTTCTATAATGGTTATTATTATGTATATTTTGACAATGTTGAATGTTGCAAAGCGGAATTTAGAGGAACCGTAGCTAGACAAAATTGTATTCCTTTTCTGAATTAGACTACCCTCACCTCTGAAATTACTGGACTAGGATCTTCCATTAATATGACTAAGTAAATTATACTACCTACTTCTTAAAAATAACTATTCAACGGATCAGCGTCATCTAGATATCACTATACTTTTTTTGTAAATACTTATGAACACACAGAAATGCTTGTCCTGAGTGAGAATCGAACTACAGCGCTACAGCGCGGAAGGCAGAGCAACAACCAACTGAGCTGAGGCAAAAAACTTCATCTCGTTAATTACAAATAAAATTAAAATAATTATAATTTCAGCTGACTGTGGGCTATGTCACGGTAATTCAATTTGTACGGACAATACATAAACACATTTATACTAAATCATAATACTAAAAGGTATTTAATACATTTAAAGTATTTTACTAAGCATTCATTCAAAAGTCTTCATTTAAAAGCACATATTGTCAAGACTAACTGAACTGACCTGCGAATGCTCCAAATATGATGATCAATAGAATTATAGACACGTTGATCCCCGAGGCCAGACTGTTCAGCAGCGAGGCCGGGCGCACCCCGAACGACAACACAGCTGGAAACAATACGAGTCAATATAAACAACAATACAAATTGTTTGCGAACAGTTTTGGACAATGAGATGAATTCTGTAGATTCCATAAAAGATTGTGGCAGAGTGAGATTTGCAACCGACGACCCAGTCTCAATCGAATTTTCGAACTGAACAAAGGACAGAAAAGTGTAAAGGGATTATCAACAATACTTACACCCCATCACCAGCACGATCGAGCAGGCGAAGAAGTCAAAGAATGGTGACATGAAGGGGACTGACATCGGGGCGAAAGTTGTAAACCAGTCCGTCATGCTGCAGTTGAAGATACGGTCTACATGCATGCTCAGTCCTCTGGCTACGCTGGCCGAACCTGAAACGGTGTAAATCAAACTACCTGTAGTTTTCCAACTTTTGGTCGGCACTTTCAGATCCAGGCATTTCATATTTTTTTGGGGGGTCCTGTTACTCGTTTCCATAGATGTGTAACCTTTGATCCCTTACGTATACCCTGGGTGGTGCTAAAGGACCAAACAAAAGTAGCAGTGGAACTTGTGCCAAGTTCGTCCGGAGAGGTACTGCCACCACACTTGGATATGCCGTCAAGCAATAATGCTCGCATTACTGTTCTCCGGTAGAAGGGTGTGGGTCAAAGTCAAAGTCAAAGTCAAATTCATTTATTCCTTTAGATCTCAAGTATCATTTGGACACGTCAAATTTTACACATGCATGTACACATATTCGTGAGCATATAACGTGTCACAGGAACTCCCAGGCACATTACATGCACACAGATATGTCAAATTACAGTCAGTTTTCATGTTTAAGCTTATCTTATTTGTTAAGTTTACGTCTGTTCCAACCCTAACCGACCAACCCGAGGGGAAGAAACAGACAAGAAACCCCTCGGAGACAGTATTACATATTCGCGAATATGGTCCTGCGTCTAGAGTGGAGCAAATTCATTCCCAAGCTTTTTTGTCATCTAGGTAATCTGATATTTTATAGTAAGCTTTTGCGACAAGTTTACGTTTGATGACAGTTTTAAATTTATTTATTGATAGTAATTGAATTTCGCTCGGGATTTTGTTAAAAAAGCGTACACATTGACCTTTAAAAGAATTGCTAACCTTATGGAGCCTAGTAGTGGGCACAGCGAGTTTATTTTTATGCCTAGTGTTTACACTATGATTATCACTTTTCTTTGTGAACGCGCTCATATGTTTACGAGTGTACATCACATTCTCATATATGTACTGACATGTAACCGTTAGTATATTTATATCCTTAAATTTTTTTCGTAATGATTCTTGGGGACCCATATTGTAAACTGCGCGAACAGCCCTCTTCTGCAACACAAATATGGTGTTGATATCTGCAGCATGCCCCCACAGCAGTATGCCATATGACATAATGCTGTGAAAGTAGCCGAAATAAACAAGCCTAGCGGTATCTACGTCTGTGAGCAGGCGGATCTTTTTGACGGCATATGCTGCAGAACTAAGTCTCTTCGACAATCTTTCAATATGTGGGCCCCACTGAAGCTTATTATCTAAAGTTATTCCTAAGAACGTTGTGGTATCTACGAGATCTAATTGTTCATCTTTTATTTTAACATTAATATCTACTTTTTTAACGTTGGGTAAAACAAATTTTAAACACTTTGTTTTCTTTCCATTAAGTAGCAAATTGTTTACATTGAACCAATTTACTACTTTAGAGAGAGCATTGTTTACATCGTCAATAACGACTTGTTGCCGTTTCAATTTAAATAAAAGCGAAGTGTCATCTGCAAACAATACAATCTCATGATCGTCCTTTACAATATAGGGAAGATCATTTATGTAGATTAAAAATAGGAAGGGTCCAAGTATAGATCCTTGAGGAACGCCCATAGTAACCACTGACCCCGGGGATCGCTTTCCGTTAACTTCAACTCTTTGTACTCTTTCACTCAGATAAGAGGTAAGAAGATCTAGAGCATTGCCCTTTATACCATAATGGTGTAGCTTCCTGATCAACGTTTCATGGTGTACGCAATCAAAAGCCTTGGACAAATCACAGAAGACACCTAATGCATCTTGTGATCCCTCCCAGGCATCAAATATATGTGTTACTAACTCAACACCAGCATCGGTTGTTGAGCGACCCCTTGTAAAACCAAATTGTTTATGATGTAGTAAGTTATTTGAGTCAAAATGATTTTGTAGTTGATTTAAGATCAACTTTTCAAAGATTTTACTGAATGTTGGCAGTACTGATATCGGTCTAAAGTTACTGGGGTCAGATGTACTACCAGATTTGAACAGAGGGATTATTTTACTACATTTCATTAAATCAGGAAATACCCCACAATCAACACATTCATTAAATATGATAGCTAGTTCAGGTGCAATGGTGTTAATTAATGGTTTTACGATGCTAACAGAAATACCCCATAGATCAGTAGTTTTTTTTACATTAATTAATTTAAAAGCTTTGTAAATGTCAGTACAATTAACATAATCAAATTTAAAATCTCTGGAACATGATGGTACATTGTCCATTAGCAATGACTCTGCCATTACATGCGAGGATTTCAATAACTTGGTAGTAGAGACTGGAATGTCAGTAAAAAAGGTTTCAAACGCCAGGGCTACTTCGCTGTCTTGTTTGATGTCTGTACTGCCTATACTCAAGTTATAGGTGTTTATATGAGTTTTGGACTTTCCAGTCTCACTGTTAATGATTTTCCACGTTGTTTTGACTTTGTCTTCACTATTTCTGATTTTAGAACTTATAAACCGCGATTTTGCTTCGCGACATACTATTTTAAAAATCTTAGAGTATTTTTTAACATAATCTTTAAATGACTCACTAGTATTGAATTGTTTTTCACTATATAATTCATACAACTTTATTCTACTTTTATGTAAACCTACTGTTGCCCACTCACTAAAAGTTGGTGTATCAGATACCATGATTGATTTGGCTGTAAATATTGAGCTAAATAATGTATTAAAATTATTAAAGAAATAATTATAGGACTCATTGGGTCCACTGGGTAAAAAGGGCATATTTGTAATTAAATTTAATTTTAACCTTTCCAAACGTTCAGTGGTAACTGGTACAAAATTTATTTTTCTTTTAACAATTGATTTCTTACAGCTTTCGAATTTAATAAATTGACCACAGTGATCTGAACTTAATTTGTTAATTACACATTTATTTGATATGTCAAAATTAGTAAATATATTATCTATGCATGTAGCCGAAGTGGCAGTTATTCTAGTTGGCTCCATGAACAAATGGTTTAAATTATAAGATTTAAATAAATTTATCAACCTTGCGCTTGAAGGACTACTTTCTAATATATTTATATTAAAATCTCCACAAATTATTATATTCTTTGTTGATTTACATATTTTGAACAAAATTGATTCTAATATTTTTTCAAAAATATCATATGAACCACTTGGTGGTCTGTACGCACTAATAACTATGAATTGCTCCAGCTCAACACAGGCTATTTCAATAATTCTTTCAACAGAGTGGTGGACTATATCTGCGCGTTCTTTGAATTTCAGCAATTTATTTATGAGTATTAATGAACCACCATGTATTGCATTGACTCTGCTGAAAGAGCTACCCACTTGGTGATTATTAAAGTTGAACATGAACTCATGGCTCTTTAGCCAATGTTCAGTGATACATAGTATATCAATTTGACTACTGTTCATGAACAACTCTATTTCTAAGTCTTTACTCTTTATGCCTTGTATATTTTGATGCACCAAGTGAATAAAATTAATATTTTTTAACAATTGTCTATTTTTATTAGGGTATTGATCTAAATTATTTTTTGACTTTTTATTGCTAGAGACTTCCTCTATTGTCACACTATCTAATTTAAACATGGAATTACTTCCAGTGTTTTGTTTATAATTACATAATTTTGCTCAATAGAAGCAGTCTGTGTAGCCAAATTTTTGGCTGTAATATTAAAAAAATATGATAGCGTTACAGCTATTTGTCTTTTGTAGAATTTGGAAAGGTAATAACTACCTTTAGTCAAATAATAATTTCCAGTAACAATATTGTTACAGTCAATCAGTTGTATTTTATTATTATTGCATGACATAGTATGCAATGTCAAGTTCAGCTTATATCTATATTCATTTTCTGCTTGCGGCAAACTCTTACTATAAGGGAATGTAAATATAACTATTTTATTGACTTCTAATGAACTTAAAGATTCATAATATTTTATGAGATCCAATTTATTTACATCCCCTCTATTTCCTATTAAAAGTACCAAATTAGTATCATGATTAAAATTAGATTCTACTATCCTACACATTATGTCATGGTAACTGGAATTAGGGAAGCAATTGTTAATCACTGAATGTCCCATTGTGTTATTTAGAAATAAGCCCATATTTTGTCCGATTTCATCACTAAACATAATTGTTTTGTAATTATGTTGCCGGTGAAATCATATGCTTGAGACGTATCACCCCCGTCTCGGGTGATGGACGCAGCAGGATGAATGGAAATCAGTGTAAGATCCAATTTTTATACTGTGTCCAATTACTGTTGTCATGGACGGGGTTCGCCACTTACCACCAGGTGGGCCCTCAGCTCGTTCCGTCACTTATTCACACAAAAAAACGGTGAGTTACATTTTGAGTTGTATTGACGTAGAAAATCTATAATTTCATAGATTTCGGCAGCTGCTATAATAAATTTCAAGGCTGCAATTGACCCAGCAGACTATAATATGAAGAGACTCACCGAACGAGTATTCAAGGATATTGCACCATCCTATCAAGAAGGCCAGCGCCTCGCCGAGCGCCAGGTACGTGTAGTTGTAGGCTGCTCCCGCCCTCGGTATCCTCGCGCTAAACTCGGCGAAGCAAACACCTGGATACAACGATCGAAATGCTAAGTAATTCTATTTTTGGCAATTATGTATAACGCAATTGCTACTTATTAATTGCTTTCTATTTTTATTTTTATAATATCTTCTTCGTGTAGATAAATATAGTGATGGAACGAGTCGATGAATTAGATTCGTCTGCCCATATTTCGGGATGGTACCTATTTTTCTCAACCATGGTAGGACATCATGTAAAGATGGACGTGGAGAACAAATAAACATTTTGTGTCCTACCGCTCTTTTTATACTACAGAAGTGACGTTAAGTGACCTGATAAGTGAGACCGCCCATAGCAACAGAATTACGATTAAAGTCTTCCCCGACCCTAGTATGAGGTTACCCTAATCGCATCCACTTGCACCTTACTCAAGACAGTAATAGTTATATACTACCCCTTTTTTGTGAATACATACATATAATAATAATATAATAATAATGATCTCCCTGCCAAGGTTTTCCCTGGAGACTACAGTATGGGGTCATTCAAAAGGGGTGTTTTAAAATATTTAAAGGGTCGGCAACGCGCGAGTGATACCCCTGGTATTGCAAACGTCCATAGGCTACGGTAACCGCTTAACATCAGGTGGGCCGTATGCTTGTTTGCCACCTAAGTGGTATAAAAAAAAAAAAATATAATACTTAACACAGACATAGATACAAATGCTTTTCCTGAATCGGAATCGAACCCTATATCAGTTAAGAGGTCAGATTTCCTCAAGTATATATTAGTTTCAGAGTATCTGAAGTGTGGTGTGGTGACCCCATACGATGAAGTTACCTGCGCACAGAGCAGCCACGGCAGCGATGAGGAAGGAAAGCACTATGGATGGCCCTGAGTAGTTGAGCGCGACGTGTCCTATCAGCAAATATATTCCCACTCCCAGCGTGCTGCCCGCGCCCAGCGCCGACAGGTCCCACTGGATAAGACATCTGAAATATATGTTTCGACATTCAAATATTTGGGGGCCGTGTCGTTCGCGTCCGTAGCTGAATACCATCAGAGTCCCTACACGTGTCCCCTGGATGCTAAAGGGGCAACAAAAAGTAGCAGTAGAACTTGTGCCGAGTTTATTTATTGTATTTTTAAAGTAAATACTTTAGTCATATTTTTGTTGTTTATGGGCGTTGGTAACCACTTAACATTAGGTGGGCCGTCTACTCGTCCCGATACTTTAGTTAGTCACATAAAAGAATATTTAAACAGTTATTCTATTGGATGAAAAGCAAAATTGAGCACCATCCCGATGCATGCACGTCATGAATGCATGTACAATAAACAAAACATAAAAACTATCGGTTACATCTTCATACACCTGAACTAGGTTAGCTAAGTGGCATAGACACATAATCACGTAACATGACCCGTGAACAAACTTCAGGCTCAACACGCAGTCTGCATAGAGCCTGGAACCTCTCGCTTTAAAGACAGGACCACTACTAACTTAGCCATGAACCGCCAGGCGATAAGGCGCGTGTCATCTGTTCCCTCTTAGTTTGGTTTTCCAAAACCAACTTCATATTGTTTCTGTATAAAAATAGTTGTGTTGACTTGATCTATTGTATCACCTTCTAAGTTTAGTATCTTCCACTCGGTCTGGGTGGTAGACCTTCCTGTGAAGTGCAGCCTTCCGCAGCCTCTGCCATGTCCCGGCCATCGGTCACCACCAGCTCGGACACATCTGGCCTGCTTCAGGTATAAGCTCTGTAACACATAAATCTTAATCCTATTATCATAACTACATATTATTATACATGCGAAAGCGAGTTTATTTGTTTGTTTATTACGCTTTCACGCCTAAACTACATAACGGATTTTAAAAACTCTTACATCAATGGAAAGTTACATTATCAGAGAGTTACATAGGCTATATTTTATCCTCGTATTCCCACGGGAACGGGCACTACGCGGGTTACACCGCAGGCCGCAGCTAGTATATATTATTATAAATGCGAAAGCTTAGATGGATGGATGTTTGTTAGGGGCAGCTAACCTGAAATTTTCCAACAATATACATGAAAATTTAAATACCTTAAATTAAATTAAATTCTGCGCTCTGAATATACAGAAAATATAATACCTGCCCCCTCTTGGCGACACCCATGCCTTTAATTTGACCGACACCCACATACTCTCACCGGAACACAGAAATACGTGTCTGATATCACTGCTTTGCGGCAGATTGCCAAGTATGCAATCAAGTTCCTTCAACTTGTTTGAATAGCTTATTGGCTTAATCATAGTTATTTTTCATTGAAACCTTATTTTGTCAGATTTGTTCTAGAGTTATCTTTATTTAACCGCTACCTTGTTATCTCTATAAGAACTGTTTCTGCAGCAGTAATCTCTTCTTATCTCCCAGTTAGGTGAACCTTATGTTCCAATTTATTTTACTCACAGTTGATTTCATACTGAATGTGAGGAAAAAATATTACTCTTGAAAAATAGAATATAATTCTTCGTCTTATGGTTTTCCCACAAACTTGCAGTATATTGTGAATCTGGGTTTTGCACACTAAGGGACAAAGAAGGAAAACTACAAACGTTAATATCAGTAGTCTTGATTCCATGTTTTAATTTTGATTCACTTCAATTTATAATTGGTTAGGAAATAATGAAAGAGATTTTTTTCTTGTTATCTATCCATTATGGAGAGATTATCTTCCAGTACTTTAATTGTGACAGTATTTTTTTTTAAATTATTTATATTTCTATTTTTTTTTAATCAGTGCAGAATTGTTTCCTTTCTTCTCACATTTCCATTGTACAAGCATACAAGAGTAGGTAACGTTTTGCATACTAGACATATACCTTGCTAAGCGTATGTGGCGTACGTTTAATTGTTGGTGCACCTTTATTAAATAAATAAATATTGATAATATTCACACGGTACTATAGAGTGTTATACTCTAAATATATACTGTAGACTTTCTCGATGAGCAAGCGTATTCACACTTGCTTGTCAACTTGGGTGACATTTTCAATTTTGATAAGTACCTAATAATAAGATAAGTTACCTAACAAAGTGCGACGCCAGAAGAAAGAAAAAAAAACAAAAGTTACCTAACATCAGTGGATCAACATGACTTGCCAGTGGAGTATGAACAGATTGATCGAGTGAAGCAACGCTCACCAGGATCATATCTTTGATGGGTGACCGTGGCTTTACAACAAAATATTTAGCTGCAGAGGGGAAGGTTTCACGGTTCATTTCATACGACCTCCGCACCGGGCCATACGAACGGAATCTTCAGTCCAGAAAGTACTCGTAGCATTGTAAAGGATACAATATTTTTGTAACTAAATTACTGCAATGCTTATTATACATAATAATGTGAACTAAAACAATATTTCGATTTCTCAAATTTAATATTAAAAGAATAAGTCTTCGGTAGATGTATTCTTTTAAATAGCATGTGACTAATTGACACAACCAGGCACCTGTCTAGTATTAAACTTAATCATTTTACCGATTCAAATGACAATTACGTTTCCATAGTGATCATGATAGAAGACTCACCGTGTATCACTCGTCTCAGCGCATCAAATGATTTATCACATAACCATATCCCTATAACAATGCGAAGAG
Organism: Aplocera efformata; assembly: GCA_921293045.1. Classification (NCBI taxonomy): domain Eukaryota; kingdom Metazoa; phylum Arthropoda; class Insecta; order Lepidoptera; family Geometridae; genus Aplocera; species Aplocera efformata. The sequence goes on along the minus strand of OV121050.1, from coordinate 11,814,922 downwards.
AAACGTGGGTACTTCACACCACGGTTGCCGCTGTGTAACTAAACATAGATAACATTGAGGTGTGTGATAAGATAAAAAAATAATCGGAAGATCTTTTCACTTGTTTAGCCAAGACTAAATACTTTGCGCGCCTACGAAAACTGAATCATAGAATCTGTTATGATACGAGATAGAGATTTGAGGATTTCAAGGCAAATAACCCAATAAAAGATGCTGAGGGGTGAGAGATTTCTAAATGATATGTATCTAAATTGACGGGCCGAGCCGACGGCCCACGATAGTATATTAAGTCGTTACTTCCGCCCATAAACAACAACCCATAAACAAACAAACTACTCGGGCTTCTTATTTTTCCCTTCCGAAGTATAAGAAGTGCGAAATTTAGTATTGCGCCCGTCGTTCTGAGACGGGATGTATCGTCTCATGCGGCTGGAATTTCACCGGGAGCCACACCTTTGCCCCGCATCAGAGCAATGCGAGTGGATTACCAAGCGTGTTGGCACGTATATCGTATCTACTTCTCCGTACGAACTTGGCACATGTTCTACTGCTACTTTCGCACCACCCGGGGGACACGTGAAAGAATTATGAGGGTACCTAATCACCGGCGGACGCAAGCCACGAGGACCCCCATTACGCATCGTAATTTTGTTTGATTTAGTGAAGACCGCCAAGATTCGCAATTAACGCATGCCAGAACATTTAATTATTACTTTGGTTGGTACACTAATAATTAAAGGCTCTTCTTATGTACCGGTAAGTAGATTGTATACCAACTGACACTATAGAAAACTATAAAACTTGATGTTATCAACATTTGTAAGTGAAACTTACAACATTTACAAGTTTTCTTGGCTGAATCTTAGGCTTATAGGATTACTAGCTGCGCCCCGCGGTTTCACCCGCATAGTTCCCGTTCCCGTGGAGAATACGGGGATAAATTGATTTTATTTTTTTCGTTAATTTTCCAATGTTCTAATAGTTATTCTGCTATGCGGGACGGAAACAAATCCAACAAATCAAAAACCATGGCAATCGGTCCAGCCGTTCTCGAGTTATAAGTGTTGTAACAAACACGACTTCTTTTATATATATAGATTTTATAGAAACCTCAAAAATTGTAGCCTATATGTTATTCTGATGTATAAGCTATATTGTGGTAAAGTTTCATTCAAATCCATTCAGTAGTTTTTACGTGAAAGAGTAACAAACATCCATACATCCATACATCCATACTTACAAACTTTCGCCTTTATAATAGTAGTAGGATGACTTCATTTTCAATTCTGATTCACTCGTGCATTGACCGCATTATGTTGATACTGTATCTTAGATTATGTTAATACAGTTTGTAGCCATTAAAAACTAAATAAACACAGCTCTTTGTTTTTTTTTTTTGCAACTGCAGGAAGATTTAGCAAAGAAACTATTGCACATGTTTAATCTGCAGCTTACGTCATCATATCTCTTTCTGCGTTATCTTAGTGTAGTGTAGCCAACTTTAGTACGATGCACGTAGGTAGACAAGAACAGGAAACTATGAAAATATAGTCTACATTTATAATATAATGTATGTAATGGGTCATAAACCCATTGTCTTGATAGAATGATCGATCTTAAATTTACCTGATGTTTCAGTCTGCAAGCAACAACATAAGTCCCAAAATTAAAAAAAAACTAACACTAACTGTCAATTTGCACTTATCACAAGAAATATCACAGGTGTACCACAGGGTCCAGTTTTGGGGCCACTTCTTTAAACCATCCCTACCAGAGCAGAGTTCACCAATATATTTTGTTGTCCGTCGTAACCGACGCTACTATGGTTTAACATGTGTCAAGCACTCACGGTGATGGAATGCGGCGTTGGAGCCTTATCAGATATCGCTAAATCGTTTGATTAGTATTTGCTTATTATCAATAAACTTTATATTTTGTTGTAACAACATCATGTGTGAACATATTAAAAGGTTAAAATGATTTTAATGGTTCCGTAGCAAAAACTTTCTGTGCGTCTATCACGAATTATTTTCTTTTAATTAGAAAGTTGATATTTTAATATTTAACAAATTATAAAAATACTGGTGGTGGTACTTACAGAACTCCGTGGAAACTGTCTCGAATGGATGTGGACTGTTCATTTCCGATCACCATACGATGATGATAAGCTTTCATCAGGATCATGAGTTGTGTAAATTTTCGATAATTCATGCTTATTGTGATATTTATGTCGAGAAAGTATGCAATTATTGTACCACGTCTTCAGTTTTACGACTAGCCTAGCCCTTCACATCATTCTACAGCCTTTCTTAGATTTTTTTAATCATGCGTCGCTTTATCAACGTATAATCGTTATCAGTTTGTGTATATTTTGTTAATATGGAAGCGCCTGATCTAAATGATACGCAATCTGTGATGAAATTTGCTCGTTGTTTCTCAATTCATGATCCTAATCATAACCGTTATTTCATGTACATAGTAGAACATAAAAAATACAAGCTGGTAACGATAAAATTTCTAATCCTACTCTATTTTTTTTATATATGTACATGACTTGTCACGACTCGCCTTATAGCTCGTGGTAGTAGCTTTGCCTTCTGCGCTGTGGGTCGGGGGTCGGGAGAAGTTAATCCACCACCTAAAGCGCAGGAGGCAAAGCTACTAACAACTGAGCTGTGAGGCACTGCACAGGAAGAATTTTACAAAAACAAGCTCCCAAAAGTACTAGACCAGGGGTCCGCAAACGCACTGCCCACCAGCAGGACGGCCATCAGCTGATTCCGTCACTTATTTACTAATACACTTAAAAGTGTCGGAACTAGCTGACGGCCGCATGGTCGCTCGAGGTGAACCATCCAAGTGAAGTCAACCGAGGTAACTACCTACTGTCTGCTTATCTAACGCTTTATTATTATGATAATACAACACCCACTTGTGATCGCAGAAGCCGCCATGCTCTGACCCAGTCCATACATTCTCTTCACCTTCAGATGCTGGCGGATAAAGATGACAATCCACCTCGCGCGATGCAAACACGCAAGCGGTTACAAGATAATTGATTGAAAAGAAATTATTATTCAAGGACAGCGCCATCTAGCTCCAAACTAATAATAGTTGTTTATAAGATTATTGATGAGTAGTTAAATAGTACTTTTTTTTGTAACTCTCAGACACGGAACAAACTTTTATGTTTGATACACAAATGTTTGTCCTGAGTGGCAATTGAATCCACAATCTACAATTCAGAAGGCAGAGCTACTGCGGCTGTGAGGTATTACTTTGTGGAAGTCCATGATAAAAAGGGGTTATCTATACAAAAAAAAAATTTAAGTGTCTGTTTGTAATGTCAAACTAACAGCATTCAAAATGAATTTGATACGAGTATACGGTACGTATAATTAAAATTTTCCGGCTTCGGCTGTCCGTCGGTGATGGCTGTGAGTTTCACTCCTAAAAGGGTCTGAGTTGTGCCCCTTGAAATAGAAATAGAAAAATATTTATTATCACAAATAAATATTTTTCTATTTCTATTTCAAGGGAAGAAAACTCACTTTTAGGAGTGTCACAAAGTTATGAAACAGACACAGAATATGACCACAAATCGGCCACCGCTCAGTAGTTGCTGCAGGATAATAGTCGCTGCAGCGCTGGTTTTCATTGATGGGGAATTTAACTTTTTTCTCAAACTTCACGACGGCTCCGTGGCTTTTGTTCCGACTTTTCACTTCTGTCGGCAGTACTTATAACGATAACCATTATACAAAATCACAATGGTGATCGTAAATTTTCATTTTCTACGTTTTTCGTGTTCTCATTGTTACGTACAGCGTTCTGTATTGGCAAATATTTAACCGCTTGTGTCGTAACATTAATCAGTAATTTTGCTTGTAACAAGCAAGCCAAGTTTTCTTGTTCAAGATTCTTAATAGCTATTTAGACTTCGTATTTGCTAAATAAAATAATGTTCAGGTGCCCTCGACTAGGATCTAGGAAGAACGATTTGTTTCAGCCATCCCCAACTCGAACAAATTATAACAATAAATAATAAATCTTTATTTCAGGCTTCTTACATTTTTTGTATGCGTCAAATGTTTTTATTAACCGTGCCATGAACACTCACAATATTTTTTTCAATAAATTTGGTGTATTTAATCTCTCCCATTCCAAATTCAGTTGCAGTCAGAAATTAACTGAAAGATATAAAATAATTTTTAGTGTTTTTTTTTGTTACTTTTCATCATATTAGTTTTGTAGTTGTTTAATAGTTTATATCCTTATCAAAACTTAGTAATATATTATTATTTCATATAGGTATAACGTCAATCGTATTTTCGTGCATGTGTAATTTGTATGCATGTTTAACTAGTGCAAATTTAATTGGATTGTGATTTACTCTTTAAGTATTAACTTGTAATCTTTAATATTTCTGTATATTTCCAAAATAAATAAAAATAAAATATATATTTATAGTTTGCCTAGTATTTCTGACTTGCTTCGGCATGTCATCTGAGTCGTAAGAAACTCACTGCCCGGTAAATACGAGTAGTTACGAGCGCCTTTTCCGACACTAGAGTTGGGTACTGACGAAACTAAGAAGATGGCGAAAAATTAATTGAATGTATCATCGCATATCATACCGGTGTTGCCAGACGTCCCGAATTTGACGGGATGTCCCCATTTCTGCACAAAATTAAATGACCCGCACGCGACTGGCTCTGTCCCGCGTTTCAAGGAATATTCGACGCGCAGAGAAATCGAATCGAGTTATATATTGTATATAATACTATCATGTGTTTTTGCTGCTCTAAAGACTTACTACATACTGAACTACTACTGAGGACAAGAATAACTAAACTAAACTAAACTAGCTAAAGTAATTTACAACATGCTTCCTTCAAGCCTTGATGAAATTATGTTCATGTGCCGTATTCAAGTAAAATTAATGCAAAAGGCTTACTGCCACATTAACAAGTTCCTTCCCGATAAAAAGCTGGAATTATACTTATATTAGTTTATCTAGTTGACATTTTAGTTTTAGTCGACCTTTTGCTTAATAAAAACTACTAATATTATTAAATATCCCGCTTTCGACGAAAAAGTCCCGCTTTTTTCGTCAACCCATTTAAAAATCCCGCTTAGCCCGAAACTTAATCTGGCAACGCTGTATCATACGTAGAACAGGGTCCAGGGTGTGCGCCGCCGAGCTCCTCGCTCGCGGCCTCCTGGCGCCGTGTGGTGGTGCGGCCTTACGTGGTGGTGGCGGTGGCGGTGGCTGCTAGTGCCTCCTCCGGCTGCGCCTGCGCCAGTCGTCCACCCATTTGCTATGGTACGCGCACCGTGATCAGTTTTATTCGGTGATATCTGGTTTCAATTTGTGCAGTGTTTTATTTATTGGAAATATAAGTTAAATAAGGTAGGTACAGTGTTTTCAATATTTTAATTTTATATAATAAATGTAACTTACAATATATTCCAAAATAATATTGAATTGGATATTTAAACGAACGGTAGATTTCGCCCCTAGCTATTCCACCCATCTGCAATATAAAATTCAGTGCACAGTAAATACTTATAACTTATTTCCAGTGTAGATTTCAACCAATTGCACTGGCTCGGCGGGCCCAAGTTTGGTGCTCACGTGAAACCACATGAAACAATAACTAACAAATATGACATAAATGACCATCTACCAATTTTAATGGAATGTATTGCAAATATATATATGTATACGAATATTTGTAGATATATCATCTGCAAATGTCTTGTAGCCATTTTATTTTTTACTTGTAGGTAGTCTCCGATTAAAGCGGCAACGATCATTTGATTATTATAATAAAAAAGTACAAAACAAATCCAACCAAATCAGAGCTCGTGGAAATAAGCGTTTTATCACCCACTAAAAATAAGGTTTTATTATTATAGTTTGTCGTCTGAATTTGTTTTTTTGCGGTCAATGTTTATTTCCGACGAATTCTTGAAACTTACTTGGACACGGCAAATTTCTTTCTTTCGTTTCTTTAATGGCCTGATTTCAAAGCAATTGCTTTAGTAGTTTACAATAGTTCGTAGGGAAGTTGTCTCTCCACCTGTCCGGGGGAAATCAGTGGAACCATTCCGAGGCTCGCCAGCTCTAAATACTTTAGTTTGTCGTATTTCTAAAGATATAATAGTAGTAATCATAACTCACTTCGAATTTTTCTTTTCATTGTTTAAAGTTAATTTACTATAATTGTTTCTACCTCCAGGCTACAGCTAAACATACAATGTTAGTAACACTAGCGTTCGCAAAGAATGATACAGGTTTTAAAAAAAAAATTGTGTCTGCAGTAAACTTAACGATCATTTTGTGTTAAGAATGTAAGTATAATACCCTTCACCTCAGTGTTTTATATATACAAATATGACATTGAAACTAAAAATTATATGTTTAAAAAATAAATAGAACAAAACTAAAAGCAAGAAATATTCGATGTAGGTATTCACGCCGAGTTAAGAGCGAAATTTTAAACACCTAAATGTTACCTACCTCGCACAGATTTATGTTATGTTACATAACATAGTTGGCACCTGAGAACATTTGCTCGAACACGAGTTTTTTATTTATCGATCACTATAAACAGGGCCTCGTAATTTACTTTTTTTTATACATTAGCACAATATATCTATTGTGCTAATGTATACTTAGATAATAATGAGTGGGGGAACATATTTTAACCGAGGTGCCTATAAAAAGGGGCCGCTATTAGTAAAAATAGATGTTTTCCTGTCTTGACGCACATTTTGACAATCAGCTGTCAAAGTTCCAGTTTTTTTCCAATTTCCGACATTTCACGTGAGTTTCTTCATTACCTTGTCCTGTCAATTACAAACAACGAAAAAAGTATTAGCCAAACAGGTTTTGTTTTGAAGTTTGAACACAGTTTTGAAGTGATGCGCTCACATGCATTCGGCACTTGTATTTTTACTTATTGTACATTGATAATATTTGTTGATTATTTATGTTGCGCAGTTGGCAACATCCTCTTGATCTGGCTGCGGAGAGAGAAAAAAGTCTGGGAACCTCTGCTTTAAATACATAAAATCCCAATAACGGAATATCAAAACAATAGAAACCATCTCATTACCGCTTCCAGCGATGATAGCACCTAGAGTTAGCCACTTACACGAAAGAAGAATAACACAGCTAAAAAGGATTAACCAGTTTCGCAGTTGTAATTTCTTCGATAGTTGTCAAGTAGGTTGAGTGAATATTAACGATTCGGGTCGTTAAGTGAAAACAAAGTGTGCTAATTGATTTTCTAATCGCATTCTCCTAATTAACATGCCCTCATAATAGTTATTGTACCTTTACTCTAAACCTCATAGACGCGCTGGTAAAAAAGCTTGTTTAGATGTTCTTTTACAGACATAAGTTGCGCTATTCGCCCGTTTTTTTTTTAATTTAGTTTTTTGAGGAAAGTGACGGGATGATCTGGCGGCACAGCATGGATACGACTCAAGGCTTCCATAGCGTTCCATTCCCAAGTATGAGGTGACCCAAGTCGCATCGTGTTGCGCCTGTCACCTTGAGATGAGGATGGAACATTTCATGCGCCTTTAATATTACCGGCACCCACACCCTTCCACCGAAACACAGCAGCACGAGTGGGCCACTGCTGTAGTGGCAGTACTTCTCCGGGCGAACCCGGCACAGGTTCTACTGCTACTTCGGATTGCTCCGTTCGCACCACCCGAGGTTACGTGTAGGGACTCCGAGGGTACTCATCATCGAGCAACATGGACCCCTAAATACATAGTTGGATGTATGACCGTCAGTGGCATTATAACCGAGCTTACCCGTACTTCAGGGGGCATAACGAAACATCACTTACGAAAAGATGAACAATCGAAAACACTTGTATTTGAAATCTTTTTGCGCGGAATCTTGTTGAAACCACATGTTTGTTATGTACCTACTGTGCACAATTTACGGTATTTTATTGAAAACGAGGTTAAAAGCCTTCGAGATGCTGATTAAATAAAGTATATTGTATATGTATGAAATAAATTGTTGATAAATAAATGTTTTAAGGTTAAATAACCCTTCACTCTCGCAACTTAAACATACATCAGTCGATGAAGTATGTAAAATAATAGATGATCTAGACTCCAACACCAGTGCTGGAATTGACGGAATAAGCACCAAAGTGGTGAAATGTGTTAAAAACTTAATTGCTGAAACTCTGGCCCAATGTATTAATAGCTGTTTGGATGAAGGTCGATTTCCGAACTCGTTAAAAATAGCCAAAGTTTGTCCTATCTTTAAAGCAGGTAACAAAATGGATCCAGGGAATTATAGACCCATATCCGTGTTACCTATCATATCGAAAATATTTGAAAAGATATTATATAACCGTTTAAATGAATTTTTATTGTCTACAAATTTTCTTTTTAAAAAACAGTACGGTTTTAGGCCTAAATCAAGCACCCTTACAGCAACAATTGATCTAGTAACAGCTATAAAACTTAATATAGACAAGAAGAAAATAACACTAGGAGTATTTATAGATTTAAAGAAAGCTTTCGACACTGTTAGTCATGATATACTTCTAATGAAATTACGAAACATAGGAATCACTAACTCTGCCTTTGACATTTTTGAATCCTACCTGACAAACCGATACCAAATAGTTAAAATAGACGGTAAACAGAGTAGACCCCAACTTATAAACTACGGTGTGCCCCAAGGATCAATCTTAGGACCTTTATTGTTCTTAGTTTATATCAATAGCATACACGAAATTGGTTTGAAAGGTGAAATCACACTCTATGCTGACGATACTAGTTTATTTTACTCCGGTAACTCAATGGCCCCTATTATAAAACAAGCGCAGTATGATTTAGATCTACTACATAGCTGGCTACAATCAAATTTACTAACAATCAATATATCTGACGGCGTTTACGTGAAACGTCAAATGTCAGGTTGTCGAAGTCAACCTAGCGAAGCGTCATTGTCGATGGTAGTGCGGGCCGCCATCTTGGGTTCACTTTTGAACGAGACAGCGCCCACGCACCACGCTTGTGACGAATCGCTCCCAACACGCTATTTTAAGCTAAGAGATGAGTTCTGGTGAAGGCCCTCCGAGCCATCCTGGCTCTTCATCAGAAGTGGGATCCGACGGGGCCCAACATGAGGGCCAGCGGACAAAAACGGATGCCGAGAGGTTACTCAACAGCATGGAGGCGCTTTTATCTCGAGTTCTCGCCGCTCAGCAGGTACCAACTTTTGCGAACACTATTCATCCTACGGCTACGCAATTGCTACCTTTCGATCCAGACGACCCTGATGCCGACATTGATGGTTGGTGCAATATAACAGAAGCCATCGTCCAAAAGAGGGGTTTGGATGGAATAGATTTACTCGTGGCTCTTACGACTGCTTTGAAAGGAAGAGCTGCATCTTGCATCACCAAATTAAACCTACAAGAAATAACCTGGAGCGTAGTTAAGCAGTCTCTTATAGCGAAGTTTTCTAAACCTAAATCACTTCAGGACTACTTTGATGACATTCTACGATTCCAAATCGGAGCCAAAGAAACAGCTTCAGAATCTGCACTTCGGCTGTGGAACTTAATAGAACGAATACCCAAGATTGTGATGCCCGAAGAAGTGGTGACTGGATTTGTGATTTCAGTACTTTGTCAAAAGGACAGCCTGATACGTCGCGAGTTAAACGCTCACAATATCACTACTCGCACTCAATTATTCCGGATACTGGGAGGTGTATCTCTTAAGCGCCGCTCAGATGGTGGAGAAATCAACGAACCTGAGATCAAACGCCATCGTCCCGCCGAAAGATTCTCAGGCAGATGTAGCTTCTGTGGAATAATGGGTCACCGCTTCGCAGAATGTAGAAAACGTCGTGATCATTCAGAACCTCGAGATACACCAAGCTCAGCACGCGCTTCGGAGAACAACACTTCTGTGACCTGCTACACGTGTGGACAAAAGGGGCATGTGGCAACTAACTGCCCCGACAAGAAGAACGGAAGCAAGGCTGCGGTCAAGGAGGTTCATCATTGCGAGCACCGCCCTTCTAGGGGTACTTTGGAAACATCATCCGGTGAGCTTGTCCCTTTTTTATTTGATAGTGGATCGTCTTGTTCACTTATAAAAGAAAGTTTTCACGATAAGCTCCTGGGTACTGTGCGTAAAGACATCGTTTATCTTAGTGGTATCGGAGGCAATGACATTCAATGTACTACGCAAATTCAGAGCGAAGTTAAGTTCGATAAACGTGTAGCGAGTTTGCTGTTCCATGTGGTTCCCGATTGCAATATATCAGATCCTATAATTATTGGTAGGGATATTTTTGATTTAGGACTATGCGTTAAAATTGATAATGATAACCTAGTAATATATGTCAAAGAGCAATCTCATTTATGTAATAAGACTTTAGACTTTAGATTTAAATCAGATTGACACGGATTTGCAGGGGCGCGATAAACAAATGTTAATTTCAATTTTAAGAAAGTATTCAGATAATTTTATAGAAGGCATACCTACTAAACGGGTTAAGACAGGCGTATGTGAACTTAGATTAGCTGATCCGCAAAAGGTTGTGTATAGGTGTCCCACTAAACGCGCTCCCATAGAAAAACAAATAATTAGGGAACAGGTCCAAAAATTATTAGATGCAGGAGTGATTCAGGAGAGTTCTTCCCCATTTGCGAGCCCCATAGTCCTTGTTAAAAAGAAGGACAATACAGATAGATTATGTATCGATTACAGGGAGCTAAACTCTAATACCGTGCCTGAACATTACCCTTTGCCCCGTATAGAGGAACAAATCGATCATCTTGTTGGGGCCAATTTCTTCTCCTCTTTAGATATGGCTGCTGGTTTCCACCAGATTCCCGTTCATCCCGATTCAGTGCAGAAAACAGCTTTTGTCACTAATGAGGGCCAGTATGAATATCTTGCTATGCCTTTTGGCTTGCGAAATGCGCCTTCAGTCTTTCAGAGATGTATCACAAAGGCCATTAGTCATTTGAAAGATAAACCATTAATTTACATGGACGATGTATTATGCCACTCTGTGGACATCTCTGAGGGTCTACAGCGTCTTGACAATGTATTGGCCGCATTATGTGAAGCGGGCTTTTCATTAAACCTTAAAAAATGTAAATTCATGAAGCAAAAGATCGATTATTTAGGATATTCTGTGCAATCTGGTGTGATCAGACCCAATTCGCGAAAAATTCAAGCATTGGTAGATGCCCCTGAACCGAAGACAGCTACAAATGTCCGACAATTTCTGGGAATAGCGTCTTACTTCCGGAAATTTATCCCAGATTTCACCCGGGTCGTGGGTCCCTTATATCCTCTAACAAAATTAAAAGGGCGAATTACTTGGACTGCTGAACATGAAAGAATACGCAAAAGGTTAATAGACATTCTTACATCTGAACCTGTACTTACCATATTTGACCCTGAACTCCCTGTAGAGTTACATACAGACGCTAGCTCGGACGGTTATGGAGCAATCCTCTTACAAAAGAAGGATAACCTTCCCCACGTTGTAGAATACTTTAGCCGTCGAACGTCAGATGCAGAGTCTCGCTACCACTCTTACGAGCTTGAGACTCTAGCAGTCGTTAAAGCGGTAGAACACTTCAGGCATTATCTTTATGGTAAGAGTTTTGTAGTTGTTACGGACTGTAATTCATTGAAGGCGTCAAAGTCTAAAAAGGATTTAACTCCCCGTGTATATCGTTGGTGGGCATATTTGCAGGCTTACGACTTCGATATCGTTTATCGTGAAGGCAGCAGAATGGAACACGCTGACTTTTTGTCTCGAAATCCTATTTCAAATTCTGATACGGTTACTCCCTTAGAATCTGGAAAAGTACAAACTAAATCTGTTCAATTTGTTGAGCTCCACCAAGGTTGGTTATCAGTAGAACAAAAAAGGGATGCTGAAATCCAAGACCTCATCACAAAATACCACAGTAACAGTTTCCCTGAAACCGTAGCACAAACATATGATGTCAGAGAAGGTATCCTTTATAGGAAAATTGCTCGTAATAAAGTGACTTCCTGGCTGCCAGTAGTTCCACGATCTCTTATTTGGACACTCATAAATCATGTCCACAATGAATTGCAACATTTAGGTAGAGATAAAACGTTAGACAAGCTCTATGAGAAGTACTGGTTTCCAGATATGTCTAAATGTGTTCGGAAATTCATAGATTCGTGTATAGTTTGCAAGGCCTCTAAAGGCCCGTCGGGAGCTCAGCCCGTTCAGCTTCACCCGATTCCTAAAGTGTGTGTGCCTTGGCACACAGTTCATATTGACTTTTCAGGGAAGCTAAGCGGGAAAAGCGACCGGAAGGAGTACTGCTCAGTAATTATTGACGGTTTCACGAAGTACGTTTTACTCGAACATACCACATCTGTTGATGCGAAGAGTGCAATTTATGCACTACAAAAAGCAGTTTACCTTTTTGGAGCGCCAAAAAGAATAATTGCAGATCAAGGTCGTTGCTACATCAGTACTGATTTTAAAAGATTTTGTGACGAGCACAAAATAGAACTTCACTTTATTGCAACGGGTGCAAGTAGAGCCAATGGCCAGGTTGAGCGAGTGATGCGTACTTTAAAGAGCCTTTTAACTATCGTCGAAAACGATCCTAATAAGACGTGGCGCGACGAATTAGGAAATATCCAACTTGCCCTAAATAGTACAAAATCTGCTGTCACCAAATATTCTCCATCAGAGCTTATGTTCGGAATCCGTTCTGATTCACTGGGTATGTCCAAAATAAACTGCACTGATAAAGACACCGAGGTTCGCTTGGATATTGATTCGGTTAGGGAGGATGCATCAGCAAACATCCTGAAAGCTGCTGAATCCGAAACTGTTAGATTTAATCGTGGCCGCGCAAAAATCAAACCGTTTTCTAAAGGTGATTATGTGTTCATCAAAAACTGTGAACGCAATCAAACAAAATTGGATAGGAAATTTAGGGGTCCATATGTTATAACAGAAGTTCTTAATAATGATCGCTATAACCTTAAAAGCATAGCGGATGCTTCCAATCGAACTCTTAAATATTCCCACGAGAATTTGCGCGCAGTACCCCGGGGACACGATGGATTACTTGAAATCGCGTCTAGTCTTTTAAATGAAGTTGAGGCCGAGACGGCGTCTGATGATGTAGAAAATACTTTGTGCTTAAATAATGATAACGAGTCACTAGACCGTATCGACACCTTGAGCGTATGCTCGGACACTGCTTCGGCTGACTCACACACTCTTACTGCAAGCTCAGACACCCTGAGTGTACACTCAGACCCTGAAACATGGGAGGTCCTTCATGAAGTTGAAGTGCACACAGAACAGGACAATTCACTATCATAAGCAGGTATAGTACAAACTCTCGTTACTGTACTGTAACATTCCTACAATTATGATAATCGTACAAATGGTTGATTCTGGGCGAGAAGTGTTGTCCTTACTGTTCCAGGGTGGATAGTTAGAGGGCACACTTCACTCGTAACAGAAGGTAGACGAAATGTGTCGTCCGAGTCATTGTTTGGTTGACTTGTCACAGTCGTTCATTTAGCGTCATCCGACGAAACTTGTCGTCCGAGTCAGGTCCCTCGAGAGGGCTGACTTGTCCGGGATGATCGCTTGTTATTTGGGAGACGAATGGTGTCGTCCGGGTCACATCCTTGTAAGGATTGGCTTGTCTAGATATTTTACAAGGACGTTTATCTACTGGTCTTACTGAAGTGTAGTCCGAGTCACACCTTATGGTTGGCTAAGCGATACACTTGCCTGGTTAGTCCAAGTTATTAAACGATTCAAGTTTCTGTGTGCCAATCAAAATGATTAAGTCAGGATGAGCGAACGGACTATGCAGTTATCTTAAATTGTTTCAGATAAATCGCCCGAGGACGGTCGCAAGTCAGTCCGGCCGTGACGGCGTTTACGTGAAACGTCAAATGTCAGGTTGTCGAAGTCAACCTAGCGAAGCGTCATTGTCGATGGTAGTGCGGGCCGCCATCTTGGGTTCACTTTTGAACGAGACAGCGCCCACGCACCACGCTTGTGACGAATCGCTCCCAACACGCTATTTTAAGCTAAGAGATGAGTTCTGGTGAAGGCCCTCCGAGCCATCCTGACTCTTCATATCAAAAACAAACTATATTATTTTTACAGCTAAAAACAAAAAAATTGGCAACTTTAATCCTCTCGTTATCAATGGCGAAACGATAAATAGAGTGGATAAAGAAAAATATCTGGGCTTAATTTTAGACAGCCAACTTACATGGAAACCTCACATAGATCATATTCGATCTAAACTAATACCTTTAACAGGTGTTCTGCGTGGTATGGCACGGTGCCTTCCAAAACAGGTTCGATACATGATCTATTGTATAATAGTATGGTAAAATCTCACATAAACTATCTGATTGAGGTTTGGGGAACGGCGGCAAAATCAAATTTACAGGCTCTGCAAACGACTCAAAACAAAATTATTAAAACATTATTTAGATACAACTATTTAACATCTACCATTAAGATTTACAGTGATACCAAGATCATGAACCTCGCACAATTATATAAATATAATACGTGCATATTAATTAGGAAAATTTTAACTAAAGACGTCAACTCACAGATATGTTTCACAAAAAAGATCTAAGTTCAAAATCGTGTTACTAGACAAGCGCATAATATTTGCTTAAGAACTCCAAGGACAAATTATGGAAAGAAAAACATCATGTTTGAGGGTGTACAAATGTATAATAAACTGCCAAAAGATATTAAAGAGATAAAATCATTAGTTCTGTTCAAAAAAACAGTAAAAGATTACATTTTAAAGGATACTTCTCTAATTAGTGTTACACAATAATTAAATTTACACATAAATAAACATATTACTAACAACACTGTGGACTCGGCCTTAGTGACATCCCACTATTTGCTAACCGCTCTCTGTAGCTATGCACGGGTGTTGAAACTACCCTCATTTGTTCTATTTTTTTTTTTGTGTTGTTTCTTTTGGTTTGTTTAATTTCGGGTTAATTTTATTTTTGTATATTATAATTATTACTTATAAGCACAGATTAAGATTATGTCAAGAAAAAACTTATGTGGTACGCTTACCGGCGAACCTATACTAACTGAACATTTATGTATTTTCTCTGTAAGTGAATTTTGTAATTCTTTTGAGAAATAAATTCTTAAACCTAAAGGTTTGCACTCTCAGGCTGACTTGTGAGTCAGCCTGAGAGTGCAAACCAGTGCGCCACGCCACTGCTTGGCGACAGATTAATACCTAAATATGGTGGCATTTTTTCCCCGAGCGAACATAGCCTATTTATTAAGATTGCTCCTACTGCAATATCCAGGGTGTTAGGTGTATATAGGACTAAAAGAATACCTCAGTGGTAAGCCCTATTTTAAAACTGACTTCAAAAACACGATGGGGACCTCAATTCAGCCGTATGTTCTTTTAGATGTTTTTTACGGGATTTATTCGCTAATTTAGGACAGATTTCAAGGATTATTTTTCATTTGAACCTAGAACTTTTGAACCTTCGAAATGGTCCAATAGAAATTTAATGAGGAAACATCACCCCTTAGGGGTGATGAAACTTGTATTATAGATGTTTCGATCCGCCTAAAAAATTCTACTGCAATAAAAACAGTTAAAAATATTGAAATACACTCAACATTCAAGTGATGGCGGCTCGTATCGTAATGTTAAATTAGGAGCTATGATAAAACGCGCGAATATTAAATCCTATTCTTTCTTATTTTATTTAGTAATAAATAATGACCAAACCGGACTGCGGCATACAATTAAAAAGTTTTTATTGCCAAAATGTTCAAGGCCCAAACAAGTTATAAATAACTACATTAATAATTTTGACATTAGGAGAATTTTCATCTGACCAGAAAGATGACTGTATTTGTCGACTCTGGGTTCGATTCCCGGCTGGGACACACTTTGTGGGGTGAGCATGAAGTTTGTTCTCGGGTCTTGGGTGTTTGTCTTGTGTTTCTGTATTTGTCCATGACATCTGCGACACAGGGAATCCTAGTCCAGAGGTATGAGTGTGTAAACGTTATTTATAGCATTGGCATATCCACCGAGTTAAATTCGTTGGAATATAAAACTAAAGATATGAAAAAAAACTTTATTTGTTGGAAAATTTCAAATGCCACTCTTAAAACGATATTCGTTTACCAACATTGAAAATTGTTATGTAAATATTTGTTGTTTGCTTGCGTTGCTCGTAACACCGCTAGTTATGTTTTTTTTTTAAACTCGTGTTATGTTTATGACAACGATTCGGCTATCCATTCCATGCCGAGAAATTTGTCATTGTGACTCCATGAAAATATGCGTGCAAGAGGAACGGATAAGGATTTTGAAGAGGATTATTTCAATCGACTTCCAAAGGATTAGGTTATCAATTCGATTGTATTTTTTTGTTTGTAACCCCAGAACCCCGCCATTTACCAACCCACTTGGATTTTTTTTTTTTTTTTTATTTGAATGGGTATGATTTCAAGTTATAACATAGAATTTTTATCAAAATCCGTTCAATAGTTTGTTTGTTAAACGAAATTGCGTAATTTGCTACTTTAAAAGTATTGGAAGTTGTTTTTTTTTCGACTTTAAAGTCAGTTACTTTGAAGTCTATTAATCAAAAGGCACACGACATTCTTCCACCTGATGTTCCGCTGACTCGTGGATTCTGCTCGGTGGCCTCTAGCGTGGCATTCCTACATGTTTGCGTAGCCTGTGTTATCTATCAGCGACCATTCTCCAACCAATTCTGTTGCGAAATTGTTATTCACTTCGATATCATTATGCTTATTGACACACATTCGTTCCATTGCCGAGGGCATTGTGTTGGTACCTAGTCATATAAGACCATTCGTTCTAACTTCTTAATCCTACTAATATTATAAACGCGAAAGTTTTTAAGTATGGATGGATGTTTGTTACTCAATCACGCCAGAACGGCTGAACGGACCTGGATGAAATTTGGCACAGAGATATATTATAGTATATATACATAGGGTACTTTTTATCCCTAATAAATGTACGGTTCCCGTAGGAAGTCCAACCGCGGATAACAACGTGGGGCGCAGCTAGTATAAAATAACAAATCTAGCAGCAGTGGAGCACTCGTATGGCTGTGTTTTTGTGGAATGGTGTGGGTACGGGTGAAATTATATGCGTGAGAGACGTTACAAACCGTTACATCACCGGTGACAAGCGGAACGCGCTCTTTGGGGTGTGCCATAAATCGGCCGGGGTAGACCTAAGTCGTATTGCAGTGGGCGGAGATGCCTTCAGATCGTCTGATCACTACTGTAGTATAAAAAATATATACTATTATTATGGAAAAATATAATAGGAATATAATTTTGTTCATCGAATAACATATTAAGTAATAAGCTATTCGGAAGCTGTAGTTAAGTACATTCATGAGAATGTTTTATATTATAACGAGTAGACGGCTTACTATGACTGAGATCCGAAGCATGAGAAGACCCAAGTCGCATCGCGAAGAGTATAAATCAATTCTTTCCAGTATTAAAACCTTCTAGAACCATCCTGGGTAGGAAACGTAAAGTAGCCATCGTTATCTTAATTAAGAGCCACAAGTGACACATACACAGTGACAAGTTTTATGTTTTCGCTGCAAAATGTGAAAATTAGCATAACTACTTTCTATGCTTTGTATCGAGATCCAATCGTGAATTGATTGGCACTGATAAAAAGGAAATTTTACCTAAACAGGTAAGAATAGACAAGACATAGAAATTTTAAAGAAGTTTATCAGCTTTACTTCTGCTCTGCTAAGTTAGTTTACGTGCGTCAATGCCACCTGCGACACAGAGAACCTTATTCAGAAGTAGGAGTGTACAGTAATAGTAAGAAATAAGAAAAATTACTTTTTACCGTATTTATTTAAGTCGATGCCAACGTAGACTAAATTATTTAGTAAATTAGTAATTAGCGCTAGGAACAACCTTTGTGATTTTTTAATAGCTATTAATAATAATCTTCTTTTTTCTATTATTTATAATAATGCATGTACAATAGTATACATATAAACCTTCCTCTTGTATCTCTTTGTTGGTGCTGAAAACGGCATTAAAATACGTTGCGTAGTTTAAAAGATCCAAGCGTACAAACAGCGGGAGCTACTTTGTTTTATACTATGTAAGGATACAAAAGCGTTTTAATAAATTATTAGTGAGCAACGTCTATACACACTCTTTTCACACAAATCTATACACTCTTTTCACACAAATCTTGGAGATATAACAGGGAATTTTTGTCTGTCTGTCGTTACATGGAGAGAGGCATTAGCAGCTACTGGTGCATCGTCAATTGTGATTTATTAGCAATCGAAGCAATGCATTACGACACAGAAGTTACCTACATTATTATGGTCACGGCGATAAAACGATTTCACCCGCGTGAGGAGAATACTCTCCGTATTTGGACATACTTCCGTGGAATTGGGCAATATGCATTTGTGATTTGATATTTCCTTGAACAGGAAATGATAGACCCAATACAACAACAATACTTTCTCAATAGAATTAAGGGATTATATTTTAAACTGGATATATAATTTAATTGGTTGGACTTCTTACGGGAACCGTACATTTTTCTGTGATAAAAAGTAGCCTACGTGCTATTCCAGACTATAATCTATCTCTGTGCCAAATTTCATCCATATCCTTTCAGCCGTTCTGGTGTGATTGAGTAACAAACATCCATCCATACTTACAAAGTTTCGCGATTATAATATTAGTAGGATTATTTATTAACATACTTAACATGAATATATAGAGGCATTTTACGAACAAAACTTAGAAATAAATATGTTTTTATTTTTTAAAGGTTTACACTGGGATTCCCTGTCTCGCAGGTAGCATAAAGAAACACCCAAGACCCGAGAACAAACTATACGCCAGGTTCACCCTCACCCTTACACATAGATACACTTACACACTAAGATATTCCTTCACCTATTTCACATATTCACGTATTTTTCTTTTACATTTAATACTAGCTGTATTAATACTGTATTTTAATATTTTTTGTAAATAAATAAGTACCTACGAGAGCATACATTCTTAATACTAAGTTAGCGCTTGTTCGAACCCTGTTAAGCCCAATCTTAAATATTGAAGATCCATTTCAATGACATCGAGCAACAATTGATCAAAATCAAATCTTAAGTTTCTACATGCTCCCAAAATATTAAGTTCTATCTCAAATATACTTTCATGGAGCCTTGAGTTTCTACATGCTTCCAAAAGCGATAACACTCGCGTCCTTAGGTACCCTCAGATTCACTATTCGTGGCAGTGTGAAAGCAGCAACCCAAAGTAGCAGTTGAACTTATGGCTAGCTACATGCCCAGCATATTGGGTCGTCTCATACTTCGGTAAGGGAGGGCCGGAGTCGTTTTGCTGCGGTTTATGGGCGGCAGTATGTCAGATGGTCCCGTAACTAAGGTAATATAAAGAGAACTTTTGGGGGGTCCAGTTGCTCGCGTCCGTAGGTGTATACCCTTTGATTCCCTACACGTACCCCCTGGGTGGTGCTAAAGGAGCAACCAAAAGTAGCAGTAGAACTTGTGCCAAGTTCGTCCGGAGAGGTACTGCCACCACATCTGGAATCTGCCGCCAAGCAGTAGTGGTTGCATTACTGTGTTCCGGTGGAAGGGTGTGGCTGCCGGTGGAATCGCATGCGCATGAGACGTATCATCCCCGTCTCGGGTGATGGACGCAGCAGGATGAATGCGACTCAGTAAAGATTTGGATCTCATACCGAGTCGCACGCATTACTGTTGTCATGGGCGAGGGTCACCACTTACCATCAGGTGGGCCCTCAGCTCGTTCCGTCACTCACTCACATAAAAAAAAAAAAAAAAAAAAAAAAAAAAAGAACTGATACAGATTATCCAGTACTTCCGTCTCAAATCACCCGCATATGCATTACATTACTCGCATTTCAATAAAGCATTCTTACATAATTGTCTTGTATTTAATATTGTATGAATAATTTAGTACTTCACTGTTTACCGCTTATATAAATTCTTTTAGTTTTTTAATTAATCAAAAATGATTTATACCGCGTAGAACATAGCATAGCCACAAAATAAATCAGAATCGGAACACACAAAAGTTATTAGCTTCTGATTCAACGCTGATCAAGCGCTGAACCAGTGCTGCCAACAATAACTTGAGTCCTCCGGGACATCAGGGAGTTGGGCTGGCTAGGGTAGGGGTAGATTACAACACCTACGCGGGACGTCAGTGCAGGCTTAGTAACCCCCTGCCAGAATTAGAATTAGACCACATAGACTGGGATCACGCTTGGCACCACTAATAATACAAAACAGACACAAAGTTCCATTCAATTCAGTGCTTGCATTCGAGATAAAATATAAACCAGTTCTGTAACAATTTAAACTGGTACCAAAGCCAATTTTAAGTGAATTCAATAAAAGGCTGTATCAAATTTATATTAGCAATCCCAAGCAGGTTCTTATCAATAAAAAAATAATACAAGAAATTCTACTGTAGCACTGTAGGCACAGACAAACTGAATGCTGCGATCACTGGTGTATGTATGTGTGCATGCCAGGACACACACACTCACATACAAATTACAAATATCCAAGACTCGGCAACAAACTATATGTAGGCAGGCGCTTATCACACTAAATTTTTGCTTTGGCCGGATCGACATGTCTTGAGCTCTATTGTTAAATAGCAGATGACGAGATTAAACGAAGGATTAAGATTTTGTAATATCGCAAATTTTTCAGTAGCATAGATATGCAATCACCCGACAAACAGAGACAAAGACCCGGTAAGACTTGATACTCATTCACAGAGTTATCCTCGGCCGAGAATCGAACCAGGGATAACTCACTTCGAAGGCAGGTTTACTATCACCCATCATTACTATGGGAGACGGAAAACTCAACATTTCAATTGATTTGTATCCATTGGGACTATTTACTGCCAATTTGGTTACACAAGGAAAACTTGTAAGGATAACCATTTTAACGTAGGTATCTACAGTTTGTGTGTTAAGGATATCTGGTTTTGAAGATCACTAACATCAAATTATGGTCGATGTATATATTTTTTTAATATTAACTCGGTTATTCACCACAATTTTTAAGCTTGTGTGATCTAGTTAAATACTATGGGGGTCCATGTCGCTCGCGTCCTTAGGTAAGCGCCCTCTAGCGTGTCCCCCGGGTGGTGCTAGAGGAGCAACCCAAAGTATTTCATAGATACTATACTCAGAACTTGTGCCAAGTTCTTCCGGCGAAGTACTGGCCCAAATTAGTGGGGGAGTTGTATATTGTTTGTGGGCTGCGGTAACTACTTAACATTGGTGGGCCATTAGCTCGTTCCGTAACGTTAGCCACATAAACTAATACTTAAGTGCTGCGATAATCACCATAGCATTCTGAGCTTATGACCCTGGAAATAGCTCCACTGATTTCCACCAAATATGACTAATAATCTTGCTGAACCATCGGCTGTGTCGTTAGAAATCGGACGATCTCATTTGTAGCTAAATTTAAATAGTTTCCACAATTACTACGCCCTTTATCAAATGCACTCGCATACCAGGCGGCAGCGGTTATATGGGACTAGTCGAAAATTACCCATTTTAACTACACGGAGTCTTCTGCCGCTTAGTAGCGGGAACGTTTGCACATTCTTCCTTTCCTTGGTAGCATCGGGTGCCACTCAATTTACGACAGGCCAGGACCGGCGTCCCCCTGCGACGAATCAGATCTGTGGCCCTGTTGCCTGCCACAACAGCCACAAAGCGATACCTCAACGATACTCCTCTTCTGCTAGAACGTCTGCCATCCAACGGTAGCGGCCCCGACGCGGCGAGGGATGGTAGGGAGAGCGGCACACCGCATTACCATCATTCTCTCCAGCCATAACCCCTATCTTCAGCTGCGACCTTTAAGATTACAATCCTGTTGATATTAGTTTTGGGAGGCACCCGTCAACTGCCTTGAGAAAAAAAACCTTTATTTTCGCTAGGTAATAACAAATGCAATGTATCAAAAGAATTTTAATAGCGTTCGTTGAGGCAATAAGGCATGGTACGCAAGAAGGTAGCCATGTACTTGACGCATGCACGCGGCATTGAAACCAGAACCAGTGGTTTTTATTCACTCAATAGTATTATATTTCATCATTGGTAATCCGTCATAATACGTCGTATTGAGGAAATCCAGGGAAAATACTATTAAACATTACAGCACGTCACAATCGTTAGTAAACTTAATATAATAACTAAGAATTATAAAGGTGTATTCATTAGTTTTGCTAGTTTAAAGTAAATTGCACGCGCCACAAACAAATTAATGTGTGCCCTTTACTGGAATCTATTACTGTAATTAAGTTTTTAATACATTTAACGAAACTTAAGTAAGTACTACAAGTTATAATTTTACCCTTATTATTGTTTCAGTAATTTTGTGTTAAAAAAAGTATCAGTTTAGTTAAAATTATAGTTAGGCGACAAGGTAGTTAATTTTTTATAAATTTAGTTAGATAAGTACGAGTATACTTAATTTAGTATACTTAATTACTTAGTACTTAATTTCTTAACTCGGGTATCGATAGGTTGAAATATTACATATAGTTTGATTACAAATGTTTGATGTCTGACTGTAATTTGGCATGATCTGTGTGCATGAGCCTATTTGCCCAAGGATCTCCTCTGAAACATTATAATGCGCACGAACACTATAATGCGCACATATTTGCATGTAAATGTCGAATTGTCCAAACGTCTCACTGAAAAGACGATTTGAACTTTGCACCTACACCATTTATAGCCACTTCACTGTCAAAGTTGGAAGCCATCTTGGTTATTTCACATGCCAATGGGGTTGGCGAACTTACGAGTATCATCAGAGTATTAACCTGATATCTTTGGCAGTTTTCGAGAATGAGGTAATTATTTAATAACTACAATAATTAAAACAAGATTATATCGTCACCACAGTTTGATGTATTCAGCGCATCACGTGCCATGAGATACTATAATATTATGTCCCGGGTGTACCTACTCCTGTTAATTACTTTAAACACATTCTTCTTTCGTTAATAGGTAGTAATTTGAAAGGTAGCTAAAAGTTTCAGTCCGATGTTGTGTTCCATATTCGTAAATTTTCATGTTGATGTTTTGACTAGCGAGACTCAGACGGATAAGAGAAACTGTCTACTTCACCCCAAGATCATCTCCGAGAAGGTCAACTTGAGTAATCTTCAGTAGTTTTGGCAATGCAAACAGACGAACAATGTCTCTCCTGTGTATGACTTTACAAAAGACATATTTGTCTTAGGATCGTAAAGATACGAGGATCACGCAGATTGCGGTGACGAGACATAATAAGTTAACAATCATTGTTTAGAGCCAGTCACGTAGTGAGTCTGTATTTTTCATCTCGTGTGAGAAAATCTGTTTTATTTTGTGATTTGGTGGTAATTTTAATTATAACTGCGGTGAGTTCTTATAGTTTTCCACACTTCGTCTTCGAGCAATTACCATAGTTTTATTGAAGCAGGATAGCCGGGTATTCATTCAAATGATATCCGTATGTGATGGCTTGAAGTCCTACATTTTGTTTTCGATTGTTTTCCTCGCTTATTAACCTACATTTTTGGCCATTAAAGTTTACCTTCATTTTGGTAGCTGAAGATCTCTACGATGCATGGCAGAGCTCACGTTACGGAGCTTTTATGAGCGCAGCGGTTGACAGAATTCACGTTTTAATTTTGTGATACGCCTTACACGCAGCTCCGTCAAACGGTCAGTTTGCCAAGTGATGATGAGGTGATGTTTGATCACCGTTCGAAAGCACACACTGTAGCAAAGTGTTTCAGATTCCGGTGTATGTACTCCTGAGAAATTATCTTATCAGTAAGCATTATTAACGTTCATCGCATTGAATTTCCAGCATTAGGATCCCATATGCCGTGTTTTGGTTTAGTAGATATGGTATACTTTGATCCCTTACTTCATTAGTTTCGCCCCTTGAGGTGAAAATTGTCCATGATATTTCTATCTATCACCTCAGAGGTGACAAAATAATAGAGTAGGGTGATGGTTAAAAATATTTCAAAAGTGTGCCCTAGGCGAGCCTCAAAAAATCCAACATATTTTTTTTCTACTTGAATACGTATTAGGGATGTAATCAATTTTATTGATAACTTAATTTTTAATTCAAGGACAAAGATACAGATATATTTTAGTTATATTGACATGGTCATGACTTTTTTGGACGAATTGATTCCTACCCTCAAATTGGCAAGAATATCTTTATTGGTATTCATAGTTTTTCTCTGATGAGTCTTGTAAAGCTTCTCTAACAACCAACAAAAGTGACAACAGTTACATTTTACGCTTCTGATATGTAAAGAACTTATAAACTTAAACAGTAACCACATGAAAAAGGGAAAGACATATTACCTTGTATGTGTTAAGATTGTTTGCATCTCTTCTTTTGGAAAGGGTAAATAAAGTTATTAAAACATTCTAAATATGTACAATAGTTAAATATAATTGCAGCATCACGACCAATTCCATGGTTCTGCAATATTTATTACACAATCTGGTGTGGAACAAATTATTAAACTTTCGTGACCTCGGCGGCGTAATTATGAGACGCAGACTTTGAGGTTGTGGACCTTAGATACATTTCCGTACTATATTGTTTTTCCAATCAACATGATTGTTTTGTGTTTATCGACAGACAGACAGAGAAGAAGACTTTATTTTATATTATGTGGTAGTTGTAATATCTCTCAAGTACTAAGTTTAATTAATCTACATGTTTACCAAGCTTCCACAACAATGTCGGCATGTAATTTTTTTTTTACCCAAAATGTTTACCTTTACCGTTTAGCTTACTGCGTACTTCCTATTTCTAATCAAAGTTTTTGTTGGAATTTATTATCTCTGCGACACTCCTCAAAACAGGCTAGGTGTATGTAAATCTACTTATATAAATTCTTGTCTAAAAATAAAGTATATTAAGTCAACTTTCTCCCGCGGTCTCTTGCATAGATCCATATACACGTGTTTCTTGCTTCAGAACCCTTCTAAACGATCTGAAAAAATAGAAATTCATTTATCCACAATTCATCACCTATTGAATGTGACGTAGTTATCTATGACAGACCAATACTATATCTTAAGTACAATACATGGTCAATTATTCTAAAGTGTGAAAAAGCGAAAATAATTTGAAGACGTTTTCACGATTTTCGTGACCACAACCGTGACGCGGACATATTGAACGATGACTTGAAAGGAAATTTTAATGATTAGCTTGTCAAGTAGAAATAAAGGGTTTAGCAAATTAAAGTGGGTGTTATCGCCCCAGATATCTGCAGATAAGCTGATATCTTTAAGGGTGAACAAGCTCCTTTGTTGCAGAGTCATGAGTTTAGTTCGTGTCCGGGTACTTTGGTGAACTGAAATGGGGCTAGATATCTGGGAATGGGCTTGGGATGGATGGAGAAAGTAGGAAACATGTCTGGCCGTGGCATGTTATAAGAGTGCTAGTGGCTTAACACGTGCTATGTTCAAATAATCTTTTTTGAATTAATTAATTAACAATATACTGTTATTCTTCCAAATTATGGGCAAATTTGAAACAAGTTTTTCAATAACTCGTTGATAAAAGCCTGCCAGTTTCGACTTGAGATATTCGTCCCACTAAGTTCTGAATTTTGCATCGGTATTGAACGAAATAAAGCATATTTAGAGAGCGAAACAAGTGGAAATCCATTGTGACAATCGGAAGAGTAAGGTGTATAAGCACTTGCTAACCATGCGCTTGTATAGCTTCCTTAGTCTGGCTGGAGATACGAGTATGGCCGTTGTCGCGCAGCAAAGGAAATCCAAGCTGCCATTTTGTCTTGAATTTTAATGAACTCTAACAAAACAGATTCGCGTAATATCAAAAGAAAATATTTAACGACATGCGAGAAAAACGGTGTGAATCTTGTTGCCGAGCTAATAGCCTTTCATGACGCAATTGTTTGGTTTAGTTGCAGCTTCGATCCGAGCCGATCGAAACTGAAGCCTTCAGTTTGGGTGACTTACTTCAGCAGTGTGATATCCTATTATAATCTGGTTACATGCGCGTGCCACGAAAGTAAGGATGTCATATGGGTCGCTCCCGTTGAATTTCCGGAAGATGTCGTGCAGGTCCTTCTTACCTAATGATTATGTAGTGAAATGCAAATTGTTTCCCTTTTTTGTATGGACTATAATATGTTGTTGACTGCAGATGGTCTTGACAACTTTACCGGGGCTTTTGGTGAGAGCAGTCGGCTTTAGACCGACTTAAAAACTAAATATAATATCAGCAGCTAACCAAGGGCAGCACTTAGGTACGGACCTCGGTTTGGCTCGCTGCTATATAGTGGCGAGTGGATATATAGGTTCTTCGGTCCCGTCGGCGGAGTCGGTTTCATGAGTGTTTACTCTGTCCTGACAAGATGCCAAGAACACCTCCGGATAGCTGGAGGTGATACAAAGCGAAGGTATCGGTACGGTTGTTTTAAGGAAAACACTCTACTTTTTCGTTCGTCGCAGCGACCCTGACAAACGTCACTGCGCCACGGTCATCCACCGCTTCGTGATGATCAATCTCAACCAAATGAATGCTATCTATAAATGTAAAAATAAATTGCTGATCGTTAGTCTCGATTAAATTCGAAAACTTAGGCTGATATCTATTAAGTTGTATTCGTAATCAAGAAAAATTATTGGTGCAGTAATTATTGTTACAATATTTTTTTGGAATATTTTTGCGAATATCCATCTATTAGAGAAAAATTGAAAGTGCGTTTTTCTATAGGATTTTTGTCACTGCATAGATCGTTTGACAGTCGATTGTCAAAAGGTGAATAAAGACGGGAAAATATGTGTCAGGTCAGCTAGTCTATTATAAGATTGAAGTGCACGGGGACATGAACACGTTTATTGATATTAATGGGCCTCCTGTTCATGCGACGACAAAGGTCCATTAATATCATCTCCTACACATCATCTCCTACCGACACTGGAAAGATATTTTTAGTGACATGACTCGGTAAACTTCGTATTACCTAAATTCTGAAGTGGCATTCCCATATCAGTTTCGATTTTTCGTTTGTTCCTTTGGGATTGGAACAAAACGAAAAATATTTTGTTCAAATCGATCCAGCCATCTTCGAGTTTTTGCAAGACTTACATCAATTGATTGAATGGCCACTGATCAATAACCGTACCAGCCTCTAACGTTCATACTGCAGGTACACCGGCCTACTCTCAATAATTGAATGAAGGATTTGATCTACCACGGAAGCCCAATCTGGATTCTACCAATCCATGTTACATATCTTCGATTTTTTTGGTTTGAAACATGCCGGTTTCCTTACAATGTTTCCCTTCACCATTTCGAGACAGTCGGCGTCTGTGCCCTTGAGATACCACGCTCTATAATAACAATGAATATGGAATATATAACCACGGAATTGGAGTCCGTATTATCTCTGGTATGCGTTTTCATGTGCCCCAAGACGCACATGATTAGTAAATTTAGTTAGTACAACCACTAATTAACAGCAATATGATGATGCTCTAATTGAAGACAAATTGTTGCTCATTGTAGAAAGAACGACATACAAAGACCCTGAAGCATTTATCGATTCATCAAGTCAAACGCTGATTCGATTGATCTGATATTTCCTGATTGAGTTGATTAATAACAGTTTAGAGGAGATTAATAAGTTTGTGATAAACAAGATGCCTAAGATGCCTAAAAGTCGTGACTGCCCTAAATTGCAGTCAAGATATTTTTCCCATATATAAAATGGTCTAATTACTATAGACAAAATCTTATGATTTACAACAAAATTCGGTGACATCATTTTGTTAAGAAATAAACTATCGCATTGTTGAAAGTATAACTCTGTTTTCTAAACTTCGGTACCAAAGACAAGACTGATCCCTGGACATGACAATTGAAGTGATCTCATTATACTATGCAGACGTCACAATTAGGTGGTCAGCCATACCACACAGACAAGTTTCATTCGCATGTACTAGAATATAAGATATAGAATATTTAAATCTTTGTGTCGATATCTATAACAAAATAAATTTTCACTGTAGTGCGAATATACAGACCACGACTTGTCTCAATCAAACTGGAATAGATGAATGATTGTGAAATATTCAGCTCTCTGTCGGTTTGTTTGGATTATAAATCATATCATCACTATCATCTGTTTGCGAAATGGCTTTAAAATTTATATTGATATATGTATACAGTTTAGTTTAGGATCAACACTCTCGCGAGACCTTCAGCTCTGAAGGTCATCTAAGGTCTCATGTCTGGCAGATAATTACGGCTAAAGCCTTAGTTTTGGCGCATCTTTGCAGTCATGGATAGGTGTTACGGTTGATTAAATGTAAGTAATGTTTCATTCGACAGACCTGTTGGCTCAGTTGGTAGTAGGTCTACCTTCTGCGCCGTAGGTCATGGGTTCGATTCCCACAGAACACAAGCATTTAAGTTACGAACATATTTGTTTGTTTTACTGTGTATCCATATTATGTATAGTATGAATAAACAAAAAAAAAGTACTTATATAAGTATTGTATCAGTAATCTAGTTCCCATAGTCCATTACTTATTTTGGGGCTGTATAAAATGTCCATGTATATTTTTTATTATCATTAAATTTAATATAATAATTTCTTCACCAGATGGGCTGCGCTCGAATACTGTCGGTTCTGCGTCGCTGTAAGCAACTCAACCAGGACGACACCTCCACGCCCCTGGCGCGATGTCTCGGCCTCACAGATCTGACTGCTCTTGGCATCGGCAGTACCCTGGGGCTGGGGGTGTATGTGTTGGCTGGAGCAGTCGCTAAGACCGTCGCCGGACCAGCAGTCACCCTGAGCTTCTTGGTCGCCGCTATAGCGAGCGCTTTTGCTGGTAAGATGTGATTTCAAATAACGCGGTATTTAGGTCCTGCCTGTTAATACCTTGGCCTCATAGACCTGACGTATAAAGAAAATGAGAACTACAATGGGTAAGCCGTTCTGATTGAAATATTGCACTAAAAGAACATCAAATCTGCAACTGGTACATGTGATGTCGCGTGCACGCAATTAATCAATCCCAACTGCCACTAAACATCACAGTCTATTGACCACAGTAGGTAAGTATTTCAACAATAGAACATTTAGCTTAGCCTTCTGAATGAGTTGTTTTGATTTATTGAATGATTGTGATTCGAAAACAAGATGGAGAGCGGGGTAAAAACTTTTTATTGTCAAATAATTCATTTTAACTTCATATGAGATGCGATAAAGTCATAAAAACTGATCTAGAATAGAATAGAACATAGAACCAACAATAATGACGTAATACAACGTATAGTGCTGGAATTCTCAGTCACGCAGGGGACACTTAGGAATAACATATCTAGGGAATTCATTAAAAATCATTCTGCAACATAAATAACACAAGATCTTAACATAATCTCAAAAAGATTTCTTGTTGAAAAGATTATATGGTCAGCTAGTTTTATGATATAGTTTACCAACAAGGGCAGCACTTAAAATAATTATTACAATTAAGATGGGACCGATAATGGTCTTGACTGACTGCTCCAGCCATCACATACACCCCATATAACTCAGTTCATCTCTTTAGTTTATGGCTTGGAGTGTGTTGTTTATATTCCGCCAGCGAAGCGTTAAAGCAGCAGTTTTGCCCACCTGTGTATTCTTAACCAGATCCTCATGTCCCCAGGGCTTTGCTACGCGGAGTTCGCAGCTCGCGTCCCGAAAGCGGGTTCCGCCTACGTCTACAGCTACGTCAGCGTGGGAGAGTTCATAGCCTTCACGATCGGCTGGAACCTCATCCTGGAGTACGTGATCGGGACCGCCAGCGTGGCTAAAGGAATGGCGCTCTACATAGACGCTCTGACCAACAATACCATGGCCAAGACGATGACCGAGCTGGCCCCGATAAATATCTCATTTTTGGCAGATTATCCCGATTTCTTTGCGTTTATTCTGGTCATGCTGATAACAGGTTAGAAATATTTTTGTTTTACATTGTATATAATTAATAGGTAAACTGCTAAGTTGAGGTCAAAAATTTCATACTAAAAGTGATTGGATCAGTATCTGTCATTTTAAAAAGTATCACGAATTTTCATTGTAAATGTAACGATGCTGAAAAAACCCCAAGTAACAAATGAATTATTAATTTCTAAAAAGTAATATAATATTAAAAAAATACTAGCACCTCGCCTGGAATCGCGCTGGTCCAGTAAAAAAATAGCATCGAAATTTTCGACGTTGCCCTTGAATTTTTTAATAATTTCTTGCATTATACCTTGACTTGACAATATAATAAACGAATCGGCCGAGCTGTCCCTAATGATACTCAGTCATACTTTTTGAATACTCAGGATATTTAATTAAGTATCTATATACTTATTTGAATTCAGAATTGCAAGTCAAACCTTTTCAATTGAAAGTGGCCAGTATTATAGTACGTATTATAATCTGTGGCAGTGCTCCTGGGGGTGGGCGTTCGGGAGTCCACGAAGCTGAACAACGTGTTCACTGCGCTCAACCTGGTCACCGTGATCGTGGTCGTCGTCGCCGGCGCCGTCAAGAGTAAGTCATTAGTTATAATATTGTCTATGTTAGCGGGAAAATTTATTGACCTATGAAAAATTTTGCGGTTTTTTTTTAACATGTCGAAAATAAATAAAATTTAAGTACATATTTGTTTGAAATATCAAAGCGTTTTACTAAATGATTTGGAAGCAAAAAAAATATTATATTAAAAAAATTATAGCTTTTCTCTGTCTGAATGTTTGTTGTTGACCGATTTCGACGAGACTTTCACTGGCAGATAGCTGATGGTATAAGGAGTAATTTACTATTAATTTTACTTTACTTTTAAATTACTATTTTAGGAAAAAAGAATAATGGTTCCGCGCAAAAAAAAAATTATAAATTCCACATAGACGAAGTCGCGGAAAACAGTTAGTTCACAATAATAAATGTGATGAAAGCGTGTTTCAGCCTACAGAGACAAATGTATTTGTCTGCCTGCTTCCATTAGTTTGAAAAAGACTAGTTTCTGTAACTAACAAAATATTAACCATAAATGCAGGAACCAACGCAGTGTTTGAGTGTTCATCTATGATCATATAGCCCCATTTGGTTTTAAGACCATTATTCTGTAATTAGAGGCCAGTAAAATTTATAAAGCCAAGTGTTCACACGCGAGCCTCGTGTCTCTCAGCCACTCTTGTAATGGGAATGTAAACATGCAATTTACTGTTGAATGAATTGTCAGCGATTAGGTGCGTATCTTGGTTAAGATAATTTGCTTTTTATTGCAGCGCAGTTTGTGAACATCTAGTCGTAGGTAGGTTAAACAGATATGAAAACTAAAATTTATATAAATCTAGTCTAGTAATATTTTTTTATACTAATATATATGAAACACAAAAATTGATCTGTTCTACAAGAATTAATTCATTAACGGCAATAATGCGAAGATGGTTAAGACCACGAAAACAATGCACTAGGTACAAAATGTATTTCTTTTTTATCGTAGTAGCACACGCCGGGTTTCCGCTGATATAAGATTTAAGTTAATTTGACGACGTTAACATTTAATTTGGAGTCGGTTAATAAAAATAACTTCTGTACCATTTTTATGTAATTACGCAATTATGGCAAATAACTATTAATGAGCGTTGAACAACCTTGGAATACCTACGGCGTATAGATCTGTTAAAACTATACAAAGGTACTATAGAAGTACACAACTAAATAAAATTAAAAATTAACAGTAGATATATATACCTAATATTAATAATAATAATATAACGGTGACGGAAAACATCGTGAGGAAACCGGCAAGTCTTAGAACCATAAATTCGAAGACATGCGACATCTACCAATCCGGATTGGGCTCCCGTGGTAGATCAAAGCCCATTCACTCTCAATTATCGAGAGTAGGCCGGTGCCCCTGCAGTAGGAACATTAGAGGCTGGTACGGCATACCTAATACGAGAATTAAAATTGAAACGAAATTTTGGACTTTAGACCGAAAATAATGGTTCTAATTATGGAAAAAAACCGCTTACGTCATCCATGTCATTGAAATTAACAGGTAATCGTCCAGTTATCTAGTTCCCCTATGCATGATGGCTTTGTGCGAAATGTACGTGATTATTTATTACTAGCGGATACCCGGCGTGATACTACGTTAATAAAAGAAATACATTTTGGGCCTAATGCATTGTTTTAGTGGTCTAAAAACATCTCCGCATTGACTTTATAATGAAACCGGTTTGGGGCAATTTGAACACATTGGGGGGCATTGAATGGCTTCAAAGTCTAAAAGGGGCATAGGTGGAAACAGTTTATCTGTTTTTAACAGACTTCAAAAAAGTATGAGGTTCTGTGTTCCACTGTATATTTATGTATGTTCACCGATTTCTCCGCCATTTAGCAACCGATTTGGAAAATTCTTTTTATACTTATTTGAATGAGCTCCTCCTTTTTGAAATCGGTTAAAAACAATAACTTTAGACGGTTCATAACATTTCCAGTTTAATTAAACTGCCAGCTTGTAATTAGTCCATACTAGTATTAAATGTTCCCACTGCAGGGACACCGGCTTGCTCTCGATAATTGAGCGATAATTGAGGCTTTGATCTCCCATGGGATCCCAATCCGGATTGGTAGATGTCATTTGTCTTAGGATTTTTGTTTCAGGTCATTCCTTTTCTTCACAACGTTCTCCGTCACCGTTTTCACATATTTTTTCGTTCGGGCTTGAACCCACAACCATCAGATTGAAAGTCAGCGTCTGCCACCACACTTCGTTTACAATTTACCGGTGAAATTTCCAGGTGACCCAGCAAATTGGTACATCGACATCAAGGATGTTCCGGCGGAGTACGCGGACAAGGCAGGCGCGGGGGGTTTCATGCCGTGGGGGGTGGCCGGGGTGATGGCCGGCGCCGCCAAGTGCTTCTTCGGGTTCGTGGGGTTCGACTGCGTGGCCACCACCGGCGAGGAAGCCAAGAACCCCAAGAGGGACATCCCGCTGTCGATAGTTCTCTCCCTGGTGGTCATCTTCGTGTCTTATTTCACGATTGCTACTGTTCTCACCATGATGTTGCCGTATTATTTGCAGGTGAGTGATTTTTATTACTGGCAAGACTTTTTTTATGTGACGTTGTTTGCTTGTGCTTCAGAAGTGTCGTTTCAATCAAATTTTGTACAGGTATTAAGGCTAGATCAATCAAAATAAGAGTATTTATATCATAATATACTAAAAGTATAGGTAATTGTCCTTTGTAAAATAACATTAGATACTTCTAATGTGTTTTTTTAATTGTTGAATCCTAACGTTATCGTATAGTTACCGGACGAACTAAAAACGAACCTGATGTTAAATGGTTACTGGTGCCCATAAACAAAACCAAAAACACCGGTATTCCAATACCCAAGTCGGATCTCGTTGCGCCTTTTACTCTGAGACGGGGATGCAGCGTTTTGCACGTGTGATTTCACCGGCACCCGGCACATATTAGTTTAGTTAGATTTAGTTAGCAAGCACCACTACTTGACTCACTAAATCTTACCTGATGCTAAACAACATAGCTGATGGTAGCCGCGCAAACACTAGATTGGAAACTGTCTCTCGAGTGGGGCTGCCAGAATCCACCGCTAGGTTTGAGCAGAAGAACTTAAACTTGAGGTAGCCAGGCATTTGCCACGCTATATTCTCAAGATGTTTCCTAACACCGAAATCTCAAGATTGTTGAATTCGAACCGGCGTCTTACAGTTCGTAAGCCAACTTGACTACAAACTGAGCCATCATGGCATAAAATAGCTATAATGGCTATAAGTAGATACATTTTTTGTGACTATAATAGTAACTGAACGACCTTTAAATAAGCAGTAACCTTTGCCCATAGCAACACCGGAACGACTTGAGACTTGTAATGTATTAGCCCTCCCCTTTTTTCGTGTTGCCAACTCTGGTGTCGGAGTTTTCAAGCCGCCCTGAAGCTTCTGACATGGCTTAACCACTAGTATAGCCTTAACATCTTAACATGTCCTCCGAAGCACGGAAGCGCTCAGTTTTGACCGGGCTGAAAACCCGAGAATAAATGAAATTGACTTCACAGTTCAGCTGGTAGTAGCTCTGCCTTCTGCGCTGTAGGTCATGAGTTCGATTCCCACCTATTACAACCGTGTTGCTCTGTATCTGGGTGTTCTATCAGTTATCTAGTTTTCATATTACAAGCTAAGCTTAGTTTGGGGCTAAATTGTGCTGTGTGAAGTGTCCATGAATATTTATTTATTAATTATTTGTAATGAAATAAAATTTTATTGCCATTACACAACGCGATAGTTGGAAAAAAGGTAAAAACGAGATAATTAAACATACTTAATTAGATATTAACTATACCATGTTGTGTACATACAACGAGGACTCGGCTCAGCGACTCATCTCCTGTATGCTGATAGAATGCCACAGCGCTGATTTTCAGCCGGACTCTATGGTAACCACACATAGTTTGCCCTGGCCCAGAAACGACCCCTTTCTTCGATGGCACGGCTACTGCCATCACAGCTCTAATCGTATAAGGATAGGCAGTACTTCTTGAACTCTAGTTCTAGAACATGTCCTAGAGCTAATCCCAGGGCTTAGGTTGCGGGTTCATTGAAGAAAACCTTGGCAACAAGGTCTTTTGTTTATGACATCTCATGAAAACCAATGGACTATAGCCTATTTAACGGTTCGTGACTTAAGTGTTCATAATTTATTTAAATAAATGCAAATACTGATCTGCATGATTTTCATCACACTAGATGTTCCGTAAATGTGCCTATTGTAAGTAATTTAACAAAACCACTTTTGGAAAACTTAACGATCTAAATGTCCAAACTCAAACATAAACTCATTTATACCTAAATCTCAAGTATCATTTGGACACGTCAAATTTTACACACACAAGTAAACATATTCGTGAGCATATAACGTGTCACAGATGCTCCTTACGCACGTTAAGTGCACACAGATATGTCAATTTACAGTAAGTTGTATGTTTAAGCTCATCTCATTTGTTAAGTTTACGTCTTTTCCGACCCTAACCGACCAACCATGTTGCCATACGGTACGCTTGGAACTCTACGATGGAAAAAGAACAGTGTCACTCCGGGAGTGCCGACAGAAGTGAAAACAAAAGCAGACTACACTCTACAGATACTTATATAGAGGGGTCGGTAACGGTAACGGTAACAGTGTCGCGAGTACAATGGGTTTTTCCCATCTCGAAAATGCCCAACGCGCCTAGAAGTTTCCACACCAAAATTGTTGGTTGAAATTTTCCTAACAACTCGGCAATTGTTTGTAATTTTTCATCAATGATTAAGTAAAGCCACTCAAAACATCCGCGTGGTGGTTTTGAGCCGCGATCTATAACAAACGATACTCTTGCCCGTATCAAGTCTAACCCCACACAAGTTGCCTGTCATGTTTTCGTCAACATTTCCTGCATGGTGACCTTTGGATTAAAATGAACACAAGGTTGTAATTCAGGTCTATCTTCCGCGGTAGCAGTCATTTGTGAAGGTACTATTAGCGCGTATAATCACAGTTGAAATAAATTTGCATGCCATCAATCCGATGCAAGGGTTTGAGTGCGTAACCTTTTTTTTTATTCCTGTCTTTTTTCTCTATTAAACTTTTACAGCGGGCCGGGAAAAAAAAAGAATTTCGCCTGCGTAAAAATTACATATAAGTGGTATATACATATATTTGTAAGCCATTCATTTTGGCCTGTATTTTGATAGATTTTGAGGTTTTGACTCGATAGGTTTTGAGGAAAAGAAAATTTTTGAATATATATAATATGGCGCCAGAAACCGGCCATTTTATATTTATAATTTTGATATAACCATGTCACTTTCACAATTAAGACGAATCTAAATCTAACCACAGGTCTCTAGCTAAAATCCATCAAGCCGTTTAGGCTACAAAGAAATTTACAGACATACACACGAAAAACAAACCTTCTGATTGTTCTCCTTCCAGCGTATAACATGTTGATATTTAGAATAGAGTTATCTATTTTCACGCACGACAAGAATTCTAGCTTTTGTGGAAGCATCAATATGAACGTGGATATTCCGATCTCCAGGACGCAGACGCCCCCTTCCCCCACGTGTTCACTGTGGCCGGCCTGCCCGTCATCAAGTGGATCGTGACCATCGGCGCCATCTTTGCGCTCTGCACCAGCCTGCTGGGCGCCATGTTCCCGCTGCCGAGGGTCCTGTACGCCATGGGCACCGATGGCGTCCTCTTCCGCCCGTTGGCAGCCATCTGCAAGAGGACCAAGACTCCTTTGCTGGCTACGTTCCTCAGCGGCCTCTTAGCAGGTTTGTAAAGATTTACGTATCATAGCTTCGATATTTTTTTTATCTCACTATGTTAACCAAACGAACTGAAATCCTACCAAATCTAGTGGTTACCTCCATAATATTAATACTACTTAGGTAAGATTGTTTTCTTTCGCCATGTTTGGTGGAATCCGTACGTGAAAGCAAAAAAAGTGTAGCCGTATCCCGGGCAGTTCTGAATTTGAAAAAAGAATTGCGTTCCTTACACCTACTCCAAAACTTTTTTTTTATCTATGTCGTTTACGTACCTACTTTATGTTTCCTCGACTTAAAATAAATGCCAACAATAATAACAAACAAGTTTGGTTGACTGAATGCATTTTTGTTGGAATTTTGGTTATTGTATCTGCCTAAACTTTTTATTAACTCGCAAGCTTGCATGTTACGATGCAATTACTTCCAAGTATTTGTATTTTTTGTTGATCTCTCGTGACGTTAACCTCGGTTCTTTCAGCGATCATGGCTGCGATCTTCAACCTGAACCAGCTGATAGACATGATGTCCATCGGAACCCTGCTCGCCTACACCATCGTGGCCACGAGCGTGCTTATACTCAGGTTTAACTCATAACTATTATGAATTGGTGACGGATGAACTAATGGTGAATGAATGAATGAATGAATGAATGAATGAATGAATGGTGGTGCCCGATTATAGTATTTGATATAAGAATATTTTTGTCTTTATTTTTTGTTTGCAACTTATGTGACGGAACATGAATCGAATCTAAAGATTACTTTCGTATCATGATATTCTCTTTAATTCATATCCATGGAAATATCACACAGCGCCATCTAGCCGCAAACCAAGCATAACTTGAACTATGGGAACTGCTTTGGGTAGTTCTTACCAGCAAACCAACTTTTTAGAAGAGAGAACTATGTTGACCTTGCCTTGATAAAAACAGTAACTTGCGTATAACATGAAGATAAGTTGATCCTTCAAATAAAAGATGTGAAAAATAGCCAAGTCAAATCTTGAGCTTCTATTTGTCTTAAGACTGTTCCCAATTAAAGAAGTTACATTTTGTAATTAAAGCAAGCATTGTATGTAGTAGAAAAAAATCAAGAAATTAATTTTCAAATTAATTTTCGAATGTTGTATGTTTTCATAAATAAACATAATAACATAAATAATAGCTTAAATACAAAATGAAATGGATTTCAGGTTAGTAAGTAACACTGGGTACCTAAGTATTATAAATAAGTTAGTTTAAATCCACACACTCAAAATATTAACCGACTTTCTAAATGTTTGGTACAACATATTACAATACAGCCCGATATTGGCCATGGTCATGCTTACCATGACTTCTAAAATTTCACGGTTTGTTTTTTTTTAATATCAGCAAACGTAAATATATAGATACCTACCTATACTATATTACCTACCTGCATGTAAGACAATTATTAAGAGTTGAGTTTTATACGGTGGAAGGGTACGGGCGCCGGTGAAATTACTGGCTCTCGAGGCGCAACATCCTCATCTCAGAGTGACGGGTGACGGTGACCACTTAACATTAGGTGGGCCGTATGCTCGTCCCGTCACATTACATGTTAATACACATTGTTTATTTCAATCCCTGTGTACAAGGTACCTATTATTTTTACTGTTATATCAATCAAGAATTCATTTATCGAAAAACATACTTTTTTATTAAAAATATTCTTAGTTTATGTATTAGTTACTTCATAATTTGCTTCTACTACAATATTTGGAAGACGATTGTATACGGCTACTCGTACGAGATAAACGATCACGAAAGCGAAAAAGAGAATCTCGAAGTTGGCTAGAGAGTCGTGTCACTAACATGGAGCTGCCTCCAGGTACGAGGAGGAGAGTCCCCTGCAGCTGCACGGCAGCAAGCCCGTGCCGGAGACGCCGGCGGGCGTGGCGCGGCAGACCTTCAACCTGCTCGGCATCAAGTACCCCACGTTCCTCTCCGCCACCATCGCCAAAGTCACCATAGTCATATTCTGTGAGTAATATCAAATGTCATCCCATTCATTCTAGAATCTACGTTTTCTCACGATGAACTGATATCTAAGTACCTCACCTGATTTCTTTCTATTAAACTTGTACAGCGAGAGCGAGCAATAATGATTTTGAATTTGGAACATGATTTTTTTTTTCAAAGTTACGCGCGAGGCGATCGAATACTTCGAACGACAAATATAATTTATTGTATGAGTAAAGTTACTGGCCGGTGAGAGGGATGGCGGCGAATGAGTCATGACGGCGAAGCCGTTTAAACAAAAAATTTAAAAAACTAAAAAGGCGGTAACTTGTAACTTATTCTTTTATAGAATAGATATCGCAATGTTATTTTATTAGTCAAATAATAGAGAGTTTTAACTAACAATAAAACTTACCTATTATTTTTCCAACGATATCCGGAATCCATCTTGAGTTAAGCACCTATCTTTTAGCGTTTTTGTCCTAGCTACTTCCTCCCTTCTACTTCCGGCGCCACTGTCATCCTGTTTTGTGGCGGGTCTCGTGGTGGCGACCGGGTTGGCGTACAGCTTTTATTTCATTATACTCACGATGTACCAGGTAGGCATTACCTGGATTCCGGATATCGTTGGAAAAATAATAGGTAAGTTTTATTGTTAGTTAAAACTCTCTATTATTTGTTCCGATACGATATCCGGAATCCATCTTGAGTGATGTGTTTGTTATCTCCTGGTAGCCAAAATTCAATAATGATGATGCTATAATGTGTTAGATTATGTAAATATAATATATCTTTAAGTTGAAAATAAATTTATTAAATGAATAATCACAAATATACAATTTAATTGATTACCTTGCTGTTAACGCACTGGTTCAAAGAATCTTGATAATGATAATGAACAGGAAAGGACATCCGAATCATTTTTTACCTCCTTCTGGTAATATGTCCTAAATGTATGCTCTTGTCTCCAATTTCCCGTTTTGAGAATTTGATCAATAGGAAACTTTTCCAACCAGTTGAGCGATGCTACGGCAGAGCGTACTGAGCCTGGTGAAGCTTCGACACCCGCTTCCTTCAACACAGACTTTACCCAGCCTCCGATCACGGTTCTGGATGCTGGCTTAAGATCGCCTCTAGCAGTTATAAAAAGTTCCGAAAGTGCTCCTGTACTTCTACGAACGAGTGAGATCTTAATTAACTGACGTATCCAATAAACACAATCGATGTTTTTGTGCTGATGCTTCTTCAGTCTCCATCCAGATTGCCTGTAGTTACTGTTGTCGGTCTTTGATCCGAAGCTAGGCCAAAGTAAAATTGCATTACCTTCATCTATGCAGTTTTCAGCATCGACCCTCAGCAGCGTGAGGTCATGGACTCGTCGCCCTGAAGCTAATAGGAGTAGTATAGAACAGCGTCTAGATACTTGGCACAAATTGTTCTCATCTGGTGTATTGTTTTGCAAATATTGCAAAACATTTCTTGCATTCCAAATAGGGGGCTTGATCCTCTTGTCCTTAGCAACTGAAATAGCTCTAAGAATATGTTTGATAAAAAAGTTAGACGATAGGTCATAATTATTACCTGTCAAGTTTGTAAAGGTGGCGATTACAGATTTGTGGACTAGTATCGTTCGATAAGCCAGGCCTTCAGTGTTATGTAGATACGCTAAGTATCGAGCAACCTGCTCTGGAATTGGACTCGTGTTCGAAACGTTATTAGATACGCACCATGTTTTCCATTTGGTCCAGGCAGAGCAGTAAGTATTTAAGGTGGATTTGCGCCAACTAGACATTAATAGAGATTTTTCTTCTGCCGACCAATTTTGTACTTCATCTGTCCACCCAAAATCAGCCATGCTTCCAAATGAATATCCCGAATTGCCGGAGGGTGTAACCCGGTTCTTGTGTCTATCAGAACTCGTGGAAGGTCCGGGATTTTGTAAGGATCCCGAATCGCCCGAGTTTGAAGATCCGCTCGCCAAAATACCTTGTTCCACTTGGGAGCTATCAAGATGTACCGACCTCTCGAGGTGTTCAGCTGAGATAGTACCTGGGGTATTAAGTTCGGTGGTGGAAACAGCCACGCTAGTTCGTAATCCCATTGGTGAAGAAACGCGTTGTAGAATAAGGCTTCCTGGTCCTGTACATCTAGTGACGCATATCGCGTTGTCGCATGCGCTGTCTGCGACGCGAACAGATCTACTTCCGGCTTGCCCCACATTCTGAATATGATTTCCGTTGCTGCTGGCATCAGGTGCCACTCCGGACAGAGCTTGCCCCGTGATAAAGCATCTACTTCGCAATTGAATCGACCCGGGAAGTATTGTGCCGTGAGAGATATGTTCAATTGGTCCATTACCTCTAACAGTTTGCGTGTCAGATCCAAAAGCTTCTTGGACTTGGTCCCACCTTCCTTGTTGATATACGCAACGACAGTGCGATTGTCCGTCTGTAATAGGATGTGAGCATTGTGCAACTGCCTGCTCTCGTGTTGAATAGCTGCATATACTGCAAACAGTTCTTTGAGGTTCACATGCCAGGATTGTTGTTGTCGTGTCCACTGACCTGATACCATCGAGTCTCCCAGCTGGGCTCCCCAGCCGAAGTCCGAAGCATCTGTTGTGAGAAGATGTGAGATCGAGTCTGTGTGAATCGGTAGTGATCCCTGGGCTGCTTCGGACCACCATCTCATCTCGGCAAGTACAGGATCCGGTATTGCTACTTGCTGATAAGGATGTTCTTTCGGTAGGTCTCGACTGTGATATTGAAGTGTTCGACAGTGCAACCTCCCTCTGCGTATTACGAACGAGGCGAAGTTGAGTCTCCCCAGGAGGGACTGGGCCTGCCTGAGGGACCAACGACCGCTGGACATCTGACTGAGAAGTGCCCTGCGTAGCGTTAGGCACTTCTGTTCCGATAGAGACTTTGTATTGACTTTGGTGTCCCATGTAACGCCCAAAAATTCTAGGCGTTGAGTCGGAACCAGAACAGATTTGTCCATATTGATAGTCCATCCGAGTTGTGTCATTAGGTTTACCATGAATGTGATATGTTTGCGTAAAAGATGGCAAGACTGGTTCACCAGTAAGTAGTCGTCCAAGTATACTACGCACCTTATGTTGTGGCTCCTTAAGTATTCGGCTATCCAGTTCGTCAGAGAGGAGAACGTTCGTGGTGCTGACGACAGACCGAACGGGAGACAGCACATCTGGAGGAGTTGGCCGTCGTAGCTGAGCCTCAGGAACCTCCGGTGCTCCTTGGCTATAGGTAGATGGAAATACGCCTGGCTTAGGTCTACCTTCACCATCCAGTCTTCGCTCTGTAAAAAACTCGGTATCCGAAAGTGACTGAAAAGCTGAAACCCTTTTAATTTGACAAAATCGTTTAATCGTTTCAAATTGAATATAGGGCGAAAGGAGCCATCCGTTTTCGGAACTAGAAAAAACTTCGATAGGTAACTGGGACTGATGTTTGCCTTTTCTAGTACTCCTGTGTTGAGCATATTGTTTATTTGTTGAGTCATATGATAAGTTTTCTTTGTTTCGAATTGATTTATTAGAGTCTGATTTGGATATACTAGGGGCGGCTTCATGACGAATGGAATACGTACTCCTCTCAAGAGTTTGCATATGTGTTCGGGAGCACCCAGATTTTTCCATACATCTATATATTGCCTTAGACAACCGCCCCGAAATGAATTCGAGTCATGCGCGAGTATTTCTATGTGGTGAGTATGATCTTGATTTCTTACCTTTTGTATCCAGGCGTTGCTTGTTCTTGGCGTTGGCATTTGCATTGAACGACTTATTATTTCCTGAAGACTTCGGGTGTCCTTTGAAATTGCCCTTGTTAGTATTTCGTCGAAAAAAATTGTTATTCCCCTGCTTACTAGTAGATGGCTTCGGTTTATCATAAACATGCCTCTGGCTAGTGGATGCAGGAGCTGTAGATTGGTGTGTCATCGGCTGAAAAGAAGAGTCCAGTTTTTGGGCCCCCCCAATTTTTTGTAAGTACGCTGCAAGCATGTCGCTATCAAATAAGTCTCCTA
Organism: Aplocera efformata; assembly: GCA_921293045.1. Classification (NCBI taxonomy): domain Eukaryota; kingdom Metazoa; phylum Arthropoda; class Insecta; order Lepidoptera; family Geometridae; genus Aplocera; species Aplocera efformata. Next base: position 11,772,301 of record OV121050.1, on the reverse strand, counting down.
CACTAGGTGGAATTTTTTGTAGGGCTCCATGATGATATTCCTCGGAAATTTGTTTTAGCAATGATTCTCTGCGCATGCTTATACAATCAGCCCGTCTGCCACAAGATATCTGCAGTATATCCTCGCTTACTTTTGTATAGTTTGAATCTTTACCAAAGCATTGTTCGATTCTCTCAAAAAGAGTTTTGGGTGAAAGCGTTGTGCTACTGTCGTTAGACCAATCTACTATACTCTGCAAGGTTGTACGCAATTCATCTTTCTGTATGAGAATAGCATTTGATAATGCCGCATATGTTCTCTCCAGTAAGTATATTCTATCATCATTTGAGCTACGCGAACAAAATCGCCTCAATTCATCATTCACGTTTAGTTCTACAAAACCGGGGGTAGATAAATATTTTTTCTGCGCTTCGGAAAAACGAATTGCATACCAATCATTGCATTGAAATCTTTGTAGTTGACAAAGCTTTTCTAAACGCTTAATATCGGATTTAGGAAACGGTGGATCCTTTAAAGTAGTCGACAACTCTGATAGTTGAAGTTGCTGCGAATCTTCTACGCTTGGCGGTGGACGTAATCCTAAATCATCTGCTACACATGCATTAGGTTTACTGGCAGATTCGGCCTGAGGGGCTGAGGGGCCTGCTTCGTCTTGGGGCTCGCAATATTTTTGAGAAATCAAATCCGTCAAGAAGGCTACTTGTTGGGATAAGAATTCAAATTGCAAATGACTTACTTGCTTCGATCGTTTCGATTTCCTCCTCTTTGTACAAGTTTCCTCCTCCGACGAAGCACTCCTCGAACTAGGAGAACGAATTCTCTTCCGTGATCCGTGCGAAGTATCACTTTCACTTTGTTCTACGTTATCACAATTTTTATTTTCGTCCTCCATTATGAAGGGAGGAATATACCAAAATTATTATTATATTTGCACTGTTTAGTGGTTGAAATTATATTTGAATAATACTTGCTAAGACGTCTGAACGCTAAGAAAGACGACGCTATAATGAAATAAAAGCTGTACGCCAACCCGGTCGCCACCACGAGACCCGCCACAAAACAGGATGACAGTGGCGCCGGAAGTAGAAGGGAGGAAGTAGCTAGGACAAAAACGCTAAAAGATAGGTGCTTAACTCAAGATGGATTCCGGATATCGTATCGGAACAAATAATAAGATTAACACATCTCTTTAAAAGTGCAATAATCTCTGTCCCAAATGAAACAGTGATAAAAAAGTTTTTTTCAAGTTTCGAAAATGAATAAGTTGTGCAAAGTTGTCCTGGAGAAGTACCGTCACCACACCTGGTAATATGCCGCCAAGCAGTAATGCACTCGCATTGCTGTTCCGTTGAAAACACATGCATAGAAACGGCTCGCCGTCTCGGGTGACGGGAGCAACGGGATCGACTTGGGTCTTCTCATACTTTGGTCGCATAAAAAAAGTACAAACAAACTACCGAACCGTCGCGCCGTCAAGTGAAACTCCTGAAACTCATCAGCCCTGCCATTTTACCTTGGATTTATGAGCCTATAGGTACACGAGAAATCCTAATGCATGTCTACGAGTTTGTAACCGTCACAGTTGGAACAGTATTGCTTTCGTTGTCTTCCCCTAATCGACAATTATTTGGGTGCAGTCGTTGTAGCGCTCATCACGTGCATACTGCTGCCGATGGACCGGACCGGCGCCGCGCTCGGCGTGCTCGGCGCCATGCTGGTCGTCTTGCTGGTCGTGCTGTACAGGCAGCCTAAGAACAGCACCAAGGACCTTTCTTTCAAAGTGAGTGTTCAATCCTTCATCTAAAGATATATAAATTAATCAATTATTCATGTCCTGAATTAACTTTTTGAATATCATTATTATGTGATGAATATATATATTCTTCTATATGAAAAATAATCCTGAAAATCTGTTTACATGACAGAAATATGAAGAAAATATTTCACTCCTAAAAGGACAAATAGAAGATTGATGGTGGTAAGACTAAGGTTTGACTGCAATTTCAGGCGAAGGTATGGCTGTCTGCTACCTGCCTATGAGACTCATCTCTCTCCTCAGGAAATAGAGGCAATGACGTTTATTCTATAAGATGCATTAGGATGATAAAAGCGGAGGCAAACCGCTACGTGCGAAATGGGAGAATTAGGTGATACAATTCATTCTAGCTCCCAAATCTAGTTTTATTGGAATTGGGATCCTATAGACTTTTTTGTTTCTAAAAGTCTTGACATAAACAAAGGTGACTTAATGACAGAAAACAAGCCTGGAAATATTATGATAAATGCAATTGGTCTATAGCCGAATTAGCTATTCGTTCATGTATAAAGAAAACAATAAGGGTCCAAGTATACCGCCCTGAAGTATACCGTTCTTACTTTTTTGTCTTTTAAAGACAATGGAGTATGTTGTAACTTTCTTGTATGGTTTTCTTAAGACCTGTGATCCATGTTGTGCAAGTAGAGGACATCTGGCCGTGTGGCCGCTAATGTGTTCCGTGTCCAGGTGCCGCTGGTCCCGCTGGTTCCGTACCTGAGCGTGTGCATGAACATGTACCTGATGGCGCAGCTCGACTACCAGACCTGGGTGCGGTTCATCATCTGGCTCGTCATCGGTGAGTTTCATTTCGGATTAATGGTAATTAGGCAAACGTAGTTTATAGCTCTAGCTGTAATGTAATGTTACCATTGATGTAATGGTAACATATACTACGATATCTTACCATTGATATAGACTCGACCATGATTCGACGACTCCGTGGCTTAGTTGGTAGTAGCCCTGCCTTCGAAGCGAGGGGGCCCGGGTTCGATTCCCGGTCGGGGCACACTTTGTGTGGTGAGCATGAAGTTTGTTCTCGGGTCTTGGGTGTTTGTCTTGTGTTTCTGTGTTTGTCCATGCCATCTGCGACACAGGGAATCCTAGTGCAGGTATGAGTGTAAACGTTTATTTTTACGTTTATTTTATAGTGGTAACATATGATATCTTGTAATGTTACCATTGATATAATCAGAACAAAAATGTAGTAATTAGTCTCGAGACTCGAAAAAAGACAAGTATCTAAAGATCTAAGTACGTAGTCGGCTGAGATCAGATATTTCGTCCGTTTCAGGGTGAACTACAAACTAATATATATACGGTTACATATGAACCTAAAATTTACCGCCGAAAAACATATTTTTTTTAAATATGTTTCTGTTTCCCAGGTTATCTGATTTACTTCTTGTACGGAGTCAGGAACAGTTCCCTGAATGAGAAGCAGCTGCCGGCCGCGAACGGACACGCGGAGAAGCCACAGCTGATCACCACCAAGTTCTAGACAATTACTCACAACATAGATGTAGAAACACTGCATAAACAATATTTTGTGCATATATATAGGGTTTTACAGCGAACGTGTGAGCGCTTTCATCCGCGCATTGCAGGACCACCATAAAAACCTTCTAACTTGTCAATAAGCACAGAAGGAAGCGCCAGTATCACTACACTGTAGAAACCCATATACTGTAGACTTTGAGAGAAAAGATTTATTAACTACAAGATACTAGGCAAGTGGGCTCGAATGATTGTTTTGGTCTAGAGACATTTTGATTTGCGTTTTGTACTTATCATGACTTAGGTGTACTTGTATGAGAGATGATAGATTTTGCCACAAATTTTGACTTTTAGTTAAGTTACAATTTGCATTTATGTTATCGGATTTTTGTTTGTGCAGTTTAATATTGATTTTAATTGTGTTCGTTCATAAATTCAGAACAGACGATGGAAAGCTTATGCGATGCGCTCAAATAGAGATACTTTCAGTTTGTTGAAGATGATATAGCTCTTTAGTATATTATTGTAAGATTAATAATACAAAACCATTTTAAATTTGTCATTGATTTGTGGCGAATTAATTAATAAAGTATACAGGTATTTCATGGAGTTTACAGGGTTATACAAACAAGAAAAGATATATTAAATATGTATGTAGAAATAAATAAAGATAAAGTATTAAAAATATAAATTATTCTGAACGTAGTTTATGAGTTATGACTAATTATGTATTTGATTTCATATTTTATAAGTAAGGGTGACTGCCAATGTGTGTGTAAATGTGATAGTATCGGAGATCTTGTTAGCTTTAAGATTATGTATTAATGAGATTATTACTAGTGTAACTTTTCATAGCTAGTTACGGTGTGCAAGTTAAATTATAACGAATAAATTCCCAGTGATTGACCTAACAGAACCTAACCTTATTCGTAGAGCAATTGCTTTTCGCCTCTATGTGTGCGTGCCGATTCTATGTGTGCACAAAGACGCCATTTCTTGCACAAATTACAAATTTTAAGAATGTTTACACGAAAGTTATTAGTTTTAAGTATTAACAAACTGTGATTTTTGAAGAAGTCCTAGATAATTTAATGTTTTAATAGAAATATAAAATATAACACAATACAATTTGTCGTTGTTTCCCTGACCATAGCGCTTCAGGCGCCGTCGCTGTGTGCATTATTCGATTCCCAGCCAGGACAACCATTTGTGACGAACATAAATGTCTGTTCGTTTACTCGCTAGTGGTCCAAACGCCTAAATAAATCCTCGTTGCTTCAAATCCAGAAAAACTAATTGATATGTAAATTGAAGACGTCCTCTCCGATTTTTTTATTGTACCTAACACTTTTAATTAATCATACTATTACCTGTTATTTTCATTATAGAATGTAATTATTCATTGCCGTACTTTTTAAATTACTTTTAAGGAGAGCGTGGTGGCCCAGGGGCATAGACGCCGACTTTCAATCTGAAGGTCGCTGGTTCAAACACGTGCATCAATGAGTTTTTTCACATGAAAAATTTATGTGCACAATACCACATTCTCAAAACGGTGACGGAAAACATCGTGATGAAACCGGCATGTCTTAGAACCATAAATTCGAAGACATGTGACATCTGCCAATCCGGATTGGGCTCCCGTGGTAGATCAAAGCCCATTCACTGTCAATTATCGAGAGTAGGCCGGTGTCCCTGCAGTGGGAACATTAGAGGCTGGTACGGGGGTACTTTTTAAAGTAACTATGAACGTATGAGTTTGCGCGTTCTTACTACTAAGCTTCGCGCTTATTAAAACCCTATCCGACCCTTCATGTATTGTAATTATATTTATTTGGGACAAGTGAAGAAATGTTTGTCTTTAGTAAAAGATAGATACATAAAAAATAGTAGTAATACTATAGTAAATAATAACGAAAAATTCAGAAAACACGTTTATTGACATGAACCCTTAAACATCAAAGCTTAATTTAAACTAACACTGTTTCACAGCAAACTCCTTATAATACTGGATATTTCACACAGGATAAGTACATACATTTTTAGTAACATTAAGTACTGGAAATACTTAAAAAGCGAGATCAAACTCACTATAACTTAAAAAAATATATAAACAATTCCATAATAAAACTTGGAACCAGGTCGACATTGGCATAATTTTCACATGATTTAGAAATTATGGTTAAGATACATTAAATACCATTTCGACTAAAAAAAAACTAATATTAAAACATATAAATTAAAATAAGAACACGTTACAAGTAAACATAACTTTGGCGAAAATAAAGGAACCATTTGTAGAGATTCGATAAGTCCAAACTACAATTATTACGTTAATGTATAATAATTGTTTTTTTTAAGTGACGTAACGAGCTGATGGCCCATATGACGTTAAGTGGTTACACAGCATTACGATTTAGATACGCCCCCACAAGTAGAAGACTCAAGACTCAAGTCCCATCCCTGTTGCACCCGTCACCCGAGACGAAGACGTATCGTGTCATGCGCCTGTGATATTATATATTTTTATTAACAATGTCAATATATATAATATAATGTATATTTTTTATGTCAAAGGAAACATTTAAAGTTTTATTTCAAAACAAGTAAGTTTCAATTGATATATTCACTACTATGCTCAAACTCAATGCTCAAATTTTTATGTTGTGATACATTTTAGATTACATAAAAATAATCGAAATATAAGAATTCTAAATCGAATCGAGTAAACGAATTCAGTATGTCCCTTGTAACAAAGATACTTAACACCTTCCTATTACATATGCTCGATTTTAATTCGATTATGTTTATGATCGAATTAATAACGAACATAGATTAAATTTCGCAGATGGATCCTATAAATCAATAAAAACACAGACGTTACTATGGTCTTCGATTAGTGAGATAAAATAATTTTCATAAGCAGTTACTCAAATTTTAAGAACAAAGCCGTGGCATTGGTAAAACACAATTTTAACACACAATTACATTTAAAGTTTAAGTCACATTTAAATAATTATCAACTTGAATAAAACTTATACAAAAATAAAATATAAAAATACCATACATAATACATACACATTTCATCAAATGTGTATTTCGAATTTGGACCCAATACAGCACAATTCTTCTCAATCACATTAAAAATGAAAACTAGCCAAAACTTAACAAATTACCAATAATTAATCACTGTAGTAGTTAAAAATGCATTTCAACACACAAAATCTAATCTATTATTATTAATATTACCTATTATTGAACTCAAAGGATTTAAATCGAAGAATTGAATTGGAATTTAAATAATTTGACCACACAAATAAACCCAGATATTTCAACGCGGTTTCGTCTGCTCGATTGTAAAATCCAGATATTAGTTATATAATTTTGGAATAAAATAAAATTGTACAAGTCTGGTTCTCGTTCGTGAAATTGAATTACGATTAATCATTCTACTCTTTTCAGTTTTATATCGAGTAGTAACTTAGCTTCTATCAACTAGTAACTTAGGATATTTCAAAAGCACAAGCCTTATTCAGTACATGTCGATTGCACTAAATGCTAGATATGAAAGAGACGACCGTACCGCTAGGGCTAAGTGCGGAGCTATCGCCGTCCCTCTCCGGCGCGCGGGGTCAGCCGAGCGCGTGAGCGAGAGAGTTGTGCTGCAGCAGCACCGTCTGGCTGTCGTTGTGGAGCTCGGCCAGTTGCACCGAGTCCAGGGTCCGGCGGCGCTCGGAGCTGTGCCACGCGCCGTACGTGAAGTAGATCAGAAGACCTGGAAATAAAATAACGTTTATACGCACACCGCTACATCGGAGTGTTGTGTCATGGATACCACATCATTAAACAATATTCATAAATAATGCATGGTAGTGCATTTGTTGGCATAAGATTGGCCCTGGCAGTTAATAAAAAAATTGTTTTACAGTGTATGAATGTGTTATTGGTATTTTTTTATATATATATATATTTTTACGTTAGGGTTTATTTGAAAAGCAAATGAACGAAATTGTTTCGTAATAACCAACTAATATAATTTTAATAAAGTACTAGCAGTCACTTTTTGAAAGGCACCTTGGCAAAATATGTTCTTATATATATATATATATAAAATAGATTTCGATTAAAACACTCGATGTACGATCGATGTTGCAGCCGAATTTTAGACTAGATAGTGTTATCCACAAGGTGAAACGTGGTCCTGATTGGGAAATCGAACCTATGACCTAAGAAGTAGTTCTGAGCAGAAGGCCGAACTACTGACCCTACTGAGCTGGGAGGCCAATCGTAAACACTGCTCCTACCAGCTTTGATTAGCTTCATAGGATTGATCAGATGTCCCCGTGTTCAAGAACGATACATACAGGTGGAAAAAGGGGGTGGCAACTGGGAATAAAAAATTCCCATCGGCCACCACTGGTGGCGGCTGGGATTTTTTTTCACGATGCCACCAGTGGTGGCGGAGATGGTGGTGGCAACAGGGAATAGACCATAAGTATGGCAGCAATACTATGCTATGGCATTTCTCTCTGCGTTCGAACGCAGGAGAAATGCCTTAGCATTTAATTCAGATACAATACTCAAACGTCTCTTGACTCTGCGAACGCATTGAATAGTGCTCATTCATGTTATCATTTTATTATCAATATATATTAATATATTTTTATAAGTAAAATTGAAGTGTCTGTTTGTAATGTCAGAATAACAGCTTTGACTAAATAGTTATAACAAAAATAAAAAATTTAAATCTTTCGTCTGTCGGTCCGTCTGTTCCGTCTAATCTCCGACACGGTTGTAGGTACCTATTTTGACGGGACTTTCACTGGCAGATAAGTGATGTTATAAGGGAACTTAGGCTATTTTTATTTTAGAATCTGATTATTAAAACATATAATTTGTTTGAGGAAAAATTCCGTCAATCATTGCTTAAAAAAACAAAATAAATAAAATTTGATTGGCAGGAGCCTAACCTATGACCCCAATTGTTAAGAATCCAGTAACTTCCAAAATTGGTCGATAAAAATATCAGTTAGTCAGTTTGTATGAAACTTATCCCATATATTTAACCATGAAAATGCCCCTATACAGCTGCTAAATTAGTACAAATGTAATTTGATCTACAATGTACAAGACAACAGCAATATGAGAATTTCTGTTGTTAATTAACATCAGGTTATCACATAAAGAGGTTGCCTGAAGTAGCAGGCGTCAGCTACTATAAAAAACCCTGAGTCTCAAACAAATATAAGATGACATTACTTGTTTAACAGTATCTCAGCAGAAACAGCGGCTGCCGGCTGAGCCCTTAAAATGATCTTAAAAATTTTAACCTTCACTATATTCTGTAATGTGTACGCACGATTGAGCCTTACAGAAGACGGAAGACTAGATTTCGCAGGTCTGGCCACCAAATACGGTCAGACAGTAGAAGAGCACGACATCGTCACAACAGATGGATACATCCTCAAACTCTTCCATATAATAGGGGATGGAAACCACCATGTTCTGCTAGTCCACGGACTCATCAACTCTGGCGACGATTTTATATTACGAGGCAACAACTCCATAGGCATACACTTGGCGAGGAGAGGATACGACATCTGGGCAATCAACCACAGAGGGAACAGGTACTCCAGAAGACACCTCTACCTCAATCCCAACACGGACGCCGCTTTCTGGGACTTTAGCTTCACGGAGTTTGGTGAAAAAGACCTCCCCGCGACCATATACTATATCCAACAACGAACTGGGGATAAGATCAGCGTCATAGGTTACTCGCAAGGCGCAACGTCTATTCTGGTAATGGGTGCGAGTAGACCCGAATACAACGACAAGATAAATGTATTCATAGCCCTGGCGCCCGTGTGCTACTTCCACAACACGATGCCAGAGATGTCTACGATAATAGCTTTAAGTCCGGATATTAATAAAGGTCTCCAACGCACCAAAACTGAAGAATTTTTGGGATTTAAATCTCCAATCTCCGATTTTCTGAGAAACATTTGCAGTACGCACATTGGATACGAGATTTGTGTGCTGCTGGGCTTCCCGATTACTGGCTACAACCAAGAAGAACTCGAACGAGGATTTCTCCCTACTGTGATGGGACATATCCCCGCGGGTACTTCCAGAAAGAACTCTTACCATTTTGCGCAGCTTGCGACGAGCAAAACATTCGCTAAATACGACTATGGGGCGGGGAATATTGAAATGTATGGATCTAAGACGCCCCCGGCTTTTCCCCTGAGCAAAGTGACTATGAAATTGGCTCTTTTTATGGCGATGAATGACAGAATCACGACGGTAAAGGACGTTAGTATATTGAGGAAGCAGCTGCCCAACGTTGTAACCAGTAGAGTGATGAAACCGCCGATAGCGACACACTGTGACATAGTGTTAGGGCGCTCAGCGTATAAGGTTGTCCTGCCTAATATTCTGGATGTTTTGGAGAAATTCAATTTTTGAACTGGCTGAATTCATTTGAAGATTAACGCGCTATATTTGTGTCTGGCTGCGGCTTATAGTGTTTGCAAGACGTAACCTCCATTGCAGAAGATATTGATTTCCCATATGTGCGTATTTCACAGCAACTACACTTTACGTGTATCCGTGATAAAAAATTGTAAAAAACAGCTGTTTTGATAACTGATTAGGAACCGATTTTTAATAAGTATTTTTAATTCAGTACACTACATACTGCAAGGCTAGGAATAACATCCACTTCTTTGGATGGAATGGAGGACACAAAGAGTTGTAACCACTGGGATGAGATTCTACAAAAAAAAAAAATATTTTGGCCACTGATTACGGTGTACAGAGAATAGAAAAAGAAGGATAATATTTTTCGAAACTGATTTTCTTTTTATCTAATTTCCCAAACGAAAAGGTTATAAATAAAAAATCATATTGTATTTAATAAAAAGTCATGCATTAATCAAACACAAATTCCTTTAACTTACATAATAGTGTCAGAAATCATCACATAACATCATCAAAGATATCACATCTAATACCAAATGGATCATCACACAAAGTATTCAAACTCAAACTCATTTATATCTCTAGATCTCAAGTATCGCTTGTACACGTCAAATTTTACACACACAAGTAAACATATTCGTGAGTATATAACGTGTCACAGGAACTCCTTAGGCACATTACATGGACACAAATATGTCAAATTACAGTCAGTTTTCGTTTGTTCTGATCCTAACCGACCAACCCGAGGGGAAGAGACAGACAAGAAACCCCTCGGATACAGTATTACAATACATATTCGCGAATATGGTCCTGCGTCTAGAGTGGAGCAAATTCATTCACAAGCTTTTTTGTCATCTAGTTTTGGATAATTATTCATCAATTTTATAGATATTTCATTAATGCCCCCACCCTCATGGCGTAAACCAAGTGATTAAATGATTGGAGTCATATTATTAGATTTAAATTTTTTTAAATCAGTATTTTTTTTTTATTTTACGGCGCGTACCTTCGTTTTGAACTAGCTGCGCCCCGCGGTGTTATCCGCGGTTTTCCGGGATAGCGAGTAGCCTGTCTTAATCCAGGATATAAGTTATCCTGGTATCAAATTTAATCCAAATCCGTATGAGCGCGAATGAGTAACGAACATACACAGAACAACATACTTATAAACTTTCGGCTAATATTATCGTAAAAAGAAATTAATCAAAAGGTCACACAAAAAATATCTTTCTTTTTATAAAAACGGAACCATTCATGTCTTCCTACTTTTGCGGTTTCTGGCCAAAGGTACCTTCTTTGGCTTAAAGCGCAACAAAAACCCAAGGAAAATCGCGATGTGCGTGCGCGAAATGACCGTTCGTTGTGGCTTGCGAAATCCCTGTTTACTTTATCGCCGGCGACTGGCGACGGTGCGAGCGCTAGCCATTAACTCGTGACTTTGCTCGACTGACGGAGGCCTGTCACAGATATATTGAATGAGAAGTACCATGATAATAACAACTCTACAAATGTAGAGCAAAAGTTCACGTCCAAGGCCGCAGGGTTTGGAAACGGGCCGGCAGCGCGCGCCGAGCCACGAGCGATATTGAAGCTTATTAAAGAAAGGTGAAATGATAGTTCTCGGCATACAACAAGTAGAAAGTCAGTTCAATTCTCGCGAACCGCGCGGTATTTGCCGCCGTCGTATACCATTACAAGGTCAGCCTGTGCACTTGTGTATATATTTTCTTACTTGCCGTACAAAATATCGGTCATAATTGAATGATCGCCCAGATCTACTATATAAGTCTACCTATCACGCAATTAACTTCTCCGATACATACCGATGACTAAGCCTAATCATTACGAATAATACTATCTACTTAGTTAATTAGAAGGACCTTGACATAATGCGGGCATCCTAAAACATCTAGGTCGGTCGCAAAATCCCTGGCAGAACGCACACATGCTCAAAACCGCGGAATCACCACAGAAGTGATAAGCTACTCGATGCATATATAAAGTTGGCACACTGGATTCCGTTATTACAAAAAATAATAGTGTCGTCCAAAAAATGTTCCTACTGTTGCTAATATTACTTGCCAGTGAAAAAGCTTCGTCGTTATCGAGCTCGGCGATTCTCGCGACCCTAAGGCACATCCCGGAAGATGGCATCTTGAACTTTACGCAGATAGCCGCAAAGTACGGACACCCGGCGGACGAACATCGAGTCATCACCGAAGACGGATATATCCTGTCGCTGTTCCACATGCCCGGGAAAGGGAAGTCTGTGGTGATGAACCACGGCGTGTTCGACTCGGCCGACGGGTTCATATTGCGAGGGAACACGTCCCTGGCCGTGATGCTGGCCCGCGCGGGATACAACGTGTGGCTGCTGAACAACAGAGGCTGCCGGTACTCAAGGAGTCACCTGACCCTCGATCCGAACACAGACCCAGAGTTCTGGAACTACAGTGTCAACGAATTGGGTAAATACGACTTACCGGCCGCAATCGATTACGTTTTAAACGCTACCGGCGAATCGGATGTGATTCTGATCGGGTTTTCTGAAGGAACCACTTCTGGGTACGTTATGACCGCGACTAAACCGGAATACAACAAAAAGATCAAAGCGTTCGTCTGTCTGGCGCCGATAGCGTACTTAAAAAACACCGTCGGCCCTTTAACCGCTTTTATACACCTGGGACCGTTCTTGGACGCCATAATACCGAAGTTTATCAACGAAATAGGGGGTTACTTCTCTTTAGTGAAGGCTATTATAAACTTACTCTGCACCCAGCTAATTATAGGGTACGACATATGTTTCGGAATCGGAGTGAATCCTCTGATAGGGCCCCACACCGAGGGTATAGAGAAAGATTTCTTCAACATTATGATCGGACACTTCCCGGCCGGCACGTCGAAGAAGAACCTGATTCACTTTTCGCAAATAGGTTTGCGGGGCGAGTTCGCGGAGTACGACTACGGAGCGGTGAAGAATTTGCAAGTGTACGGCTCCTTGGCACCGCCCACTTACGACTTGAGTAAGGTTACTACGGAGGTATATTTGTTCAGCGGAGTGAACGACCGGGTGTCCACCATGCTGGACGTGAAGACTTTGTACCAGAAGCTGCCGAACGTGAAGGAGTGGAAGGTGATAGACAGCCCGCGGTTCAACCACTTGGACCACCTTTGGGCGAAAGACGCGCACGAGGTGGAATATCCGTATATTTTGAATATTCTGGCGATGTATAATGAAGACAATTTAGTCTGAATAAACAAATATTATCTTGGATATCCTAGTTTAATTTTTTATAAAAAGAATTGACGGAAAAAAGTTAGACAGTATTTTGTTAATTTACAACGACACATTCACATTCGCATAGGGGTGTATTGTGCATTCCAATGCACAATACACCCCTATGCGCAATGCACAATACACCCCTATGCGGGACGTCTGTGCATTACTAGTCACCCCCACCCAGAATTAGAATTAGAACGACACATTCACACAAACAAGGAAATACAAGTTATACACATGATGACTGGCCTCACAGCTCAGTTGATAGTGCGGCCTTCAGCGGTGTGGAGCGTGAGGTTCGATTACTACTTGGGAAGAACATTTGTGTGACGAAAATAGATGTTTAAACTGTCTGGGTTTCATTTACAAAAATAAAGAAGTATAGTATAAACATTATACCATTACTATGAGTAGTTTTAAGTAATCCAAAGAAAATAACATTTTTTTACCTTGACTCGGCGATCAACGCCCAGGACACACAAGGTTTGAAGGCACGAAGTTTGTTCTCGGGTCATTAATATTGGTAATGTTTTGTGCCACTGCTACTCAGGGAATCCTGGTGCAGTATGGGGACTATGTTGCACGAGGAGCAACCCAAAACAGCAGTAGAACTTGTGCCAAGTACGTCTTGAGAAGTACTGCCTCCACACCCCGTAATTTGCCTCCAAGCAGTGACGCAATCGCGTTGCTCTATTCTGAAGAAAGGCTTTGGGTGCCGGTAAAATTACAGGCGCAAAACACGTTACATCCCTGCTTCAGAGCGAGGCGCAACGCAGTGCGACTTGGATCTCCTCAAGCTTCGGTAGTGTGGAACATAAGAGATACAAGTGTGAGTGAGGATGGTGCGCGATGGTACGTACCGGCCGCGATCCACACGGCGAACCGCACCCAAGTCATGTAGTCCAGGTTCAGCATGAGGTACACGTTGATGAGGATGCTGAGCCCCGGCAGCCACGGCACCAGCGGCACCTGCGCACAGCGCTGCTGATCAGCGGCTCCACCCGCCAACTCTTGGCTTCTACCCAACTTGTACGTAGATAATACTACTAAGAGGCGGGGCGGTTCCCACTGCAGGGACACTGGCCTTCTCTCGATAATTGAGAGGCTTTGATCTACCACGCGAGCCCAATCCGGATTGGTAGATTTCACATGTCTTAGGATTTTTGTTTCAGGACATTCCTTTTCCTCACAACGTTCTCCATCACCGTTTCGAGAACGTGGCGCAGATAATTTATCTCGTTTGGACTTGAACCAGCAACCATCAGATTGAAAGTAAGTGTCTGTTCGTTCTTCTGTTTCTTCGTTTACAATTTACCGGTGACTATAGTATGACTATAGTAAGACTATGGTATGACTAAGTATGACTATAGTATGACGGTACTAGGTTCAAGTAATGATCACTCACGGAGAAAGCGAGTTTCTTCTCGGAGACGGGCTGCCTGGATATGGAGTAGAGCGTGGCGAGCACGAGCGCGGCCGAGCAGGCGAGCGCGCCCGCCGGGCCCGGCCGCAGCGCCAGCACGGACTCCGCGTGCGAGTTTACTATGTACATCGTGATGAAGCACCACACGCCTGGGGACACATGTTTTATGTATAACCAAAATATATACAATAATAATAAATAATTTATTCGTTTAAATAATATATAAAATAAAATTATGCACACATTAAAAACAGAAAAATTTTAATTAAAACATTACAATATTACAAATTAAAACATTACAAACTAATAACCTCTAACTCTCTTACTACAAGACACTATTGCGTTACGAGTTGGGTGATGGGCCGGTGGACTTTTTTTTTAAATATTCATGGATATTTCACACAGCGACATCTAGCCCCAAACTAAGCATAGCTTGTAATCCATCTAGATAACTGATATAATACTGTTTTTTGTAAATAAATAATGTAAAATACAAAAATTGTTTCTACCTATACCTATGCTATTAAAACTGTCATCAAACGTAAACTTGTCGCAAAAGCTTACTATAAAATATCAGATTACAAAAAGACTTGGGAATTCATTTGCTCCACTCTAGACGCAGGACCATATTCGCGAATATGTAATACTGTCTCCGAGGGGTTTCTTGTCTGTTTCTTCCCCTCGGGTTGGTCGGCTAGTTTTGGAACAGACGTAAACTTAACAAATAAGATAAGCTTAAACATGAAAACTGACTGTAATTTGACATATCTGTGTGCATGTAATGTGCCTGGGGAGTTCCTGTGACACGTTATATACTCACGAATATGTGTACACGCATGTGTAAAGTTTGACGTGTCCAAATGATACTTGAGATCTAAAGGAATAAATGAGTTTGACATTGACTTTGAGTTTAATAAGTAATGTCGGCGGCGTACCGTACAGGGTGACCAGCACGGAGACGAGGCCGGCGCTGAGCGCGGTGGGCGCGGCGTGCCGGTCCGCGTTCACCAGCTGGCGCGCCGCGCCAAGCAGCGACAGCGGCGCCGCATCCACCGTCTTCGCTTTGGTCCTCTCGTACCTGCGGACACCGGGATTTTATTCCTAACGCTTACCTCCGCGCCTCCGGACACGTTCTCGGCTATTCTAGTCGATGAGCCAATTTTTTTAAACGAATTCAGATGATTTTTCAAGTCGGTTGTCTTTTTTTAATGTTTTTTGTTCCCTCAGTTCTCAGTCATTTATTAACGGATATGCTTTCAGATTGGACCCATAGAAATTTTCATAAAATCAGTTCAACAATTTATTAGTTAAATCAAAATACACTGGCGGAAACAATTATGGGACTAAAAAAATAGAAATTTTATGGTGCTTTTCAACAGGTCCAGGTTCAGTTGCTCGCGTCCGTAGGTGTGTACCCTTTGATGCCCTACACGTACCCCCTGGATGGCGCTTAAAGAGCAACCAAAAGTAACAGTAGAACTTGTGCCAAGTTCGTCCGGAGAGGTTCTGCCACCACACCTGGAATCTACCGCCGCGGGCTAACCGCGGGGCGCAGCTAGTGTTACATATGTTTACGTATGTCATATCTGTCAACATTGAAATGCTAGACCAATAGCCATTACTGTAATGTTGGTACGACACCTGAGAAGTAAGACACAGGAGGCGACCATGGAATACGCCAGCAGGGTGCCGATCGACATCATGTGTATCAGCTGCTCCAACTCGAATATCATCGCCAATGTACCTGCGGGAAAGAGATGGAGATATAGGGGGTTCGACCAACATTGTCGACAAATAAGACTAAACCATGAAAACTGTTGTAATTTGACATAACTTTGCACCTGTGAGCTTCTGTATTGACCATATTTTGTTGATGTAAAGTGGTACCTCCTATAACAAGAGCAATACGACTTAGGTCCCCCCGACCGAAGTGTGAGAAGACCCAAGTGGCACCCGCTGCGCTCGTCACCAAAGACGGGGATGTTACGTCTCATGCGCATGTGATTTCACCGGCACAGCAATACAAGTGCATCACTGGTTGGCAGCAGATTACTAGGTGTGGAGGCAGTACTTCTCCAGACGAACTTGGCACAAGTTCGACCGCTTCTTTTTGTTGCTCCTTTAGCACCACCCAGGGGGTCAGTGTCACTAACGTAGACACTGAGAGTATTCACCTACGGACGCGAGCAGCAGGATGAATGCAACTCAGTGTAAGGTCCAAATTTTATAGTGAGTCGCATTACTGTTGTCATGGGCGGGGGTCGCCACTCACCACCAGGTGGGCCCTCAGCTCGTGCCGTTAGAATGTTAGTATCGGTGACTGACCGGTGAAGAGGCCGGCGAGGATGGTGCCCACCATGGGCGTCTGGTACCGCTGGCTGACCCGCCCCATGAACTTGAACAGCAGCCCGTCGCTCGCCATCGCGTAGATGATGCGCGGCAGCGGGAACACCGCGCCCAGCAGGCTGCAACACACAACCACACGTCAATTTCAATAGGTAACGGACCGAGCTGAGGGCCTACCTGGTGGTAAGTGGCGACCCCCGCCCATGACAACAGTAATGCGACTCAGTATAAGATTTGGATCTTACACTGAGTCGCACTCATCCTGCTGCGTCCAGCACCCGAGACGGGGCTGATACGTCTCATGCGCATGTTATTTCACCGGCACCCAGACCCTTGTGTTCCAGTACACAGTAATGCGAGCACTACTGCTTGCCGACAGATTCCAGATGTGGTGGCAGTACCTCTCCGAACGAACTTGGCACAAGTTCTACTGCTACTTCTGGTTGCTTCTTTAGCACCACCCAAGGAGTACGTGTAGGGCATCAAAGGGTACACACCTACGGATGCAACTGGACCCCCCAAAACTTCAAATTGATTCGATTTTCAGCAGTGGTGATCGATCAACATTTGAGTGATCGACATGAAATTTTTTGGACTTCGAAGATAATATAAAGATTATTCAATTATTAAATAAACTGACTGATATTCTTATAAGGTACTAGCAGACTCTATTGCCCATTATTATATATTGTTATTATTAATGTGTTGCCGTGTCACCTGGAGCACAGCGCGCAGATGGCGCCCACGCTGACGGCGTACTTGGCCCACGGCCAGCCCAGCTGCGAGTACACGAACGGGAAGGGAGCTTTCTCATCCTGTCACAAACATTTTACAATTACAATAAACAAAATAAAACATCCATAAACTTTAAAGTAAGACTTTAATTTCACATCATTATTGTTGATACTGTACTGTAGTTAAAAGACAAAGACCATGGAAACTCCTTTGAAAAAAAGTATTCAAGGGGAATGATACTTCTTAGAAGGGGAGAGGGAGGGGAGGGGGAGGAAATATTTTTATATTTTTGTTATTTTTGGGCGCTTACATTGCCAATATAATCGCACAAAAATACGAAATAGATTAAAATGATGTAGTTCACATAGGAGTGGGAATTCCATTCTTTCCGCGCGAATGATCTTGTTCACAAACAAATCAAATCAAATTAAATCAAATATAGTTTATTGAGGAACAAAGTAACAAAACAAGCTAATTATGTTACTCAAGTTTCCACATGATGTTTGTCATAGCGTTTCACCATTAATATAATAATTATATGATATGTACAATGTACCTGCATGTAGTAGGGCATCATGAGCGTGAGCACGGAGGAGACGCCGCAGTAGGCGAGGAACACCACCAGCAGCGAGGCCACCACCGCGAACGGGATGCTCTTCTGGGGGCGCTTCGCCTCCTCGCCCGCCGTCGCCACGCAGTCGAACCCTGGCGACGCCCACTGTATTTATAAACTAGCTGCACCCCGCGGCGTACCCCGCGGTTCACTGTTATACGGGCATACTTCACCTAGCATATGAGTTTATCCAAACAAACAGTTTATTTAAACCTTTGGTTTTGAGATAAAAACATCCATCCATCCAAAATTTCGCATTTTTTTTCATGCAAAGTTCCTTGGAAGGCAAGGAATTGGAAGGCAGTAACAGTGCATTCGAAGCAGGTTCGATTCCCGAACGAATTGTGTGACGATCACAGTTTGTCCATGAATCATTCGTTTTATTTCTGATTTTTCCCTATTGTATATATATACAAATCCTATAGTAGGGGCATGAGAGTGCAAACGTAACTTTAAAAAAACACACCGTAAGAAGAAAAGTAAAAAAAGAAACCTTTACTCACTCATACATCTGCACTATGATTCACGGAAACATAAGACAAACACCCAAGACCCGAGAACAAACTTCACGCCCACCACACAAAGTGCCCCGGCCGGGAATCAATCCCGGGACCCCTCGAAGGCCGGTCCACTACCAACTCGCGGCACGGAGCCATCCGAGTACCGTTCCACCTCACCAATGAACCCGTAGAAGCACACGGCGGCGCCCTTGATGATGCCGGCGAGGCCGTAGGGCGCGAACCCGCCCGCGCCGAAGTCCTTCGGGGCCCGCGGCACCTCCGACGCCGGGATGCGCCAGTTCTTGGTGTCCGCTGCAACGAGTCGCCACGCAACACACGTCACACTCACTCAACTGACACTGACACTGACACTGACAACTGAACTGAACTGAACTGAACGGTTCGTAGGTTTTATGTTGGTGCTGATACAAAGAAATGATAGTCCAATAGCCCTGAGCTGAAAATCAGCGCTGTAACTTGTTGCAGCACGTGCTGAGCTCAGGGCTTTTCACACTATCCTGTATGTGACAGCGTTCCACACATTATTAATTTCTTTTAATTTTTTATTTGTTGTTATTTTTTTTTTCCTTTTGTGTGTTAATGTGATTTTCATTGTTGTGTACAGTTTATGTGAATAAATGTCTTCTTTCTTTCTTTCAATTCCATTTCAAATCAAAAATAATCAAATATAGTTTAAGGAACAAAGTAACAATGGATTATAGTATAGTTTAAGGAACAAAGTAACAATGGATTACAAAATAAGAAAAACGATGATGCCTGCAGAAGTATTAAAACTGTGTCGCAGACATCAACGCACACCCCAGGTACATGTGTTTGTCATTATATCGCAGTCATTTAAATCTGACTCCATATTTATTCACGTTAACAGGTTACATAGTAGGTACACAACTTCACCTATCGTTGGAGGGAGACGGCTGCCGCCAACAGCTACAGTTTCTACCATCAACAAAACAACTACTATATACAATATTCTACTAGCGACCCGCCCCGGCTTCGCACGGTTAGTAAAGCATTAGTGTCGTATCAGAAACTACCCGTGCGAAGCCGGGGTGACTTGCTAGTGTATACATATAAACCTTCCTCTTGAATCATTCTATCTATTAAAAACCTTATCAAAATCCGTTGCGTAGTTTTAAAGATTTAAGCATACATAGGGATATAGGGACAGAGAAAGCGACTTTGTTTTATACTATGTAGTGATAGCGCGCTGCTACAGATTCATAATTGGGGTGCAGCTCGCGTCCATAGGTGTTTTTGATTCCCTACATGTACCCCCTGTGTCAAAAGGAGTAACCAAAAGTAGCAGTAGAACTTTTAGATCAATTTCAATGATTTTTATTTTCTTAATGATCACCACCTGAGGTGGTGGTGGTCCTCTAGAAATGATAGTAATCTCAAGGTTAATCTTATCTCTATTGTAAGCATAGGAGATGAAATCGATCTGATATTTAAACCGCTTACTTCAACCGTTGTCTCTATCAAGTGGTTCAGATGAAAAGCGACGTATTATGGGCCATTATCACTTTATTTAGACTCCAAAGAGCGCTGTGACACAGGAGCACAGACGCCGACTTTTAATCTAAAGGTCACTGCTTGAAAACCCACACGTACACTTGTTTTCACTTGAAAAACTTAAGTTCTCAATACGGTGAAGGAAAATTCGAAGACCAATCCGGATTGAGGTCCCGTGGTAGATCAAAGCCCATTCACTCTCAATTATCGAGAGCAGGCCGGTGCCCTGCAGGGGGAACATTAGAAGCTGGTAGGATACTCCTGGTACCTTTGAAACACCCAGATATGATGACGAACAGCACCACGCACAGGTTGACCCCGGTGCAGAAGTTGTTGAACTTTGTCGACTCCTTCACACCAAACGCCAAAGCCACTGCAAACAAATAAACGCTTACACCACGGTTCGCTGTGTCCCAGGTGGCGTGGACAAGCACAGAAACACGACAAGAGATAAAACTTCATGTTTACCACACAAAGTGAGCCCCGGGGGATATCGAACCCGGGCCCCCGGTTTGTAACACTAAGCTACGGAGCCGTATAGGCAAAATATATTTTTGTTTAAAAAGTACTTGTATTTCTAAGCGGCATCACCACAGACAAGCAGTATATAAACTTAATTACTAATTTAATTAATACTTTTTATATACATTAAGAGCGTTTACCCAGCGCATGCTGAGCAGAGGTATTCCCACAAGCCCTGTACGGCTGCGATCCGCCAACGCATGACCCCCCTTTGTCTTGTTATTTTATATTTTATTTTACTTTTTATGTACTATGTGATTGCTTTGTGTTCAATTTGCGAGAATAAACTATTTCTTTCTTTATTTTCCTTTCAGTCCAAAATTAAACGTTCAACAGATAGCACGTCGAGAAATCAAGCGAGGGTCTATCAATAAAAACTTGACTAGAATCTGTCAAATATTTATCTGTATAATACCTGCCTGTGACTTCACGGGCGCCCACACCCTTCCACCTTCCACCGCAGCTGGCTCCTTTGGTATGCTCCACCCGGAGGCGGTGGACCCTAATAGTTATAGTTACCGGAGAACAGCATGATGACTGCGAACGCGAACAGGTCCGGGTAGCGCGCCAGGTGCGGCGTGTCGAGCGGCATCACCTCCGACAGGTAGGTCGATATGCACTTGTCCAGGAGCGCGTCCAGGTACTCGCTCAGGGCCTTCACCACAGACGCCGCACCTGGGACATGAACATGTGTAAATAATAAATAAACGTTAACACATTCATACATCTGCACTAGGATTCCCTGTGTCGCAGACGGCCTGGACAAACACAGAAATACAATACAAGTCAAAAAAAATACCTTCGAAAGGGGGAGAGTGGGATATTGTCGCTATCTGAGTGGTTTAAAAAACACACCCAAGACCCGAGAACAAACTTCATGCTGGAACTACTAACCACGGAGCCGTCTAATTTATATGTATACTACCTTTTACCGGCTAATGTTGATTTGTCAACCCATTCCGGTTGAACCTCCCCTCATCGAATCCTCTATAAGTTTTTAGCGAGAAAAAGTAGCCTATAGCCGTCTCCAGGGTCACATCCATTTCTATATCAAAATTCATCATAATTGATTCAGCGGTTTAGGCGAGAAAGTATAACAAACAAACTCACTTTCGCATTTCACTACATAGTATAAAACAAAGTCGCTTTCTCTGTCCCTATATCCCTGTGTATGCTTAAATCTTTAAAACTACGCAACGGATTTTGATGCGGTTTTTTTTAATAGATAGAGTGATTTAAGAGGAAGGTTTTTATGTATAATACACTAGCAAGTAATTTCTGATACGACACTGATGCTTTACTAACCGTGCGAAGCCGGGGCGGGTCGCTAGTATAATATAAAATAATAACATATAAACATAGGATGACAGCGATATATTAACTTCGCAGGTCAGTCAGTAGTGGCTGATCGGTATGTCAACAAATTATAATTGTAAAAATAATAAAGCTTTTGACTTTGGTGTAATTGGCTAATGAACTATTCAGAAACCTAGCAAATATTAAGAGAACGCTTTATTTCGGCACTAACTCTAACGGGTTCCGTGGTGTAGTGGTTATCACATCTGCTTTACACGCAGAAGGCCGCCAGTTCGATCCTGGCCGGAATCATATCTTTTTGCATTCAATTAAACTTTTTACATTTAGAATTTTTATGATACGCAGTTATAAGCTAGAAAATAACACTTCAGAAGGTACCAAAGAAATTTTATTTTTTTTTCAAAATTTTTCCTCCCAACTTTCCGTTGTTTGGGGAATAGAAACATACCAATAATATACTCTAGTATGAGGTTCCACCCGATGATGAACGCGATGAACTCCCCGACGCAAACGTAGCTGTACACATAGGCAGAGCCCGCCTTCGGCACCCTGGCTCCGAACTCCGCGTAGCACAGACCTGGAAAACAATTTCATTGTCTCAAGTTGTAAGCCTTGGTGTAATGATAACGAGCTGATAACTGAGTTCAAATGCCTGAATAAACCTTCATAAGGTATAGTATTATTATATCTGTGGTTATATTAGTATAAAGAGCAAAAGCAAATAAATAAATAAAATAAAGAGCAAAGCAGCAAGACTGACGTGGGACTGGGCTGGCCACGTCTGCCGCATGTCAGAAGAACTCTGGGCAAAGAAAACGACGGAGTGGATCCCTAACAACGGGAAACGGCATCGTGGCCGACCCAGACGGAGATGGCGAGACGACCTTGACCACTTTATGAGAGACTGGCCCTCAAAAACGCAAGACCGGAAGGAGTGGAAGGGGATTAGGGTGGCCTTTGCCCTGCAGTGGGACGATACAGGCTAATAATAATATATTAGTATAGTAATATATTTTATTTTTATTTCGTTTAAAATCTTCAACTCTTGGAAACGTCGAGCAATCGTAAAACTTAATGAAAGTAATAAAAATATCGTTTTCTGATTTATAAATGGATCAATTCATTTAACCTGGTTCCGAGAACAGCGCGATCACTTGTATTTCCATCAGATAAGTAACTATCTCTTGAAGACATCATGTTATAAATATTTAGTACATTAACGAGTACATAAAGGCTCTAACATAAATACTAGGTAAGTACGAGTATTAAGTCTTCAGCCTTGATAACAGGCTAGACCAAAATTGTTTAGATAATTCTAAAATTAGGGTCATCTCTTTCATGGAGATACCGTATAATTTTAGTTTGATCTGACATCAAATGAATAGACGCCAATATATTTAAGCAAAATAGAATAATTTTACTAGATATATGATAAGACTTATTATTTATAACAGTGAACTCATTTATTCCTTTAGAATCTCAAGGAATTAAGTTTAGATCTCAACTATCGTTTGGACACGAAATGTACACGCAGAAGTAAACATATTCCTGCGCATATGCTCCTTTGGCATATGCATACAGATATTGTCAATTTACAATCTGTTTAACTTTAACTAGTATTATTTTTAAGATTACGTCTGTTAATCTTGTTGACAGAAACCTGGCTAATCCGAATAGAGCATCGTCAAATAACCTACGTATTTTAAAGGTTGGAAACCCACTCACCAGCAAACACACTAGCGACAGCGGCGAGCAGGAACGACAGAATCACCGCGGGTCCAGCGTAGTTCTTAGCCACGTCCCCGGCCAGCACATACACGCCGACCCCGAGGGTGCTGCCTACCCCTAAAGCTGTAAGATCCAGCGCGGACAGCACCCTGGCCAGCCTGGTCACTCCATCTTCTGCGATTTTACGGCGTGACAGTACGTGGTACGCGATATTGGCGGCCCGCGCCGCGCCCGCTTTGATACCCCCTGGAACAGACAAACCAATTCTAAAGTTAAGAAACGAGGGTTTCCCAAATCTACAGCTTTATGGGTTTCGTGAACAAATCGTTAAAGGCCTGTCTTAAAGCTACGATTACGGGCTCAAATTTTTCTGAGATAATATGATGATTTGAATTGGAGTGCATCAACTTTTGAAATAAAAATTCTATATCAGTGGTACGGAACACTCGGAGTACGACTTGCATTCAAATACAATTTACATCCAATCCGAATCGCATCAGACCAGATTATTTTATGTAGGTGTTTTATGTACCTACAATTAGGAATACGCCAATGAGGAAAACGATTTTAATGATGTTTACAGAATATTACTGTAGTTACAAGTAACTATATTTTAAACTTATCCAAATAGCTCAAGATCCATCAAGAACTGACAACAAACAGATAGACAAAAAGCTTAAAAATTGTGTTTTTGTTATTAGTACCGTACATACTTTCAAATGCATTTAACATTACAAACAATCACTTCAATTTTATTTATTTGTATAGAAAAAACAATTTTCAGTGTGTTCAAAGATCAAATCTGGACACCAAGTACAACAAACCCGCTATAACTGACCTGGCATGTTGCGAACAATGGCCGAGGACACTTGATACCACCACCACTGCACCGTGACACCGAGTCCACACTGAATGGTTCCTCAGTGGACGCGCAATGTATGGACAATCGCAAACTATCGCAAAATTGTGAAACCAATACAGTTTGTAGACGACACCAACGGTTACTTTTATTCTTTAGGTCAAATTAGTGTGGACGTGCTTTGTTTTTTTGGTCAGTAGTTGTTTGTGCAAGTATTTGATTCCTGGTCGGTTATGTATGCTTGGCACTGCGTTCCGAATTACGCACGGTTTGATTTTTTGTTTTCTTTTATTAAGGAATACTAACCTATCGATTTCAATTAGGGTCGTGGACATACCCACCGTCCCTATACAGCTGGAACCGCGCCTGATACAACCAGCGCAGCTCGCGCAATTAGTTTTAATTGGCGCAAAGACTACGCACGACAAAATAAAAATAAAACGTTTATAACGTTAACACACTCATAACCATGGAAAAACAAAAAAAAACACATGCCCCAAAACAAACTTCATGCTCAGCACACAAAGTGTCTCGGCCGGTATCGAACCCGAACCCGGGACTTCTCGCTTCGAAGGCACGGCTACTACCAAGCCACGGAGCCGTAATAAGAATAGAATAGAAGAATGTATAAGTCATAATCAGTAAGATACCTGGGAGGCTAATCTACACCCGATGTGAACTGAATTCAGAACATTTCATTCAAAATAAGGACCTGTAGTAATTTATAACTTTCTATATTTTATGACAAAATAACTAACTTGAAAGATATTGATTTTATTAAATCATGTTAGGTTACACTTAAAACGGACATCCTCAACATATTTAGATATTTTGATGACATAGTTGAGATAGGATATAAATATTGGTTACTAGCAGCCCGTCCCGGCTTCGCACGGGGTACTGACATAACTATTTACAATAGTTGGACATATGCTACCGCGGAGTTTTTTGTAGACATTATGATGTTCTTCAATATTGTTGTACATTATTTTGTTCTATCGCTAATACTTTCGGCAGCGCATTCGACGAAAGACATTTTAAGACTCATTTTTCAACACCTTCGGTTACATTGTTCAAATTTTACCAAGGATCCCTAATTTTTTTCAAAATGAAATGTAGCCTATGTCAAATTGGAAGAATGTAGCATTCTATTGGTGAAAGAATTTTTTAAATCGGCCCAGTACTTTTTGAGCCTATTCATTACAAACATACAGACATAGGTACAAATCTTTCCTCTTTATAATATTAGTGTAGATGTAGATAAAATAATAAACTTCTTATCCACATGAATCTATCGTCAAACTTAATATCGACCAATTGACACCGCTTATTGAATGCGCACGCGATACGAGACGCATCAGTTCATCATCGCGCTGATGCGATGGATTGGGGATCAAAGACTCAGCATCTTTGAAAACCTAGACCTAGATTACTTCATTTACCTAACCTACTACAGCTAACAGGGTCATGTTAGTTTCTACGTTGCTATGTGGCTACTATTGTTACCTACTTTGCTGATCTGAAAAGGGGGTATTATTTAGTGCACCTCAAACTTACGTGTCGCGTTACCATCAACATATTTGCATTCAGGTATACATCACTTATTTATTTAATTACAGTTACAGTAATAACGAATTCCAAAATTAAAATAGTCCAAAGCTAATAATAAAATGAAAAAAATCAATACAAAATAATAAAAATTCAAATACATGCAGAGCGTGGTGGCCCAGGGGTACAGACGCCGTCTTTCAATCTGAAGGTCGCTGGTTCCAACCCACATGTGAACAAATTAGTTTTTCAATTGAAAAATTTATGTGCGTAATACCACGTTCTTGAAACGGTGAACCAAAACATCGTGAGGAAACCGGCATGTCTTAGAACCATAAATTCAAAAACACATGACATCTACCAATCCGGATTGGGCTCCCGTGGTAGATCAAAGCCCATTCACTCTCAGTAATCGAGAGTAAGCCGGTGTCCTTGCAGGAGGAATATTAGACGCTGGTACGGAATCTAGATTTCAGGAAGTTAAATTATAATACTAAACTCACGAATCAAAAACAGCATGTCTCCCGACTGGACGACTGAACAATGAACGCTAAAAGAGTAACCACCTCGCAATTGATCAATTGATAATGTTCAACTGTATTGACACATTTAACTTTATGACAATTTAGTGCGGCTGGTGTTTCATGATTGAGATGGTATTTAAGTCATTCAAATCAAATTTAATTTGTGCTTTTTGTGTTTTATATTTCAGCTTGTCATAAAGGAAATCTCTGAAAATCTGAATCTAAAAACCGGGCTCCAGGAATTAGCTTGTCTTAATCCAGGTCTTTGTCTACTTGTGTTGAAAGTTTCAACCAAATTGATTCACTATTTCATTCTTTGCACTAAAAAATTCCTTAAATTTTTTGGCAGAACATTTTTTGTCTTAAGTTTCGATGATGGGTAAACACAAACAGAAGTTGTGTTTCGCAAAAAACTCACCGACCAAAGTATAAGAAGACCCAAGTCGTACTCCGTTGCGCCCGTCAACCGAGACAGGAATATGAATGGAGGATGACCCCTTGTAAGACCCATTGGGACCAAATAATGTAAATACCCAAAAAAAACACTAAAATCAGTACTAGTGCACTGCATGATATACAAAAATACCTAAAGGCAAACTGAAAAGTTCCACCATTTTTGAAGGTGACAGGAAACAACAGAAAATATAACAGCCATGAATGCAAGTTTAGCGTCTATTGCATCATCTGTACATAGGCAGTTCAAAATGTGTTTGAGTAAAGTTGTTACTCTAGTTTGTTGTTGCTATACTTTGTGGAAAACAATGTTGTTGGGACATAAACGTGATGAAAAGTGTGCTCATTTAAAGCTTGGTTATTTGCACACATTAAATATAACATTTTATTGAAACAAGGAAAATATCAGCAAACTGTTATATCAAAAATTTCGCTATGATTTCGAAAACTACGAAGTATATTATCGTCTGTATATTTATTAACATAACTGTGTTATGCGAATAGGATAGAAAGGCTATTGTAATATGATATTTATGATTTATATTTTAGGCTTATTGCCTGCCACATGGATATGCAAAACATTAATTAATTAATAGATAACATACCATCTGCGTACGCCTGTCGCCACGTGTAATCTTGGGCAACATTTCTCCTTCCATTTTCATAATTTCCGAGCAATTCATCGCCCGGAAAAGACATTATTGTAATCGATACCGCTGCGCTAACCTATGTCACATTACACTGTAGAATACAGCATGAAGAACAAAATTCTTACACTGTAAAATATTACATGAGCAGATTAATAAAAATCTTATCAGAAACACATATTATGAACTTCTCTTTTAGTTTTAATTTGCGTTTTTATGGAGATTCAACAGAATCTTGTTCATTTTCATTTCGTAAATTTTTGTACACATACACAGACACTTTGTCAATTGACAGAAACATCAAAACTGACTTTGACTTTCTTGACGATTATAAGATTTTTAACATTTTTTTTTTCTCTTCCTCTGGCTTAGCACTTTTATGCATTTGCCATGATTTTTAACTTCTTCGAAATAAACTGGCTATATTGTATTTTAATTAACCCAATTGCAGAAAAACTTGTGAAAGTTCTCGGATGGACAAAATTGGTCTGTGGTCTAAAGACATCCAAAATTAAAAATAAGAAGAACTGCATGTATTGTATAGTAACCAAATGATAAGTAAAAATGTGGCCCGCTACTGCTTATATAGTTCAAAATAAACAAACTTTTGAAGGTAAGGCAAACAGACAGATGTTGTGGCCGTGGAAGGTAGAGGGCAGCACACCGCACCAACATTCCTCTCCCGCCGCGGTCTCTAACCTTCAGCTGCGGTGCTGCCCATACAACACCGGAGCTCGCCTCAATTGCGGTGCCCCCTGAAGGCACCGCCACCTACAGTGCTGCTCCTAGTTGGCTTGCAGGCAAAGGCTAAAGGAGCGGCCCCTCCCGGATTCCTTTTAGCTTGACCAAGCCACGGTTACCAAGGCCCTCCGCCCCGACAAGGCGAGAATCCGCGCGGGGATCCTAATTAATCCTAACGCCTAAACCACTGAACTGATTTTGAAATGCAATGGAATTACTTCAATGGAAATCTGCATTATCAGCGAGTAACACAGGCTATATTTTATCCCCGTATTAAACATATCTTCATTACAGCGTCCGTCAGAGCACACTCATCCCATAAAATAGGATCACTTCGTTGTCCAGCTGTTCATCTGTCAAGATCCTTTATCTCAGGAACGCATAGTGGTATCATGTTGAAATTTATACCAAATGCTCAAGTATGCATTCCCTAGGAGCAGTGAGAAAAACAAACTTCTAAGTCAACGCAATCAAAAGATACGGCCGTTTATGGTCCGTTTGTCCCGCATATTTCTCGCAAGGGAATCAAAACCTATAGGGTACTTCCCGTTGACCAAGAACCATGAAATTTGGCAAGAAGCAATGTCATGTAGCACGAGTAAAGAAATAAATCCGAAAACCGTAAAAAAAATTGTAGTAACATCACAAAAAATACGATAAAACCTACAAGTTACATTTTAAGGTTTTTTTATATATCAAGCTAGGTAGAATCGTAATAAATAAATAAAAATCGTATTATTTTGTTATTCTTATGCTACGTGCTATAGGTACGTACGTAACTACAATATTGATTGGGCATAATTACGTCGCAATTATTAGGCACTTGTAAGTTACCTACCGAAATAATACTCTGTAAATTAACAGACGTTATACGTAACGACAGAAGACGTGTGTGGGTATTTGAACACCTTAAACTCCATTAACTAATAATCCTCCCAATTACTGGCAAATTAATATCACGTCTCGTGAAGCCTCCTTGGCTCGTTCCTATATGTACAGGGTGTTTCGTGCGCAATATTTGCTTTTGAATTATGATAATTTGTTTGATACTTCTACTTTCTGAGCCCAAATAGAAGTTATTCGGTATTTATAAGTAAAGTTGTTTTCATAAAAAAATGGATAACTACTATCTTGGGGGGTCCAGTTGCTCGCGTCCGTGGGTGTGTACCCTTTGATTCCCTTCACGTACCCCCTGGGTGGTGCTAAAGGAGCAACCAAAAGTAGCAGTAGAACTTGTGCTAAGTTCGTCCGGAGAGGTACTGCCACCACATCTGGAATCTGCCGCCAAGCAGTAGTGGTTGCATTACTGTGTTCCGGTGGAAGGGTGTGGTAGCCGGTGAAATCACATGCACATGAGACGTTTCATCCCCGTCTCGGGTGATGGACGCAGCAGGATGAATGCGACTCAGTAAAGATTTGGATCTCATACTGAGTCGCACACATTACTGTTGTCATGGGCGAGGGTCACCACTGACCATCAGGTGGGCCCTCAGTTCGCTCCATCACTCTGTGACATAAAAAAATAAAAAATAAAAAGTAATCGTCGCGGACTGTGAGGATATTACCTACCTTGGAGTTCCTACACGCGCGGTAACCACTTAAAATAGGGAGGGCCATCTGCACGTCCCACTCACTAAAATCACATAAAAAATATATCTAATTTTATCAGTCTCGCAGCTTTAGTAGTTTTTATAACAGTTAAAAATGTTAGTGAGGGATTTAATCAGTTTATAAAATAAAAATCAACTTATTTCAACCGCTATGCCTAGTTATATCACGTCAACTTCGTTTTATATTGTTGATTATTATATGAGATTTATAGTAGAGAATACATTTTTAACCTAGAGCCAATAATCTTACTATATGCCGAATACAGTTTATGTGTGTAAAGAAAGAAAAAATAGAAAAGATCCCTGGAATACTAAATACAATGTGGTTTCACAGATTATTTAGCGCTTTTTTTTTCTATGGGACTTTTACTGCTACGTGCGTAAATTTTGTTAAAAAGTTGACTGTCAAAATGTGAACCAAACGAGGATATCTATATCTGTCGGGTCAGCTGGTTATAATAATATATTCAGATCAGTAGATATGTTATATGTTAACAGTAAAGTCCTCCATTATACTAAATCTCCGATCTATCAAAGTACATCCGACGATGCTTGAATAGTAAGGATTATAATATATCACAATCAATAAACTGCGTATAGAAGGGACAGACTTGCACTATACAAATGATAGACACATTACGTGCTAGTTTTACACCACAATTTGACACTTAGCTAAGTTTTTTTTGCGATTTATGACCTAAGGAGGTGGGCCTTCCGCTCGTCCTGTTACAAGGGTAAAAAAAAGAATAAGGTATTTTTATTATTTATTAAGGTACCTAACGTAAATGCCTTTTCTTTGAATCTGATCATATTTCTGTTTGTGAACCTATAGTTTGCATAAAGTTACAGAAACCAAATGTCAAAATAACATTTTTGAAGTGAAATCTTCCAGGCCCGTTGGGCATGCTGACGGGGCCGCGGATGTATCTTATTGCGATTCCCGTAGCCCCGTCGTAATCAAGAGATTATCATGGGGTTTTAGTCGGTAGTGGCACTCAGCTCTACAAGCGGCGCCACTTAAACCAACTCAAAGACTCAAATGCCCAAACCAACTCAAAACCAACTAAATGTACCAACTCAAAGCTATTATAAGAAATCTTTTAAATACTATTCAAATTAAGTTGATTGAACAATCCATTCCCCACTGGGATGGCTGGCTGGATATACAGCAGTGGAAAATAGGTTCCATTATAAAGAGGCAGAAAATACTCTGTGATCCCTGAGGGAAGACGGACTTATTAGCAGCTGTATAGGACATTTTAAGTGTTCTCTCATACCCAAAGGTATAAGGTACACTCTCTTGAACCATGCGCGGTAATTGGCTGCGGTTATCAAGCATTATATGAATTACTAGATGCGCCACGCAGTGTTAAGTCAACATGAAAAGATGGGAAAAGCTGGCTTCGCTTTTTTTCTTTATTTGGGATATTTAACAGTAATAAAATGTTTTTTGATTTTAAGTATCGGTGTATATACAACTTACTAAAACTAATTAATTTTTTGCTGCGTATCTACTGAACGAGAACGAAGTCTTTGAAAAATTATAAGTACAATACATTTTATGTAAGTACATAAAAACAAATAAATTGTGTAATGATACACAATTTTGAAATAAGTACCTACCTACTTACGAGAAGGGAAAAAAAGCCAAGAATTATATTACCACAGATAATCCTCACTGTTTCCGATCTCAAACATTACCTACTTATAGGTACTAAGTGAATGTATTATTTTGTGTAGGTAATGCTAGAATTAAATGTTACTAAATAGATAATAAATTGGGCTTTTTCGGGATAAAAAGCCTGTCTAACATATACGTGATAATAAAATGTTTTACATGCGCTAGGTTATTAGTAACAACGCAAAACCTGTGAAGAGGATCTTTATTTCATCAAGACTGACAATTCTTGTTGTACGAAATTTTCTAATCCAATGATTCTTCTTCCCACACAAAAAATAAATAAATCGAATACTCCACTTGTACTCTCTCTAGGCAGTCACAGATTAAGCCATAATACGCATGGCACGAGGCAGCCACAGATTAATGAAACAGTAATTTTACATTTACGAGACATAGAGCTAACGATTGTTAGACATCCCTACTAAAAATAAAATATTTCTTAGATGGCAACATTTTTCTCAATGTATATTTTGTAATTCATTTTCTTTGGTGATTAATTGTTGATGATTTATTTGTTAGAAATTGCATGTATTAATGATTTGAACGTCACGCCTCCGTCTTTTGCACACCTATCGGTAAAGCATGGTGTGTCTCTTTTCACTTTACCACCTTACATAAATGTAAAACTTCACATGTATATTTAAATAAAGTATCTTTATCTTTATTAATTTTTGATAAAAGTTGTGGAACAATCGTTGTTAGTCTTGATGTACCTGAGTAACCTTGAAACCAGTAATCCTGCATATTTTTTTTAGTTTTTAGTTAATTTTTAAACTAACATACTTACAACATTATTACAATTATACATTATTGTATTGTTTTCTAAATAAATAAATTGAATCTGAATGATCTATCACGTCTTCCCTTTTTTATTCTAGGATACACCGCTCTCACGTTGTGCCTCCATCGCTTCGAGAACGTGGCATTGTACATTTTCTATCAAAAATTCATTGGTAAAATCTACGCCTACTCACTAAAAATCTGCCTATTGTATCGAGCTCATGAGAAAAGGGCTGATAGAACCCTAAAAACTAATTATCGCAGTCGCACGAAAACAAACTGTTTATTTTTAACTTCACATCATCAAAATGACAACATTGTTTACATCCAAAAGCGAATCAGCATTCCCACCGCAATTAATTATTTTACCTCCGTCAGCGCAGGGCGGGCGGGATAAAAGGTTAGGGCGGGCGCGCCGCCCGGCAGTCTGCCGGCACCGCTACGCGAGACTACTTCATCTGCTAGTTCATCTCCAGGTTCGTGTTGATTTTTATATAGTAATAACTACCTGTTTCCCAAAACTTTGCCCACTGGTAATTCAACAATTTTCTGTAGCACGGTTTTCTTCTTTTTGTAAATTAAAGTAGCTTTTGTTACTCCTTTTTTTACTCGTAAGTTGGTTCCCACGATACAGGCTTAGCCTAGTGTGGGAATCATTGGTAAATATTTTTTATTTGGAAAAACTCTCTACTTAGACTTGTACTGATGATATATATTCTTGATATATTCCTTATAACATGAGATATCTGCCAGCGAAGGTCCCGTCCAAATCGGTTTAGTTGTTTCGGAATGAACATTATAAAAATAGGTTTAGTAGTAGTTTTTTTGTTATACGTACCACGTATACTTTCATATGCATAGAAAAATGCTGTTTGACATTACAGTCACTTTAATTTTACATATACGTTTAGATTTACTTATGTTTGTTTAACTTGATATATTTATTTGAAAGATCGTTCTTAAAAGCGATTGATTGATACAAATTCGTGGTGTTTGCTACTAATTGACTGGTCTCACAGCTCAGTTGGTAGTCGCTCTGCCTTCTGCGCTGGAGGTTGTGGGTTCAATATGTTTCATATGTATTATATTTACAAAAAAAGTACGACTAGAACTAGATAATTGATAAAAAGTATTATATTTTATCAGTTATCTAGTTCTTATAGTACAAGCTATGCTTAGTTAGTGAAATGTTCAAGAATATTTATTAATTTTATTTATTTACTTATATTAAATTATTTAGTTAGGAGCGTGGTGGCCCAGGGGCATAGATGCCGACTTTCAATCTGAAGGTTGCTGGTTCAAACCCACACGTGCACCAATGAGTTTTTTCACTAGAAAAAATTTATGTGCGCAATACCACGTTCTCGAAACGGTGAAGGAAAACATCGTGAGGAAACCGGCATGTGTTAGCACCAAAAATTCGACGACATGTGACATCTACCAATCCGGATTGGGCTCCCGTGGTAGATCAGAGCCCATTCACTCTCAATTATCGAGAGTAGGCCGGTGTCCCTTCAGTGGGAACATTAGAGGCTGGTACGGTACTTATATTAAATAAATGTAAGTACTTTTTACTTATATAGCACTTTTTTTTGTAAATACTTATATCATACCTCAATAGGTACATTAATGTTTGTCACACAAATACGTGTCCTGAGCAGGAAACAAACCTACAGCGCAGAAGGTAGATTCCTTAGAAGGTAGCCGATTCCTGAAATAAATTATTTTGACTTTGATAGGGAAATTTTTACCGGAGATGAATTCGCAGACATACCAATCTCGTTCTCATGATCACTCCTTCCGAGTGTCAAGTAGCCGAGAATTGATTTATCTACCCCGGGACATCGATATTCTATAATGGAGAGTTGATTGTAAAGGTCAGCAGGGCGGCAGATTTCCCTCTGGTATTTTAAATATCTATTGGTAATACGGTGAACACTTTTCTTTAGATAACCGAAGCATTAAAAATTGGTCACGATAAGAAATTTAAGTAGTGAAGTTAGTTATTTGATAAACCAGTCACTTGTATGGTTTATCCATCGTTCTTCTTTCGTATGAGTAAGTGGCTAACTCTAGTGTCGGAGTATTCAAACCGCCTGAAGGCCTCCGACATAAAGTAACGACTAGTATAACCGGGACCGACATCTTAACTTGTTTGGGGAACATGAAGTTTGTTCTCGGGTCTTGGGTTTGGCTTGTGTTTTTCCATTTTACCTGCGGTACAGGGAATCCTAGCGCAGAGGCATGAGTGTGAAAAAATATGTACTAGCTTGGTAGTTAGCTACTTATTTGAGCTTTGTAACAAAGTTAAAATAATAAAGAACACGATGTCAATACCTTTACAATACATAGAATAACTACGTGTTATATAAGTTGTTAAATCATGTTATTTGTACTGGGACAATAGAACAAAGCTTATCTCGTATCCAGGCTCCATGAAACTTACAAAGTCGACCAGCGCAATGCTGCGGTAATCTGTTGCAATTGATTTGAAACATTCAAGAAACTAGAGTGGGTTCATGTTTAATCCATCGACTATCGATAATGTACAAAAATATGTATTCTTGCAAAATCGAACGACATGTTGAACCAAGCCTTCGAAATTGCTATCTTGTCTTCGGCGCCGGATTAACCACGTAGCAAAAGTAGCACTTGCTACGGACCCCGCGACAAAGGGGCACCCGCGTATCCAAACCCAGTACACATTTGTTGAATGAAATTTAATAAGACGTGGTATATTGAATTTACTTGGTGTCACAAAAGTCATCAACAGTAGGTATAATTAAACAGACGGCTCCGTGGCTTAGTTGGTAGTAGCCTTGCCTTCGAAGCGAGGGGTCCCGGGTTCGATTCCCGGCCGGGGCACACTTTGTGTGGTGAGCATGAAGTTTGTTCTCGGGTCTTGGGTGTTTGTCTTGTGTTTCTGTGTTCGTCCATTCCATCTACGACACAGGGAATCCTAGTGCAGAGGTGTGAGTGTGTAAACGTTGTTTTTTTGTTGTTTTTAAACAGAATTAAAATTAAATATTTAACTTGATATGGCAAATAAGCGTATTGTTCGTTTTGCACGTTATTTTTAAGAACTCGTAGCAGATCAAGGGCCCCTCGATAGAACTTGCTACGGGCCCCGCGCCTGGTTAAACCGTGCTTGTGTTCCAATCTGCTCGATAATTATCCATTATTAACTTAGGTACAATAATTACTACCTTATAAATGTTGATATGATTTATGGTTCACTCCGAACTTGTGAAATCAACAACAAACCAAATCATAAACAAAAATAATTACTCGTGCTAGAACCAGAGATAAGAATATAGAGTTACGAGTATCTAGCAGCTAGATGTAGCTAGAGTATTGTATTTTTTATAAATTCCGTGTCTGGATCTATAAATTGTTTTAAACCAGACAATGAAACGAGTGCATTACTGATTGAAATAGATTGGAGTGGAACTGTAGCGGAACTCCCCAGGATATACTCCGCTTAGAGATCGCGTTTTTAAAAAATCATATATCCCGACTGCAATACTTAGGTAGTACAGTACTGAAGTACATTCTTACTTAATACTTAGGTTTATTGTTTATGAAGAAAATTCTTCATAAAATTTCTATGGGATCATAGGTATACCCAATTAAGTAAAAAAATAACCATAAATGATATAAGTAAAATTATTTAATACCGGCCAGAACCAGCCGCGTTCCGAGAGAAATAAAAAAACAATAGACATGTCTTATTGAATAGAACATTACTTTATTGTACATCGTGATAAATAAAAGTATTCATATAATACAAAATAGATGGCACAATGAGCAGCCTTATCGCTAAAAGCGATAAAAAATAAGAAAATTTTGCGCATGACAATATTTTGCTTTATTTCCAAGCACCGCCCTAGCTGACATTCATAGGGGCTATTTTCGCCAACCCCCAGCAAGGAGAGCCTTCATCTACGTCGTTAATATTGCAAGAGGCTAAATTGACATGCATCAGACATTCGCTCCGGGATGCTGCTCGCTACTGATAAATAATATCATGTAACAAATCGTAGTAGCGATGAAAGGAAATTCTTAATCAGCTGTAGTACAGATATAATATAATAATACTATACTAGCTGTAGTATGTTTTTATGTCTGTGCTGTCTAACTGTGATGTTTGCAGACGATAGTACGATCACACTCGTATTTACTAGCTTACGGAACCGCAAGAAAAAAATATGAATTTTTAATTATAAAAATATTTAAAACGAAGTAAATTTTGTTTCATAAATTAATTTAATTTGACATTACAGAAATTATATTCAATATTCATTTTAATTTGAGTCGGAATGTAAATTCGGAATTTTAAATAAGTCAGGAATTCAATAAAGATTAGGTGGTATGAGGTGCATTTTTTTAAATGTAAAACTAGAGACCCGCCCCGGCTTCGCACGGTTGTATAGTGCGTATGACGTACTTAGTTCATAATACAATTGCGTAGTACATAGTATTGATCTATCTCTTAAGCTCAAACCAGCATTAATAATGTAAACACCCAAAAATAAGGTTTGTATGACGCATTATAAAAAAATATCGTCATTTTTTCTACTATTAATTCTACGCTCGTTATTATACATAGTACAAAGCGACCAAGTTTCGCACGGCTTACTTTTTTTTAATAAATTGCGTTTTTACAGGAAATTACCAAACTGGTAAACTTAAACAGCAAAACCCTATCAAAACACAAAATTTCATCCAAATCGTAAGAGCCGTTTCCGAAATATGCGAAATAAATAAACATATATACGAGAATTGCTCGTTACAAGAAATAACATAACAGTAATAACATAAAATAACAGATAACACATTAGATAAAAGTTCCGTGAAAAAAATGTGTAAATGATGGTGAAAAATACATCAAAATCCGTTGCGCGGTTCAGGAGACGTTAGCGGATAAACAGACAGACAGAAGAAACCATGTACATGTTTGTACCATGTCGAGATGTGTATTTGTTCGTAGAATGGGTGTGCCAGCACTGCTGATCGCTGCGGCGCTGATGGCGGCCGCGTGGGGCGACCTGCTGGACCGGGAGACCTATGACGACCTGCCTGGAGACATGGAACTCATGTACCCCGTAAGTGTTGCCACACCGGCGGCACAGCCATCTGTATGTACAGGGACATCGGCAGCGTGGCGGAATGAGTGTGATATAGTTTCATATAAGTATAATCTCTATCAGCGAACTTCTCAACATCCTAATGGAGCCGATGTGCTTGCAGCCGTAGGTGAGAACCCTCTAGTATCCCTTCACGTACCCCCTGGGTGGTGCCAAAGGAGCAACTAAAAGTAGCAGTAGAACTTCGTCCGGAGAAGTACTGCCTTCGTATTGCTGTTCCGGTGGAATTACAGGTGCATGTACGATTTGGGTCTTCTCATACTTCGGCCGGGGAGGACCTAAGTTGTATTGCTATTTTTATGGGCGTTGGTAACCTCTTAACATCAGGTGGGCCTTCAACTCGTCTGAATAGTGGAGACAAACCGAGATTAATTACATCCAAATGAGTTAGTCCAATCAATTAGTAACTTACTCGTACGATCGTTTTATTCAAAAATGTGTGTCTAATTAAAAAAAACACTACTTTGCCCCAGGAGCAAAACTATGTGGACCAGAGCCCGGATACGTCAGTGATCTCGTCGTCGTCGTCGACGGCGTCGTCGCCAGCGGACCAGCGGAAGTACGAGGACCCCAACATCCGCCGGATCCTCATGTACAAGATGCTGTATGCCCTCAGGAACCGAGACGCCGCGCCAAGCTTCCTCTCTGTGTAAGAACTTATAACATGGTGATGACTCAAATGAATGTTTATTTCATGCTTAGATGCTGTTTTGTGAAACATTCAATAAGTTTCAAATAAGTAGGTATATCTATGAAACAAATTATTTAATTCCAAGTTTTATATTGGGATCCCATCTTTAGTAATACCACAGATATAATACCAAATGTTTACAAAATATGCATAATTTTGTAAGAGATTGAAGAAATTGATTGGTAAAAAAGCATAAAAGTGTTTAAAAGGTCGAACATATTTTTCTCGTACAACTTGCAATGGAATCAGTTTTCGTTGAGATACTTATACGCATTTTGACCAAATATAACTTGCACGTTGGTTTGCAGCCCAAAATGGATACCTTCAGACACGGTGATCGTACCGCCAGACATGTTCAACTACTCCCAGCTGAAGGGGCCGCTGTTCAAACGAGCCTCGCCTGATGCCTTCAACAGCCACACGTTCCTCCAGCCCGATACCAGACTCCAGAAAAAGTGGAAGAACAAGAAACAAAAACCAGGTACTGACCACTTCATAGCCGAGTTTAAGCGAGGGGTTCGGTATACAGACATTTTATGGCGAAAAAATTTCACTTACTGTCACGAACAATGTTATCTTCTGGGTGAGAGGGCCTAGGTATTAAAAAAGTACGCGATGAATTAGTCAATAAATTATTAATAAATGGTTAATAAAAGATTAATATTAAGTGTTATTATATTATCTCTAAGAGCTGTTAATTCTGTTTATAATAAATAAATAACTTAATTTTACTCTTTTTGTGGGGGTAAGAGTTTGAGGACTCCTGCTAATAATTAGGGGTTTTAATTTATAGATAATAATGACAGCGTAATTTATAAATAACTTTATTTTCAGGACAGCCAATAATATGCTATTTCAAGCTGTGCGCGTTCCGGCCAGCCTAATCCCATAGCTCCCATAAAACGCGACGACCTGCTAAGAACACAGACGTACTATTATCATAATATAAAGAAAGTTATAAATTACCAGAGAAAGCTTAACGTACCTTCATGTCCTTACCGTTACATGCAACATTCGTAGTTTGAATAGAATGTATCTTCTCACCACGAGCGTAGAATAGCCTCCCAGATATATATTGATGTTATCAAGGCTAGAAGTCAATTGCCTGTGAATACTCTTCCTTTATACTTAGGGTTTAATTATTAGTAGTAGAAGACAATAATCTCTCTATCTAGATATATAGACATACTTACAGCGTTATACTTTTGTAAGACTGACAATAGGTTTAATTTGATTAACCTATAGGCTAATCTAGTTAAACCTACTGTCTTATGATAAGCGTTACTTATTGGTTACACTGGCATGGTGGGTCCAGATTCCCTGGCACTGGACCTGTGGACCTACACTTGTTTGTTATTGTAACTAATTACTTAATTAGGTACATATTATATTCAATAAATGTTTTGACTCTGTAGTTTTGGTTTGATTCCTATGTATTCCTATATATATGCAAAGGAGAACAACGCCGGATCTAGGATGTGTCTCTCAAATGAGGCTACTTGATGTATGTTAGGTTTTTGTCCTTTAAGACCACGATGATGTTTTACGATGACTCGTTACCCTACTTTTTAAATAGATGATTCTAATTACCGAAATACAAAGATACAAATAATAGACACCTTATACTGAAAAAGACCAAGGACCAACATTGGTTATACCAGCTAGGAGCTGAGCTGACACGAGTAAACTCTTCCCAGACGAAAATAATGTTATACAAAATATCATCATTTATAAAAGTTCGATTAAAGTGACGATAAATAAAATACCGTCGTGGTCCTACAGATAGGACAACGGACCACGACAAAAAACCCGGCAGATTGATAAGCTTCAGCTTCAGCTACACATTACATAATGGCCTTCCATTCCAATAAAAACAACTCATCCTCACGATTTTTCTTAACCTAAGAAGCTCAAGTTCACGGCAATATTATATCATAAGAATTCATTTACCTATATTTTTCCTAATGCTAAGGTCACACGCTCTCGGGGTCTCGCCCGCAACACGTCACAACATACGAGTACATAAATACCGCATTTTGCACAACTGTAACAGTATCTAACTAACGCTGCAAATCATACCGGTGTTTATATTAGTTACAAAATGGACAAAACAGCTAGGATATTTATAACCGCTCTATTATTTCTGAGTAGTCTACCACTGGATACGATACAGCAAAACCTATACATACCTGAAGACGCGCAGCTGAATTTCACTAGCTTGGCTAACAAGTACGGGCTGCGAGTGCTCGAATACGACGTGACTACCGAAGATGGATACATCCTAAAACTGTTCAACATCCCCGGGAATAAGGATAAGACGGTGATACTCATGCATGGCATGTTAGACTCGGCAGATAGCTTCATCCTCAGAGGTCGACGTTCCCTGGCTGCCGCACTGGCCGCGGCGGACTACGATGTATGGATCGCCAACTTCAGAGGCACCAAGCAGTCCCGACGTCACATCCGCCTCAACCCTGATACAGACAAAAGTTTCTGGGACTTCAGCTTCCACGAAATCGGATTGTACGACCTTCCAGCGATGATAGATTTCATCCTCAGCCGGAACAATGTGAAACAGCTGAGTGCCGTTGGACATTCGCAAGGCAATATGATCTTCTACGTCCTGGGATCAGAACGCCCGGAATACAATGACAAAGTCAAAGTATTAATCGCGCTGGGGCCGGCCGCCTACTTCAACTTGGAAAACTTCCAGTTCCCCGTCTCCACGGTGGTGGCAGTGGGCCCGATTCTGAACCAGGTACTAGAAGCCTTCAATAGCGAAGAGCTATTGAGCGATACGTCAATCTTGACATATATGCGGGACACTATTTGTGCTCAGAGGAGGGCGGGCTACGAGCTCTGTGCCGGGGGTCTGTTCCAGATAACCGGGGAAGACAAGAATGAACTCGAGCATGATTTCTTCTACACTCTCATAGGGCATTTCCCATGCGGCACTTCTAGAAAGAACTTTCTTCATCTGATACAGCTTGCAGAACGAAGAGAGTTCGTACATTTCAACTACGGACCCCAGAGAAACTTGAAGCTCTACAACTCAGAATTGTCTCCAGCTTACGATCTTAAGAAAGTGACCATGAAAATAGCTTTGTTTGTCGGCGAGAACGATAGGATGACGCCGATAGATAACGTGAATCTTTTGAGGAAGCAGTTGCCAAATGTGGTCAAGTACCACGTGGTGGAACATCCTAAGTTCAACCATATCGACTATGTGTGGGGCAGGAACATGGACAAATATTTGCTCCCACAGGTTATTTCGGTGTTAGACAAATACAACCGACAATGAAAGAACTAAAAAGAGAGGAAAGAAGACAATCTACTTGTGCTAAGTTTACATAAGAAAATCAAGCAAACCGCAAGCGAAGCAGATGTAAATAGTGGTAATACAATACGATTAAGATTAAGCTTGTTGCTCTCGAGAATCGATCTGTGAACTTTGATCTAGTCTGTTATTCGAACCACTATGCCATCGGAATCTATGCCACTAAGGACACGCGTTTACCACCTTGAGTGCTCACTCGTGTCCTAGACGGTACCGGTGAGGTCAAGATAACCGATTAGCAAGTTAAGGTCAAACGGTAACATTTCCTAAGTTCAAAAAGCTACATTTTTTTACATTTATTTAATCATTTATTGATGATTTTATTGAATTATATTATATAATATAATGTTATTTTTAATTTTATTTTTATTTGTCACGTATATTAGATGTTTGCAGGAAACTATAGACAATTAGAAAAACAGAAGTTAATTAAATAATTATATCTATGTTGTCTTAAATGGCCGCGCAATATTCAATTAAGACTGATGTGTTTGATGTGATGAGTGACAAGGTTTTTGTTGAACTTTACCTGTGGAATAAAATTAGTTGTTACAATGTCCCAATGTTATGATATTTAGACTAGCAGTTAGAATATCGGACGACTACATAACATTGGTTAAGTAGTTAACTTGCTCCTATCATCACTACATAGTATATAAAATAAAGTATAATAGCTTTCTCTGTCCTATATCCCTATGTATGCTTAAATCTTTAAAACTACGCAACGGATTTTGATGCGGTTTTTTTTTATAGGTAGAGTGATTCAAGAGGAAGGTTTATATGTATAATACAATAGCAAGTCACCCCAGCTTCGCACGGGTAGTTTCTGATACGACACTGATGCTTTACTAACCGTGCGAAGCCGGGGCGGGTCGCTAGTATAAAATATGATTGTATACTTATCACGCTGCTACTAACGAGTTGGGCCAGTTGGGCGCGTATAATAACGTCGTACAGAACGAAAGATATAGTTATTTTCGGATAAGTGACAGCTGCGGCCATTAAATCTCGTAACTTACTAGTTTATTACATAAACCTTCGAGATAAAGTTTCCAATATTTTGTGTATAAAGCTACCTACCTGGTAGGTGATTGATAAACTTTAGTACTTAATACCTTTACTAGTTTGCTGCGCTCATCCCTTCACAATTTTATGTTGTACGTAAGAGTTTTGTTAATAAAGAACTACATATTGTATTTGAATATACCTATTCATACACCTTGCAGATTTCACTAATGGAAACGGAAACCTGACAAGTGGTGGGCTCATTGCCGCCATTGTTTTCCAAGAATACACTTCCTCCATTACACTTTCCTCCACTTCGAGACAGGAAATTACTTTTACCCGCGAAATCAAACTCAAACTCATATTTCTTTAGATCTTAAATATCATTTGGACACGTAAAATTTTAGACACACTGTTGAACATATTCGTGAGCATATAACGTGTCACAGGAGCTCCTAAGGCACATTACATGTACTCAGATATGTCAAATTAGTCAGTTTTCATGTTTTAGCCTCTTTTATATAGTCTTATTTGTTACCGTTTGTTCCAAACAAAAAATACCAGTGCGTTCGGGTAATACATAAATTTTGTATATAAACTTTAAATAATAAATATATTATATATAAGAATGAAACCGGATAAACCGGAAGTATATTTGCGAACACGATGTCATAGTTTTTATAAAATTGTATTCTGACCTCGGCCTACATATTTACCTATTAGATAATTTTGTTGTTGACCTCAACCGGGACAGAAATAAGTTTTAATCCGGTTTATTAGCACAAATAAATTAAACACAGCAAAATATATGTATATCTGTCCATAATAGCACATAAGCAAGCCCTCCCTTACCTAAATATGGGAAGACATGAGTAGCACCGCGATGCCCGCGCCAAACATAATATATACTTACATTTAAATATATCCTAAATACTCTGCACGGACGGTAATTAAACCCGCAACCTTGGGTTTGTCGTAACCATAGCACCATAATATTTTTATGAGTATTTTAAATTAGTTATGAGAATTATAGGCAACACTATTGATTTTGATTAAGATTAGTACGTCAACATTTTATCGGTTGGTAGAAAAATATAATAGTGAGACAGGGTAATAAAACTAAAAGAATAGTCATGAAATCTTAAGGTTTGATTTTTCCATGAACCCAGGAAACTTCCAGCGTGACGCAAATGAATACTCAGAATCTCAATCTCTCGTACCACGACGTACATACTTAGCAAAAGTTCTACAACCACTTTACTCGTAATATTTACTGTGATACGATCCCGTGTACCGGACCACAGATAATGAACGGGGTTCGTGAAACTTCGATCCTTTCAAATTTCTATTCAACCTCAATGCTTAAAGTACTTTTCCTTGTTGTACCCAAAGTTTT
Source organism: Aplocera efformata (assembly GCA_921293045.1). NCBI lineage: Eukaryota > Metazoa > Arthropoda > Insecta > Lepidoptera > Geometridae > Aplocera > Aplocera efformata. Next base: position 11,728,095 of record OV121050.1, on the reverse strand, counting down.
AGGTACATCTTTCTGTCCCGTACATATTAGATACAAGGAAATTGACATTGCTTTGAATAGTTCCAAAAACTAATAACAGTTCGTAAAGTCACTCGGAATTTCATAACTCAAATAGATGTGGAAGGGTTTAGAAGTTTTAGAAAATCGAATAGAATTTCCCCCAGGCACGCGTATTGTAATCCCGAATAGACATAGAGGGTGTTGAAACAAAGTATTGCTATTTGTCAACACTACACAGTATAAAACAAAGTCGCTTTCTCTGTGCCTATATCACTATGTATGCTTAAATCTTTAGAACTACACAACGGATTTTGATGCGGTTTTTTTTAATAGATAGAGTGATTCAAGAGGAGGTGTACACCCTCATACATTGAATTGTTTGTAATATCGAAATAACAGTATTTTACTAAATTTATTTCAAAGTATATACGTTACACATAACAAAAAACAATTGTGAAGATTTTTGTCTGTTTGACTATCTGTCTGGTCCGATTATGGCGAAAATTTCACTGGCTGCTAATGTAAATGGAGTAAAAAAACAGGGTCTCCAAAAAAAATATAAAAATTCCACGATGTCGCTTCAAATCCAGTTAGTTGATAGTGCCGATTCAGTTTGGGCTCCCGTGGTACCTACCCTCTCACCTGTCGAGAGTAGGCCGGCGTCAGTGGGAACATTAGAGGCAGATACGGAATTATGTAAGGTTCGCTTGACAATAAAACTGCATCGTCTCGTATCCGTAGTTAATTTATTAGAATCCATAATGGCACCGCGTCAAGGCACGACTTAATCACAAAAATAATTAAACATGAAAATAACGTAACGCCATTTCGTTGTAAGATAACTAATACTGACCTAAAAATAAATACTATATTATATACAAATCACGGGTCGTTTGTACGTTATTATTATGTACATAAATCACATATAGATACATTCGCTAGAATGTTTTGTCTGTGGAGATAGCGTTGTCCGCCTTATCTTCTATGAAATGATCTGAATAGGGGATCATCCATTTACAAGGAGACAAGGAGGGGGGGATATAAAGAGGTATCACGTGTATTTATTTTTCGTTGAACACACGTTTTCTAGCGACGCGTGGCCTTGACTCACTGTTGCCAGGCAACGATTTCCCCGCGTGGTGCGTACCTATTAAAGATAATATTCTGAAAGTTTCAATATAGTTTGTTCCAAAAAAATACACGTTATTAATGGACGACACCTAGGTGATAATATTTAGTACCACTTCTAGTAAAATAAGCTACAGTTTAGGTGTAGCCTTTGACAAGGCAAACGAATGATTCAACGCTCCTGAAGATTCCGCGTGGAGACGCGAAACACGTGTTATTATTGAGTTTCTACAAGGTCTTTCAAGGCGTTTTGAATAGCGCATGCATTGATCTAGAACTCACCCCACCAGGTCTGCCAATCCTCAGCATGTTAGGTCACAAGTTATCACAAGTCAAACTTTAACGTAAACTTGACGAGGTTCAACCCTACAAGCATTAGTGTGTGAGTGCGGAATGATGAGCGCGGTCAGTGACCCCTCAAAATATAACAAATTATATTTTTTTAATTATATGATAAAAAAAAAGTTTTGATTTGGATTCTGATTTTCAGGCATATGATTCAAAATCTGATTTGTGTGAACACCTTTCAATACTGGCACACCTGAAACACCTTGTCTATACGAAATATTATCCCCCTTTCAGATCATTTCAACATGGACTTTCGTACAATAATCCCCGAATCCATCAATTACTGCCTATAGGTCTCCTGCAGGAGTATTCAGGTAGTAGCACCTCATGAGCTGCAACTCCGTGTGTAAATTCTCAGTACCGAACTGCACGTCTAGTACCAGTAAATTAGTTAAGGACGAGGGGTCCTGAGACGGAATACTTCTGTATTTCACTGGTCTTCAAAATAATCACAGATTGAAATGAAACAAGAAAATCAAACAATCAATATGAACGAACCAGCGAATGAAAATAGAAAATAAAATATTTATCATTAATTCACAAAATGAATTTCATTGAAGAACAACTAACTATATTCCTATCGTTAAGGCACACTATCCTATAACAATCTAGTTATACTTTATGATAATTAAATTAGGGTATGCTTACCTTAAGGTTTAGCAACAACATTTTTATAAATACATCTTGTATTAAAACAATTACGTAAAAACTAATTTCAAATGCAAAAATAACAAAAAATAATAGCTTTTACAACCTACAATAAGTTAATTCTAATAAAGTACATCATTAATTTTAATTAAAATAATTATTATCACCTTATATTGACTCGACGTTATTATTGACCATTATTTGAAATCAAAATTACACAATTCTGTAATATAATAATAAATAAAATCGTTTGGGAAAACATGCGGATTTCTAAGATTATTCTTGTGCGTTTTTGTAAATAACTATCGAAGTAATAAATATTAATTTCACACTTACGCTACGACTAATTATATCTCCAACCTACAGGTTTCAAAAACCTTAATCATGCAAATATCTTAATCTTCGAAAAACTAGATTTTAGGCACTAGAATAGATACAAAGGCACCGACCTCCGCAACGCAAGACTTGGCTACACCACCAAGCCCACCAAATTCATTAATTAAGTCACAATTAAAAAGACCCCAAAACAAACATTATGTATTCATTTATATTCACTTTGTTGATGTAACTATATATATATAAATAAATGTTATTACAAGAATAAAACGTTTACACACTCATACCTCTGCACTAGGATTCCCTGTGTCGCAGATGGCATGGACAAAAACAGAAACACAAAACAAACACCCAGGACCCGAGAACAAACTTCATGCTCACCACACAAAGTGTGCCCCGGCCGAGAATCGAACCCGGGACCCCTCACTTCAAAGGCAGGGCTACAACCACTAAGCCAAGGAGCCGTCAAAGTATCATGCAAATTCCAAAAAAATATTTGTGTGGATTTTCGAAAAAAATATCTCTCATACAAACTATGTCCAGACAATTACAAACAACCAGTCAATCAAACCTTTAGACCCGTTCTCATTATTTGCAAAAATAATTATATTAATATAATCATTATCCTTGCGGCAATTATTTTTATATATCGATTATTTAACTATATTATTGTTTGTCTGGACATAATTTTTTTTTTTTTTTCGAATCTTTCATCTATCGTGTATTGCATGCGGAAAGTTAGAATACGTTTGATTTCTAATGCTATAAGGCATTTATTTGCACGTGTATGTCTCGCAATAAATACTATGACTTTCGAGGGATCTTAATTAAGTATGTCTGTTTCGCCAATTCTATATCTTAGTTATATCTATAAACCTTTCAATAGGTTGTCGTTGCTCCGGTAACGTGAATAAAACAAGCTCCCGGCCACATCTCGTTAATTGGGTAGATCTCACAACACCGACGAATAATGAAACCGATATCGGTATGATTAGGTTTTCGAAGAACTTCTATACATATATTGAATCCCACACCATTAGTTTGGAATTACCAATTTTTTTTTCTAACCGTCCTTTGTACGTTCGTTGCGTCAAAAATTCGTAAATGATTTCCCATGCAGGTCGCTGAGATCACTGGTAGGCTGCGATATTGAATTATGCACCGTATCGGAAAGGTATCCTTTAATATAAACGACGACTATTACGACCTTTCCCCCGCTACGGTGACTACGTTTTAGACGACTCCGTGGCTTAGTTGGTAGTAGCCCTGCCTTCGGAGCAAGGGGTCCCGGGTTCGATTCCCGGCCGGGGCACACTTTATGTGGTGGGTCTTGGGTGTTTGTCTTGTGTTTCTGTGTTTGTCCATGCCATCTGCGACACAGGAAATCCTAGTGCAGAGGTATGAGTGTGTATACGTTTATTTTGCGTTTAAACCGAGTCATAGACGTCAACACGCTATAATTAAGCTCAATCACCAAAGGCACCACATTCTGCTAATCTTATTACTTTAAACGAGCAATTCTTGTATATATATGTATTTCGCATATCTCTGAAACGGCTCTGACGATTTGGATGAACTTTATTTAAATTGGGTTTTGATATATAAATTTAATTGTATAATTGTATTTTTTGTAAAACCCATACTTAAAAAATATTTTTTTTTATAGTAAACCATGCCGAAAATTCATACAGCGCCATCTCATAAATTATTGTGGTACTTGATTGGTAATATACTTTTTTTAGCTATCATGGTTGTGAACATTATTATTCGTGTTACCGAGATATTTACCATGGTCGAGCATGACGCATGAAACTGCGTCGAAATATCGGGACTCACAAAACTCACAAATGTCGATAACACGAATAATAATGACAATCTACTGTTTAAGATAATACAAAAATTTAAAAAAAATATACCGGGCTCAGTCGCTCAGGTACGGCTATGTGAAACACTCAGTCCAGTCCCGTATTGTCCATGAGAGTGTCACCTGACATGAGTGGGGTGCGGGGTGTGGGGTGCGGGGTGCGGGGTGCGGGGTGCGGGCTACGCGCGCGCCGAGGCGGGGTGGTACGTGATGACGTTGTGCGCGTGGGTGAAGGGCGGCGAGTCGGCGGGGTCGGCGGCCGCGGCGGGCAGCTGCAGCGCGCGCGGCTTGCCGCCCAGCGTGCAGCGCGTGGTGGCGCCGCTCTCCACCTCCACCGGCAGCTCGCGCCCCGTCAGCCTGCGGGGGGGGACTCACTGTTAACTGACGGTGCGGAGGTAACACGCTTGGTAAAAGCGCGGCGGTAGGGCATCTGCTGAAAGGCGATGGATGCTAGGTTGTCGAGAATTTTTGTTTCTCCTGAGATACAGTTAACACTAGTTCGTAGACAGCAGATATCTAAGCGGTCCAGCGCCGGTCAGCGGCATCGGATGACGAGTAATTAGGTGATAAGTTTATCGAGGTGGTTGTCTGGAAGAAATCCCTTCAGGGACACGACCGCCAATTGCGGAGCAGAACTATCATTATAAATTATATTATGCTACATTACTTAAATGTTATATATTATGTTAAATGTTATAAATATATTAAATGTTATAAATATATTAAACTTTTTTAATATTATATTATTATGTCCTGATTTTCCCTCTTTCTCGCTGTAGAATCACCGAACAGGCTTTTATAAAATACATATTCGTATCTGTACGCTTTGCAAACAAACATGCTAAAAATTCAAAGCAAACAAATTATGAATTTGAAGCCTCCCACTAGAGCCAAATATATTGCGTCAAGGGTACTTACATAGAGAACCGATTGACCAGCACTCCAACTAGTTCCCCCACCAAGTCCGCGGAGGTGGCGGGCGGCAGGGGGGCGGGGGGCACCAGTCCCACCACGAAGTCGTTCTTGGCGGAGGGCACGCTGATCACCACCAGCTGTGCCTCGTTGCTCATTATACGGATGGCTCCCACCTGCAGGCCAATAGAAATGTCAAGTCTCATCGAAAAACTTAATTTTCCGTTGAATTCTTAAAAATTACTTTAAAACGTCAATTTTTTTTAAATAAATATGTATATGAAATAAATACGAGATCATGCGATCTTAAAACTAAGTTTAGCAATTGTTCAAACCCTATGCGACCTTCCATGGGGAAGAATATGCAAGAAACCCCTAATGGAAAGATTACTCTCTTTTTGCGAGCATGTAAACTGATATTACAGAGCGACATCACACCATGGTCATATAGTAGCAATAATCATTCAGGCCAAGGTAACTTCTAATTTATTTTTGTGATAGAATGACCAGACAAGCTGAAGGCACTGATGTTAAGTGGGTACCTCCGCACATAACAACAGCAATACGACTTCGGTCCTCTCCGACCGTTCGGGAAGGACCTCCAGCTCGAGCCGTCATTTTCGTAACATATACATATTTGTTTCGATTACTAAACGAGATTATCTTCGGAAGGTTATGCGGTGTCCACAACACAAGTACTTACTTAGTGTGGATGCCGCTAAACTTAATTGTATGTAATTTAGGTACTTGTATGCTCTTGTAGGTACTTGGATGACGGCTCCGTGGCTTAGTCGGTAGTAGCCCTGCCTTCGAAGCGAGGGGTCCCGGGTTCGATTCCCGGCCGGGGCACACTTTGTGTGGTGAGCATGAAGTTTGTTCTCGGGTCTTGGGTGTTTGTCTTGTGATTCTGTGTTTGTCCATGCCATCTGCGACACAGGGAATCCTAGTGCAGAGGTATGAGTGTGTAAACGTTCATTGTATTATTTGTTTATGTTGGTCAATTAAGTTACATTGTGAAATGTGTTTCTCTAAATAAACATTACTATTATTATACGAGTAGAGCAGCCAGCCCGCGCGACCCGTGTGCTCACCTCGGCGATGTTGGTGGGCTTCTTGAGCGGCTTGAAGGTGAGCGCGTCCAGCTTGAAGAGCTGCGAGTCGGTGACGAGCAGGCAGCGCGCCGCCAGCTTGTTGTACCGGTTGAACTTGTGCACGCGGCACGAGAACAGCGCGCGCCCCGCCTGCTGCGCCTTCTGCAGCGACGTCATCGCCGCCTGGTACAACGCTGGGACAAACCGTTCCATATAAATCTACGTTACTAGAGCTACGTTACTACGTTACTAGAGCGTGGTGGCCCAGGGACATAGACGCCGACTTTCAATCTGAAGGTTGCTGGTACAAACCCACACATGCACCAATGAGTTTTTTCACTTGAAAAAAATTATGTGCGCAATACGACGTTCTCAAAACGGTGACGGAAAACATCATGAGGAAACCAGCATTCGACGACATGTGACATCTACCAATCCGGATTGAGCTCCCGTGGTAGATCACAGCCCGTTCACTCTCAATTATCGAGAGTAGGCCGGTGTCCCTGCAGTGGGAACATTAGAGGCTGGTACGGGTACGTGTAAAAAGTCCCGGGAGTTTTCACAACCTGTTATCACTGTATCTATATGTATGTTTGTTACTCCTTCACGCTCAAACGGCTTAATGATCTGAGATGATCTGATAAGCTGATAACCTCTCGATAATTGAGGGTGTCTGGGCTTTGATATATTTACAGCGCAAAAGGCAAAGCTACAGTTTAGCTGTAAAGCCAGTCAAACTAATAGTTAATATATGCGAGCGCGGGTTACCTGCGTGTTGGTTGTACTTGTTATCCGCTAGGTAGTCCCCGAGCCACTGCCTGGAGGCACCCCAGCAGACCCTGCGCCCCTTCAGTGCCGACGCGCAGCAGATCTTCATCTTCAGCTGCGGCCACTGTGCGCGCGGGATCGGCTTCAGCGTCAGGTACGCGCGCCACCGCCGGTACGCGCCCTGGATCAAGATACATCAATTATTCGAGTGACCGAGATATTTACGATGATTTGTGAGTTTTGTCATCCGAAGCACCTAGGGAAGCTGATATTTTATAGTAAGCTTTTAATACAATCATCCTTTTAAAATGTAGGGCAGATCATTTATGTAGATTAAAAATAGAAAGGGTCCAAGTATAAATCCCTGAGGAACGCCCGTAGTAACCACCGACCTCGGGGATTGCTTTCGGTTAACTTCATCTCTCTGTACTATTTCACTCAGGTAAGACGTAAAAAGATCTAGAGCACTGCCTTTACACCATAGTGATGTAGCTTCCTAATCAAGTTTCATGGTGTACGCAATCAAAAGCTTTGGACAAATCACAGAAGACAACTAACGCATCTCATGATCCCTGCCAGGCATCAATTATATGTGTTACTAACTCAACACCAACATCAGTTGTAAAAACGACCCCTTGTAAAACCAAATCTTTTATTATGTAGTTATCATTTGCGTCAAAATGTTTTTGCAGTTGATTTAAGACCAGTTTTTTCAAAGATTTGACTGAATGTTGGCAGTACTGATATCGGTCTAAACTTACTGGGGCCTTGATTATATTTGATGAAATGGTCTGTAAGTCACACCTGTATAATGTGCACATCGAGCGCCCTGGGCGGCGCGGGCCACGTCAGCACGCGCCCGCGGTGCCGCCGCAGCTCCGCCTGCACGAGCGCGATGTAGCGCCGCACGCAGTACCGCCTGCAACACACACACGTCCGTCAATATTCGTGGACATCTCACACAGCACATACAATGGAAACAAGACAACTGGTATAATACCTACATAGTACTTTTTTAATAAATACATACATATTAACAGCCAGACCCAGAACAAACATTTATGTTCATACTTATGTTCATCACACAAATGCTTGTCCTGAGTTACTTGAGGGCCCTGAAAAGTACTGCTGAATGGCTTTGATGTACCACGGGAGTCCAATCTGGATTTGTACATTTCAAATGTCTTCGAAGACATGTGATATCTAAAAATTCGAAGATATGTGACCACTTCACGTGTCTTCGTATTTTTGTTTCAAGACATGCCGCTTTCCTCACAACGTTTTGCTCACACCGTTTCGAGAACGTAGTAATGCGCACAAACATATTTCATGTGCAAAACTCGTTGGTGCACCTGTGGGTTTGAAGATTGAAAGTAGACATATGGGGCGCAGCCTAGGCCACCACCTTCTCACATGTATTACAGAACATGGACCCCAAAGTACTAGTACTAACATCCAGGCGTGGTATATGGTGAGTGCCGCCTTCATCTTCTTATATCGCATCCGCGCGAGGGTCCCGCGCCACAGCTTCTGCAGGAGCACCACAATGGATGGGATCAGCTCCGCGCGGGACGCTTCTAGACTATGCAGGGTCTTCGCACTCCTGAACAATAAAGACAATGTCAAGACTAGTGGACATTCAACGCAAAACATGGTGGGAGTGTCCCAGGAGTTTAATTCCCAAATAAAGGTGTAAGATGTTGATGTAATGTGTAATGTGTTGTAAGAGTAAGTTGTATGGGTCTTACCTACCCCTAGTAAAGTATCATCACAACCTGATACCATCATACCTTCAATCAAGCATCAGCAAAGCAACCTTACAAGTTTCCTTGCGAAGTAGTTTTATATCTATACAAAATCTCGTTACCTGATAAAAAGCTTGGTATGTCCAAACTGCACGTCGGTGATGGCGAGGTCCTTGAGCAGCACCATGACGGCGTCCTTGTCGGAGCTGCCGCGGAAGTTGGGCCACGTGTACTGCGACAGCATCTTGTACCGCTTGAGGAAGCGGTCGTACCGCTGGCGGGACGCGAAGCCCGCGCGCCGCACGCGCACGTTCTCCACCAGGCCCAGGTACGACACCTGGTGCCGCACCTGACGCGCACACACACTTTGTTAATTTATTCCATAAAGGTGGGGGACCGAGTCGCTCGCATCCGTAGGAGAATATCCTTACAATCCCTACACGTGTCTCCTGGTGTGAAAAGAGTAACCTAAAGTAGCAGTAGAACTTGTGCCAAGTTCGTCCAGAGAGGTACTGCCCCCACACCTGGAATCTGCCGCCAAGCAGTAGTGCTTGCATTATTGTGTTCCGGTGGAAGAGTCTGGGTTCCGGTGAAATCATAAGCGTATGAGACGTGCCATCTCCGTCTCAGGTGATGGACGCAGCAGGATAAAACTCAACCTAAGACCTAAGTCTTGTTCCCCCAGGTGGGCCTTCTGCTCGTTCCGTCACATAAGAAATATAAACAAGTAATATAAAGTTGTAACAACAATTCGACCAACATCACATTTACGAGTAAAACGGCGAGACAAGGCAATCGCGAACATACGTTCTTGTGCAGGTTCCCGCATGTACAGTCACAATTGTTTTTTGTGGTTCGCCATTGTTTGTTGAAAACCCGTCATCTTCATGGTGCAGATAAAATCTAACTTAGCGGCGTGTGTCCCAACAACTTGAGTTATCTGGGATGCGGTGGTAACTCACCAGCTGTTCGTCCCACGCGTTGGGCGACTGTATGGGGTTGGGCTTGACGCAGCGCACGTAGAATGGCTCCTTGGTCTGCAGCCCCGACACCAGGGACGACATCGAGTTGCGGAACAGAGTCGCCGCCGACGGGGGCCGCTTGGACGTCTGCGACCATTTCAATTATACATTTGTTACAGTGCAACTATTTGCCATCGATATAACTTTTGGGGGAGTACCCTTAAGAGTCCCTCCACATGCCCGTCTTGCGGTGCAAAAGGGGCATCCCAAAGTAGCAGTAGTCTGTGCCATCGTCCACTACATTCTGTAATCTACCGTGGCTTAGTGGCTTAGTTGGTAATAGCCCTGCCTTCGAAGCGAGGGGTCCCGGGTTCGATTCCCGTCCGGGGCACACTTTGTCTAATCCCCAGTTTATTAAATAAACTGAGCAGAACCAGTTCTAAACCAAATAATAATAACCTTCTGTATGTTGGTGCCGCCCTCGGGCCACATGTCTGCGAGGCACTTGACGGTGGAGGAATGCAGCAGCCGCTTGAGGTCCTGCCAGAGGGAGTCCTTGTTCTTGTCCATGAAGCCAGTTATCGCGTACGTCACGTCCCCCGCGTAGTGCCTGCGACAACGTGCTCCATTCAATAATAAAAATAATAAACGTTTCCACACTCATACCTCTGCACTAGGATTTCCTGTGTCGCAGATGGCATGGACGAACACAGAAACACAAGACAAACACCCAAGACCCGAGAACAAACTTTCATGCTCACCACACGAAGTATGCCCCGGCCGGGAAATCGAACCCGGGACCCCTCGCTTCAAAGGCAGTGCTACTACCAACTAAGCCACGGAGCCGTCAAAGGCAGGGGCAATGATGGCGGTACCTGAACTACCTCACAAACTTCTTGGTAATTGATCATTAAAAATACATTTGAACTTAGAGGACTGATGATCTTGTACCAATGGAATCTGATGCAGATAGAATAATAAAAATCAAGACAGATCTGACACCTGTCAGATTTCGAAGGAATCGAACCAACTGGTTGGCAGCAGGCAGAGCTACCAGCCGAGTTGTAGTGCTAGTGTCCGTGCAGCTGCCTGTCCGATATCTGGTGAGGACAGAGAGGGCAGAAGCTCACGTGATTCTGAAGTCGACGCCGTGTTTCATCTTCTTGTCGGCGGGCGCGAGCTGGCGCGACGTGTAGTGCTTGTGTCCTTGCAGCCGCTTGTCCATCGCCTCTAGCAGTTGCTTGTCCGATATCTGACAAACAGGATACCGTGCTAATATTATTAATGCGACAGTTTGTCTTTATGTATGTTCGAAAATCGCTAACTAACAATACACACATTTAGTCAAAGTCAAAAGTTATATTTTCTTTAGAATTATAAGCTATATATTTGTAAACGTCACGATTTTTTAATAAATCTCTATTAATCATATACTTATAATATCACGAGTTCGTTTAACTAAGTTGATAAGTGTACCTTGGTAGGGTTGAGGCACGCTTCGTCCATGATGGCAATGATCCCCTGGTGCGGCGCGTCCACCAGCTCGCAGATCACCCTGTTGTTGAAGTACTGGATGGGAGTCCACTGGATGCCCTCGCGGGCATACTCCTCTTGTTCCTGCTTCAGCACCAGCTCTGAAAACAAACCATTTTGGTTAGGGTCTAGTTGCTCGAGTCCGTAGGTGAGTACCCTTTGAATGTACCCCCTGGATGGTGCTGAAGAAGTGATAAAAAGTAGCAGTGGAAGTTGTGCTAAGTTCGCCAGGAAAAGTACTGCCTAACACAAATGGCGCCAAGCAGTGGTGCCAGTATTTGTAGATTTCTATGCTCTGGTCCGTCCGTGTGTGGCACAGACGTCATGAGGAGCGTGATATCTCCTGCGCGGGAGCTCAGGGATGGATCCCCCATTAAGCAATATTTGCTTAGCACCTGCCTACTATGGCCCTTACACGAATCAGTGATTTCCAACAAGCCACAGTAGACGGCAGTCGTCGATAGTAATGATGAGACTCACCAGACAGGTCACAGTAGACGACAGTAACGATGAGACTCACCAATGAACAGCTGCTGCAGCTTCTCGTTGCAGTAGTTAATGCAGAACTGCTCGAAGCTGTTGATCTCGAATATTTCGAACCCGTAGATGTCCAGCACGCCGATCAGCGTGCTCTTGTACGTGCCAACCGGGACGTCGATCGCTTTGTTTATCTGCAACATAATATTAACAATAATATTACACACTCCGGCATTTTACGTACCACAATAATATAACCCATATGTACGACAAATGCGTGTTGACATGCCTTAAGTTGTCCTATTGTAGAATCAGACTTATTTGCAGGGTCATTGATTCGGTCATCTATTTTGATGACATTTAGATTGCGTGATAAAACATCTTTGGATTTTAGAAACTTTAGACCCTTGCACATACAATCAACAAGAGCTTAGCGAGCGCCTTAAAGAGTCTACGTGCAACCAAAACGCTCGGTTTTATTTTGGCCAGTTAAGCATTGCCATCCAGCGTGATATTGCTGCCAGCATTTTGGGCACGCTGCCACTAAGTGACGGCTTAGTTATATATTAAGTAAGTGCTTTTTTTCAACGAAATTTTATACGGAAACTGACCTGTCCAGGCCAGACGCCATCGTCATCCTCCCAGCGGACAGCACTCTGCCCGCCACAGCATTACTAGCACTAGATGGCGCTGTAACTGACCTGCTGCACGATCCACGTGAACAGCCTATCATAGGCCGCCTTAGCCATCGCGAGCCGCGTGTAGTTGGAGTCCAACAGCGAGTGCTCCTTGCTGACCAGCTCGCCCCCGGCGGACAGCACTCTGCCCGCCATGGCGCTTCGGAACGCCTGCTCCGTCACTCCGAATGCGTTCACGCACTGCTTGAGGGGGCCGGCGATGGTGAGCTGCCCGTCTGGCGTCTCCGTGAACGTCAGTTCTCCCTGGAAGCGAACAGATTACTACATCAAGTAACAAACGACTGATAAAAAAAATATAAAAAAAACAGACTTCAATTCTTTCATCAGTTAATTCTCGTCTCCCCATTTAAAAAATACATTGCCGTCGGTGTACAACGGGCGAAGAAATAAGTCACTGGAAAGAAAACATGCAATTTCGCTTTACCACGCTCCATATGTCGTCGACACACCGAGAAACCACCATTCATTCGTCTGAGCGTGATCTTTACTGTTCTGCACTGTAGCTTTAGACCGTTGGTTGTGTTTAATAGAAGCATAACTCACCAACAGTATGACTCCAGCGACCACACTCCATATGTCGTCGACGACTTGCGGCGGGAAGCCGAGCGCGTTGAACGCACTGTTCGTCTGTGCGTGCAGCTTGCTATCCTGCGCCGTGGTGCGCTCGTTGCCAAGTATCTTGTAGTTCGCACTGCTCTGTAGACCGAACTTCTTCGTCTGGTGGTTATTTGAGCTCAGGAGCTGCAATGGAAGCGCTTTTTAATATGACGTCATTGTTTTGCAGGTACACTAGGAAGTAGCATAGGGATTATATCTATAATACTGCAGTAAAATTCTTAGTATATCGTTGCCGCTCCTTGCAGCGCTCCTCTAGGAAATCACGTCATACTATTTCGTTTAAGGACGTCACACTTATTTATGTTGACTATCAAGTAACTATGCAAGCTATGTAGGCACATTGTTATGTTACGGTGACGTCAGCAGTAATAATTTTTCCTACTTCAACTACTTATGTTATTCTGTGTTATAGGGAAAACACGAAAACCATGTTCAAGTTGATCCCGCCGTCCAGAGGAAAAAGATGTAGTAGCGCTACTTGCCACAGTAAGTAGATAGGAATAAAAATTCTTTATTGCTCAAGAAAATCAAGTTCACAAATATTTAGCATAGTACTTGTGTGAACGTTTCTAATGTTGACGTTTCTAATGCCGAAGATGTTTACATGATCTATCTATAAACAAAGTGGGTAAGCAGCATCTAGTTGATGTCATTTTAGAGCATAGTGGTCAATTATTGTGAAAATAATGATCCGTTGTACAATTGCCAAATTTAAACAATTTACCCCACACAGTACCTATATACAAATTATTTTATGTCTAAGAATTATGGAGTACCTAAATAGGTTTGACCGGTGGTCAAAGATGTAAATTAATGAAATACAAGTAAGCCAACGCCATCTCTGTATAGATATATTATGTACCTATATTATGTAGTGTCAGATTGACCACGTAGAAAAAGCCCCGCGTATCCAAATTCCACCCACCTCTGCCTGACCGTATTTTTTTGGGTGACACTAATTAACTTGATGTCACTAGTACTAGTGTCAATAGAAATCTTAAGGTGGATACTAGTAAGTGCAATTATACACCAACAAAATTGTAACCTGTAGGTAGATAGCAAATCAACGTATTCAGTATTGAACCATTTTACCAATTAAGACCGCATAGCAGATCAAGGGCTGTGACGACAGAATTTGCTGGAATTTGCTGCCCCGCGCTCCCTTTATACGCGACTGATGTTATGTCAATAATCGTCTTCCCCCCGCGAATAACTATTGTCTATTCAGGGCGAGCGACCGATAAATTACAATTCTTGAATATTGGTAATGATACTGATTGACCGATTTATACTGGTTCACTCCAGATGGGGCCATCTGCTCGTTACGTAACTGTCATAAAAAAGGAGTTACAGCTGATGTGTCTCCACCAGAACATCCCTCTATTCTCCAGAAAGTTGAGAAACAATCTTATATATCTTATTATTATAAGATGATTATGTTCTGGTTCGTCGTAGTTCCGGCGGAGTGTATGATAGAAAGCTTCGAAGTCCCTCTCCTCAGATTGCAATCTTACAAAAAAATCTTAGCGAGGCACTCGAATTGCTGTGGAAGGGTGCGCGTGCCGGTGAAATAACATGCGCATGAGACGGGTGACGGGCGCAACGGAGTGCGACTTGGGTATTCTCATACTTCGGTCGGGAAAGACCTAAGTCGTACTGCTGTTGTTATGGGCGGAGGCAACCACTTAACATCAGGTGGGTCTTCAGCTCGGCAAGTCACCTTTATAACACAAAAGTAAATTAAAAAAAGTAAAGAACAACTCAATATACTAAGGAGATGACAACAAGTGTTAGCGAAGTGGTACCTGATAGAAGGCGTGGAAGTTCCTCTCGCCAGGTTGCAGGCTGACGACGCGGCTCTTCTCCAGCAGGTAGTTGCTGATGTGCCCCCCCACCGGGTCGCCCTTGTAGTCGAAGTGGATGTCCATGTACTTGCCGAACCGGGACGAGTTGTCGTTCCGGGTCGTCTTTGCATTGCCAAATGTCTCCAGTATGGAGTTGGACTGGATCAAAACGTTTTTTACCCTGGAAAGTATTGGCCAGAATTATCTAGTTGTACTCGCCATTACCGATTCTACTCATTTTTATAAAATGTAGCACACTCATTTGATGGTCTATACTGACAGTGAGATAATCAACCCTGATATATAGATTTGATTTCACTGATACTGATACTGATAATGCATTATCAGTATTAGTGAAGAAAATTATGCATAAATTAGCCAGTCATTAAAACATCAAATCAGTTCAAATAATACACCCTATTTAATTTACAACCCTATTTTTTTGTTTTATCACTAAGATCACAAGCTTTCTTAATTGTACAATCTAATGGTGGAAACTAGGGGTTTCTAGTTTATAATGTGTTATTAGTTATCATACTATTATTATAAATTAAAATATGTATTGTTTAATTCTCAAATAAAACAATATAAAATAATATTATAGCATCGGTTGCGTAGCCGGTAAAGTGGATTATGTCCATTCAAGGGTCGTGATATCGACTCCCGCACGCTTGAACGTCCCGAGTGGTCATCTTCCCCGTCTCACTAACCTGTCTATGTATTCCCTGTGCACTTGCGTTGTGTTCGCCGCGATGTACTTCATTATAAACTTGGATGCTTCCGTCTTACCCGCGCCGGACTCACCCGATATGAGCACGCACGTGTCACGTCCCTGGAAACATTCAATAAAACCATAGTTGAGTCGCACTGCTGTTTATGGACGGCGGCATAAAGTTTCAGGCCGGCAGATCGATCGTCACTAAGCTACATAAAATAATTGATTAGGTGTCTCAACGTAGAGACTTGAGAATCAATGATACTTTCGTAAAAGTTCCGACATTGACAAAATAGATGTTTGCACGATTTTTAATGATTCCGCAAGTCAAAAGATAAAATTTTTATTGCAGCGTCGACAATAGATATGCAACTTACTCGTAAAACAAGCTAATATTGCAGTCGGCGTGCTCAAAGTCAAACCGGAGTGGCCATAAATCGCTTTTACATTTCCCGCGCGTCTCATCAGAAGTGCAACAATGGACAATAAGCTGTAGCGTGTTTTACGACTATCTGGCTTGGGTATTTCGGCACGTTTGGACCATCAACGAATTCGTTTTAAACGGTAACGCTGCGAAGAAGATATTTCGTCATAATCTTGTGTATCGGTCAATTAATGCACTCAAAAAGCGGATATAAAAAAAAATCGCATTTGCAGTGGATCATCGAAGCAGTGGGTCATACTGCCCTCTTAATGTTCCCACAGCAGGGACACAGACGAGCCCGTGAATAAGCTTCGCTCTATCTCGGGAGCTAATCTGAAGTTTGATATCACTGTATTTGAATTTGTCGTACTAAAAGATGCCGGTTTCCTTACGATATTTCCCTTCACTTTCTGGAAACCGTAAATAGCATTTATATTAAAATAGCAGGTAGATTTGAACCGAGCCGATTTCGTATTGGGACTAGTAGACTGAGCCATCACAATCTCAATCAATGAACCAATTGACTAAAAGAGCTGTTAAAGTTCAAAAACATAGATGGAAGGATCAATTAAAAATCCACGGCCTTTAAGTAGGTATGAAAGCAACGGAGATAGGTCATGTGAAAAAACGGGTCAAGTATATGTTGGGGCGTAAAGGAGGCGCCGCTAGCTCTGTCCTAGGACTTCACAGAAGTGCACTCTCCCATTGAAAATCCCCGGCACAGTGAAAACAAGCCTTGAGAACTTTCCTCCTATGAGTATGAATTTCAAATGTAAATTTTACATGCTAATCTAGAACGTTTATGCAAAATGAAACCCATAATGTTATTTTTACAAATTATCTGGATTCATTAAAAGCGTTAAGAGATATCAGCTTGATAACGCTTTTATTGCCGCAAGCTAATTTAAGCACAACTGGAATCTTGCCGCGTTGTTTCCAAACGATATTAAGCTGTCCGCGATAGAATATAATGGATATTATAATCTGGCATCGATAATAAATCACGATATATATCAGCCCTGTCAAACACACAGCGAACCGAAACCGAAGCGAGACGTGATTATTTTCAAATCGAGTTGGTGCAAGTGAACGCAGGACCAACTCAATTTTAAGATATCTCGTGTGGGACCAACCCCGGTGTCAGAGTTATCAAGCCATCCGAAGTTAGCAACATGTCTCGTTGGTCACGTTAAGAAGTACCTCTGCGTCAAAACTCAAACTCATTTATTCCTTTACATCTCAACTATCGTTTGGAAACGTCAAATTTTACACACACAAGTAACCATATTCGTGAGCATATAACGTGTCACGGGAGTTGACACACTGTAATAGGTAGTAGTTTTTAGTAGTAATTTGTAATGTCTGTGTCGTTTGAACAACACACAGCTAAGTTAGTGGTAGCTCTGCCTTCTGGGCTGTTAGATCGTGGCTTCTTTTCCAGACAGGACAAACACGACCATGACGAACATAGATGTAATTCCTGTATAATAAACAGGATGGAAAAATCGGTGGAAAAAAAATATTACAATTTCAGTTTGGGACTAGATGTCGCTAGATATTTATTTTTAAATAGTAATGCGTAGAATTGCGACATCAAACTGAAGTATGGAGAAATTAAAACAAAAAACGTCTCGCCACGCGTTCGGCTCGCTGTTTGACAAGGCCTTAATAAAGATACCAGGTACAAAATGTTCGAGGGGCTTTCGATCGGAAATTAGGTAAGCTCATTTCCGATTATTGTGTTTAATAAATCCCCTATCTAGGATCATGGTTGCGAAAAGAAAGTAATCCTTGCATTAGGGGTCCGACGGACATATATGACTAGCTAAATCATGAAAACAGACTATAATTTGACATATCTGCGTGCATGTAATGTCTTCCGTTACACGTTATATGTACGAATATGTTTACTAGTGCGTGTAAACTTTGACGTGTCCAAACATTACTTGAGACAAAGGAAAAAATGAGTGCGAGTTTGAGGGTCTTACCTGTTGTCTAAGCACCCGTTGACAGGCGTCAGCGACGGCATACACATGGGGGGAGACCTCGAACATCTCCCTCCCCCTGTACTGCGCCATGTGCTGGGGTCCATAGATGTCGAGGGTCTTGTACGGGTTCACGGATACCAGCACCTCGCCGATGTATGTGTAGATTTTGTTGTGTTGGAATCTGGTGACAAGGATAATATTGGATACAAATTTTGCTGACGCAGCGATATGGATTATGTGTATAGATAGTTCCACAAATACTACGTACAATATAGAGCTTGTGAATGGCAATTGTAGACTTATCTGTAGACTATGATAAATTAAGCGTGAACAATAGTTAAGTAGGCGTGACTGGAACGAATCGATATAATTCAATCAACACTGATTTGATGCTCGAGTTCCGAAGGTGGCACTTGAATGCTGAATGGTTTATTATGAACGCTCAATTCGGCCAACTAGATGGATAATTAACTGATTAAAAAACTTAAAAAAGCCGACATCAGTACTGTCTTCCCTTATTTCTCACCCTCAGGGGGTACACCCTATCATTTTGAAAAATAAATTTACAAATCTTTTTATAATGGGCAAAGTAAGGGCACACGAAAGCAAGACACGCAAATTCGTTTACTTGGATGCCATATTTATTCCGGTTACTTTGATTTAAACATCAAACTTTAGACCCAATTTTGTTTAAATTTCTATGGGAGCAATTCAAATAATAAATAAAAAAAAGAATTTTCCAAATCGTTGTATAATTGACGGAGTACTGAGATAATAACAAAATACAAACGCATTGATAACTTCTTTTCGTAGTCGGTTGAAGAGAACCATTTATTTTCTTCTGGTAAATGGTATAAAGATACATAAGTGCAAAGCGTTGGCCTACAGATAAAATGAAAAATGTCAGTAGTCAACGCATCTTCACCAACGGTCCGCAAAAGGAGTTACGTTCTCTCTCTACTCGTGTACGCGCGTGATATCTACTACGTGTTTGCTTTTAAAGTTGATTGCAATATCCAAAATTGGGCATTATCCAAAACGCGAACGTTTCAGGCCGTAAATCAAAATCGCGTGATGAAAGTCATAACACCAGGTTATGGGGTCAGTGACCCGAGCAGGCTGTGCGCTGGAGGCACCTATATTACGTTATATATAATACACGTTACCAATAAAAATAATAAAAATTCAATAATTCCATCACTTATTTGATGCCTCTAAGGAAATTTCTATGCGACCACAACAGAGACACATTTGAGAGATAATAAAAAATTAAAAAAAAACAAATATGGTCCACAATTAGCGAAGAAATTGTGTAAAAGCAAAATAACCATGTAGTCGGTTAAAAAGGAAGAAGATCGATAATATAAAAGTAAAAAAATACCTATTTAAAACTTCTTGACACAACTTTTTTTGTTGCGTATTGTAGTTAAATCTTAATGACCAGTAGTCATTCATATGATAGTTATTTCCAACCAACGAAACTTTCAAAGGCTATACTTGAAATTTTGCGCGTCAACACCATCATTTATTAATGTTAATGCTTGCACAAAAAGATTAACACAAATATGGAAAATAATTGCGATATAATTCTGTGCATCATCAATGAAATGAAAAATACTTGAATGTACACCATAAAAATACAATTAAAATGATCATCATGCATGAGCATCATTCGAGAAGTTGCCGCGGTTTTTTTTTCTTACTTTGACGGCGCGTCATTTGCCGCCCGGCCCTCTCACCGGCCAGTAACTTTATTCCTAATTTTTTTTTTTGCTTTCGATCTCTTTCAATAGACCGCGCGCGCGCCTTTTAGAAAAATCAATAATAATTGCGAGCCGTAATGAAATGAGTTCTAAATTGAAACTCATTTCATTACGGCCCGCTGTTAATCTAATAGAGAAAAGACCTCTCGTTTGCAATTATTGAGGAATAAAACGTAACTTAAAATTAATAAAAATAAAAATCTATAACATTACTAGACAGCAATGTTTACAAAATTCTGGCTACATTTACTAAGGTCTACCAAGGTCCATTATTTCCGAAAATACATCTTATTTTATCGACCTTACATAACAATAGCATTGGCAATGATTCATTATAGTAGATTTATAGTAACATGCTCTACATATTATACTCTACACTACACAAAAAGCGGTACCGCAATGCAATTCCATGACGCATACGACGACATAACCACAAACATAATCAGTCCGAGGTCTATAGATTATATCAGGCTCGTGTACTCAGACCAACTTATAAATCCTGAATCTGATGTTGATCGCTTAGCTATAAACATAAGCTACAAGGATCTAATGTAAACCACATTACAACGTAACTTCTGATCATTGTAATGTAATTTTATCGGAAGATTTCTGGACGAAGAATTTTACATAATGATTTTTTGACGTGAATACTGACGATGTGATCACTAAGTGTACAATTTTACTATAATCCAGTTCTTTATTGCTATCCTCAGCGGTGGTAGTTCTCAGGACTCCACAGTGTCAGGCGTACTTGAATGCTCTTCATTATCACTGATAACTTCAACGCAAAACAAGAACAAGTGGCAGAAACACTGGCCAGGTATTGTGGTAAGGCTCTACGAGGGAAGGAGCGCGTGCGCTGACGTCACCGCGCAGGCCTCACACCACTGCTACATACTCTGTGGCACAGCCTGTTTCTGGTTCAAGACCAGAAGCCGAGGACGGACAGTTAGCCTAGGAAACATAAGTAAATATTACAAATCTTAAAGACGCGGCGTATATGTCCTCGATCTTTCGAAACCTGGTCATCAAGAGCCCCGGCAAACGAATTTCAATGTGTTGTTTTAATTGTAAGTTTAAACAAACTACATTTTTGAGTTCAAAACTATAGCACTGAAGTTCCTTAACAAAAAGTAACAGTTCAAAGAGATTTAAGAACATTTGATAGGATGTGCATCTGAGGTGGTCCCGTAGAAATTCCATAAGGAAACTCCCTGACGGCGTGATTTAAGTGACGGCGTAATTGTAGTCACTACATCGGCCTTTAAAATGAATCAATTAGTATCTAAACATATATTTATGTTATTGTTTTTATTATTAAGAATACCCTCGTTTATATTAAGATTAAGATATGCTGCCGATCCCAGTCGTACAGCCCAGAATATATTGAACGAAGTTTTGGAGATACGTTGTTTGGACGGCATCCTCAGCAAAGATGGTGGGATAATCCATGTTTATATATCTGTCTACAGTCCATGCGTGACCATGGCTACTACGATATAAATCCTCACCATTTTACTTAGCATACAATAGAATAATCTTAAGGCTATTGTGATTCATTACGGATGAATCATTCGACCATCATCATATTAAAATTGCTTAATGACCTGTTTATATAATTCGTTCACTAAGAGACAAGATTTTATTTAACTTATAGTGTCCCACTGTAAGGCAAAGATCTTCCCTTTATTACTCCACGCATCTCGGAAGAAACATGATTACAAGGCATAATTTCAATAGCTCTACACGTTGCAACTTTTTATTCAATTTCACGAGTCATTCCCGTCATGTTTTATTGAATTTGAGTATTTTATTAAAAACAATTTACAGATTTAAAAATCGAATAAGCTTAAGCTTAATAAGCTTCAATCACTTAATTTACGCCCTTAGGGGTTAAAAAGATTCAACCAAATCGGTCCACACAGCGAAAAAAATCGCATAACATAAAAAAGATACAGCAGAATTGATAACCTACTCCTTTTTGAAGTCGGTTAATAATGATAAATCTAACAACCTTAATGTCTTTAACGAACGTATCGGAGATCTTTTACATAAAATAACATCAAATTACGATATTTTAATAATATAAACTACAGAAGTGTCGGGACGAGTTGAAGGCCCAACTGATGTTAAATGGTTATCTCGGCCCATAACAATTATGACTCGGGTTCTCCCCGACCAAAGAATGAGAAGACCCAAGTCGCATCTCCTTGCGTCCGTCACCCTAGACGGGGATGTAACGTCTCATTAGCCTATGATTTCACCGGCACCCACACCTTCCACCGGAACACGGTACGCACATCTATGCTAATAAATGTACACCTACATAATGAACAAGTTGGAATCTTACAGTTTTTTTATTAACAATTCATACTAATGAGCTCATAGTCGCCACTGCTTCCAGAGTTCCCACGAATAACTCGGATAACGCCTTCGAGTATAAACATTAGTAAATTACCTAACTTATAGGAAGTACGTCGGCTGCTCATCTGAACATATTTTTTTTGTTGTTGTTAGCGAACAGGGAATCTTCAACAGATACACCGGTTG
Source organism: Aplocera efformata (assembly GCA_921293045.1). Classification (NCBI taxonomy): domain Eukaryota; kingdom Metazoa; phylum Arthropoda; class Insecta; order Lepidoptera; family Geometridae; genus Aplocera; species Aplocera efformata. The sequence goes on along the minus strand of OV121050.1, from coordinate 11,705,683 downwards.
CCCTGGGCGGGATAACCGAGTTATGTGGGACTTTTACCCGCACTGAACCCCTCTGCGTATTCGAGGGTCTCTGGGCTCTTCAAAGGAAATTCACCAGTTCTCACCAGGTCTCACTTGAGGCCCGTTCCTGGGGAAGGGTGTAAAGAGCCCCTCCCCGACTCCGCGTACCCTGCACGCCACAGTGCAGGGCAGCTTTCCCCGGGCCCTATAAGCTGCTCATGCCTCCATGGTGAACAGAATGTTTTATTTTTTTGAAAACTTGTATTTAATTGCAATAATCAGATAACGTCATTGTAACGTATTATGTAAACATAGCATGTACCTGCACGATTCATACAAATCTCACACAAACAAACGCGCGTTTGCCGTTTGTTATCTTATCTAACGTATTGTAATCTCCTGATAAGTCGAGCAGCCGTCGATAATATTGTATTATTTATGTTTTTATATTTATTTATATATAAACTAACTATGCCAAACGGTTAAAAAAAAGTCAACATGAGATGATTGAAAATATTTGACGTTTTAAGAAATTTAAACCTGCAAGGGTGCATCCTTTAAAGAGTGCAATTTTATTTTTAATTATTTTGGTATAGCTTGTGTCACGTCACTCTCATAATTAAGACGAATCTTACGACATCTCTTAAGCTATAATCAGTCAAGCTTAAAACTACAAAGCGTGCCAAAGAAATATACATAAATGCGATCGAAAAAAAAAATTTGCTGGGAATTTTACCCCGAGGGTATATTTTTCTTCAAAATCGTGAACCCTTAAAAATAACTTAATGACTTTCTCTTTACCAAACACACAATAAGCGAAAACCACGAAAGTACTATTTCTTCATTCATTTGTTGGCATACAGCCCTGAATACATGATAGATTGGTTAGCAAGTAGGTACACACTGAGTCACTAGATATTTCCTGTTAGCTGATGACTATTTACACCATTATCGATAGATAAATTATTACGACATTCCAGAACAAAACTTTACGTGCTTGATGGTAGATTTTCAACCTGAGGCCAACTGGTAGCCAGGCATTGCCATCCCACCACGTCACGATTTCCTCACGAGGTTATCACTCATCGGAAACAAAAGCTTATTGTAAGTTTTAGCCCACGAAAGCAGACGCACTACACACTAAGATCTCATCGCTTCAATGAATACAGATAAAAACATTGTAAATTATAGATAGTCAGCAGACGTCGGTACCATTTACAGCACGCAATAACAAGACAATGCGATTCTGTTGACAACAAGTTAAAATAATACCGACTTTTACTACCGACAAGAATTTTAAATAACAACATTATTTAAAAGTCTTGCCATCTCTTCAAGTGCGTATGGAACGGAAAGAGATGAATACCGTAAAACATGGCTTTATTTTAATTTGACACTAACAGAATTATAACACTAAGGATTGGATGACTAAACTAGCAGGTACAGTTTCCTCAATAAATTAACCGCAAAGTAATCGTCATAATAATTTGTCAGGTTGCCAACTTATTAGTCATGGATTATTATCCAAGTTATTTGTTTTTGATTATGTGATTGAGCTTGAAGCCCTCTTGATGTTAAGTGGTCACCTCCACGCATAACATCGGCAATAGGACTTAGGTCGACCCCACCCAAAATATGTCACACCCCTTTGCGACCGTCACCCGAGATGGGGATGTAACGTTTCATACGCCTGTGATTTTACCGTCACCCACACCCTTCCACCGGAACACAATAATTCGAATGCACCACTGCTTGGCGGCCGATTGCCAGGTGTGGAGCCATTACTTCACCGGACGAACTTAGTACAAGTTCTACTGCTACTTTTTGTTGCTCTATTAGAACCATCAAGGGGGCACGTGAACCTACGAACGCGAACAATTGGACCCCCCAAAATTCTCGAATATCACATCAAATTACGTTTTACTATAATTCATTTCACGTGTAGATTTTATCTTCCGCAACACCCAGAAATGTAGAAATGCTGGCACGAAGTTTAGCTGTGCACAATGTTATCTTAGGCAACAAAGTAATTTTTATATATCGCCTATTCAATGGATAGTATCGTAGCTTGTGAAAAACGTCGAATGTGTTCGAGACCTTCAACGTTGACCCTGGCTTTCGACCAAAAACAGGATGCTTAGCAAATTTCTAACAGCACCTTTATGGCGATGCTCAAGGCATCGAGCCGTCTTCAGATGACCTCCTGAGTTGAGTAACGACTGCCAGGACACGGGCAGCATACGAATGTGCTTATGCCATATTCGAGAAAGCGTGTCACTGCAGGGCGTTCGCATACCGAGACAATTAACTTCGCCGGCCTCCAAGGGGGGCTGGTCCAGTCGAGTGGAAACGAACCAGTGACGTATCTCACAATACATTTTTAATAACATGTTCATTTTACGCAAAATGTGAAAACTTGACTTGTTTGAATGGTAATGAGCTAATGATTTCCAAACGCCTGAAAACTTCATAAACTATGGCTAAGAACCATCTCGATGACGTCAGCTTTCTTCTTTATGGCTTTTTGTATCTTTAGCTACACAAATTCTGCCAATGTCTGGTGTTTGGCTGATGGATTGGTAAATTGGAGGGGTGAGACGTCAGCTTTCGAACGGATAATACCGCATCAAAATCCGTTCATCCGTTATGACTTATGTATGATGCTACAGACAGAAACATACACACATACACACTACAAACTTATAATAGAATATAGAATAGAATAGAATATATTTTATTTGACACACACACAAAGACAGTATACAAACAAAATAAAAAAAATAAACCTAAATACTAACATAAAGAAAAAGAAATGCAATGGTAACAATAAGAATATGTGGTCAAATAGGACACCGTCTCAGCTTGAAGCTGCGTCTTAAGCATACCCGTTTAAGACGCAGCGCTGGTTTTCAGACGGCGCCTATGGGATGGTTGACATCACGGACGGATAACACACCTCTCTTTCGTCGGAGGTTAAAAAGAACTTTGATTTGTAATCTAGTAACCAATATTAGGTACATGATGTAACCTATAAAACAACGAAACGAGTACGCTCATATTAATTTTGATATCCCAAGGGCATGTTTCTGTTGGGGTAAATAGCATCAATCCACGCACGACTATACTATTTAGAATATTATACTTCCAATATTTTTGACCTATCTAGTTGATAAATTAAAACATATTATTATTGATGCACAAATCAATTAGGCCGCATACGACCCTATAATGGCCTAATAATCTACATTTGTTTCCGAAAAACCTTCCTACATCTGCACTCTGCAGGTATTTCACAAAGGAAGAGCTCGTGGCGTAGCTTGTATAGGTGTTCTTTGCAGATCATCTAAGTTAAGCGACTTTCGCCCCGGCCAGAAGTTGGATGGGTGACCATTTAGTGTAATTTAATTGAGCGCTTCCGTGCTTCGGAGGGCACGTTAAGATATCGGTTATACTATTCGCTAAGCCACATAGGAGGCCTTCGTGCGACTTGAAAACTCCAACACCAGAGTTGAATACTTGCCCACACAAAAGAAGAAGACCAAGGAACTTTGTAAAACTTTACTTGAAATAAAATTCTCGATTTTACATGCCTTTCTATTCCATCGCGATTTTATATGTGGAAGGGTGTGGGTGCCGGTGCATTTACAGGCACTTGAGGCGTAACATCCCCGTCTCACAGTAATGGACTCAACGCGATGGGTCGTCGTATTCCAGTCATATTTTATGAGCGATTCGCTTATTATGAGTGGTCATTATTACCACTCTCGAACTATACGAGTATAGCAGACTTCCACATTCAGCACAGCTTTGGACTAATTCATTAAACAAACGACGGCTGTAATCAGTAGAATTAGCTCAAACAAGACAGAAAATAAGACCACGCACGACGTACGAGTATGAATCACATTTGGAGATGACGTAATATACCATGACTGGTTCATGATAATCGGCTAGCCATTGAGACCATATGACCTTCCTGGGGATTTATTTTGCTCAAAATATTTTTGTTACAAGATTGTGTTCATGTTATGTGATCATTCGATATATTGTTCTAGATTACGAAGCCATTTATGCCTGAATTTATTGAAGACGAAATCTTGAAGCAATATACAATAGAACAGACATAAGTTTCTAAACTTAACCAAAGGCGCGTCAAAATTGACCTAAACATTTTGTACATATATAATACATAGTTTCACGCCTTTATCCCTGATGAGGTAGGCAGAGCCTAATAAGGATTACATTTCATCTTGTGGTTTACACTATAGTGAGAATGGAGATATGACTTCTGGTGGACTCATCGCTACCATTGTATTGGGTGTGTGAATATGACTCCGCCCTTTCTCAACAGATGTCGTTTTTAGTATTGTTTACGTGTACTAATAAATGACCATACTTGTATTCGATAGTACTGAATGTCAGCTATCTAACGCATTTTATGATATTTGGTTGAAGTGTAAGCAACAATTGTTTTCACCTTTTCGAAAATGTCGGTTTTTATTCCAAATAAACGTCATTTGCGGGAAGTGTTATTACATTATTTTATTGCGAAGAAAACTGCAGCGGAAACTTATCGTTTGCTTGTGGAGATTTATGGTGAGCATGCTCCGTCTAATACAACTTGCAAGGAATGGTTTCGACGATTTCAAAATAACGATTTTAGTACTGAGGATAAAGAACATGGAAAACCACCAAAAAAATTTTAAGATGCTGAATTGGAAGCATTATTGGCGGAAGATTCTTGCCAAACTCAATCAGAATTAGCTGCAGCATTAAATGTTGATCGTTCAACTGTTGCAAAGCGTTTACAAATGATGGGAATGATTCAAAAAGCCGGTGACTGGGTTCCACATGATTTAAAAGAAAGAGACATGGAACGTCGGAAAACCATTTGTGAAATGCTGCTTCAAAGACAGCAAAGAAAAGGATTTTTGCATCGGATAGTCACAGGAGACGAAAAATGGATACACTACGAAAATCCTAAACGCAAAAAAGCTTGGGTGAAACCAGGCGAACCAGGCCCATCACAGCCAAAAATAAATATTCACTGTGCCAAGGTCATGCTCTGTATTTGGTGGGATCAGAAAGGTATTGTATATTATGAGTTGCTCAAACCCTCTGAAACTATTAATGGAGAAGTTTACCGACGACAACTAATGCGTTTGAAGCGAGCCATAGAAGAAAAACGACCAGAATGGGTGAATAGACATAACAAATTAGTTCTTCAGCATGACAATGCCAAACCGCATACCGCAGAAGTCGTAAAAAGATATTTAGAGGGACAGGACTGGGAAGTGTTACCCCACCCGCCATATTCACCAGACATAGCTCCTTCGGATTACCACCTATTCCGGACGATGCAGACAGACCTTACTGGAGAAAAGTTTACTTCATGTGAAAGTATCAAAATTTGGATTGACAACTGGATAAGCTCAAAAGACCAGGACTTCTTCCAGCAAGGAATACGAAAACTACCTGAACGATGGGCGAAGGTTGTAGCTGCAGATGGAGCATACTTTCAATAATTTTTTTTTTAATTTTGTAAGCGAACAAATGTGTTTTATTTTGACAAAAAGGGGCGGAGTCATATTCACACACCTATTATTACCACGCACAACTCAGCTAACACCTTCTTCCAGCACATAATTTCTTAGTAATCTGAGAGCCATAATTTTTTTTCTTTTATTTGAGGAAGTGACAAGACTTAGGTCTTAGACTGAGTTTTATCCTGCTGCGTCCATCACCCAAGACGGGGATGGCACGTCTCATGCGCCTGTGATTTTACCTGCACCCATACCCTTCCACCGGAAAAATAATGCAAGCACTACTGCTTGGCGGCAGATTAAAAACAGCAATGTTTTAGGTAATAGCTTTATAATAGTTAATTTACTAGAGTTTGCTCCGCAGGTAGAGCAAGTAGCATTTGCACACAAAAAAACTAAAATGTAATACGATTTCGCCATAAAGAGGCTAAATGTAATGATGACAGTCCGCGACCAGCTCGTCATTGTTGACACAACAAACTGCGGCCGCCGCACGTGTCTTGAATTACCCACCATTGTTATACTAGTACGTATTCTGTGCATTAATGCTGTTAGTTACAGGTCACACTCGCATTCAACTGTCGTCTACGAGGCAGCAGGTAGGGGCATCTGCCCCCCCCCCTTGTATTTTCATGTATTTAATGCCTATTCTCGGAGTAAATTAAGAAGGTTTATTTTTGCAATTTGGATTCGGAACCCTCTATGTGCCCATATTGAAATTTACTAGATTAGTTCAAAATTAGAAGATTTTTAAATAGATGGGCAGTAATTACTAGGCTCTGTTTTTGGTCCACATTATATAGGTGTAATTTTTGCTATTTTGAGTTCATCAGCAATGATTTATATAAAAAACTAGCTGACCCGGCCACGCGTTGCTGTGGCTAACGTTTTTTGTAATTATGACTGTCAAAGAATAGACAAATAATTTGCAATAAAATAATATTGCGATCATAAATTGAGATGTGAGCTATCCTATCTTTCAAGTTGGATCAAACTACACACGGTGTACAAATTTGATTAAAATCGGTTAAGTAGTTTAAGAGTCCATTGCGGACAAACATCGTGACACGTAATTTATATATATTAAGATGTGAGCTCGGACATATTTTGAGATTTTATGCACTTTACTTTTACAATGATTGCGTTAATGCCGCAACTTAGCTAGGGTCTAGGTTGGAGGAAAAATTGTGATGATCTTGCCCCACCTGGGTCAGGCACGCTACGCTCTTGTTTACACTAGCGTTCTACGACACGGCATTCAAATGGCGACACTTGGAATGTAATGATGACATTCCTTCCGGCCGGATATAAGATTCGTGGATGAATAGAACCGCACTTCCGATGGGTGTTCGAGTCCTCGAGGAAATGGCTCCACTGCAGCCGGGAAGTCGATGTTCTAGCTAGTTACGTAGCTCCTATAGTGCAACTGATTGTCTATACGATTTGAATCGGTTTTCAATATAATTTTGAGATTTTTCCGAAAGGTTTAAATTACTATTTTAATTAGTAACACATTTACGTGCGGATTACTATTTTAATGTACCTAATTTAGGTTAGAATTATGTGTGACATAAAAACAGTATTTTCTATTAATATAATAATCGCTCATCTGCCCGCTACAACTTTATAAAACCTTATAAAAGGTTACAGCCATTACCATTGCTAAGTTTTGAGGATTCAAAAACTCAAATGCCTACAATAATAAATCTTAAATATCTCCTAAAACACTTCCAAGAAAGTCTCTACGAATCGTCTATGCACAAAGCACCTCATGTAAAATAGATTAACCCCATTAATTTCAATCAACATGCAGAGACAATAGCTGGAGTGAATTGTTTCTGCCATAAAACCTTGGGAGATGATGCCACGGCATCTCAATGGTGTCAAACACCTCCATTCTATTTGCAGCCGCGCGGTTTGATACAGTTGATGGTGTGAATGTGTGGATCTCATGGGGATGCCGTAAGAGCGTTTATTTATAAATGCCACCCAATCCCGCCCACTAGTGGACTGACATCAACTAAAGAATTCGAGGTACATCTGAAGTGACGAGTGAGGAGTTTTAACAATCATTGGCTTTTGGACCGAGTGTTACACTAATATAATATAAGCGAAAGTTGAATGTGTGTGCGCGTGCGCGCGTGTGGGTGTGTGTGTTTGTGTGCGTGTCCATTTTGGTGGTTTATCGGTTCATTTTTTTTTATGGATGACTTTCTTGTAACTGAGTGGTAAGCAACACGAAATTGTCAACAAAAATTGATACACAGAGATAGAGAGCAAGTGTGTATTTCGTTAATCAGGAACTAGGTTTGTTTTTCGTATCAGAATCCCCTGCAGTCACCGGCCTTCCATTTACCACGGGAGCTTATCGGGATTGGTAGATGTCACGTCTTCGAATTATTAATTCCAGGACATACTTACGGGTTTTTTCACAAACTGTTTTTGTTATTTTTCAACAGAAAGTACGTAGGTCGTATTGAAAGGCCACGCTTTTATATTCGTTTACTACTTGCACACCAATGCATTTACACGTAAAGTATTAGATGCCCTCAATATGTGATTGGTTTGAATGACTGACCCACAATTGAGTGAACAAACGAGCACAGCTAATAACATTCTATGGTCAATTAAGGAGAACATATGGAAAGCTTTGTGGCGTTTAAAGGTACACGCGAAAGTAACGGACAGACATGGCTAAACGAAGATGGCGTCAACTCAAATTGAAAGTCTTAAAGCGATATCATCTATTTGAAGACATTATTGCCAAGTCATGCCTTCCAACAGCATCTAGATAATTTTCTAGGGTACTGTACCAGCCTCTAATATTCCCACTGCAGGGACACCGGCCTACTCTCGATAATTGAGAGTGAATGGGCTTTGATCTACCACGGGAGCCCAATCCGAATTGGTAGATGTCACATGTCTCCGAATTTATGGTTCCAAGACATGCCGGTTTCCTCACGATGTTTTTCGTCACCGTTTCGATAACGTGGTATTGCGCACATAAATTTTTACAGTGAAAAAACTCATTGGTGCACGTGTGGGTTTGAACCAGCGACCTTCAGATTGAAACTCGGCGTCTATGCCCCTGGGCCACCACGCTCTCAGGTATTTAAAAGAATTAGGGTATTCTAAAAGAATTAACTACTTCTAATGGTAAACTTATGATATTTATTTTTCGAGTTGCCGATATATTTACCATGATTTGTGTTGACTTCCGATATTTCGACGCAGTTTCATGTGTCATGATCACGGGTAAACTGAAATATAGGGAATCAACCAAACTCACAGAACATGGTAAATATCTCGGTAACTCTAACAATAATATACGTATCATGATATAAATTCTTATCCAACTAAATTATGTACATTGATAACGTACATGTAAATTCATCTTTAAATTATTTGATTCAGACCTTTGGTTTAGAAGTTACGAGCAATATTAATTCTAAAAAATTAAGAAAATTCGATGTGTGAGCAAACTACACTACGCTTAGACTATTAGTTACCTAAACCTTATTTATTGGACTTGAAAAATAAAATTAATTTTTTAAATCAAAATTGACAATCCAGCCAAAATTTCGCATTATGACATATTGGCATTTAAAAATAACATTATTTTGACCAGTGTAATTTCAATTTCGAATCCCGACTATACATACTATACATATATATATACATATGTATACTTAGACTATACATAGACTATACATATGTATACTTTGAATACTTATTATTATTGTTAACTGAAATCTAAACTATAGATACTTAATGACGCTCCTTAAGTGACATCCATTTATTTGGCTAAATAAATCAAATATGAAAACGATGTTTCTCAATAAAATTCCAAATTTGCACACTAGGTTTGGTCGCTAGATAAATAAACCACGCGTTCCAATTAAATGTTTATTTATTTTCTTCCTTGGGGTAATGCACTCGCATACCGCCCTGCCACGGGGACACAGAGTAATTATGTGGGATTAGACCCACTAAAACCCCACGATGTCCTCTGCCGCTTACGGCGAGAACACGCGTTCTCATTACTAACCCTACCCGTCCCAACAGGGTGAGAACAAACATAGGGCACACCACCCTTTGTGTGCGTGCCCAAATAGCGCTTGGTTAATGACATTCCACGTTCAGTGTTAGCATGTAATGTCTTGAAGGTTCAGCGGAGTATTGCGGTCGTGCCGGGTTCGACCTCCATCTATGTCATCATGTACGTACATGTACAGTTTCCTTACACATACTTACTAGTTGCCACGGCCTCTGTACAATTGCAATGGCCCTATAATTCGCCGGTCATCTAAGTAAATATTTATCTCACTCAGCGCCACTTAACCCCAATAACTCATATTTTACTAACAGGAACCAGAGATAACTGATAGAATATTTAAATAGTACATTTTTAGCAAATACGTATCAATTGGTCTGTGACCAGGTCTCCGGGCAAACCTAGCACAAATTCCGCTACTACTTTTAGTTTCTCCTTTGGAACCACCCAGGGGGTACGTGTAGGGATACTAGAGGGTCCTCACCTACAGACGCGAACAACTGCGAATGCATTTAAAGTAAGTATATGCGATAGCTACTTATAACAAAATACTATAAGTAACCCTCCGCTCGATCAGAAGTTGGATGGGTGACCGATTGTGGCATTTGAACTGAGCGCTTCGGTGCACGCAAAATATTCCGGTTGGTGCCGGTTATTCTAGTCGACTAGTAACATCGGAGGCCTTTGGGCGGCTTGATAAGTCCAACACCAGAGTTGGCCACCTACACACCAAAAAGAAGACTCATCCAAGAGGATGGGAATCGAACCGACGGCTAAAATGCAAAAGGGAGAGCTACTATCAACTGAGCTGTGAATTCCGTCGAAAATAATAACGTATCGGCATTTTTATGGTTTCCTTCAATTAGCCAAGGCCCTTCAATAAGGATTGTAGATTGGATTAGTTAAGTAGTAAGTGATATTTAAAATAATCTAGCTATAAAAGCATGATTAAGTACAGCACTCGGCCCATGAAATCCAGTGAACATTTTACAAAACAACTCATAAAATCATAATTTGAATTGAACCTTGAAGAATTCCGTTAGAAATTGGGTTAATCGGATCACCGGAATAGTTTTCCAGTAATATTATCTGAAACTGTTGTAATTCACAAGGTCGTTTGGCCAGCCCCATTACTTATTTAAATGATGTCGGCAGAAAAACTTGCCAAAAAACGGATGACTTCATCTTTGAATAGGCATGATGCAGCGAAGACACGCATGAATCAATTTACCAAAATACAATGCGCAAAAACACGACAAGTACGTCATAAGATTATTTTGAAGGTGTGCAAATGCAGCCAAGGCTAGTGACCAAATAGGAGGAAACCTCAAGGTATTCATATTTGTGACTGAAGCTATCTCCTGGAACCTGGATATTCCGGACAGCAGGGAATGCCGCATACATGTTTTATCAGAGCACATTTCGAGAGCCATTACAGGGACAAAACCTACCTATTTAAATCTGTTACGCACTACCGAACAAGGAACGTTGCGCTGCCTCAGCAGAAATGTGCTAATTATATGAACTAGAGAAAAACTCACTAGTTTACGATAACGCAAAATCATCGAGCAAAATAATAACCATATTTTCCATACGTTTGTCGTAAGCGATGTCGGCAATACAATCATACTTATGAAATTCCGTTATGCAACAGCAAGAAAGTAGTTCCCAGTGAGTTTCCCAAGGCTTGCAATAATAGGAACGCTATCATCACTTCCTCATCAAAACTTTGCAAGCGGTGATAGTGAAGTAAGTCAGTTGGTTTAAAATTAAGTGTTCCCACAGTATCAGTTTGATTGACGGCTGTGTTCTTTAGTTGGTATAACTCTGCCTGCACAGCGAGGAATCCCAGTTTATAGATCCTCAGGAAATAGATGTGTGTTGTGTTGACTTTAGCGGATAGTTTCTCCACTTGGATTTTTGAATGTGTTCATGTGGCCTGCGACAACTAAGACAAGTTCATGATGATGGAAAAAAATACTTTGCCCAACCGCAAACCTAGCAAACCAGGCTCTGGAAACGAGTAGGACGTTTGGAAGAGGAAAAGTAAGCTTCTGTTGACGCAACTGCGATTCTTACAAAAAGCTCAAATCAAATAAGTCCAGTTATAATGGGGAAAGTGAGGCCTTGAACCTTGGTCAAATAACAAAGTTGGTGCATGCTTCAGCTCTATAACCTGTAGCTGCTATAGACTATAAATATAGTTCATATGTGATCTTGGTCTTGGTACCAGACATGGCCTCCGTTTGATAATATCGCACTGCTGCGCGTGACCCGAGGATCTGTCTCGGTCGCTGACCCCGCTAATGGCAGCTAATGCTCCCAGCACTTAGTGTTCATTAACAAAACAAGACAAACCCAAGATTATTTCAACTATCGTAACAGTTAACACTTTTTTGGGTTAAACCCCTCACAGTGTGAACCTATTGTGTTGAATACCTGGTTTGTCTTTGAGGAAATCCAAGTTCGTAGGAATTTAAAACCTAAACTTCAAGAAACAGAACTGATCCTATTTCTTCTAAAACAAACTTATCGTTTTAATTACAATATGTACTTATTACAACTCCTGAGGGTTTGATTTGACAGCTTTCTACGTTATTGACATGTACTTTATCTAAAAGAAATAGTTTGTTAGTACTTAGACACGACAATCTAATCTACCGCTTCAATCAGATAAATAAACATTAAATATTATACAGACCAATCAAGATTCCCTTCCACAATTTACTAACACTCCAGATATCTACACTAATATTATAAAGAGGAAAACTTTGTTTGTATGTTTGTTTGGTTGTACTGAATAGGCTCAAAAACTACTGGACCGATTTTAAAAATTCTTTCACCATTCGAAAGCTACATTATCCACGAGTAACATAGGCTATATTTTATTTTGGAAAAAAATAGGGTTCCGTAAGATATTTGGGTTTTTCGGACACAAGGTGTAAAAAATCAACCAGAAAAGTTACTTATTTTGCGTACGCTGCCTAAACTATAAAAGATAGAACCATAAAATGTTCTAATTAATTGTAGATCTTATAAATATCTACAAAAAAGTCCGCGACACACTATACCCATCTATGTCGAGTGAGGCACAGCAACCATTTTTTTATTTAAAAATCTTGAATTTTTTTTGGACTACATTTAAACGCGTTTATTTTACTCATGCTATTAATCCTTATCAAAATAAATGATTTCATCACTAAGAACAGTTTATGGAGATAATATTTGGTTTTTGAATGATTAAAATTGGACGTTTGGTTTTGAAGTTATGGCGAAATTAAAATATTACGATTTCTGCTGCACGGCCCGTTGCGAAGTGGGCGTCACCAAGGCGGGGGTGCGCGTGCGGGAGGGGAGTTTAGATCTATTACATTTAAATATTTTCATCATTAACAACTTAACATACACAGAAAGACAATCTGTGCAGCCTGCGGATAATGACTGCGTCGTCAATGTTACTGTCGGTGTCTGTGAATTGACCTGGGAATAATTTTGCTGACCGTGTCTTTCCTGGGTAGGCTTTTTGCAGCGGTAACCGACATCCACGCGGGCGGAGCCGCGGGCGACCGCTAGTAAATAATAAAGTCACGCCAGCCGTATTTAGATTATAACTGCCTATTTACATTTATTCGGAGCTTATTCAAGAACATTGTTGGTTATTCGAAGATAGCCCTCTTCAAATATAGAACAGACATACATCGCTGAGGTTTAAACTAGACACGGATGATAGCATGTTTTTAAAACAGTCCAAACATCGTCAACGTCATTTGCCTAGTATCAAAACATACAAGGCATGCGACACTAATCATAACTGAGCTGCAGATACGTTTAACACGCTGTTTCAGAGTAATTTCTTTATAAACGGTAGGGCGGGAGCGCAGAGGAAGACTGGTATAATATTTTGTCTCTTAGTCGAAGCTTTTACGCTATTATCTGAACGCGACATGCTTACACGCTTTGTGACGGTACGCTAAATAAAATGACCTTTTTGAGGGAACCAGACCACGAAAATAATAGTGCGCAAAAATATCCTCAGCCATAAAAGTGCGGATAAACCTGACGTGGCTTTAATTGGGTCAGCGCGGCGTTTACTTCACGCGACACGAACGTCTCTCCTTATTCTTTTGTTATTTTATTTTTATTTCGAGACTACAGATTCTGTTCGCAGCTTTGCCCGCGTGTTGTTGGGAAAGAAAGGACCCCTTATGCAAGGCCGTCTTAGAGCAGTCCGGGGCCCTTGGGGACACAGGAATTTGGGGCCTCTTTGGGAAGAAAATGAGGTGAAATATAAACCTATGGCCCCATATGGTCGGGGGCCCTGGGCACGGTCCCCGTGTGCCCTTATGGTAAAGACGGCACTGCCCATATGTTGTTTCAGGTCATCTTCATATATCTCATATTTAAATTACCCGCCAAATCGGCTCACTCTTGTCAGTCAGTTCTTCAGTCTTAACGTGAAACAGTTAAAACATCGAAATAGATGTTTTTGGAATTTTATATTATGAGTGTAAAAGGTTGTGAATGAGTTTTTCGTTACGAAGCTGCCGACGAGTCATTTTATCTATAGGTGTGAAGAAAATTATACGATAAGATTATTGAATCTATTGACGAAGAATTTTATCTAGTACGATTATCTATAGATTTAAAATATATGAACTAAGCAGTGATAGACAGAAAATAAAATGGATTAGGTAATTAACAATATCTCTACTTCGACAAATGTTTCATAATCAAAAAATCAATAAATGAGTTCTCAGAATTCCTTATAAACTATAATCCTCATAACTCATCAGTTTTGAGGATTACTTCTAAACCTATAACTACCAATATAATAACAGATGTACCTTATTTCTTTTATACTCCACGATTCCGGGCGACTTTTGTTACACATTCAGAATTTCACTTTAGAATAAAATAATTACATATAGCGAAAATTGGTAATACCATAATGGTATTACCAATTTTCTTCTATTTGTCAGTCGACAGTGCAGGGCAAATGTCCATTCATTAAATGCATGAACTTATGCAAAACTCGCGATCGTCGCTTACGTTGCAACGCAAGCTAATAATAAACGCTATGCGACCTATTTCTCTGTCCGTACATTCCTTGCTCAGGACAGGGTTACCCGTACCTGATCCAGCTGTTTGACTGCATATTTTTTTACGCCCGACAAATAATCCGATGTTCTCAGTTTCACGGATGTGACCCAGCTAGCAATGGGATGTTCGGGTCTTCTCGTACTTCGGTCGGGAAGGAAGTGTTGCTGTAATACGCGGAGGTAACCACTTAACACCAGGTGGGCCTTTAGTTCGTCTAGTTACTCTTATTGCACAATAAAAATTTAATACGTGTGTCTATCTGTCTGTGGTGGGGTTGATTTCTTTTAAGATGGTTCTTAGCTCTTAGCCATGTGGGTCATAGTCATCATCAGCCCTTAAAAGGAACTTTCTCTATATTTTACTCTTTATTCATTAATTTAATAATAAATAATTTAAAATTTTGGCTACATTCAAGGAAAACCATGGGTTTTCCCAAAATACGAGATTCCTACAATATAATTGCTGTATGGGGACTTGATGTAGGGTACTTTCATAAATTTCATTTACAACAACCAATTTATATTATTTCAAAAAAAAATTCCTGTAAAAATACGAGTTCAACTAGCATAAGAATTGAGCTTCTAGGTAAATGTATTATACCTATATAATTTTTGTGTGAGTCATGGAATTTTTCAGGAAAACAATCGTGATAATGTTATCATAGTTGCACCTAGTTACTATACAGGATAGTAGGATACCAATGAAAGATATTTACTATGATACAAACTATTAGGTAAAAAGTAATTTATTTCGATCAGTCGTTTACAAAATATTTTATCGGAAAACTCAGTTCTACATAATTCCTAGTGGGTGCCGTTGAAATTACAAGAACCTGGTGCGTTCCATGTTCTCACTAGTTTCACGAGCGTTTTAAACAAATTTAAAGCAAGAGGTTATCATTTTGGCCTTTTTTATGTTTGTTACGCGCTTTTTTTGTTTTTTCTTAATTATAGGCCATCGTTTGACCGCTATCTCACCTGATGGTAAGTGATGATTGAATTTTAATGATCTGTGGGCCGATATAGGAGATTTTTTAAAATTAGGTCCTTGCTTCCAAAAGGACTCCCATAGAAATCTTATGATGAAATTCTACCGTAAAAAGTCGGATGTTTCGTCGGTCGGATGTAGGTTACCTCGGTACTCCGTCATTTATTGACGGACATTTATTTGAAAGGACATTTTCAGATTGGTCCCATTAAAAATTAATCAAAATCGGTTCAATAGTTTGGTTGTTAAATCAAAATAACTGGAAAAGATATCATCCAAATAGACTTAATAGCGTATTTTCTTTTTCTGCGACTTTCTTCGCCCGTTGTATACAGCTGACAGAATGCGCGCTGCAAATATCGTTTAAAACTTAAAGCGCTATGGATATAGGGATATGTGAGGGCGGGATGAATACCGCTCCTCCACCGCACCGCAATCCTGCGGTCACAAGCAAACAGCTTCATTACAAGTGAAAATGTTACAGCCCACAATACGTTCCCCCCATAAGTTCCTTTGCTCATTTCGTTCCGTGTCGCTATTGCGGCGCGGGAAATGGTGCGGTTTACGATTGTTCCATACGAGGAGCTGAGTGGCGTAACGCTGATTGAATTATTTGATGTCTCAAGTTCAGCTTTGCGAGCTGTACTGTCGCCGCCAAATGTGTAGTACATGGAAATGCAATTACTCGAGTGCTGATTTGTTATTAGACTTTTTTATCAACATAGCTTATGATTTAACCGCGATCTCACCTGGTGGTACGTGACCGAACCTGCCAGTAGTGCCAGGAATATACGCGTAGGGATTTAATAACATATGCTAACATGTGAATGTGCAGAGTAAGTCTCAAGTTAGTAAATCGCAAATGGCGCTTTTCCAAGTTCAATTCCCAGTAGAGGAAGACAATCAATAATTTAAGATTTTTTTTGTATTTTATAGGTCTTTAATATATTGTTTTGTGTGACATATGCAACACAGACAAGGTATAAGGGCGTAAAATATTATTACACATATTCATAATCTACATTACATAAAGAAAATGACCTCATAGCAAATGCATGAAAGCAACCAATGGATATTCTTCAAAACAAGTGTTGTTTGTATGGAACAGTAACTGATAGACTGAAGTGGCTCAAACAATAGCTTGAGGAAAATGAATGAAAGGACAACACTCACACCTTGAGCAGCGGTGACATCAGAATATGTGACTGCATAAATCAACATGGCGGTGCAAATTCATCACACTTAAAAACTACCTATATTTATTCCTAGATTAATAATACACATAGAGCATGCATTGATATTGATTTACTTCCTTCAAGAAGGATACTGCGTAAATTCTAGCCTATTTTCACATTACTTGAGAAGAACCTGGAAGAGATCCCCATTAGCGATAAGGCCGCCCATTGTAACCTCTTATTTTTTGTTAATTTTTATTATGTATGTTTGCACAAAGGTGTAACAATAAAGAGAGAGTATTAATTTAATGAATTAATGATTGAGGGTTATTTATCCTGGCTAAGCAGAGGCTGCGCAAATTATCCTCAATCTCATATTTATAATAGAAAGAGAATAACATTAATAATAATTGAAATGGAGTTAAATAGACATGATTATCTGTTTTTGTATTTTTTGTTAGTTATTGAGGTAAAAAATCACAAATGAAATCTTTAGTTTATTTTAATTATTTCTATGCAGCTTTCAAATAGAAGTATGCAAATGTGCCCTATCTCTCGGATTGAATCTGGAGAGAAAAATCTATTTATAATTAGCAATCAATATATATTTTCCAATGATTGATTTTATCAACATAAACTAAAGTTAAGACTATATTGTCAATAATGAATATGATACAACACAGTAGACTAACAAATCAATATTAAGACATAATTACAACTACAGGCAAAGCAAAACAAGTTTCTTACAAATGTAAATATGTAAAGCAACTGTGACCTCATCACAACTGTGACTCACAAATGATATCATAACTTTTATTGACCAACTTTAAAACATGAGGAGGAATTGCATACATTAACAAACCCAAACAGGTATTTACTCAATAGAAGTAAAATCAAAATAGTAGATTACTATCTTGGAAATTAAACTTAATTGGTTCTAACTTAAGTAAGTATATTCATGGACATTTCACACAGTACCATCTCAAAGATTACTGATAGATACAATATTTAAATAGTATATTTTTTATCTAAAATCAATTTTGTAAACAAAACTGTCAAAGTTTTAATTCATTGTTAAGGGCTAAATACTATATCATATTTTATTATATTATAATATATATATTGTATTTTAAAATTAGACCACTAAAGAGGTCCATAATTTTAATTATTCATAGAGCATAATCACTGCAAGAAGTGTTGCAGAAATAAGGACAAGATATCCTAAGTTTGAACTATGTTAAAAATTATCATTTGAGCTATCAGCATGTGCAAGTATCTATTTAGGTAGAAAAATATTTTTATGACTTATGTGTGAACAGGTGCTCCAAGCAAGGTCAAGAGTTGTAACTATGGTCTTTAATTACGATAGGAGCATATTTCTGCGAAACAACTTGTGTCTAAGTGAATACAAATAATGAGCAACAAACAAACCGAACTTTAAGATTATGTAAAATCCACTTAATAATATTCACAAGAACTTCGGAATGTTTCCAAACTTCGAGGAGGTCAACAGTATCAAATGAACTTGGGACACAAATCTTTTGTGTTCCGCTGACCTCAAGCATTTGTCTAGTTAAAATATTTAGCAAATTAATAGGTAAAAGCTTACCTCAAGTGTAAATTTTCAATAAACGTTTCGGTGGTCAGATTGTCCACTAGGACGAAGTCGGACACCCCGACTTCGGGTTGAGTCGCCATCGTTACAACTTTATTTATCCACAGTTAGCAAACTACTTTCACACACAATCGGCATTAGTAATTTATTTTGTGTAATAATGTCAACAAACCGTTAAAATTTTGCAACAAAAAACACAACCTCCTCCTCGCGGTATAAAATTCAAACTGACAGTTATGTTATTAATTTTTTTTCATCTATTTCGCTTCCCCGCTAGTGCTGCCAGAAATAATTTAAAAATAACGTCGTTTTTACTGCTAAAGTTTTTATAGTCAAGCGGCTCATAAATAATGTTTTGTCAAAGTGCAAAAAATAAATAACAGCATAAAAATATCGAGGAATTAGACAAAAGTACTTACGTAGTTGTTCATGTAACCAATGATGGTAACCATAAGTATAGGTCGCTCCAGATTTATCTACGTGACATCAAAATTTGATCTGAAATGCGCCAACGTCAAATTGCGACTAACTTAGTATTTTCTTTTTAGTTAAAATAAGTGAATAATAATATGTAAGTAGAAGCAAAAGTGCAGATCTTAAACTTATATATTGTCAAAATTAAAGCGGGTGACCCTTAAATTTTGATGAAAATGAAAGACATACATTCGTTTTCCGAAGGGAAACAAAACAAATTCAGAAATTGAACCAGCATTGAAACTGATTTTCAGGAAAACAAATGTAAGTGAGCGCTCTTAACTGCTACATCTCACGGGAAAACCATTTATAAGGCTACACTGCACGCAGACCCGATGATTATGTGACCATAAATAAATATTTCTATATCAAAAATTCAACGGTAGGATTATCAAGTACATCATGTTAATTTCTTAATTTTGTTTCAATGAGGGCTTTTCACTTTTGTTTTAAAAATAAAAAAACTGTTCTCAAGAGTCTGATTTGTCATCAGTTAATAACACGTTGGTAGTAAAGTCATAGTCACGATAACAAAAAATATTTCGATATTTGGAAATTGTAGGAAAGTGTGTGGCAATTTAGTGTTCTTATTTTACTGGCCGTAGCTTGCTTATCGGACTCTAATGTTGAAAATGACATTCAATTGATTTTTGACATCGTACCTAATATAAAGCAGCGCAATCTGGTATCTATAATGGAAACATGACCGTGAAAATCCCTCATTGAAACTATCAGTTTTCGGTTTGTAGTAAAATGGTACACACAAATAAGTTGTGTAACCCACAAAGCAAAATATCTATACCATATATACCCTATAGACATACTATTACAGTAAATGTCATCCATCCACACTTTTATTTTTTTAATGTGAATTTGTCACGTGTTTCATGTGTTGTTCATGTGTGAACAGCTGAGGGTCCACCTAGTGGTAAGTGGTGAACCCCGCCCATGACCACAGTAATGCGACTCAGTATAAGATTTGGACCTTACATTGAAATTACTGTCTCATTTTATATCACGAACGTTTTTATTCGTTGCAAATTTAAATGTCAATCCTGGCAACATTGTTAGACGCCATTTTCCTTGTTGTAGGTGCATCAAATGTCATAATAATTTCAATTTACCAAAAAATTCCGTTTTCTTTTGTTATATTTAGTTTTTATTGTTAGAATTCATATTAATTCTTTTATTTTATTATTCTGATAGTGCTTTATCAGTGTGAAACGTTCACAAGTGAGTGGTGATAGGTAATTTTGCTTGGGTCGTAATTTCAAGGATCCTTGATGCTCCACAATGAGGATGATCTCCGTACAATGTGACGAGTAGCACGCCCAGAGATAAGAGCAATAGCCTTGTTTTACGTGTTTCCCGCTGATGGAATGGTAACTCGCAGTGTAAGCAAGTGGTGTTGGTGTTTGATGGCACAATGAGTGATTCTCCGGGAGTGGAGTGGCTGCCCGCTTACAGCCCTGGGCCCCCGCGGCACAGTCCACTCGGCCCGATCCCGCGGTTCCTCTACGAGGATGTGCAGCCGCTGTCCCTCACGCACGAGAACAATAACAAGGACGACCAGAAAGAGAACGCGAACAAAATAAAACATGCAAAACCTGCGTACAGGTAAACATTATCCTCGACACGACTACCAATTATGTACGGAATGCGTCATCTGGTGGGCTGGAGGTGACCCATTACCCACTAAGTCATGAGGTTGATATGCTAATTTGATTGTGGTTTGTACACAATACTTTTGTTGCTGATCATTCTTTTTGATAGGTTTTGCTATTTGTTTATACCTACTGGATCATTTGAAACACATTGGTATTGTGACTGGAAATACATACAGGGAAGATCCCCATTAAAACCATCCATTTACATTATATTAATTTCATTTCATACTATTACTGCCCCTGTAAAGCTATTATATTTTTTTTATTATATTCTTCTGGTCTACTGAAATGAGTTACTATTGATGATACCTGATTTTGGTTTGATATCAACAAAATCACATGATGTCCAAGAATTATCTCAGGTCTTGGATGTTTATGTTGTGTATCTATGCTTGTGCTGGTCATATTTTTAAATATGTTTGTTTATATTTTGCAATTTGTAGTCAGTTGTAATTTAATGGGTCACTGAGCGTATTCATGGACATTTCATACAGCATTATCTAGCCTCAAACTAAGCATAGCTTGTACTATGGGGACTAGAAAAATGATAGAATACTTATATAGTATTTTTTTGTATACACATACATTATATTATATTACATATTAACACCCAGACACAGAACAAATAATTATGTTCATCACACTTGTCCTGAGCGGGAATCAAACCCACAACCTACAGAGCCGAAGGCAGAGCTACAGCAAACTGGGCTATGAGTCAACATTTGAGGTTAAGACTTATTATTAGAGCCTCTGCGGTCAACTATAGCCAGACAGAGCTGCGTGGAGGAAAAAGGACACTATAGGCAGACTTAAATGACACATAAGTATTTGTTCTATTTCAGCTATGCCAGTATGATTAGACTCGCCATCAGCAGCTCTTCCAAAGGAAAGATGACCCTCAATGAGATCTACACATACATTTGTAATGCATTCCCATATTATAAAGAAGCAGGAAAAGGGTGGATGGTAAGTTAATAGGTGTGTGAATATGACTCCGCCCCTTTTTGTCAAAATAAAACACATTTGTTCGCTTACAAAATTAAAAAAAAAATTATTGAAAGTATGCTCCATCTGCAGCTACAACCTTCGCCCATCGTTCAGGTAGTTTTCGTATTCCTTGCTGGAAGAAGTCCTGGTCTTTTGAGCTTATCCAGTTGTCAATCCAAATTTTGATACTTTCACATGAAGTAAACTTTTCTCCAGTAAGGTCTGTCTGCATCGTCCGGAATAGGTGGTAATCCGAAGGAGCTATGTCTGGTGAATATGGCGGGTGGGGTAACACTTCCCAGTCCTGTCCCTCTAAATATCTTTTTACGACTTCTGCGGTATGCGGTTTGGCATTGTCATGCTGAAGAACTAATTTGTTATGTCTATTCACCCATTCTGGTCGTTTTTCTTCTATGGCTCGCTTCAAACGCATTAGTTGTCGTCGGTAAACTTCTCCATTAATAGTTTCAGAGGGTTTCAGCAACTCATAATATACAATACCTTTCTGATCCCACCAAATACAGAGCATGACCTTGGCACAGTGAATATTTATTTTTGGCTGTGATGGGCCTGGTTCGCCTGGTTTCACCCAAGCTTTTTTGCGTTTAGGATTTTCGTAGTGTATCCATTTTTCGTCTCCTGTGACTATCCGATGCAAAAATCCTTTTCTTTGCTGTCTTTGAAGCAGCATTTCACAAATGGTTTTCCGACGTTCCATGTCTCTTTCTTTTAAATCATGTGGAACCCAGTAACCGGCTTTTTGAATCATTCCCATCATTTGTAAACGCTTTGCAACAGTTGAACGATCAACATTTAATGCTGCAGCTAATTCTGATTGAGTTTGGCAAGAATCTTCCGCCAATAATGCTTCCAATTCAGCATCTTCAAATTTTTTTGGTGGTTTTCCATGTTCTTTATCCTCAGTACTAAAATCGTTATTTTGAAATCGTCGAAACCATTCCTTGCAAGTTGTATTAGACGGAGCATGCTCACCATAAATCTCCACAAGCAAACGATAAGTTTCCGCTGCAGTTTTCTTCGCAATAAAATAATGTAATAACACTTCCCGCAAATGACGTTTATTTGGAATAAAAACCGACATTTTCGAAAAGGTGAAAACAATTGTTGCTTACACTTCAACCAAATATCATAAAATGCGTTAGATAGCTGACATTCAGTACTATCGAATACAAGTATGGTCATTTATTAGTACACGTAAACAATACTAAAAACGACATCTGTTGAGAAAGGGCGGAGTCATATTCACACACCCAACATCAAATCTTAATTAATTCTAAAGGTCTGGACAAGTTTAGGGACACCTGAAGGAGTTCCCTTCACAGCAAAACCACTTGTTTCTTCTCCAACTAAAGTATAAGAAGACCCAAGTTGAACCTAGTTGTACCTGTCACTTGAGATGAGGA
Source organism: Aplocera efformata (assembly GCA_921293045.1). NCBI lineage: Eukaryota > Metazoa > Arthropoda > Insecta > Lepidoptera > Geometridae > Aplocera > Aplocera efformata. The sequence continues at coordinate 11,682,657 of OV121050.1, read as the reverse complement.
TTGCACAAGTTCTTGTAATTTCACTGGAACCCACTCCCTCTGTCGGAACACAAATGCCCCTGCTTGGTGACAGATTACCAGGTCTGGTATGAGTAATACTCTGGATGAACTTGGCACAAGTTCTACTGTCACGTTGAGGGTAGTTACTTACAGATGCAATAAACATAGGAAATCTGCGTGTACTCTCTCCCTAATGTCCTTTTTTGGTGGTTCCCTCATTACTGGAGATCAATTAAATTCAACACTCCTTCAAGCTGGAGAAGTGGAGGCGTGGACACCTCTGTGCATGACAATATCCTCTTTTTTTTAATAATTTTTTGATCAAGTGACTTTCCCACTTTTAGAAATTGTTGCATTTAACTTAATTATGCAACTAAATTATCTTATGTCTTGAGCTTGGTAAATATAGTCTAGCTTTGACATATTAGATGACATTTAGAAAAAAAAGGATAAATTATTAAAGATATGATTTGTAGCCAACCTGTGAAATAATTGTTAAGGGTCCACATCCACATTGATGTCAAGAAACAGACGCAAAGCGATGAGGCTTGGGTCTTCCCATATTTTGGAGTTGACACAACCCTAGCTGTGTCAATTACTTTTGACATGGTAGATGATCATCACTTATCATCTTTCCGTCATTAATGTTCAACTAAGATTTATCTAGTTCTACATTCAACTAACAAATGACTGGAGAGTACTGCAGCAACACTGTAAGAAAGTTCCATACATTTTATGTTGTTAAGGTAATGGACTTCCAGTTATCTTGTGAGTTGAATGAGGATACTGAAATTAACAAAATACTGGCCCTACATATCGACTTGTTTCCAGAACTCAATACGACACAACCTGTCACTGAACAAATGCTTCATGAAGGTGCCCCGCAGCAAGGACGACCCGGGCAAGGGCTCGTACTGGGCGATGGACACCAGCTATAAGATGGCCGAGGTCACGCCGCGGCGCCGTCGAAGTTTAAAGGTATAATATATATAGGTATATTAAATATTCATTGACATATTTCACATAGCGCCATCTAGCTCCAAACAAAGCATAGCTTGTAATATGAGAACTAGATAACTGATAAAATACATATAGTACTTTTTTTTTTAAATACATACTTATAATACATATTAACACCCAAACACAAAACAAACATTTCTGTTCTCACACAAATGCTTGTCCTGGATGGGAATCAAACACGTGTGTTTCTTGCAAGTCACAAAAAAAATTACTTCACTTTACAGGATAAAAATCCTGTAAAGTGAAGTGAAGCACTCACACAAGTTACCAGTGAAACTCAAGAATTCATCCTCTCCGATCCGATCCGAGCCGGATTTTTGGCTCTTCTCATCCACTTATTACCAGCCACCTTCCGCAAGTCGTCGCTCCACCTGGTCGACATATTACTTATTGTACGGAACCGTACTGCACTATTAGGCAATCGTGTATTTCGTCTGTCTGAAACAGTTCAGACTGAACCACGGGCGGTCGTTCTCATTTACTTACTACTTTAACTCAACTACAACTAACTCTACTGTATGGGCTACGGGCGCGAACATTTTGGTCCTTCGAACCGGATAGTGCTGTACGGTTCCGTACACTCATATTAATGACATAAATAATTATGATCTTTGACTTGCGTTCTGGTGGTGACAGGGTATGAATCATTCCTTTAAACGATTTATTTCAGCTTACAATAAAATATCACTATATGGTAGTGTATGGATTAACAATATTATACAAACTATTTGTTTTCTTTACTAGCACGTAAGGACGGACGGCAGACGGCGACGTGTGACGCAGTTGCGCTGCGTCATAAGTTGGCTGTGAAAACGAAAACGATGAGACAGCTCATTCTTTGGCTAAAATTTGTTTATACAAATAAATAAAATTCAAGTGTCTATTAAGCTGTTATTAATAAAAATCTTAAATTTATATTAATAACAGCATTTGAAAGTATATATGGTACATATGACAAAAATAAGAAACAATATTTAAAATTGTTGTCTGTCTGTTTGATCTGGTTAATCTCCGAAACGGCTGGACCAATTTTAACGATACTTTCACTGACAGATAGTAGATACTTTTATTTTAGAAAAATAAAAAAGTATTAGGGTCTCGCGCTAAAAAATCCAAGTTCTTAATATAATTTGAAAAATTTCCAATCGATACGCGAAAACATAGGATTTTACCGTGATTGAAAAGTTGTTCTCGTATTTCGAAATGTCAAGTATACCTATAAATTATGTTGGGTCTGTGACAGCTTTTCAGGTTTCCTGAAAAAAATAAAGCTGTCCGCATCGCACGACTCCTGCGCAGACACCGTATGTCTGTTGATGTGTAATTGAAGTAGATATTAGGAGTACAAATAAGTTTCCGCCGTTTTTAACACAAATTAAATATTTATTGTAGAAGAACGGTAATATAAATTTATTCAAAATATTGCCCATCACTTGCAACCACTTTTTCCCATCTCTCAGGCAGCATTCGAATCCCACGTCTGAAGAACTCCTTGTCTTTTGAGGTTATCCACGAATCAACCCAATTTTTGGTATCCTCATAAGATGTGAACCGCTGCGCCGTCAGAGCATGTGCTACGGACCGGAACAGGTGATAATCGGACGGTGCAATGTCTGGTGAATACGGCGGGTGGGGTAACACTTCCCAATCAAGTGTTTCCAAGTACTTTTTCACGGGAGCCGCAACATGTGGACGAGCATTGTCATGCAGAAGAATCATTTTTTCGTGTCTAGAATAGTATTGAGGGCGTTTTTCCTTCAGAGCTCGGCTCAATCTCATCAATTGTGTTCGATAGAGGGCTCCAGTAATTGTTTCGCTCGGATTAAGCAACTCATAATACACTACACCTAGCTGATCCCACCAAATACACAGCATAAGTTTTTTTCCGTGAATATTCGGTTTTGCTGTTGATGTTGACGCGTGGCCAGGTAATCCCCATGATTTTCTTCTTTTTGGGTTGTCATAATGTATCCACTTCTCATCACCAGTTATGATACGATGTAAAAAACCCTTTTTTTATGTCTAGCTAGCAGCATTTCACTTAAGCATAATCGGCGTTCAATATCTCTCGGCTTTAATTCGTACGGAACCCAATTTCCTTGTTTATGAATCATTCCTAATGGTTTTAAACGATGTGAGACTGCTTGCTGAGTGACTTCTAATGTTAGAGCAAGTTCTTTTTGTGTTTGAGATGAATCTTCCTCCAATAATTCCTCCAATTCTGCATCCTCGTAAATTTTTGGCCTTCCACTGCGATCTTTGTCTTCTACGTCGAAATCACCATTTTTAAACTTTTGAAACCACTCTCGACACGTTCTCTCACTCAAAGCAACCTCACCATATGCTTCTACGAGCAATCGATGCGCCTCAGCAGCAGATTTCTTTAAATTAAAGAAGTAAACTAATATTTCCCGCAAATGACGCTTACTTGGCTCAAATTTTGACATTTTCAACTTATAAAAATTATATTTTACCAATATAAAATCAATGATATTAATAGGTTATGTTGTTCTTGAATGTCCAAACTATTTTTTAAGCCGGTTATCATCTGCGAAAGCTAACCGAAACTCCGTGCCGCGCCATCTACAATAAAACGGCGGAATCTTATTTGTACTCCTAATATATTAGTTAATGGTAATCTGAAAGTGCAAGTGTGGTGCATTCTCCGGCAGATGGCGCCGTACAGCCCGGAGTGCAGCTCCAACAGCAGCGGGGAGGCGCTGCTGGCGGGCGCGGACGCGGCGCCCACGCCGCCCGCCACGCCCACCTCCCCGCACACCCCCACCGACCCCGCGCCGCCCGCGCTCAAGGAAGAGCTCTTAGTCAAAGAAGAGACAGGTTCGTGCTCTACAAGCTCAATATAAATACATATGGCAGTGACAGACAGACCGACCACCGGCAGAAGCGGGCGCGGCAATGGGTTATTGCCCATTACATACATCAAGTGTTAATTGTAGTTGTAATTTATGTCATTACTGTTTAATATTCTGATTACCTGCCCTGCAGTGCACGAAAAAGAGTTGACGATAAAGTAGCTTAGCATTTTTAAAGTATTTGTATATTTCATATTATTACTTGATAAAAACCAGTTTAGAAAGTATTGGGAATCTCCGGACGGCAGATGGGGGAATCTGTCATCCGAAGGATGAGATCCCCACCGGAGAAAATTAATGATCCCCATCATTAATTTTCTCCGGTGGGGATCTACTATCGTAGCCCCAGTATGAAGGCGCCGAGCAGGAACACCAGGGTGGTTTTAGTCGGATCACGCCCGACATAACCGGCCCGTCCTCCCCCGGACGGAGCGGTATACGTAGGTACACACTGGAAAAAAAATGGGCCATTAGTTACCTAGTTACGCCACTGAGTGTAGGAAGATATTTTAGTTACAGATACACAGATAAGTGTAGGGATATAAATGGGGGAACTAACACGCGAAAGAGAGAGGTCTGATTATTTAACTTAAATTCACCCATCATTAATAATTATGTAAATAATGTTATGTGGGTTGGTTTAAAGTCATATTAAACTTCAGATTCGCAAACGGACGACGCGCTGACGGCGCTCATGAACGAGGAGCTGATGAACGACGTCGACATCAGCAGAGGTAACTACACACGTCATTACTATTCACTATTGGCTGGCATGACGACGGCCACGACTCCGTGGCTTAGTCAGTAGAGCCCTGCCTTAGGAGCGAGGGGTTCCGGGTTCGATTCCCGGCCAGGGCACACTGTGTGTGGTGAGCATTTGTTCTCGGGTCTTGGGTGTTTGTCTATGCCATCTGCGACACAGGGAATCCTAGTGAAGAGGTATGAGTTTGTAAACGTTTATTATTAGGACTACATAAATGTTCACGGACATTTCACACAGTGACATCCGGCCTCAAACTAAGCCCAGCTTATACTGTGTGAACCAGATTTTTGATACTTTACTGTATTTTTTAATTACATAAATGTCTGAAGCTGCTGTTATCCGTAGAAGTTTAGGGACCTAAGTCGTATAGCAGTTGTTATGGGAGGTAACCACTTCACATCTGGTGGGTCTTCAGCTCGCCCCGTTACTAGAATTACATTTAAAAAAAAAATGACAGAGACCATGTTTCAAGCAGTGTATGTGTATGTTTTGTCAGAGCGGTCGTGGTCGGAGGGGTGCCGGCGGCACGCGTGCGGCGCGCTGCGGCACAGCTCGCTGACGGACGAGTACGGCAACTTCGTGGTGCAGCGCATCGACGACTGCGACTGTCCCGCGCTGGCGCCCGACGAGCCCTACTCGCCCGCGCCGCCCGCGCCGCCCGCGCCCGCCCCGCTCCCGCCCTACTGGCACGCGCAGATATTATAACACCGGAGCTCCCCCCGCCCCCCCCGAACCCGCGCCCGTGAGCGATCGTCCCCCCGAAACGCTCACGCCGACGTTTCGCGCTCTCAGATAAAAAATACTAGTACCTACTAGATGAAAATATTTTATATACAAGTTTATTTTTTTAAATCGGAGTTTTAGTTATACATATTTTGTTTTTGGAGATTGTACGCGTCGTCACGTAAAGTTCCGTGATCGAGTGTTTTGGAATGTTTTGATGCGAAATTAATAGCCAAGAGGATCGATGCGTCTTATACTATTCTATGCGTTAATATACTCGGCCGGTCGGCTCTAGTGGTCGTTTATATACTCGACCGGTCGGCTCTAGTGGTCGTTTATATACTCGGCCGGTCGGCTCAAGCGGTCGTTTATATACTCGGCCGGTCGGCTCTAGTGGTCGTTTATATACTCGGCCGGTCGGCTCAAGTGGTCGTTTATATACTCGGCCGGTCGGCTCAAGTGGTCGTTTATATACTCGGCCGGTCGGCTCTAGTGGTCGTTTATATTATAGTACGTTCCACTAGCCGGAGGCGCGGGCCCGCCGGTGCTGGTGACAGACATATCCGCCGACTTCACGATATTTGCAAGTGGTTTTACGAAAGTTTATTTCAGTTACAAGTTTCCTTGACGGAAATTAAATATACAATATTGTAATATATGCCTCTGGAAAGATTTGTTAACATAGTTATGTGTAATATCAAGGAAATAATTCAGCCGTCTCGTGATGGTTGACTTGAGAACAGAGATATAAATGGAATGTCTGCTTGGGGCTGGATCCTGGCGAAATGCTTCCCTTTCGAGCTTTTAGCAGTTTGAATGCTGTGGAAGTGAAAATGATCGGCCGTCGACCATCGGCGGAGGATTATAGCCCAAGGCATATTCAGCATAGTTTACAAACAATCGAGTGCTATTGGCACGACGCAGGCTAAACGCCGACTGTGCGGATATTTCTATGACTTGTGCCACAAATAGGCTCCGCTATTGGCCTTAGTTATTTTTGTATATTTTGTAGAGATGATACCGATTATTTTTACTAACGCGGTGTTCAAACCAATGCAGACGTAGTGCAATTATGTTAACGGTTTATATATGGTTTGGGAGTTTGTTAGTGTTGAATATAACATGTATATCGGACCCTGGAGTGAGGTGGCATCCCTTGCGTGGAGGTCATGAAGCAATTTATATCATGTCATTCATACAAAAAATTCTGAAACTTCTAAATTCTGAATGGCAGACGGTAGTTCTAAATTATTTTATTCGTTAAACACAATTAATTTTGTTTCTACACTTTTTATCCCAAAATTACATTAAATTCTGGTTCATTAATTTGAACTTATGTATTTTTCCTGTAGATAACTGACTTAACTACAATATTATAGCTTGGCCCGTTTATAATAAAAATAATTTTATTGCCATAAAGTAATTACATTTCCATGAATCAAATAATATGAATTGTGGATAATGTAGCTGCGTGGCGCACAAGGCGGTTAAGTAACTTGGGTCTCAGGAGTACGCGTTATCAATCCCAGTTTTATCATGTATAAATGAAAATGACATGATTGTACATTGCTTCATGAATCCCTCAGACGTAGTTTGACTGGATCGGTAAGGAATGCATCAAGTTCAATGAAATATGCTACTTGTGCTAGTTAATAACAATTATAGCAAAGTACCAAACGGTAGAGTGGTTCGCAATTTTGTGGTTCTGAGATTTTCGGAGGGTTTCTGACGAGGACACGACTTCTGAACCCTGGCGCCATCCCGCGCCCATTGCGCCACTGCACTGCATGCGCCTCGGACATCGAGCGAGTACTTTGTTATTATATGTATATAAAAAGGTTTATTTATAGTTTCGTGTTACTTAAGTACGAAGTAGCGTATTTAATTAAGGGATTAAATGAAATTAGAAATCAAGATACAGTATTGGAGCCGATTGGTGACGAAAAGATCTCAGAACGACCAGTATAGAATATATTGTAAAAGTTATATTATAGTGTGCTAATATTATGGTTATTTTAAAACTGTGCATAATGTTTAGTTTAGTTGATAAATATAATATGAGTTAGTCGTTACGAATTTATAATTTAACGAAGAATATATATAAATGAATATAACTAAAATCGCACTTATATACGTAAAAAAAGCTTTTAGTAACGTGTAATATTGGCCTATCGGTGAAACGTGTAGGTTCGCTTGCCTCATACTGAAAGATTAGTTTCGATTAATTAGATGCAAATATGATTAATATTTGAGTTGTGCCATACAGCGAGCGGTGGCGTTGAACACTTAGATTGTAAAACTGTCCCATATCTTATTGAAAATGTGTTCAAAGTTTTTTAGAAGTTGTACCTACATAAATAATTTAGAGTGTATATAAAATAAGGTAATATTTTAGTACAGGCAGGTTTCTTGTAAAATTGTACTAATGGTAACATTTTTACCATTTTTTTGAACTGTCTTGTGTATGTAGCCAAGGACGTTTTGATGTTAGCGTTTATCCAAAGTGTTCACAGTTTTGTATATTGAGTATTAAGACTCGAGGCACGACGACCGGAGTTGAAAAAGCATATTATTACTTAAAGGTATCCAAGATCCTCTACTTGCCAAAAACAAAGTGATTTTTTACTTGTGCGGAGGTTAACATGTCATTTCGACTCTGCATAGCTTTTACCTCGAGTCAGTTTACTTAAAATTTGTTTGTCATATGAAAAGTAATATTTAGTACACCTCCGCTGTAATGCTCCTTTTCAGATCATCTTATAATGAACTTGTATTTTATTTGACGGATTCAAGCGAAGAGGCGCGTGGATCCGTCAAATAAAATTTGTTATTTATCATGTCGTTACACGAGTGTCTTTTGTTGATATTATGTGATTGCAATTAGTTCTTGTAACTAAGACAAGTATTCTAATATATTTTCAATTATTGTAATGTGTGTGAACATTTTGTATTTGCGTGTTATATTTTTGGGTTCATTACAAGTGCGTCGGTTAAAAACTCATTACAACAAATAGATGTACTTATACTGAGTAGGTAGTGTCCGGAACAAGTTGAAAATATTTACATGAATTGCTGTGGAGATACGTCAGTAAATTCACTACACAGCTGAGCTGGTTCTATGGAAGATTGTCATGCAAAATATGCATGCAAAGTTCATCCAAAAAAAATACGATGATTTCGCACTGGGATTCCCTGTATCGCTACATGGCATATGCGATCAGGAAATCCTAGCGGGACACACAAAAATACAAGTCCGAGAACAAACTTCATGCTCACTACAGATGTGTGTCCCAGCCGGGAACCGAACCCGGGACTACTCGCTTCGAAGGCAGGGCCACTAGCAACTGAGCCACGGAGCCGCCTCTAATAGTAGTTATTTACTATGAAGCAGGCAGTCACCTTTCCCACGTTACAATGTTTTGCGATGTTCGCGACGTACTTCGTGTTTATGGATTTTCAAAAATCATTTCAGTTGAATTAGCGGTTTGAAAAATTACATTCCTTTATTTATTTTTTAGTCAATCTATTTGATTGTGACGATTTATGTGTTTTTGCAAAAATCTATTTGATTCGAGTACAGTATTTATGCTCTTCTAATTTTTATCTTATTTAAGTTTAAGTTAAACCATAGGTTTTTAATAGATTTGAAAGTATTCAACAACAGTATCAATTGAAATATCTCTTAGCAAATTGTATTATATAAAAATATTTGATGATCATGAAATTAAAATAATAAAAATGGTTCATACATTAGATATGTCGAATACTTTTTGAAATCCAACAATAACAGTACGCAATGCAAGCTAGGTACTGTCTAATATTAAATCATTTAGTTAGCTTGAATCGTGTAATATGTGCATTATGCATAAATATTTATATTTTTTTAGTATACCGCGGTGCATAATATAAGTTGCCATCTTATTGTTTGATAGTATTTATTATTTACTGTGATAAAATCTTTTTTTCGACGATTTATTTCCGATATAGATGCTTCAAATATTTCCTCAGAGTTGAGAACTGGACTGCTTTCAACACATCTCGCGTGCTTCTTGACTTAGTCTATACTGTACAACTGTTACACTGTAATGCGAAACATTTGAAATGAAGTACTTAATAAAAATAAATAAATAGAAAATGGACTAGGTATAGCATTCAATTTTGTATTCGAGCCGTGTTGAAATTGGAGCCCATGTTTATTGAGAGATTTATTTTGTATATTATGCATATACGTAAATACAAGATGTATTAATTTTATATAAATATCTACACAATAACAGAAACATTTGACGCAGCTATGTCTTCGTGACGTGTTCAAAATAATTTGAAATTAATTTTTATTTACTTATTTTGGTTACTCACTCCGCCTATGAATGATATTATCGCGGCGATTAAAAATAACTATTTTATTATGATAGTAAACACGTTAGCCGTTTAATTTAAGAGTAGGATGTTCTACCTCTAAACAAATCATAGTTGATGTACAATAAAACTTTTAACAAAATTGTGTTATTTAATTCCCTTGCTTTGTGGCAAGTTCTGCCGGAGATCCGAAGTGGAACGATACACGGCGCCCTATGCATAAACATCCCAGCAGCAAGGACTGGTAGGGTGCAACCTTTGGTGTGAACTTGAGGTTATATTTTTGTACATAGGATTGATAGCGTGTTCTTATGACCACACAATGTCTACTGTGTGGCTGTGGCTACAATGGCTGCAACTGATAGTAGGTACAGTCTAAGCTCAGTATTGGGCAGCAGCAATATAGTGCGCGATAATATAGACGCGATAGGAAGGAAAATAACTTGGTATCCTACTAGTTCAGCAGTCATCAATATCTTAAGCCCATGTAATGTATATCTTCAAGTCTTATTTCAACGTTAGTCAATAGCTTCACACTGAAAGTACTGTTAGTTTGAGGCGCATAATAGATCGGACATTTCTATGTGTGTACTAAAAATTCAATCTTTACGAAAATAAAGATTTCCAATTGATGACTGTTATATTGATATATTTGTAGTTCAAATACTTCTTGGGAGGATTAGGGTTGTATCAAAACACAAATCGAAATATCAACAACTTTAATGATATAATACAAGGATACTACCCATACATACATATATTTAGTTTAACAAGTACATCAAAATAATCGCGGATGGTACGTTAAAATTGACGCAAACAGTAATTTTGGTTTAAAATTATCGTAAACATTTTAAAAAAGTATATTTTTACTACATTTCAGCAACTTTTTAAAACATGGTCATCGACTTCCACCAAACATAATATTTTACTATAAAATCACAAATTTCACATTAGTGAAAGTATTTCCTACTTTGTCACTTCATACCTTACCTATTATTGCTATTTTAGATAAAATAAAATTACACATTAATTTCAAGTTAGTATCCAATAGGCAATGTGAACAAATAACTAAATAAAATTATGTTTATCGTTGTTTTAACCACAAATAAGTATGGTCGTGTACTCAGTAACTTTAAAACTATCGCGCACGGCATTCGAGAGACACACAGTTGCTTCGTACATAAACAAATAATAATATTAAAATATATTATATATATAATAACATAATATACACGTCGTTGCACTCATGTTCCTAGACACGTAAATCACTTTGCGCCCTGCCCTACACGAGGTCCGGGCCAGTTGGATCAGACGATAGGATACACATGCTAAAATCTACGCCATTTTGATACCAAATAATTGTAAGACGTATGCCATCTACTAGCGGGGAGTAAGCTGGTATGGTGCCAATATCGGAAGTAATTCGGCGACGAAATTGGCTAAAATTGATGTGTGGAAGGATCACACTGTCAAAGGTCGTATGGTACCATAATTGTGGCGATATTAGTAATCGGTATATTATCCCCTTCAAATGAAATAAAGCATAGCACCTACAACAGAAAAGCAGCATTTTATTATATTGTATAAGACTAAGAAATAATTCTTTGAAACATTTTTTTCGAATAAAGCGAACGTTACCACAACCTAGTGAATAAAAAATAAAATGGTAATTGGTAAGTACTCAGGATAGTTCCAATAAACATGTTTAGGATGCACATGTCTCGCAGGGCAGACGTACGTAGAAGCAACCAGCTATCATATCGTAGGCAAGGTTACTAAATCTAACAATAAAAATAATTTAAATATGTTAAATCTAATACTTGGCCGTTTCACAGTAATGTAGTTGATATTAACGAACAAAACTACCACAATTACATATAGATAATATGTAACTTCATTGTGCTTTAAGTAGGGATTGCAATGCGGCTCCATTTTTATTCGGCTGAATCCGGCCGGATTGCCGCCGATCCGGGTAAATCAGGTCCGGATCCGGCCGGGTAATTTGCTTAGGATTTTCATTTATGATTTATATGAAATTGTAAACAATAGCAGCTAAAAATAATAATTCGTAGCGATGACGACCGATTGGTAGAGAGAATATAACTACATCGCATTACGGATTAGCTGTGACATAAGGTTAGTTGTGCATCGTACGCAACAAATTAGAGATTATAACGGATCCGACCCGCACACCGGATCCGGTGGTAATTTGAATAAACCGGAGTTCCGGATTGCAATCCATACGCCTAAGACATAACATCTAAACAAAGAAAATATGAAATAAAGATCTTAAAATTGCGTCATGAGTCTAGTTGCAATGTCCACGGCAAATAGTATACGATAGAAACGGCCAACTTCGTTTGTAAATCGTGTCAACATAGAAGTATTTTACATATTCACAGCCCTAGCAACACCCATTCTTCGATCACGGCTATTTACAAATTAATGAAAACACAAATTATTCTGACAACTGAATATTTCGTCTAAAGTTCGGGCTGCATAAGAAAGTTTAGATCGTGCGCAGTACCACACAACTCGATGTCAGACAGCGCCGATGTTAGTTGTGACAGAAGATACAGCAAATCGAATGTTCGAATGTTCTATCAAAATCAATTATAAAAAAAACAATGACAAACCGTTACGTTTTATTGGTTTTAACACCGCTTACAAGCTTAGATCATTATTAATTTCGTTTCACTGCTATTTTGATGGCTATTATATTATGAAAAGTCCTTTACACAATTTAGCTTAGATGTTTTAGCAGGCAAAGCGTAATATGCCTAAACATTTGTTCCGAAGCGTCGAAGAAACAACAACTATATATACTTTGTAGTTCTAATAACAAGATTTAATGAATATAATATTGAATTTCTATTTTAATTGGCAACAATTCATATATGGATTTTGTTTCTATCTATAGTTTTTTTATAGCACTCATTACTTACAATGGTCGAGAAATTTTAAAACAGTTTATAAAAAATTCACGAAAAAATAGTTTATTCTTGTCCAAATATCTGTAGGCAAGGTAATTGTTATCTATACTTTGTTAATAATAAGCTTTTCTCGTATTGTTAATGTTTCAGCAAGTCAAAGGCACCATCTAGATTCTATGATGCGTAACTAGTATTACATTTTTTGAGTACGATTTAATCGTTGAGGTCAAGCAATTTTTCAGAGTTCAAGACTTCGTATAGAGATCGCATCCAATACATTGTTGCGTCGAAGTATTGTGTAAGAGGCTGCTACCCACGTTGTCGTGTCAGGTTAAAAGAAGCCAACAGATTCATCCTGCGACTAACACAGAACGAGAAAAAGGCGAATACCTATTCAATTTTTCAGAGATCTAGCACGTCCGTGCATTGTCGAGAGGTATCCTACAAAACATAGTCCAACAGAGATGTTTTTAATATATCTCATGGTGCGAGCTCGCCTCCTGCCTGCAACGGCTCAGGAATGCCTTCATGACGAGACACTCCAGTCAAGGTTAACAAGTTGTTTGCAAACTGGCGTCTGCAAGAGCCAGCTCCGGGCCGTGGCGGTGGCGGTGCGCGCGGGGGGTGGGGGGCTGGGGGGCGGCGCGGCAGGTCAGAGCGAGTCGCGGTGCCACACCCAGGTGCGCTTGGTGTGGTCGAACCGGTGCGCGAGCCACTGGTCCTGCAGGAGCTGCAGCCGGTCCTCCGACAGGTACAGCGGCTTGCCGCGCCTGCAACGTGCCGCACACATCATCAACATGTTTATAAATATATTAATATACATGGACATTTCACACAGCGACATCTAGACACATAAAATAATAAATAAGACAGAAAATGAATAAAAACAGAATACAGTTTTGATGCTACCAAAAAAAGCGCCTTGTGCCGAAAATAATTAATATACATATAATACAAAATTGTTATTAAAAAGTGAGTGGGAAGAAAAAGAGGGGGCCCTCTTTTTTCCTCACACTCCCACAACACTTCAAGGCCCTGGTCTAACTTTAAAATAAAATAAACAATAGAATAAACAAATGAACGAGGGTGTGAGCGAGAGAGAGGACTCACTTGAGATCTCTGTCCTCCTCGTCGTAGTCGTCCAGGTAGAGCGAGCCCCACAGGCAGGCGCGCCGGCCGCGGATCACGATGATGTAGGTGCTGGTCACCACCAGGAAGATGCCCGTGCCGCCGCCGCACTCCATCGCGTGCTGCGCGCAACACGACAAACTATTCAAACAACTACGTTTTTCTACTAGTTACACTACTGTCATCCATCATCTAAATACATTCAAAATTATTCAGAGTGTGGAAGCGGCGCTATCAATTTCTACTGAACCGCTCGTTTTGCACATCTGAGGCTGAGTCAGGCTCAGTCTGTATAATAAAAAGAAATGAAGTTTCAATTGGCTAGCTTCTCCATACAGCAGATACATTACCAGTTAGGCTGGACGCATTCCGTTCTAAAGTACTTACTATGTGCGATCACATTTATCCGGCTTAAATGTATTACAATCAGCGTAGGATGAGACCGATTCTGAAGGGGTCAAAGAAGCTCTGGCGCAGGGCGAGTGGCTAGAGACCGATAATATATATTATCGGTAAGCGCTCTCTTATAGACTTGCGAGCTAACAGCCCTTTATGGCGGTGTTGCAGGTCTCTGATTGTCATTAGTGTGCGAGTGTCGTGGGGCCGGGCCCGGGGCCGGGGGAGTACCTGCGTGGCCTCGGCGACGTGGTGCGTGCGGCAGCAGGGCTGCTTAAGGCAGACGAGCGTGCCGCACAGCAGGCACACGGAGGCCTCCTTGGGCACGGCGCCGCACTGCAGGCACACGCGCTCGTGGTAGTACGTGAACAGGCGGTCGTAGTCCCGCGGCAGCGCCAGCAGCGACGGCTGCCCCCACTCCACGTGCAGCGACGACACCAGCCGCCGGACCTGCGCACGCACCTCCCACGTCACGGACCGCTCGCAGCGCACACTCATTCAATAAACACTTGTTTTACATTTACTAAATCAAATTATATATTTTTATAGTAATAAAGCAATATGGTTCTATAGCAACTGTGCTAGGTCAGAGAAAAAGTTTCTTCGTATTTTAAAAGTTAACGACATGGTTTCAAAGTTTTACTACTGAATTATTACTTATTATAAACTTGTTGCCATCTTATTAGTAGTGACATAATACTATAAAATTTAGGGATTATTATCAATTGCGCCAAGTAGATTTAACAGTCGATATAATAGTGTGCTCACCGCAAGCTGCGCGCGCGCAGAGGCGGCGCCCAGCTGGCGCGCCCAGCCGTGGGCGGCGGCGCCGGCCCACGCGCCCAGCGCGCGCCCCGCGCTCCACTCGCTCCACTGCATGCCCTGCAACGCACGCACCGGCATGTTACACTTGTGCACACAGGAAGATGCATGTTGGCTACTTTGAGTTTGGCTTCGAAAAGGAAGCAAAGTGTCAAATATACTGCTGTCACAACGTTTACGAGTGTGTTAGCGTTTAAATGTATTATTCGTGGTGAGTAGAAAGGCCTCTACCTATCTAGACCAAGCGCGCTATCGTCACTGACAAAAAATAAGATCGCGGTAAAATATTAGGCTGTCTTAAAAAAAAAATATCTTCTTTCAAATTTTGGATTTAGTTAATCGCTACAAAGTATTTGTTTTGTTATAAATATTTTAATACACCAAATCTGGCCGCGTAAAGCAAGTCTCATATCGCACTAAGAAAATAACCAGGATATTCCGAAACATGATAAGACTCCAACACAAAAATTATAGTTTTAGAAACAAATCTAGATAATGTATTGAGTAGGTCACCACCTCTGTGACGAGTTCCAGGTAGTAGGCCAGCCGGACGAACTCCTGGCTCGGCGTCTGGATGTCGGGCAGCTCCACGCCGTACAGGTGGTGGCGCAGCAGCGCGCATATCCGCAGGAACGGGAGCAGCAGCGTCTGCAACTGTAGACGGCGCGCACTCGGTTATAAATAAAAAGTTTACACACTCATACCACTGCACTAGGACTCCCTGTGTCGCAGATGGCATGGACAAACACCCAAGACCCGTGAACAAACTTCATGCTCACCACAAAGAGTGCTCCGGAATCGAACCCGGGACTCCTCGCTTCGAAAGCAGGGCTACTACCAACTAAGCCAGTCTCGTGTTTTCCAGTCAGGAAAGCTGTGAAAGGAAAGGAAAGTCGAGGCTTGCAGAGCGCAAGTGTAGGTCTGTCTTGGCTCTCCATGTGGTAGGTTTAGGTCCTCGTGTGTGTGAGGGTCTGGAGGCTCGTGTGGTGCAGTGTACCTACCTGTCTCTCCATGTGGTGCAGGGGCGCGGTCTCGTGGCGGTCCCGCGGCGGCCCGTCCTCGGTGAAGAGGTCGGAGCCGGCGAGCGCGGCCAGCAGCACGCGCGCCGCGTGCCGCAGGCCGGCGGGCTCGGCCGCCGAGGGCCCCGCGCCCGCGCCCGCGCCCCCCGCGCCCGCCGCCAGCGCCGCGCGCCCCTCCGCCGTGGCGTTCGCGCAGAACTGGCACACTATCTGGTAGTACGTGAGCGCGTACAGCGACTGCACTATGCACGTGAACTCCTCTGTTGGCAACGGGAACCGCATGTTAGGGCACAAATAGGACAAACAAATGTGAACAACAAATTACTGAAAAAAAAAAATACCCTACTGCATGAAAAATTCCAAAAAAACATTTAAACATATATGTTGTATTTATTTTTGTAAGCAATTTATAAAACTCTGTATTTTGGTACCAAACTAGATAGGTTCTGAGGAAAAATATTTCCTTAACAATTCAAGCTAAAATCCGTCAAGCCGTTACATACAATATACATACACAGTCGGGTAAAAAGGGCGGTGATATGATGAATTAAATTTTTTTTATGGATTTTTCACAGAGCGCCTTCTAGCCCCTAACTATCACAGTTAGTAATATGGAAACCAGATCCCTGATAGAACACTATCAGTATATATTACTCTTTTTATGTTACAAATAAATATTTAGTATCGGTACTGACGCATGTCGAGGTAGGGCGGGTGCGGCGGCGCCAGCAGCAGGAACTGCATGAGCAGCGCCGTGGGGTCCTTGAGCATGAGCGGCACGGGCGCGGGCGGCGCCGGCTGCGCGTGCGCCGGCAGCGCGGGCGGCGAGGCGGGCGGCGCGTCCGCCGGCGGCGGCGGCGGGTGCAGCTGCTCCCACGTGTCCGCGGCGCCGATGGTGGCCAGGTTGTCGCTGGCGCTGCACAGCACGCGCGTGTGCGCGCCCGCCACCACCATCAGGGGCACTGCGCGTAACGAAACGTGATGCTTAAACACGGGCTATCGACGGAAACATTCCACACACAGGTATATAATGAAACATAGACAAAACAAAGAGAAACGAAACGAACAAAAAACACTCAAACTCTCATTTATTCCTTTTAGAACTTAACTTGAAACTTTGTGACAAGCAACTCTTTTTTTATATGCCAGAATCAATACTATTGTACTAAGTTAAATTTATTTAATTATCCAGCATATAAATAATATAACGAAAGGGGCGAGTTTAAGAAAAATAAGATAGAAATAAATCATGAAATGATGATCACATGGCGCAGTCCTGCTCAGTTTTTTCTTCAAGAATTTGGGACAAGAAAATTTTCAATAAAAATCATTATTAGCAAGAACAAAATAGATTAATATTCCTGAGAATAAGGATCCGTAACAATCATACCTATACACTCGTTCCTGGGCTTGTACCGATGCGGCGTGGAAGATAGCAAGTTGCCCCCTCGCTGCACCAGCTCGCACTCCAGGTTGGTCCGCACCAGAGAGGCCACGAACGCGAATATAGCCCCGGGGGAGGAGCCGTACCGTTGTTTGAGCTTCCCCCCCGCGCAGGCTGTCATGTCCTCCATAGCTTTGCCCATGGCTTCTGACAGTTTGCTCGGCTCCTGCGATGAAGGAAATGCGTGATAACAACGTGTGTATGTATTCCTTTCTCTGAAGTATTATCTTAGTTCCATGTATGGACAACCCATGAGGCTTTTGAGAGTTATGCAAACAGAATAAATTGTTTGTCAAAATCCGCGGGCTAGTAAACGATAAGGATATAAGGACTGACTCATCAGGGGAAACTGAAACAGTGCTGCCAACAACAACCCAGAGTCCTCCGATTCGTAAAGGAGTTGGGAAAGTTGGGGTAGGGTTTAGTTAAAAACGGGGGACAATGCACAATACACCCCTATGCGGGACATCAGAGCAGGCCTAGTCACCCCCACCCAGAAATAGAATTAGAGTTGGTACTGACCGGGGCGGGGTGGTGCGTGCGCAGCATGTCGCGCACGGCGTCGGCGGGCGCGGCGGGGGAGGGCGCGGCGGGGGAGAGCGGCGGGCGCGCGCGCGGCGGCCGCGGCGCCAGCGGCAGCGCGGCGTTGGCGAGCTGGCGGCACACGGGGCACAGGTACTCGCCGCGCTCCACGCCGCCCGCGCGCGCGCCGCCCGCGCCCGCGCCGTGCAGCGTGCGCAGGTACGCGTGCAGGCAGCGCAGGTGCAGGTGGTGCCCGCACGAGTTCACGTGCACGCCGCCTGCGCAAACACACGGTACACTCGCACACTCCAGGAAAGCTGCAGTGGGCACAATGCTGAGTCGAAGCCCATTTGTCGTTGTAGCACACATCATTTAAAAGCATCTAATCTTCTTTCCTGATTATGTTTTATGCTGTCTTGTCTTAGGCAAATTTTATACAGGTATGTAAAATTTTTTGGTTCGTTCTAGATAAGTACTGCCTCCACACTTTGTAATTTTCGCCAAGCAGTAGCCACAGCACTGCTGTGAGCCGGTGCCCGTGAAATCACAGGCGTTTGAGACGTTACTACCCCGTCACGGGTGCAACGGGAGGCGACTTAGGTCTCTTCACACTTCGCCCAGGGAGCAACAAAGCTGTATTGCTCTCAAATGGGTGCTTAACATGAGGTGGGCGTGCGGGTCGTCTGGTGATATAAAAAGAAAAGCAGGAGACCTTCCTGTCCGAGGCTCATGGCGGGCGGCGGCGCCAGCGGGCCGAAGTGCGCCTGCAGCTGCTCGTGCTGCCGGTAGTAGTGCGCGCCGGCCGCGCGCTCGCGCCGCGCCTGCAGCCGCGTGCGGGACGCCTCGCACAGCGCCAGCCGCCCGCCCCCGCCCCCGCCGCCACCGCCACCGCCACCGCCCGCCTCCTCTGCAACGGAAACTATAGTAAGCACAGAACGCCGGCTTCATAGAATAAGGTTCACCAGAACTACGTAAATATAGGTTGCACATTAGAATGACTGAATATGTTACTGAGAAAAACAAAACTTTAGAAATTACACTGTATAAGCTTAAATATCTGTTTGAGAACTATTAAAATGTTAAATTAATTTGGTACATGCCTTCAGCTCGCGCGTTGGGACGGTGCGCCAACACAGACGTAGACTGTAGAAGCACGACCAGACCCTGCGGAGGAAAACAAAATTAAGCAAAGAATGGCTCAATATGCGTTCTTTCCAAATCAAAAAGCCATCGTGGAAACTGGAGACTTATGCTTAAAAAATGCATTGCATTAAAAATTATGAAATGGTTTTGGGGTGTCTTAGTGACAGATTTGTATGAAAAAAATTGACAAAGGTATTTATTTCTATCAGACTTCATGAGGGCGGTACGCGTTCTCTAATTGAGAGTATGCTGGTATCCTTGCTATGTGAACATTAAATGCTGATATGTAGCAGCGGTCTGTCCTTAAGTTAGAGTACTGTCGGGGGGGTGGGGGTACGTGCCAGCGGGTGGTGCTTGTGCGGCGGCGTGCACGTGTTGCAGATGGCGCAGGTGTAGCAGCGCTCGGTCTCCTCCTCGTCCCACTGCATGGCGCTGGCGGACTCCATGCGCTCCATCTGCGACATGAACTGGCGCTGCTTCTGCTGGAACTCGCGCATCACTTGCTGCTGGCGCTCGCGCGCGCGCCGCGACCGCTCCTCCTTCTCGCGGCGCTCCCTGGGAACACGTACTCAATGCCTCAATACAAGAAGGCGCAGCTGCGCACAGTGGTCATGTCGTACGTGTAAGGCACTAAACAGTTGAATGTTCAATGGAATAAAAAAAATATATATTTAATTCGTCATCTAATAGATTAAGAACACTTGGACATGGTTTAAAAATAAATTTGAGTTGTTGAGCGTTGTACCTATTTACTCTGGGATTTTTATCGTTTGTCTGAAAGGATCTGACTTAATGCTCCGTAACCATTGGACTCATGCCGTCATAAGAACAAGTGACAGATTTAAAAATCGAATAACCCTTATTTTCCCTAAGGGTGAAATTTCTTGATGGGACTACCTTGAAGGTACAAAAAAAATATCACAAGCAAATTTTCCTTTTACTACAATATAATCCTTTATAAAATTCAGTTAAAAGGCCACCGTTTCTTGGCACAACAGAATTGTCATCAATGTAGATGATAAAGATACCAGGATTCGTTTTGCCACAGTTAGAAATCCGTACCTGGCCTTCTGCTCGGCCTGCCGTTCTCTTTGGTGCGGCCACAGCGTGGTGCGGACGTGCGCGATCGCCTCGGCGCACCGCTCGTCCAGCGCTGCTAGCTTCCGTAGCACTTCGCCGATGTAGTACGGGCCGTCACCTGGAAACATACTCGTTTAAAAAAGGCACTCGCAAATACCTCGCAATAATACAAAATAGGTCAGAAGCATTAAAATGCTGTAAATGAAGAACATATACCCAAAATACTTTTTGTTTATTCTAAACTGGCGACCCGTCCCGTCTTAGCACGGTTAGTAGAGCATCAGTGTCGTATCAGCTACCCGTGCGAAGCCGGAGTGACTTGCTATTGTTATACAATACATATAAACCTTCCTCTTGAATCACTCTATCTATTAAAAAACCGCATCAAAATCCGTTGCGTAGTTTTAAAGATCTAATCATATATAGGGACAGAGAGACTTTGTTTTATACTATGTAGTGAAATGAAATACTTGGACAAGATAAATCGTAAAAAGAAAGAAGACATTTATTCACACAGATTGTACACATCAATGAAAAACACATTAAGACACAAAGGGAAAAATTAAAAGAAATAAAAAATGTAAAGAGCCACTGATAAGTTTGTCATCATCATCATTTCAGCCGACAGACGTCCACGTAGGACGGCCTCCCACCCGATGGACTGATGACATCACCAAGGTCGCGGGTAGACGATATGTTTGTGCAAGTTTAGTGTTACCTCCTTGTTCAGGCGGCGGCGGGGGCTCCTCCAGGGAGAAGGCATCGAGCCGCCCGGACAGTTGCGAGTGCAGCTTCAGAAGCAACGAGATTATGCTCTCGTTCACGGGGAACGAGTCGCTGTTCACGCTTGACATCTGCACCTGTAAACCACGCCGATATTATTATACACTACAATTGGTTCTACCTGTCCGTTATACACTTTGAAACCATTCAACCAATGTCAACAAGTTTCATTAGAAAGGCAATAATGTGATGATGGTTTTAGGCCACATAATTTATTTTCTTAGCTTAGTAGAAACGCCTTGTTAAATAAGAAAAAATAAAATTTTGTTTAAACTAAATCAAATTATCTGGTTATCTATTCGCCTTTCTATTTCTTTTGTAAAAATAAAATGCGTATTGTACTCGAATGTTTAGAAATACTAGTATTTTAATCTCTATCCTCATCTCAGGTGGTAGATGTCGGTACACCTGTGTGTGTGCAAGAAGAAGGATAGAAAGTAACCGGAGAGAGAGAGGCAGGCGCTGGTCAGTTACCCGGTTGCTGGTGGAAGGCAGGCTGTCCGCGGCCGCGTCCTGGGCGGGCCCGATGGCGGGGTGGAGCGGGGGCGCGGGCAGCGCGGGCGCGGACGGCGGCGACCCCCTCCGCAGCGACACGCTCCACTCCACTCCTTCCATATCTATTAAATACAAAATCATAAGATAAACCGGTCACGTGCTATTCATAGACAAAAACTCATTTATTCCTCTAGTATTTCCTCAAGTATCATTTGGACAAGTACAATTTTACACACACAAGTAAAAAATATTCGTGAGCATATAAAGCACGTGCAACCAAATTTATTTTTTAATAAATTTTGCGGCAAACATTTGTTTTCTATATACCTGTACTATTTATAGGAGTTTCGGAAGGTTATTATGAAACATATCTACGCTGTTCGGAGACTAAATATTTATGAGATAGATAGCGAGTGACATGGAGGCAAACTTAAGTAGGTTGGTCCTACAGTTGGGCACCTCCAGCATGGCGCACAACGTAGGTAATGTCGATTGAACAGTGGTGCTTACCATAGTCTATGGGGACGGGCGGTGTTTCCATCTCAGAGGCTAGGGCGACGGCCATTTCGGTGTCAAAACTTTGCAGCGCCAGTGCCTGGCTCTCGGTGATGGCAGCCTACAATATCATACATTTTAGCATCAACATTAATTAAGTGTTTCCAGTAAAGTATCTGCATAACAATTGTACATATATTTACCTCTAATGCTCGAATTTGCGGCGTGTCACCGCCGTTGTCGGATTGGTCGTCTGGCGTGGAGTCTGATCTGACCAGCTGGGAAATATACTCATTGTAAACTTAACGCGAGAGTTGTGGTCTAATGACACTTGTGAAGCATTGGGACGAGATATTTGATCATCTCGTTCTAATGTCACGCAAGTGTGCCAATTATAAACAGCTAAGTGCCATTTGATATCATTTTGTATCAGGGTTTCGACTGCAATTCAGAAAGTGAGACAAAATTTATTCAAGACTCTATCTTTTTCCATACTTCTCTGTTATTACCTGATGAAAATTATAAGCCACATTTTTGGGTACGTGTTGGTGAGATTTTATACAAATTATTAGTATTAATTATTTCCGTAAATGATTCGAGAATACACTTTTGTCCAAATCTCGCCATTCGACAAGAGAAATGCCACAGCAAAATCTCTAAAAAAACATTTAGACACACACACAGGTTGGCCACACCACTATTTTAGTGGGTATTATCAAAGAGCTTATCAAGTAAGTCTAACCAGGAGTTGCTTACTTGTAACGGAGGCGGCACGACCAGCGCCGTGCTTGTAGAACTGGGCAGCGACGCGGACAGTGTCGGCAAAATCGATCCGTCTGATTCCAGTGGCTCCCACTCGGTGTCGCCTGGTGAACACAAGTTATGCTATACATAATAATTAAGTTCTAACATATCTGTCATGAATTTAGCGGTTTTATTCTTGTCTCAACTAGGTTCAGTCGCTCTTGAGAAGGAAAATTAAAATTTGTTTAGTAAAGCCGCACAGACAGTTTGTTGGGCGCAGGTGTGCGGAGCAGGATCTCTGAAGGTACTCACTGTCGGATGCGGAGGCGTGCGGGTCGCGGTGCGCGGGGTGCGGGTCGCGCGGCGCGGGCTCGGGCGCGGCGCGCGGCGCGGGCACGTGCGTGAGCAGCGTGCGCGCGTTGAGGCACACGTCGCCGCGCAGCGCCCGCAGCAGCGGCACGCCCGACACGCGCGCCGCGCTGTAGCTGCCCTGGCTCACGAGCTCCGCCACCGCCATGTTCGACTGCAACATGCACGCAGAGCATATACACATCTGTGGTGGCTCCGTCTGCCGCACGTACCGGGAACTTCAAAACGAAGAAAACTACCTCATACGTTGATACAAGAGCCTACAACAAATGGTGCTACAACGCTACTAATCCTACATAACGCACAGCATCTATAGGACATTTCGACATCAACGCCCGTTCGGTGGAAGATCTTCCTTTCTCTGAGAAAGATGTTCCCCTAACATCTGACAAGTGAGGGATAACAGTAGACTCACGGCGCCGGCGTCGGGCTGGGCTCGCTCGGCGCGCGTGTCGCACGCCACGCGCAGCAGGTACACGGCGAGCGCCAGCACGTGGTCGGGCGGGGCGTGCGGCGCGTGCGTGTCCCCCCGGCGGTGCACGCCGCGATGCAGCACGGCGGCCAGCGCGCCGTGCAGCACGCCGGAGGAGCAGATGGCGCGCGGGTCGCCGGCGCCGCCCGAGGGCGCGGGCGCCGCGCGCAGCGGCGGCCACAGGGCGCCGCCCTCCGGCCCGCTCGCTACGCCGGCGGCTTTCCGCTTCTCACGCATGCTGTAACAAATTGGTGAGGATAACAATTCTCTCCCATAAACTTAGAATCACATATTATTATATTAATACCTATTATTATATCTGTGACCTTAGTAACGTGAGTTGACTCACGTTCAATCAGAAATTCAATCAGATATATTCAGGCACTCGAAAAAACTTCTCAAAGCATCACTCTTGTACCCTCACGTTCAGGGTACTCACTAGGTGATATGTCTCTCCACGGGGGGTACTCACTAGGCGGTGTATCTCTCCATGGATGCGTGGAAGTCCCTCCGATGCACGGCGCGCCGCAGCACGTGCAGGGGGTCGTAGTACTGCTCCCACACCACGGGGCGCGGCACGAACAGACCCTGCTCCAGGTTCTCGGACCCTTTGGGGGGCGGACGGTACGTCGATAGCTGTGGAGGACATACTTCGATCAGGGTCTACGTTGCAGACTAAATAAATAACACCTGGTCCCGATAGATCCGAGGAGCTGAGTGCTTGTGGAGCAGTGCCCCAGCGCTTGGCAAACGGAGAAACTTTTTTAATTCTTTGGGTCATAAGCTTGGTATCAGTCTCAGGAAGTTTATACAAAAGCCTATTCAATTTCCTAGAAAAATCCACCGAATTTCTGCAATTGGAATCTTTGGATATTTAATTGTTTTTGTTTTTTTTTTGTGTTAATGTCATGGATGTCATTTTTTTTCTCAACACCAGAAAAGTTTTTATGGGCGTATTTTAAATTAACAATGTGACGCCCACACGCGAGATATTGAATCGTGAGGTTTCCTTCTATATTTCCGAAAAATCTTTAGTATAAACGAATGTGATTCCAAACAGTGTTGCGTCAAAGATATTAGTTTGGTTACCTCCTTGAGCACCTGTTCGAAGTTCCTGGTGTGCGCGTTCCCCGAGCGCTCTGGCATCAGCTCCAGCAGCTGCGAGTGTGTCTTGTCTCCGGCGGCCAGCAACGTGCTCACCTCCAGCCGCGACTGGGTCAGCTCGTCGTTGCCTAGACAACGTCAATGTTACTTTACAATACAAAAGCAAAAATTAACAAAATAAAATGTTCTTCCTGTTTTATATGTGTTTGAAAGCGTGGAGGCCCAGGGGCACAGACGCCGACTTTCTGAAGGTCGCTGGTTCAAACCCACATGTGAGTTTTTTCACTTGAAAAATGTATGTGCCGGCATGTTTTACAACCTAAAATTCGACGACATGTGACATCTAACATTCCGGATTGGGCTCCCGTGGTAGATCAGAGTCCATTCACTCTTAATTATCGAGAGTAGGCCGGTGTCCCTGCAGTGGGAACATTATATATCAGTAAAGTAAGTTGCCGGTTTTCCTATTAAATAAATAAATACCTAGGTTAGTCCTGGACGAGACGAGTATTGCGAGGAAGGTGAGCAGTCCTTCCACCATGGCGTCCTGCTCCGCGGCCTGCGCCGGCGACATCGGCAGCATGCTCAGCCACTCCCGGACACCGAACCTGAGAAACCGACATCCATCACATTTCTGTACGTCATCATAATCAGCTGAACCCTCCCCAGACATAAAACTATCGATTTCCGGGGACGCCCGCGAGGGTTTCCGGCCCAAAAATCTATAAATAAATTTTAATTTAAAATTATAATTTTATTTTATTACGTGGGATTGCAACGCATGCCGGGCGCAGCTAGTAATTTATATAAATTAAATTTGAAACTAATCGATTCGAAAAGCGGTTTCGTTACAGTCAATCAACATACAAATGAAAATAATTATGAGAATTGGGCCAATGGAACGTTGGCAGATGGATATGACTCACATATCAATGCACATATCCAGGAAATGGTCGGCGGGCAGGTGGGCGGCGCACACCTGCAGCCAGTATATGTCCATGTCCACCATGGAGTTGCAGAAGTTAGCCTGGATGTACGTCATCGCCTGGCCCTTGATCTGCAGCCCGTTGCGCACCCACACTCCCGCCAGGATCTCGTAGAACAAGCTCTGTCGACAACAAAACAATCTATCATATTCATTTCCATAAGATATATAGATACATATCGCATATTATCGCACTTATTATTATTATAGCCGAAAGTTTGTATGTGTGTATGTCTGTGTGGGGAACGTGGTGGTCTCGGGACATGGACGCCAACTTTCAATCTGAATATGGCTGGCTTAAACCGACACGTGTACCAAAGAGTTTTTCACTTAAAAATGTATGCGCGATACCACGTTCTCGAAACGGTGAAGGAAAACATTATGAGGAAACCGCCATATCTTAGAAGCAAAAATTCGAAGACATGTGACATCTACCAATCCGGATTGGGCTCCTGTGGCAGATCAAAGCCCATTCACTCTCAATTATCGATTAGGCCGGTGTACCTGCATATAATTTAGACAAAATATTTAACATGATTTTAAATTATTACCATGTTTTAGATTATATTGAAGCAACAATCCTTTGAGACAACGAAAGAGCCAGTGCGATGTGAAAGCGTTTTATTAATAAAACGTAATTACATATATAAAAAATAGTTGTTTGTTATGTTTGGTGGAAAAAGGCGGAGCCGTTCCCAAGGTCATCAGATCGGAATACTTTTTCTGCAGTTATTCAGTTGCTGCTTAAATCCTTAGTGTTAATAAATTAAATTAAAATTTTACTAAGTAATGAAGACTCATTAAGCTTTAGTAAAATTACGTGCCTTTAGTTTAGTTTAGGTTATCTAGAGAGCGTGGTGGCCCAGGGGCATAGACGCCGACTTTCAATCTGAAGGTTGCTGGTTCAAACCCACACATGCACCAATGAGTTTTTTCACTTGAAAATATATATATGCGCAATAAACATCGTGAGGAAACCGGCATGTCTTAGAACCATAAATTCGAAGACATGTGACATCCAATCCGGATTGGGCACCCGTGGTAGATCAAAGCCCATTCACTCTCAATTATCGAGAGCAGGCCGGTGTCCCCGCAGTGGGAACATTAGAGGCTGGTACGGAGTATATCTTTAGTCCTTACGTGTAATGATAATCATAAAGCAATGAGATGTTCATACTAGCGTGGATAATAACCGACCAATCAGCATAAAGATCAATCAAAATGAGATGTTTGGTAAACATTTTTACTGAACGTACAAACGTGAAATTCCATAACAAAGTGAATACCCGGGATCACTCAAATAACAACAAACAATGTATTATCAAACGTATATACGTTGTATTTTATTGATGTTTATTATAATCGGACACGCTACAAACAAAACAACACGCTATCTAAAGGCAACACGCAAATCACCGCAACCATTGCGATTGGCGGTCGAGGGCTCTCGGCTCTCAGACGCCCGCGACAGTCAAGGCCATCTGCCCCCAACAACGTTTAGACCAGTCAAAAATAAAAACTATAATTACGAGAACGAGAACTACCCGTTTCGATTTTATAGAGAAACCCTAGATCCGTATAAAGTAAAAAAATGTGTTTTTTTTTTTTAAATATGTTTATTTAGTTTTAGTATTTATTCATAATTTGTTTTACATTTAAGTTTTTAGAAATATAATAGTTTTCTGCTTTCGTGTTTTAATAAAGACATATTAATCAACAATTCACATAGCGCTATCTAGCTGTAAACTAAGCATAGTACTATTGGAACTAGATTACTGTTATAATACTTTATACAAATTTTCTTGTACATATAAAATATAATAACACCCATACACATAACAAACATCTATTTACGTCACACAAATGCTTATCCTAAGAATTGAACCTAGGATTGCAGAGCTACTGAGAGCTGAGAGGCCAGTTTTGTAATTGAGACGTAATACCCCCGTGTTAGTGACGGGCAACGCGCTGAAACTTGGCTCTTCTCGTACTTTGATAGGGGAAGATCTGAGTCGTCATTTTGTAGTTAATTGGCGGCGGTGACCACTTAACACCAGGTCAGCTCATCCCTTGAGTAACACAAAGAAAACCTAATAATAACTAGCCTACTTTCGAAAAACGACTTCACTCGAGTGACACTCTATTTTTATACGTGTGTAGGTAGGTTTTAACTGGCCAAATCACGACAAAAATCATCCTCTTACGCTCAGTCTGTTAAGGAAGATATACGAATCAAACATTGCAAACTAATTATAATATTGTAACTTATAGTTATTATACAATATTATCACTACATAGTATAAAACAAAGTCGCTTTTTCTGTCCCTATATCCCTATGTATGCTTAAATCTTTAAAACTACGCCACGGATTTTGATGCGGTTTTTTTTAATAGATAGAGTGATTCAAGAGGAAGGTTTATATGTATAATACACTAGCAAGTCACCCCGGCTTCGCGCGGGTAGTTTCTAATACGACACTGATGCTTTACTAACCGTGCGAAGCCGGGGCGGGTCGCTAGTATACAATATAATATGATCACTCACTTTATCCTAATATGAGTATTTAAAAAAATCGGCATTTAAGTTTCTCAGGAATCTTCCTAAACGCCGGATAAATTAGCATATACATGTTAAAATATGCAGGAATTCAGAACCCTTCCTTTCAACCCTAATGCAATAAAAAACGGGTCCATAGAATGCACCGAAGAAATAATATTGTCACAATACCTTTGTTGACTGTTGTGGGGCAGATTGCCATTAGTGTTACCATCTGTTAAATATTCCTCAATAGCAGTCAAAACATTTTGGAGGGTCAGGTGAGTATCTACCGATTGAACTACCCTACTCGTACCCCCTGAGTGGTGCTAAAGGATCAACAAAAAGTAGCAGTAAAACTTGCAGTGCAGCAAACAAAAAGTGCAAAGTTCGTCCGGAGAGGAGCTGCCACCACACCTGGAATCTGCCGCCTAGCAATAGTGCTCACATTACTGTGTTCCGGTGGAAGGGTGTGGCTGCCTGTGAAATCACATGCGCATAAGACAAATCATCCCCGTTTCGGGTGATGGACTCGGCAAAATGAATGCGACTCGGTGTAAGATCCAAATCTTAGTACTATATCAAAGTCCTTTTGGTTTCTCCTTTAGCACCACCCAGGGGGTACGTGTAGGGAATCAAATTGCACACACCTACGGACGCGAGCAACTGGACCCTCCAGAAGAATGACTTAATTAACATATTTCGCTTAAGTACGAGTATGTGCATTTTTATTTCATTTAATAACTTATAACACCTCGATAGGTCGCTGCCACGCTAAAAATAGATACCGTTTCAAGATTCATACAAACAACTTCTGCGCGAAATCGATAACTTTATAATGGACACACACAGTGAATTGTAACTTATAAGGAATCATACTGTTTATTCAATTAATGCTTCCTAGCGGAGGATTTACAAAAATAAACCAATGTGGGAAAACTTAGAAATAAAATGAACAATGAATGTGGCAAAGTGGCAAACTTGTTTCGCACGGTGGGCACCCCACGACCTCGGGCACGCTACGTCAGTGAGCGCAAGTCCGCCATGATAGTCCGACGCGTGCGCTTTGTTCTGTTCCTTGCGGCGACCGCGCACGCGCTCGTCGACGATGTCATAGACGTGATCAAGCTAGGGAAAGATATAGGGGAGGAGGTGCTCGGCTCCTGGGATTTGTTAGCGAAACCGTTCAATGTGTCCGCCGGCGTGGCGTTGCCGATCGTGCGGCGGCGGGAGAGGGAAGTGTTGGCGCGGCTGGCCGCCGTGAACCGGGCCATCACCAGGGTGGAAATGGAAGTGGAGAAGGCGGGGGAGCTGGCCTTGTTCCTGGCGAAGAACACTGGCCGGGGGACTAGGTTGGAGCTTAGGTTGCACGAACTATCGAATCTGTTAGGGAGGGTCGCGTCAGCGGATCGAGTGATGCGGGAGTATGTGGGTCTTCAGGAGACGTTGGAGAGGAGCACGCTGCAGAACTTTGCGGAGTGGTGCGTGTCTCACGAGCCCGGGGCGCTCCCGGGGCTGATGGAGCGGGTGCACTCGCTCATATCGCCGCCGCACAAACACTTGCTAGGTCGAGGATTGCTGTATATGCTCGCCGAAAACTTGCAGGTTTGTAGACTAAGAGTATTCGAGTAATTTGATCTGTATGAAATGGTTTTATAACATGGGTATCACACAATAAGACCTACCCACATTTGTTCAATGACGAGTGTAAATGGTGAGTCAGAGGACCGCATGTAAAAAATATAGTAGCGCACTTAAACTGTTCTTTACAATGAGTTCTTTAGGCATAGAACATCATTGTACAACTGACAGCAATGTATGCATAATAAACATCAGCTATGGCTAGAATTATTAACTGACTTAAAAAGGAGGACTTCACAATTAGTTTGTTTGAGATTTTGTATGTTTGTTACGCGATTTCTTTGTCATTTTGTGGACCCGTTTTGGTGATTTTACTTTCATTTAATGCTGTTCACTTCCAAGTTCATCCCATAGAAATTCGAAGAAATAATTATATCCTGAATGGTCGAAAAATAGGAAGTGATGCTGAAGTAGTTTTATTTTAATTTTAAATCGGTCAATACTCGTCGTTATTTCTTCATAATAAATTATTACTGCTGGATGAGAAGTTATTTTCAACGGCGTTCATATAATATATTGTTACTTGCTTAAAATATAATTTTATAAGCAAGTGAATGAATTTTTTTAATGTATTTTGGAGACCAAATAAAAAAAAAATATATTTTGTGATACACAAGCTGCAACTGCGTTCGTATTCGGTGTATTATGACGACGTTCATTCAAGATAATGGTCCAATAAAAAGCTCCACTTTCTAGCCTCTCCTGTCTCCATTAGCAAAGCTTTTAAGGCACAAGTACTTCAACGGTATATACCCACATACGATAACAGTATATTATATTAGTACCAACACAAGGACAGCACATGACAGTAACTGTTGAGGGTGACTCACATATCACATGCAGGGTCAAGCAACTTTGATTGGACCGCAGACAGATCGGTGCTCGCTGGTTTGTCATGATAAGCGATACCGGGAACTCTGATTAGCAAACACGACCAGTTCACGGAGAACTCCCGACTCCCCATGCAGTTAACGTCGGGTGTGCATCATAGTGCTTTATTTATGGAGGTCGTATCTCATTCAAAGTTATTATTATAAAGTAGTAATATCCATAAACTCCCAACTATTATACTAAGAGGTGATAACTTGAAGTGATTTTATAAGTTAGTACTTCTTAATTTTAAGAACATACTTTATTTGGAACATTATATGAGGAACGTTAGTCAACTTATTAGATAAACTGATGAGTTTTTTTCAATGATTGGGTCAGTTCCGACACGCAGACAGTATTGCAGCAAACTTTCATTTCACTCAAGGTCGTTTGACGGAGCGGGATCAAGGACCAATTTACTTTCGCTTGGAATATTATGGACTCAGTTTTAGGTATTCTAACAGATGTCTGGATGATCTCAAAACCGCTCTCGAACAACTGGTGATTTATCTCTGTCCGTAAAAACTTTGTGTTGAAACTGATTCTATAATACGAGTAAAACAATCGCCAAACTTTCTATAAGGTGGACCGTTCAATGCCATCTTTCAAAACAATGTATATATATTAAAAATATTTGCTGTGGCCTGCATATTTCACATGCTCGTTTAAAATGAGTAGTACAGAGCTAACGGATTTTCAAAAGAAAAGTAAATTATTATATTTCTAGGTGAAAATTGTTTTGTCCTGATGGGTTCTCTGATAAGTGTATCGTTTTGATAAATAAATATGCATGGACTTCACTATCAGTTCAAGTTTAGCATAGCTAGCAAGTACTATCGGTTCGCCACACAAGTGTTTCTCCTTGGTGGGATCGAGCGAACGCACGCGCAGTATCTTTGATCCTATATAAAGTACTAGCGACCCGCCCCGGCTTCGCACGGTTAGTAAAGCATCAGTGTCGTATCAGAATCTATACGTGCGAAGCCGGGGTGACTTGCTAGTGTATTATACATATAAACCTTCCTCTTGAATCAGTCTATGTGTTAAAAAAAACCGCATCAAAATCCGTTGCGTAGTTTTAAAGATTTAAGCATACATAGGGATATAGGGACAGAGAAAGCGACTTTGTTGAATATACTATGTAGTGATAATAAATCAGACGTCATAGCTCGTGCAAGCTTTTTCCGATAAATTTGTGCGCGCATACGACAACTGAGACCATTGTTTGCGACTGTAACATTACACTTTGTGTAATCGTTTCACAGTAATCGTTGTCTACTGTAAGTACAATTTTTTCTCGTATAACACGATAATGTCCGCCTGTTCAAAGTTCTGGCAATATAATACTTCCTTATCACTACATAGAAGCGCTAGCTGATATTTTTTTATATTGAGTATGCACTTAAGTGAAATAAAAAAAAACAGTATTTATAATAATCCGACAACCAAGACATACAGGGTTTCGATCCAAAGATTTAAATCATGATTATGGGATAATTTTAAGAAAGCGTAATTACTCAGTTAATGATTATATAAATGATAAAGCTCCGTGGTGTGATGTCGCTCTGCTCCACGAGATGAAACATATTTTGTAATATCTGTTTACATCGTAATAAGGAAAATGTTATTTAGGTTTAAGGGATCATGCTCGCGAAAAGAAAGTAATCCTTCCTTGCTTATCGTTCCCCATTGAAGGTCGTACAGGGATTGAACAAGCGCTTAACTTAGTTTTAAGAACGCATGCTCTCGTAGGGCATGCGTTCGTCATTTATTTACAAAAAAAAATTGACGTTTTCAAGTAGTTTTTAAGAATTCACCTTTGACTATGTACGAGCCCGTGGCCCGTACAGTAGAGTAAGGTGTAGTAGTCCATATAATAACAAGTTCGCAGATATTAAGACACCCTTGCTTGCCGCAAGTATAATCTCGTTATATTCCCACAAGGGATACACTTTGGGGTTGATGAACGAGGGGGAACAGATCAATAACATCTCCCCCATCCGCCAGACACTAAATCACGAGGATAGGACACTGCACTTGTGCACGTTTCATATATGCATAGAACTTTTAACAGATGTTCCCTTAAATAAACATTGGTACAGGCAAATGACATTTGGGAAAAACCCAAAAATTGTGGTAATTCCATTGGGTAAAATCCTACTATTAAAATGGGAACAAGATTATGTTTGTTGTGTTCTCTTGATACGAGTAAATTACACACCCATTCGATGACAAGTAATCGATTTGAAAACCTAATAAACAGATTTAAATACTTTCATCTTAAACGCCCATAGGGGTAGAATTTCCTCATGAAATATCTATAAGACCTTGATAATTTAGCCTTTATCAAAATAAAAGAAAAATCCAAATCAGTCCACAATTGTCGAATAAACGCTTAACAAATATTAAAAAAACGTGTAGCCGAATTTATAACCACTTCTTTTATTGGAAGTCGCTTAGAAAATAATCATCATAATTGGCCCCAATTGGCTGTGCAGCGAGGATGTATGTAGAAATTTGTTAAAGTCTGTTATAAGTATATAATTGGGTTTGTGGTTAAAAACGGGTTATAAGGTCTGCAAACGAGCTATTCAAATAATCCAAATGAATAGTGCCTGAGTCACAATACATGCATATTCATGGATATTTCACACAGCACTGTCTAGCCCCAAAGTATCGGAATGAGTTAACTGATAGAATATTTATATAGTACTTTTTTGTAAATACATACTTATATATTAACACCCAGACAGAACAACCATTTATTGTCGTAAATATTGTACCACGTCTACTCTCAAGCAAGACTTGGCCATTTTGACATAATTCCATGACACTACGCGAAAGTTTGGAACCGGTTCCAAGTATGCACGAGGAGTTGTAGTTTTACAATCCAATGAATATTTTACCAGACTAAATTCTGTTAAAACTATAAAACAAAGTTGCTTATCGCATCTCTGTCTGTTTATCCGCTAACTCCTCCTAAACCACGCAACGGATTTTGATACGGTTTCATCATCATTTCAATATTTTTTTTACGGTTAAAGCCGAGAATTTCAATGATTTGTAATGATGTGGTTAAAAACAATTTTTTGGGTTCTTACATTGATGTACTACGGAATTGTATCACGGTCATTATTACGGTTAATATTTTAAGAAAAAAAAAAAAAATTAGTTTCGTTGATTACGAATATAATTGATTGGCCTCACATGTCAGATGGTAGTAGTTCTGCTTTCTGCGCTGTAGGTCACAACCTAATGCTAGTCCTGGGTGAGAATCAAACTTACTCCTACAGCGCACGAGGCAGAGCTATTACCAACTGACCTGTGAGGCCAGTGTATATTCGTATTATTATGAGTTCCTACGCCCCGTGCGACACAGGGTATCCTTGTGTAACGGTACGAATGTTGACAACATTTTTATGTGGTGACCGCCGTCCATTTACAACAGCAATATGCCTCAGGTTCCCTTACAGAGGTATCTGCGCCCGTCACCATGAGGAATTTATGCCTAATGCGCCTGTAATTTCACCGGTTGTTTGTATGTTGCAAACATAATATATACGGTGTTTCAAGGACAATTCTTAAACAGCGTATGCCTAGATTGATCTAGAACTCATCTCACCAAGTCTCCCAATCCTCAGCATGTTAGGTAAGAAGTAAACACAAGTCAAACTTTAATGTAAACTCGACGAGGTTAAACCCTAAAGCATTGGGGATTCCACCTAGGGGATAGATGTAGGTAACGGCATGCGTGTGTGAGTGCGGAATGATGAGCGCGGTCAGTGACCTCTCATTAAGGCTGCCCAAAAATATCAAATTATTAAGTTGGCAAAAAAGTTTTGAATTTGACTCTGATTTTCAAGCATCAGGCATCAAATCAGATTGATTTTAAAAATCGGATTCCAATGAACACATTTTTGAAACACCTTGTATAATATGAATCATCGATATGATATCCCGATCTGATACTTCCTGTTTATTTAGCATGCACGGTGAATTCATCAGTTGATAAAACTTTTGTGCAGAACGGTGTCACTGAGTCAGGAATACTAAATGTTATGTCCGTACAAAGTACAAGGCGTGATTACTGTAGGCCATTACTAAGCAATTTTAATAATTAATAATAATTTATTCAAATCGTTCCTAAAGTTTCCAGGCGACATGAATTCATAACACCAACATCCAAGACCCGAGAACATATTGTGTGCTCGTCACACAAATGCTTCTTTTTAAAGTGGTAGTTCCGTCACATAAAATAGTTTCATAAAAATTAACATACTGCCGAAATGTGAACCCCCCTTTTTGGCGTCGGTTAAAAACACATCTAGGTTACGCTGTGACGACCCTCTCAATGACATAACCGCTAAAATAAATAATACCAAACGCTTCATATCCTCTTTGCGCCCAGTAATTGATGCTTCCGCACACAATACTATCAGCTGCTTCATTGTTCCATTGAGTTAGGGTTTAATGTCAAAGGCATCCGATCCACAATCATTGAATCCTTTCACGGATGTTAAAGGCAACGAATTTAAATCTAATATGGCTGATATTAACATATTAACACGCACAAATCATAACTTAATATTATAAATGCGAAAGGGAGTTTGTTTGTTACGCTTTCAGGCCAAAACCGCTGAACAAAATAAAAAAAAACTTTGAGTAATTGAAAGCTACTTTATCAGCGAGTAACATAGGCTATATTTTATCCGCGAATCCCCACGGGAACGGGAACTACGCGGGTGAAACTGCGGGGCGGCAGCTAGTAAAATATATCAGAGAACTGTGTAAACGAAAAAGGTGTGAATCACACACAAAACCGTGAAAACATCGATGAGCCACATTGCGCGGGAGTCGACAGCTGACACCGCATAATAAGAGCGACATAATAATAAAACACACATGTGAGATGACACGCCAATAAACGTTTTGTTCCGTCGACATAGGTGCGACACTTGCACCGCATGTAATCGGGCTACGGTAACAGTACTGACATTCTGGGGATAGGGACGTTCGTTATGGGAAACAATTGATAACGATATTGTCTGTACAAATATATTCATATGTCGAAATAACCAATGGAGTATTACTTTTTTTTTAACAGCTTCTATTGTCCCCTCCCTGTGCCTGTTGAGCCGTGAGAGAGAGTATTTTTATCATATTTATATTACTAATTGAAGCCAAATTGGGGCATTTCACTGCATTTACGCAGCACCATCCTTTTGGCGCTTAGCATTGATTGTACTCAGAGAAGCAGATAACGTAATATTTTGTAAATGTATACATCTATTTAAAAAAACATTGCCACGTTTATAACGGAGCATTATTAGAGAACGGCTTGACCTTTTTCTTTTTGTTATGCTCGTAATTATCGGGACATGGTTTGCGTGGAGTGAAGTCGGAATTTTTGATGGTATTTTTGTATGGGAACCGCACGAAGCCGTGGCGTGTCACTAGTATAATATATATTAATACTTACACACAAAACAACCATCTATAATATTGAAATAAAGTAAATCTTTTTTTTTTAATTATCATTATTATGAACATTGTTATTAGAGTTACCGATATATGTACTTCAGTTTACCAGGGAACATGACGCATGAAACTGCGTCGAAATATCGGGAGTCAAAAACTCACAAATCATGGTATATATCTAGGTAACTCGAATAATAATTACGTGTATCAGTTACCAACAACTTTGATGAGATAAATAATTTAAAATCCATTATAATTACATTATTATGAGTAATTTTACTAAATCAGGAATTGGATAGGCATTTGCGCTCATGGCTAAATAGGCGCATTCATTCAACTCCGGCTAAAGTACCGAGAAATACAAGTACCTGTGAGTGACAGATCTCTAAGCGTGGTTAATATTAATACGTCGATAAATCGGCATCACGATGGAGATTCCACTTGGACGCCCCCAAATCTCTATTAAGTACCAAAATACCAGCAAATTTCCAAGCTACTCTCCAACTTTGGCACAAAGATCATCATGCGAAAAATCAAGTAGGCAACACAAAAACAAATAAACGTGACAATCGACGGGTCAATCCAATACATCGATAAAGCGGCATCACTAGGGCGACCCCACTCGGGCGCTCCCCGCGCCGCCTCCTCCATCCGCAGTCAGTGCGCCTCCGACCGCCGTGAGACGCGAACCCCTCACAACGCACGATGAGATT
This sequence comes from Aplocera efformata, assembly GCA_921293045.1. NCBI lineage: Eukaryota > Metazoa > Arthropoda > Insecta > Lepidoptera > Geometridae > Aplocera > Aplocera efformata. Next base: position 11,645,748 of record OV121050.1, on the reverse strand, counting down.
AGCGGCGCTGTTCGCGCTGCTGGCCCTCGGCCTCGCTAAAGACTTAACCCCAGTGGACAATTTACGCGAAAACTTCTACAACTTGGAGCTGGGATTATGGAGGAATGTGACGGACCCCGCGTGGCGGGACAACGGGTTCGGGGGAGACGTGGAGCTGACGAAGGCTTTCGTCGCCGTGAACGAGCAGCTAGAGTCGCTGCCGTCTAAACCTCGTCCAGTTTTTTCGTCCTGGCTGTGGGTCAAGGCGTCCGAGAAGCTGCAGGTCATCGACGGACTGTACAAGAACTTCGTGGAGTTCATCACGCGGCAGGCGACCCCGGGGTCCGTGCCCGCGCCGGTGCGCGACTGGCTCGACCTGGCGGAGGCGATACTCATGGACCCCAAGTCCTCGGTCGCCCAAGCGGTCAGGAAATTGCACGATTTGATGGACCACGGCGATTTGTTCAGGACCGCGCTACAGGTATATCATTCAACGTATATCTGAGTCAGGGTTACTCTTGTCCCAAACAAAGGAGTGTCCCGTTGCACGCATTTATCATTTTTATGGGGTCAGTGACCGCACGTTGATTGTTCATCAATTCGCGGCCTCGATCATTGTACAAACATAAATTTGCCATATTTGCAAGGAAAGAACTCGAGCCAAAGTATGTTTTGTTGTAGTTGACTGGGTATTACATTATATCGCCGCAGCGAGGAAATCGTACTTTCGCTTCATCGTAATACTACCTATTTACTTTGTACTTGGCATAAATACCTAGCTAGACCTTAGGTAGATATTTAAGCTAAAATAATGCGTCATGCCCTAATTTTCACAAGCCTGATAATTATAGTACTAGAAAGAAACCATTCCCAGCTCCGGTTTGCTCTTGATCCTTACAAGTGATTCGAAAATAATTTCGTCCCCTACTTGTCGCTCTTTGGGCAGGAATTTAGAAGGTAGGCACAACGTATAAAGTCGACTTGAGTACTTGAGACATTTTTTCATATGATGAAAGATGTATTTCGGTTGTAATTATTTGAGTTTACAAGCGATTACATCAGATAAACAAGATGACCTTTGTATTTAATTTTATTAGTTCCGTTAAACGCTTCTACTTTCCACTAATCGTGCCTTGTTTCATAAACAATCGTTAATTAACGTGATAGAATTGAATATAGGCGCGAGAGTAAGCCATTCTGTTATGTTGTTTAATTTATATTGATCATTAAGTGAGTGCTGAATAAGTTTTGTTTCAAAACTATAAACAGTTTTAATTATAATCTAAGTATAAAACTTGTGTATTAAACGTTTGAGTAAGTAGACCAATACGTAAACAACAACCGTCGATGTAGACTTGACCTTAATCTAGTTATCTATGTAAATATGACGTAGGTACCGATATTAAAAATATAGGTTCAAAACCAAATCAAAGTTGCATGTTTAAAACAAGGCAATAGGAAGAAAGAGTAATACATACGCAGGATTTCCTAAGCGAGATAAATTCATTAATACCTTCAAGCTAAACGTATGAATTTTAATTGCATAATTATTGTTATCAGGAGCAGGGAACCGACGTGTGCCAGCTGGAGATGTCTCCGCACCAGCTCATCTACGACATGTACAACACGATCGCACTGACGGAGATCAAGGGCTACGCCATGATGCAGTTCTCGTGGATGCTGCTCAGGATATACGGCAAAGGTACCAATATATAAATATATATAAACGTCCACTTGCGCACCTCTTGTTTGTCTCATGTACGACCGACAGCTATCTGGTGCATTCTGGGTTATTTAAAATAAGTGGCGCTTCCAAGTATTTTTTGTAATAAATTAACGGAAATAAAGATTTTTTGTGTATAAATTATAAATTTATGAAGGGAAGGATTGGATCGAGAAGTTTAGCATGTAATACGCAATAATAATCGCAAATGGTGTACAATGAAAATAGACGTATGATAATTTATTTGCTTATACACATTATTATTAATGTATGTCAAAGTTTACAAACAATGTACGCGAAACAATAACAGTAGGTACATCAAACTTACTGCTAGCAATAGGAAAATTGTTTGTTAACTTCCGATGCGAAACCCCCTCATGACAATAAGGAAGTAACAGCTATAGGCAGATGAATGTTTTACGTACACAGCCTAGAAATGGTAACGATATACATATATATAAATTATATATACTGAGAAGTATTTCATGCTCTTGTGATGATGTAGATACCTTACCTAGGCTAATTATGGAGTAATCTGTGTACGAATGCGTCAGTCACAATGCAGGTTTCTTTGTCTCGACTCGATTCACATTTGTGTAAAGTCGACAATCATAATTGAGATGAAGCAAACTATGACGTTTATTTCGTTCATCACAACTTTTGAAGAGTGCTCGACCAGCCTCATTGGTAGCAAATCGATAATACAATATATTAAAACATAAATCAACCGTCGCCAAGTCATTATAATAAATTGGTAACAGCTGTTCAAAGTACTTTATATTAATCATATTACGGCTTCTATGAATATCTTGACTACTTCAAATGTAAATACATGAATTCAAGTGGGCTACATTTCCAATAATATGTAAAAACTGTATGCTTAAAACTTCATCAAGGCCATTTGCTAATTGATTTATTAAAAACCCTTTCACCTTTAAGGACCAGGTTTTGCTTATAAGTAATGATAATCAAATCTCAGGCCAAATACTTGCAGTATACGACAATAATATATTTTTTTTTATATATCGATAATAGAGGCTTTGTATTCATAGGATGTGATAAGTAATCATTGCCGAGCGCAGTGATTCATGGTAATTGCGTGAGTCTGCATAATAATGCTATGGAAACAATAATTTAACAATGAAGAAAATTTATCTCGGACAGATAAAGTTCTTGGTCCAACACTACAATTTGCAGTGTGATTGTATAATCGGGTTGGGGTCAATGTTCATCGAGGCTCGGAGACACTCAATAGAAGGGAGGTCATAGACGTTGGACATCGATTTCCTATAGGTCAATGTTGAACCGAAAAATGTGTTTTACAGGAAACTATACCCAGGAAGCTAGTCTGACCAGGCAGAGGTACAGCGAGCGGACAGGCCAGGCGGCCGCGGCCGCACGAGCCGCCCTTTCGATGGCCAGAAGGGATCTCTACAAATGTGACCCTCCAGTGCATCAAGAAGGTAAGCTAACGTGTTTATTGGTTTATGCAGAAGATTTATCCCTGTGACCGTAGCCGGTGGATTGAGATTGCTACACAGGTGAACGAGACTGAAGCTATTATAAACTATAGCATTTTTTTCGAGTTGAGCGCCTTATTATAATCTTGTAAATTTGTATATTACACCTGCTTTAGAGAAGAAACCAGAAATATTTTGGTATCAAATAATAAGATCCTCAAAAGCTTAGAGGGCTCTGGTTCATTGATATCAAGTAATGAAATTGATTAAGGATTTTGCGTGTCTTTGAATTCCAGGTCTAACTTATGAGCAAGTGACCCGCTTACTCCAAGGGTACATAGAGAACGAAGTGGACATGAACCCCGACGGCACGTGCCGGGAGAACTGCGCCTTCTACTCGCTCACTAAGAACTACGGATGCTTCAAAGACCTGTTCTGTATGAAGCAGAAGAAATGCAATGGCAGGATTATAGGATGCAATTATGTGGACAGTGATATGTGGGTGTGCCCAGCGGTGAGTGTACAAGCTGCTTACTTAAATATTTTAGGTCGCTCTTTTTAAAATTTGTTATTTGTGACAGGTTAGTATTTGCCCGCAATCACATTAGATCTCAAGTTTTAATCCGGTTGTTGCATCAGTGCAAAACTACATCAGAATTATATCATTCGTATCGCAATTGTGCCTTAAAAATGTTCAATTAAAACAAGCAATAAAATTGACCTAAAGAATGGTTCTCGCGCGGCAAATTGACGTATCAATTATGGCTGCGAATTCCCAAGGCACTAAGCAGTACTAATTAGAATTGTCAGTTTCCGTTCTGCGTTTGCAATCAACGGGGTAACGAATATGTCGTGATAGTGATGCTTCAATTAACAATGTCACCTTCAAGTGACGACAGTCAACTGCGAAATATTAAGCAACGCATTTGTCTTTTATATAAACAAGTAAAGAAAAATTTTTAATTCCAGAGTCGAGACAGCAACCGGCGATATGAATGGATCCAGTTCGAAAACGAAAGGAGGATGGGAACTGTTGGCAGCTGCATGCGAGGAACCACAAAGGTAACAAACACTCGAACCACCATTGGATCCAAACGGCTTTATACAATACAATAGTTGGACTGCGACAAACATCCGTATCTGTTATATTTACACTCAACACAAGTATCTTATGTTTAGTTAACAGACGTAAGAAGGCTTATCGCTAGGTGAGCCGGAATATTTAATGGGGTCAATAGATCCGAACTCATTCAGACAACATGATATTAAAATCAAACATTCGATATTATCTGCATGATTCTGCAGGAACATAAATATAATTGGGAGATGAAAACACACTTACGGCCTGTTTCCACCAAGTTAAGTTCTTGGTGTTCTAACATATATCTGTGTTACTGTCTAATACAAGCGGCCCACCTGATATAAGGTTGCCAGATATCTGCAAACTGCGAAGGTAGTAACAGATTAAGAGTCCATTACTGACATAATAGATACAAAGAAAAAACAAATTAGAATTAAAATGCGTGTTTGACATGGTACCCACAGCTTCCCTGCGAAAAACGGCAATGCGAGTGCACCAACGCTTGGAGAACAGTCATAGTCGTCATTTAAATGAGAATATGCGCAGGTGGACTCGTGGTGGCGATGGCTGTTCTGGCATTGCTCTTACTGTATGTGCCTCTGCGACGACGCGACCAACTCGGACCGTTACTTCAGTCTGTGGGACGCGACGGCAGACGTCAAAAACAATAAGTGAGTCCCTAGACAAAGGGACTCTTGTACACCTATGCTGTTTTCAAGAGATTAGGACATTTTCAAACTGCTACTGATGGGCAGTCGGCAGACCCGTACAAATAGCACTTCCGGTTTTGGAGTAGTTCTTCGAATAATCAAAATTTTCTCCAAAGGTCGACTCTTGGTGGAAATGGAACCTCTTGCATTGCTCGTACTGCATGTGTCTTTGCGAGGACGATGTCAACAGGAGCGAGCGCTTCTTCAGCATGAGAGAGGCTTTAGCAGATTTCGAGAAGGGCAAGTCAGTATACGAAGTTGAAATGGGGCTCGCTGTACAATACTGACCATTTCTCTCAACTCACTGGCACCATTTACAGTAGAAAATTAATTGTAATTTTAAAGTGCGAGGCGAACTATTGTTAACTTGTAAATGCTTTGGGCTTTTTTGTTAGAAACTCTCATAACCGCTTTTTAGATTCAGCGTAGTGATTGAGAAACAAGCATTCGATGGGACAGAGAACGAGTTAGGGATAGAATTAGAATCATCAGACCATCATATCCAGATTAAGTAAAAAATTATCTCTACACGTGTATTTTAACAGCATGGGTGTGCGGGAGTCTCTCTTCTTTCATTAATCAAATTCATATTTAGAAACTTCAAAGATATCCTTAACTTTTCAGGGTCGTGACCGGAGTTCGTCTGGTGAAGTTCGGAAGAGTGTTCCACCTTCAAATCCACGAAGGCACGCTGGGCGAGCGAGGGCTGGTGGCGCCTGGAGACTGGGTGCCGGTTCAGAAGTTTGATCCGTCAGACGTGGGAGTCATCGACGGAGTGGACTATCACACTATGACTTATGAGAGAAGGGCTATTGATTTGGACGAGTTGGAATCACCTTCAGGGCACGTGTTGACTGGTGTTAGGTAAGATTGTTATTAAGTTTTCGTCTAAAAACGGTGCAGAAATAAGTTCTGTTTGTTTTGTAGACGTTTAAGAATAGGCAGGAGGGTGGTTCCATCGTGCTTTGGCTCAGTCAGTACTGTGTGCTTTCAGATTCCGTATGATCGGAGCGCACCTGCACTTCGAGATCAGATCAACGCCATTCAACTACACAACAGGAAGACTGGCGCCAGAGAAGAGCCAATGGATCAGCAACGACAACACGGAGGGATCATTAGATCGACCCAGGTACAAACTCCCAATGTTTTCAAAGGGAACACTGAAATTGAAAATTTATTCTGGCTCTTAAAATAGTGTCTAACCTAACGAGCTAAGATAAGCCTGTATCCAGTGGATTAAGATTTAATAGATAAATCTCGACAAAATACGTGTATTTAAGTTTATGGGTTACCAAAGGTCTGTACGCAGATGGAAGACATGGAGAACTGATGTAGAATGGAATATTTACATTGACGTTTTGACTTCCAGGAGAAGGCTAGAGCTTTTCACGCCGGACATACCGACCAGAGGCCATTCTCCGCTTCCCGTGGACTCGGAGCACGATCAGTACATGGAGTTCACGCACTCCGACTTCGACAAGGACGCAGCCCAGAGCACGGTGCCTTTCATCGACATACAGCCGGTGCTGCCGTCGAAAGGTTAGTAACTGCATCGCAGCTATCAACTAACTCCTGGTTTAGTCTAATGATTCTCGGTTTGAAAGGTTCGCAATTAAAGGGGGTGGCAGAATGACCTTAAGACTTTCTATTTTAATACTATTTTGAACTAAACCATAGGAATTATAGTACTTAGTGCTACGGAGCGCTCGTTTTGGTGTCAGTCCCGGCTATACGATTCGATTAGCTATGTCGGAGGCTTTCGACTAGCCTGAAAGCCCCCAAGTTGGCTACTTACACGAAAAGGAGAAAAAGGGTTCAATTTATAGACTAAATAATAAACATTTCGAACGTACACAAAGCGTGTTAATATTACAATAACATTTAAATAATCAAACCAAGTCAATTTACGAGATTTCTTAAGTTCAAAAGTTATCTGTGCTCTCACGAATTTACTCTTTGTCTATGCATTGCGATATCCATTATGTATAAAACTTGCAACTATAATGTATAATAATTGACAGGGGGTGCTCTGGCCAGCGGGGCGGGCATAATCCACCGCGGCGCGCGGGGCTCGGGTGGTTTCATCGCGGTCAAACTGCTAACATACGACTTCTCAAGGCACGTGCGGGCGCAACCGCCGCCGGCAGAGTTCACCGACCCAGACGCCACGGAGTTCACGCCCGTTATTAATTAATTATAAGGACTTATTGCATACTCATTAATTTTAAATGTAGCGTAATTAAATAAACTAGAGATTTTGGTATGCTGTTCTTTGATTGGTTATAGTGACCTGTTTCATCTATGTTAAGTTTGTGAATGTATTATCTAGTTAATATATGCGATGTCATCTTCTTATTGGAACAAGAGAAAGAGACGGCACACCTACACACGATGAAATATAATTATCTTCAAAACCTAAACTGGGAAAAATATCAATACTTTATACTTTTTTGCAAATATTGATAGTACCAGAGCAAAAATTAAAAATACTTCCCTGCATAAAAAATATTTAACACGTCTTATATTTTCTTATCATTGGTAATTAAAATGATAAATAAAGTTGACATGAAAAACATACAACAAATAAATTAAACGTTGAAGACTTGTTTCTAAATAATGATTTCATTTATTTTTACTAGCGATCCGCCTGACGTAGGTCGTAATACAGCACCGTAGTACATCATCTTGATCTATTCGTAAGGTTTTCTCCACTATAATACGCATGTGTTATAGTGTACATATAAACCTTCCGTAAAAATCATCTAAATGATGGTGAAAACCGCATCAAAATCCGTATCGTGGTTTAGGTGTTAACGGATAAACATATTCATATATTGGGTGTGTGAATATGACTCCGCCCCTTTTTGTCAAAATAAAACACATTTGTTCGCTTACAAAATTAAAAAAAAAATTATTGAAAGTATGTTCCATCTGCAGCTACAACCTTCGCCCATCGTTCAGGTAGTTTTCGTATTCCTTGCTGGAAGAAGTCCTGGTCTTTTGAGCTTATCCAGTTGTCAATCCAAATTTTGATACTTTCACATGAAGTAAACTTTTCTCCAGTAAGGTCTGTCTGCATCGTCCGGAATAGGTGGTAATCCGAAGGAGCTATGTCTGGTGAATATGGCGGGTGGGGTAACACTTCCCAGTCCTGTCCCTCTAAATATCTTTTTACGACTTCTGCGGTATGCGGTTTGGCATTGTCATGCTGAAGAACTAATTTGTTATGTCTATTCACCCATTCTGGTCGTTTTTCTTCTATGGCTCGCTTCAAACGCATTAGTTGTCGTCGGTAAACTTCTCCATTAATAGTTTCAGAGGGTTTGAGCAACTCATAATATACAATACCTTTCTGATCCCACCAAATACAGAGCATGACCTTGGCACAGTGAATATTTATTTTTGGCTGTGATGGGCCTGGTTCGCCTGGTTTCACCCAAGCTTTTTTGCGTTTAGGATTTTCGTAGTGTATCCATTTTTCGTCTCCTGTGACTATCCGATGCAAAAATCCTTTTCTTTGCTGTCTTTGAAGCAGCATTTCACAAATGGTTTTCAGACGTTCCATGTCTCTTTCTTTTAAATCATGTGGAACCCAGTCACCGGCTTTTTGAATCATTCCCATCATTTGTAAACGCTTTGCAACAGTTGAACGATCAACATTTAATGCTGCAGCTAATTCTGATTGAGTTTGGCAAGAATCTTCCGCCAATAATGCTTCCAATTCAGCATCTTCAAATTTTTTTGGTGGTTTTCCATGTTCTTTATCCTCAGTACTAAAATCGTTATTTTGAAATCGTCGAAACCATTCCTTGCAAGTTGTATTAGACGGAGCATGCTCACCATAAATCTCCACAAGCAAACGATAAGTTTCCGCTGCAGTTTTCTTCGCAATAAAATAATGTAATAACACTTCCCGCAAATGACGTTTATTTGGAATAAAAACCGACATTTTCGAAAAGGTGAAAACAATTGTTGCTTACACTTCAACCAAATATCATAAAATGCGTTAGATAGCTGACATTCAGTACTATCGAATACAAGTATGGTCATTTATTAGTACACGTAAACAATACTAAAAACGACATCTGTTGAGAAAGGGCGGAGTCATATTCACACACCCAATAGTTCATAGACAGTTTCATATTATTTTCTTCTCTTTGTATTGTACACTCTTTATACAACAGTTATGTAATAAAGAGTATTCTGATTCCGCTTCTGATATTCGACCCAAAAAAAACGGTCCTCGAAAGCTGGACGATTCTGCTAATTACATACTATATACTAAAGAGAGCAAAGTAGTAGGTAGTATGAGGAGTGTAGTGTAATGCAAATGCTGTCTAAAGAACCTTTTTAAAAAATGTTACAAAGCTTTAAAAGAATAATCATCCCAATTCTCACTTCCATATTAACTTGTGACGGCAACGCAGCTCCATGCAGCGCGCCGTCGCACAGGAACGCACTCAGGTACCGGTGCAGCGAAACGTAGAACGCAGTTGACTGACCTGCACTCTAAGCAGATGCAGCACCAGCAGGCGCTCGGCGGGCAGCACGTCAGCAGCGCGTGCCACTGCACAGGAAACGCGGCCAGGTGCCGGTGCAGCGGGAAGTGGAACGCAGTTAACTAACCTGCACTCTGAGCGGATGCAGCGCCAGCAGCGCAAGCATGCGTTCGGCGGGCAGCACGTCGGCAGCGCGCAGCCCCATGCAGCGCGTGCCGCTGCACAGGAACGCGGCCAGGTACCGATGCAGCGGGAAGTGGAACGACGCATGCATCGCCTCCGTCTGCGTAACGATACCAAATCAGTACAATACACCCATCATCATATTCGTCATCACTTTTCTAGTATTAGGGTTATGTAGAACCATTTTTCTCGCGTCGGCAGGTGAGCTCCAAGAGCACCTGTGTTTTTCCCCCACGTGATGCGAGAGAATTAACCCAGAGGAGCAGTAGGACCTGAGCCAAGTTCGTCCAGACAAATACTGCTACCATATCTGATAATCTTGCAGTGGTGCACTTTCGGTGCTGTGTCACCCCGTGAACTTACAGGCGCACGAGAAATTACATTCCCGTTTCAAAGCGACGGGCGCAAAGGGATGCGACTTGGGTCTTCTCATACTTCGCGAGGACCTGCTGTTGTTTATTGGCAGCGCTATATGCAGCATGAAACATATAATATATATCACGAAACATCGGGTACAGCACGGTACACACGGGCCACACGTCGAGTACAGCACTTTACACAAGGGACACACACATCGGGTACAGCATGATACACACGGGTGGGGCGTACAGCGGCAGGGGCGGGTCGCTTACCCTCGGGAGGTTCGGCGCGGTGCAGTGCACGGCCTCGAGCCAGTCCTGCAGGTATGTGAGCGCGGCGGACAGCATGCGGCGCGCCAGCGGCGCGTGCTGCGGCTCCGTCAGGTGGGACAGCACCGACCACATCGGGTACGCGGCCGCCTCCAGCTCGCACGAGAACGCGGCGTAGTACGACGACGGCTCGAACTCTATGTGCCCGCCGGTCTCGCGGATGTTTACGTTCATGCCTGTTGCCCAAATATAGTTGCTTTAAAACCTTACACACATACGTACGTCTGAAACCGCGTTATAATTCTGTGTCGTATCGTCAATATCAATAAACAAGGAAAGCGAATACATGTGCAAACTACAGATCTCTTCAGGTATTCAGAATCAAATATAACTGATACGTTTGATATTACGGCGTATAGCCTAAACACACCTAGTTCTAGAACTTTGAAACCTATGTTCCTTATAAAATACATCTTCTACCAAAAAAATTATTGAACAAAACTTTTAGCTTATATTTTCTGATAGGTACAAAAAAGTCTCACCTTGCAGCATGGACAGGAACTCGAACCACATATCGACAAGGGCATCGTCCTGCAGGAACAGAAGAGCCACGCTCTTGTGCGACAGCACATTGTTGAAGTCTGACACGAGCGGCCAATAGCAATGCTCCTTCATGACCCGCCGCGTACAATCGATCACGTAATGAAAGTTCTGGTGGGCGTTGTGCAGAGTGTTCTGGACTAGGATCTTGCCCATCATCAGGCGGAGCGACAGCACCATGACGTGCAGCAGGTGCAGCTGTTGCACGCAGCGCAAAGCCAAGGCCTCGTTGGAGAACAGCTGCACGGACATGTGGACGACGCGGTTCGACAGCGTGTCGGGGTCGGCCGCCTCCTCCAGCACCAGCGGGATGCGAGCGTAGTGCATCACGAAGGTGCGGGTCAGGTGCTCCTGTGGACAGTCGACAGAACCTTTGCTTTAATTATTTACTTTGTTATTGTCGGAGCAGCTTTCACTGATGTGACCACATCGCGCGCTGGTTTTAAGTTCATAGAAGGTTGTGGAGTTTGTTTAGAACCACACTATTAATAGGCTACAGAAAGGCAGATCATCTCAGTAATAAGGCAAATAATAGTGATTAAACCTTCAGCGTCCTTGATAGGTAGTTTGGCAATTTTTGTAGTTGATCAGTTCTGCGTACCTTATAGTCCTGGTCCGGCAGCATGTTGAGTAGAAAGCAGACGACATTCTGCGGGAACTCATACTTGAACGTCCAGAAGATGAACTCGTCCAGTAACGTGTTGTGCGTGAGGCGCGGGGCTAGCGCCGGCAGATGTCGATATCTGTGACCAAACATATTATCATGTTCTATTTTATTTTATGGGAAGAATTGACTTTGGAATAGTTTGTACTGTTACTCATCTCGCAATGGTCCGACAAGCAGTGGTGCCGAGTGCACCGGTGCAAAGGTGTGGGTGTGGATGAAATTACAGGCTTGTGAGACGTTATATTCCTGAATAATAGAATACAGAGTAACAAGCGCAACGCGATGCAACTTAGTTCTTCTCATATTTGGATAGGGAACAACCGGGAGTAGCTTTACTCTTGAGTTGTTTATAGAGTGCCTACTTGATGTAGGCAAAAAAAAAAAAAAATAATTTACTTATTTTTTATGTGAAAATGTGATGCAACGATCTGAGGGCTCATCTGGTGGTAAATGGCGCGTCCCGCTCATGCCAACGGTAATGCGACTCAGTATAAAATTTGGATGTTAGACTGAGTCGCAGTTATTTTACGTACAAACTAAAAAATCCAAAAATCGCAATCTGATAATGGTAAGAGCTGGAAATTAGCTAGAACAAGTTGAATATTACTTAGAAAACAGTCATAATATAACGGAAGCGGGTTATCGCTGAAGCCAAGTCCTGGAAATTGAGCTGTGGTAAGCTAAAAAGGACATCCAGCTCGTTAAAAATGAGTTATTGGGGGCTAACGGTACCTTTATACCGCTCGCATATAGCAGCTATGGCCATCTATGGATAAAGTAAAGTAACGTGAAACAGCGACTCACTCGTCGGGCGGCTCGGGCGCTGGGAACATTTCTATCGCCTTCTCGTACATCTTGTTGGACTCCTGCATGTAATGGCCGTACTCGGTTTCGGGGAACGGCGGTTCCACAAGGTTGCGGTACATCTGTGGGATCCATAATAAACTTACAAATAAAAATCAGTTAACACACTAAACTTAACACTCAACGGGCCGCTTGGAACAAACTCTAAACATGAAAGAGCATCGAGAATCAAATCCTTCGCTTCAAAAGAGGTATTCAGAGATGATGAACAGTTCTAACAATCCACCAATCATGGGTAAGCACCGTCTTCCGTCTACCAGGATTATTTAATAAAACGGACCATCCATTGATATACGTTGCCTCAAATGAATTTGGGACAAGCTCATAGACACGCAGATAAAAACAGCCGTTAAATTTATACCACGTCCCTTTTGTGTCGGGCATTGAAAGTGCGTAGAGAACTTTAAGATTTAAAATGCACGCCCCTCCAATGTCTTACCCCTGCATGCAAAACAGTGTATACACGAAACATCGTCAATATCATTGGATATTGACGATGTTTCGATGTTCGCCACGTCAGATGATCACGTAATTTAAGCAAGCTGTTTTCAAAAAAATTCTTTCGTTTAACATATTCTATAGTCCGTTGCACTCATACAATTTTTTTTATGCGTCGAATGTATCGTGGCGACTAGACGGCCCACCTGATATGAAATGGTTGCCACCGCCCATAAACAACAAAAATACGACTCAGGTCTTCCCCTACTAAAATATGAGAAGACCCAAGACACCCTGCCACGTGGACGTTTCGCCTCATGTGCCTGTAATTTCACACCCTTCCACCGAAACACAGCAACACTGTACCACTGCTCGGCGGCGGATCATCAGGTGTGGTGGCAGTACTACCATTGGCAGGTTGAGAGTACAACCGAAAGCAGTTCATACCTGAGGGTTGATCAGCGCTTTGGTCATGGCTGAGCGCATCAGGTCGCCCATGTTGTTGAACTCCATCAGCATCTGGACGTAGCCCTCGCACTCCTGCACCGCTATCCGGTAGCTGTCAGACGTCGTTTGGGAGCTGTTGTTGCTGAAATTACAACGAAAGTATTATCACATCAATATCACCTGTAACATTTTAACCTCTTTCAATTTTTGGGGGTTTATGTTGCTCGTGCCCGTAGGTGAATACCCTTTAGAGTCCCTACACGTACCACCTGCGTGATGCTAACGAAGCAACCTACAGTAGCAGTAGAACTTGTGCCAAGTTCATCAGTACCAAGTAGTGGAGCACTCGCATTGCTGTGTTCCGGTGGAAGGGTGTGAGAGGGCATATGAAAGCTTCCATCCGCATCTCCAGGAGACAGGGTCTACAAGGACGCCAGGTGGTCTTATACTGAGCCTGGGAAGGATCTAGGGGTTCAGCATATACGGTAACTTTCATGCAAGTGTTAGATTAAAATAAATATTCTAACTTTATTGTGCGAAGGTTAAGTGTGTTTTTTTATCCAATTTAGAAATCGGATTCTCTATAGATAGTTATAATTGTACTATTAGAGTGGCAATGAAAGTTGCACTGTGGGGCTTCAATCGCATTGCGATATGAAATAATGTCACACAGTTACAGAAACAAAGAAATTTTAAAGCAGACTAGTAAGTCGCCTACTTACCTTTTTTTTATGTGAATAAGTGACGGAACGAGCTGAGGGCCCACCTGATGGTAAGTGGTGACCCTCGCCCATGACAACAGTAATGCGTGCGACTCAGTATGAGATCCAAATGTTTACTGAGTCGCATTCATCCTGCTGCGTCCATCACTCGAGACTACCTACTTTAACTAGTGGAATGTACGCCACGTTCTAACATTAAAAAGTGATACCACATTAAAAGTGAACCTTCTTCCTCTGTCGGTGGGCCGTAAGAACGGGAAGTGGAAACCAGAGTGGGACACTCCACGTCCACTACGAGGCGGGTGTGTACCGTACCTGTTCTCCCTGAAGTGCTGCAGCAGCCGCAGGATGAGGCGCGGCATCATGGCTTCCGCGACGCACATCAGCTCGGCGGGAGCGTTGCCCGGCCGGGGACACTTGTTGCCATGGTTGCTGCAGAACCTGCAATATACCATTCAATTAAGGTTTAAAGTTTACATGAGCAAAATAATTTTAAAAAATACACCCCTACACTAGGATTCGCTGTCGCAAATGGCACGGACAAACACAGAAACGCAAGACAAATTCCCAAGACCCGAGAACGATCTTTATGCTATCACACAGTGTATCCCGGCCGGGAATAGAACCCGGGACCCCTCGCTTCGAAGGCAGAGCTACTACCAACTAATTATACTACAAACTGTTAATTAATTTATTAATATTGTTTTTAATTTACTGCCACTGTCTTAAGACATTTGCGCTAGTAGTCAAATCTCATAGTAACATTTTACAACTTTCCCATTACTTTTTTTTAAACTTTACTGAAATGTTTTCGCACATTTTTACCGACGCACGGCATATTTTTTTTCTATATATATAATTTGTGTTCCTCGCCAGCCAAAGTACAACATTACTCCTTATAACATCAGTGAAAAAGCCGCCAAAATAGGTCTACCTATTTCGGAGATTAGCCGGAAGAAACAGAAAGACAAATAAAAAAAATTAAAATTTTTATAAGTATCGTATATACTTTCAAATGCATTTGGTAAAAATGTGTTTGACATTACAAACAGACACTTAATTTTGATTTATTTGTATGTATAGATGATAGAAAAAAACCTCATATATATTATATTTTTTGGCACAAACTCCAGCGACGCAATAAAACAATATGATCGGCAATTAAGAAATTGGAAGAGAGGGACGCAACCGGGCTGACGTGCCGCGGCCAAGGTCGGCCGGTGCAGACCTGGATAGGACACGCAAGGTCAAAAACTATGTGGTTTTGGCTAAGTGCATGTATGGGCAGATGAGCGTAGTGCAGTCTATCTATATAAACTTATAAATACTATTGAAGTATCGGTTCGTAATGCCATTTTTTTTAAACTAAACTCAATTGAAATTACAATATATACAATTTTTTTTTCTTGTGGTTTTGGCGGGGCTTTCAATCGCAGATAGATGAGAAGTAACTTAGTCTACTTTAATTTTAGAAAAAGAAAAGGAATTGGTGTTCCGGAAAAAAAAAAAAAAAATTTCACGCGGACGAAGTTTCGGGATACAGTACAGCTAGTCACAAATAATTTTACTGCAAATTGTTTCAAGGCTATAGATGAAGTCCGTGCACAATTAGAGCAATTTTAAAATTAAAATTGACTGTGGATTGTTTGAATAATCGCACAGTTGATAAAATTAAGGCAAAATTGTACCGTCTATATCTGTATTGTTAATAACTGTGTACCCTTAACTCAAGCACGTTGTACACGCCTGCAAGTGTCAAGTACAAGACAGTAATGCGAGCACTACTGTTTAGCGGCTGATTCCAGATATGGTGGCAGTACCTCTCCGGACGAACTTGGCACAAGTTCTACTGCTACTTCTACTTTATCACCACCTAGGGGGTACGTGTAGTGAATCAAAGTGTACATACTAGTTTAACTACTACTCAACATACTCAAGTGTTGCTAGCGTCTATAGGCGACGGTAGCCACTTACCATCAGGTGGGTCGTTAGCTTGTGTGCCTCATCATTCACATAAAAAAAAAAAACATACCTACGGACGCGAGCAAGTGTACCTCCTATACTAAATATATAAAGACACCAACCACCACAACTCATGCTCGTATATATCATAAATTCTGTGTACCTCTAAGGCAACCACATCGTCTGAACATATCATTGTAGTAGGCACCTCTATCCTACTACTTAGAACTAATTAACCGACGAAGAATTCCGGCGCCAACCAAGGTCGGCGAGTTTGGGGCGGGGTGGTGCAAGGTCAAAGTTATTCTTTTTTTGTCTAGAAGCTGTAAAAGTTCACACAACAAGTGACTTTAAAAAAACCAACGCATCAGAATTGATTTATTAATATTAGATTATTGTTTTCGTTGAATTTAATGAATCGACCCATTGCGTAATCTAGTTTTATCTCATTAAAATAAATTAAAATCTAGTTTTATCTCATTAAAGCGGTATTATTGAAAGACTATTGTTTAAGGTAATAATTAAAATCGTTTTAGCAACGTGTTCACATCTGACAACTCCGGAAAAGCAACGATATATATATTTTTTTATTTAAAAATATAAAACAAAACGACTCCTATAATTTCCCCCATAAAAAAAGCAAAATACGTAATTTCGTTTTAATCAAATATTTAATTTATAATTTTTTTTTTTTTGATAAAATTTATATTGGCCCATCTGAAAGCCTATCCTTTCAAATAAAAAATATATTATTTTTTGATTGAATCTGCGACTCATACGAACAGACAAACACAGTCGCCACTTTTTGGTAATTTTCAGTATTGAAAATACTTTTACCGGAAGGATACATCGAGCCTTAACGAATGTCTGAAAACCGACGGTAATTACTTTAATCTTATTCTAGAATTTATGTTATATGTATATAATCTATAAAAATATTGGTATTTATTTCAAAAAAATACATATTGTGATTTATTTTCAATGAAAAATAAAGGTTAATGTCTGGTTCAAGAGCCGAGCAAGAATCTTCTGTGTCAGGACTACTGCAACCGCAATACAATAGCCTTGGCACACTTGCCGCTTTTATATAATGCAGTTACCAGGGTGGACATCCACCATCTGACAGCCACCTGGCAGCCCTCCCACTATTCCTCCCCCTATAATTGAAACTCAAACTCATTTATTCCTTTAGATCTCAAGTATCGTTTGGACACGTCCAATTTAACACACACGTGTAAACATATTCGTGAGCATATAACGTGGTACAGGAGCTTCTTAAACACATTACATGCACACAGACGGCTCTGTGGCTTGGTAGTAGCCCTGCCTTAAAAGCGAGCTATCTACCACCATATCTAACGTCTTATTTTGAAGTCAATAACGGTCACGCTTAACTAAATTAGCTATCAGAGAGCCATGTTTAGCGATGCACAGCAATATATAGACAGCTTATCACGGCAGTCACGAGATAAAGTCTACAAAAACAATAGATCCGTTGAACTTGACCTAGAGCCGAGCCGCTAGACCTCGCCGACTGCCAAGGTGACCCTTTGTTAATGGACCGTTGAGTTAATGCTGTCATTCGAAATCTCTGCAATTACTATGCGACTTTATCTGTCATTCTTCTCGATATTATACTCAAGCGTTGTCTACACTTGAGTTGACCCAAGGGGTCCAGTTGCTCGCGTCCGTAGGTGTGTACCCTTTGATTCCCTACAAGTACACCCTGGGTGGTGCTAAAGGAGCAACCAAAAGTAGCAGTAGAACTTGTGCCAAGTCGCACGCATTATTGTTGTCATGGGCGAGAGTCACCACTTACCATCAGGTGGGCTCTCGGCTTGGAAGTTACTATGTTCCCGTAGTGCCCAAGTATTTCTTTAGACCCCGCATTCCTGCTGGCTGTGCCGCATTTGCACTCAAACTCACTGTAGTACGTGTTCAATAAACATGATATTTACATAAAACCCATACTTCGAACAGGAACCTCGAAACACGGATCGCTATGCTATCAAAGAAACCAAGACACCAGACAGAACCAATACTCGTTTTGCGTTTTATAACCATCCATATCATGGTGATTCACATTCACGTCGCCCAGTGGAATCTAAAAGCGTATTGTTTGATCCTCGGGTATTGAAAACAAATCTAAAGCGTGTGCATTTAAATTCCTTTTAATATGTGAACTGTCTTGAACTCGCGAATCCAAGTTTGTTTTGTTCGTCTTCCGTTCCATGTTTATCAGCAGCGTAGGCCCGAGTGCTGGGCGAGTCTTGGAGTGGTGACGTCACCGCCGCCCCCGCGGACTTACGAGCCAATTGACTAAGCCTCTGCATGACTCTTTATTGAAAGGGGATATGGTTTCGAACCATACTTGTGCACGACTTCGATGGCTATATCTTTTGAACTAACAAAAGTTGCGAGAGAACAAAAGATGCATTGTTGCAAGTCCCTAAAAAAGTTCCTTCACTTTTTCGAGACATAAACTAGCCTTTGTGTTAATCTAGGGTATGAGATACCTTCATGACAAATGTCATCCAAATCCGATGAGCGGTGAAGAGGAACCAAATAATCCTACTATTATTATAAACGCGAAAGTTTGTAAGTATGGATGGATATTTGTTACTCAATCACGCCAGAACGGCTGAACGGACCTGGATGAAATTTGGCACAGAGGTAGATCATAGTCTGGAATAGTATATAGGCTACTTTTTATCCCGGAAAAATGTACGGTTCCTATAGGAAGTCCAACCGCGTGTAACACTGTGGGGCGCAGCTAGTATAATATAAGTATGGTAACCCTTCAGGACAATTTACGATGTGATATAATTTACGTGGTTCATGGTTCTTCTGTTATATTTCAACATTCGATTTAAAATAAAAGCTAAATAGGGGCGGGTACTAAAGTGTACTTTAATACCCACCCTCCACCAGGTGCACTAACTGACCTACTATCCCTACACATCATACAATTATCATATTCGTTCACCGGCCTGCATTCAAGGAGCGAGGGGAAAGGGTAATTCATAAAAGCGTGCATTGACAACATTTAAACAGGTCGACAACATAACAGCTCTTCACGTAGATTACATGATAACAACACTGTGTGGCGAGCGTGAAGTTTGGTCTTGGGTGATTGTCTCGTGTTTCTGTCTTTGTCCATACCATCTGCAACACATTGAATCATGGTGCAGGACGTTTAAAAAAGAATCGAAAAGAACCGACTTCAATACTTTGAAAGTAGCAAAATACGCAATTACGTTTACTTGGATAACATATTATTTGCAGTTATTTTGATTTAACAACCTAACTATTGACCTGATTTTGATAAAATCTAAGTGACCAATCTGAAATCATATACTTCCAAATAAAAAAAAAAAATTCATAATCGGCTCATAAATGACGGAGATCTGAGGTAACAAACATAAAAGAAAATACAGTCAAATTGAACTGTAATTATAAATTTAAAAAGAAATCATCCAAATCTGTCATTGGCGAAGAAATCGCGCAACAAACAGTTTTTGTAAAGGTTAACTAAAAGCATGCACATACCCGTCTTCCTTCATGACGGACTTGTCGCCGCAGTCGCAGGCGCCGCCCGCCTGCGACAGGAACATGTTGAAGTCGTGCGTGGAGTGGTCGCCGCGGTGGAAGCACTCGCGGCATATCGACATGCACGGCGATATGCCGCACGTGCGGCACCGGTACGCGACCACGCGCGGTATCCACACGAGGCCGCACTTGTCGTGCTTGTCGTAGCTGCGGACTGAAACAAACATACACAAATATGTACTTCTCTGTACAGTACCGTAACAGCATCTAATGTTCCCACTGCAGGGGCACCGGCCTACTCTCGATAGCTGAGAGCGGTTAGGCCACCACGGGATACCCATCCCGGATTGGTAGATGTTACCACCCAGGGGGTTCGTAGGTGAGAACCCTTTGAGTCCCTACACCCCCCCAACTTCATATTTCGTTAGGGTCACCACTTAACATCAACGACTTCACTATTGGTGTGGCTTGCAAGGATATTTTATTTGCACTGTTTTTGATTCCATGTCACTGCTTTATCTATCAGTTAAATTCGACCAGATAACGCAGCCTAGGTGGCGCTTAGCTTTGATACTTGTTTTGTATTGAAAGAATACAAAAACAGCAATTGTTGCGTAGCAGCTTTCATGTGAAGGTTTCAGCTTGGCGAGCAGTAGAAGCCTATCTACTATGCTCCATTCCCAGCGATTTTATCATATGCATAAAGCACATCGCCACCTGACGTCACTAACACCTGTGCCATCACCACAACAAATATTCGGCTTACTCAGCCTCGGACGTCATTTTACGTAAAACAAAAAATAGAACACGGAGGACTATGAGATGGAGAAATCATCGAAAGGTATGCAGTGTTTATTACTACCGAACATCTATTCATCGAGGCAGATAGTCTAGGATAACTCAACCTATTCATCCGTTCAGTGCTCGTAACATAAATTCCCAGCGGGTTCTTTTGATTAGGTCATAAATTGTCGCGGCGTGCCTGAGAATCTTTACCTTTAATTGAGAGTTTATTTCCGTGGCACCATCATTAATCACAAAGCCACATCGATATCTTGAGAATACACTTAGAATTACTGGACGGTTGAGAAGCCATTTTGAAATATGTTTACTTAACAGAAAAAAAAATACAATATATAAAAGTTATCTAGATATAGCACTGCTAAGTGGAGAGCCATAAACTACGGGTTCGGTAACGAAGAACATAAACAAACACACGTGCCTAAACCAGAAGGCTTGGATGCAAGTTGTCCCATTTGACTAGGTGATTAGAGTCTAGAGGAAACTGGTTTTGGCGTCGGAACTGCACCAACATCAGGTTTACACCAAACGGAAGGGTACTTTAGCAGGACTTACGCTTGTAGAGGAGTATTATAATTCTAGTTGGAATAAAAATAGAAACCCCACCATGATATCATACTTTTTGTAAGATTATAGAGAATTACAGAGCAACGTGCGCAGGTATTGCGCATACCAAATAGAAGCACTTTCCCAAGGAAATCTTAGCATTGTGGTGTTGGCATATAGCCAGTTAGGTCAATGTCATGGAGAGAGCAATAGCGAAATATGCCATCAGAATACCAAGCACAGTATGTCCTGACAGAAGAAGCCACCAACTATTGAGCACTAGCTGACTCGACAGACTTTTATCTGTCTAGATTCACAATTTGTCAATCAGCTGACAAACGACGTAGCGCAAAAAAAAACCTGTAGATTTCCGACTGTTCCCGTGAATTTTCCAAAAAATATATATTACAAAAATCTTGCTTCGACTATTATGAACACACCGAAATCTAGCCTTTTTCGAGTTTTAGCGAGACTAACGAATAGCAATTGATATATAACATAGTTATCGATATTATACCCGTCTACAGATCATGGAGGAAAACCGCATATTGGACGCAACACATATTCGTGATGAGTCATCTATTACATTGCAAAATAATTTTAACTTAGAGTGGGTAGGTACAAAGTACGAAAAATCACAAGTCATAGTCATCACAAAAATTTTAAATGCTATTGTATTCGGTAATGAACCACACATTTTTTCATTTGGTCGATGTTCCGTTGATAAAAACTGAATTGGTCAGTGTACGTTTTGTTAACATAGGTAAGGCAAACAACAAGCGTGGTCCAATTTTATTTTTGCTACTTATTGATTAATGCGACAGTTTCGCTGAAAATCGCAAAGCTACTGAAAAAGAATCGACTGATTTTAATCACTATAAAATCGGTCCACAATTGGCGAAGAAATTACGAAACAAACATTAAGGGCTAATTAACCATTGAGTCAAACTCATTTTTGAAAGTCAGTGATTTAAAAATAAATATATAGATTACTAATTATATTTGGACCTCCCTCTAAATTAACTATTGTAAAAGTGCGTAGGTCTAAAAGGAGTCGCTTCCTAAGAAAGTTACGTACGCGAAAAGTACTAACATCAAATTAAATTAAAAAAATAATTGATTGTATGAGACAGATGATTCCGTTTTGGCTGGTGTTCACCCGCGAATCCGCTCCAATAAGGCAGTTAACTAAGGCCCTGCCACAGACAAAAGCTTTGCTTGCTGCCACGCTGCGGGAGTAGCTTAAACCGTACAGTGCGGCTTGCTGGACTAAAAACGGGAAATACGTCACCAATGCGCAATGCGCACATAATTTTTTTTCAAGTGGAACCCTCGTTGGTTCATGTATGGGAACGTGACCTTCAGATTTGAAAATTGGCGTCTGTGCCCCTGGGCCACCACGCTTTCTGTCCCAATGTGCGCATGGAAAAACCCATTGGTTCGCAAAACCATGCCACTTGCACGCAGCGGAGTCCCTACCTGTGGGGCATCCGCTTTAGATCTTAGTTAAGCACTCGGCTTAACAGATAAATGTTAATTGCAGGGGATACATCACTGCAAGTACAATTATCTCGCAGAGCGCGCTACAGTTGAAAAGCTAACACGTGATAATTACAAGACAAATAGAGTTCGTTGCCATTTCGTGGCAAGTGATTGTGTTGTTATGGAATTAATGTACGGCGAACCATCAGTCAGTGTGACGCGCTAATATCACTACATATACTAGCTACGCCCTGCGATAAAGAAAAACACGTTTTTGTATGAGAGCCCCTTAAATATTTATTTTGTTTTTTTAGTATTTGTTGTTATAGCGGCAACAGAAATACATCATCTGTGAAAATTTCAACTCACTCACTATCACGGTTACAGCCTGCTGACAGACGGACAGCGGAGTCTTAGTAATAGAGTTCCGTTTTACCCTTTGGGCACGGAACCCAAAAATATCAGACTCATCTACATAAAAGCAAGTAAATTAATATCGGTCGGTAGCGTGTGTATCGTATCGAAGCTGGCAGCGGATCAAAAGAAACCACCCGAACAATTTATTTAGGGGCACTGATGCATCTATTTTCGGCGAGGTACATTATGATCGGAAACCTGAATCATAGACGCAGGAGTGTATGGCGACGAGACACGCATCCCGGTAGTCTACGCTTCTCGCCAAGCATCAGTCATACGCAAGCTTGTCCAGTGAATTGAGGGCCTATAGGACAAGCAATCCTAATATATAAAACAAAAACTGTTTCTACCTATATCCGTATAGTCTTTGAAACCATCCAACCGATGTGGCCCAAACCGGTTTCATTACAAAGGCAATATGCGGAAATGGTTTTAGACCACGAAAACAATGCATTAGGCACAAAATGTATTTCTGTTTTAAGCGCGGCACACGCCGGGTATCCGCTAGTATGATATAATAATGATAATATTCATGGAATATTGGAATATTCACACCGCCCCTAACTAAACATACTCTGTACTATGGGAACAGATTACTGATACAATATTATATTCATTTTATAATATAATGTTAAATACTTAATAATACCAACATAGATATTAACACCCAGACACAGAACAAACATTATGTTCGTCACACAAATCACACAAAATAAGGGCCAAAAGTTGGATGGGTGACCGTTTAGTGCCATTTGAACAGAGCGCTTCCGTGCTGCGGAGGGCGCGTTAAGATGTCGGTAACGGCTATAATAGGCGGTAAGCCATGTCGGAGGCGACGAAATAAGTCACACAAATGTTTGTCCTAGGTGGGAATCGAATCCACGACCTACAGTGCAGAAGGCAAAGCTACAACCGATCTATGAGGGCAGTCAAGTGTACTCAATTATATTTACATAGCAAATATCTTAGCTAAGCGACGGAACGAATGCAGTTTACTGGGAAACAGGAAAAAAAGGACTTACCGTCAAGTAGCGAGAAAGCGGACAAACGCTCGTCTATTGATTTATTAAAAAGCTGACAATATAGCGTATGTTCAATAGTACTCATACTCATTTATTGGAACCGTAGGAACCTTAGGGTACACTTGGCTAAGTCAATTGACATCAAAATTTATAAACATAAACAGATACACAGTATACAGGTCATTTAAGATTAAAAATAATAATAATGATAAATAGTCGATGCTGCTGTAAAGGGGCATTGTCAAGATTACCTTACTTAAAAAATAATTTAACTAAGATACTCATACGAGGACAACTAAAACACCCCATGTACCCCAATGATATGAAGACTCCGTGGCTTAGTTGGTAGCAACCCTGCTTTAGGAGCGAGGGGTCCTGGGATGATGGCTCCTTTTTGTGGTGAGCATGAAGTTGGTTTTAGGGTCTTGAGTATTTGTCTTGTGTTTCTGTATCTGTCCATACCATCGGCGACACAGGGAATCCTAGTGCAGATGTATGAGTGTATAAACGTTTTAATCTTCAACATTTCCACACACGATCAAACAACCGCTTAATGCAACTCAGAAATGCAATGACAGCACAACAAACATTGAAAACTTTCCACTCAGCCGTTGACGATCACTGGTACAACAGAGTAATTAGCAATTAGCAAGGTACTTGGGTAGTAGACATTGCGCAACACAGGCGCACGGAGACGCATCAATAATTACGGGTCGCGTGCGCGCGCGCAGACTATAATGTCTAGGTATGCTGCGATAGAACCATAGTAGACTCGTGGTTATTGCCCTGATCGTTACGGGGCTACACTGCTTTAGGGTATACTGTTGCTGATATCACGGAGAATTCACTGATTGTGATAAAAAAAGGATGCGAATACTGGTATGTTAGGAATTGATGCGACTGCTCAATGATTGTTGTTAACAGACCGGTCTAAAACGATTTGCGTTTGGTTTTGATAACCTAGTTTAGAGTATCCATTAAAACGCTAATCCCTGATGGAAAGTCAGTACGGTATCAAAATGAACGCCAAAGAATTGAGTTGCAAAACTGGTTTGCTCAATGTTAAACAAAGAAAAGAGACGAGTTTGTCTTAAAAAGACAACCAAAACAGTTTTCTTCCGAAAATTCGACAGCGAATTTCTTAAGGATTGATAAAAATAAATGGAATTGGTCATCGATGACCTATGTCGTGTATAAGTCTTAATATATGGAAATTGGTCGCGGGTTTGATTAGCTGGAAAAATCCAGCAAATATTTTTTGTGCGAAGAGTCTTGTGGTAAAACTTAAGTATGTAATGTTTCTTATCCTCGTTATTCTCTTAATGTAAAACCACATTTTAATAAAGGCCATAAAATTAAAGCCGACAACGGCGACAAACAAGTCATGAATATTGGTAAATTTGCAACGCAAACTAACTAACCGTTGATCCACCTATCGATGACATAATACAAGTGCTTCCATAAACAAGTTTATATCTGAAAATAGACGTAATCCGAAGACGCTACAACATATCTACAAGATGTTTGTCTAATAAGAACTATATTTGTCACTTGACAATGTTGCCGGCCGGCCGATCATCTAATTAAGCGGAGTTCTCGCGACCGGGCAGTTTTTCTGCGATATTCTAGAAACAAAGAGGGCTGCATGAGATGGCACGTGTCTACGATCAGCTGGTCGAGGTCGACGCACGAAGCGGTCGGTGAGTTACACCGTCCGATACGAAACGCACCAGAGTCAATGCACTCGGTGATGCTGGTGCCTTGTCTCAAAATGGGCGGGTTATACTGCCCCAGTCGGCGAACGGTGGCGCATCGAAAGGCTGCCGAATCTAAGTGACTCATTTAGGTGCCTCATCGTATATGCGGACCACGATCCCTATATCAAACGGCCATAACATTACATAAGACGAGCTTGTGTACATTATAAGGAGGACGCTTTTTAACCGACTGCGCTACGTAAAGGATATGTTTGTTCCTTTTTGCTCCTCTGGAAACCAAACGCTATTCTACAGTATAGAAAACTATCTAAGACAATTTAGCAAACATTTTCACTTAATTTTTTCAAGACTATTGATAAAGCTGTATCTCATATTTATCATGGCATAATTGGTTTTGATATCGTGAAAATAATAATCAAAAATGTAGTTTACCTATATTTAAAATTCAATTTCTGCGCAGTCGGGTTTTTTTGATATTTTTAATTTAGGTTTATTTTAGATTTGTTTGGGATCTTACTGGGAACTTCATAGAATTCATGGCATTGTAGATTATTTTGCATGTTTAGTACGAGAGTAAACTACGCAATCTACATCCGAAAAGCATCGTGTATTACGGATTTTATTTTAGGAGTAGCAAAGGACTATTTATAACTATGAAGAACCAAGGACCTGTTCTTTTGAAGGTCTTTGGAAGAAGTACTGTAAGAGACAGGAAGACAAAAATACACGACACCCTGAATGAAGACCGCGGTTGCGTGCTTCCAGCTAAAAATAAAGCCACGCCAATATACCACGTAGGTACATAATTTATTTTATTGATCGTACATGAATATAATCACACGAATTTACGACAAATTGAATCATAAAGAAATATTTCAATGACGTTATGTGTTGGTTTTATGTTTATTCATTGTTTAAAAGTCAAAGCCAAACTCATTTATTCCTTTAGATCTCAAGTATCATTTGGACACGTCAAATTTTACACATGCATGTACACATATTCGTGAGCATATAACGTGTCACAGGATGTCACAGGACAGTTTGATGACGATGGTTCGATGGCATTGGTTTAAGAGCAGACCCAATAACATACAGTACGTATTTTGTCACCCATGTGACGGACCGGCCGAATCAAATCTGTGGTGGGCGGTTCCTTGCATGAATGCATAAGGATGACCGCTAACAGAAACCGATGGCGTGACATCGTGAGGCGCATAACGTCTGCCCCCTCACAGAAAACTACATGACGATCACGAACGCTCTGTCAAGAGCTTAACGACGTAGAAGACGTATTTTGTGGCAAAGAGGAAAGAAGAAAGCCTTAGATTTAAGTTTTAGCCTAAGCCTTAGTTTGTTGTCTATAAAATATTGTTTCTTAGTTTGAAGAAGAACCGCTGTTAAAAAATAAACATGAGACGATGCGAAAAAACTGACAAAAGTTGTTTTCACAACTTTTGTCAGTTTTTCGGGATAACAACTTTTTCGGGATAAAAAGTATCATAATTATGTGTAACCTAGGGTATGAGTTATCTTCATAACAAATATCATTCAAAATTCATTTTCTCTGCCTTCGAAGCGAGGGTTCACGGATTCGATTCCCGGCCGGGGCACACGTGTGGTGAATATAAAGTCACCACACAAGTTGTATAAAGTATACAAACAGACACTTCAGTTATATTTATTTGTATGTATAGATTGCTCTATCATATTATTTAATATTAGGAGTACAAATAAGTTTCCGCCGTTTTTAACACAAATTAAATATTTATTGTAGAAGAACGGTAATATAAATTTATTCAAAATATTGCCCATCACTTGCAACCACTTTTTCCCATCTCTCAGGCAGCATTCGAATCCCACGTCTGAAGAACTCCTTGTCTTTTGAGGTTATCCACGAATCAACCCAATTTTTGGTATCCTCATAAGATGTGAACCGCTGCGCCGTCAGAGCATGTGCTACGGACCGGAACAGGTGATAATCGGACGGTGCAATGTCTGGTGAATACGGCGGGTGGGGTAACACTTCCCAATCAAGTGTTTCCAAGTACTATTTCACGGGAGCCGCAACATGTGGACGAGCATTGTCATGCAGAAGAATAATTTTTTCGTGTCTAGAATAGTATTGAGGGCGTTTTTCCTTCAGAGCTCGGCTCAATCTCATCAATTGTGTTCGATAGAGGGCTCCAGTAATTGTTTCGCTCGGATTAAGCAACTCATAATACACTACACCTAGCTGATCCCACCAAATACACAGCATAAGTTTTTTTCCGTGAATATTCGGTTTTGCTGTTGATGTTGACGCGTGGCCAGGTAATCCCCATGATTTTCTTCTTTTTGGATTGTCATAATGTATCCACTTAAGCATAATCGGCGTTCAATATCTCTCGGCTTTAATTCGTACGGAACCCAATTTCCTTGTTTATGAATCATTCCTAATGATTTTAAACGATGTGAGACTGCTTGCTGAGTGACTTCTAATGTTAGAGCAAGTTCTTTTTGTGTTTGAGATGAATCTTCCTCCAATAATTCCTCCAATTCTGCATCCTCGTAAATTTTTGGCCTTCCACTGCGATCTTTGTCTTCTACGTCGAAATCACCATTTTTAAACTTTTGAAACCACTCTCGACACGTTCTCTCACTCAAAGCAACCTCACCATATGCTTCTACGAGCAATCGATGCGCCTCAGCAGCAGATTTCTTTAAATTAAAGAAGTAAACTAATATTTCCCGCAAATGACGCTTACTTGGCTCAAATTTTGACATTTTCAACTTATAAAAATTATATTTTACCAATAAAACGGCGGAATCTTATTTGTACTCCTAATATTATATGTATCATGATTCATGAATGTTAAGGGTCGGAGTTTTCAACCCAAAAACCAAACAATCGAACATGGCTTATCGACTTATATACCCGGCATCGTCACCATAAAGTGCCCTTCAAAGCACGGTTTATTAACGATGTCAAAAATTTGCCAGTTTTCTCAGATAATGTCAGTACTTTATTTTTTCAAACTTTTGTTTACCCATGTTTCGCAAAATAAATTATAATGATTATGTTAAGTTGCAGTATTCTGATCGACATTTAGGTCACATATATGCATGGCGAGCGGCTGCGCATGCGCAGGCGCGTGCGCGGCGACACGAGGCAGGTGGCGAAAAATTCACTTTGATGCCATCGCCCTAGTGACCTCTCGCTTGACGGCTTGGCTTGGTGCCTACTTATTTTTAACTTACTTATTAAACTTTTAACTACTACGATCTACCATTGCTCTTAACTTAAACTTTTAACTTTTAACTACTACGATCTACCGTGGCTTAGTAGCCCTGCCTTCGAAGCGAGGGGATTCCCGGCCGGGGCACACATTGTGTGGTGAGCATGAAGTTTGTTCTCGAGTCTTGGGTGTTTATCTTGTGGTTTTTGTGTTTATCCATACCATCTGCGACACAGGGAATTCTAGTGTAGAGGTACGAGTGTGTAAACGTTTATTTACAATATTTATTATTGATCAATAACACTTGGACGGCTCCGCAGCTCAGTTGCTAGTAACCCTGCCTTCGAAGTGTCGAAGTTCGATTTCCGGTCAGACAAACTTTGAGTGATGAGCGTAGAAAATATTTTTGAGTGTTTTTCATGTTTCCGGGAATCCTAGTGCTGAGGTATGAGCACAGCGTTCTTATCACTAGAATCCGTGTCACGTGCGGAATTAACTGAAAACACAATTGCAAAGACCGACATGTCTTAGACCCAAATATTCGAAGACATGTTTAAACGTTTACACACTCATACCTCTGCACTAGGATTCTCTGTGTCGCAGATAGCATGGACAAACCCAGAAACACAAGAAAAACACCCAAGACCCGAGAACAAAATTCATGCTACACAACTACACAAAGCGTGCCCCGGCCGGGAATCGAACCCGGGACCCCTCGCTTCGAAGGCAGGGCTACTACCACCAATGCACCAATCCGAATGGGCTCCAGTGGTACATCAAAGCCTCAATTCAATTCACTCTCAATTAACGAGAGTAGGTCCTTGCAGTGGGAACATTAGAGGCTGGTATGGAATTATACTACTTCCATTTCCTAGATATGGGTGTTGTGTCAGACATGAGGATGAAGGTAGCTAATACATAGATTATCACATAATTTTAGTAATTTTAAATTGAAGTAATTTTTATAGTGACTTGCAAGGCACATAACTGTTATGTTGTTCCTATCAACTCATGTTAACTTTTCACCCGCAGGTAATACCCGCGTGGCTCAGATAGATTCATTTACAATTATGCAGATAGTGTCTCATATGTTATTAATCTCACTTTATAAAGCTACTCCATTTTTGCTACGCAAACGGAACAATAGCGGCATTGACTGAAAGTAAACACTGCAAGTGAGTCATGACCCAAGGTTGTGCAACCAATGTTGGAGCGAACCGCATGAGGGTCAACCACTTCTGTTAAGGCACTGCAGGTAAACAGATGTGCAATATATCATTTATTATTGTTGAATTCAACTCTATATGGGTTTGTTGTCAGATGTTTTGATTGTAGCGTTGCACTATTTTCTCTAGTTGGCGAGTGAGCCAAAATCCAGACAAGGAACATTTTATTGTTTGTCAACAGGATCCTTGTCATAAAAAGAAATTAATTAGGGGTTTCTTGCTTGTTCTTAGGCTTTGAACAAGTGCTAAACTTAATAATAAGAACACATGATCTTGTAGATACATAATTATTAAAAAAAAGTGGTGTTTCCACATAATTTTTAACTTTGATAGGTATTCTTACTGAAGGCCTATGTCTAATTCCTAATTTTCAACCATCCCTTTGTATCAATTTTATTGTTCGTTGTAGAAAATAATGAGAAAATAAATTCTCTAACATTCTTTTTAGATTGCTTGTTTTAATATTGCAAATATTGCAATACTCTAACAAGTTTCCATAGTGTTAATCAGCAATATTAATAATTGATTAATTTATATTAAAATAATTGTATTGAATCCAAATAAATATTTCAACATTTACACCTACACTAATTCAGAGAATTAGTGTAGGTGTAAATGTTGCAGGTGGCATGGACAAACACAGAGATACAAGACAAACACCCAAGATCTGAGAACAAACTTCATGCTCACCACACAAAGTGTATGGCTTCAAAGGCAGGACTACTACAACTAAGCCACAGAGGCTTCTAAATAAAATAACCTTTGTCAATAAAAGAGTAGGATCATGAAAAATTACATGCTATCGAGGTACTGGCAGGACGACAAAACCATGAGAAAACACCCTGATGACAAAATGCTTGCAGCTTGTAAACAATTAACAAATGAGATCATAATTTTAAACAAATCATTAAAAATGTAATTCAACATAAGTGGTAGATAAGGCTTTTCACACCAAGCTGTAGAGTATTTGTTAGAATGTTACAATGTTAACATTAAATTTGCGACACAATAAGGAAAACACACATCCAAAACTCAATGTTTACATTGTGTGATAGATTAACATCATATTTATGAACTGGCAACAGATCCAACATGCACCTTCAGTTTGGTCATACAAACAAAGTGACCACAAAACCTTGGGCAAACAATGGAAGGCTGTATTACGATGCAAACTTAATTACTTGCAAATATTGTGCCAATAATCCTCTATAGGTCTCTAGAGCCTTAATAAACAGTTGGCATAACCTACAAAACATCTACATTACAACTAACACACTTTTATAATTATTGCTATGTATTTAGCACAGTCAATATTGAGATCTATAAAAATTAACAACATCCTAGTGTATATGAATACTGATTGAGTGAATGCAAGACCACCTCCTTTTAGAAAAATCTCCAATGAACTTTTAGGTCAGTACCAAATGCTGTACAGATGAACTGGTTGAATATCCCAATGCATTGATGATGAAACTGGATTTCATTCAGATGTCATGTGGTACACTTAAGAACTGAATATGGCCCATAATCAATGCTGTTGGCGACCCCTTTCATTTCGAGTTATAGGTAAATATATAAATTATTCCAATAACCTACAAGAGCTGGAACTACAATGTACAGTTACTGACCAACTGCCGCAAACTCGTCGGGGGTCCTGCCGCCGGCCAGCAGCCAGCGGCACCAGTCTATCGTCTCCCACTCGTCGATAGCCTTGCTGGGGTTCAGCAGGACATCCAGCAACGGACCCAGGTGCTGCGGGGAGCCGCTGGCGCAGTCCGCGTGTATATACGCGGCGGCCCCTCTCTTCCCCTTCCTCATCAACACTTGAGCTGTCGAATTCGACATACTGGTCCACTACACTGAACACTGTTGATCCACAATCACAAAACGCGCAGAATAATTCGGCCACTCACGGAAGAAACACCATTTCAAGTTTTACATAAGGCAATGAACTGCGATCTGTCACATCATTGCGGCTAACCATATTGTTCGAAAATGGATGTGTCCCGGTTAGTTTTTCACACGCTTCAAAGATTGTTCACGTATAAAACCATCGAGTTATCTAAAAATGCGTCAATTTTACTGCGGAAAATGAAAATAAAGCAATGGTAGACGTTCAGACGAATCAACTCGGACATTTAAACCACAGATTACTAATTTAATTCATTCATTCATTTGCCAGTGTTACTATAATTTAATGTAAGCATTACAAACAGTACCTGGGCCCGAGCTTCGCGCGTTTTATCTGAAATTATAAATATTTCAAGTAACAGTAGATTACCAATCAAGTGCGGCAAACATTTACGAGATGGTGCTGTATTCAATTTTCAGCATAGTTTACTATAAAAAAACGTTGCTTTGTAAAGATATACGTTTTTACAAGACAGAATACAATTAAACAGGTAAACTTATGTAGTAAAACCCTATCTATCTAAGACATAAGACTAAGATAATAACAAAAATTAACTAACTGAGTAGCTTTATCTGTTAACTGCTATTTACGTACGACTTGAGCTGAGAGCTTAAAATATTAAATAATTATAATAGCTTATATTTTATCTTACTAACCCTATTTATCATTTTTATTACTTCATATATTGCTTTTAATAATGGTGCAAAATACTATTACCAGGCACCATTATAATTTAATTAAAGTTATATGTTACATCATTATAATAATATTGAAAAGAATACTTGGTTATAAAATACATAATCTTGAATCTTGGTTTACTTACTCTTTGTAACGCTGTAGCTGGTTACAGGGCGATCATTAAAATAAAATAAAAAAAATCTATTCTATTTTATTTATAAGATATGCAATTTCACCAGAAATGTTTGGCGTTTTGGCTATTGAAGTATTGAATATAAATAACTTATAAATTGATTTATGGCATTATTGGGTGTCACGAACGGCACATGTCATCAGTTTTCTAATGAAACCGTTCATTCGTTCATTCATTTGAGAAAAATGTGTTTTTGTTTACTTGAGCACGTTGATTATAAATTCATTCGAAAATAATTAACCAAGTAAATTGTATGAATACCGTGTGACATTAATATTATTAGAGCTATAAATAAATAATTGATCTACAATACTCGCAACTCCAAACATGGGAGACAACAAAAAGGTTATGTTTCACGAAATGGAATTGGACGATCGCATCTTGAAGGTAATTTAATTACGCAGCAATTGCCTTTTTTACATTGAAGCAGTATGTGACCATATGTATGGTACATATCGTTAATCCCCAATTAACTTAATACCCAAACTACACACAATATTACCTTGCACCGTTTGGGCTGCAATTAGCAAAGGTAAACTAATCCCTTTTTACAGGCAATTTCTCAGGTGGGTTGGTCAGAACCCACATTGATACAACAAACTGCGATACCACTTCTCCTTGAAGGGAAGGATGTGCTCATGAGGGCCCGCACCGGCTCCGGCAAGACTGCAGCATTCGCCATACCTGTTATCCAGAAGATATTGAACCTGAAAAATACAACAGCTCACCAGTCTACCCGAGCACTGATACTGTCCCCAAGTAAAGAGTTATGTGGACAGGTGGGAACTTATTTTACATTGGTGCTGATTTCATTTAATATCAAGCAATAATTCTAGAACTGTTAATTTAGAGTAGTTCAATTTATGAAACCATATGTGTGGTCATTTTGCTGTATAAAAATTAGATGCACTGTGACAGGCTCCATGGCTGAGTTGGTAGTCATAAGCAAAATTTCAATTCAAGGTTCAATATGTGGCCTGGGAAAACATTTGATTAAAATAGAACAAAGTTTCTTCACTGTTGGATGTTTCTAATGTGTTTTTATTCCTTTTAATTGAGTAGTTTCAGATAGCTCAATAACTAGTATAGCTTCGACCGCCACTAACATGCTGTTTGGTCACCCATCCAACTGAATCAGGCACCAAATTATATTATTTGTTAAGAACTTCTAGGCGCAATATATATAGTTATTAATTAATTAAGTAATTATTATTAGCCAACATCATCTCCATCTGGGTCAGCCACAATGCCATTTCCCATTGTTAAAGATCCACTCTGTCATTATATATATTTATGCCCCAAAGTAAGTCTAACTTGTACTATAGGAACCAGATTACTGATACAATACTTACATACCCCTTTTTTTTGTAATTACATAAAATAATACACACTAACACTTAGATACAGGACAAACACATGGAAATCAAACCCACAACCTGCAGTGCAGAAGGCAGAGCTACTACCAACTGCGCTATGGGGCAGGCATTAAGAACATTGTTGTTTAATGTATAATCATACAGCACAGAGTGCTAAAAAAAAATGAGACGGATGTAAACATTTGTTCTGTATTAAATTATCAGATTACTTCAGTGATTGGTGACCTCACAATAAAATGTGCCAGAGAAGTACGGTGCATTGACATCTCATCCAGTGGAGACACGCAGACACAGAAATCCCTATTATCGGACAAGCCAGACATTGTGGTGTCCACTCCATCGAGGGCCTTGGTGCATCTCAAGGAGAACCACATGAGGCTGAAGGAAGACCTGGCCGTGATGGTGGTGGACGAAGCCGACTTGATCTTCTCATTTGGTTATGAAGATGAAATCAAGGAGTTATTAGGGTATATATGTCTCTATATATACAATATATTCTTATTAAAAAGATATGTCTCTTTTTATATAAATAGACATAAATATAAGACATATTTTATGTCCTTATAATATGTCTCTTTCTGATTTTTGTTGTACTTGTGGACTTCTCCACCTGAACAAGAAGCAATGCCAGAAAATACTACTTGGGAGTGTCACCCATGTACTTAATAACTGGAACCAACCAGGGTTTGTTTTATGAGCATTATATTTGTTCTCGGGTCTTGTGTTCCTGTGTTTATGTATGCCACCTGCGACACAGTGTATCCTAGTGCAACAACAGGGGTATGAGTGTGTAAACATTATTATTTTTAGTTATTTCTTATTAATTAGTCAACATCTTAATACTATTGATGTGATGGGACGAACTGAAGGCCCACCTGATGTTAAGCTACCTCCGCCCATAACAACAGTAATATGACTTAGGTCTTCCCGACCGAAGTATGAAAAGACCTAAGTCCCGTTGCGCCCATCACCCGAGACCTTACGGCCCGAGTTACATCTCTTGCTCCTGTGATTCATGATTCAGACATGATCATTCCAACAGACACATGCCGAAAATCTACCAAGCTGTTCTGGCATCGGCCACGCTATCTGAAGACGTACTGAGCTTGAAAAAGATAGCCCTCCGCAACCCGGTGACCCTGAAGCTCGAGGAGCCGCAGTTGGCTCCGTCCTCCCAGCTGCAGCACTACCACCTGTTCGCCGAGGAGGACGACAAGGCTGCCATATTGTATGCCCTGCTGAAACTCAACCTCATCCGGGGGAAGACCATAATTTTCGTGCGGACTGTTGACAGGTGTTATAAGTAAGTATCACTTCGCACTTTGGTATCACTAATGAATGAATTAATGAATACTCTTTATTGTACACCTCGGTAGAAACATATATAATACATATTTTATTAGAAACACAAAAAAAAGAGGTTACAATGAACGAACTTATCGCTAGTAGCGATCTATTCCAGGCAATCTTTGGATGGAAATATTACAACATGTAAATCTGGTAAAGGTGCACGAAAAGCAAATTAAGTTACTTGCAGCTTAATAACTTAAAAAGTAAGCACTTACAAATATTTCTTCGGTCTATGATATACATATCAAACTTAAAAAGAAACAACAACTCTGCCAGGGTCTGGTATGACTCGTGCGGACAGTTGACAAGTGTAGGGATGCTGTGACCTACGCCGCAAGCAACGTGGGTCTTTCATTTCTAGTGATTAAATAATCATATTCATATCCTTAAAATATCTTTCCAGATTGAAACTTTACTTGGAGCAGTTCAAAATCAGCTCGTGTGTCCTCAACTCGGAGCTGCCGGCGGCGGTGCGCTGCTTGTCTGTGGAGCAGTTCAACCGCGGCCGGTACCAGATCATCGTGGCGTCGGACGAGAAGGCGCTGGAGAAACCCGACGGCGGGATACTGCCTGTCGAGGAGAGGACCAGGAACAAAAAGGTACCAAGTGAATTACCAAGTGAATGAATTAACACATACCCATGGTGAAAAATTCTACATTACATTTATTTTGTAGGGTCTAGTTGCTCGCACCCGTAAATGAATACCCTTAGAATCACTACACGGCCCCTCTGGGTGGAAAGGGGCAGCTAAAAAAAAGTACTATATATATTCTATCAGTTATCTAGTTCCTATATTACAAGCTATGGTAAATGATGCATGGTGCATGCAATGGTAGTGATGTATGTTGTCTGGTTTTGTTTCTCAGCAAGCATCGAAGCGCAAGCGCGACAAGGAGTCGGGCGTGTCCCGCGGCATCGACTTCCAGCACGTGTCCAACGTGATCAACTTCGACGCGCCACTGGACCCCACCTCCTACGTGCACAGGGCGGGCCGCACCGCCCGGGGGGACAACCAGGTCATCTGCCCGTCTATCTTACTTATATTATAAACGCCAAAGTTTTTATGTGTGTGTATGTTTGTTCCACCTTCCTTGTGAACTTGTCCCAAGTTCGTCCGGAGAAGTACTGTAAGTCCTCCACACCTGGTAATCTGTCGCCAAGCAGTGGCGTACTTGCATTGGGAAGATCTTTTATTCTTCTATTTGTCTATTGTTAAATCTATTTGTTAATATGATCAGTCGCAAATAAATTATCATCGAAGCTAGACGTTTGTTTAAATCACGCAGTGACAGTCACAGTACCATCAACCTTAACCACATCAACATATGGTCGACTTCTCACCGGATAATACCACCTCACCGAGCTTACGGCCGGCCGGCCGGAGAACAATAGGCGCCGCATTCCTCAGCGATAACAAGAACTCAGTGCAAAAATTATATTTTATTTTGTCGTTAATGATGTTGTGATGGTATAAACTGTATTACAATAACGATATTATGTGAATTCGTCATAGAAGATTACGGAGCAGTGCTTTTATTCAAGTTTGGAGCTCACGTGTATTTATTATGAGTACTCAAGTGGATCAACTTATTGGTGTTTTAGAAGACCAAGCCGTTTTATTGAAGAAAACCCAAACCAACTTAAAGAAATGTCCTAAACAAAGGTTCACTAAAGGCTACATACAATCACGTATAAAATGTATCGACGAGTACTGGAATTGTTTTAAAAATACACACCACGAATTACTGAAATGTACGACGCGCGATCAACGTTCTGTTATTCCATACTTTGCAAATGAAGATTTCTTTATTCACGAAGATTTGTACGTATGTATGATGGGCGACTTGAAGGACATGTTGGACTTGTGCACGGCGAGCACGAGCACGCCGACTGCCACCAAATCTCAAGATGTTTCATGTGAAGGGCAAGTACATACTCAAGTTCATCTGCCACGCATACAAATACAACCTTTTTCTGGAATATATGAAGAATGGCCCGCCTTTAAGGATTTGTACGTATCCTTGGTACACCAAAGCACTAATCTGAACGACGTACAAAAGATGCATTTTCTCAAAACAAGCTTAACGGGTGAAGCCGCCTCCTTACTCAAGCACATGCAAGTAACAAACGACAATTATGCCCACGCGTGGGAAACTCTGAATCACCGTTTCGGCAACAAACGACTTATTGTAAATTCACTATTGAAGAGACTGTTTGCCCAAAAGAAATGTACCAGCCAATCAGCTGTTCATCTGAAGCACCTACTAGACACTACTAGTGAAATATTGAACAGTCTGAAAAATTTAAAGGTATCTACAGACTCTTGGGATCCTGTCATTTTATTTCTGGTCGTGCAGAAGTTGGACCCAGAGTCACACAAGGAATGGGAACAAGCTGCGTATTCGGAAAATTCAGAAGAACTCGCGACATGGAGCCACTTGACAAAGTTTTTAGAGGCAAGGTTTCGCACACTGGAGCTTGTTTCAGCACCTGCTACTACTACTAGTGGAACACATACCAGATCGACGAAAGAACGAGTTTTCCATGTCTCCGCTGTAAAAAAGGAGAAGCCTTGCGTGCTATGTAAGGATGCACACATACTATGTCACTGTAATGAATTTACAAATATGAATGTTTCTGAACGAGAAGAATATGTCAAAACCAACAAACTCTGCTTCAATTGTCTGGTACCAGGACATTCGGCTTTCAAGTGTCGTTCACGAATGTCTTGTCGCACCTGCAGGAGACGTCACCACACCCTTCTACACCAACCAAAGTACTCCGACGCGCCGACACACACGTCTGAACATGTTAAACCGACGACGTCGATTCAAGCGGAGGTAGAAGAAACACAAGTACATACAATGACCTCCTCGCATTCCAGTGCTGGACAAAATAAGATTGCTCTATTGGCCACTGCAGTAGTCATTGTAAGAAGCGCTCAAGGCCGCACTACTGTACTGAAGGCGCTGATAGACTCGGGGTCTCAAGCATGTTTTATAAGTGAGAAAGCGACTCAGATCCTGAAACTCGAAAGAACCCCAGTAAATCTCGTAATCTCCGGAATGGAATCTATGAAGGTCAAAGTCAAGCAAGAGGTCAAAGTTCAAGTTTTATCACGATGGGAACCCAATTTCTGTCTACCAATACAAGCCTACGTGATGTCCAAGGGATTGACCACAAACATACCTTCTAGAGCCACCATGGAACATGAATGGACGCATTTAGAAAACCTCAACCTCGCCGACCCAAACTTCTATGAAAATGGAAAACTAGATATGCTATTAGGCGTGGATGAGTATACTGCAATACTTCAGCAAGGACTAATCAAAGGTCCACCAGGTACACCATGCGCGCAAAAAACACACCTGGGATGGATCGTAATGGGAGGAATCCATATGAAACTAAATACAAACGTAAGGTCTTTGACTGTTATGAAGCAAGAAGTAAACCTAGATGATTTATTGAAAACTATATGGGAAATTGATACAGACACGAACAGAAAGCTAACTAAGGAAGAAAATCTATGCGAGGAAATATACGAGAAGACACACACTAGAAACAAAGATGGAAGATACGTAGTAAAGCTACCGTTCAATACAGATAACCCTAAATCACCCAATGGAAACTCCAGAGAGATAGCAAAGAGAAGATTCTTGCAACTAGAAAAAAGATTCACACAGAACTCACAATTGAAGAAAGAGTATACCAAGGTTATTGAAGAATACAAAGAGTTAAAACATATAGAGGAAGTACCTGAAAGAGAAAGGGACAACAAATCGATCTACTTGCCTCATCATGCTGTCATTCGCACTGACAAAGAAACAACGAAGACAAGAGTCGTTTTTGATGCCTCGTGCAAGAACTCCAATGGCGTCTCACTGAATGACGAGCTTCTGCTGGGACCAACACTTCAAGATGATCTGAGAAGTTTGATAATGAGATGGCGCATTCATGCTGTATGCTTCGTCGCAGACATACAAAAAATGTACAGAATGATCCTGATAGACAAAAAACAAGCAGATTTTCAGCGCATAATATGGAGGAGTGACCCAACTCACAATCTAAAGGATATGAGGCTACTCACCGTTACTTTTGGAACCGCATCAGCGCCTTATCTAGCCGTCAAAACACTGTTACAGCTAGCCAATGATGAAGGAGACCGCTACCCTGATGCCGCTAAAATATTGCGTGAAGATTTTTATGTCGATGACTGCATGTCTGGTTGTGACACCCCGCAACAGGCTATCAGCGTCAGTCAAGATCTGAAGGAACTCTTACTCCTTGGCGGCTTTGAACTGAAAAAATGGTCATCCAATAATCGAGACTTCATGAAATCCATAAACCCAGAAGACAGATCATCCCATGCACAACTGGAACTGAAAATAGATGGAATAATTAAGGCCCTAGGAGTTCAGTGGAACCTTGGTACAGATAAATTTGAATATAGTCTAAACTTACCTGATGTCCATGCATTGGTTTCAAAGCGAAGCATCTTGTCAGATATCCAAAAGCTCTTTGACCCACTTGGATGGATAGCGCCGAGCCTGGTTATGGCAAAAATCTTGATACAAAAGCTTTGGCTCGAGAAAGTAAGTTGGGACGAAGTCCTCAACGATGCTCTAACCGAAGAATGGAAGATGATACGAGCTGATTTGCAAAATGTCAATAGCATCCAAGTAGATAGATGGATGGGTACATCTAGCTCAGACAAAGAGGCTATTGAAATTCATGGTTACAGCGACGCATCTATTCTAGCCTATGCTGCCGTGGTATACTGCCGTGTGAAGAAACCTGACGGTGCTATAAAAACTACCCTTATAGCTGCACGAACGAGAGTAGCTCCATTGAAGACCATCTCACTGCCCCGACTCGAACTCTGTGGAGCTTTACTACTCGCAAGATTGCTGAGACAGGTTGGACAAGCAATGAGAATCCCAGCATCACAGATATATGCTTGGACGGACTCGTCAATAGTTATTTCATGGCTGTTTGGCGATCCTAACAAATGGAAACCGTTCGTTGCCAACCGCGTTGTCGAAATCACCAGCAATGTAAACAGCAGTCAATGGTACCACGTGCAATCTCAAGACAACCCTGCGGACATCGCGTCGAGAGGAATGCTTGTCTCAAATCTAAGAAAATGCAAAATGTGGTGGAACGGACCACTATGGTTATGTAACAAAGAAATACAGTTCACTAGACCCAACGTTATACCTACTGAGTTAGAGAAAAAGAAGAAAACAATACAGACGTATAAAATAGCAAATGAAGAAGATAGAATGGAAACGAGATTAATCACACAATTTGAGAATTTTTACACACTCACTGAACTTTTGAGAACACTAACCTACTGTCGAAGATTTTTAAAGAAGAATAAAGAAAACATAGACAATCCAATTACCACTGACGAACTTGAAAAATCACTTCAGATATGTATAAAACTAGCACAAGAAGAAGAATTCATAAATGAAATTGAAGGTCTGAAGAGGAAGAACAGAGTAAAGAAAGTTAGTAAATTAAAATCGCTGAATCCATACCTAGATGAAAATGAAATCCTCAAGGTGGGCGGAAGGCTTAGAAATGCAGACATTAGTAATGATCAAAAACATCCTATCATATTAGGGCGGGACTCTAGACTTACCGCTCTTATTGTCGCTGAAGCTCACGCTAAAACATTGCACGGAGGTGTGCAATTGATGTTGACTTACCTTAGATCCAGGTATTGGATAATACGAGCTAAAACATTAGTCAAGAAGCATATCCATCGTTGCATGGTATGTGCTAGATATAATGCCAAGGTTAAAAGCCAAATTATGGGCGACCTCCCGATTTCACGTGTAACTCGGAGTCGCAGTTTCGCCCGATCTGGAGTAGATTTTGCTGGTCCCTTTCAAGTCCTGATGAGCAGAGGTAGAGGAGCTAAAACCAATAAAGCTTACGTGGCGTTGTTTATCTGCATGTCCACCAAAGCGATTCATTTAGAGTTGGTTGGTGACCTAAGCTCAGCGGCGTTCATAGGTGCTTTTAGAAGATTTTGCGCCCGCCGAGGAAGATGCACAGATTTGTGGTGTGACCAGGGACGAAACTTCGTTGGAGCTAATAAAGAGCTTACCGATGCATGGAAGGAAGCGAAGCTCCAGTTTGATGGTGAAATTGCCGATCTACTAGCCAATGATGGAACGCAGTATCATCACATTCCAGCCTATTCACCAAATTTCGGAGGACTCTGGGAGGCAGGTGTAAAGTCTATGAAATATCACTTGAAAAGAATTCTTACCACTCATCTGACCTTTGAAGAGATGTCGACGGTCCTCTGCGAAATCGAAGCATGCCTTAATTCAAGGCCCTTGTGTCCAATAGAATCCAATGACGATACCATAGATGTACTAACACCTGGCCATTTTTTGATCGGAGAAGCGCTGGTTTCTGTGCCTACTCCAAGTTTCAAGGATGTCAAAATAAGCCAATTGACGCGATGGCAATTTACCCAAAAACTGCTAAATGATTTCTGGAGTAGATGGCAGACAGAATATTTAAACCGACTGCAACAGAGACCAAAATGGCTTAAGCGTGAAGAAGAATTTAAAATTGGGGACATAGTACTGATAAAACAAGATAATATGCCAGCAGGAAAATGGTCCTTGGGACGCATAACAGATAAACACCCTGGGCCAGATGGATTGACACGAGTATATAGTGTTAAAAGTGGAGATGTAGTCACGAAGAGATGTGTTTCTAAATTATGTGCCTTGCCAGTTAACACTGATTAAAGTTCAATTATGTTGAATAATGTATGTAAGCCCACCAAATATTTTATTTGAGCTAGGACATGCCTTCTGTTTTTTTATGTGAAAATGTAGGTCATGTCTATGTGCTTAATTAAGGCATGTTAGGTATTTATGTTTTAATTAAGCAGTTTAAGGAATTTAATTGTTATCGTTGTTTTTCTTTTTTGAAAGGACTCCTATAGTCCTTTGGTGGGCGGTTATGTTAAATCTATTTGTTAATATGATCAGTCGCAAATAAATTATCATCGAAGCTAGACGTTTGTTTAAATCACGCAGTGACAGTCACAGTACCATCAACCTTAACCACATCAACATCTATTCTTTCTTTTGGAGGGGATGTTCCCTCCATGGGGATGAATAAACTTGAAAATAATGTCTTGTAATATGTTTTACAGGGCTCGGTGCTGACATTTGTGTCGATACGAGAGAAGCCTTTATTGGACGCAGTGGAGACTCATTTGTCAAAAGGATTTGGGGGACAGAAAGTGATACAGTGAGTTATATTTTGTATATATTCTACTATTTATAAAGAATTTATTTTCTATTTTCCTTTAAGTAGTATAGCTGGTCGGTATCGCGGGTATGCATGTAATGTGCCTATGTACATGCATGTTGATATGCTAAAACAGCAAGAATGAAATGTCTCTTTCTTTCATATTACCCAACTAAATACTCATTTGCGTTTTGGATGTGTGCTGTATTGGACATAAATCTGTAGGAATTCTTGAACATTTCACACAGCGCCATTTAGCATAAAACTAAGCATAGCTTGCACTATGGGAGCCAGATTACTGTTAGAATTCAAATTAATGCTTATTTTTTTAAAAATACACTTAAACACCGAGAACAAATTTGACAACAAAAAATTGATGAAGGCAAGCCGCAGAAGGCAGAGCTGTGTAGCCAGCCCAAAGTATCACCTGTATAGTATGTGACGTGTCCAGGAAGTACGAGTTCGCGCTGGAGGAGGTGGAGGGGTTCCGGTACCGGTCGCGCGACGCGTGGCGCGCCGTCACGCGCATCGCCGTGCGGGAGGCGCGCCTCAAGGAGATCAAGCAGGAGCTCATCAACTGCAAAAAACTTCAGGTTTCCTTCTTTTTTTTCTTCTCTTGGCTTCACACGACTTGCGTATTGCCATTCTTCTGTTATTAGGTTGCATGAAGTTTTTTTGTTGTTTAAATAAAAATTTGGAAAGCTAACACGAATAATCATTGACAGTAATCAGAATTAGGATAAGGAAAAGGATCAGTAGGGTAGGAATGTAGGAAATATATTCACAAAATAGAACAATTAACACAATTTATACAATGCAAAATATTTTAAGTAACTTATGGGTTCGCGTCACCGATGACCTCGACATGCTCGTGACGTATTGCGCTTGCGCCAGAATAGGGATGCGGAGTATAGCGGCATGCGTACATGTTTTTAGTTGAGTTCTTTGAGTTTTCACGTCTGTCGGCAGTCCTTTTGACATTTTTTTTTGTGACCGTACGAGCGCACTTGGTGGTAAGTGGTTACCTCCGCCCATAACAACAGGAATACAACTTAGGTTCTCCCCGACCGAAGCATGAGAAGACCCAAGTTACACCCCGTTGTGCCCGTCACCCGAGACGGGGATATTACCTAAGAATGCGTGTGATTGGACCCCTCAAAGTAAGCTTCTCGCGTCCATAGGTGAGTACCCTATGAATCCCTACCCGTACCCCCTTGGATGGTGCAAAAGGAGTAACTGAAAGTATCAGTAGAACTTGAGCTAAGCACTGCCTCACACCTGGTAATCTGTCGCCTAGTAGTGATGCGTCGCTCGCATTGCTGTGTTCCGGTGGAAGGGTATGGGTGCCGGTGAAATTCAAGCGCATGAGACGTAACATACTTAGGTCGCTGTGAATCTAAGTCGTAGTAATACGACAATAATGTTGTTACGTTAACCATAAAACACGCGAGAGCTTCTGACCAATATAATGATGAAGTA
This sequence comes from Aplocera efformata, assembly GCA_921293045.1. Classification (NCBI taxonomy): domain Eukaryota; kingdom Metazoa; phylum Arthropoda; class Insecta; order Lepidoptera; family Geometridae; genus Aplocera; species Aplocera efformata. The sequence goes on along the minus strand of OV121050.1, from coordinate 11,601,535 downwards.
CACACACATAGCATTTATGAATGCACAATGATGAACGACTAATCTTCTCACTGACTCCTTCCCCTCACACGGCCAGCTGCTCCCTCCTCGTCGCCTCACCTAACCAACAAACTGTCCACCAGGGTTACTTCGAAGAGAACCCTTCAGACCTGCTGGCTCTGCGACGGGACAGGGCGCTCCACACGGTCCGCGTGCAACAACACCTCGCCAATGTCCCGGAGTACCTTCTGCCCGCCGCGCTGCGGGCAGAGGGCGCGGTGGAGGACGACCAGGACACTGCCGCAGCGCCAGTGCCCACCAAGAAGAGGAAACAGAACTTTGGCAGCAAGAAACGGCATAAGTATCAGGTGAGACGACTATATCGTGATATCCCCTTATATATATCTAGATTGTCTTCGATGTGAGTGCTCCTGAGTTCGTGACACGAGCGTGTGGTTTGTTCTCGGATCTTGGGTGCTTGTACGTCTATCTTGGGTTTTTATTTAAATTATTATATGTGAGGAAGTGACGACCCCCGCCCGTGACAACAGTAATACAACTCGGAACAAGACTCAGACGAGGTCTTAGACTGAGTTTTATCCTGCTGCGTCCGTCACTCGAGACGAAGATGGTCTCATGCGCATGTGATTTCACCGGCACCCACACCCTTCCACCGGAACACAGTAATGCTATCACTTCTGCTTGGCGGCAGATTCCAGATCTACTGCTACAGGTAATGCTATTGTAATCGCCGTGCGTTATTCTCGCAAAAATTGTAAAGTAGTTCGAGCGCTTGCTTGATTTCTATTAAGTAATTGTCAGGGCAGGGTTTGTATCAAAGAAAAAATTTGGAATATTCACGATACATATATTCAAATATGTTGGAAATTGGGGAAATGCTGACATTGCATTATGAACTAAGGTTATCAACATACATCTTTCTTCTTTTTAAATTAAATTGTGTTGTTCGGCAGGCGCGACAGAGCGACCCTTTGAAGAGTTTGGACGTGAAGAAACCATTATCAACCGGAGACACATAACCGCGCATGTAGTTAGTACACGAATAGATTAAATATTGTATATATCAAGACACCAATAGATCACTAAAACTCCAAATACCCCCGTAGAGACCCTGTTGAGCCCTTGAAAGGAGTCCGCTTCAGAGCCTGACACGGCATGGTGCGATCTGGGTCTATAAGGACCTTAAAATTGTCTGTGGGCGGCGGTAACCATTTAACATTAGCTCGTTCCGTCGCGAAATGATTCTATTAATATTCGATTGAATAATTTCTCCAATAAACTTGCTAGTTTTTTAATAATTGTCAAATACGTCATATTGTATCGAAAATGGAATAAGTGAATTTTCTTGAAGGTTTTCATTATCTTTTGTACTAATTTTTATGGTAAATGTGCCTTGTACTCGTATAATATTTTCTTTTAACAGTATGAAGTGAAATCCAAGGTTGGTCGTCGCATCCCTTGGTCTATTGTTGGTTAGTACGGATGAATAAAATAAAATGTATTCTATGTTGATTATTTTTCTTTGATTTAGCACAGCCTTTTGTTTAATTTAGTCTTTAAATGCCCAGTTTCAATGAGTTATCTGTTATTGAGTAACTATTATTAACACTACACGCATTATATGAGACATAATAGTAAGAGTGTAAAATTAAAATAAAATAATTGGTGAAGGTACTGGTGAATATTTGGTGAGGGTCTTCTCATACTTATATAAGACTCAAGTCGCAAGTTTGCGCCCGTCACCAGAGAGGGGGGAGGTTAGATTTCTCACGTACATGTTATTTCACCGTGCACCACTGCTTGGCGGCAGATGAAGGTACAGTATCCGTGAAATTGGGCACTAACAGTAGATGCTGTAAATTAAGAGCTGTGGAGCGTAAAGTCGGGTCTTGGGTGTTTGCCTTGTTTTTCTGTTTGTCCATGCCACCTGCAATACAGGGAATCCTACTGCACGGCTATGAATCTGTAAACGTTATTTATTTAGGATTATTTACTTGGTTTTAACACGCTTCTTCAATATAATAATAAATTACAGCATTTCTTCGAAACAAGATTAAGCTGAAAAATCGATTGCGATAATCGATGTTCATACTAACAGCAAAATCGATTGATATTAATCGATTACGGAGTAGTTGACTCTAAAATATCTTCAATATAATAATAAATTACAGCATTTCTTCGAAACAAGATTAAGCTGAAAAATCGATTGCGATAATCGATGTTCATACTAACAGCAAAATCGATTGATATTAATCGATTACGGAGTAGTTGACTCTAAAATATCGATTACTATATCGGTTATCCCTAACGCAGTGGTCCAGAGACGTGAATGATAATGTTAATTTGTATAAAACAAATATCTATCATTGACGGCTCCTAAGATTATTTGTTAATAGCCCTGCCTTCGAAGCGAGGGGTCCCGGGTTCGATTCCCGACCTCACACTTGTGAGTTTGTTCACGGATCTTGGGTGTTTGTCCGTACCATCTGCAACACAGGAAATTCTAGTCTCCTGCACTATGACCACCTGATTGAAAGTGTAAACGTTTAAAAAAAGCGATGGTCATTTTAACATCATTAATTACCTACTCAATCATTAATGACAAGGTCTTGCACACTTAAAATAGAGCCTTAAAACTTAAGTCAAGCCTTAATCTTGATCATAAATATGGCTTGTGCGGGCCCGGGGAGGGTCGGATAGGGTTTGAGGAAGTGCTTAACTTAGTAATAAGAACGCATGATCTTTAATAAATATGCATATTTATTTAAAAAAAAGTGACGTATCCTTGTATTTTTTTTAAGAAATTAGTACCGACAAAATAGAAATCATCCATTCTTACATACCTAAATCGACACAGTTCAGACAGGAACTTATTGGATTGACGACACTAATTTATTGGATACATATTGGAACTTTTTGGACCAAGGAGATTTCACTCTCAATTTGACACGAAGATTACAACTGGCCAGTGTTTAGCTGTGAATAAATCGAACTAGATGTCACTAAACAGATTTGAAAATTCGTAAATCGCGCTGACGAAAACTCGCAGCGTTGATACATATGGCTCGGGCGGGATGTACTCGGCATACTAACCTTGCGTAGGGTATACCACGATCAAGAAGGTGGTTGCCCCGGGCTGACTCCGGCCATTGCACTGCGGTCGGACAGAGTCTGTCTGTGACTTTCCTCTGGGATTGTCGTGCGTGTAATTTTTGATAGTTGGACTTGCGTTCTGCGCAGTCCATCGACATGAACAGTTTGTGGCCCGAATGGCGGTAACAGACATACTGTCTTCGTAATGGTTACCGCCATGGTCATACATAGAAATGAAACCCTGCCATCTCGTAAAGAAGATATAATGATATCAATAAAGTATTTCGATTGTAGCTAATTTTGCAGTTGGTTACGAGTGTTTTATATGTATGCCGATGGGCCAATTTCAGACCCACTGGATGTTAAGTGGTTACCTCCGCCCAGCAATACGACTTAGGCTCTCTCCTCGACCGAAGCATGAGAAGACCCAAATCAAATATGTATGTACCTAAGTCTGATAAATAGCAATTCTATGGTAATCTATCTCCGGTCACCTGTTAGAGTTGATTATAGGGATTGGCCGTTAGTAATAGGGTTCAGATATGGTGCGGAAAGCTAAAAACTAATATAATTGAGACGAAATATCCTGGCTACATCCTGCTCACTGGTGATCGCTTAATCGGTACGACATCGAATCGTCCGACGGTATGAATGAATTAAACAATCATTCCTTTACAGACTGCGGCTTGGTGCCATCATAGTTTAACATTTATAATTATTTTATATATATAAATATATATACGTATCTACTTGCTCTTCCCCACGACTTCGTCCGCATGGAATTTAACATTTATTATTTGCGCGGAACTCTTTGTAAGTTTCTCATACTTCACAGTCGAGAACGGCTACGGTTGTTTAAGGGTTGTAGTAACCACTTAACATCAGGTGGCCGCCAACTCGTTGTCACAGAGAGACCTATCACAAATAAAATCAGGAGGCCCGCTAGATCGTCTCCCTTCGACAGTCGGTTTCTCAAACTATCCACAAGAAAGAGACAACTGAAAATATTGGACTTAAATAAAAAAACTAAGCTTATAGAACAGGCCATGATAGAATTTAATATTCAAAAATACAGTCACAAAGTTAATCAATTCAATATTCATATTTATTAAATTATACAGATTTAGAATGTCGTTTCCTCTTGGGCGGTTCTTTGATGAGTAAGTTGGAGTCGCTGAAGGCTCTCCTAAGGGGCGTGGGCTGCTGAGTGCTGGTGGACTGCAGTTCCGAGGGTGGCCGGTTCAGGTAATAGCCGTAGGGCCCCATCTCCCGACGCTGCCAGGGATTTGTGGTGATCCTGCGCAGTCGGAAACAGTAAAACACCCCACAGTTGAACCTATCTACAATAAGAGTCTTCTACCCCTTGGGCGAGGAAGAAAGGGTCGTGAAAACAGAAATTCGCTTTAAATACCCATATAATATAACCTAGGTAACTACGGGTATGTTCACTACCTAATATCATCTTGAATTATTATACAAAGTTTTCAGTTAGTGTCTGTTTGGGTTTGGTTAGTGACTAAAAATATTGTGGTTTTTCTGCCTATTTTATTGCCTAGATTTGTGTAAATAATGAAATCACGAAGATTTATTGGTTTGAATTCTTGTCTCAGAAGACATTGCTAAGCAAGCACCACTCAAGAGCATTTCAAGGCCCCTGTTTATTTAAATTATAAACAAAAAAATAAATTAACTTGGTTTATTTTCACCAAAAGCATTGCGGTTCTAGGTCGCCTTCATTTTCTTCATCTTCATAAAAGCCTATGAACTCGGGGGGAACTGACCATATCATCAGCGGCGGCGGTTCGGGTCGTGGCCGTGTGTGGATGTAGACCGCTAGAGGGGCAACCCCAAATATCCATATCACCCACTGCTGCACCACTTTCTGGCTGTCTATACTTTCTTGGGATGTTGTCTGCCTTGGGACGTCGGAGAACGCCTGTTCAAGGAATGGTAGGTAGGTATAGTCCTTTTGGTATCTAAGATGATGAAGACTGATTATTTGCGCGGGAAAAACCTTCGTCGGTTTCTGACCACAGCGAGGACTGCGAGGACATTGGATTTATTATGCCGGACGGCAGCTAAACACCCCACGTTGACGCCGTTGCTGGGTTTAAGCTAAGCCTGTACTCTTTCGCGGCTCCAGTGGCGATCTGACACTGTCTAAGTGTGATGGCTCTAGGGGCTGACTTGGTGGCAGATCTTACCCAGGTGAACGAAAATACTCACATCTTCATAACAATATTCGACGAACACTTTGAGAAGTTTCACCAGTACGATCCAGAAATGTACGCTGTACATCACCATCCAGACGAATAGTAGATTCTGGGAACAATATTAATAGTAGAGTCGTTTAAATTGCTGAATTCTAATTGCTGATGAATTTGCTGAGAGGTTAACTTACCTGCAGTATTTGCTCCCACATCGGCACCCTCCGAAATAAAAACCTTCTGTAAAGCAAGTAAACAATTATTGTCCATGTGAAGTATTTAATAACCGAGTATGGTCTGACCATATTCACGCTCATGAGAGGTTCCACCTTCAAGAGATGGTTACAATGCGATGCACTTTGGTCCTTCTACAGTTGAGTGGTCAAGTAAGGGTAAACTTATTTAGTTACATTTTCACGAAATGTAAAGATGTTCGTAAAATATATTAAAGAACCATCTCGATCACGTTAGCTTTCAATTCGTCCATTCGCGTGGGACCTACGATACCACAACAGACACACAGATTCACAAATACACACTACAAATTTATAAACTCCGTCTTTTTCGTTGGGGTACAAAAAATGGCAACGGCGGACCTTTTGTCCAAAAACACCGCGAGGAAACGTAGGCTTATGGTTGTTGTACAACATTAGAGTAGGCAAATGCGGAAATTAAATTGGTTTACCTGAAGAGCGAAGTCAGAAGCCGTTGCGATAGTGCAGCCGCTCCCACTGCCCACAGAAGCGTAGGTGTTACCGTGACATAGCTGTCTCCACATTTTGCCCATTCTAGTAGCTGTAAATGCATCAATAACATTTATAAAGGTAACTATATCAATTCGATTATTGTAGATTATAATGAAATAAAATGTTCACAGGTACACCCTTACTAATTTTTGTGTGATTAGTTAGTTTTATTTTGTAAGCATATAATTGTTGTGTTCGCTAATGGGGGACGATCGATAATGATTTATAAGGAAACTGGTTACTATACAGATGTTGCTAAAAAGGTTTTTCGCACAGTTTTCAGTCAAAATCGGACTGGAATTTGTAAATCACAATATGTATCTACCGTAAGCGTACCTAATTTACCTAAATCTGTTTTTGCCTTTAGCTTTGATTCACAAAATATAGCTGTGTGGGTATCTAGGCGTTTACCTGTAGCTGTATCTTGTACAGCTTTGTTTATGTAACAGCATGCCATATCTTGGTTTTAAAAAACATTAATAGAATAGAATAATTTTTATTTCGGACATTCACATAAATCCATACAACTTGTTAGTAAAAAACTTTTCCTTAAACTATGTTAGTAAGCCTCACTGAAAATTTTATTTTTTGTTTCGGGCAAGATGAATAGCCACCCAGTGCTTAATTATGGGACTATCCATCTTGCCCTTAATAACGGATAATAAGCTGTTGGCGCTGCCGCGGATGCGAGACATCAGGGAGGCAGCTCTTTTCCGCATAATACAATAAAAGTCATCTACGTGAGCCTCCGCAAACATCCCTGATGCACTACAGAATGCCTTCACCCAATGGTTGCACATTACTTACGCGAAGCTTGTTTGCTACCTGTTCTACTCTGCTGTCCCCTGAATATACAGGAATGTGGTAAGAATGTGTGCTATAAAACTCCTTTATGGTTCTCCCTGATACGGCAATCTCGTGTGTTCCACACAAAGCTACGCGGTGCAGCTGCTCAGCTACACGGCTTATCTTTAAAAGGCGTGTAAGGAAGAAGTGCGAAGAAAGCGAGGAGGGAAGAGCCTTAGAAATGATACTTACGTCATAACCTTCTTCATACAAGAAGTTGCTTAGAGTCAGCCACATTATAGAATTTCAAGTTGATTGAATCATTGGCAGCATTTAGTTGTAATTCGTTAGGTATGTATTAAATGTTTTATAAAACTATTTTTATGTGCCATGTTCAACTGGGGGCATTTATTTTGATCAGAACTTGACGTTTTGTTGTCAATACCTGACAATATGTTTGTCAACACTTTGTACAGATGCTAAAATCTAGTCATATCTAATTGGCAACTTTTTTATGAATGCCGGTGAAACCACATGCGCATGAGACGTTACATCCCCGTCTCGGGTGTGGTTAACGGAGTGCGACTTGGGTGTACTCATACTTCGGTCAGCGAGGACATAAGTTGTATTGCTGTTGTTATGGGTGGAGGTAACCACTTAACGTCTGGTGCGCCTTCAGTTCGTCCCGTCACGTTCGTTATGGGATCTCTCCTAGTGAATCCACTTATCTCGCATAGACTACTTAACCGTAATAAAACAGCATGTTCTGACAAATAAATAGGTATATTTTAAGATACAAATAATGATTGGGTTTCAGTCGAATGGCAACCGCACCATGCTCCTCCAGGGGAAGTCCTCAAAGCTTTGCCTCCTTAGGGGTGGTAGCGGCAGAACTATTGACGCCGGCGTTCTGTGGACGGGTGCAACTGCATCTCGTGGCCTGGAAACCAATCATCAATGAATCAAGAGAACGAGCTACAAAATAGTTGCAATGCAGGCAAAGCTGAGATTTTAGGTGCGGTTCAAATACAGTTTCGTATTTATAGCTCGACATCCGGCCGCAATATTACTACGTTCATAGAATTTTTAATCGAAAGCTATATCTTAATATATATAAATCTCGTGTCACAATGTTTGTCCTCAATGGACTCCTAAACCACTTAACCGATTATAATAAAATTCGCACACCATGTGCAGTTCGATCCAACTTGAGAGATAGGATAGTTTAAATCTCAAATTATAGTCGCAATTTTAATTTATTGCAAATTATAATATCATATGACAAAAACGTTAGACACAGCAACGCGTGGCCCGGTCAGCTAGTTTTATATATAATTATGAATGGGGGAACATATTTTTGCCGAGGTGAGTATCAAAAAATGGCCATCATCAATAACGGTAGAGGAATAAAGTTACAAAAATGTACCCTTCAAATGGTTTTCACATACTTTGACATAATTTCTGAGTTTCTCAAGAGCATCAACAGTTGTCTCGCTGGATTGGCCGAGAAGCCGCACGCACAGCTCCTGGCCCTGGACGCCATCCCCGAGTGTGCCCACTCCCCCGCACCCCATAGAGGAGGCGGAGGTCGCTCTACTGACTTCCAAAGACGAGCCCTCTCCCTTCGGTGGCACGCTCTCACTCTAGTTAACAACATAAGGCCTAAAACTACAATTAGAATTAGGAATAGGATTTATGGTTCATTGTCACGGGGGCCGCCAGGAATATAATTTCAAAAGGTACACCTGCATCTACACACATATCTACACAATAGCTATAATTCATTTTCAAAATATTAATTATAGCTATTAAGTATACATTGAATATACAAGTCGTCATTTCAGTTAAATCGCGCGGGTATTTGAATATGTTTCGCAGGTCCAAAACAAAATCTCTGTGATCTCAAACTCCCAAACTCAAAAACTTGTCGAAAATGAAAATACAAATGATTAAGATTTTTTGGCAAGAGGGATTCCCCAAGTGCACCCACTTGCACTCTGCTGTCAACCCATGATCATGGACCCTTCAAACTGAATACCAACTAGCTAGCTTATCGATAGCAAACTACCATCAACGGTTTAGCATGGTTTATTTGTAATCTTGTAGAAGTACCCGAAAGCCCTGTCTTTCAGTACAATAAAAGGCTTTTCATTTGGCTGTTTATGTCGAAGATATTTACCGTCTTGGCAGTTGACAGGTTTGGGTGTCGGTGCAAATGTTGATCGTTGCCTGGACCTAGACGGGCACCCCAGCTCCGGTTCAGGACTGAGTAAATGACTCTAACCATGATTATATTCCATATATCTTCCTAAAATGACTAATAAAGATTAAGTGTCAAAGCGTGCTATTATTCTTCTACAGAATTAAGCGCAGCGACCTTCGTCACTACTCTGAGAAAAGGCAGCTTAAACTGTTGCTGATACTGGTGAATTGAGTAGGTGAAAAACCTTAAAGCTCTGAGGAGGATATATATATATGTATTAAAAGGTTTACGTATGCGGTTCAGATTCCGGCGTCATGCCTGTGAGGCGGCGATGGATAGAGCCGACGAAGCTGCGCGCGCGCTGCATGGTGGAGCGTACGCCCCGCGCCGCCCGCGTCTGCAGCTCCACCTGCCTGCCGCCACCGGCACACATACATCACGTAACGTTAACTCTTCGAAACATTTACTCGGAAACCATACAGGCGAGAGCTTTAACATTTTGATAATATTACAGGTTAGGAAGGAAGGCTCTTTATTGAACCCCCCCCGCGGGTTCCCGCCTTGTCGGGGCGGGGGGGCTTAGTAACCGTGGTTGGGCTGCCCACGGTGAAGCCAAGAGGAACCCGGGAGGGGCTGCTCCTTTAGGCTTTGCCTCCAAGCCGACTAGGAGCGGCCACAGTAGGTGGCGGTGCCTTATGGGGGGCACCGCAACTGAGGCGGGCTGCGGTGTCGTATGGGCGGCACCGCAGCTGAGGGTTAGGGGCCGCGGCGGGAGAGGAGTGCCGGTATAGCGGTGCGCCGCTCTCCCTACCTTCCGCGGCCACGGCGGGGTCGCCACCGTTTGATGGCGGACGCGGTGGGGCCGCAGGGGAAGAGGAGTGTTGGTATTGAGAGGCGCCACTCTCCCTATCCTCTGCGGCCGTAGTGGCAGGCGACGGGGCCACATATCTGACCCGTCGCATGGGGACCTAGGGCGTCTGACACGGGGTAGTCTGACGTCCTATCGCTGGCATGGTCCCCGAGGTGGTTGCGACGCGCCTCGTGTCCTGGCGTGTCGTGGCGAGGGAGGATGGTGGCATTGCCATCCCAAGGAGGGTCCGGAAACGGGCAGCTGCGGCGGGATCGCGGATGTGTGTATAAACGTTCCCGTGTTCCCGCCACTAAGCGGCAGAGGAGGACACCGTGGAGTTTTAGTGGGTAGTCCCACATAACCGCTCTGTCTCCCCGTGGCAGGGCGGTATGCTAAGACATTTCTCCACGGAAAAAAAAAAAAAAAAAAAAAAAAAAAAAAAAAAAGGCTCTTTATTGAAAAGACACATGATAAATTAAAAAAAAGGTTACCTTATAAGAATCAATAGGAATATTAAAAGATTTTCTATTTTGGATACGGCTTATTAATTAATTCATCAGTTATTTCGAAAACTGAGAAATCTCAACTTTACCATTTTATAATTTTAAGCAGAAATAGTCTTCTTTTCTAGTGTAGGCATTTTAAAATTACGAAATCTCGATTCGTATCATGTTTGATTGTTGCAGAGGTAGTTGGCATATGAAAGGCGCACTGCATTGCGCCCACATTTTTGCATTAGGCATGAAGTTAGAACATTCAGACAGAACAGATGACGCTAAGTTAATTTAGATCGCATTGTGCGCAGTTGTTTACAATTATGTTAGACCTACCACTGCTCCAGATAGGGCATGTTGAACTGCTGGCAGTAGTTTTTCCTCACGTAATCTGCGTAACAAAGCGACAGGAACCAGCAGACTGTGATGTGGATCTGAGGCTGTTGCGTGCGCAGAAATCGCGTCAGCGGCCCCAGCGCGGACAACTCGGGGGTGCTTCCGAGGAGCCCTGCTGTCGTCATCTCCAGCAGCACTGTTGGACTCTAGAAAATAAGTCCCAGAGGAATCAAGTGGACGTGGAAGAAAAACCAGACTGAAGAAAGTTTGTTTTTCATAGAAATTTGAGAGTAACTGAGTTATTTTTAAGATGCAAATCAACAGTGACAGTTTCACAACTATATTTGCAAAAGGGCTCAGGTTTGACTGCGTTATTTCAAGAAATGCTTTAATCTGAATTATCTTCCATGTTCTCAGATGCCTGCCATGACTGGCTAAATCCTAGAATCCCAATAATCGCTCAGTTACTTAACAGGACAGTATGAATTACAACGTATTTCTTACATCTCTGATGAGCGTATCCAGATAGTACTGAAAGAAACGCATGGAACAGACCCACAGGTGAACCATCAACGCTAGCATCCCCAGCACCATAGTGGACTAAAAATAAGAGAATTTGTTAGTTTTTATATGTTACACTCACAACAAATAAACAATATTTTCATTTATATTATTGTTCTTTAATTATTTCACTTAGTAGGTATTCTTCTGGTAAGCATCTACCCAAAATTAAGAATATACCGCCAAATTCTGGCTTTCGACAAATCACTGTTTGGCAACTAGACTGGCAAGCTATTATAGCTTCCAATCAATAGCCTCATCATCGGGTACTGTACTACCAGGATTTTAGAGACCGTACATTAGTTTCACTAAGTTATACCTCACAGTGAATAATATACTTCGCGCAAGATGTAATCACTGCAAGGTGAATTGTGCTTCATAACAAAGCAATGGGTTAAAGGGGACTGATTGAATACCTTTCTATAATATTCATTCTGTGAGTATACTGGAACACTTACAACCAATGTTTTCTCCAGTACTGAGACCGTGACATGGTCTCCCACGACGAAGAGCGAGGCTTCCAGTTCGTTGAAAAGGAACAGTGCAGCGGCGCTGGCGAACACCGCCGTCGGGCCCACGCCCCACACCTCGCCGTTGCAACTCAGCCATTTCGCGATCTGCTCCACGTGACTGTCGCAAAGATTCTAAAAGATGCCCTATCTTGGAAATATTGTATACGAACATATCATACTTTGGTTGTTTTTTATGAGATGACGATCCTTACATATTCGCAATTCTGTGGTCACACTGTGATTCGTTCTTTGATCATGTCGGTGTATGACAATTGGTACCATTATTTAATGAAGTCACGGTGTGTAGTGTATGTGGCCTTTTGTACTTAAGCAAGGATTACTTCACTTGAGACCCAACTGACATCACGTAAGATGAAACTTTGAATGAGCCAGAGGTTTTACCTCTGGCTCATTCAAAGTTTCATCTTACAAACTCATTCAAAGTTTAATTCACACACACAGCAATGTGAGTGCGTAGGGTAGGCACAACTACTGAAGATATCTTGAACCATCACGCCAAACCACCAGGACACGTAGGTCTCCAGAAATGATGACAGAGCTAGAAGTTTTTACTCGTATTACAATGAAAGAATCTAATTTCTAACTAAATATTATATAATGTGAATTTAGCACAATTCTTTCATAATATTTTAAAATTGCTATCCGGTTTTTATTTTAGTTATACCGTTGTTTGATTGTTATAAAATAATTATGTACTCAGACACTTATTTTTTGTAGATCTCGCCTGTTATCCCGTTCCTAAGTACTTGTAATTTCTGTGTGAACGTTTGAATACACCATAACCGGCACTTACGCAGTTAAAGCTCACAGTTTTGCCCGCCATGCACTCGAGGATGAGAGTCTCATAGCAAACCGCTTCACTATCCTAAACATCTTCAACTAAGACTTTCATGAGAACTGTTATTTCCAGTTTTACTATTTTTATTATATTTTATGTAAAAAATAGAACAGCTATATATAATGCATGGCTTGAAGTGTCAAGTCTGTGTCAATTGATTTGAATTGCCAAAAATGTGCCAAAATCACGAAGGTCGTGACGTTATGACAATTATTTTTCAATCGTTTCGGTAACTCAATGGTTCCGGCAATTTTTTTCTGTATTCACATACAGATTTCATGTTTAATAAGTACTAGTGGATCATATACCTTCATTTGTCGGATTGTTGGTGCAAATGAGACATTTTTATATCAAGCCCGATTTTTGGATCCACGCAAATGACGCGCGGTGAACAGCTAGTTCTTAAATAAAACACAAATTTGGTTAAAACAAATGAATAGTAAGGCCTGTAATGGCTGGCACAGGACTTAGCTAAACATTTGCCGTTTATTATACGAATAAGAGATATATTCAAAATCGATTACATTTTCAAGTAGACAATATTTAACTACGCAATACAGCGAAACAATCTTACGAGTAAATGTAAAAAAAGTTAAAAAAGTACATATTTAAAAAAAAATTATATAAAATAAAATAACAATGTGGGTATATGAACAATTTTCATATTTTTTCTATAAAAACATTTAATTAACATACAACATATTGTACATATTATAATGCAAAATGCTAAGTCAAATATTGCTATTCTATTTCTACTATCTACTCTAGAATCACAACTCGATTATTAGTTTGATAATATACTTGATGAAACTTTCAATAACTTGAATATTAATACTTATATTATAATGAATATTTTGAAGAACAGTTTTAAGACTAAGTAATACATAACCGCTATAATATGCACTATCTACTTAACTATCTATTTTCTACGAGATCAAAGTTTAACATAAAATACCTTCATAGATACGAGTAGGTATAATAGCAATATTTAAAATGACTATTGTATACTGGATTATTAACTATATTAAATATTAAAATGAGTTGGAAAAAGCATTTTTAAATATAACAATCTATGTTTGTGATCCCATGAAACAACGTTTTTATATTTTACAAAACTGTATGCATAGTGCGTATATTAAACAAGATACACATAGATATATTAATATATATTTATGCATTTATTGCCCTGAAATGCATAAATATCTACAATAATAAAGTCGATTACATTTAGGTATTAAAGGTTATACAAAGAGGTCCGCTTAGGAATAAGTTTTGAAACTTACAAGTACTAATATTAAACCTATCATGCAATATATTAACATACAATTTCACATTTTATAGTCAGACAGCAATGGTTTTCTATATAATACAGCTACTTATAGATATTTAAATAAATATGTAAGTTGAATATATACGAAAGTTTCGTTGTTATCATTATAGTCTACAAGCAAGATATATTTCATTATTTACAATTGGATATATTTAAAGAAGCTTTTTGTTTATATCATCAAGTAAGATCTATAATATAGGATACGCATATATGCTTATTGTATTTAATCGTTTAAACGATATCATCTACGGGTACGAGAAAATATTGTATATTAAAGTTTCTGAGAAAAATCCTTATTTATTTTATTGCTTACTACATTTTTATTATCTGCAATATACAAATAAAGACAAGGCAAGGACAAGACAAGACAAGACAAGGAAGAAGAATGGGGCGCGTCTTCGTAGATGACAACGAAGACGCGCCCCATTCTTCTTCCTTATCGCTAACAGTACAAGTGTGCAACATTCCGCTAGTGTTTTAGTTTTGTCAACTCACACTAATTACCTATATAAACTACTATTGTATCGAGAAATCTAAAACACTAGCGGAATGTTGCACACTTGTACTGTTAGCGATAAGGAAGAAGAGTGGGGCGCGTCTTCGTGGATGACACTATCTATATCAAGAATCTTAAGATACATCCTTATATAACCTGGAATAAACAACAACAAAGCTGCATATACGTTGTTTTAAAATTTTTACCATCAGATAACTGGAAATTGTTGTTGCAACATTGTTGTCTGTTACAAAGTTATTCACAATCATTTGTTTATTAAAATTGAAACGTCAGTATGGGGTTTAGGTCTTAGAGATTTAAAGTCATGTAAATCTCTTAAGACCTAAATCCCGAGGATACAGGTTCACCAGGGCGGAAGCTAACATTACAAATATTAACGATAGTAGTATATAGCAACACCGCTGGATAATATGATAAATACTAATGCTAGTTTAGTATTTACATAGCAAAATCAGTAGATCTAATTTCTTTTTTATCAGGGTATTGAAATGGCAGGGTGAGTATATAGGGGTGAATGGGGAAGATATTATACCAGCCACTCGATAGCGGGCGGCTTGTCCCAGTGGGGGGAGCTCTGCGGTCACAGGTTGCAGATCGCGTCCGGAGGGGGGACGGTGGTCTCCGACGGACGCTGGACCGTCCTGATGCGCTGCAATACAGGAACATTTCATTGAACACGCTTATTTATTTAATTAGAACAATATTTACACTTAATAAATTAATAATACAAATAATATTGCATTTAGAACATTCAAACAAGAATAAAACAATTGTCTAAATAATAAAAGTAGCAGTAGAACTTCTGTCAAGTTCGTCCGGAGAGATACTGCCACTACATCTGGAATCTGCCGCCAACAGTAGTGCTCGCATTGCTGTGTTCCGGTGGAAGGGTGTGGGTGCCGGTGAAATCACATGCGCATGAGACGTATCATCCCCGTCTCGGGTGATGGACGCAGCAGGATGAATGCGACTCAGTAAAGATTTGGATCTCATACTGAGTCGCGCGCATTACTGTTGTCATGGGCGAGGGTCACCACTTACCATCAGGTGGGCCCTCAGCTCGTTCCATCACATATTCACACAGAAAAAAAAAATGTGTACTCACCGTCATACAACTGCCCGGGGTGATGATCAGCTTGTAGATGATGTACAGCGGGATGCAGGAGACGGTGGTGCCCGTCATGATCCACCCGACGGTGATGGACCACGCGGGGTACTCGTACTCCCCGCCCAGCATCTCCTCGTGCGCCAGGAGGGAGAACACGAACAGAACGAGCAGGAAAACCGGGCTGGACAGGACCAAAAAGAAATTAAACATAGTGGAATTTTTCTTAGGTCTTCCATTTTAAATAATGTTAGTAAAACCACTCTGTAGCTTAGTAGATAGTAGATTATTCTAGATTCAAAGCAAAGGGGGCCTCGTTGCTCGCGTCCGTAGATGAGTATCCTATTAATCCCTACATGTACCAACTGGGTGGTGCTAAAGGAGAAACAGAGAGTAGCAGTAGAACTTGTGCAAAATTCTCTTGGAGAAAATTCTGCCTCTCTGACTGCCTCACCACCCGGTAATCCGGCCGCCAAGCCAGTGCACTGGTGTTGATGTATTCCAGTGAAAGGGTGCGGGTGATGGTGAAATCACATGCGCATGAGACGTAAGCTCTCTGACGCGCAAATGGGGTGAAACTTGGGTCTTATGCTTCGGTCAGGGAGGAACTTTATCGTATCACAGTTGCTGCTTACCACAACTAACCACTTAACATCAAGTGGGCCTTCAGCTCGCCCCATCACTTTAACTATTGTACATAAAAACACACACACATAAACAAGTAAACATATTCGTGAGGAGGAATTAGGAGCACGTTATAACCTCATCTTGTTACCTGATATAAGCCCAGCAGATGCGCCAGAACCACCCCGGGGTGTGTCCCAGCATGCTCCTCACGTCCTCGGAGAAGCGGTCCACCCCGTACACCCAGAACACCCCGGCCGCCTCCGCGAACACCACGAACAGGATGGCCAGCCCGGGTCCGTACACGTTGAGTAGGTCTACTAGATATACTCCACCCTGAGGATGTACGTTTACTACAGAAGTTAAATTAAAAAGTCGCAAGGGCTTTTTAAACTCCACTGCTGCCTCTTCA
Source organism: Aplocera efformata (assembly GCA_921293045.1). Classification (NCBI taxonomy): domain Eukaryota; kingdom Metazoa; phylum Arthropoda; class Insecta; order Lepidoptera; family Geometridae; genus Aplocera; species Aplocera efformata. Next base: position 11,584,900 of record OV121050.1, on the reverse strand, counting down.
TGCATGCGACGAACGTCTGGACTTATGGAAATCTAAAAAGCCCCACCATCTGGATACATAAAACCTGCAGAGGAATTGCCTGGACATCACCTACCTTGGCCTGTTTGGAAGTCGCTCAACAGGTTACGAACACAAGTGGGCCGCTGCAAGAGCAATTTAAGTAAGTGGGGTTTTATTTGCGACACCGAGACGGATTCTCACTGTGGCAATATTCTTTAAACTATGCCACACTTGCTTGAATGCCCATCCTGCCCCTACACCTGCACGATAGACGACCTTATGGTTTGCACAAAGGACGCCATAGATATTGCAAACAACCGGTCTAAAACAATATAATGCATAAAACATCGACTCGATAGAACAAGACTACAGAACTGGACTTTTACTCATCACTGGAGCTTAATCTTCCCCATGGAGTATTAAGAAAGCATGTTCTTGTATGTACCTAAATATTTATTTTAAAAAAAATGACGTTTCCAAGTATTTTTAATAAATTCAAGTATTTTGACATTTTTATTTTTTCAAGCGCTCATACCCCTTCACTAGGATTCCCTGTATCGCAGATGGCATGGACAAACCCAACAACTGAACACAAACTTCAGGCTCACCACACAAGAAGTAGTTTTTTTCGTTTTTTTATCAGTTATTTATTAAATTGATAGGTTATCCCATAGATATTTCGTGACCCTCCCATAAAAATAAGTGAACAAAATCAGCTTATTAAATTTTTAAATCAGTTAACTATCACTGCTGCCACCACATCTGGAATCTGCCGCCAAGCAGTAGTGGTTGCATTACTGTGTTCCGGTGGAAGGGTGTGGGTGCCGGTGAAATCACATGCGCATGAGACGTATCATCCCCGTCTCGGGTGATGGACGCAGCAGGATGAATGCGACTCAGTAAAGATTTGGATCTCATACTGAGTCGCGCGCATTACTGTTGTCATGGGCGAGGGTCACCACTTACCATCAGGTGGGCCCTCAGCTCGTTCCGTCATTCATTCACATAAAAAAATTAAAAAAAAACTAAAGAAGTTTGTAGAAAAGAAAAGCATGTTGAGTCACTCACAGGATTAATTGACAAGTGGTTTTAAATATCTGAGTCATTTCCAAACCACCAACTCATCCATTATTGTTGATAGGGTGTGAAACAAAAACAGCACATCATTGGATAAATCACGCGCTATCTCGGGGTGCGAATGTATTCCGCTGCATTATTCATACCCACTTAGGGGATGACCTGACTACCCCTGTGCGAGTCTTGGGTAACCAGCGGTGTCTGTGATTTGCTCTGGATTTCTTCTAAGGTTTTAGAACGAGTAGATGCGATTTGTTGTTGATTTTGTTCCTCGTTATGTGGTATCTACTATGTCATCGTAGACTTATTGCGCTTTGAAAAATTTATAAGGAATCGTGTGTCTTAGTTGTATTAGTAAACAGTTTGAAATATCCGTTTATCATCCGAACTTTCATTGTTATTTTACAAATTATGCTTTAAAAATTTTAATAGAATTTATATTTTAATAATAAATAGATTTAAACATTGAACAAAATGTTCCCGATGTATTAAGACCATGCCTACAAGCGAGAGTGAGAGGTTATTTTTACCGCAGGAGCACAAATCAAACAGCGAGATGTCTCCACATAAGTTAAAATTTTTGGCTACAAGACTCGCGTCCGTCGCAATTTTTTTACATCGCTTTGAAAATGTAGTATTTGTAGCACATTTTTCCAAATAGAAAGTTCATTGACGACACGACGACTACGTGGCTTAGTTGGTAGTAGCCCTGCCTTCGAAGCGAGAGGTCCCGGGTTCGATTCCTGGCCGGGGCACACTGTGTGGTGAGTAAGTTTGTTCTCGGGCCTTGGGTGTTTGTCTTGTGTTTCTGTGTTTGTCCATGCCATCTGCGACACAGGGAATCCTAGTGCAAAGGTATGAGTGTGTTAACGTTTATTTATTGGTGAACGAGCGACCCTAAGATTTAAATGAAGTCCATTCATTTTAACCACGTAATTTCTTGACCTTTAATGATATAAACGAAAACTGAATTAAAATTGTCAGTAAGGATCTGACCAGTCTCGTTTGTGCCCAGGAATTTGTGAATAACGTAAATTTCTTTTAATGATAGGAAGATATCATTATGTGGGTTATCGCAAACCAGTAACATTTTCTGCTGAGTCGGTTAACGCGCCAACTAAAGGGCGTAAGTTCTTATCGTGATAATGTACTAGGATTCATAGAGACGGAAACATTTTGAGCATCTGATCCTTGTTTTACGACCCATATTCGCACTGAGGTAAAGTGAACGCAGAATTTCCTATCCCGTCCCATCAATTTGGGGGGTCCAGTTGCTCGCGTCCGTAGGTGTGTACCCTTTGATTCCCTACACGTGCCCCCTGGGTGGTGCTAAAGGAGCAACCTAAAGTAGCAGTAGAACTTGTGCCAAGTTCGTCCGGAGAGGTACTGCCACCACACCTGGAATCTGCCGCCAAGCAGTAGTATTTCCATTATTGTGTTCCGGTGGAAGGGTGTGGGTGTCGGTGAAATCACATACGCATGAGACGTATCATCCCCGTCTCGGGTGATGGACGGAGGAGGATGAATGCGACTCAGTAAAGATTTGGATCTCATACTGAGTCGCATTACTGTTGTCATGGGCGAGGGTCACCACTTACCATCAGGTGGGCCCTCAGCTTGTTCCGTTAATCATTCACATAAAAAAAAACAATTGAATTTTCATTATTTAGCACATAAGCTATATTGACATATTTCGTTCACGGTTCCTTTTACTCTTTGTGTACGGCACCGTATACAGGAGCAGATTTTTTCTTTTCACTCTCTTAGTATTAGGATTAAATACCGCAGGCGTTGCAGATGGCATGGACATACCTATAAACAATCTACTAGCTATTTCCCGCGACTTCATCCGCATAGATATTATACTTAAATGTTGTCTGGTTGTCTCTATCAACTCGCTGTGACGCCCTATAATTGCGGGACCACTATTATTTAAGATCTTTTATTATTTTAAGTTGTATGTTCAGTGTAGCCTGTGTTGGGAGTCCTAAATAAATAAATAAATAAATCATAGGCTCCTATGATTTAAGTAACAATAACATCATACATTACTCGTATATTCGTGTAACTCTTACAGTTTTTGCACCGCCTATTTGTTATTCTGATGTATGAGCTATATTATAGTATAGTTTCATTAAAATCCATATAGTAGTTTTTGCGTGAAAGGGTAACAAACATCCATACATCTTCACAAACATTCACGTTTATAGAATAGAATAGAATAGAATAATTTTATTTCGGACATTCACATAAATCCATACAACTTGTTAGTAAAAAACTTTTCCTTAAACTATGTTAGTAAGCCTCACTGAAAATTTTATTTTTTGTTTCGGGCAAGATGAATAGCCACCCAGTGCTTAATTATGGGACTATCCATCTTGCCCTTAATAACGGATAATAAGCTGTTGGCGCTGCCGCGGATGCGAGACATCAGGGAGGCAGCTCTTTTCCGCATAATACAATAAAAGTCATCTACGTGAGCCTCCGCAAACATCCCTGATGCACTACAGAATCGCGGCAGCCCCAACAACAATCTAAATTCGTTATTATACTGGACTCGCAGGGCGTTGTAGGCTTTCAGTGTGTAGTTGACCCACAGGTTGCACGAGTAGAATGTCTGTGAAAATGATTTGAACAACGTGATTTTAACTTCGCGTGAACAGCGTGCAAACCTACGGGCAAGCATATTACACCTGACCGCCAACGCCCTGCGCTCCCTCTCTATATCCTTATCATCAGATAAGTCCTCGGTTACAAAATGTCCAAGATACTTAAAATGCTGTACTCTTTTAAGAGGAAGCCCGCTCAATGTCACAGGCGGCACAAATGCTGGTAGCCTGAGCCCTGCCCGAAACACCAGGAGCTCACTCTTCTTCACATTGTACCGAAGGCCATGTGACTGCGCGTAGACTTCGCATACCTTCAATAACTTTCTGAGAGCGCTGATCGCCGGGCTCAGCAGCACCATGTCGTCTGCGTAACTTATATTGTTGATAATTGTTCCATCTATAGAGCATCCGACCATGGTGCTGCAGAGCTCAACGATCAGCTGATTCATATATATGTTGAAGAGTACAGGCGACGTCAGCCCCCCCTGTCTCATCCCACATTCTAATTTATACCAGCCAGAAAACTTTCCAGTCCACCTTACCGAGTTGTTTTGGTGAGAGTACCAGTACTTAAGTATCTCGACAAGTTCCCAAGGCAAACCCAATGCGTATAATTTAGGCCAAAGCTTAGCATACGACACTGAGTCAAATGCCTTGGAAAGGTCTAAGAAAGCGGCATAGACTGGGGTCTTTCTATCAGTATAGTATCTGACGGTTTGCTTGAGCGTAAAGATGGCGCTCTCAGTTGAGAGTCCTGCTCTAAAACCGAACTGTGCGTCGTGCAGGTTTAAGTTATTTCGAAGACGACGCTCAAGCACACCGTCAAACACCTTAGCAATAACAGTGGCTAATGAAATTGGCCGAAAGTTATTTATGTCAGAAGTATCACCCGTTTTGTTATTAATATTAGTAGGATATCTTTCTCGCTTTACGAAAAAGCTATTATCTCAGAGGAAATCACTCGGTCTGGAATGTAAAATGAGTGAATTAAGAAGAAATATAGAAGGACCCATCACATATACGGCGCCGTGGCTTAGTTGGTAGTAACCCTGCCTTCGAAGCGAGGGGTCCCGGGTTCGATTCCCGGCCGGGGCATACTTCGTGTGGTGAGCATGAAGTTTGTTTTCGGTTCTTGGGTTTGTCTTGTGTTTCTGTGTTTGTCCATGCCATCTGCGACACAGGGAATCCTAGTGCAGAGGTATGAGTGTGTAAACGTTTTTTTTTTTTTTTTTTTTTTTTTATAAATCGTAATAGTATACGTACGTAAGTGGTTGTGGGCAGCGCGCAGATGTAGATGAACAGCAGCAAAAAGGCCACGAAGATCTCCCGGTGGCGGCCGAGCGCGCGCGGGTACTCGTCGCAGAGCGCAGTGGTCACCGCTTCCAGACCTGCAAATGTGGAACACCTTATATTTCTGTCATTAATTAGAAAAGTAGAAAAATTTGGGGGGTCCAGTTGCTCGCGTCCGTAGGTGTACCCTTTGATGCCCCTGGGTGGTGCTAAAGGAACAACCAAATTTGGAACTTGTGCCAAGTTCGTCTGGAGAGGGTACTACCATCACACCTGGAATCTGCCGCCAAGCAGTAGTGCTCGCATTACTGTGTTCCGGTGGAAAGGTGCGGGTGCCGGTGAAATCACATGCGCATGAGACGTAAGTCGTATTACTGTTGTCATGGGCGGGGGTCGCCACTTATCACCAGGTGGGCCCTCAGCTCGTTCCGTCATTACATAACATAGTAAAAGCCTGAACACGCCAGGCGATTAATTTTCAACAAATTAGAAGTTATCTACAACTGGTCCAAATTTCAAAGAAGTGAGATGACGACTTAGATGATAGTAGCCTTGCCTTCGGAGGGGGGGTTCCGGTTTCGATTCCCGACTGGGGCACACTGTGTAGTGAGCATGAAGTTTGTTCTCGGGTCTTGGGTGTTTACCTTGTGTTTCTGTGTTTGTCCATGCCATCTGCGACACAGGGAATCCTAGTGCAGGGGCATAAGTGTGTAAAACGATTTATACACTCATACCTCTGCACGAACCCGGGACCCCTCGCTTCGAAGGCAAGGCTACTACCAACTAAGCCACGGAGCCTTCTAGTTCCGTATCAGGCAAGATGATATTTTTTTAATGAACATATCTCTGTTCATTTAAAAAATACTTTTTTCCTCCACTTCTAGTGGAGTGGAGGAAAAAGCTTTTTTCTTATAAATATTCTGTAGTGGGATGGAGATGGGAGAAACACTGATATACTGGCAACTTTTCATCGGTGTTCGAAGTTCTAGTCATCTGTATAGTCATCTAGTCATAGTTGTAGAATGCATCTGTTCAGGCCAACGCCTTCTCAAATTATATTAGCAAATCACATTGAAAGTTATTGTTGTATTGTATGTGCAGGGAAGCTAATACCTGCAACCATTGTCCTATTAACATCGAGTCAAACAATATATTTTACTTTTACCGAAAATTACCGTATTTCACTTGGCTTCATAAAGATATAACAGCAAAACCTCACCTCCAAAGGTGCTGTCGAGTCCGAGGGTGATCAGCATCAGGAAGAATATAATGGCCCAGAACACGGAGCCGGTCATGGTGGCGATGGCTTCCGGGTACACGATGAACACCAGACCTGGACCTTCCAGCCCCACTTCCTCTATGCTCTTGTTTTGTACGTGTGCCATGTACCTGATACAAGATTAAGGATCACTCATCTTTGTACCTTTGATCATTTTGTGGTATGACATAGGCGAATTTCGTGAGTTGGTATTGTGTTGTTTTGAATTTCATTGCTTGGTTTGTTGAATATGTTAAGATATTATTGAAAAACAAGCTAATGTTTCGATTGGCATTCTATTCAAGAAGAGGACTAAATAATAATGTTCTTCTGACTGCAATATTAAGTCGAGGCTTGATTTTGAAACTGAAACGTACCTCGGATTGTAAGAAAAGGTTTATTGTCAAAGAAAGTTTCCGGTAGACAGTTTACTGTTGAGTGTTTCCATTTTGTTATATGAAATATTTTTTCAGTAAATAATTTATTATTTTGTATAACGTCATGTCATTATGACGAAATAACTAACTAATTCAATTTAAGTTACATAAATGCAATAATTGTTTCTTCAGGCGCGTTGGTCATTTTTTGAGATGGGAAAAAACCATTGAACTCGCGACTGTTACCGTTACGGTTACTGACACCTCTGTATATACTTTTAGTATCTGTAGTGTAGTCTTCTTTTGCTTCTTCTGTCGACACTCCCGGAGTGCCCCTGTTTTTATATAAACTAGAGATATTCCTCTTACAATCTTACCCAAGAACTGAGAAGATGACGAAGCCAGCCAGGAAGCTGGTGAGGCAGTTGATCGAAGAGGTGATGAGGGCGTCGCGGTAGCAGTTGTTGTTGAACTTGTTGTAGCTGGACAGCGCGAGAAGCGTGCCGAAGCCGGGTCCAAGGGAAAAGAATATCTGAGATGCTGCGTCTATCCACACCTGGCGAAAAGAGACATGTATCATCTCTGTTAAAACAATTGGAACGCACAAAAGAGTGGTTGCTTAATGCCACGTTATCAAAGAGTTAAACAGAAAATCATCCAGATAAAACTTGATCGGGTTCCCGTTGTTGATCAAAGTCAAAAAAGTCAAAAAATCACATTTCTTGAAAGTAGACCTGTGTCTATATCGACCAGTAGTGTAAAAGATGAGAATCTGAAAGGGTACAAAAATCAAACACGGATCAGTAATAAAGATCAGATAAGGATCAGACTTACTTTTGAGTTCTTAAGCTTGTGCCACTCGGGAGTAAGGTAGTACCGAATGCCTTCAGTAGCTCCGGGCAGCGTCACGCCTCTCGCCAGCAGAATGAGCAGAACCACGTAGGGGGCCAGAGCTGTTACCCACACAACCTGCGAAAGATTATCAATATTAATGTCGTTCAAAACTAATTCTAGAACCAAATGTTCGCTACATTGATGATGAACCAGTTCATTTCGTTTGACTCACGTTTAACACCACTTTAACAGTAAAAGCACCCGTCCCAGCCTCTAATGTTCCCACTGCAGGGACACCAGCCTACCCTCGTTAATTGAGAGTGAATGGGCTTTAATCAACCACGGGAGCCCAATCCTGATTAGTAGATGTCATATGTCTTCGAATTTTTGATTCTAAGACATGCCGGTTTCCTCACGATGTTTTCCGTCACCGTTTTGAGAACGTGGTATTGCGCACATAATTTTTTTCAAGTAAAAAAACTCATTGGTGCACGTGTGGGTTTGAACCAGCAACCTTCAGACTTAAAGTTGGCGTCTGTGCCCCTGGGCCACCACGCTCTATACAAACACCGAAAACTCGAAAATTTAGTTTCGCCCAGCATTCAGGACCCAGTCGGCTTTGACTGCTGCTTAGTAAGACTACCCTACTAACTTACCTTTCCAGCACTCCTTACGCCTTTCCAGAGAGAGAAATACACCAGCACGAATACCCCAAACACACACAGCGCTAGAGATGGCTTGATTGGCCCCATGTTGTCCAATCCGTTTGACCGTTGCTGTTCTAGGACATTGCGCCTGGGAAATAAAGTTGAAAACATTTTTTCTACAGTTATTTTCCGCCTTGAGGTCCGTTATGAGACCTGATTATATAAAATATGGGTAGACCCCAAATCACTCTGCATCACTCGTTACTCTGGACAATTGGAGATGAAACATCTCATGGTCTTGTAATTACAGGCGCTATGCTACGCAACTTGCGTTTCTTTTTTGGTGCTGCTGGTATATACTCGTAAATAGGTAAATACCTCGGGACTGGATAACTGGTATAATATTACTTTTTTATATACCTATTTTTAATATACCTATATATTACTTTTTTCGGTAAATTAATTTTTTTTTTAATACTTATATATCATACATTTTAAAACCCAGACACAGAACAAACATTATGTTCGTCACATAAGTACTAGTGCTGAGTGGGAATCGAAGCCACCATCAGCGCAGAAAGCAGAGCTACAACCAACTGAGCAGTCAGGCCAGTCAATTAAGACATCTCCTTTTTTCAAACTGAAAGAGAACCAATAATCTAATAAAAAAAACTTTGACAATGTACTCAAAGAACTCCTTCGCAGGCGTAGAAGCATTCAGATTGATCTGCGGAGCCGTGACGGGGGAGCAGAGGGGGGTGTTCCACTCGTTGTTGCAGCTCGTCCACGGCAGCTCCGAGTTTATGGAGGCGAGAGACGCGATCAGGTAGTACACCGCCCAGCCGATGATCGTGTTGTAGTACATGCCCATGTAGATGTCGATCATGCAGATGGCGTAGCCAACACCTGTTGAATTATGAGGTCTTATGATCTTGTGGTCTTTTCTTATTAATGTAATAGCGGGCAGACGAGCTGGCGGGCCACCTGATGGAAAGTGGCCACCTACGCTCATGGACACCTGCAAAACCAGAGGCAATGCCGAATGGCCTTCCATGATCCAGTTCGGTTGTTGGGAGTGGATCAAATATTTCAAGATGTCCAATTCAATGAAGGAAAGAGGTAAAGATATGTCTTGTCACCACCCGTTTACAAAACAGTTAAATGTGAAGGTAATTATTAGAGAGCATTTTTCTTACATTAAGTATTTTATACACGTCGTAACTTCTAAACGGAAGGTCCAATTCGAATAATTTGAAGAGGAACATGTACATAATTAAATACAATATGTTAAACGAAAAAGGATAATATAGCAAGGTACCCAGTATGCAGGTATGTCTTACAAAGATTATTATTCACTTTTTTTGTGCCACGACTTACTAACGCATGTGACTATCTTGGAAAACGGGTCTCAGAAACATTCAAAGGCATGACATGACACCTACTAATCCAGATGACAGATTATTCAACTAGATGAAGGAATCCGGATTGAATAGAATTATCATCAGTATCTGTCACAGTGAAAGAGAATAGTATGTAACATCAACTGTAGCTTCCCAACCAAACCTACGGAAATACACAAGCGGGGAAACGCGGTAAGAAAAGAGTGCTCAATTTAATTTCACCCTCTCCGTAGCTAACAACCCTAATAGGATATCCACATCACTGCTCCCTCAGGCAATAAAACAACATTTATCCATTTATTAACTCACAATAAATCTTCGCACAGTCAAAATCAAATTAATTATCGCTAAACTTCGCGCCAACTTTACGTATTCGAGACGCCATATTGGGAATCCAATCAGCGCCATCTGTCGAGTGGTAATCAAATGATATCGCATCGCGTCGGTAATTAGATTACGCGACGCAAGATGGCGTGCAATGATAACCCCGGGAATCTATAACTAACTTTACAAATAGGGACCTTTGAATCTTGAAAATATATATTGCTAGCTCGACTGAACTACAGTGACACAGACACAGACTGCGGTTAACTTCTTTATTTATAAAAAAATCGGCTAAGTTTTCACTTATCTATCCGGATACGCGCAATAATTCATATTAAATTCTAGGCCTGGGATTACACATGAAATAAATTAAGCCAACTCAGAAAGTTTAATTCCTAACTGGACATAAAAAATGTAAAGCTTATAGTAAATTATGACTTTCTTTATTTTACGACAATAATACTAATTAAAAAGAAATAGATTTTTATTGTAACAAGGTGGGGTTTACCGCTTAATATGAAATGAAAATCGTTGTTGAATTAAATGAAATGATTTTTTTTATTTAATTGGTAGGTAATGAGAAATTGAGAAATTCCTTCTTATTCGCAGTCTGTAAAAATTTAACAAAGTATTTACTTTTTTCAATGCAATCATCATATCATTTACAATAATGTTTACTTCTTGATGTTTCTTAGATAACGGAGGGGAGCCGGTTCGATTCCGGCCTATAAATATGGAATGGCTACGTTCTGAGTGATAATGGTGATGTATGCGAGCGCTGAACGACTGAGTGATATGATATATTATATGATAAGAGAATAAATTGCTCATATTGCACCCGCTTTTTCAGAGTTTAGAACAGAATTGAGTCAGTCAAGTTATACTTACCATGGAAGTAAGTTTTATTTTGACTTATCACTGAGATGTTTGATTCAAAAATTTACAAATGAATATATTTTGTCTGTCTCAAGACTGATCAAACGATCTACAGATAGCACAACTGATCCAATCCACTACCTGATGGAACATCACATACATGATATCATCACTGAAATGTGATTTGAGTGCTGAAGCTGTTTAGTTGACAGTTTCAAATCCTGCTCAAGACGTATGTACTGTTTTTGACGTTACGTACTTGATAGGTCATTATCTTCATTTCATCCCTTCGTCGGCTTACAATCTATACTGGGTTCAAATTGTACAATGAGCTTACAGTGAAATAATAAATTGTGAACAAACCATAGCGTGGTAACTAGCTAGTTAAATACCTCTCTGAAAACTTTCAGAGAGGCATTGCCGAGAGTAAATGCCGGCAAGCAGGGTGTGTTCTGATAGCCTATTTATCTTAGGAAACATTTATCCTCGTACCTGTGGATAAAGATTCCTTTAAAATCGATCTTCCATAGCCCCCCAGTGGCATAGATCTATTGAAAGCTCCAAAACTCTTACATGGGTTCAAGCTAGAGAAATGCTCTGGTAGCCTTACTTGAGAGCCAGTACCCACCTGGTTGTGATCTTAGGCGTTGAGAGGCCAAACTCAGCTACACGGTTGCTTAAAATTATATGAAATGTTATGTTATGCTATGACATCTTGTTGTTTTTTGACGTTCCTATGCTTGTCTGTTTTGAATGGCTCGGATCATAGATCTTGTGTTTTGTTTAATTTTAAATTTTGTAATGATTTTGATTATGTGCTGTGTATGTGTATGGTTTTAATTTTAACGTGACCAAGTGTACCTTATGGTTCTTACGGTCAAATAAATGAGTATGAGTATGTCTAAATAACAAAAAATGCGATTTTATCTTTAAATTTTCTTAACAATCTACGCCATAGATGTCATATCATAGACGCTCTACGTAGCACGTAGGTAAGTGTGACTCGAATGCTATCCTTTTCATAACTATGTAAGGTATTCGAATTAAATCCTTACCGCACCCCGATCACAATGGATTCTTCGCCGCTTCTGGGTGTGTGAGATTTATTATCTCGTTCATGGGATATATTTGGAACGGTTGCATATTTAAGACTTTGTACCATGTTTCTTTGCAGGTAGCAAAGGAATATTGGCAGATCTTTTTTGATAGCACTTAGGCGGTAAACGTGTAGGTATGCGTCGACAGTAGCCTGTTATTTCTTGCATTATTCAAGTTTATTTTTGATTATTTTTTGATTTAGTGACGGAACGCGCTGAGGGTCCACCTGGTGGTAAATAGCGACCCCCGCCCATGAGAACAGTAATGCGACTCAGTATAATATTTGGATCTTACTGCATTCAGTCATCCTGCTGCGTCCATCACCCGAGACGGTGATGACATGTCGGAGACGATCTCGGATTGAGATATTATATTATATATTTCTTTTTTTTAATGGTTCATAATCTCGCGACAATACACACGCTGAAAGACGGTAAAATAAATACAAAAATCTAACTTAATAACTATTGAAAGGGATGGATTTCAAATGAACTTGTAATCTGTGAAAATTTCTGTGAAAGTGTATTAAAAACACAAAGTAAACCAAACTTTTGTTTCGTAGCTTCGTAGTTCAGACGAGCCGTGACTCGCGAACTGTGATTGGTCAAATCACAACTTAGCTTGATCTCTGCCAACTCCGTGATCTATTGGCTGTATCGGCCATTTCTTACGGCGTCGTTCGAAGGGATTTTTATACAGATTTATAAGCACGTAGCTACGCGTTGCATATAAATTAATAAGGCCTATTTCATATTTGACAGGTTGGAGTACAAATTTATGTAGATTATCTGGAAGCTACAAGTATTCGTGAACTCAAGAGTCAGAAAACGGCAAAGAATATGTTACTATTCTTTTGCTGTGGGGCCACCACATAATAAATGTGATACTGTATTTAGTTATAGTACCTACTGTGAAATGAGGTATTTTAAATGTGTGGCGTACCTATTGTCTTGACATTTTATTTTTATTCTTTGACAGTGTTTGACAGGACATTACAGCACCTATGAGTGTATACGAGTATACCGTTGACATTATAAATATTTAATTTAATTGTTATGCTATTTATTATAATATATTATAAACTAGCTGCGCCCCGCGGTTTCACCCGCATAGTTCCCGTTCCCGTGGAGAATACGGGGATAAATTGATTTTATTTTTTCGTTAATTTTCCAATGTTTTTAATAGTTATTCTGCTATTCGGGACGGAAACAAATCCAACAAATCAAAAACCATGGCAATCGGTCCAGCCGTTCTCGAGTTATAAGTGTTGTAACAAACACGACTTTCTTTTATATATATAGATGTAAACATTTTGTACCAAAAATCTGGTATTTAATTATGCAACCTCGTTTGATGCTTCACACAAGCAAATTAGGGCGATTACCTACTCTGTAGACATCTTCATAAAGCGTTACTTGAATGTGGAGGGCATATTTACAAACTACGTGTAGGCGAATAGAAGCACCCGTGGAAAAACCCACGCTGATCTGCGGCGCCAATATTAGCACTTCTCTTCATTGGCAGACCCTCAGCATCCTCGCTGCGAATGTACTTTCTGTTCTGATTACCAAGTAGTTAAAGAATTGAATTGGTACCTTACAGTACTGTTTACAGTATTTGTGCATAGTTGATGCTTTTTTTTTACAATATCCGTACCGGCCCTACCAACCTCTAATGTTCCCACTGCAGGGACACCGGCCTACTCTCGATAATTGAGAGTGAATGGGCTCTAATCTACCACGGGAGCCCAATCCGGATTGGTAGATGTCACATTTCGTCGAATTTTTGGTTCTAAGACATGCCGGTTTCCTCACGATGTTTTCCGTCACCGTTTTGAGAACGTGGTATTGCGCACATAAATTTTTTTCAAGTGAAAATCTTGTTTGTCCACGTGTGGGTTTGAACCAGCAACCTTCAGATTGAAAGTCGGCGTCTATGCCCTTGGGCCACCACGTGCACCACGATTTTTTAATATGAATGATAATAACAATAATTTATTATAAATATAAGTTCCACAGCGTTGTTAAAAAGTACACCAAAACACATGTAGGTTTTAACGCAAAAAAAAAATTAAGGTCTAACTAACTAGCGTCTAATAAATTGTTCCTTTTTCAAAATATAAAGTGTCCTAGCCATTTTTATTTTTTTATTGTTACATAACTTATCGTAGAAAAGGAAATTCAGGAAGAACGCGCTATCACGCAACTATATTAGATTTCTTTCCGACGGGTTTTCATATTTTAATGTTTTCGTATTTGTTTTATGATTCGTAAGCGTGTATATATAGATAAAGGTACTTAAAAAACTGGGTAAACGGGCTCTTTTTATTTATAATTCTGTAAAAAATCTGTTATACATAAAAAAAAAAAAAAAAAAAACAATTGCCTATGTATGTATGCGCATCACTTCAGAACGGCTGCAACTATTTGTATAATTCGTTATTTGGTTATTTGTAATTGTAATATTTGTGTTTGTATTACGGGATAAGGCTGTACTGTAAAACGAAGATTTGGTCTAATTCTTCATTAGTACACCCGTGCAAAGCCGGGGCGGGCAGATAGTCCTTCATAAAATCCAGCTTCTTAAACTTAATACACAGACAGATATATATCACAGGTTTAGTAATAGTGTTATCTGTATCCATTAAAACGACTACGAAATTCGAACCTTAAAATAGAAACTTAATTCACGAACCGTCCACGCGTGAAAGATCCGCTATTTCCTCTCATCGCCATTGAAACACTTCACAGTGACTGGTATCCCTCGAAGCATCCTTGGCACGGTTTGATAAAACCCCGTGTCCGTCGAGCAAACAGTTTCTCTTGACCCCAACATCCCGTTTCATACATTTTAACTAGGGCCTCGTTTCATCCACTCTCGAACACTATTTGTCTCGGCGTTAAAAGCATTGCCTCCTGTATATTTATAACACCGATCTAGGTCTGTGTGGGTACGTCGATGTGTTGAACTTTACGACTCCTTGACAAGCTTTTATCGACGTAATAATAAAGTAACGTTAAGTATATTTTATTCCGGTTTTCGATTTCGGTAATGAGGCAAACTCAGCCTTTATAAACTTTAAATTCTAAAAAGCTAGCAGGAAACGTCACTTCTTTATAATAGTGCCCATAAGATCACGTATTCTTATTGCAAAGTTTGACGCTATATCTTTCTAGGTCCGGTTTTCAATTTCGGTAATTAGATAAACTTAATTCTAAAAAGATAGTAAACGTAACTTCTTTAAAATAGAAAGGTATTACTTATTTTTGTTCCTATTAGTTTGGCGCTTATTATTCGTCATGAAAACTCGCGCAGGGTTTGAAGCGCTTAACTTAGCAATAAGAACCCTTAATCTTGTACTAACAAATATATTTCAAAAAAAGAAAATTTTGAAGTCTGACTTTAACTTTATCAATCGTTATCAACTTAATCAATTAGTATGTACTTACATACTCTTTAAGTCTTATCTTCCCGTGGTAGAATTAAAAGCAAAGTGAATTAGAAATAAAAAAATTATCATTATAAGATTTGAAGTTACGAAATTGTTCATGAAAAGTGGTTCAAGGGCACACAAGGGTTGTTTTGTGTCACTGAGTTTTGTCCGACCATCACATATTGTTGTTGGTTGAAGTTTGTTGAAAGTTTAAGATGAGTTTGGCGCGTCGTAGTACCGTAGATACTACGACGCGCCAAACTCGGCGCAATATAAGTTAGAATTTTACATTGTCAAATTCAATCCAATGTAAAATGAACATATCCAATTTCGAGAAAAAAAATCAAAAATTTCGTAAATGGAAAAGACTGCGCACTTTTCTACTTACCTAATTTTTCTTCTTCTTTCTTATCTCTGGTCTAAAAATTTTCGAGCCACCCAATATATTCCGACATGGCTTATCGACTAGTGAAGCTAAAAACGACATATTACTGTGACTTCCGAAGCACGGTCACTTAGCCTGCTGACCGGGCGGATAATTGCTTAACTTAGATGATCAGAACATTCAGGGAAGGTTCTAATGCTTATGAATGATTAAAAGATATATTTTTCATAAAATCGAAGATTCAAAACTAAGTTATATTGTAATTCGCAGCCTAAATAATGGTCGTTGAGTGAAGAATATTTTATATTTTCTTTTGTTGCTATTCGATAGAAATGCGCGATTACTAAAGCATCCCAATAGAATTGTAAGCGATCTATTGTTAGCGATAACCAATACGTAAGATTCCACAATAAACAAATCTGAGGAGTCCCCCAGGGACAATTGGAAGCGCTACAATCACTTATCCGCGGCGACATTGTTGACTGTTCCAATACTTTGATGTAGCATTGAAATCTCTGTAGATCTCGGTGAGATCGTTTTGTAATCTGTAGTACAATGTAGTTTTATTTACTACTGTGGAAACAATTTGTAAAATCCGCTGAGAAAATAGCTTAGCTCTTGTCTGTGAAGACTTCCAAATTTCTGTTTAAACTGTAAGCTACTAGCTAATTACAATCATTATAACCTATTCTTTGAAGCATGGGTCAAATAGGTGTAGAATACAATATGTGGTACAGCCATGATTTGTTTTACAGCATGCAAAATTACTGACTATGTAGGTATTGGTGAAAGCTTAGCTGACGATTGAAGTTAAGCAATGAGATTTCTGTCAGCCTTCTGCTGCTTTTAGGCTCCGCTTCTGTCTGTCAATATGAGGACTGTAGCCCGTCACTTATAGATATTCAGTCTATTACGATTTCTTAATTTAACATATGAACCCAGACATTTAAGTCTGCATCTGGATATTTGCTCAGATATGTACAGTTACGTCAGTTCTTGGAGGCTGGAGTGAAGAACCCGCTGAAGAAAATTTAAGATTTTAGGCCAGTAGCGCCCATTTGCTGGTTAGTATGATCACACATTCTATGTATAACTTACCTTTGAGTGCAGGACATATCCTCTTCCATAAAGTGAGGCACCCGCATCGATGGTACTGTCCCAGCGCCAGCTCCATGAAGAAGAGAGGAAGCCCGCCAAACAGCAGCATCACGCAGTATGGGATCAGGAATGCACCTATCAAAGAAATTAGTTTAAAAATGTTTAACATGTTGGCCCAATAAAACTAAATGAGTGTTACAGTGTGTACAGAGTTTATCCGGAAAAGTATAGCATATGCATTTCTGCTGCTAGTGAACTCAAATTGCTGTATTTTTGTACGAAAATGGGTGCCTGTGCAATTAAAGAAATACGATAAGATCCATGTTCATCTCAGGGTGACAGGCGCTACGCGATGTGTCTTTGGTCTTCCAACATTTAAGTAAGGGAAGTAGCTGTTGTTTTGTGTGGGGGATACCGTTTAACAGATGAGTTCACGCTCTGTCAGCTCACATAACAATTTTCATTTCACCATGAAGACAATTTTATTGTGAATATGGTGTAAGCGATTTCCGTAGTGTACATTCAAATATGATCCAGGATTTGATGTCTATTTAGCGTAATTTAAATGCTAGTTTGCCATGTTGTTAATCGTAAGTGATTTAATTAATTGACTTTGACTTTGACTTTGTACTCACCACCGCCATTCTGATAGCAGATGTAAGGGAACCGCCAGACGTTGCCGAGGTCGACTGCGAACCCGACCACTGCCAGCAGGAACTCCGCCTTCTTCGCCCATGTCTCCCGCTCGCGAGGCGGCGTCAGGGACACCACCAGAGAACGGGTCTTTGGGGGCTGCGTAAGTCAAACGAAGTCTTTAAGATGAGTCTTCTGCTGTATTTTTTTTGCAATTTTCTTTGTTATTTTCCGACAGCAAAGATTATTGACATAGAAATACAACACGACCCAAGGCCCAAGACCCTAGAACAATGCTCATCACACAAGTCTGTTGCAGTTGGGAATAGAACCCTTTAATTAAATAAATAAATAAATTAAGACAAAGTTACTACCAGATAAGCTACTACCAGATAGGATCGTGAAGAGGTATATTTAAGAAAAACCATACACCACACTCATCAAAGGGCATCTACCGCTTGCTTACAGTTTTTCCGAAGACGAAGCGAAGTGGAAGGTAAGGAAAAGTAAGGAAGGTTGATCTCATCAGTGGGGTTCAAAAGAAGGCCGCGCAAGGCTTAATATCTACACTTACAGGGGCAACCGTCGCCGGCGGGTCGGGCGGGGGCGCTGAGGGCGCGGGCGGCGCGTCTGGCGGGGGCATCTCTGTGTCGCTCTCCCCGTAGCGCCGCTCCGGCCCTGGACTCTCCCCCTATAAAAGAAATACTTTTTATTACCTGTACCAAGATTTTCTTTTAAACATATCTAATTTATTACTGTCAAATACTCTAAAAATTAACATCATTAACTGTACGCCAATATTTTGTCCCAAATATTTTAAATATATTAATATTTGTGGTTTAAAGTTATTTTAATTTCATTACATTAAGATATAAATTGTTTAAAATTCATATAATCAGTATATGTATTAGAAACTGTTTGACTGTGGCGCGGTAGATCTATTTTATTTTTATTTTCTCCATCTACTAGTATTACAGAGCAAATTATCTAAAGTTAATCGAGCCTAATAAACACGCCGTTGAGTTTTTGGTTCAAGGAAGAGTCGGTTTCCTCAAAACATTTTTGTACACCGGTTCGAGAATTTTATGCGCACATTTTTCCTACGGCGCAAATCATTAGCGCGTCCGCTCCTTTGATTTAAACCTGTGACCTTTAGATCGAAAGTAAAGGTACGTAGGGTTGCCAGTCGCCACCGGAACAAGCTCACTGTAGATGTCAAATGCCAAGAATCAATTTAGCAGTATATCTGTCAGGCAATTTGTATGATTCAGCATTTTACGAACGATGTCGTCCGTTTAAACGATCGCAGTTATGAAATGTGCAGAAGGTAAAATGTAAATTGGCTAGTCACTATATAATTTGCCATTGATGGACAATTCAAACGCCGTGTACAAAATGTCGCGGCATATTGAAATCGTTAGTTATATTTCTTACCACGCGCGTGGCTGCTCAAACGGAAAAATGGCGTTGAGATTTGCGACACAGAAAAATATTGAAAAAAAAATTCGTAAAATGCCGAATCAAATTATAGTTCACCCAGGAAAGTACTGCCATCATATCGAAGCAGCCGACTTGCAGTGCTGTGTTCAGATTGGAAGGCTTGGTAAAGTTAAAAGCCCATTAGAACTTTCACCTGAATTTTCCTGAGTTTATTCCGCTCTCTTAGACAGTTTGTCTCACGATCTCAGTCCATCGCGCATATTATCAAAATGGAGGATTATGTTTTCAACATTAGATACAGCATAACTCGAGGTGAGCCATAAACTTGGTCTGTCACTGAATCTTCTCGCTTGAAAAACATTTGTAGAATCCGAAACTTAGTCTTTAAAATGTCCTATATCTACCATTCGAAATCGACTGGAGCTCTGTACGCACAATTTGCGGTATTTGCAGAGGGTTCCCAGGGGCTGTCAACATTCGGCCGCAAACATCACGAATAAGATTGCTTTGCAAATAAAAGAAATGAAAACGCTTGAACGAACATTATTTAGAAAATTAAGAGATTAGTTGTGGATAGTAAAACTGATTCACGATTTTGTACCCTGCACGTAATAGTTAAATGGTTTGATATTAGTTTGATATACAAACATTTGTATGACGAACATAGATGTTCGTTCTGTGTTTGTGTATCATATTTATATATAAAAAATGGACGTATTTATTTTATCACTAATCTGGTTTCTAAAGTACAAGCTATGTGAAACGCAGTATGAAATATGCGTGGATATTTATTTCCTTATAATAATTTAATTATCTAGAATTATTGTTGTCTCTTTTACTCCATTTGAACAAGAATAAAACCATCACAAACACTTATGCACTCTGGGTCGTGTGGCAAATGAAATAAATCTTTCCAAATAGATTAGCCATTTTATTTGCCAATTTATTTGCTTATCTCTCGGATTAGCCATTTTATTTGCCAATTAACTACTAAACCTCCCGTATAAGTCTTCAGTTAAGTGCTAATGCGCTGTGCACGAGCTAATGAAAATAGACATATCTCGAGAATCTGTCCAAAGCATTTAGCAGACATTCATTGTATTGGCTACCCCGATAGGAAATTGTAACGGTATCAGCCTCTAATGTTCCCACTGCAGGGACACCGGCCTACTCTCGATAATTGAGAGTGAATGGGCTTTGAACTACCACAGGAGCCCAATCCGGATTGGTAGATGTCACGTCTTCGAATTTTTGGTTCAAAGACATGCCGGTTTTATTCACAATGTTTTCCTTCACCGTTTCGAGAACGAGATTAGAGAGATTTTTACAAAAACTTTTTGAGACTTCTTTTTATTCGAATATGACAGAACGAGCTGAGGGTCCACCTGGTGGTAAGTGGCGACCCCCGCCCATGACAATAGTAATGCGACTCAGTACAAGATTTGGATCTTACATTGAGTTGCAGTCATCCTGCTGCGTCCATCACCCGAGATGATACGTCTCATGCGCCCACACCCTTCCACTGGAACACAGTAATGTGAGCACTACTGCTTGGCGGCAGATTCCAGGTGTGGTGGCAGTACCTCTCCAAACGTACTTGGCATAAGTTTTACTGAACAGTGTGAAGAAACAAAACGCATGGCCATATTTCGCGGTTTCGAATCAATTGAAAAACATTAAAGTATACACAGACTAAACATTAATTTATCACTCAATAGGAAACACCGAATTGAAACGTTAAAATCCAAACTGGAAACGTAAGGACATTTTGTAAGGATCGTGTGCTCTTTATGGGACATTCGCATGTAATAGTCCATAAAATGGAACATTTTCACCATCATTCATTCGGAACGGTTCTAAAGTGAAGTTCACAGAAATATTTTCCCTGTCCATAGGTTAATATGTTTTGATATTTCATGTTTTGATTGGGCTCACTGCTCAGTTGGCAGTAGCAAAACAATTGTGTAAGTAAAAAATTGTGTAAGTAATTAATTATACTAATTAAATCTTTAAAATTTAATAAATAAAATATAAATGCCAGGCAAAATCTTGTTCGTAAGAGGGTAAAATGTAGTCCCCCTAGAAAGATGGGGCATAAAAAAAAAATAATCCCACCCAGGACAAACATTTTTGTGACAAACATAGGTGTTTGTTCCGTGTCTGTGTGTATAATATGTACTTTATATAAATAATTTAAAAAAAAACCGGTTAAGTGCTAGTGGGACTCACGCACGAAGGGTTAGCCCCCTTAAATATTTATTTTATTCTGTTTTTTTAGTATGTGTTGTTATAGCGGTAACAGCAATACATCATCTGTGAAAACTTCTCTCTAACTATCACAGAAACCGCCTGGTGACAGACGGACGGACAGACAGACAGACAGATGGACAGCGGAGTCTAAGTAATAGGGTTCCGTTTTACCCTTTGGGTGCAGAACCCTAAAAAGGTACACTATGTGAATTCTATCAGTAATGTAATTCTCATCTCACTGGCTTTGTTTAGTTTGGGGCTAGCTGGCGCTGTGTGAAATATCAATTAATGTTTATATATAGCTGCGCCCCGCGGTGTTAGCCGCGGTTTTACTTCCTACGGGAACCGAAAAAGTAGCCTATGTGCTATTCCAGACTATAATCTATCTCTATGCCAAATTTCATCCAGGTCCGTTCAGCCGTTCTGGCGTGATTAACAAACATCCATACTTGCAAACTTTCGCGTTTATAATATTAGTAGGATTACTAGCTGTTCTCCGTGACTTCGTCCACTTCTTTTTCTAAAATGAAAGTAGCCCAAGTTACTCCTTATAACATCCTCTATCCTGAACCATAGGATAGACTGCAGCTTAAGAAGGCGTAAAACTTATTCATTTTTATTTCAGGGTGATCACATGAAGCCTTGTAACGGAATAAGTCTTTGTCCACGGCTACACTCTCTTGGTTCTTTGTTTCAGCATCCCAAAGGCAAATATTCATTTATTTTGGTTAAAATGTAGTTAATTATGATATTCCATGGGTTGGAATAACAATAACAACCTTAGTAATGATTGAGTATAATGTTCAATCAGGGTCTATATCAAACATTTTTTGTACCACGTTGGGCGCCAATGGAATTCAAATGAAAGATTGCTGATTCAATAAAAAATACGCAAATTGTCACGATTGATTCTTTTACAGAGTTTTTCAATTCCCGAAGAATGGAGAGCAAACAGAAGTCAATACAAATTGAAATTCGTTGAATCTAATTAGAAAGTTCCTTTTAGTAAAGTCATATTGCAAATACTCCGTAGAAAGATTTATTAATTATTATTTTGTACAGCGTTTGACTGCAATCTCTTGCGTAGTTACATCATACACGTTCGCATACCTGTAGGGGTCTTTGCTGAATCAGCGGAACTTTCAAGTTAATTGCTTGGATTTCGAGAAATATTTTACTCTGCCATTCCCGTGTAGTGATTGCGTTTTTGTGTTGCTATGCTTTTACATGAGTCAATCAGAAACCGAATAAAAACAAAATATGAATCTTGGAATATTAGAATTTATTTTGGTGCTCCGAGATTTTCTCGACAAGCTACATTTTTTTAAATGTTTCTATTATCTGGTTGGCCACCTGATAGAAAGCGGTCACTACCGCCCATGGACCTGTAATACCAGAGGCAATACCAAAGTGCCTTTCAGCACTGTAAAAAATATAAATAAATAAATAATAAATAAACGTTTACACACTCATACCTGTGCACTAAGAGTCCCTGTGTCGCAGATGGCATGAAAAAACAGAAACCAGACAAACATCCAAGACCCAAGAACAAGCTTCATTTCACCACACAAAGTGTGCCCCGGGAATCGAACCCGGGACATCACACATGACATATTCGATCTTTTGGTAGCCGCACAGTCCTAAAATATTTGATGACTATGAAGAGTATATCACAATTAAGCGTTTCACTCGTCAAAGGGACGCGCGGAATGCGCGTTGCATACCGCGCGACTGGCGAGCCTCATAACCGCTGCGTAAAATTACAGGGGTTACCTTTGCTGTGAAACATTTTGTATACTAGCTCATACATTACCAACTGCAAGCAAACCTAAACTTTAGTACCTATAGGCTCTTTTTCTAAGTAACTGTAACAGCCTCTAACTTTCCCACTACAGGGACACCTACTCTCCATAATTGAGAGTGAATGGGCTTTGAACTAACACGGGAGCCCAATCCGGATTGGTAGATGTCACATGTCTTCGAATATTTGGTTCTAAGACATGCCGGTTTCCTCATGATGTTTTTCGTCGCCGTTTCGAGAACGTGTCAATAATTTTTTCAAATGATAAACTCATTCTTTCACTTATGGGTGAACCGGCGACTTAAATGCACACAGATATATCAAATTATAGTCAGTTTATATGTTTTAGCTAGTGTTATATGTTATGATTACTATCTGCTCTAACCCTAATCGAAAAACAAGCGAAAAAAAACGAGTAACTGTTTTCAAAATCGAAAAAAAACCGACTTCAGTACTTTCAAAATAGCAAAATACGCAATTTCGATTACTTGGATAACATATTTTTTCAATTTATTTTGATTTAATAACCAAACTATTGAACCGATTTTGTTAAAAATTGTATCCAATCTGAAAAAAAAATCTTTCAAATAAAGTAGAATTTGGCGTAGAAATCGGCAAACACACATTAAAAAAAAAACACAAAAAACATACGAATTGAATCGAATCTCCTATTGGAGTCTGTTAAAAAAGACCCTATGAAAAGGCTTATACTTAACAAGAGTACGACATTACGTAAATAATTATATTGTAGCCGATTAATTGCTACATCAAACACGGCATAAATCACGGCGTAAACTTTTTAATCTCTGTAAGCTCAGGGCACCGACGATTGGTCGAAGACAGTATCCTAATATTGTTACAAAGTGTATCAAACTTCGGGAACAGCTCCGAGTTTGCTCAACCTGCGGTCACCAGAGATTCACGGGGCATACTATTATTATAATGGACAAACATGCATGCATGGTGGTATAGAGACACGTAAGAAACGATTAGTAATTAGAGTTTGCGTGGTACGCGAGTCTTGACAATTTTGTCATTCAACTTCTTGAAGCGTGAATATATTTTTCTAATATTAACCAAAGTCGAATTTGTTCGAACACTTATAATTCGAGAACAGGTTTTCGTGCTTTTTGATTTGTTGTATTTGTCTCCGTCCCGAATAGCAGAATAACTATTCAAAACATTTGAAAATTGACGAAAAAATAAAATAAATTTATCTCCGTATTCCGGAACCGCAGCTAGTTTTTTTTATCTTATACAGTTTTTCTGATCTGAAGGCCCATAACAACATCAATACGACTTAGGTCCTCTCTGACCGAAGTATGAGAAGACCCAAGTCGCACCCGTTGCGACTGTCACCTGAGACGGGGATGTTACGTCTCATATGCATGTGATTTTACCAGCACCTTTCCACTGGAAAACAGCAACGCCAGTGCACCACTGCTTGGAAGCAAATTAACAGGTGTGGTGGCAGTACTTCTCCGGGTGAACTCTACAAGTTCTACTGCAAGTCAACATAACCGTGAACCTAATCAAAGTTAAATTTTTGGACATAAAATGTATAGTACTAATAAATTAATGCTAAAGTTTGTCTGTATGTACGTTTGATGAAATTTGTTATGAAGATAGTACATACCTTGGATTAACTTACATAGGCTTTTATTGCGAAAAAGAAAAGTTATTTTTTTAGTGACTTGCAAAAAAACACCTCGGATCGCAGTCTTATTTATAAATCTTGTCTTGACTGCATTTTTCAACTTTTTAACCTTTGGGTTAAAAAGTTGAAAAATGCAGTTCAAAAGTTTTTGACTGAGTATTTTACTGAGTATGTCTCATGCATACTGCTTTTATTAGTTATTCTTTGTACTGTTTTTCCTTGTGTTAGAGTCGAAGGAATACTTCCTCCGAAGATAATAGCGATTTGGGATAAAACAATTATAACAAGAGAAAGAATTTACGCTCATTTAGGCTTGAGATAAAAAAAAAAATTGAACTAAAACCGCTGAACATTTCCGTCCAAAAAAATTACTGCCTTTTTGCGACACTAAAAGGTATTTTTTGCCAAGTTTGATTGGTTAAATTTGTCAAAGAAAAGAATTAAAATGTAAAAAAAAACTGATATCTCGCAATTTAAAAAAAAAAATGATGTTTCTTTAAAAATGGTTAGTGTGTAAATAACTTATTTCGTTAAGATTTGTGTGTTTACTAAATGAACTAAAGTATCTACGGTACAAATAACAAAAATCAATTTCTACATTTTTTTCTTTTCTCTTTTAAATTTTTTTGTTTATCCGTTTGTTCCAGCTATTTGATAGGGCTGGGCCAATTTTGACGGATCTTCCACTGGCTGATAGTTGATGTCATAAGCAGTAATTTAGGCTACTTTTATTTAAAGAAAATAATTTGGGTTCGCGCAACGAAGCGTTAAATTCCACGCGGACGAAGTCGCGGGAAACAGCTGGTGTTCAGTAAAATAATTGAATAAACGTTTATTTTGATTGTAACACGCAAACAACAAAAGTTGAAACGCTCAAATAGCTGTGGCGTTCTTACGCAAGTTATTTGAATCCGTAGTAGGCACTTCGGGTACTTTGAGGGGTTCTTAGAGAAAGCCGTAATAATTATGTAAGGTCAGTGTGCTGCTTTTATGTAGTACTAGCTGCTGCCCCGCGGTTTCACCCGCGTAGTTCCCGTTCCCGTGGGAATACGGGGACAATATATAGTCTATGTGACTCCCTGATAATGTAGCTTTCCATTGGTGAAAGAATTTTTAAAATCGGTTTACTGGTTTACGTGTCAAAGCGTAAGAAACAAATAAACTCACTTTCGAATTTATAATATTAATAAATGTGATGTACAAACGATATTTGTAGTCTTCTATACGGATAAATAAAATTGAAGTATCTGTTTGTAATGTGAAAATAACAGCTTTTTATTAAATGCATTTGATACAATCAATATACGCTACATACGAAAAAAAAAAATGTTTTTTCTGTCTCTTGGTTCCGGATAATGTCCGAAACGGGTTTGCCGATTGTGACGGGATTTTTACTGACATATAGCTGATGTTTTAAGAAGTAATTAAGTATACTTAATTAAAAAAAGAATTAGAAAAAAACTGCTGAATTCCACGCGGATTAAGTCGCGGAATTTAATAGTAGAATTAATTAGCTTAATTTCCTTTGATATTAATGTCAATTTTATGGGAAATTGATAATTCTTACTACTTCGTGACTCAAGTTGGTAATTAATAAGATATATAGGTGTTTGTTGGCTTGGATTCATTTAAGTTCATTTTTACGACTTCAAAAAAAGATATTTTAGTTTTGACAATTTTTTATGAATTTGTATAAATAGCGTATATTTCTTCATCAAAAATAAAAGATGAATTTATTACACACATATTTAAAAACTAAGGTCCATTCATAAAAATGTCAGAGTATGTATGCCCCTGCATTAGGAACTTTACGATTCGGTAAATCAATTAAATTTCATATTTTCTAAAACCGACATAGGAAATCCTAGTCTTCAGAAAAATTTACTTCTCTATGTAAGATATGTACCAATTATTTAATATTTCCACCATTATTTGAACTCGAAATCTATGATACGAGAAATCTATGGTATGGGATTGAGAAGCAGTACCAAAATGTAGAGAAAAAAAACACACTTATTTCATAGCAACAGAGATAATTTGTGTGTACTACGTAATTTAGAAACTCCATTTCGCGGAATTTTACGGGATCTTGTAATTTTTTGTGTGTAGTTTTAATTTTGTTTTAATTGAACAAAATAATTCCTGCGCTATGGGTGATTTGATGCGGGCTATCAGTGGTGCCATTGACGTCCTTTTAGAATACTTTTGGGCTAAGGTTATGATGGTTTATTTAATCGACACGAAAGAAGACAATTATTACCGGCATCCTAATGAGATGCCTCCTTGTGTCCTTTGCTAACCTGGTACTACTAGCCTATTGAACTTAATTTTGTTTTTTTGCGATTGAGTCGAGGAAGCACCGAAAAGGCCGGAGCCCAAAAAGTAAAAATTACCAGACAGGTAGAAACGGGCAGAAGGTGGATTGCATAATTTTAGTTAATAATAATATGTCTAATATTTAGGGACCAAAAATAGCTCCAAGAAAATTAAGAATTTACTAATTTTGCAGTGCATTCAGAGTTATTTTTGTCATAATTTTAATCGGTACTCTTCCGTTTTATATATTTTTTATATCTTCCCCTTGGAGGCTCAGATTTAGCTTGAATAGGCGCCAAACTTGATAACAAGACCGTAATAATGCCCCATAAACTTATAGTCACATATTTATTTCCAAGAGAATAAAATAGCAATAAAGTATTTGATTAAAATTTACCTGTTATAAACTTTATATTATTTACTGAAAAAATAATTCAGCTCCGCAAACGCCTAATAAAAAAGTATAAAAGAAATAATCCTAAATGATAGTAACTGACCTTATGAAGTAATCGTCAGCGCTCCGGCGAGAGTAGCCTCATGTCGAACTTCAGCAAGGAGGCCATGGCAGGAGTGGGAGACGTGCGGCCTCGGCGCGAGGCTGCTGCAGAGTGAGGACCTGCTGCCGCGCTGGAGGGCGGGCCGCTTCGACACGCCTCCAGCAACAAGTGCTATACTACAGCCTGCTATACTACTACACAGACAGATTTTTCTTTCGAGTTGGGGTAGGTGCACATGAATTTGCAGCGGAAGAATGTTTCAAGTGCCCACACCATCGGAAAATGTGAGATGGTCGATTTCCGTTGGGGTTTAGCCGGTAGGAGACCGGCATAACTCCAACTGCCCCCCTGATGATTCCCAAGGTTCCCGATGTAATGGTGCACGTGAATTTCTTCACGGAGAACACTTGAGTTGAGATTTAAGTTTGTCATGAGCGGTATTTACAAGAACGCCAACATAGAGTACACCAATACATTCAATTAAAAGTAATCCAAGTCAAGTATCACGATAATTACTGGCGAGGACAGGGGCTGCTTCCAATATCGTTGCATAAAGAATATTTCGTCACAGAAAAAATACCACTTGGCTGATATTTTTCGAGTCACCTCGTGCATTCGTAGTCCCGTACCGTACCAGCCTCAATGTTCCCACTGCAGGGACACCGGCCTACTTTCGATAATTGAGAGTGAATGGGCTTTGATCTACCACGGGAGCCTTTAAAAAAAAAAAGCCGTGCGGCATTAGCAGGTGGCCATATCTCGAGTCACCGTTCCTGAAGATGCCTCGTGGAGAGGCAACCTACGTGTAGATTCTTTTGTTGAGTATTTACCCCTTTTATTAGAAGTTTAGTTCAGATGATCATCTGAAAAGGTGCTCTCACCATAACTTGGAGTCTTTTATGTTTGTGTATTGTTTAAGTACATTTAAAGTGCATGTGATTCAAGAAATCCTATTACTACTCCTAGGGATGTGGGTGACTAAATGGTTTTTGCATGAACTTAAAAGGCAACATTTCTTGAACTTCCGACCCTTATAATCATATGTCGTTATATTTTCGTCTTTCTTTCCTACTCAGACCTCATTCGGTAGTAGCTCTATCTTCTGCGCTGTAAGTCGTGGATTCAGGACTAGTATTTGTGCGACTAACATTATGTTCTGTGTTTGGGTGTTAATATGTATTAGGGTAAATCCGGGATAGATGCCGCAGCTGGATAGTTGCCCCATTTTCTAAAAACCTAACTTCGCAAAATCGCAACACAGCGTTAATAGTCTAAACCGAGAGCGCGTGCGCCCCATGCTCAGTGCCCCGCAGACCATCGCACGGGATTGATGTGTTTAGCTCGTGCGTGCGATTATCTCCGCGACGAACACGACGAATGCTTCAAAGTTTCAAACGTAAGTATTTACTGTTACGTATCTTTTTTATGTAGTAATAAATTCTGTTTTATTTTTTTATATACATATATTGGTTAATTAACTATATATCTACTTATTAATAATTACCCTTTTGTATTTAGTTAATTCAAAAAATAAAAGGGCATCTATCCATAACAAAAAGGATAGTCGCCCCAATTTTTTGCAGTATAGATGCCCTTAGGGGCATCTATCCCCCATAATACTATACATTATATGATAGCATATTTTTAAAATTACTTTTTTTTTATTTTGATATAATTCTTATTGCGTTTTCATATAGATCTCTACTGATGGTTTGTAATGTTCTTTGGGGCTGTATACCATCATAGTGTTGAAAATATATTTCAAGTATTATGTTGTTTAATGAATGTGTATTTTTGTTTGTTTCTACTAATCACAGTTGAACCATGCCACGAAGATATAAAAGAAAGGAAGGAGTACGACCTCGAATAGTTTCTTGGACTACAGAGGCATTACAAAACGCTTTTGATGAAATGGACAAGAATATCATGGGGATAAACAAAATATCCCGACAATTCGGAATTCCGTCCAGAACATTACGGAGACGTTATGCTGCTAAAAACAAAACAAAATTAACATTGGGTTAGTAAGTACATATATGAATGTAAGCGGGCACTTAAAAAGTGTAGATCGGTATTTTTTTCCTACACTGAATGTGTTAAAATATAGGTAGATATAGGAAGATAACAAATATAATATAAATAATAGTAGTTTGTTCCGCTTCTACTAAATAGATAATTTATTGCAGCCTATCTATTTTCTAAACATTTTCTTTAATTTTCATTTTAATTGCTTTAGGAAAACATCCTATCTTCGGTTTTGAAAATGAGAAGAGGCTAGTAAAGCATATTTTGAAGCTTGGAGAAGCAGGATTTCCTCCAGACAGACGATCCATACGAATGCTAGCCTACCAATTTGCCGAAAAGCTGAAGTTAAAACATAAATTTGACCATGAAAGCCAAATGGCTGGAAATGAATGGTGCAAAAGTTTTATTGAACGAAATCCAGAGCTGGCTATCAGACAAGCTGAGGGTTTATCTGTGGCTAGAGCTAAAGGTCTTAGTAGAGAAGAAGTGAATAATTTTTATGAACTTTTGGCCAAAGTCATGATAGATAATGGCCTTTCAGATAAACCGGAAAGAATATTTAATATGGACGAATCAGGTATTCAGTTGAACAATAAACCCGGAAAAGTTATCGCCAAGAAAGGCGCAAAGGTCGTTAATTCAGTCACATCTGCGGAGAAAGGTGAAACCATGACAATAATTGCCTGTTGCAATGCGATTGGTAATTTTCTTCCACCGGCAGTCATAATAAAAGGTGTGAATAAAAAGACAGAATTTGAAGATGGACTTCCACCGGGCTCAAAAGTTTATATGAATAAAAAGTCCGCATATATTAATACTGAGATTTTTTATAAATGGCTAACGGAACACTTCATTCCCCTCAAACCGCAGGGTAAAGTTCTACTTATTTTAGATGGACACTCATCACATTCAACTGCACCAGACATGCTACAAGCTGCAGCTGACAACGACATAATTTTATTATGTTTGCCTAGTCACACAACTTCAGTTCTGCAGCCTTTAGACAGATCGGTATTTGGACCTCTGAAAACATATTTCAACCATGAAACTAATCAGTTCATGCGCATGCATCCAAACAAAAAGATCAGCCGTTACAATGCTGGAGCGCTTATACGCAATGCTTGGCTTCGCGCTACTACACCTGCAAACGCTCTTGGTGGCTTTAGAGGTAGCGGAATTTATCCACTTGATCCGAATGCTTTACCAGATACAACATTTATAATATCAGATATTGGGTTGAGCAGACAAAATGCGGGCGAATCTCGTGGACCTGATGAAGGTGATCCTCAAACATCAAGAATCCTGCCTCAGACGTCTTCTTTGTCATATCATCATCCAGAGCTGGACAATACAAGTGAAACTGTGGAACTATGTGTGCCTGTCGAAGCTGAAAGGAGAGCACAAACACCCCTACCACAGACGTCTTCATCGACATGTTGTCAACTTAATCCCGTTAATGAAAGAGAAAATATTACTGGATTAGACCAAAATAAGACACCACCGAATTCGATACTGGCTTCAGTCCATAGGGAATCTCCGAGTATTTTGATTGATCCTGAAGTTTTAGAAGATATAAGCATTGTTGATATTGGTGACGATACAATTGAACAGTTTCTAGCTGGCATAGAAGAAAAGGAAACGCCTTCAAAAATTCTGGTCCAAGCATCGCCAATACCTCAAATACCCTTGACTATGGCTAAGAGGACCAAGCAATCAGCAGATATTCTAAATTCAAAAGAAAAAATAAAAGAAAAGAAGAATATGGCTGAGAAGAAGAATAAACGAGTTAAACCTAAATTAGACAAAAGTAATAAGACTGAGACTACCAAAGAAAAACGAAAATTTAAGAGTACAAATAAAAAAACTAAAGAAGGTAGTGATAAAGAAAATGATACAACAGATAGTGATAGTGAAGAAACACCCACAACAACATACTATAAAACTAGAGGGAAAAAAACTCAAGGTTTGCCTGTAAAGAAAACAAAGAGGGATAACCAAGAAAGCCCAAAAGATACAGACGATAACTATTATTGCATAGAATGCTTTGATAGCTATCAACACACGAAGTCAAAATCTGATTGGATTCGGTGCATATCGTGCCAGAAGTGGCTGCACGAAATTTGTACACTTTTTAGAAATTATTGCTCAAGATGTGGCAAACTGAAAGCCCTTTCTAATTCGACCTAAACTAAGGACAACATTTAATTATGTTGATTTTTTAATTTCGTTAAATTTTGAAAATTTTAGATATTAGCTTTTTATTAAGAATTTTAAATATTATTTTTAATATTACCTTGCTTGTCTGCTTACGCACATTAAAATTTAGATTTTTTTTCTTAAAAAAATGTTAATAAGTTTAATTATTTTTAAGGATACCATTATAAAAATTACCTAAATAGTACAAATAAAACATATCAAAACTATGTATTATACTTATTTCAATCTATAGGGCGTCTATCCTACATCACAGGCATCTATCCTCCTCAGTATTTTCATAGTGAGGCATCTATACATATGGGTAGGCATCTATCCTCAAAAAAATGAGTTTTCAAAAATTCAATTTATGCAGAATCTGTTATTGTTAAATCAACAAAAACGAGTCGTATTGCTAGTACAAAGATCAAACTTTTAATATTCATGGAAATTCTTTATGAAAAACGTACAGTTTGAAAATTAGAAAGCCTTTTCAAAAAGTGGGGCAACTATCCCGGTTTTACCCTATATGAATGCGTTGATAAAAACAGTACTGTAAGAAACTAGTTCCTATAGAAAAAGCTATGCTTAGTTTGCGTATAGATGGCGCTGTGTGCTTTGCCCTTAACTATTTAATTATTAAACGGGTGGGTGAGTGACGGGCGCAATGCAATGCAACTTAGCTCTTCTCAAACTTCGGGGGGAGAGAACCTGAGTCGCATTTTGGCTGTCTATGAGCAACGGTGACCAGTTAACATCAGGTGGGCCATTAATATACTAATCCTACTAATATTATAAACGCGAATGTTTGGACGTATGGATGGATGTTTACTCAATATCGCCAGAACGGCTGAACGGACCTGGATGAAATTTGGCACAGAGATAGATTATAGGCTACGTTTTATCCCGGTAAAATGTACGATTCCCGTAGGAAGTCCAATCGTGGGTAAAACAACGGGGCGCAGCTAGTAGAAAAATATAATCTTAGCGTTTATTTGGTAGCCTGCACCTACCCTTACAATTCGCAACAGATAAATAACCATCAGCGCCCCGCCCCCCAGCAGCAGCGTTCGCGCTGTGATATCCGTTGATTTGACCAATCGTCCCGGGATCAACTGACTCCGAGTGATGTGCAAACTGAGCTCCTTTTATTATAAAGTGGGATTCAGGCTTTTATTGCTAAGGAAACTACATGGGTAGGCATTCAGAGCTTCAATACGATTAATGCGATTATTCGTTGAAATGATAAACTCGGCTTTTCTACATATATATATAATCGATCGTCTTTTTTTGTTGCGAAATATAGTATTATCGTAATTTGAATTATAGTAACTATTTTAAGCAGAAATATTCTTCGATATCACTGCAAGAATATTCTTAATACCAACTTGCAAATTATTCATCCAAAGCTTTTAAAAAGCGTTTCTAAACCCCGCTTCAACCCGTTAACAATCCGTCGGCAAATTCCCCTTTACTGTCTTTAGAGGTGTAATCAAGAATGCCTTTATGGAAAAACTGAAGAGACTGTTAATATTAAAAACATACTAAACAGTACACGAATTTCTGACAAATAAATTCAGAACCGCTGCCACTTTTGACTGAAAGAAAAAAATACATTGTAATTATGTGTAAGAATATGTTCTAATAAATAAAAAAAATAATTGAATTGAAGAACCTTGATCCTTGCACACACCCATACATTATACGAGTATATACATATTTATATATACATATTACTTTGAAGATACATCTACGGTCAGCGGCTCGGATGGACGCATCATCAGATTATGGCGTAAGATGCGGGCTGTATCGCGCTCATATGCAAACTGACATAATATACTCGTAATAACCTAGTTATGTTGATAACATCAATATCGCGGACTGATTCAAAAACAAAGTACCACAAGGTAAGGTTAAGAACCACAAGATTCCTCACCCAAAGGAAGTAAGGGAACCTTATTTACTAAGATACTACCGGTAAGGGGTTGTCTTTGTTCAATGATGGTCTAATGTCGGGATCAGTGCGGGCCCTCATACACATAAATACAAACATCTCACTCAACCAAGAAATGTATGAACTATTGACGGCGAATATTAATTCATTTACCGCTTTTTATGTACAAACTTGTTAAATTAAAAAATATATGTGAACACATTTTTATTTATTTAAAGTACAGTTTTACTACAAGTGATTGATTTTAAAAGCAAAAAAGTAATTCTTGTATTTAAAAATAGCCGTTGTAAGTTAATTTTATTTGTTCTTTCTTGAATTGATGTAGTTGCTAAGATTGTGTACATATTTTGTAGACAAAAAAATGCAGGTGAATTGAGATCCCAATATTTTGCATTCAGTAAATAACATTCGTATAATTTCCTATTATAATGTGACTGGTGATATTCTGGCAATCTGCTGCTTTATTTTTAACTATTCAACTTGCTGTAGAACCGTGAAGAAAGTATAGGAAATTTTCATGATCTGAAACAACAAAATTAAACATTTTATCTTGTCATTTTGTCTTGGGTGGGAATTGAATCCACGACCTACAACGCACAATTCAGAGCTACTACGAACCGAGCTATGAGGCCAGTCATAGCTCCGTTGGTTTGTTACTATATTTCGTAATGCTAGTATATAGAGCACAAAAATTGTTTCTACCTATGTCCGTTATAGACTTCG
Source organism: Aplocera efformata (assembly GCA_921293045.1). Classification (NCBI taxonomy): domain Eukaryota; kingdom Metazoa; phylum Arthropoda; class Insecta; order Lepidoptera; family Geometridae; genus Aplocera; species Aplocera efformata. The sequence continues at coordinate 11,550,705 of OV121050.1, read as the reverse complement.
AAATCTTTCAACCGATGTGCCCCAAACCGGTTTCATTAGAAAGGCGAAGATCACTATAACAATGCAGTAGGTAAAATATGTATTACTTTTTTTTAGTGTGGTAGCTAGTTGCAGATATGACATGCTAGAGGTAGTTGGCAATGCCCCCGGTGACATTTGTGTGGAAAAACCTTGAACAGTGACTATATTACGTAATTACAGAAGTAAAGCATTCCAGAGAGAGGGTCGCGAACCCGCCGGCGGTGACTTGTGCGATCCTGCGCGAGCGCACCATCACCACCAACAACGCGCGCCGGAACTGCAGCGAGCACGCGTACCAACTGCATTCGTACGCTGCGTACGCTATCTCCGAACTCTGCGAAATATTGCATATTTTTTACCCAACTGCGCCAGGAGGGTTATGTTTTTAGAGTGTATGTATTTTTGTATATTAATTGTTTTTATAGTAATTAAGGTGTCGTTAGATTCGTCTTAATTGTAAGAATGATATCAAATTTATTAAAATTAATGCGGCCGACTTTAGGCGCCATATATGGCTTCATAAGTTTTTTTCCCCTACACCAATTGAATGATATTAAAATATATATGGTTTTATAAATGGCTTCCAAAAATATACACAACTTATATGATAAACCCCTACATTTGATCCAATTTCAATAATTAACTACATGTTAATTAGTTGGTGGTCTTTAATAAATAAGTTCAAAGGGCAGCCTTTTATTATCACTAGTATAACTTCATGTTAAAGCGGATCTAAAGTTACTAACTTCGTTTGACAGTTGGTGTCCCTGATAGCAGTATAAAAACACTTGCAGAGTCATTCCCATCAAGTAGAAAATCATCGCTAGAATGTAGACTACGTTTTTAGAATCGCTGTGTAAATCCTGAAACAGAATTTGCAATTAATTCGTGATTAGCTTAAGATTTCAATTCTGACTGCACTAAATAATGGCTACGAGGAGAGGAACTGAAGTGTTGGGGAGGAGGGGGAGGGGTGGGGACAACTTAAAAAAAAATACTGGCGATGAAAAAGTGAAGTCGGCAATTTCAGCCTATTTTAAAGGTTTGATATATCTTGTTGGACGGCTCCGGCTTCCCCGGCCGGGAATCGAACCCGGGACCCCTCGCTTCGAAGGCAGGGCTACTCCCAACCGGCCGGGGCATACTTTGTGTGGTTAGCATGAAGTTTGTTTTCGGGTCTTGGGTGTTTATCTTGTGTGTCTTTACATTTGTAGAGACACAGAAACACAAGACATACAAAAAAATGTAAGAAAAACTAAAAGTGCATAAATACGCTACGCTATCAGTTCAATAACGTACAACAGCCAGCTGGTAGGCAGAGACACAGATGATGAACATGGTGACGGTGAACTGCCCCAGGATCGGCTCCGTGAAGCAATGCTGTATCTCTTCAGCGGACTGCAGCGCCGCCTGGTGGTGAACCACACACTCTCGGAGGCGGGAGCTCACCACCGCTTCTTGTTCGGGACTCATTAGATGCTGATTATGAAAAATATGACAATTTAAGATAAAAGAAAATTTTTTCTCTTAAATATTTTTTTTACGTTCTTACTCGGGTTTTTCTTTGTATTATTTGTGTTGGTTCATACTACCTGCAACACGGGAAATTGGAGTGGGAGCATTAGAGGGTGATGCAGAATCTCTACGGTATAACGAATGAGTGAGTATCGTGTGAGTAAGTAGCCGAGTCTGGTGTCGGAGGTTTCAAGCTGTCTGAAGGCCTCCAACATGGCTTATCACATGACAAGGAATGAAATAATTGAATTCGGTTTCTTTTTACATTTTTAAAATCAATCACTTGTTTAGGTGTTAAAAATATACATTATCCTTGACATCGATGTCTGTGCCCAGGGTCTGCAGCGTCAGCTTGATGAGTCGCAGCCGACAGCGGCAGACGGCCATCAGGGAGGTGACCAGAGTGTCCATGCTGATGTTGACTGCGGCTATCAGGATCAATGCCATGCTCTGAAAACGAAGAATTTTGTTTTGACAAAAGCTTGTTTTTACACGTAGGAAAGTGATATAGGCTAATTGCATCCCAAATAAATACACACCAATGAAAAGCTTAATTACCGACGAGATACATAGGTTATATTTTATCCCCGTATTCCCACGGGAACGAGAACTACGTGGATTATTAGTTATGCGAACTAGTATATTATAAATGCGAATGTTTGTTACTCCTTCACGCCTAAACGGCTAAACGGATTTCAGTGAAATGTGTTAAGAAGGTAGCCCATACCCTGGATAACACATTTATCTCGAAAAAGTGAAGTATTTAGTGACTAGGAAGCAACACAACTCTGTCAGGTTTTCCCCATCATCTCATGTTGGCTATTTAACCGTGGATAACCGCGGGGCGCAGCCAGTATCAAAAGAACATACGCAAAAAATACAAGTACTTCGAACTATCATTCTTGATGTCTTACCTGATGTAGGAATGTAATTTCATAAGCTGGAGACTTGAATGCATCGTATGGATACCTGCAACAGAAAGTTAATTAGCGGCCGCAGTGTTTGTAAAGTGTGTGTGTTTGTGTTCGAACAATATTTCATTTTATAAATTCAATATATTCTTAACGGCTGGAACTCTTTCGATTCTCACTGGTCTTCAACAGAACTGCAAAGAAAAACTTGTTCCGAGCTCAGACCTCACGTGCCAGTGCCAGCAGATCATGGACTGGACATGATCTGCTGATCACTCAGTTGAAATCCCATTAAATGGTCAACCATCAAAGTACTGACCTCACGGAAAGTTGCTTATCTTAGGTGATCTGTAAAGAACAGCCAAGCAAGCTACGCTAAGAGCGCTTCATTATGTTGATATGGAGACAATAAGGGATCCTTTTTGTTGGTGTACCTACCAGGCTCTCGTGGGCAGACTGTGTTTCTCAACGCTAGCCGCCCATCCCGACACAGCCCCGGTGGCACACATGATGTATGTTAAAAGGTGCCGCGTAGTCTCACGATTGCATCTTAAAAAAAAACATATTGGAAAATCTCACAAAAGAAATCGGGTAGCAGACTTCGACGTAAGATGTAAAAATACAGAGAGACAAAAACTAAAAAAGAAAGTGTTTTTATTATAAGTACGTTTGTTGTATTTACGTAAGATTTTATGTATGTATTGTATAGATTAATGGTTACTAAATATTCCGCTCGCAGACAGCGGATGCCGGCGTCCGGCGGCACGCTCCTGTGTGCATGGTCTAGTAGAGTTCTGTAGATTATTACCGCCCGCTTAGCCCGCTCGACGCCCCGTCTTTGCACTTTTGATAATATTTTCCGAAAAGCTTTTAACGATGAGTCTGTTAATAATCCTAAATATGTTTTATAATGTATATTGTGTGGACACTTACTAATTAGCACTACTAACTTTGATACTTACTCACTAATGATATCCTTTCCTTCAGTTCTTTTTTCATCTCGGAGGTCTTTATCTCCCTCATTTATAATCTTCTGCACCAGGTCCCGTCTCCACACCACTATGAAGATTTTGACGGCAAAAGCAATGTTAGTGAACAGTAAGAAGGATGAGTTCACCATGAGAGGGATGTCTCCCCAGATTTGTAGTACATCGCCGAATTGAATAATTATGTAAATGCCTAGAATTTTATGGGAAATAAATATATCAACAGTAGGAAATCTTTATCTACATTGAATTCTTACAATATACTTGAATACGCCATTATCTAAAAGATATGTTTAGCTTGGTGGTTGTATGAGCTATTCAAATATTTTGCAGAACTAATGATCAGCTGCTACTGCTTGAACATCGGCGGTCTTTTATTATCTTAATGAAGATAATAAAAAACCGTTGAAAATATTCATTGGTGTGCGTGGGGGTTTGAACAGCGACCATCAGATTGACAGTCGGCGTCTGCGCCCCTGGGCCACCACGCTCTTTGTGGTAAAGATGTTCCACCTTCGAAGAATATATAAAACACAAAAAAAAATCTATCTATGTCCGTTGTAGACTTTGAAACCGTCCAACCGATGTGCCCAAACCGGTTTCATTAGAAAGGCAAAAATGCGAAGATGGTTTTAGATCATTAAAACAATGCATTAGGCACAAATTGCATTACTTTTTTTCGCTTTGTAACACATGACGGGTATCCGCTAGTTTATGTTAATTACAAGCCTTACCGTCGATGAAAACAAACCAAAAGAAACAGTAAGACCACAGAAGTATTTTAGTATAAAAAGAGTAATTTCCCGGAACCAAAAACCCAAACATTTTTAGTAAGTTTAGGCAAATGTACAAAGACCAGTTGTCGTTTTGCAATAAGAAGTTCATGGTGAGCTATATCTGATATCACGTTTTCAATCCCCTTCGAACTGTATGATTGATATACTTACTTTTGTTTTTGCTTCCACCTGTACTTTACAGTACAAATACAGAAGTAGGAAACAATTTTGCTGTAGCCGTTTTTGTACATGTTAATGATCAGAATTTTATTCGATGTGCCTACAACGAAGAACCGTCTCATAAAGTCGGTTTATTAAATAAATACACAGTCATAATCCTGCACTAGAATTTGCTGTGTCGCACGTGACATGGCAGTATATAGAAACACAAGACCCGAACCGAGAACAAACTTTACGCTCATCATACAAAGTTTGCCCCGGCCGGGAATCGAACCCGAGACCCCTCGCTTCGATGGCAATTACCAACTAAGCGGAGCCGTGTAAAAGGCTTTGTACATTAGCTTCTTTTTAGGGTTTAGTATAAAAAAGTTGTAACGAATCCTATTGCTACGCCACGACTATTTGTATGTGTATTTGCCCTACAAGAGTGATTGATTTGTGTGTTGATATAAGGTAGCTTGATGAACGGATTTTAGAATCGAATAAACTCACAAAAAAATTATCATCACAAATTTTAGACGTGGGATTTCTTCGCCAAATTTCTACGAGACCAACTCAGAAGTACACTCTGTCAAATTTGTAAAGAATAATCCGATCGGTCCACAATTAGCGAAACAATCGCGTTATTTGTAACTGAATTGATAACTTTCTAAAGGAAATATTATGGGTAATTGGATTAAAAGGATATTTTTTTGTATATAATATATTATGGACCAAGTGATTAATAGGTTATTATAAAAAATGCCCAATATGAGAAGGTAGTGTGATAACAACTATTGAAATAATGAGATCGTCCGGGAATTATTTATAATGCTTTTCATTATCACCTCCTACGATTTCCTGTATCGCTTTAAACGCAGGACTACTATCAACGAAGCCTGGAACGAAATTTCTGGAAGTCTGATTATCACGTCACGTAAGATGAAGCCGTGAACTAAAAGCTTTTTATAAAAATACTATAAAATGTGTCGCGTTCCTGTCACTAAAACATTGATTGGCATTTTTACTGAAAGCAGTTTTCAAGCTATTACTCCAAATAAGTTATGAAGTGAAATAACACTTATAGTAGGACGTTTATTTGATTATAGAGAGCGAGTCAAACGAGTGTTATTATAATAAAACAATAGGACTGAGAAAACTAGAAACGTGCAATTAAATATGTGGTTCTCGGCCATTTGGCTGGTCAACATATAATAAAGTCGCTTTTTTGAATAAATTCAGTAGAAAAAATATATTTTTTAAATATGAATGCCGAGTTTTGAATTTCGAATTTAGTTTGCACTGCGCCCAGCGGTTTTCTGAGAAGTAGTAATCCAGGATATAAGCTATCCTGGTACCAAATTTCATCAAAGTGTGCCCCAGCCGGGAATTACATATTTTGCCGCGGCTGTAATTTATGGAATAAAGAGTAATCTGGGTGTTATTCTAGGTTATAATTTAGTTTTAACACAGTTAGCACAGTTCTGTAGTTTTGGCGTGACAGATTGACATGCAGAAAAAACTCAGATCAATGCTAGTAGTGGGATGCTATGTGATTTATTTCGGTTCCCAGCCATTATGGTGGTTATAGTACATTATGATACAAGTGCGGTAAGTTGAAAATTACAGCCGAGGCGATATTGCTACAAGAAAGCAGGGGCTGTAATTATCAAAGCGTACGTATGTCATACGACGTTTTATAACATATTTGCGAGGAAATAATTCATCACTACTTGAAGACATTTTCAAATAAAAATAATACAGCGAAAAGAAAAAGCGCGCGAAATAATTTTCACTTCTTAAAAAATTAGCGATCCGCGTGCATCAGCGCTTTTTTTTTAAGGCAAAGGCACAAACAACAGCAATTATTACTAATAAAGTAAATTAATCTTTTTGTGTTTTTGTTACAGATAAATGGTGTTAATTTATTGACAAATTTAATTAAATTAAAGAATTAAATGTTTATTTATTATACTTTATCTCCCAAAGTTAATTTTATTCATAAAATGTTGACCACTTTTCTGACATAAAAACTCTTTGCTAAGATTTAAAAAAGTATCGTTCTTTTTAGACGGACCTTCTTGATAAACCGTCCGTTTTACATTACAATAACGCACAAGTGCGTAATGAGATACATTACGATACTGAAATTGGTGAAATAATAGACCCTTTACGAGCAAATGTGTTATAAAATTGATAACAGTTATAATCAGAATAAAAACTTTCCAATAAGATTATATGCTTTACTTCTTCTCTTCGACTTGCTGCAGCAGTGTGAAAAGGGAGTAAGACGCTTTGATTATCTGAAATCAAACCAAAAAATTCGACTCAGAAGCTTTTATTATTTAAACAGGCCGAGTAGACGTGTCAGATTTTTTAATGTAACTGACAATCGTTATAGTCAACAGTTTCTGAGTGGTGATCAGGACTAAGAGACCAGCAAGGAGCGACGATTTGCTGAAATCTGATGAGCTGGCGTAAAGTAGATGAGGGTAGCTGAAGAACGAGCTCGATACGAGAGGTCTATGTACAGCCTTGGACTACCGACAGTCTGATGATGAACCCTCCATGGGGACAATTGAGAATCACTTACTGCCATGGAAGTTTCTAAATTCAATTAATATCACGTGGCCATGTTATTGATTTGTTTGACCTGATCCTTCGTGAGGAAGAGTGAGAATCTCTTACCAATAAATAATCAATGATTCAATTATCAATGATCACCCCTGGGTGGTGTTAAAAGAGCGTATCTTCCTCGTCTCGGTCGATGGACGCAGTAGGATGAGTGCAACTCAGTGTAAGATCTAAATCTTATCTAAATCGCATTACTGTTGTCATGGGCGGGGGTCGCCACAAACCACCAGGTCTTCTTCACAGCTGTAGCTTTTTCACAATAAAAAAAATATACCAATAAAAAGTACCAATAAGATCACGCTGATTAATTTGGCGCCTGGCCAGTGTCCAACTGATCTACTCACCGCCATGAAAGTAGCCAAGTTGAGGGCAGCGAACCCACCTGCCGTGAGCATGGCTCCGCGGCGCGAACGCACCATCACGACCAACAGCGCGCGCCGGAACCCTGCCGAGCAGGCGTACCACTCGCACTGGTATACAGCACCGGCTATTTCTGAACTCTGCAACACAATTCAACGGTTCCGTAGCTTTTTTTTTTTGGTGACAAAGGGGAATCAGATACTCCAGTTGCCCAGGGGGGGACAACCCCTGTCCCTGCTTGGGCAACAAGAGTTGCTCGTTTAAATTAATAAGATAACAAAATGTATCAACATATTTAAAGTGGAAAATCAGAAATATTTAAATTTGCCTTGCGGTAACACCTTACCTCTTCAGACAGTTGTGTGCCCTGGTAGCAATAAATGAATACTTGAAAGCACATGTTTAGAAGATATGTGCACATAGACAGAAACCGCACCATGTTCCCAGTTTGCTGAAACAATGACAAGGACATACTAACTTAAATTGTAAAATAATTACTTAAAGGTAATATAGTTATTGTTTACCGAAACCAGCTGAAAAGCAGTGACACAGATAATGATGAGGGAGACAGTGAATTGCGCGAAGGTCGGCTCCGAGAAGCAGGCCTGCAGCTGCGCGACAGTCGCCAGCGCCACCTGGTGCTCGCAGACACACGCGTAAAGACGAGCTCGGGCTAGGCGCTCCTCATCGGCACTCAGCATTTGCTAAAAACAAATACATGTACACCCAGAGATCATGTTGCTCCCGTCCGTAGTGAATACCCACAGAATCCCTACACGTATATTGGGTGCTGCGAAAGGTGCAACCCAAAAAAGCAGTACAACTTACAACTTCGCCCGCAGAAATACTGCCACCACACATGGTAATCCGCTGCCAAGCAGTGGCACACTCACGTTGCTGTGTTCCGGTGGAAGGTTCAGGGTGCTGGTGAAATTACAATCGCATGAGACGTTACATCCCCGTCTCAACGTGAAGGGCGTAATGGCAAGACAAGACGTCATTACAAGACTTGATACGACTTGAATTTTCTCATACCTAGCCGGAAAGGACCTAAGTCGTATTGCTGTTGTGGAGGTAATCACTTAAAATTAGGTGGAGCATCAACGTGTCCCATCACTTTCGTTACATAAGAAAAAGACAATGAATTTCCTTTGTCACGGAAACTCATGAGGATTTTAAGGATGTACCTGAACCTACCTTCTTAGTGACATTGAGGTTGCGGCACAGGGTCTTGAGTGAGAGCCCCAGGAGCTGCAGCCGACATCGGCACTGCGCTATCAGCGTCGTCAACAGGGTGTCTTTCCCCACGTTCAGGTACGCAGCTATAAAGAGCGCTGAAACTTGGTGGACGTAGGTCAGTTCATATGCTGGTGACTTGGATGTGTCGTATGGGTACCTGGATGGGAGAGAACAGAAAAAAGGTTGGTTTTGTTTGACTTTGTTTTCAATCGACTTTCATGTAGGTTATAAATTCAGTTGCATTTTTTTAATGTTTGTAACCTCTGTCATTAATCTACCGATTTGAAAAATTATTTTTTGTTTGAAAGATTTTCCCATAGAAATTTCATCAATCTTTCAATAAGACAATTAAAGATACAAATCCATAAGACAACTAGATTTTAGAAAGTTATGATAAATTCACTTACCAAGCTCGTAGAGGCAGTTGATTCTTCTCAGCACTGGTAGCCCACCCGAGGACTGTGAAAGTGGTCAAGGCTAAGTAGAGGAGCTGCTGTAAGCTGGTCTCCCGATTACACCTGCAATTCAAAGCTAGATATTTACTTCAGGGGGTCCAAAGTAGCAGTAGAACTTGTGCCAAGTTCGTCTGGAGAGGTAATGCCACCATATCTGGAATATGCTCGCAATACTGTGTTCCTTTGGAAGGGTGTAGGTGCCGGTGAAATCATATGCGCGACTGACTCAGTATAAATTTGTTACTGTTGTCATGGGCGGGGGTCACCACCAGGTGGGCCCTCTTCGTTCCGTCACTTATTCATCTAAAAAAATACTTGAAAACCATTCAAATTAGATATCTATCCCACCACAGGACTTATACGGTGTCGCATTAAGTCAAAGTCAAAATTACTTTCCTTCAATAAAATAAGTTATTCCTTAATAAAGATCCTTCCTTAATTTCTTTATCCAGAACAAAGCTTTTACCAAGTTTTACCCAAAAGTCAAGCGAGCTGGTCTAAAAAAGCGGATCCGAAATAAAACTCCAATGTTTTTATAACTCGTTATACCTCTTTACAATATTCTTCGCCTTCTCACTCTCTACCCCGGCGAGGACACGGTTGGCATCATCAATGATAGCCTGGATAACCTCTCTCCGGATTAAGATGTTGAAGATCTTTGCTGCCTGCGCGAGATTTGTGAATAGTAGGAACGCTGTTCCCGTCATCAGAGGCAGATTCCCCCATATGAGAAACAGATCTACAACCTGGATGATTAGGTAAGTACCTGTGGGGGGAAAGACAGGTATATAACTTTGACAAGTGACTGTTTTAAAAAAATCTAAAAAAAAACGAATTCTATTCTTTCATTCCTTATTTTTATGCCCTCAAGGGGTACCTCTAAAAAAGAAACATCCAAATCGGTAAGCAACGGGAGCAGAAAAAAGTAACAGGAAAGCAAAATACGCAATTCGTTTACTTGGATGATATATTTTTTATTGATTTTGTACAAATTTCTATAGTATCAAGTTACTCGTTTGTTGTTGGATGTTTGTGTGAATTCGGCAAACGGAATTAAAGTGCATATATCAACATCTTGGAGTGGTGGATTTACACTTTTGCTGCCTTTCGGTTATTCAAAATTTCCCGCACCTACCGACCACACATTATTTACAACATTTTGTCAGTGTAATTGTAAATGATTTATACTCTATCGTCCTAGTTGCACCACCTTTTCCCCAAAATCATTGTGATTGTGAAAAGGGTTCAATGTGTCAGTGTAACAATTTTTATTTATGTAGAATAGGTACACGTTATCTATATCAACATGTACCTATTTGCTGTAATTAATGCAATCCAACGCGCCAAACATTAATATTAGACATGTTGCATTGCATTCATTAAAGGTACATATACAATTAGGTACATGTTATTATGGATAATGATAATTAATTAATACTAGTTATGTAAAGATCTTAACTGAATCGTTGGGTTTTAAAAATAATGATACTATGTGTTAGTCAAGCCCCTTCCAGAATCACATTAATTTGAGAGCAAGTGACTACAAATAGATTTGTTTCACTCGTTATAGAGATACAAACCCAACAGATACATAAAGCACAAAACAGCATAGACATTATAAAATAGTTTCTCATCTCTGCTGAGCCGGTCCGGCTCCCAAAAGCCGACGAGTCTCAACACGGTCAGAGACAGTGCAGCGGAATTGTTTGCATTTTTTATCAGAAACCCCATTTTATTGTGCTATTCCACTGTTTACGGTCAAGCCCCGTCTGGACGGGAAAGAAAATAAGTGGGCAAACACGGGCGAGCGCCCAATTTTTAATTACAGATTTCAGAGGCGCACAACGTTTACTCAGTATTTTTTCAGTACCAAGACTTGACTGTTTAATGTAAATAGTTATTTGTGGCGGCCCTCATAACTTAGGTGGTGGTGGTAGTAGTAGCTGCATTCTGCGCTGTAGGTCTTCGTCCACTCAGCACATGCATGTGTGTGACGAACATAGATATTTGTTCTGTGTGTGGGTGTTAATATGTACAAAATATAAAAGTTCAAGTATTCTATCAGCTATGTAGTTCCCATAGTACCTACAAGCTATGCATGGTTTGTTTAGAGCCTTATGAAATGTCTATGATTTTTGCTGTTAGTTCGTTTATTAATCTCGACTGATTAGTTTTGTTTTGATTTAAAATATTAAGGAAGAAGAAATGGATAAGTGGCCCGGAAAATTTTAAATATTTGAATGATCTGAATTTATTTTTATTCTATTGTATTTTTGTTACATACTTGTTGTCACATTTGTTACTTCGTGCGCAAATGTCATTTGGCAGTTAATTGTCAAATTGTGAATCATAGAATCTACGGGTAGAACAAAGTTTATGAAGTCAGCTAGTTCTAACTACAAATAAATAAATGACACGCTACCATGACTATAGATTAAATAATGTTCCTTAAATTCCTTTAGATGGCATGACCACACATAAAGTAAATCATACAACATACATAAAAAGCAAGAAAGCAATCTTTATACTCACCACACAAAAGCTCCGGCCGGAGACTGTAACAGCTGCTCTCACTACGGAGTAAACCGGTATCCAATCCAATCCGGATTGGGCTCCCGTGGTAGATTAAAGCCCATTCACTCTCAATTATCGAGAGTAAGCGGTGTCCCTGGCAACATTAGAGGCTGATATAGGTTGTAGACTTAGGTAGGTTTCCTTTATCGTTTATTTACGAAAAGAACTTTAAAAAAAACATTAAACTAGCTACATATAAGAAAAAAATGTTGTTCACCTCTCCTGTCGATGCTTTAATTCGTTTAGGAATGCGTTACGGCTTATACAATTACGTTTTTTGATAATTATCACTCATCAATCGGTTTTTATCTTAATTATTGGTTTAGTTTTGTCGTAGGTTTTAAGTAATAATTCCCCTTAATCATGGGCTAGAGTAGAGAGTGTGGTGACCAAGTAGTACGGATTGCGACTATCAAAAGGAAGGACGCTGCTTCAAAATCCACACTTAAATCAAAAAGTAGGTCCTATGTATTTTGGAAAATATTACTTCCTCAAGACGGTGAATAAAACCTCATGAGGAAACCGAAATTTCGTCCTAAATTCAAAATATGTATGACACGTGACATCTACCAATAGGGCTCCCTGGGTAAATCAAAGCCATTACTTTCGCTTGTCGACAGTAAACCTTAGTACCTGCAGTGGGAACATAAATAAATATTCATGGACATATATCACACAGCGCCATCTAACCCCAAACTAGCATAGCTTGTAATATGGAAACTAGATAACTGATAGAATACATATAGTACTTATTTTGTACATAAATACATATACAACACAATAACGAACATTATATTCGCACACAAATGCTTGTCCTGGGTGGGAATCGAACCCGCGACCTACAGGGCAGAAGGCAGAGCAACTACTAACTGAGCTGTGAGGCCAGTCATAAGAGATTGGTACGGGCGAAAATTAAAGCAATAAATGTCAAAAGTCAAAGTACCTTGTCATGAAAGAAGAACCGGTGGTAGTGACATCTAGCGATTTTGCGTTGAAACTAATCCATTCGGTATTTGTAGTAAAAACTGGCTTACCTACGTTTTGCTCACAACCTAGTTTTGTCAAGTGCTCATAGATGGCGCTAACTCAACATTTGCCTTTTACGTCTTTATCAGACGATTTATTTAGTGTCCGGGAGGTATTTTCTTTGATGGCTATATAAGCCGATGCGTGATTGCAGAACGACCTCCAAAGGTCCCGATCAGTAGCAGCTAGCCTAGCTGAGGTCCGCCGAAGTGGTTGGGTTGGTACTTCTTAATTGATATGCCAGAATGCCTAAATCACGCCAGAACGGCTGATCGGATCTAGATGAAATCATGTACCATGACTTAATTATAGTCTGGAATAGCTCCGTGGCTTAGTTGGTAGTAGCCCTGCCTTCGAAGCGAGGGGTCCCGGGTTCGATTCCCGGCCGGGGCACACTTTGTGTGGTGAGCATGAAGTTTGTTCTCGGGTCTTGGGTGTTTGACTTGTATTTCTGTGTTTGTCCATGCCATCTGCGACACAGGGAATCCTAGTGCAGAGGTATGAGTGTGTTAACGTTTTATAGCACAAATGCTACTTTTAATCCTGGAAAAATATACGGCTTCAACTATCTCGACCACCTTTCAAGCAGGACAAAACCGCATAAAAATAGGTCCATTTGTTCGGGAGCTACAATGCCACAAACTGATACACAGACACACAGATACACACTACTAAAATATAAAAAACATCCTTTTTTCCTTTTTTTTTAAAAAAGAAAACTTTTATATTAGTTCGATGCAACACAATTATGCAACGGCTCAGATATAATCCTCCTTATTCAATTGGTATCGGAAGATTCCGCTTGCATCGAGTAATGCGAGTCACCAAAACTCAGACTTGGCGTCTCATTGTTTAAACTTAAGCCTCTACGATCGTACCACTCATGGGGTTATTGTTTCTAAAAGACAGTTTTTATTCGAAAGGATATATTTAAATTATTGTTTAAAAAGTTCTAATTCTAATTCTAATTCTGGGTGGGGGTGACTAGGCCTGCACTGACGTCCCGCATAGGGGTGTATTGTGCATTGTCCCCCTTTGTTAACTAAACCCTACCCCAGCCATCCCAACTCCTTAATATAACGGAGAAGGACTCTGGGTTGTTGTTGGCAGCACTGTTTCAGCGTTTCCTCTGGTGATTCAGAACCTATCAGTCTTTGTAAGCCCGTTTTTACTCTGATTTCTTTGGTGGCTGTGCAATGTATGATTACATGCTCCACCGTTTCCTCCTCCAGCATGCATCCTCTGCACAGACCACTATCGGTCGCCCCTATTTTAAATAGATGGTGATTTAATTCGCAGTGACCTGTGATGATGCCCACCATCGTCCGCAGGTCCTCGCGTTTTATTTTTAACAAAGTGTTGGTCGCTTTCTTATTTGTGCTTGGGAACATAGTTTTCGTATGTTTGCAGTCTGATCTGCTTTCCCAAAGCCTATCGTGCTCCGTTTCGGAGTAAATTTTGAGTCTGTTTTTAATTTCCTTGGTGGGCGGGTACGATAGCTCCATGTCAAGTTTTGATGGGACAAGCATGGCCCCCTCTTTCGCCAGGATGTGGGCTTTAGCGTTTCCCTGGCATTGGCTGTGGCCCTTTGTCCATGTTAATCTGACATCGAACCTTTCCCCAAGGTTATTGAGTGCTGTGTGACAGTCCGCGATAGATCGCGATCTCGTATCAGACCGTTCCAGTGCATTTAAAAGTGCTGCACTGTCGGTAACAAAGTTGAGCAACGTTCTCCCATCGCAGTCCGAATCATCCCTAGGTGTTTTCAGTAGCGATGATCTTCCTATTTCCCTAGCTGCGAGTAGTAGCCCCAACGTTTCAGCTTGAAACGCCGTGGCAGTCTCGTTAAGGGGTTGTGATCTCGACAGTCCAGTTTCGGGGCAGTAAAAGTCGCATCCCGCTCTGGTTTTGTGTTTTGCTCCGTCCGTGTAGATGTGGATGATGGATGAGTATACTGAAGTGATATTTATGCCCTTGTGCTCCTTGTTACCCAAGGTGTAATTTTTGTCTGCAAGATACGTCACCGCAATTCTGTCCGTGCCTTTGGAAGCCTCGGGGATGATGCTTATAGCCTTGTCTAAAATCTTGCAATGAGATGTTTTCCTGCTATCTCCTTTCCATTGGTTTGTGGATTTTATTCTAAGTGCTGCAGCCATAGCCTCCTGTTGAATGTGAACATGAAGAGGTGTCAGACCTAGTATGATTTCTAGCGCTGCTGATGGCGTTGATTTATAACATCCCGTAACGAGTGAGCAAGCTAGCCTTTGGATCTGTTGCAGCCTGCCAGTTGCGGTGACAAGCCTTGTCCTTGGCCACCAGACCACTGCACCATATGTGATTACAGGTCGTACCATGACCGTATACATCCATAGGCAAAGTTTGGGGTTTAGCCCTTGGGGGCTAAACCCCAAACTTTGCCAATGTAAGAGGTCGGTAGGCAAGGATTGGTCCTTGCCTACCGACCTCTTACATTGCCAGAGTACATTTGTGGCTTTGTTTGCAACATGGTCTAGCTGCTTACCCCATAAGAGTTTACTATCTAGCCATATTCCAAGATATTTCACCTGTTTAAAGAGGCTTAGTTTGGTTCCGAAAAGTGTGGGAAGAGCCAAGTTTGGAATTTTCGTTTTCCTGGTGAAGAGAACTAGTTCCGTTTTGCTTGGGTTCACAGATAGGCTGTGTTTGTGACACCAGTCTTCCACGATGCGAAGTGCTGTCTGCATTTTATCACAAAGCGTGGATTCAAAAAGCCCCGAGATCATGATCGCGAGGTCGTCGGCATAACCAACAGTGTGGATGCCATTTTTATTTAGCGATTCAAGTAGATCATTTGCAACTAGGACCCACAGGAGCGGGGATAGTACCCCTCCTTGTGGGCAACCTTTCGTCACTAAACATCTTGATACCTCTGTGCTTTCGATTAGGGCTGCCCTATTGGACAGCATTTGTGTTATCCATTTATTGAGATTTTTATCGACCCCTACTCGTCTCAAGCTTTCTTCAATGCTCGGAAAAGTGGTCTTATCAAAAGCACCCTCTATATCTATAAATGTCACTAGACATGATTGCTTGTCCTCTAGCGCACCTTCAATCTTGTGGACTACTTGGTGGAGAGCTGTTTCAGTCGATTTACCCGATTGATAGGCATGTTGATTTCTGTTTACTGGATTGTCGACTAGGGCTCCGCTGCGAATATGTCTGTCGCATAGTCTCTCTAGTGTATTCAGAAGGAAAGAGCTCAGGCTTATGGGCCTGAAAGCTTTTGGTTGTGTATAGTCAGACTTTCCTGGTTTTGGAATGAATACTACTTTCACTTCCCTCCAGGAAAAGGGGATATATTTCCAAGCTATACAGCTCCTAAATATGTTTGCTAATAGGGTCTGTATTTTTGTAAGGTTCCATTGAAGTAAGGCTGGAAATATTCCATCCGTGCCGGCTGCCTTAAATGGTTCAAAGGTTTTTACAGCCCAGTTCAGCGCTTCTACTGTTACAATGGCCTCCGCCAGTTTCCAGTCCGCGATCTGGGGTATAACGTAGGGTTCGTTTGTCCAGTCAACGTTTTTACTCAAGGTGCAATCCGGGAAGTGCGTTCTCAGCAGCAGTTCGAATTGTTCCTCTTCCGTCGTCGTATATGATCCGTCAGGTTTTTTGAGTGAGCCCAACTTTATTTTAGTGTCCTTCGACAGAATTTTGTTGAGACGTGCCGTCTCGTTCTGCGAGGAGATAGAGCTGCTGTACTTTCTCCATGAGTTGGTGCGACTGCTTTTTATTTCCTTTTTGAAGTTTAGTCTGGCCATCCTATAGTCTGCCCAGTCCTTATCTTCGTTTGTGTTCATCGCCCTATTAAAGTGATGTCTTGCTTTCTTTCTCAGTTTGGTGAGGGTTGTGTTCCACCATCTGTCTTTACGGTGTGCAATCTTGTTGCTCTCTTGTCTGAGTGGACACGATTTCTCGTAACTGCTTTTAAGGCAGGAGACCAGTGCCTGTAGTGCCTTTTCAATTTCCTGTGGTGTCAACTCTGTTGAGTTAACTATCCCCTGGAGTTGGTCCAGTTCTCTGTCCAGAGTTTCGACAAATATCGTTCTGTCGGTTTTCTTTGGATTTCGATATTTACGGGGTTTGATTTCTCCTGTCTCGAGGCTAAATCTTATCCGCCTGTGATCGGAGCATGATGCTTCATTGCTAGCTACATGCCAGTTTGTGACCTGTTCTTCAAAAGCATCTGTTGCTATTGTGATATCAACTACAGTCCTAGCCCGGGAGGTGACAAACGTCGGCTCTGACCCTCTGTTTAGAATGCATAGGTTTTGTCGAAGTACGAAATCCAAGAGGTCTTTGCCTCTATCGTTTGTGTCTTGACAACCCCAGACGGTGCTGTGCGCGTTTGCGTCGCACCCTATTATGCATTCCATATTTTGGGTTCTACAGTAGAGGAGTAGTTCTTCTAACTCCCTCGGAGGTACCTCTGCTGTGATGTCCATGTATGACGAGGCTATTATGATATTGTTGTATTTACCTGAAAGTCCCGTCTCTATCTTCACCACGGTGAGGTCGTCTGTACACAGGTGAGTCACCAATGATGATTTTAGGTTGTTTAATTTTGTTTAAAAAGTTATGTATTGGGTGTGTGAATATGACTCCGCCCTTTCTCAACAGATGTCGTTTTTAGTATTGTTTACGTGTACTAATAAATGACCATACTTGTATTCGATAGTACTGAATGTCAGCTATCTAACGCATTTTATGATATTTGGTTGAAGTGTAAGCAACAATTGTTTTCACCTTTTCGAAAATGTCGGTTTTTATTCCAAATAAACGTCATTTGCGGGAAGTGTTATTACATTATTTTATTGCGAAGAAAACTGCAGCGGAAACTTATCGTTTGCTTGTGGAGATTTATGGTGAGCATGCTCCGTCTAATACAACTTGCAAGGAATGGTTTCGACGATTTCCAAATAACGATTTTAGTACTGAGGATAAAGAACATGGAAAACCACCAAAATATTTGAAGATGCTGAATTGGAAGCATTATTGGCGGAAGATTCTTGCCAAACTCAATCAGAATTAGCTGCAGCATTAAATGTTGATCGTTCAACTGTTGCAAAGCGTTTACAAATGATGGGAATGATTCAAAAAGCCGGTGACTGGGTTCCACATGATTTAAAAGAAAGAGACATGGAACGTCGGAAAACCATTTGTGAAATGCTGCTTCAAAGACAGCAAAGAAAAGGATTTTTGCATCGGATAGTCACAGCAGACGAAAAATGGATACACTACGAAAATCCTAAACGCAAAAAAGCTTGGGTGAAACCAGGCGAACCAGGCCCATCACAGCCAAAAATAAATATTCACTGTGCCAAGGTCATGCTCTGTATTTGGTGGGATCAGAAAGGTATTGTATATTATGAGTTGCTCAAACCCTCTGAAACTATTAATGGAGAAGTTTACCGACGACAACTAATGCGTTTGAAGCGAGCCATAGAAGAAAAACGACCAGAATGGGTGAATAGACATAACAAATTAGTTCTTCAGCATGACAATGCCAAACCGCATACCGCAGAAGTCGTAAAAAGATATTTAGAGGGACAGGACTGGGAAGTGTTACCCCACCCGCCATATTCACCAGACATAGCTCCTTCGGATTACCACCTGGTAACGCCATCTATTACGACATTAAATTATTATGTTCAAGTTATTGTGGCTTAGGAGTTAACCCTACCATTTCCCAATCCTATGTGCACGCGTTGGAAACACTACCGCAAGATGGAAGCACCAACGTGACATGTCCGGATCCGCCGTCCGCAGTCCGCCATACTAATTTAGTGTGCAAAACCCCCCGCCGCACCGATCGCCGTACGCGCATATATATCAATACATTTTGCCTTGACCGCTCCCGCTGAACCGCTGAAATTCGTGTAAATTCTCTATGGTGGCCTTCCGCGGCTCGTGAGTGAACTGTTGTGTTGTGGAAGAGTGTTTATACCCCTGGATTGCTCGCCGCATACGTCGAGTCCAGGTACGCTGCACATTCCTTTTACATATTCCAACTATCTCCGACGAGCCACAATTAACTCAGCTTTCCCATAGCTATCGAAGGTGTTTAAATTACAAGCGCCACCATAATATGGTCCTTCGAGCCGGATTCTCTTTATTTGAGCCGAAATTCCGCAGTTATCTCGTACCCGTCGCCATTGTGACGGCTGGATACGATTCAAATTATTCATTTATTTACTCGCCCGCCCCATCTAGACTTAAGTTATTGGTCTATTTAGGTGTATTTACCGCAGTCAACCGCTAAAGTAATTATTTTAACATAAATTTCAATTCATTTTGTGATATTTCTTTGTCATTGAGACGTAACCGCATGCGACATTGTGTCGTAAAATCTCACAAAATCACACCAATCTTACCTCACGCTATATATATATTTGCATTCTAGCATTACCAAGGTGTTTACATAAATGTATTGATAAGTCTTTCGCTTAAAATAACGTATTTAACCATATTTAGATACTTTCGCATTCATATTTTCAATCCACCCGCTTTACGTTCATTCGCCGGCCGGCCGTAAACAGCCGATCGGGTCATTACCCGCGCGTCACGATCAGTTTTTTATATTTTTTTTGTTATTAGTTGCATAACATTAACGCATAATAATGTCTACGAAACCTAAAAAGCCTGATAGTGACAATTCTGATACCGCCTCCGTTATGGAAGACACCCAGCTGTTAATAATTCAAGCTAAAAGAGAAGCTATCTTTGAACTTATCCAAAATATTTACGATTCTTCCGCGAATATAAATTTAAACGCTGAGACGAGAGAATTGTTTCTCGCTGAGTGTGCTACTATTGACACTTTACGTAGTGAGTTTTTAAACCTATTAGACGCATACAATTCTCGTTTATTAAAGATTAAACCCGCGGCGAAGCCTGACTATAAATGTATGGTCGCCTTCGAACAATTGTACAGCCGAATCAAGCGGCTTCAATCGCAGTCCTCGCAGTCGTCCCCGCTGGACGGCGTCGCACCGCAAAAAAGCAAAATCCGTTTACCGCCTATCGAACTAATTTCCTTCTCAGGAGACATTCGCTCATGGCCATTGTTCTACGCTAATTTTAAGTCTGTAATCCATGAAAATGCTTCGCTCACTAAAGCAGAAAAAATGTTTTTCTTGTTAGGAAAGTTAAGCGGAAAAGCGCTTAATGTGTGCGCAGGAATTAGTCCCTGTGCTGAGAATTATGATCAGCTGTTGCAAGCGCTTATCGATAAATATGAAGATAAAAGAATGATCGCCACCGCTTACCTAAATCAATTATTTGACTTTAAGGGTTTAAGCACGGCATCGGCTGTTAATTATAATTTATTCATAGACCAGTTTGTCAGCGCCGTTCGCGCCCTGGATAATTTAAAGATAGATAATTTAAAAGATATGATTTTGTTACAAATCGCATTGAGAAAACTAGATTCAGAATCTGCCCGCGCTTTTGAGTTGAGTGTAGGTTCTAATATTCCATCATTTGATGAGCTCGTGCTGTTCATAAAAACACGTTCTAAGGTGTTTGAACGCACACCAATAAATAGTTCCGCTTCTACAGGTAATACTAATGTACAGAGTAAGATACCTCGCTATCACTTAAAGGAAAATATAAATAAACCGCCGCCGAAGTATCACGCTTATGTGAGCACGGTCGAAACCGCTAATAAGTGTCTCTGCACAAATATAACGCATCAGCATTTATTTAAATGTCCTGATTTTCATAAAATGATTCCCGAAGAACGTTTCAAATACGTGAAGGACAACAGCGCGTGTGTGAATTGTCTCAGTATAAAACATCGTGTGTCATTATGTAAATCAGATTTTACTTGCCGCGTATGTAAGTCGCGTCACCACAGTATGTTGCACTTCAAGTCGGGAATCGAACCCGCGCTTCCCGCCCCCGCGAGCGGTGAAGACACCAGGCGCTCGCTGGCTCATGCGCCGCCGCCGCCGCCCGTCGCGCCCTTACTTAGCGAACGAACAGATGTTGCATTGTGCGCGACGTCCATCGCCTCAAACCGGTGCGAGCCGGTGCAAGGTGATCAATGCACCGTGTTACTTGCGACCGCTCAAGTCGTTGCGTATGATAGTACGGGGAATAAACATATGTTGCGCGCTCTTTTAGACACCGCGTCTCAAAGCCACTTTATTACAAAGGAGGTTTGTGATTTATTAGGTATTGCACCGCATAACTTTGAACGTACTATGGTTAAGGGGTTCGGAGGCACAGAGAAAATTATTAATTCAAGTTCCGTCAATTTAGAGTTTTATTCACGCTTCGATAATAATATAAAATTTAATATTTCACCGCTAGTAGTCGATCGAATTACCGACCCGCTACCTAGTACCGCAGTAGATAAGTCTGTCTTATCGCACTTGCATAACTTACCTCTCGCTGACGATGATTTTGGTACGCCGAATAAAATAGATGTTTTAATAGGCGCGCCACTTTTTATGCATTTATTATTATCAGACGAACATCGCGTTTCTGAGGCGATCTCGTCACCGCAAGCTCTGCGTACGGTATTAGGATATGTTTTAATGGGTTCTGTACCTACGTTATTTACCCGCCAGCCTTTGACATGCTGCTTAGTGCAGGATCTTGGCTTAGAAAATGTTATTAAAGGATTTTGGGCTCTCGAAGAGCTTCCCCGCGCACCGCCCGCTCTGTGTCACGCTGACGTTGAGTGTGAAGAGTTTTATAAACAAACCACAACCCGCGATCCCATTAGTGGTAGGTACGTTGTTAGACTGCCATTTAGTGGTGATTATTATTCATTAGGTAAGTCCTATGAAACCGCCCGACGACGCTTTCTGTGTCTCGAGAAAAAATTAGAAGCTTCGCCTAAATTAAGGGCAGCTTATGATGACGTCATTAGGGAATATCTGGAAAAAGATTATATTTCACCCGCGCCTCCAGATACCATTGATGACGCGTCTCCGCATTATGTAATACCGCACCACGGAGTTATCCGTGAGGATAAGACGTCGACCCGTCTTCGCATCGTTTTAGATGCTAGCTGTAAAACCAGCTCTGGAAACTCGCTAAATGATATCCTGCATCACGGACCAAACCTGCAAGGCGCTTTATTTAAAATTATACTGAATTTCCGCCTTTTCGCCGTCGCTATAACCGCGGACTGTCGCCAGCAGTTTTTACAAGTTGTTGTACGTGAGTGTGATCGACGTTTTCAGTGTATACTTTATCGATTTAAACCGCAAGACCCGCTGACGCTGTATGTTTATAATAGAGTTTGTTTTGGTCTAGCTTCATCAGTATTTCATGCGATACGCACAGTCCAACAGCTGATTCAAGATGACGGTTCCAAGTGTCCGCGTGCGAGTGAGATAGCATCTGCATCGTTGTACATGGATGATATCGTCTATTCTGTCAGGTCTGATGAAGAAGGAGCCGTTACAGCAAACCAGCTGATCGAGTTGTTTAGGGGTGCTCAGTGGGATTTAGTCAAGTGGAATAGCAACTCTCCCGCCGCTTTAAATAATGTTCCCGCTTCACATAAGCTTTCCACTGATATTGAATTCGATAAATCAGTACATCACAAAATACTTGGGTTGTATTGGTCAATTGACACTGACTGTTTTTATTTTAAAATAACCGCTCCCGCCGATGAGAATTGCACTAAGCGTTCTATCTTGTCTACTATTGCCCGACTGTGGGATGTTATGGGTTTCGTTGCTCCCACAGTTCTTTACGCCAAGTTGTTAATAAAACAGCTTTGGCAACTCAACTCCGATTGGGGTGATTTGCCCCCGCCCCACATTATTAAAGTGTGGAGACAGTTTTGCGCCGAGCTGCCAGCTCTCAATGAGCTGCGCATTCCTCGCCACCTTGGTGTGTCCTCCGAATGCGTTGTCACCCTATTGGGTTTCTCGGACGCATCAGAGCTAGCGTATGGTGGTGTAGTATACATGCATGTCAGCTCCGACAGTGGCAATACCATACGCCTCGTGTGCGCCAAGTCAAAGGTCGCACCGATGAAACCATTCTCGATCGCACGACTGGAACTCTGTGGAGTAGTCTTGCTCTCAAAGCTACTGCGCTCAGTTTTAGATAGTTACGCTAATCGTCTCCCAATCCGGACGTACGCATTCACCGACTCTAAAGTCGCATTATATTGGTACGCTGAAAATAAATTAATACTCGCCCTACAAAGGAAATACTTTGCAGAGGAGTTTGATAATCTTCGTAATGATGTGTCAAACTCTCGCGCCTTCAATAAATTAAGGCCTTTCATAGACAGCAACGGTCTGATCCGCGTTGGCGGTCGCCTTGCTAACTCTACGCTAGAATATGCACAAATGCATCCAGTTATTTTACCCCGCAGTGATCATATTGTTAATTTGCTGATAGATTATTATCACATAAAATATTTACACGCCGGGCCAGAGCTATTAATGTCACTCCTTCGTCAAAGGCTCTGGATCCTGTCCGCACGCCGCATTGTTAGACAAAGAGTCCACATGTGTAATATTTGTCTCCAACTTATCCCGACGCATCTGTACCGAGTAATCGGACAGCAGCTTCTCGCATATGAGGAACTCTGTACTGTCGTCACTCAGATTGAGTGCTTGCTTAATTCGCGTCCGCTCACAGTACTGAGCTCCGATCCCGCAGAGCCTTCTGCTCTTACACCGAGTCATTTTTTACATACCGCGCCGCTATATTCTATACCCGCGCCTGAAGTAGGTACGGGTAATATCGGCCTTCTTCAAAGGCACTCGCTACTGGACAAATTAGTTCAGTCATTTTGGCAGCGGTGGAAGACGGAGTATCTTCATGGATTGCAGGCTAGGCAAAAGTGGAACACGAGTTCCGCACCTATAACTCCGGGATTAGTGGTAGTCGTTATTGAAGATGCGGCGCCGCCTCTTGCCTGGCCATTAGCGATTGTAGAGAAGGTTCACCCCTCCAAGGACGGCGTAGTCCGTACTTGTACCATTAGAACCGCGAGTGGGTCAACTTATCTTCGTCCGACCGTCCGCATATGCCCCCTACCGCGTCAATAGTTTTAAATTTAATTACTCTACCTTTACGTTAGTTTAAGCTTTAGACCATACATTGTAACACCTCATCTTATATAGTATTAGGTAACCGCTCTCATGAGTTCTTATTGCCCTAGTCTCATGAGTTAGATATAATTTGCTCAATTATGAGTTTCTTCTTGAGATATTGGGTCTTATCCTAGTCTCGTCTTAATTTATGTTATGAGATATTAGGTCCCATCCTAGTCTCACCTTATGGTTGTCATTTTTAATGGTGACCCATTAAAGGCGGCCGGAAATGGTAACGCCATCTATTACGACATTAAATTATTATGTTCAAGTTATTGTGGCTTAGGAGTTAACCCTACCATTTCCCAATCCTATGTGCACGCGTTGGAAACACTACCGCAAGATGGAAGCACCAACGTGACATGTCCGGATCCGCCGTCCGCAGTCCGCCATACTAATTTAGTGTGCAAAACCCCCCGCCGCACCGATCGCCGTACGCGCATATATATCAATACATTTTGCCTTGACCGCTCCCGCTGAACCGCTGAAATTCGTGTAAATTCTCTATGGTGGCCTTCCGCGGCTCGTGAGTGAACTGTTGTGTTGTGGAAGAGTGTTTATACCCCTGGATTGCCCGCCGCATACGTCGAGTCCAGGTACGCTGCACATTCCTTTTACATATTCCAACTATCTCCGACGAGCCACAATTAACTCAGCTTTCCCATAGCTTTCGAAGGTGTTTAAATTACAAGCGCCACCACCACCTATTCCGGACGATGCAGACAGACCTTACTGGAGAAAAGTTTACTTCATGTGAAAGTATCAAAATTTGGATTGACAACTGGATAAGCTCAAAAGACCAGGACTTCTTCCAGCAAGGAATACGAAAACTACCTGAACGATGGGCGAAGGTTGTAGCTGCAGATGGAGCATACTTTCAATATTTTTTTTTTTAATTTTGTAAGCGAACAAATGTGTTTTATTTTGATAAAAAGGGGCGGAGTCATATTCACACACCCAATATTATAATATAAATAATATATGAGTTGAAATGGGTGACGCAGGGTAGTTGGAATCGCTGGTGGAGGTTCCGTACGGGATAGAAAGCTTCTAGGAGCCGAGTAATGTTTTAAAGAAAATTTTAAATGTTGTCTAGAAAATTTAAAAATGCGTGATAGGCTATTGCAGTTGTAGTACCAAGATGTTCCTCGCGACTTCGACGCGTTGAATTTAATTTAATTATTGATTTTAATTGAATTATTTACTTTTGTTTCTCGGGGGGGTCCAGATGCTCACGTTCGTAGGTGTGTATCCTTTAGATTCTCCACCAAAAGTAGCAGTAAAACTTGTGCTAGGTTCGTCTGGAGAGGCACTGCCACCACAACTAGAATCTGCCGCCAGTTTTTTTTTTAATTTTGTTAAGTGACGGAACGAGTTGAGGGCACACCTAGTGGTAAGTGGCGGTAATCCCAACAGATAATAAAATTAAGGAAGGTTTGTTAAGGAACCGGTTTGCGATTCCAAATCGCACTCCGCGGTTTTTATATTCTGTGTAAAATAACTATTGCAGGTGAAATTTAAACCTTGTGCCTAGCTCCTTTTTTTTTGTTAACGAAGAATATATCTCGTGTTCACCGGTCTGCGCATTCGAGGGCCTCTGGACTCTCGTTACTATTCCGTTCTCCAAGTCCATCTCTATACCAAATTTATCAATTTGGTTTAACAGTTAAGGCGTGAAAACGTAACAGTTACTTTCACGATTATAATAATAAGTGTGGATATTGTTTAGCCGAGACAGCTAGCTAATACGGTACCCTATGTTTTAATTGAGGTTATGATTGCGGCTTTGAATATTTTTAAACTATAGTAATTATTTCTTGCGGTAGTCATAACATAAAAACACACTCTAAGGGTTAATTAAGTTAATATACGTGTTGTTGGGATATTCAGTCGAAGGGGTTAATTAATTTAACATACGTGTTTTTAAGTGTCAATCAATTTAATTCTTGAAAGTAGTGTGCAACATTTTATTAGTGGAAGTAAAAGTAATTTGTAGAATGCATAATCTTCATCAATCAATCTGTAAATATTATAAAAGAGGTTGTCTTGAATGAATGACTTGAAAACGTTTCTATAGCCTCATTTATTTTCTTTAAGTTTTCGTGGTGTGGTTCTTAAATAGCTTAGGCGCACTCAAAGAAATTATTGGCAATTATTTTTCTAGAGGGACCAAGATCTTTCGGTTTCTGCAACCATTACCGTTGGGAGCTGATAGATACGTAAAATGTTACGCCAATATTAAAGAAAAATTAAACTGAATACGCGTTAGGTATTTTAATGAATAAGAAAATTACAGGTGGCGTATTTTTCATTTAGGACCCAAGATTTTGAAAATTTTGAAATGAAATGTCCTCAACGTAAACTAGAGTAGCATAAACTGCTTAATTAAATGATCTGTACCCGTACCAGCCTCTAATGTTCTCACTGCAGGAACACCGGCCTACTCTCGATAATTGAGAGTGAATGGGCTTTGATATACCACGGGAGCCCAACCCGGATTGGTAGATTTCACATGTCTTCGAATTATTTAAGACATGCCGGTTTCCTCACGATGTTTTCCTTCACCGTTTCGGCAACGTGGTATTGCGAAAATATTTTTTCAAGTGAAAAACCCCTTTATGCACGTTTGAGTTTGAACCAGCAACTTCAGATTGTAAGTCGGCGTCTGTGCCCCTGGGCCACCACTCTCTCATCTACAGTACCTATCATCAAAATGTTGAACACTACTGATTGTGTCATTCTTAATATAAGCATCTAAGCAATCTATAGCTTTCTCAAACACCAACCTTTTCTTTAACCGTATAGTTTCGTTACTAAAAAACATGACAATATTTTTGCAAAACGATAATTGGCCCCTCTATGTATGTCTGAACATACTGAGAATATTAGGTTTTTTTGTGCCCAGACGCAATTCTGAATCATCAAATATATTTTACTGGATGTATTGGATATTCTGGTTCTCTTTCCTAGTTGGTGAGATAATGCTGACACATATATATCTAAATTGTGAACAATCGCAATTAAAAATTGGTCAGATTTATCAGTAAATAATAAATAAATAATAGAGAGCCATTCCTTATTCCTTCACTATCATTGTCTTTAAATCAACTATGAAGAATAGCATAAAAAATATTAAACTATATTACTCTGGTGTTGCAGAGGTCCATGTAATTATATAAAAAAAAACTCTGTAGAACCAATTCGTGAGAAACCTTTAAAATACTTTTACTATATCCCAAAGTTACCTCACAGCTGTCGCTTGCATTTTCATTATAAGTAACATAATTGAAACAAAATGGTTAATACCTTGAGAACTTGCCTTTTCGATGCAATGTCTTCCAGGAATGTACTTCATGGTCCAGCTGGGTGATTTGATACAGATCTGGGGTGATCTGCCACTCATGGTGAACTCATCATTTCTGCTGTTCACAAACCTGGCGCTTGCCGCTAAAATATGCGTGGTGGGCTGGAGGACCCAGGCGGTGCAGAACATAATTGATGAGGGGGACCTCGAGCTCAGATCTGAGGATACAGAGGAGGGGAAGAAAATCATAGCACAGTAAGTTTTAGATACAAAAAGTTGCGCTGAAGTATATTTGAACCAGTGTGTTTCAGATCGAAAGGAATGAAAACTCAATATGCGTCTTAAACTGATATTCTTTTCAGATGTCACCGAGAAACAACTATTTTGTTTTGCGTATTCGCTACGCTCTCGGGAGTGACTGTGCTGGGGTGGGCTGCTAGCGCCGAGAAAAACAGTCTGCCACTGAGGGCTTGGTAAGTGAGTTAGAGAGAGGAGATTCGTTTTTACATAACTGTGACTGCAAATCGGCCTATACTCAGCATTTTCATATAAATTATATTAAAAATTGGTTATTATTACGTATAGGAGTTGCCATGGTTGTTGGCATATATTTCATATTTTTTCGTATTTCATTTTTTTAGCCAAATGTCACATAAGGCGCGTCAATAAGTAATTACAATCAAATAAAAATAACAATAAGAATAAAAAAATAAATTTAATACATTAGTCTAGATTTTAATTTTGAGATTGAATTGAAATTAAATTGGTCAAAATAATGTCAAGTAATATTATAATGTCAAGTACATTTTAGTGAATGGTGGAAATTCCATCAAAAATGTACCTTATTCTGGCGCTTTATTATGCCTCACTTGAATCAATTTACTGAACATACATGAACATAGCTGAAACATAATATTTGATAAGTCATTTATATTGGTGCCTTGCGAGTTAATACTATACTGATCTTTAATCTATGATTAGTTTTTTTTTTTTTTTTTTTTTTTTATTTATGTATAGCCAAGCGTTTGGCCGCCATCTCACCTGATGGGAAGTGAAGATGCGGCCGACGATGGAGCACGCTTGTCTAGGAGAAACCTATTCACTCTACTCTTAAAGACCCCCAGGTTGTAATGACTGACTCTGACAGTTGACCCTGTGTTATGTGGCCGATGGTTAATTCGAAACTAGATTAAGGTTTAAGGTATTTAATATTAATTCAAATTGCTGATTCTAATCCTTATGAAAATCGGTCAGTTTTGCTCTTTGAATAGTTTTTATACCACGTTCTCAAAACGGTGTAACGAAAACATTGTTTGGGAACCGGAATGCTGTAGAAAAAATTACATCTACCGATCTGAACAAACTTTATGCTCATCACACAGTTTGTACTGGCCGGGAACTGAGCCCGGAACGTGCTACGAGACATACCAACTTAGCTACGGAGCCGTAATGTCATCGAATTTAATTTAATTATTATGATATTTAAAATTATATTATTGTAAACTTATTGTTAAAGCATATAATTTGTCTTGTCTGTTTCTAGTTTCTTATTTCTTGTTATTTTTTAGGCTATGTAAGCCATCGTTTTTGACAAAACCAAGTTCCGTAGTATTCCTAAGGCCGAATAAATGCGAATTGAGTATTGAATCCTTGCCAATGGTAAAAAGGTGAAATGCTTAATAAGTAGTTATATTAAATGGAAAAAAAATAAGGGAAAATCCTGTCAATAATTTCCTTTCAGGTATCCTTACGATGCGTACAAGTCCCCAGCTTACGAAATCACTTATGCTCATCAGGTATTTATTGATGTCTATATAGTTTTTTTAAAGAAATAAATAAATTTCTCCAAAAATATTTGTGCGTCTCAATACTCATGAACACACGAGGAAAATGTACTATGGGAACTATATAACTGATAGAATACTTATATTATACTTTATATTTGTAACTTTTTTGAAATAATTCATATTAACAACCAGAACAAACGTACAAAATCTATGTCCATCACACAAATGCTTGTCCTAAAAGCAAATCGAACTCACAACCTACAGTGCAGAAGGTCAGCCTTCAAGCTATGCGCTGTGAAGTAAGTTATAATTCTTCTAACATCATAGTTTGTCAAAAGCTTCTGTAAATCATTATTTCTTCCTCAATGGACCAAGTATCCAACTTTTCCAAGTGTAACATGGCTTCATTCTATAAATCATCATTCACAGAGCATAGCCCTTATAATAACAGCAACCGTGAACGTCAGCATGGATACGATGATGACAACGCTGATTGCTTTATGTTGCTGTCGTCTGAAGCTCACAGGTTCTGCACTGAAATCCCTGTGTGCTGGTATGATAATAAACCAAGTAAGTCAAAAATTTTGTAGTAGCAATTCACATACAAATAACGAACCGTAGATCCTGGAAGACACTGAGGAACCCCAACCTTTAACAGGGCATTCAAAACTGTAACACACCACTTGTGTTACAGTTTTGAACGCCTTTCTTAACGATTAATATTAATTACTATTTGTCGTGTCACTTTTCCATATTGCACATATTCTGTGGAATCTTAAATCCGCTACGGCACTACTTAAAGGGCATGGTTAAAAGTGGATGTAGTGGATGTAATGCTACTAAGTAGGAGGTAGTGTCAAATTAAATGAATACTTTTTGGCCAATTAAAAAGAAGGAAGTTTTGAAATTAAAACTGGCAAAGGCGCGTTGGGCATTTTTTGAGATGGAAAAAACCATTGAACTCGCGTCACTGTTACCGTTACCGACACCTCTGCATCTGCTTTTGTTTTTTTGTTATTTGTAATATAAACATGATTATTGCACAATTTTATGATTGTTATTTATTAATTACCTAATGTCTGACGTTCATAAGTGTACAGTATACAATTTTATGTATTAGAAATGTACCTAAATGAATAAATGAATTTTAATTGAATTGAATTGCTCACTACCAATGACGAAAAATATAAGTTGATTTGTGTAAGGGTATCTTCTGTGTTAAATTATTGTCCTGGCTCTCCAGAATACTCTGACACCAACGCAAGAAGAAATAGTCAATTCCCGCCTGCGAGTGTGTGTTCGGCGCCACCAGGGGGTACTGAGGGCTGCTGATGAGATCCAAGGTTGCTTCTCCGAGCCCATCCTGGGGCAGTTTGCAGTCTCATCGGTTATTATCTGCGTCACTGCATATCAGCTAGCAGTTGTGAGTTTATTTCTAAATTACATAACTTGATTGGTTTTACTGAAAGCACAGAAACTAATTGTTCATTTTCTTTAATCTGAGTTTTAATATCTGTTGCTAAAGTTAGGATATTGATAGTCAGAATAGCGATAGGTATTTCGGGGACAAGCAAAAATCACCTGTATAAAAAGACGCAAAATTTTATCAAGGATATGGAATACCATATCCCTACGAACAGTAGGTATCATAATATCTGTGCCCCTGCAATAACATGTGTCGCAGATTTTTTTTATGTGACTAAGTTGACGGGACCAGCAGACAACCCACCTGATGATAAGTGGTTACTGCAGCCCGTAGATATCAGCGATACAACTCCAGTCCCCTCGTACAGAGGAGTCCCAAGTCGTATCGCGTTGCGCCCATCACTTTGAGACGGGGATGTTAAGTCTCATGCGTTTGTAATTCCATCAGCACTCACACCCTTCCACGGGAACACAGCAATGCGAGTGCCATGCTGTGAAAATGCCTCCAAGTAGTGGTTACTTGGAAGCAATTAGCACATACCCACTCAATCGCACGGTACTTGCAGTTAAAACAAACTTCATGCTTACATATCACACAAATGTTCAAAATCCGGTACCTCTCGCTTCAAAGCAGACATGTATATTGAATATCATATTGAATAATGAACAGCATGTATTGTTTTGATATACAACAGGAAGTTCAAGGGACATCCAAAAACGTGGTGCACATCATTGCCATGACGACCTATCTAGTCGTAGCGATCCTCCAGGTGTTCCTGTACTGCTATCAAGGAAACCAACTCTTGCTAGAGGTAAGAACTGCTCCCATAAACTGTTAAGGTCGACTCCACACAGACTAAAAACTTGCTCGGTGCTTCGCTGAATGCTGCTGCTGAACATCATCCATGAGAAATACGCCTTTTCCGTTAGTCTATTGCAAGGCCAACCTAACCATATATGACTGAAAACTGGGTTGGATTCATAGAACATATCACGCACGTATCTCTTAGCACCGAGCAAACTTTCTGCCTGTGTGATTTCGACCTTAAATTTTCTAAATTTTGTATCTGCTTAAAACTTCTGAACTGTCAGACACCACCACCACCTGTTCTGAAACGGTTTCCTTATAAAAGTGCACCATATTGCAGTTCTTATATGCAGAGGAAGCCGATTAATAAGGTCATCCACTCCTTAAAAGAAGAAGAGCCAATAATCGCAACGCATACCGCTGACTTGAGACCTGAATATGTAACCTCTCAGGTGCCTGCTATTTCACCAGCATGGAGGAAATGGAAGTGGGGGCAGAATTTCCCTAGAGGAACTCTGAATATACAGATTACTCTACTACTTAGTAGTCAAAAGACGTGACGATAGTTCGTGATGACCAGCTAATTTAATAGCAACATGTTACAATGAATTCTTGTGTTCTAGAGCGAAGAGATTACGTATGCTGCCTTCCAGTGTCCTTGGTACTGTTGCTCCGTGGGGTTCCGGAGAAGACTTTTGACAGTGATGTTGCGGTCGGGTTCTGCCACTCGCCTCACCGCTGGAGGAATCACCTCGCTATCCCTGTCTACTTTTACAGCTGTAAGTGGCTTCTAGAAGATATTTGATTCCAAGACTATTCATTTGAAACAAGGAAACTGAGTAGGACATTGCGTAGAAATTGAAGGTTAAATAAAAATTGTACTTTGGTAATTTGAAACCTATTAGGCAAGTATACCTATATGAACTTAATTACAGCTTCATTAAAAGCCTTTAAAAAATTAAGTGAGGGTCAAGGATACCCCACTTAACATAGTTCGAGGACTTTTTTTTTTCTTTTTCACCAAATGGCGTCTGGAGGTCAGTAAATTGAATTTCGATTACTGTCACGTCTGTCAAATCTGACACTGGCAGATCG
Source organism: Aplocera efformata (assembly GCA_921293045.1). Lineage (NCBI taxonomy): Eukaryota > Metazoa > Arthropoda > Insecta > Lepidoptera > Geometridae > Aplocera > Aplocera efformata. The sequence continues at coordinate 11,518,519 of OV121050.1, read as the reverse complement.
CTTGATGTAAGTATTATCAAAATTGGCCCCCGCGCCTCCAGAGAGCGCCATGAAGGAACAAATATACATACACACATAGGCAGTTAAACACATAACCCTCCGTTGCGCTGAAGTGAAGTTGAAAATGAAGTTTCTTAATTTACTAAGAGAAAAACAAAACCTTTAGATAAACATGCGATGGGAATAAAATCTACAGTTAAATATTTTTAATTTAACTTAGAGTAAACAAATTACAAGACATATGTCTCTGTATTGAATATTGGCTCTAAACAAGGTACCCAGATAAGACGCTTGATTCAGAGGAACCTCATTGTTCGATAATCGGAGCCTCTTCTACACTACATGTGTTTTGAAGCTAGGTCATGCGACGATTAGATCATCGATGTACCGCATGGTGTGAGCATCATTCCATGTCCATGAGTCTACGATCACGGAACAAACTTTACTTTTAAAAATCTTACTATTTATTAGAGTATATCTAAAGACTTTTTATGCTTTCAGATTATCAAGGCCTCGTACACTTTCTTTACGGTGTTGCAACAAGTGGGAGACAGAAGAGTGTAGAAGAAGAAATAAGAGTGTAGAAGAAGACAAAATAGAAGAGTGTTATTGAATTATTATTAGTTCTTAGAGACGTAAATAAATGATAGTAGAAAGTACCTGATAAATGTTCGATTCCCTTCTTTTCCCGCTGCCATCATAGGTAGATTTGGATTTAATTATTTATATTCCGAATTTAATCTAATCTTGTAATCTAATCTAATAAAATAACCATCTTATCTAATCTGGTAACACCTCCACGTCTTCGCCCTCATGATTTACTAGAAACGCTTACACACATATACTGTTCAACTAGGATTCCTTGTGTTGCAGTTGGCATGGACTCACCCATAACCCGAGAACAAACTTCGTGCTCACCACTTAACTTCCCCCAGCTAAAAATCGAACACATACTTTGCTTTGGAAAATAGCGAAAAATACGGGATGATAGCTTTAGAGATATTTTAGATATTTTTATTTGTCACTTTTAAAAACTGATACCAATTTGCACACTCCACATAAATTGATTATTTCTCCCAAGTTTTGTTTTATTTTTGGTCAATTCATGAACCCTAAACTCGGTCAGGAACCTTGTGTTTTTATTATCAAGACCAGCGTGAAATTTGCATTTCAATTACCTTTTCGAGAACCTACTCACATTTACTTTTTTTGTATGCCGTTAAAATCACCGAAGGGTATCGAACTCAAGGAATTATGAAATGTACATAAACAAACCTTTTAGCTACATTTTGAGTAGAGGTTTTCTGTTTTCTTCTTGTATTAGGTTACGCAGAATAATACATATTATAAGTAATAATACGAAAAATCAAGAGTCCTTGATGTTTCGTGTTAAACTCAAACACATTCGTTTCTTTTAAATCTCAAGTATCATTTGGACACGTCAAATTTTACACACACAAGTAAACATATTCGTGAGCACAAGAACTTCTTAGGCACATTACATGCACACAGATGTGCACAGATGTGCAGATAACGGCTGTTCCATCCGTAACTGACCAATCCGAGGGGAAGAAACAGACAGAAACCCTTCGGAGACAGTATTACATATTTGCGAATATGGTCCTGCGTCTAGAGTGGAGCAAATTAATTCCCAAGCTTTTTGAAATCTAGGTAATTTGATATTTTATTGTAATCTTTTAAATCGCTTTAAATTTATTTATTGAGAGTATTTGAATTTCGCTCGGGAATTTGTTAAAAAAGTGTACACATTGACCTTTGAAAGAATTGCTAACCTTATGGAGCCTAGAAGTGGGCACAGCGAGTTTATTTTCATGTTTACATTATGATTATCACTTTTTTTGTAAACATGCATATATATATTTTTTCTTTTTTATGTGAAAATGTGACGAACGAGCTGAGGGCCCACATGATGGCGTGTGGCGACCCCCGCCCATGACAACAGTAATGCGACTCAATATAAGATTTGGGACTTACACTGAGTCGCACTCATCCTGCTGCGTCCATCACCCGAGACGGGGATGATACGTCTCATGCGCATGTGATTTCACCGGCACCCACATCCTTACACCGGAACACAATTATGTGAGAACTATTGCTTGGCTGCAGATTCCAGGTGTGGTGGCAGTACCTTTCCGGACAAACTTGGCACAAGTTCTACTGCTACTTTTGGTTGCTCCTTTGGCATCACCCAGGGGTACGTGTAGAGAATCAAAGGGTTCACACCTACGGATGCGAGCAACTAGACCTCCCTTTAAACCACCGGATGGGATAAACACTATTAATTAAAAATAACACATTACTAAATTGACAACATTTCGCAGCTATAAAATGACCTGGCAACAATATTATTGGCACCGAAATAATATTATTTATTGGTGCAATCAAGTGAATTATAGCAATCAAATGAGTTTTACTTGGATACCAGCTATCTGCCCAGCCCACTTAACGGAGGCGTGAGGCCTATGCCAAAACGTGATGTTTTTGAATACTCACTATGATGATTTGGTATACAGAATGTGACATTTTTGAATACAGGATTATATAGAGCTGTACTGTGGCACAGGAGTAAGCACAATTCAAAACGATATTATAAACCAAACACGAAGTGCTTTGAAGGTCGATTACAGATCATCAAGGTTTTTATGGAAGGTCCAGTTGTTGGCATCCTTGTCCCTTTATCCCATGGGTGGTGCATAAGGAGCAAAAAGTGCAGTAGAACTTGTGTTAAGTTCGTCCGGAGTGCTTCCAGCACACCTGGTAATTCGTCGCGAAGTAGTCGTCGCTGTGTTCCGGTGGAAGGGTGTGGATGCCGGTGAAATCACAGGCACTTGAGGCGTAACATTCCCGTCTCAGCGTGATGTGTGCGACGTGATGCGACTTGCTTTTTCATGCTTTAGTAGGGGAAGGTCTGAGTTGTATTTTTGTTATGTTACGTAACTACATAACTGCAGGTGGTCTGTATGCTCGGCCCGTGACTTTAGTCGCATAAAAAAGTCTCAAATCGAGATGTGTCACAGAGCATAAGGCCGAACACCGACCAGGATGCATTCTCTCTGTCGTATTGGTCGTGGCGTCGATCTTGTTTAAGTAAGCCCTAATTACTTTGTAAATATGAATCTAACGAGGCAAATAATTATGGTTAAGTACGCGAGAACGTGACTATACGATGAACATGCATCTTACATTATCTTCGCTTCATAGTTTTGGTTATAAATTTTCCATATTTGATTTATTATTAAACTAGCTTACGAATTTTTTTTCAGAAGTAAAATAGCCTGAGTAACTCCTTATAACATCAGCTGTCAGTGAAAGTCCTGTCAAAATCGGTCCAGCCGTTTCGGAAATTACCCGAAACAAACAGACCGACAAAAAATTTTAAAATAGTTTTTTCTTAAATGTACTGTATACACTATCAAATGCATTTAGTAGAAAGCTGTTATTTTCACATAAGAAACATACACTTCAATTTTATTCATTTGTATTGTCTAGCATTTCCCGCCATATGCTTTTCCGCGCAAGGAACCACTACCCTCCACTACTCATTGCTCAAATAAGACCCCAATAAAAAGATTCTTCGATTAATCTATCTTAGATAGCCATCTCTATAATTGACAGGTAGGAACAGCTTAATTTTGTAACGTTAAGATGTCAGCCCCGGCTACATTTGTCGATTAGCCATGTCGGGCGCCTTAGTGCGTCTTGAAAACTCCCATGGCGAGTGTTGACACACGAAATTGTGTTTTACGTGTTAATTAAAGTGTTAATTTACAAAAATAAAACAAAGAATTGATAATTAATAGATGTTACGGATCACACTTTATATTATAAAGGCGAAAGTTTGCATGTATGTGTGTGTATGTGTGTTACTCCTTCACGCTCAAACGCTCAATAGATTTCGATGGATTTTAGTACCAGGATAGCTTATATCCTGGATTAACACGTAGGCTACTTTTATCCAGGAAAAACGCGGGTCACCGCGGGCGCAGCCAAAATATTATATATATTTATAATATTTTTATTGTTTTTTTTCTTTTCTTACATTCTTTGTACAGTTTATGCATCATCCAATAACAACGCATGAGTTGGGGCGTGGGTATCATGTCATAGGCACACGTCCGATAAGAAATACTATATCTGTGTGATTACTATCGAATTATGCATATCATACGATTAGATCTACGGTCTTGATCAGTAAGATCGCGATATACTAATATAAAAATTGTAAAATATTAAACTTGTTCAATATAAACATTAATAATCCACAGGACTACATTCCTTTTAGCTATTGAGTGCTACAACTGAACACACAAATATTATAAAAGCGAAAGTTTGTTTTTGTGTGTTTAAGTGTGTTTGTTCGTTCGCCCACAAACGGCTCAACGGATTTGAACGAAATTTTGTACCAGAATATTTTATATATTAGATTTACACAGGCTAATTTTGATCACGGAAACTATTACTACCCCGCGTTGTTACCCGTTGTTAAAAATAATATGAAACGATGGGATAAAAAGCAGCCTATGTGATAATTCAGGGTCTGAGCTACATCCATAACAAATTTTATCCAAATCCGTAAAGCGGCGAGGCGTGAATGATTAAAAATCTAACAAATCGAAAAAAAATCGCATTTATAACGCTAGCATGTTTCCCAAGTAGTATCGCGTTGCCCATCACGCTTAGATGGTAATGTATCGTCTCATGCGCTTGTAATTTCACCAGCACCCTTCCACCGAAACATGCCACTGTTTGGCGGTTGATTACCGGGTGTAGAGGCAGTACCCTAAACGAACTTGGCACAAGTTCTACTGCTACTTGGCTCCTTTAACACCCAGGAGGTACGTGTAGGGATTCAAGAGGTACTCACCTAGACGCGAGCAACTGTACCCCCCAATTAACAGTAACATAAGTAACAGTAAACAGTGAATAAGTAGGTAGGTCATAAGATGCTTCAAAAATAATACGATGCTTTGTAAATACCTAATGTATGGACATACGTGTAGGTATGCGGCGGAATTAATTAAGGTGTTATTGTTTTATGAAAGTAGAATTAATACGGAATTTTACTTTATCCGTTACTTTAAAGTATTAAATGAACTCATTCAAAATAAACATAAGAGTCTGCGCAGACAGACCGGTCCGGGAATTCGGCATCCACCGAACGTTGACCGCTCCAAGTGTGGTGTTTTGCGGAGACTGGAGACAAGTAAGAAAATACTGGTTACTCCCAATTATCACAATATAGTCGACCCCGGCGATTTTGACGGTTAATATAGGTCGCTAGACCAAACCTCTTAATACCCGGTTACAACAAATACATGAAATTTTTTTTTTTTTTTCATTAAATTTTTAATGAACGTTTTTTATAGCTATGCCCTATTAATTAAAGAAAGAATATTCAGATCCATTTTAAATTTCAACTATCGTGTACCCAACATTCAAAGGAAATACAGTCAATGAAGGCCACCTCCTTCTTTGAACTTGGGTAGAATTATTCAGTTACTCGATTAACACGAATAATTACTGATGTCAATGCAGCTGTAAAAAAAAATTACAATAAATATTTTCCTGTTACATTGTGATCTAAAAATTTTGCGACCAACCCGAGTCTAGAGGAATGAAACGTAAAAAAACATGTTATTTTTAGCTCTTTAAACAGTAACGTATTCTGTATGAACATAAAATAAAAAATAAAACTTGCAAATTTTGAATAAAAACCTCACCCATTGTAAACTTACCTTAACGATCAAAAGGTGGGGATAAATAGATGAAGAGTTTGACTCAGTGCACAAATACCCAAGACTCGCGAAAGTGCGATGACGTCAGTTATACTAGTGGTTGCGTCCGTGCTGGCTTGCGCTCAGGCGTGCTACTGGAATGCGAAGTGCCCCTTCCTCTTGCACTCCACCAAGACGCCGTATGACGCCGTGCGGGGAGACATCAGGGATCATGAGACTCCGCAGAGTAAGTTTTTCTCTCGGTGCTATTACATTCAAATACTCGCTGAAGACCTGCCAGCAACCTTCGCCACTCAAAATGTGCCGTCACGTCAAGTAATGTTAATTAAACGGGAGACCATGCTGCGTCCGTAGGTGGCTATATACCCTCAGAATTCGCGTCGTCAGAGTAATACTTATCTTCCGGGTGGTACCAAAGGGGCAACCCAAAGTAGCAGTAGACTTGAGACACCATACCTGGTCAGTCTGCCTGCCACCATACCTGGTCATCCACCGCCAAGCAGTGGTGCGCTCGCTGTGTTCCGATGAGAGGGTGTGGGTGCCGGTGAAATTACAGGCATATGAGGACTTACAAACCCGTCTCAGAGTGGGGAGTGACTTGGGTCTTGAGTCGTATTGATGCTTTCATTGGCGGTGGTGGTGCTCCCTGAGCAACTGGGCCCACTAGATTCTCCCAGAAAAACTTTACATGCTTTGTTTTGCAGCAAATAGTAGTGCACTCACAATGTGTAACGCTTTGAAGCTGGTCAAATTACAGGCACATAAAATATTCCTACTTCAAGTCTCAGCGTGGTATACTTCTAATGGACACGGATGGATATTATACTTGCCACAGTTAATTTTCTCACTTTAAAATCGTAAAGTGGAAATAAATCCATAGGTGGCTCACAGAACACTCGTGACTGCTCATATAGGTACAATCAACGTGATCTGGTGTCACGGTAAACTGGCCAAGATAATAACAATGTACGCTATGTTACAATAATGACATGAGCACGAGGCTAGGTAACCACTATTATCCTTAATTTGAACACATAAAGGATGTTTTGAGAGGCCTTATCCGTTGCCAGCCAGCAACACATTTTATTTCAAAGTTGGCATTTCTAGCCCCCCCTGGGCCAGAAAAGCCAACTTTGAAATAAAGTCAAGTGCACTCACTTGAACATCGAGAGTTCTGTAATCAAATGGCAAAAATGGAACCTGTCAATTTTCATCTTGACAGTCTGTCTGTCCATATGTCATAGCCATTTTACTCAGACTATTGGCACTATTTTCAAGAAATTCTCAGCTGCTACTTACTACTTACCCTTGGCGACACCCATGGCTATATACCTTCGCGCATTGCATTGAGAGTCCAATCCGGATTGATAGATGTCACATGTCATCGAATTTTTGTTTCTAAGACATGTTGGTTTCCTCTCAATGTGTTTTCCGTTACCGTTTCGAGAACGTGGTATTGCGCACATAAATTTTTCATATAAAAATATTCATTTATGCACGACTTTCAGATTGTAAGTCGGCGTCTGTTCCCCTGGGCCACCACGATCTTACGATTATGTACCCACGCACTAATACTGTTATCGCAAGTGGAACCCTGCAAGTGCCGGCAGAAGATAAGCGCCAGCTGCCAGCTGCCTACCACGGCCATAAAGTCTGATCGGGTCAATCAAGTCAAGTGTGCGCACCATCACGTACTCAATTGCATTACTTATCCTTTCCAGACTGCGAAGCAATTAGTGTGTGGACCTTGAACCGGCACGGCAACAGGAACCCTGGCAACAGCGTCACGGAAGACATCAAGTACATCGCATCTTTGAAGGATGAGATCGTGGCTAGTTACGAGGCAGGGAGAGGACAGTTATGTGCTCAGGTGAACTAGATGTTCTCATCTTTGTTTATTTTACTGCCCAGTGCTCCTGTTACTGAGCCTATAATTTATAAGTCGAGTCATAATAAAAAATAATCATTCCTTGAAATTCTAGAAAATCGCTTGGTAAATTTCTTAAATTAAATATCTAAGAGCACGAGATGTTATTGTTAACATTGGTGGCTCTTCAAACCCTATCTCATCCCTATCGATTGCATCAAACTACACTATATCCATATGTGGATCCAAGGCTTAAATAAGCATAGCAGCAGAGATGCTAGTGTTTCTGAGAATGATACAAGTTTTATCTTTAAATTCTGTCCTAATAATATTTCTAGTATACCACTTGAAGATCGTTTTATTTTCAAGTAGAATTTTATTTTATTATTAAACGATTAATCTGTGTATAATATAGGATGTAGAAAACTTCAGGAGATGGACGTGGAATGACACTTTGGAAGTTTCCCAATCATTCCTCACGGGTACAGGATATGAAGAGCTGTTCGACATCGGCAAGAGAATCCGCCAAAGGTACCCACATCTCCTCCAGGGTGCTACAGAAGACTACTACTTCAGGCCGACCAATGAGCAAAGAACAATAATGAGTGCTATCGCTTTCGTGCATGGACTGACCGAGGAAACGAATTTGACTCTACCTGTCGATGATGTGAGGATTAGGGATGATGTTATCAGGGTAAGTAACATAAATAAATGCCTTGATTGGTGTTGCTAAAGAAAATCCAGGTACTTAATATATAAAATCTTGTTTTAGCCATATGAGAATTGTGATAGATACCAACAAGAAGTGAAGACAAGTCAACTCGTCGAGGATCAGTTGGATGACTATTACAACAACAAGGAGTTTATTTCAGTAAGCTAAACTTGCTTAACAATGAGAAATGTTTTGATTGCAACACTTTTCTTAATCACAGTCGAAATAATAAAACTAACTTCTTAATTTTAGGTCCAACATGCAGTTCAGGAGCGTCTAGGTATCAACACGCAGCTGACGCCATCTAATATCTATGAGTTTTACGAGATTTGTCGCTTCGATCGCTCCTGGTCCGAGGTTCACCAGTCACCTTGGTGTGCTGCCTTCTCTGACCAGGACCTGATTGTGCTCGAGTACAGAGACGACGTTAGGCACTACTATAGAAATGGATACGGTTCTTGGGTGAGTGTAAATTGCAGATACTATTGTAATAGAGAACCTGATTTTATTTGAACAGGCGAAAAAAGTTCTCGCTCATTTTCTAAACCGACCAGAGGAGGTTATTTGACTTTATTTTTTTTTGGTACCTCAGTTCTCCGTCAATTTATGAACCGACTTTGAAAAATCTTGTAAGTATTTGCTTTCAGATTACACAGTTCCTTAATTTTTTAATCAAAATCATTTAAAGTTTAGATGTTAAATCAAAATAATTGGAATAAAATTGTCATCAAACTAAACGAAATTTTCCTTTCTTGTAACTTTTTATTCGTCCGTCGTCCGTTGTTTTAGAGTAGTAAATATACCTGTTTCTTTATTTTGCTCTTAAAAATATTAGAAATAGCTACACCATTTATTTTCCATCCAGGTTAATGTGAATCTTGGAGGACCAGCTCTAAAGGACCTATACGAGACCTTCGAGGCTGCAGTCCAGGGTGAAGGCAGGAAAGTGACTTCATACTTCAGCCACGACACTATGTTGGAAATGGTTTGGTGTGCCATGGGAATCTTCAAGGATCCGACCCAGCTGCAGGGCTTATACATGAACCCCAGTCGGGTCTGGAGAACCAGCTTCATTGGAGCTTTCTCTGTCAATCTAATTTCTGTACTAAACAGGTAAGAGCAGATTCAACACGTTAGGATACCCGCCAGTCTACTCTATGCTCTTCTTTATTTAAGCCAAGTTAATGGGAAGCTGAAATTTTCATGCAGGAAATCAATATCTTTGGCTACATATGGTATGACTGCTTGTCACTTGAAAAGCTGAAACCAGTGTCAACGTCAAAGTCAAAAATCTTTAACTCTGTTGAATTCTTAAAAATTACTCGGAAACCTTTTTTTAAATAAAGACCCGAGAACAAACTTCATGCGCACCACACAAAGTATGCCCCGGCCGGGAATCGAACCCGGGACCCCTCGCTTCGAAGGCAAGGCTACTACCAACTAAGCCACGGAACCGTCCAATTAATGTCTAATTCACTGTCCTACGCGATTAAGCGTTACGCGCGTATCTATTATCAGCCTGGTTTTATTTGCTCTGCCTGATAGAACAATATTTTGTAGGCTTTAGGCATGGTATCACAAACGAATGAATATGACATTTTTATAGGTTTGACAAAAAGTTACAAAAATAGAAGAGGCTATCTTCCGCATCTTTTATGATTAACCTGACTCTCAACTTCCATGTTTAGATAGTAGATTGTATAGATAAGAACATGGCCTTCAGTTTTTAGTAATCATATATCATTGATCTTAAGATAAATATATTGAGGATCTATATTATTCGTTATCAAAACGTGTTTTAAAGTTTATTAAGTGATGTTACGGGGTAGATACTAATGTGTAGGCGTGACTTGTCAACAGATATAAAATGTCCCCAAACGGGAAGTAGCCAAATTAATTTACAACTACCGTAGCAGTATGTGCCCCAAACTGATAACTGGATGATTTTAGAGCCTCTTCTTAATTTTAAAAGTATATTTCAATAGGTATCTCGAGCTGATAGGGTGTTTGGTAGTACATCCTAAAAAAGCCTCAAAAGTAAAAGTTGGATTGTGGACAAATCCATATACGAAGAATTTGGTTTCTTCCAAGCGAATACAGTACTCGCTCGACCATAAGACGAAACGTGATGGCATAGGAGAGGGTCGTGCCGATTGCCGTCATATCACATAAGTTGGTGTTACTGCCGAGGCGTACCAATAAATGATTGACCTGAAAGAGCTGTAATGCTTTAATTTTCAGCTTAACATGAGTATCACCTCTGGCCCTTGTTCCAGGTGCGAAGAATCTGGCGTCGAGTCGTTCCGCGTCCAGTTTTACATTAACGAGAAAGAAACAGAGATCTGCCCTCGGGACGGGTGCACCTGGCAGCAGTTCCAGGAGAAGTTCCAACGCTTTACGTCGGCTAACCTGGATTTCTGCAGCATGGAGTACAGGGGCCCTGAGCTAGACAATGCGGTAGACAATGGGGCTCTTGCGACAGGAGCCATGCTGTCTGTCTGTCTGTTGGTAACTCAAGCGGCGCTATTGAGGCTGTGGAGTTGAACGTTCACGTGAAATATCTAAATGGCTGTGATTTTGATATTATAAGTATTTAAGTAACGGATATGTTTAAGTATCCTAATTTTTCATAGTATTTGTACATAATAAGAGATTATATATTACACTTTTGTATTTTTGTAGTGGTTTAGTTTCTATATTGGAAGATTGGAGAACCTAGTCTAAGGGTATAGAAAAAATCCTCCGAAACTACTGAGTTTGCAGAAAGGTAATATTATGACTCCCATGTTTTATGCATACTCTTTTTAGTTCGGGATTTATAAATCTGTTTATTGCGACAACGTTATAACATTAAAAATCAGTTAGTGGCCAATTCTGGTGTCGAAGTTCTTAAGCCATCCGATTATCGACTACTATAGTCGGGACCGATATCATACGTGACTACCAAGGCCCAGAGTTCACAACGAATAACTTTGGTTTTAAAACAACAGTGAAATTACTTTTTGAACTGTAGGTTTAGTTCATGATATCTTATCTATCAAATACGTATATAACATGATATTTCCTGTTTTTATGTTAACAAGTGGTAGACGTAATCATGGGTATCTATTAGATAAGATATCAGAAATGTATCATGCAGTGGTAAAACAGGCTTTTATCGTCTGTAGATTAGTCATTTAATTAAAAAAACTACCAAATTTAAGCCCCTGCTTGAATGCGCTACGCAAGCATAAGTAGTAATATTGCTCAAAGAACCATGTAGGCGCTTGTCACTCTGAAACTAACGGTTGCATGAAACGAAGCAAAATAACTGGATACAAAGGGCTTCGTCATATGACGGTTAGCCTAGCTGGTAACCTTGCCTTGCTCCCGAAGCGAGGAGATTCTATCCCGACCTAGGATAATTCTGTGTCATTTTTTTGTCATGTCTTTTATATGTTTGAGCTAAGTGACTATTTAAATGCCGGGTTTTGAGTATGTAAGCTTTATATTTAGTGTTGAAGTCTTTCGAGAAGCACACCTGATGTATAGCTATTAGCGAATAGCGGTCACACTTATTGTTCTCATAGTACATACTTTTAACGAAATCCATTCAATAACATGCGTGGTTATGGGGGGTTTTGAAACGTAAAACGATGTAGAATGTAATATAATATAATATTATATATTCTTATAATAAACAAAAGAGTAAAAAAAAATGTTTAAGCGGAATTGCGGCAAATCGTCGTTTTAATCTCTCGAACACAGATATCACCTATTCTATTATAATAACTAGCGCCATCTATGACTGATAACTGTTAATTATCAATTACTAACAATAGATGGCGCTAGTATTTGCACCACTAAAGATAGCCAGCTATTAGCTCCCCCTTCATGTCACCAATCCGCGCCGAGAGAGACTAGGGAAACTACATCATTGTAACTATAAATAGTTTACAATGCAAGATTACAGTGGTATAAGATTAATTGATTCTCGGGGGTGTGAAGAAATGCAACTAGACAAAACAAAATCTACAAACAATCACAAACAAATCTTCCAAAAACATAACTTGACAAATGAATCAGCATTTTCAATATCCGCAAATACAAATAAATTTTAATGAATAGATACATAGATGTGTGCCGTCACCTGTGATTTCACCTACACCCACAAACTTCCTCCGGAACACATCAAAACGAGTGCATAACTGCTTGGCGGCAGATCACCAGATGTGGAGGCAGTACTTCTTCGGATGAACTTGGCGCAAGCTCTAGGTAATGCTACTTTGGCACCACCCAAGTGGTACGTGTAGGGAAAATAGAGGGTTCTCACCTAATTCTCATAGGCAAAACGCCTCACAAAGATCTCTCGCCTCACAGTTTTGAAGGTTGCCCGTCTGCCGGAGCCAGAATGACCTCTTCACATCCGAGTGCCCCAGTCAGCATCAGTATTCGCACCAACTAGAATCCTAGTGCACTCTGCACTAGGATTGAGATATAATAATGATAGATATAATGAGATTTACTCCCTGATGGCATTCACTTCAGTTCTACCTTAAGGCTTTTGTGTCTAACCCATATTTGCCAGGGTCTATCACTGATGGCTTCGCTAAATTACAGAGGTGAGTGAACAGAGAATAGGTGTGGCCAGTGCCACCGCTAGATGGCGGACACGATGGGGCCGCAGGGGAAGAGGAGTGTTGGTATTGACAGGCGCCACTCTCCCTATCCTCTGCGGCCATAGTGGCAGGCGACGGGGCCACAAATCTGACCCGTCACATGGGGCGTCTAGATACGGGGTCATCTAACGCCCTTTTGCTGGCCAGGTCCCCGAGGTGGTTGCGACACGCTATGTGTTATGGCGTGTCGCTAATCAAGGCGTGGCACTCGATGCCAAATGGAGAGGGGTCCGGAAACGGACAGCCGCGAACCCGCCGCGATGTGTGTCAGAACTACTAAGCGGCAGAGGAGGACACCGTGGGGTTTTAGTGGGTCTAGTCCCACATAACCGCTCTGTCTCCCAGTGGCAGGGCGGAATGCGAAAGCATTTCCACAAGAAAAAAAAAAAGTGCTAAACGCATGATCGTGTTGGTCGCATGATTGCTAAAAACGCATGAGGTACGTATTTAATAAAAAAAAATGACGTTACCAATTTTTTATTAACAATTCTATGGAAATATATTATTTTGACTTTGATTTAGAAATAAAAACAAATATAAAAAAAAAATACGTTACTTTAAAACGAAACTAGGTAGCGAATGAAAATATTTCGTTTATTATTTCATCAATTATCTTCAAAATTAATAGCTATAATAATTGATCAGTGTCAAAGGAAGATGTTACCACAGACTAATTAGATTCGCTACGTCATACATACCTACATAATTAATCCCCCCTATAAATTTTTGACCCTGAGCGAGACTAGAGTTGTCCTCAGTAAGCAAGTTGCCTCCGATCTCATAGTTGTTATGACGTCACTCATACTAGTGATCGCGTCCGTGTTGGCTTGCGTTCGAGCGTGCTACTGGAACGCGGAGTGCCCTTACCTGTTGTACTCGACCAAGACGCCGTATGAGACTATACGAGGAGACATCAGGGACTACGCGACACCGAAGAGTAAGTAACCTTGGGAATACGTCACTCGGTGGCTTGGTTGGTAGTAGCCCTGCCTTCGAAACGAGGGGTCCAGGATTCGATTGCCGGCACACTTTGTGTAGTGAGCATGAAGTTTGTTCTCGGGACTTGGGTGTTTGTCGTGTGTTTCTGTTTGTCCATGCCATCTGCGACACAGGGTATCCTAGTGCTTAAATTCACAGAAATATTGTTCCATGGGTACTGCAGCATTGAGGGTTCTATTACCATTTGCAACATCGCCCTCGTGCGTAACGGGCTTTTCTGCAGTTGCAACAAATACTGATCGCAAATGAATGTAGGGAAAGAGATGAGAAAGGCAATCTTGAGCCCCGTTTTGAGAAGCTACGCCCAGAGAAGGAAGAACATCCTATCTTATCCAATCCAAACTTCACACCGGTACTTACTTTTTGGCCAGAGAGAGGGTGTGGGGGAGGAGGGGGGGGGGGGCAAAGAAATTACTAACTCTCAAGGGCGTCACAGTAAAAATTATTTTGGGAAGGATAATGATATTTTATATATAATATCTTTGGGAAGGACCTTATAGCGTTTGACATAACTGTCAGCGGTTGACAGAATGCGCGCTGCATATATCGTTTAACACAGATGCATCGGTCGAAATTATTAAGGCACGACAACGTCTGTCGGGTCAGCTTGTTTATTATATTAAACTGATTCAAATTAAGGGATGTCCTTTGTTCACACAGTTAACCATGGACCGGCCCTGCTTTTATGCAAATATCTGGCGTCACAAGTATGTTAAATAACATTGAATTGCGGAAGATTATCGTTTATAGCTGCGCCCCGCGGTATCACTCGCGGACAGCTATTCTACTTAGACTTACTTAGCCTACACATAGGCTAAGTAAGTATACCGGAAATACCACAGTATTCCAGACTATAATCTACCTCAGTGCCAAATTTTATTCAGATCCGATCAGCCGTTCTGGCGTTTTAACTAGGCTAATACTATCAGTCACTAGAATTTAGCACTAGAATTACCTGTACCACAATAGGCATGGAAACATACACAACACAAACATCCACTAACCAAAAACATTCTGAGGAGTACGAGACAATCAGTTTGCAAGGTTACTATAAACTAAGCTACAGAGATATCAAACCAACTATTTTTTTTTTATTGTTAATTTTTGATATCGCGCCTCAATTTTATTCCATCTGTACGCTTGTAACATCTGTAAGCTTACTGTGCTTACCGATGTAGCGATATCCAGATCTAATTTTGCAGATTGCGAAGCGATCAGCGTTTGGTCATTAATCCGGCATGGCAACAAGAACCCTGGTGATGGCGTCACAGAAACCAGCAAGTACATCGCGTCTTTGAAGGATGAGATAGTGGCAAGTCACGAAGCTGGAAGAGGGCAGTTATGTGCACAGGTCAATAGAATAAATATTAAGGCAATCAGTGTTAAGACCGTGAATTAAATATTAATAGCAGCTGCAGTAAGAACAGTGGCGTTACTAAGAGGAGAAACAAATAAAAACTTTAGCCAGTTATTTTTTTATTGTCCCCCGGAACACAGCAACGGGGGTGCACCACTGCTTTGCGGCGGATTACCAGGCGTGGAGGCAGTTCTTCTCCGGACGAACTTGGCACAATTTCTACTGTTATTTTTTATTGCTTCTTTAGCACCACCCAGGGAACACGTGTAGTCTATGATAATAATAATAAATCTTTAATTATTGATTTCAAGACCATGATAAGCCCTCTTGTGTTTAGTACTATACTACTTCTATGTTAATGATAATACATTTATTGACAGGACATAGAAAACTTCAGAAAATGGTCATGGAACGAAACTTTGGAGGTTACCCAATCAGTCCTCACAAGAACAGGTTATGAAGAAATGTTCAACATTGCCAAAAGAATTCGGGAGCGATACCCACACCTACTCCGAGGGTCTGCAGAAGACTACTACTTCAGGCCAACAAATGAGCAGAGAATGATAGACAGTGCCATTGCTTTTGTGCATGGACTTACAGATGGAACGAATTTGACTCTACGTATAGCTGAAGCCAGGATTAGGGATGATGTTATTAAAGTAAGCAATGTACAAGACAGTGTCAACAAAAATGTTATCTACAGATCATTTGTAAATATAAAAATCTTGTTTCAGTCGTATGAGGAATGTGATATATACCAGAAAGAAGTGTGGTCAGGTCCCCTTCTCGAGGAACAGATAGAGAACTTCTACAAAAACGAAGAGTTTATTGCAGTAAGTAAATCTGACTAAACTGCCGGTTGGAAGGCAGGTATATCAGATAATTTAAGCACTTTAATATAATCTCAATCCAGCAAAAATATCTAAAGAATATGCTGAAAAAATCTCGAGCACAACTGACGGAATCCATATACCCAATTAATGGATCAAATGTAGATTGCTCTCCATTTCTTGATATGTGCTAAAGATTCTTCTGAACTTTAGGTTCAACATGCAGTCCACCAGCGTCTAGGCATAACTACAAGGCTGACTCCATGGCAAGTCTACCAATTCTACGAGCTCTGTCGCTTTGACCGATCCTGGTCTGCAATCTACCAGTCCCCTTGGTGTGCGGCCTTCTCTAATCAAGACCTGATCGTATTGGAGTATAGAGACGACGTTAGACATTACTATAGAAATGGATATGGTTCTTGGGTGAGTGTTACTAATAAGCGTGCAACAATGAAAAAGTAACTTACGTTGATGGAGAATTATTAACGTATATTATAAACAGACTTCAAAAAAAAAAAGGTAAATTCGGCTGTATGTTTTTATTAGTTTGTTTCGCTATTTTTTGCCAATTATAAACCGATATGATTCTTTATTAATTAGATAGGGCAAAAATTGATTGAATTCCACCCACCCTTAGGTAAATTAAGTGAATAAATGATAAAAGTATTGAAGTTGGTTTATTCGATTTGTAAATCAATCAATTATTATATTTAACACAGAGATTAATTATTTGCGTCGTGCGTTTTTCCGTTTCAAGAAGGCTTATATATTTTCTCTAGGTTTTTTCTTTATGCAGGTTAATGTGAAGCTTGGAGAACTGCCTTTGAAAGACCTTTACGAGACCCTCGAGGCTGCGGTCCAAGGTCAAGGACGGAAACTGACCGCTTACTTCACTCACGACACCATGGTAGAAATGGTGTGGTGTGCCATGGGCATCTTCGAGGAGCCATCTCAGCTGCAGGCTTCATTCAGGAACTCTAGCCGCGTATGGAGAACCAGCTTGATTGGAGGTTTTTCTGTCAACCTCATTACTGTATTAAACAAGTAGGTTACATATTTTTTTTCGTGGTTTATTAACGCATGGTACTTTACGTTTGACATTTTCTCCTAAATCTGAAGGTTTATTTTGAATTTTGACGACGCTATTTCCATTTGAATTGTCTTTTAGTTTTATTTAAGAGCAGGACTAAAATTAATTGTAGAGCGTTTGCAAAGTTCGTCCGGAGAAGTACTGCCGCCAAACAGTGGTGGGTATAAAGTATAAACCAGCTGAAATCATTTGTTATCTATATCTGTATGTCCGTACCGACGTGCATTTCTACATTTCTATAGAAATATTCATATTCTATGGAATAATGATCAGTATCGATAGTCTTGCCTTTTAAATCCTCTCCATATTCTAACGAATTAAGTTGTGGTCGTACAATATCATGAGCAAAATATTTTGTTTCAGATGCCAGGAATCTGGCGCCCAGAATTTCCGAGTCCAGTTTTAATAGGTGTGTGAATATGACTCCGCCCCTTTTTGTCAAAATAAAACACATTTGTTCGCTTACAAAATTAAAAAAAAAATTATTGAAAGTATGCTCCATCTGCAGCTACAACCTTCGCCCATCGTTCAGGTAGTTTTCGTATTCCTTGCTGGAAGAAGTCCTGGTCTTTTGAGCTTATCCAGTTGTCAATCCAAATTTTGATACTTTCACATGAAGTAAACTTTTCTCCAGTAAGGTCTGTCTGCATCGTCCGGAATAGGTGGTAATCCGAAGGAGCTATGTCTGGTGAATATGGCGGGTGGGGTAACACTTCCCAGTCCTGTCCCTCTAAATATCTTTTTACGACTTCTGCGGTATGCGGTTTGGCATTGTCATGCTGAAGAACTAATTTGTTATGTCTATTCACCCATTCTGGTCGTTTTTCTTCTATGGCTCGCTTCAAACGCATTAGTTGTCGTCGGTAAACTTCTCCATTAATAGTTTCAGAGGGTTTGAGCAACTCATAATATACAATACCTTTCTGATCCCACCAAATACAGAGCATGACCTTGGCACAGTGAATATTTATTTTTGGCTGTGATGGGCCTGGTTCGCCTGGTTTCAACCAAGCTTTTTTGCGTTTAGGATTTTCGTAGTGTATCCATTTTTCGTCTCCTGTGACTATCCGATGCAAAAATCCTTTTCTTTGCTGTCTTTGAAGCAGCATTTCACAAATGGTTTTCCGACGTTCCATGTCTCTTTCTTTTAAATCATGTGGAACCCAGTCACCGGCTTTTTGAATCATTCCCATCATTTGTAAACGCTTTGCAACAGTTGAACGATCAACATTTAATGCTGCAGCTAATTCTGATTGAGTTTGGCAAGAATCTTCCGCCAATAATGCTTCCAATTCAGCATCTTCAAATTTTTTTGGTGGTTTTCCATGTTCTTTATCCTCAGTACTAAAATCGTTATTTTGAAATCGTCGAAACCATTCCTTGCAAGTTGTATTAGACGGAGCATGCTCACCATAAATCTCCACAAGCAAACGATAAGTTTCCGCTGCAGTTTTCTTCGCAATAAAATAATGTAATAACACTTCCCGCAAATGACGTTTATTTGGAATAAAAACCGACATTTTCGAAAAGGTGAAAATAATTGTTGCTTACACTTCAACCAAATATCATAAAATGCGTTAGATAGCTGACATTCATTACTATCGAATACAAGTATGGTCATTTATTAGTACACGTAAACAATACTAAAAACGACATCTGTTGAGAAAGGGCGGAGTCATATTCACACACCAATACATCAACGAGAAAGAAATAGATATTTGCTCCCGAGACGGATGCACCTGGCAGCAGTTCCAAGATCGCTTTCAACGCTTCACGGCAGCTAACCTCGACTTCTGCAGGATAGAGTACAATGACCTGAATGTAGATCAGCTTTCCTAAATTAAAGCTGAAATATTTTCTCTACGTTTTTATCTCGGGGCCTATCACCGCGTGACCACTGCAACATTTTTAAGACCAAAAAACAACTAAGGCCAAAAAATGAATGTGTGATAAGCCTTAAAAAAAAAAGTGATTTTTATAGAGATTAAGTACTTTGTATTAACAGGGTCAACTCAAAACTAATATATTTCTCAACCGATTTCCAGAGATTTCAGTTCGGCTGTATTCATTTTTAATTTCTGGAAATTAACCAACCTATTTAGGTTTTTTTTTTTTTGAAAGGATATGCTTTAGGTCACATGGAACTTTTATTAAAATCGGTTAAATAGTTTTATAGTAAAATCAAAATAACTAGAAAAAATATGTTATCCAAGTAAAATATATTTTGTTTTGCTTTCCTGTGACTTTTTTCTTAGCCCGTTGTATACCGATTAGGATGTTTCTTTGTTATAATTTCATTGTAATGTTATTGTAAATAAGGGATGAAATTTAAGCCTATTTTTAAATCAGTCACTTGTTTATATCTCAAATATCGTCGGACACGTAAAAAAAATTACATCTTATTATTAAAAATTTACATTTATGGTGTACTTATATCGACTAGGTAGTATAGACGATACCGACATCACGCAGCAGTAGTTCACTCCAGTCCAGTAGGCCCTGCACAGTGGATTTAATCCGTTTTTTTTTAATGGACTATGCGCTGTTGACCTCCGATGACCATCGTAACCTCATTGACATTAAAATAGTGGGGATATAATGAAATCATCTGCAAATCAAGTCTAACTTCAGTTAACAAGTTGCGCTCGCGCGACGATGACGTCATCTATACTAGTGGTTGCGTCCGTGCTGGCTTGCGCTCAGGCGTGCTACTGGAACGCGGAGTGTCCCTACCTCTTGTATGCGACGAAGACGCCGTATGACACCGTGCGAGGTGACATTAGGGACCAGAAACTGCCACAAAGTAAGTTCATATATTCAAATAACGTTATTCTTCTTTTGTGCTAATAATTAACCAACGCTGGTGCCGGGGTTTTCAAGCCAATTTAGGAAATCTGCAGATAGCTATGTTATATTTGTGTATGTACCTAATCATCTATCTAATTACGTGACTGTTTGAGAGAAAAAATAAGAATATTTATATTTATAATACATATAAAGTACACAGTATATAATACATAGCATATATATATATTTATAATACATATAAATTTATTATAAATACATTCCTAAAGGAATTTCTAGGTTTGTCTAAAATATTAGATTCAGCATTTTAATGCTGGATCTGATATTTAATATTTTCTAATTTTCTTATTTTAAAATAATAAATTATATATCGCAAAATCCCAATATCCAATGTTGTCCTTGCTAATAATGGAAGCATTTTATATGGAGGGTCAGAGTGGGCTTGATCACGTGCCAGCAATAAGACCACGTGATATTGTAGGTAAATATTTCTAAAATTCAAGTATTTTTCGTTGTCTTGTCTAACTTTGGGCAAAGTAACGTGTTGTGTAGTAAATACACAAATAAATTCAAAAGAAGAATCTCGTGTTGATAATCAAGGTAGCGAAAACTGGTATTATTGGTGGTATTTGTTATATTTTAAGTTCTTCACTTCAAATAACATTCGATAGGTGAGAGAAAAATATTGTATAGGAATTTTATGAATTTCTTTCTCCATCGCACAAGTAGGAAACATAGAGGTACTACCTACCGGTGGTGCTGGCGAAGAAAATATGTTGATTCCACTGCCATGTGAAAATAACTGATTTTGCAGATTGCGAGGCAATCAGTGTATGGTCATTGCACCGGCATGGCACTAAGAACCCCGTTGAGCATGAAATTGGAAGAATCAAGAGCATTTTGTCTTTGAAAGATGAGATCTTGGAAAGTCACGACGCTGGGAGAGGAGAATTATGTGCTCAGGTAACACAAAACGAAACCTGTATCAATTAATCAGCTTGTCGACTTATCATTTGACTCAGACTTGAGATCATATCAATATACTTATTAGCATCAAATAAGAGTCCTACATTAGTACCCAGTTTTTATAGGACTTCGAGTCATTCAATGATGATGTCAGATACGTTTTCATCTCTTATCTTATAACTCTCATTAACTAATCTACACAATGTTCTAGCCGCTGGGAGGGCCATATAAGGCGGGAATTCTTATTTATTATCCTTCAACAGGATTTAGAAAACTTTAGACAATGGTCGTGGGACGTCTCTCTGGAAGATTCCATATCCTTACTTGTAGGCAAAGGATACGAAGAAATATTCAACATTGGCAAGAGGATTAGGCAGCGGTACCCACACTTACTCCACGGTTCTCCAGAAGATTTCTACTTTAAGGCGGCCAATCTGCACTGGTTGATTGCGACTGCTGATGCTTTTGTGCATGGACTCACTGATGGAACGAATTTGACTCTATTTATCGATGTAGCGAAGACCTTGAATGATTTTCTTACGGTTTGTACCTACCATGCAATTATAGACTGTCTATAATTCACTATGACGAGTATAGGTTTTGAAATACATCAGTAAAATTCGGGTTCAGATCAGGACACGATGCAGAAAAAAGATGTGCGGAAGTGGCCCATTCAAATATATCTTTCCTTTTTTGTAATAAATGCGACAGAAAGAGCTGACTGCCCACCTGATCTTGAATGCTTATAGCCTCCCATAAACAACAGAAATACGACTCAGGTCCTCCCCTACCGAAGTATGAGACGAGTCAAGTCGTATTGCGTGACGTCCGGCACTTCGAGACGGGGATGAAACGACTCATGTATCTTCCTATAATTTCACCGGCACCCTTTAACCCTCAGCAACGCACTTGCTTGGCGGTGTATTACCAGTTTTGGTGTACTTCCCCGCACGAACTTGACATAACCTTTACTGCTACTTGGTGTGGCTTCTTTCGCAACACCCAAGGTATAGGGACTGTGATGGTCCTACGAACGCGAGCAACATGGGTGAACCACGTATCATCCATGTATGACCGTTTATGTATGATTGAGGAACCAAATATGATTGCAAAGAATTTAGCCCGGTTTTTTCGCTACCTGCATAATGCTTTCTGTTGTGAAACGTTGCATTCATAGGGACACCAAGGATGAAAAAGATCAGAGTCAGTTTGATATAATAATAATGTGATTTCAGCCAAATGAGAACTGCGACAGATACCAGAACAAAGTAGCATCGAGCCAGCTTCTTAACGACCAGTTAGAAAACTACACCAGAAACGAAGAGTTTGTTGCAGTAAGTAAACTTTAAAGATATTGCATAAATACAAAAAGAGAGTCTATGGTTCTATGTTGCTAGCGTCCGTTGGTGAATACCATCACCGTCTTTACATGTATCATAGACACATAGAGGCATATCATAAACGGAGAGGTGCCAATTATTTAAATGTCCTGCTGTTCTTTCTCAGTCCTGAGCTTTCGCAATGACGGCATTACTGTCCAAAGTATGTTCACAGGTGTTTAATGGTGTTTAAAATGTCAAGATAAACATCTAAAATTGAACCATGGGAAATTTAGAACATACCATTTAAAATGAAGGTTTATACCAATCTTGTACCAGTTCTGGTGACTAACTCGAGTGTAAAAGAGACCTTTACAGTGTGGCTTTCAAACCAATTATATCGAAAACATATATTGCTTAATTTTAGGTTCAACGGGCAGTTCAGCAGCGCTTAGGTATCACCACTCAGCTGACCCCGAAACATATCAACGGAATCTACGAGCTCTGTCGCTTCGACCGCTCCTGGTCCAAGATCTATCAGTCACCTTGGTGTGCTGCCTTCTCCGATCAAGACCTGGTTCTGCTGGAGTATAGAGACGATGTCAGGCACTACTATAGATACGGGTATGGTTCTTGGGTAAGTATAATATATCAACCTCTAATGTTCCCACTGAAAGGACATCTACTTTTGATAATTGGGTATTGGATTGGTAGATCATTGGTCAGATGTCTTCGAATTTTTGGTTTTATGATATGCCGGTTACCTCACGGTGTTTCCCTTCCGCACATAAATTTTTTAAGTGAAAAATTCATTGAGGCACGTGTACGTTTGAACCAACTACCTACAGAAAGTTAGCCAGCACTTTCACTCATGAGTATAATACATAACCTTAATAAATCTTCCCTCGCCTGACTTTGGCGATAGTGTAGACATTGTTTTAAATTTCGAGTATTTATTTTTGGTTTTTTTAAGTAGTGTCAAAATTTATCCCTGCGACACAGGAAACTTAGTTCAGAGGTATGAGCGGTAAATGTTATTTATTTCTATTTTATTTTTTTATGCAACGTTTGTTCAGGTCGAACTTATTATTCTGCCGAAAAGCAGTGGCGCACTTATTTTGCAGTGTATTAAAAGGTGTATTGCAGGCATGAGAGATGTTTTTGTCAAGCCTTTGAGTACCTTAATATTTACACGTACAAGTAAACGTATTTGTGTTAAAGGAGATTATGATGTTCTTATGGATAGAGGTGTCCACTTAGAAACCCGTGCCTTGAGTTCGCTTAAAAGAAAGAGGATTATATGCTTTGAATTAACTAAGCAAATACATTTTTCTATTCAGGTTAACTTGAAGCTTGGTGGAATACTTCTAAAAGATCTATACGAGAACTTCGAGGCTTCAGTCCAAGGTCGGGGGCGGAAGGTGACTTCCTACTTCACACACAAGTCCATTTTGGAGATGGTGTGGTGTGCCATGGGCCTTTTTAAGGATCCAGTTCCGCTGCAGGCCTTACACAGGAACTCGAGTCGCGTCTGGAGGACCAGCATAACTGGAGCTTACTCTGTCAACTTGATCGCTGTACTGAACAGGTCTGTTTTGTCTTTTGTGAACAAGTGATTACCTTCTTTAGAGTTCGTGGTATAGCTTGCTTAGCTATTATAATATTTAATCATCTAAGTTAAGCATCTTGCGGCCCGGTCAGAAGTTAGATGGGTGAACATTTAGTGGCATTTTTGACTTGAGTTTAACTGAGCACTTCCGTGCTTCGGAGGGCACTTTAAAATAGCGGCCCCGGCTGTACTAGTTTCAATGTACTCTATTTTAGCAGCGACAACACTCTTTGAAGAGCGTGGTGGCCCAGGGGCGCAGACGTCGACTTCCAATCTGATGGTCGCTGATTCAAACCAATGAGTTTTACACTTGAAAAAGTTATGTGCGTAGTACCAATTTCTCGAAACGGTGAAGGAAAATATCGTGAGGAAACCGGCGTATCTTAGAACTAAAAATTCGAAGACATGTGACATCTATCAATCCATATTGGGCTCTCATGGTGGATCAAAGCCCATTCATTCTCAATTATCTCTCAAGGATAGTATGCAACTCTTGAATAAAACGTATCTAATATATATCGAGGACATGAATCACTCGCGTCGCTCAGGATTCTAACACTTAAATCACTCGCTATGCTTGCATGCTCGCTATATTGAAATTACTACTGAAAACTAGAAATTATATTTAGAATCTAACGGATATCGTGATTCACGTTTTTGATCATCATAGTGACTTGAATTTAAATGTTTATGCTCCAGGTGCCAGGAATCCGGCAGGCAAACCTTTCGCGTTCAGTTTTACATCAACGAGAAGGAAACTGAGATCTGCCCTCGGGACGGGTGCACCTGGCAGCAGTTCCAGGAGAAGTTTCAACGTTTCGCGTCAGCTAACCTGGATTTCTGCAGCATGGAATACAGGGGGCCTGAGCTGGAGGAAGATAACGTCGCTTCTGCTGTATGAGGATGTTTTGATTTCTTATTTTTAACGTTTACACCTACTTCTAAAAATTCCTTTGCTTGCTGTATTTATTCTCAAGTGCACGTTTACACAGCGGTCCGTTTCATCGTTTACGGTTTTATTCGGTTATGGCTATGTAGTTGTTAACACACAACCCGATACGTTATTTTCTACCACTATTAACGTATCCATTAAAAACGGTTCTGTAAATACGGTGAAAGCATTCAGTAGCGGCTGATTCTCTTATAACGTCCTGGAAATACGGACCTTCTGTGTGAACGTACCTTAAGTGTCAGATTATGCTAAAATGTTTAAAGTTATATAAAGTATTGACCGAAATATGCTAGGATATAATTTCTGTGATCACCTCTGTCTGGAAGTAGCGTCAGTACAATCTATCATCATTCCTGTGAGTATCCAGGTGAAATCAACGATGTGATCAGTGGAATAAGCTTTAAGTAACTTTATTGGTGTAGTATTGTATAGTTTCAACAATTCCTGAAGTAAGCTTATTGTAAATATTGTGAGTGTTCATATCACATGCCACACAGATGCCACGCAGAGTGTAAGGGTTTCTGTAAATAACCTTATTTGTACTTATTTCTAATTATCTTTGTAAATAAATGTTTCTCCCTTTCTTCTGTTTATTTCTTAACTGTTCATCTGACTGAGTTTTACTTTCATAGGTATTATGAAAAAGTGTAATAGTGTATATATTTCCAAGGGGATTTAGGATGAATAAAACCTCATTTTTAAAGTATTTTATGACAACGATATCGCTTTATTAGATGTCAAATGGGGAGTGAGAGGCAGGCGCGCCCCGCCGCGGTGCGGGGGTGGGGGGTGTGTCTCATACGGTACAGGCGCAGGCGCAGCGCGCTCGCCTCTCCTCCACCACACTCCGATACATACTCCACGGTAATAAATAATATAAATAATAAATATCAACAAGTTACAAAATATCCTTTCGTAAAAAGATTAGATACCTAACAGTGTATATTTTTTTTATGGCTTACAAAAATTTTTACAGTTTCTCGTTTCACGTCTCGTAACACGTTAACAACTGTTATGTATAAAAAGTTACATTAACGAAAAATCTGTACAGTCCGTTTGTTTTTGGTTTGGAACGTTTAGAAATCTTCAGGCGCCAGGTCGAACCTAGGTGGGAAGGTGCCGAAGCCGTCAGCGAAGGCGGGGCGCGAGCGCTGGGGCTGGAAAACAAAGACAATATGAGCACAGTTCATTCTCCCCTTTAGGGGTATCAATGGCATGCAGGATCCATGCTAGACATGCCATGATAAATCAGTTGTAAATACATTGCGGAAAGTAAGGACAAGTTTTGTCTTTTGCCGATTGCCTCGAATATATACAGCGCGCAATATTTTGTATCAGGCACGCTGTTCATAATGGCTAATAGTTATTGGCGATATTTTAGTAAAAACTATTTATATTCGGATTTTTTACGCTAAGATAGATAATAGGGATAAATTCGAGGGACTAGTATCTACAGAAGCACTGTTCCGGGTGCTATGGGGGTGCAACAAGAAGTTGCAAACTTACATTAACCTCCAGTGTTGTTTTAGGGACGCCCTTTAACGGACGCCTGAACGAAAGAAAGCATCATTAGTTTCTATAATATGGCTAAATACTATTAATATTATATTCATTTTGGGCAATTAAAAGTAAACCAGTTTTGACACTCAAATGCAGTTGCAGCGATGGCGATAAGATAGTATTAAATCTATATTAGCAAAATATAGTTAAATGAAAGAATTATTGTCCTGGCTTTCTTTCAAAATGCTTAATTGATAAGGGGGCCACTCACCGCCGGACTGACTCCTCTCGCTGTGGATCCCGCGCGTCCCTTTCCACGGAACTTGCTGATGGCCTGCTCGGCGAGGTCTGCCCTCTCCTCTGCTTCCTCCAACTCCTGTTGCGCCTTGCGGAACTTAGCCAAGTTGAGGGCGGCGATTTCTTCCGCTTCTTCGATCTGCCTCTTGTAGGTCTTGATCTTCTGCTGCAGTTTGTCGACGAGGTCCTGCATGCGTTCGTGGTTCTTGCGGTCCTCCTCGGCCTGGAAGCTGAGCTCCTTGATGCGCCTCTCGGACTTGCGGAGGTTCTTCTGAGCGTCAGCGTGCCTCCTCTGTTCGCCGTCAAGCTCGTTCTCGAGCTCTCTGACTCTCTGTTCGAGTTTCTGGATGGCCTTCTTGCCTCCCTTGAGCGCGTTAGCCTCGGCCTCGTCGAGCCTGACTTGGAGCTCCTTGATCTGTTGTTCGAGAGCCTTTCGGAGTTTCTCCTGGGTCTGAGCGTGCTCTTGTTCAGCGCGCAGCTCGTCAGCGAGGCGAGCGGCGTCAACCATGGCCTTCTTGGCCTTCTCTTCAGAGTTCTTAGCCTCGTTGAGGAGCTCGTCGAGGTCGGAGTGCAGGGTCTGCAGCTCGGCCTCGAGTTTCCTCTTGGCGGCGGACAGGGAAGCGCTCTGGGCGGAGAGCTCGTTGAGCTGCTCGTGAGCGTCTCCCAACTCCTGCTCGGCCTGGCGGCGGGCGCGGTCGGCCTGTTCCAGCAGGGTGCGGGACTCTTCCAGTTCGTTCTGGAGAGCGTTGGCACGGCGTTCAGAAATGCCAAGTTGTTCACGTGCGTCATCACGGGCACGCTGTTCTTCCTCAAGCGCGGTCTGGAGGTCCTTGATCTGGGCCTGGTAGCGCTTGATGTTCTTCTGGGCCTCGGCGTTAGCCTTGTTGGCATGGTCGAGGGCGATCTCAAGCTCGTTGATGTCAGCCTCAAGCTTCTTCTTCATGCGCAGGGCCTCAGCCTTGCCCTTAGCCTCGGCTTCAAGGGAAGCTTGCATGGAGTCAAGGGCACGTTGGTGGTTCTTACGGGTGTTTTCGAATTCCTCCTCCTTTTCTTGGATGCGCCTGTCGATCTCCTGCCTGACCTGAGACAGCTCAAGCTGAGCACGCAGAACCTTGTTCTCTTCCTGTTCGAGGGCAGCTTCGGCCTCCTCGAGGGCAGCCTGGAGCTCATCCTTCTCAGCCTCTAGACGTTTCCTGGCCTTCTCAATCTCGTGGATGTTGCGGCCACCTTCTCCGATTTGGTCAAGGAGGTCCTTAACCTCGTCGGCGAGGTTCTTGTTCTCACGGCGCACGGCTTCAAGTTGTTCCTGGCCTTCCTCGTAGGCTCCCTTGAGACGGAACAGTTCAGTGGAGTAGTTGCGGCATTCCTTCTGGCTAGCGTCCAGCTCGGCGGCGAGGTCGTCGACCTTGAGCTTCCATTCGCCAATGATCTTGTCGAAGGCCTTCTGCTTCTTCTCGGCGGCGTTGGCGATAGCGGTGGCACGGTCGACCTCGAGCTGCAAGTCCTCGACTTCAGTGGCAAGGCGCTGCTTGGTCTTCTCGAGGGCCACAACCTTCTGGTTGAGGGACTCAATGGACTCCTCGGCTTCGGCGAGGCGGGCCTGGAGCTTGCGCTTGGCCTCCTCGAGTTCCTCGGAGCGGGCGACGCCCTCGGACTCGTACTTGGAGCGCCACAGCTGAGACTCGGCGTTGGCCTTGGAGAGCTGGCGTTGCAGGTCAGCCTTGCCTTCGGCCTCCTCCTCCACTTGTTCGCGGATGTTGTCGAGGTCGTGTTCCAAGTTGCGGAATTTACCAAGAAGGGTAGCACGCTCCTGTTGACAATAATTAAATATGAGATAATCATTCAACAATCGGTCCTATTGAGTGTGATGTAATATTTTCTTTGTAGAAACATACCCTGGATTCCTCGTCGGCGAGCCTCTTGGTGTCCTCGAGCTGGGTGGTGAGCGACACCTTGATCTTGGAGAGCTGAGACACCTGGGACTCGGCCTCCTCCAGTTGACGGAGCAGATCCGAGTTCTCGATGGACAGCTTCTTCTTGGCGGCATCCAAATCGTTGAGGGTACGGCTGGCTTCGTCAGCCTTGGACTGCACCTCGTTGAGCTGGTGCTGCAGCTGCTTGACGATCTTCTCTTGGGAAGCCTATGGTATGACAATTATAAAATTTGTAAAAGTCAATTAAATCAACATAAAAGCTTGTAGATTCTGTATTTATTTTGTTTGATAAAATAGTAAAAATTTACCAAGTTTGTTAGATGTTTTTAAAGTTATGATTGGATTTAGGATAATTTCAATCCCTAATATTGTGATGTCCTTAGTTAATTACACACATTTTATTTATTAATTCTCAAAAGGTTAGATTGAAATACAAGAAACGGTTTAATATTTACGTATATAGGCATAGTTAGTAAGTCAGTTTTAGTTTTCATGCATCGGTTGGTTTTGATTCAGTCAATAATATATAAAATGCAAATTAGTACAATCAAAATCAAAGCAGTCGTAGCTTTCATATATTTTTGTAAGTATGTTTTATTAATAGATTATTGTTTAATATTTGATGGTATTTGTTAAGTGTTTTGATGTGTCTATTTCAAGCTCCTTCATTGCCATAAGCTGCGAAGCGTTCTCCTGCAAGGCTGCAAACATATATCATCTCTTTGTACCTTCTCGTTGGACAAGTGGTCGAGTCCGGCACGAAGGTCATTGACTTCGCTAAAGTATTGAGAGCGCTCCTTCTCAGCCCTAGATGGATGACATAATAGTTTCATCAATATTCAGTTCATGTTCAATACTTTTTTCACGGGAAGTTGTTATTCCTATAATGTTTATAATGTCATGTGTGGAATGTCGTAAAGAAAGGTATCATGCAGGGTTCACCCCGTGCGGTACACATGCCTCAACGGTCGACATGTTACCTTTTCCCTTGCGACTTGATCGACAGCCGCGCGGGTGTTGTTAAGCTCGCTGTAGCAGGACGCACGGTCGTGCTCTGCCCTGGATTTAGCATTTAGATCAGTATATATATCTATTATATTGAGATTACAATATTTACTATTGATACACGTATCGAACCTGCTGCTTTTGCATCAACACCACGTTTGTAATTTCTCTCACTCAATGGCAGTGAGTGCCCACTTCATCAAAAATAAAACCTCATCTAAAATTATTTTGGGAAACAGACAAAACTATAAAACCGCAGATGCGCGGTAGTTAACCGAGATTTTAATGCGGTGAATTTATGTACCGCGGAAAGTAATTCGATCGATAAAAATACTCACTTAGCCTTGAGCTTGTTGAGTTGGTCGAGTTGCTCGCCCATCTCGGCAACGGCATCGTTGTGCTTCTTGCGGAGGTTGGCGAGGGTGGACTCGTGCTGGATGTTGGCCTCCTCGAGGTCACGGCGCAGCTTGCTGAGCTCGGCCTCACGCTTCTTGTTGAGCTCGATCTGAGCGGAGGTGGCACCGCCAGCCTCCTCCAGACGCTCGCCCAACTCTTCGAGCTCGCGAGCCAAGTCAGCGCGCTGCTTCTCAGCCTTAGCGCGAGCCTGGCGCTCGGACTCGACCTCCTCCTCCAACTCCTCGATGCGGCCCTGCAGCTCCTTGATCTGTTTCTGGAGCTTGCTGACCAGAGATTGCTCGTCCTCCAACTTGGCGGTGAGGGAAGAGATCTCCTTGTCCTTGCGCTGGATGGTCTGTTCGAGCTCCTTTTTGTTGCGCTCGAGGTCGGACACGGCTTCCTGGGTGAGCTTGAGGTCTCCCTCAACCTTCCTCCTCTGCTTCTCGACGTCGGCGCGCAGCTTCTTCTCGCGCTCCAGAGAGTCCTCGAGCTCGTCAAGGGTCTGTTCGAGCTTCTGCTTAACCTTGTTGAGGTGGTTGACCTTGTCTTCAGCGGCCTGGAGCTCTTCGGCGGTCTTTTGGGTGGTCTCGCCTTGGAGCTTCTTCTCCTTGTTCAACTTGTTGATGAGTTCGTCCTGGTGGGCGATTTCATCGTTCAAGTTGCGGATCTGGTGGTCCTTGGTGGCCTTGTCTTGTTCGGACTTCTGGACGGTGAGTTCTAAGTCCTCAATGTCCTTCTTCAGGCCAGAAACCTCTTGTTCGAGCTTCTTCTTAGCCTGGAACAGCTGGTTACGGGCATCTTCCTCCTGGGTAAGGCGGTCTTGGGTGTCCTGAAAAAATAAAATATGTATAAGCAACCATTGGTTTGTGTTGTTGCGTAGGCGCACGTGAATATTTTATTTTTATTATTTGGATCTGGTTCACGTCCATCAACACCCTATTGGCAATTAACGATTTGCAATAAAATCATCATGCAAGTTGCAGACCTGCGTTATATTTTTAACTCTTCGAACTATTTCCTGTGTAAACAAAATTCACTGTTTATTTAAAGAATCACGGAAAGTAGCTTGTTGCGAGGTGAATCACTACACTGTATGCCTCAAATTTTGTTGCAAAAGATGTTTATCTTATAAACAACATTTCATCTTGTTTAATTATGGTGCTCATTAGCAGAAATTCCTTGAACAGATTTAACGACCTAAATATGAGCCGTGAGTTCCTGTCACATCCC
The DNA here is from genome assembly GCA_921293045.1 of Aplocera efformata. Taxonomy (NCBI): domain Eukaryota; kingdom Metazoa; phylum Arthropoda; class Insecta; order Lepidoptera; family Geometridae; genus Aplocera; species Aplocera efformata. The sequence goes on along the minus strand of OV121050.1, from coordinate 11,487,237 downwards.
GGAAAGTGATTTCATCGATGAATGCCGACACGTTTATATTACATTACTCAATATGTTCCTAACTATCAAATATAATAAAATTACTTACCCGGAGTTGGTTCTCGAGGTCGACCTTTTGGGCGTTAAGTTTCGAGGCACGCTCCTGGGTCTCAGACAGAGAGCCCAGTTCACCCTCGAGTTTGGACAACAGGGCGGTCTTCTCCTCCTGGAGCTTGGCGGCGACGGCCTCAATCTCCTTGCGCAGCTTCTCTTCCTTTTCGAAAGCTTCCTGGGCCTTCTGTGCCTTCTCCTCGAGTTTCTGAAATAATTCGTCGTTTTTATAGATCCCGTTCCACTGAGATAAATGTACTTCCGCCATTTTCAGTTTGTTGCGTTATAACATAAATACAAAAAAAAAGGAATGCAAGAGTCGGTTCGTTCGAATAGGGAGGGGTGCGCGCGCCGCCGACCGCTCCACAACTGAATGCCGCTGGAGTTTTCCAGTGAAGGCTTGCCGCCCCCGCCTGCGCACGCGCCGGCTCCAGCTGGAGAAAACGCGGGGCGCGGGCGGGTGCGGCTTCCAGAAATGGCGCAGCAGGTGTTTCGGTGTCGCGTAACCGACAGGTGGGCGCGGTCAGTGCTATTTGTGGTTCTGATTCACGCACCTCACGGTAGTGGGTCAGAGTGTTCGATTCAATTAATAACCGCTATAGTCGACGATGGACACTCACCGCGAGCTCATCCTCGACGCGAGTGACGTTGAGGAGGGGCTTGACCTTCTGCCACATCTTCCACCAGGGCCAGGTGCGGAGCTGCAGGTACTTGCGCAAGTTGCGCTGGACAACTTGGAGAGCCAACCTGTGAAGAAAATCTTTATGAAGATACATTCTTTCCCGAGTCAGAATCGCCTCGCTAACTTTGTGAACTAGTTTTTACCTCTGTTCCTGCAGCTTCTTGAACTCCTTACGGGACAGGTAACCACGGATGAAGGCCTGGAGCCAAGATACGATCTTGGACAGCCTGTCATCACGCAACTCTTCCATCTGACCCAGGACTCCAGCACGGAAGAACACCTGCTCATACATAATGAAGTGTCAGGAAGCGTTTGTGTCAACGACACTGTTAAATTCATTTCAAATTTAATTTTGTGACACATTTAGGAAAGCAGATAAAATCTACTTTGGGTTAGTAGTTTAGCGTTTGAGATCGGTATCTCAAAGGAAGACATTTTATTAAAACACACAGATTGGAAGATAGCGGTTTGACGCATGCAAAGACTGTAAGGAAGAACTTAAGTGACATTTATATTTGTGTGGCGTGCACGTTTCTACCTTAGTCTTCCCAAGTCGGAAAGATTCCGAGTCCAAGCCGGTACTTTCGAGAATTTTCTCAGTGGCTTTTTCGGGTGACATAGGCTCTTTGATCTGGTTCGGGCACAGAATTTTGTATCTGCGTTCAAGAAGCATTCAAATATCACAATGGTGGGTTATTTATAATGTAGGCGGGGAAAGGAGACAAACTGGAAGTCTATGTGATTTGGACTCCCTAGGGTAAGCGTAAAACTAATTACTTCTACATCAAACTTTCACACCGGTCTCATTAGGTGCTGAAATTCAACAAGCTTATGGAAGCCAGGCGATCTGTGCTGTATTCAAGATCGCTCACTGCAAACCGCTAACTACTTATACTGGATCATGACATGCCTTGGTGTGACCGAGACGGTAGGATTCGGGATCCAAACCCGTAGCATCCAGGATCACTTGAGCGACCTTCTTAGGGTCGGATTCCTTCTCCACAGCTTGAGGGGCCAGGATCTTGTAACTATATTATCAATGGACACAATCAGGATTTTTTTCTAATGTGTAAATGCAAGACTAGATACAATGCGATGATTTTTATGCTGCTAATAGGGCTACTGGAAATTCAATGGAAAGGGTTCAAATTTAAAATACCAGGCGAACTACATACAATTTCTCCAGAATTGAGTACAATTTGGAACGTGGACGTTTGATACACATTTCCATTTTTGGGGATGTAACACAGTTCAGGATTGCATTCAAAATGATAGACTACATATAGGTAATACACATTCGATCGGGGTAAAAACTGAAGGGGTAAACAATGTTCTCTATTATTTTAGAGAGGTAACATCTGTCCGGGCCTACGACATGCTATCACCACAAGGGGATAGGATCCTCTCTTGCCTTAGTGTGACCAATACGATAGCTCTCAGGATCGAGCTGCACTTCTTCCAGACACTTAGCGGCGGCTACTTTAGGCTCTTTTTCAGCTGCCATGATGGCTGGCGCAAGAATCATGTAACTGTTCATCAAATAATAAGTAAGCAATAGACCACTAATAATGTAGAGTAGTAAATTAAAATTGATTTATACTAAGTTGAAACACCTGTAAGTATCATCGAATCATCAAAATAATTTTAGACTGTTACTCAGATCTGCATGAGCATACTTGACGTCAACAGTGCAATAAATAAGAGAGGCCTTGATGTTCCAGATCCGAAAGAATTTTGTTTAGACTCACTAGCCAAAAATATGAGTGTATCAAAATAAAATTAAAACATTGATATTAAAATAAAGTAGCTGTGTGATGAGTCGTTTTTTTCACAAATATTTGTGGATTAACATTTCTTGTCAGAAATAGATTATGATTTGATATTTTCAACTGTTGAACACTTACCGGAGCTTGAAGTCAGGGTAGACCATCCTGTTGGGGAAACCTTTACGGCAAATACGGATGCCTTCCAACACACCGTTACAGGTCAGCTGGTGCATCACAAGGTGAGAGTCGATGAGACCTGAGTGGTGGAGAAAAATTCATGAAGGACTTTTCTGAGCATAACGAGGATTTTCAACATTACAAAAGTCATGTGCAACATTTTGACGAATTAAAAAAAAAAATGTATTATAATTATCTGAAACGTAACAGGTTATGTTCCGGTGGGAATTCATAACAACTTTGCAACCAATTTTCATACAAATTTTGATCTCCAATAATATCACTTTACATCGCGCTCTGTTCATTAACATATCAATCATCATATAAAAAATTCTTGAGTAAACTTTCATGACTCTAAACCCAACCCTATCGCGTAACCATATGGATGTTCGTTGTCTGCCAGGCAGTTTTATAATTTTAGAAAGTAAATTTCGTGATCATAGAAATTAATAAAGTCGGCTGACTTTGCCAAGTGAAAATAATATCTTGGTGATGTTAAATACTCACCAGGCTGCTTCAACTCGTTGGGGATGATACAACGGACGAAGTGAGGCTGGGTAGATCTCAGAGTGGTCATCAAGTTGTTAAGTTGTTCCTATAGATAATTAAAAGGTTAATATATGGTACTTTTTGAACTTCATTTTTATTAAGTAAGCATTAATATACTATAAATGTTTATATTTTGACGTCTCGCAGATTTCGAAAACTGCTTCAAGGAACTTGCAAAGACGTAACAAAATAGATGAATTCTGCACACACTTCTAATGGTTTTTCTGAGAAGTATTTCAAAGAAATTTAAAAAAAACAATTAATTAAAACACACAAAATATAGGTTAATACATAAAAGGCACATTTACACACGAAAACGTTTTGTTAATTTTCTATCTGATAACTTTTAGTTTGTAATCAACAAAGTACTACTGATCATGAGGTAATCGATACACAGGTCTGTTTAGTGCATCTGTAATGAGTGACAGTGGTCATACAGTGACTCATTAAATGTATGAATATGAAAGAAGGCAATAAGGAACCCCCTTTTAAAATCTCATTACAAATATTGATGTAGAACTACATACAAGTAGCCGTAACATCGACAATGGGTGATTAAACCGCAAATCTAAAACACGACGAATCCTGATATAATGTACCTTGTAAGCGGAAGACACAGTGGCGAAACCACCTCCCTTCTTACCGCGACCTCCTATGGATTACATTAACGTGCATCTATTAGTAAAAGGACGATCACAGAGCGACACGTTGCAAGAGATGCCAGGACAGACAAAAATTTACGAGTACAACAGTTGCGACTTGACATGAGGTGTGCTGTAAACTATTTAACGGACATGACATTAATGTGAAAGCGTGTGAGGCTGGCCCTAAAGCGGCAGGCTGCAGTAATGCTAATTTACAGCTCGACGATGCAGTCTATCCGATAGATGCCAGCCTAAGCGTGAATAAAGACGAAGACAGTAAGCCACGTAGAAGGCACAGAAGCAAATCTTGGACATTGTATTGCCAGTTTACCCTGTATAGTGAGGATACGGTCTGGAAGGCAGAACCCTTAGCGCGCTTGCCACCAGCGCCTAGTTGTTTGAAACAAGTGTCAGTATGCAGTTGAAGTAAGTGAGAACTTTGTGCAGTTCCAGATCTCTATTGTCAATGGTTTATGATGTAATAGACTGAGCATTGAAGTATCTGTAAGCTCAGTGTAGGTATTATAAAAAATGGTGATGGCATATTGAACTTTTGAGGATGAGATTCTTTTGAGATTGTGTGGTTGTTGTGTAAGTTCACTGAAGTCTTGTAACAGCTCATTATACAATATTTGGAATTGTCAAAAATTTTAATTTAATATTTGCAGCTAAATGTCGACTCGTCTGAAATTCTTCAAAGTGGGATCATATAATAACAAGTAATAATATTGAAAACAAATTGAAGTATAGCATTGAAGTGAAATAATACATACCCTTAGCCGCTGCGGCATCTCCGGACTGACCAGGGTGGTCAGCGAAGATCTCAACCAACAGTTTGTTCTGACCCTTCTTGTACAGGTCGACGACAGTGTCGTTCAAGGGGTCCTTGTTCTTCTCAAGCCATCCGGTGATGTTGTAACCGACCTGTTTAGTAAAGGTGAAGAAATGTTAGATAGTGGGCGAGTATAACCTATCTGTTATATGTTTTAAAATGGTTACTTTTATCTATATTCATATAATGATACTTACGTTACCGGCGTAATGGCCGATAGCGAAGTGAGCGGCCTGGCAACCGGGCTTGGGGGGCTTAGGCTTCAGGTACGGGGGAGACTTGCCCAAGTGGTTGTTGTTCAACTTCTCAACGAAGGTGGCGTCGGTGGCTTTCGGGAACATAGACTCTTCCTCAAGGATGGAGAGAATACCCATAGGCTGGAAACCGCACCGATGAGATTAGACCGAGAATAACACTTATGATGGTGGTTACGTTGAGATGAAATATTTTCTGATAAAAAGAGCTAAATTACGATCAAGTAAAGTTACATTTGAAAAGACGTTAAAAAATTTATTCTTAATGTTGAAGGAGAAATATTTGTGTAATATAAATGCGAAAAATGCAATTTTAGTTTCTGCAATTTTACAAATTTGGGATTTATCTGAATGTTCTAAGTGCGTATTGTATAGTATTGTCAAGTGGTTATGCGTTATCTGTGAAGCTAACACACATGCGGTGAAAAGTGTAGGTACATACGTAAATGTGTAGCAGTTTTTCTTTAAATATCTCGTTCTCGAATTAAGAAGCCAAGTTTAACATATCCTGATAATAAGCTTTAATTGATCCTGCCATGGGTTTAGGATAAAACTTATGAAATTGTACTTTAAAAGCATTATTTTTCATAACAGCCCATACCGCTATGGTTATAAGAAGTAATATAAAATTAAATTGTGCATTTCTATTTCGCGGTGGAGTTGGATAAAAAACTTATTTGGTTCGCGACAGCTCGATGCTCTATGGAATCAAGACAATATATATTATAATATGGTTTCGCTTCCTGCGTGTGGGTGTGAGAAGCGAGAACTTTGCGTATTGTTCCGGGATAGGGGTGCAGCCATATTTACTTTTGCTTGCAGGCGATGATTCATAGCTCAAAGCCCCGCTGTGGCTACACCATCTTCCTATACTGATACCTTTTCTATTAAATCTATCGTTGGTTGGAGATCCATACCAAAATCGATAAACACCCATTGGATTCCTTGTCTTTCATACTCTTCTTGTTCTAGTACGAACATGAAATGGTTAAAGTACTGTTGCAATTTCTCGTTCGTAAAATTAATACAGAGCTGATTAAACCCGTTCATCTGCGAGATACATGAAATACATCATCGAGATTTTCTCATTTTCGATTCAAGTTTGTGTCGAGGGTTACTGTACTTACTTAAAACTAAAACAGAAAGATACACACGATAGAAATCACACAAAAGTAACACAAAGAGCATTAGAGCATTGGTCAGGTCACTCGAATAAAGTCATCCAATAAGATTTACTGTTTTTTTATCTAAGACCATGTTCGAGGGCCCGATGGCGTGAGGCAAGCGTTCATCGTTGCTTATACGCCATCTACCTTTTCAATAAGGTCAATGCAATTTTGGAGGTCCATGCCAAAATCAATGAAAGTCCATTCGATGCCTTCGCGTTGGTACTCTTCTTGCTCCAGCACGAACATGTGATGGTTAAAGAACTGCTGCAGTTTCTCGTTTGTGAAGTTAATGCAGAGTTGCTCAAAACCGTTGAACTGCAGGGATAATTGGGGTATAGGTTAGGTTAAGGCAAAGAAATAGCGGCTACGGATTTTGTTCCGTAGTTGGTCCCTATTAGAAAAGTAACGACAACGCGGGAGGGTCTGTCCCTTTTGGCCGAGTACGACGTTGAAAGACACGACCCTGTCAAGATCGCTCCAGGCGTCGATGGGGTCTGTGCCAACCTAAAGGTACGACGAGCCTGTCTCGTTTGGCTCAAAGTACGACGAAGAAAACGAAGAAACAACACGATCCGTCAGAACAGCTGCAGGCGTCGACTCCATCGACTATTACCTTCTCAATCAGATCGATACAAGCAAGCAAGTCCATTCCGAAATCGATGAAGGTCCAGTTGATGCCCTCCCTCTTGTACTCTTCTTGTTCAAGTACGAACATGTGGTGGTTAAAGAACTGCTGCAGCTTTTCGTTGGTGAAGTTGATGCACAGTTGCTCGAAACCGTTGAACTTTTTACAGAAACGAATAAGTAAGTAGACATCGAAACACAGAGTTAATCACTATTCTATTATTAGCGGGTATACGCAGCTGCTGAAAACTAACACGTATGCACTACAGGTCTACAATATGGCCCAAGTCTAACCGAGAGTGTTGCACAATCGGTATACCTTCTCAATGAGATCTATGCAGGCCAGCAAGTCCATTCCAAAATCAATGAACTCCCATTTGATGCCCTCTTTTGTGTACTCTTCTTGTTCCAACACAAACATGTGATGGTTGAAGAATTGTTGGAGTTTCTCATTGGTGAAGTTAATACAGAGTTGCTCAAAACCGTTGAACTAAGAAAATTCACATGTCTTATATAAATGGTTAACAAAAATTACACTGCTCGAAAGTGTAAAGATAATGAAACTTTCATTACAGGAAAACTTATACTAGAGATACCTGAAAATCAAATAAATATTAGCATCGTCTTAAATGTATCAGATAGTTGATATGGAATAATATCAATTTTCACAATCAATACTGGCATCATAAATAACAAACAGTTAAATTGATAAGTTTAAAATGAAAATACACAAAATCGACTTACGGTCAAATCGGATATAATACTGTTTTAAATCTATTAACCGTAAAAAATCTAAAGTATAGCAATTTGGATAAAAAGTATATAATAATAATTATAAAAGATTTTCATCAAGTAACTTATTAATTTACTGAGTTACTTTAACCAAACAAACCGAGCAATGCAAGAAACAAAACAATAACAATTGGTGACAATAACTGATTATTGTTGATACCAATTTATTTTAGCACTTCTCAAATTGCTCGGATATTTCTAACGTCTTCTGAATCCCCAGATACTCACGTCAAAGATTTCGAAACCAGCAATATCCAGCACACCGATGAAGTGCTGCCTCTTCTGCTTGGTGTCTAGGGTTTCGTTACACTTCTTGACGAGCCATTTGAAGAGACGGTCAAACATTCCCTTGCAGAGGGCACCGACGGAGTTGGTGACTTGGTCCTTGTTACGACCCTGGGTCACGAACTCGTTTCCGACCTTGATGCGGGGCTTCAACAAAGCCTTGTAGAGGTCCTGGCAGTCGACGCCAAGGAGCTTGGCAACCCTCTCACCCTCCTGTAATGAATAATAGTAGATTGTAGTATAGGAAGCAAAATAATATTTATAGGGCGAGGAATTCTTCATGTGCTTTTCTCTATAAGAATACTGAAGAAGATTTTGATATTTTTTCCAAATGACGAAAATGCCACAGGGCACTAAATATTATATTTTATCTGGTGGGTAATATAAATTATCTGCGTCTATTTTTAATGTTATGTTTTGAAATCTAGACGAACATATCTTATGAAAATCAATTGCGATTTCAATCTGTGCCCAGAGTAAATACAAAGAAACTGATGCATTAAGGTACCAAATATATATAATAATGAGTGGTTGATATTTACCTCCATACCGTCGGCCTCAGCCTGTTCCTCGCGACCCCTCTGCTTGAACTTCATGCCTCCCATGTGCATGACGGCGGCGGTGATCTTGTATACGTTGTCCTTTTCTTCTTGGGTGAAGCCCAGAATGTCGAAGGCTTGCTATAATGCCAAAAAATGTATGAGACACCGAAAACCCGCGAGGATAAGTATTTACTGACCGTGTTGTGATCAAATACAAATATTTCATAGTGACAAAACAGATAAATTTTTCAAGATTCACCATTAATTTAACTGACAAAATAGTTGTAAAGTTCTTAAAATTTAATTAAATACTTCTTTAGGAAAGATTGCGATTTCAACATAATTATTACTTATTTGACATTGCTAATAAAGGTCTGAAAAAATGAGAAGACATTACAGTAAGAATAATTTACGATCTTATAACTAAAATGGGGATATTAGTATAAAAAGTTGAAGCGTTAGGAAAGCAAGCGTATTTGCTATCTTTAAGGTTTGGTGCACAGGTTTGCTGTTTTAGGGATTTTTTGCGCGTTGCGCGGTCACCTATTTTCTATAGGTTCATTTTTAGCCTACAGGTACTACATACACATTGAAACTTTGATATATCAGCCATTACTGTCTCAGAAGTAATTACTGTGGTATCGTATCAGGTCTCATTCAAGGGAAATATAAAATTTGGAAAATAATAAAAATGAAGAATGTGGACAAACACCGTATTCTTATATCATCCAATTCCATGACTGATGATCGAAACGTCATTTCATAATATATCCCCATTAATGTTCTAATTAATGGTCTTCAAGAATCCGATCCGTATTACAGATCCGGTCTGTATACAGATTCCGTCTCTAGAAGTACAACGGGGTCACTACATTCTCTGAAATTTTGCTAAACTTACGTCCGTAATCTGACATTCTTCGCCGTCATCCATGTTGGGGATGGTAATCTTACCCTGAGAGACGTTATAGTAATCGTAGATGTTGTCCGACAACAAACACTGGGCTGTAGATGAAATCACGAGAATACATAAAATATCGCTCCACTGTCAACCCTATGACAATGTCTACGATCCTGTTTGTGTTGAGTACGTATTAGTTTTGGAGGTGCTGGTGCTGAACGGGGTTCCATGAAATAAAACCTGTGCAAAAAGCCCTTCGGTACTCTTGCAAGGAGCGGGCAAGTGATGTGTCTGTCAGATATTTGGTTGCATCGATAAATTCACGGATATCTGAAGCAACACGCACGCTCCATGCGAGTCCTCGACTTACGACAGTCAGTGCGAGCTCCTGAGCGTCGTTCACTCCAGGTATCCGTGTCTTCCCTTGACTTATGAGGGGATAGTCCGTGATGCGGTTGCTTAGCATCGTTATCTCTGCAAACAGCAAAATCTTCTGACGTACACATGCACGGGCCGAGGCACACCTCGGCCCAAGCAGCAAGCGGTTAGCGGTATGAAAAGAAACTTAGAGAGTGAATGAGAGAATGAAATGAGATGAGCCAGTAGTCGATATCTGGACTCACGTCGGTAAGTTTCATTTCTTCACCGTCGTCAACGCCGGGAATAACGGTCTTGCCTTGCGCAACGATGTGGTAATCGTTGACGTCGTTCGACAAAAGGCAGTGGCCTATAAAACCACACCAATTACAGTCACAATTGATAACTGGTGCGTTAACACTAATAGTCTGTAAAAACATGCGTCTAAGGTTCTAGCCTTTGATCAAAACTAGGGATAAATCTCGGTCAGTCAAGGACGAGATGTCTGCCAGCCGGTCTCTTACGGCCGCAGGGAGCGGAATAAAAAAGGGGTAACTCTGCTGTTACAGGTAACTCTCCCGTTACGGGTAACAGGTAGCAGCCTTCTGTTCTCAAGGGCTGAACTTACATCAGTAAGAGTACATTCCTCGGCGTCATCTACGCCGGGGATAGTGGTTTTTCCTTGCGATACGATGTAATAGTCATGGACGTCGTTCGACAGCAAACACTGCTCTAAATTTCGAAATTCAAGTTAGTAACCATTGTGTTGGTTGTAAGTGTGTTGTTGTAGGATCGTGACAATAATGTTCATTGGAATCATTCGTATAAAAAACAATTTGTACAACAGAGTTTTAAGTTATAGAGAGGTAATGGCAAATTGAAATTATTACGTTATGAAAACGGTGAACAAAAACATATTGAAAAAAAAAACAGTATGTCTTAGAACTGAAAAATCGAAGACACGTGATATCTAGCAACCCTATTTGGGCTCCCGTGTAAGATTAAAACCCCTCACCCTCGTGTATCGAGAGTAGATGCCAGATAAATGAGACAAAGTGCCATTCTCATTTAAAATTACAATTAACTCATTTGGAATCATAATGTTCTTATCGTCATTCTTATTATCTGTCATTGGCTCCATAAACAATAGATAATTTTGTACAAATTCATGAAAATTTTCATATAATATCCAATCCACATCATAATATGTAGTTTTTTTTAATATTTAGCCTTCATATGGCTAAATATTTTTATCTGAAATTCATACGCACCCTTAAGCCCGGGGACGGAGCCAGACATCATCTGGTAGAAGATGTGGTAAGAACGCTCAAGTGTCTGTTGGGAGATGACACGAGCCTTCTCCAGCAGATCTGTCAAAAAGAAAAAGACAATTTAGCCAGCAACTAGCGCGGCACATATGCACTGTACTCCAAAAACTGTACTGTAATGTTTATTTGTACCGGTATCTGTAAAAATCTGTAATGTTCATTTGTAACGAATTATGCCCGAAGAATAATGTGGATTAAGATGAATGGAAGAGATAATAACTACACTATATACGAGTTAATATGGTTAATGGTTTTTAACATCTAATACACTTTACTAAAATTTACATTTTTCTAAAACATTTGAATCGCAATGCCATTCGTACAATATTATGCTAGAAGTAAATTAAAAAAAATATATTAATTATGAATGAAATTAATCACATATCAAATATGCATATTCAAGAAACAAAATTCTTGATTTCTGATTAGTGCCATTAATTATTGATTGACACTTACTTTAAAAAAAAAGTTAACAAAGTACTTACAGGTCTCAATATCGGCACCAGCCAGTTTTCCAGAGGGTCCAAAGTGAATACGGATGAATTTACCCTGGGGAAGAAGAAAACGCATTGCTATATTTTTCTACTGTAACTTATTATCATTATAAATGTCACCAATAAACAAATTATAACGAGTATCAAGAACGCATCTGTCACAGACGAAATATGTCAACGGTGAAGATTTTTGAAGCATTTAGGATTAAAATCGAACGCCGTGCAAATAAACACAAGCGTCGTTAAGGTTGTTATACATAGATGTTATGTTTATATATTCTAAATATAGAATTTATATTGAATCTTAATGAAAATCAAAAGAAATTTAAGTACAAAATGTATGAGAAAAAGATACTTACGAAACGGGAGGAGTTGTCGTTACGCACTGTCTTGGCGTTACCGAAGGCTTCAAGTACCGGGTTAGTTTGTACGACCTGGTCCTCTAGAGACCCCTTCTTCTCAGCGTTGGGGTCCTTCTTCTGGGAAGCACCCACGGTGGCGAAGTACGCAATTACCTTCTTCGTGTTCTCAGTCTTTCCGGCACCAGACTCTCCGCTGTTGATTAAGAAATTGTATTAGTCCGCGATAAAACTTGGAGCTTGCTTTATTTCACTATTTATCATGTGTAGAATTCGTTTTTTTAATACGAGTACCTGGTTAAATTTTAATTTCAGTTTTGTTTTTTAATTATAAAAATATAATGAGAAAGTTTAACCATAGATTCAATTAAAATTTTTAGATATTTGGTTTCGAGGCAGCAATTAGTCTGATATGACTTAGCAAGCGTTCCCTTTACCCTGCATTTCTAGTGCTTAAACCAATCAAAGTAGTTGTTTAGATTATGTAATCTACTCTTTATCACATAGGCAAAAAATACTTACGTAATCAACATAGATTGATTCTCGTGGTTGGTCAACATGTTCACGTAAGCACCGTCAGAAATGGCGAAGATGTGGGGGGGCACTTCCGAACGACGCTTGCCTCTGTACAGCTTGGCGCAACGGAAGGTGTACACCGGGAATCTCTTGTAGGGGTTGATAGCCACACAGAAGAGACCGGAGTACGTCTGCAGGGTTAAATTTAATTAAAGCGTGATTGAAACTACCCTCTTCTCTGTCGTAATTGGTTTGCTAAGTATACTTGAAACGGCAGAATTTACCAATTTTCAACTTAATTACGAGGCTTTTTTCTCATCTTAATCAAGTAATCGTTTCTTTTAGTTTAATCCCGATTAGCTTATGTAGCCGCGTATTATGTATATGTCATCAACAACTGACTTTTTGACATAACCTCGCATTTTCTGTTCCTGCCTCCACTTTTGGCGGCAGGAACAGGAAAAATGACTTTTGATGGCGGTCAGGAAAATGTTTTTACTTAAAAAAACATTGGATTTTTTCTTAGTTTTGGTTATTTTTAACCTCCAGATATCTTTATAAAATGTGAAGAAAAAGTGAATTTAGTGTAATAGTATCGGAAGAGGTTTTGCGAATAGTAAAATGTTAGAAATATATAAAATCGGATCTTGGATAGGGTCACTAAACAAGTAAAACTAAAAAAAACACTCAAACACAGGGGAAGTATAGTATCGATACTGTTGCCCTCTGTGTATTCAAAATGTATTTAGCATAGCTCATTGTAAATAATTACTTTATTCCTTTATAACGTAACGTAATTTTTTGAAAAGTTTTATGCTCAATAATCCAATAACAAAAGATCATTAATGAACAATGAGTTATGCCAAATTATTCAAAAGGTTTTTGACGTTATTCGAATAGAATCCTAAAGAAAAAACATATCGAAGAACTCAGAGCCGGGTATTGTAATGATACCTTTTGCTCCTCAGAAAACCAAGAAAAAGAAACTTCCTGTGTCCTTGCAGAAAGTAGAATCTAAACACAACACAAAATGTTCTAAAACAAATATCTAAGGAGAGAAAACGGAAAAGAAAAACGCAGAAAGTCGTCTATGCGCTGGAGTCTTGCACCGTCTTGTCCTGAGTAGGTGGGTTCAAGATCGGCTCAAAGTATAGGTTCCTGTTTAGTCACAAGATGGGGAAAGGAATGGATCTGTAGTCACATTCTCATAATTGATGAAGATCACCTTTAATCGAATAATAATTGATAAAACATTGACTCTTAGCCATGACTCTAATTGCAAATAAATCTTATTTGAATCACTGCCCACAATGTTGGGCAATTAGTCTATAGATGGAGAAACTTCGTGATGGATCTGTACAGAAATATCAACATGATAAATAAATGTACTAAAATAGCCTCATCTGGCATGTCGATAGGTCTATTTATAGTCGAATGAGATCTTAATCCAACAGCAATTGCGCCGTTCACGGGCATGTATTGCACTTTAATACTTGGTGTGTCTCCAATAGTATCGAGAAATGTGTCTACGGTGTTGAGAGATGGAGCGGGTAGGGCATGCAGGGCACACGGCAAGGCTGGAGCTCCGCGGCCGCCGACTTACGTAAATAAGCTGATGGTAATATCTCTGCTTCAAGTTATACAAAACTGAAGCGTCGTTGAGGTATGTCAAGTTGGACATATCCTCGCATTTCTCGTACTTAGGTGGGTTGACTTGACCTACGAGGTCCTTCTTGAAGTCTTTCGTCTGCGGGAAAGATGTGTCCATTAGATAAAGTAATGGTAAAGGCGCATTGGCGCCTACTTACGTAGATTAGTTTCGCGTAGTATCGTTGTCGCAGGTTGTGCAGCACAGCGGCATCGTTAAGGTACGTAAGGTCGGCCATGTCCTCGACTTTTTCGAATTTCGGAGGGTTCACTTGTGAGATCAGCTCCTTTTTTAATGTCTTTTCCTGCTCATTGGATCAATGTTTAATATTAATTCAATCTAGACTGAACTTATATTATCAAGTTCACAAACAAACTATTTATTTTCATGGCGACAAGTTGTTTGGATGTATGTCAGGATTTTAAGTCCCTAAAGAACCTAAATGTTTTTCTATATATCAGTAAAGTTTAATAACAATTTTCATCAGGGCTTCACCGAAGTTTCCCAAAGGCATAACATACAAAAAAAATGTCTTCGATCGATATTATTGGTTATATCAGATGGTTATATACCAATCATAAATCAAGATAGCAGTTGATAACCTAATAATTTTTATTGATTTTTAGGAAACTTTGGTTAAGTCATATTCGTATTTATTTATTTCTGCTAATTACCTAAGCATTTCATTGTTTTTCTTCTTAGACCATTACCAGTCATTTGATTATTATCAATATCAATTGATAAACAAGCCCACAAACGTGGTTGAGACGCACGGGATGTATAAATTCTTCATTTGTCCTAAAATAACTCGGTTGGAATACAGGACAATATCCTGTGTTTGTGGTTACGGGTTCACGCCCAGTTTTGCAGATTATATCTACCATTCATTATAGATCATGTAGTCGTCTATAGAAAGTTTTATCAAATATAAATCTAGAGGAGTATCCCAAGGTCGCGGGTTTATGTGAAGAACTTAATATTTGCAAGAACTTAAACCTACATTATAAAACTATGTAAAGCATATCAGCCTTACGATAAGAAGACTGATAATTCATAGTAAGGCTGATATACAAATTCTACAAATGGCGATTATGTTATCTTGGGTAATTTACCTCGCCGCCCGGGAGGATGACGGTCACCAGGTCGCCCTTGGTGGCCTTAATCTCTCCCTGCAAGAAGCCGTCCTTTTCGTCAGGCACCCAGCATGCCTTCTTGCCATCGTACGGTTTGCTCTGGTCGATGCGCTTCTGTTCGAGGGACACGAACAGGTATGGAGTCGGATCGGGGTCCTCGCCATCTTGTACGGCGGGCTTCGGCATTTTCGGAGGGTTAACGAGACTTCTGGGCTAGTCGAGACACGAGAACGTTGCCCTTGAGCCTTCCTGTAAGAACACTGGAGTTAGAGGCCGCCCGCGTCAGCGCAGTGGAGTGAGAGCTATCGTGCGCCTGCGCCGCGTGTGCTATTTGCGGGTGTAACCCGAGTCGCTCCGCCCGGGAATGCTGCCAGCGCTCCCGTTTGCGTAATACGCGAGCGTTGAAGCTATCCCGAACGGCGGCGGCCCTTCGCGGATGTTACGTCACGGAATGCCTGGACGCTGGACGCGAGCCAACGACCGTGCTGGATTGTTTATTGTCTTTTATGGTGCTGGTTGATGGGTCAGTGGGTTTGCCTGTTAGGTTGCTTTTATTCGCTTGCTTCTGTTCACTGGCATATATTTAATTTTATTTATTTACTCCCACTATTAAATTTTTAATTTATTTGTATCAAACTTTTTTTCGATACTTTTTAATTCTTTGGTCAAATTTCTTTTGATGCCTTTGTAAATTTAACTTTAATCCTCATTTAAGTTGAGTTAACAATTCATTCATAATAAAAAACTGTCAATTAAGTCTATTGGCATAAATAGCATCCACTAATGCTATTTATTGAACGAATTTCTAAATTATTTTCACTTCTTTGAATGAAACAATAAACTTTAACAAAAGCCTTTGCATACTTGAGTTCACTGTTGCATAAGACCTTCGCTCATTCAATTCACTTTCTAGCATAAGGCCCAAAGCATTAAAACCCAATTTAATATCAGATTTAATGATGTAATATAGAACAATCTACATTTAACTATAGTTTTCACTTGTTCCCATCGCAATCTCAAAGTAAGTTGAAAGCTCTAGGATTACCGATCGATCCAACCACCAGTGCGCTCCGCGACCAACTGTTCCAATGAACCATTAACCAAACACCAGGAAGCTCACAATCCGAGCTGACACTTCACAATCAATCCATACACGATAATTGCCGTCATCTACGTCACTATGCACTCGCGGATGCACCCGTCTCAAGCACACGGGGCGTGCGTGCGTACTCACGTTTGAAGCCGTTCTGACCGGCGGCGGGGCGCTAAGTTTGTTTTTATACCCGCAATACGATACCACCGCGCTCGATCACCCCATTTTAGGCGGATGCCAGCCGGGCGCAGCTACACTTTCAGCCGAGCTTAGCTTTCACTAGGCCGGCGCGCGCGCAGCGCTCGCCGCACAATTCTAAAATCAAAAATTAATTCATGCATTTCAGTCATAATTTTCTCCAAACGTATGTTTACAAAATAAAACCTGGAACGAGCTCTGGATACGGTTATTGGTGTAATTGGACGGTCGATGTAAGTTTACGTTAAACGATCGATGTCGGATTCGATTGATTGGTCGATGATTGAAAAGCATTACTTAAATTTACTGCCGCTCGTTTACCATTTAATTCTATCGTAAATTACTGAAAAGTAGTAGTTACAGTGAATTTAAGTTACTTCATAAATAAATATAAAAAACTACAGATGTCGTTTGGTTTTCCAAAATATGAGTGTTTATTTTACTCCAGTGTGTTTCAAAATTATTATTATCCTATCAATCTTCGTTTGTTTACTTGTTCTCATTTCATATGTTTCACGGAGTTATCAAATATTTCTGTAATTTTATAGTTAATAGGAAGAATTTGTAGGTTATATCATACAGTATATATTTATATATTTATACGAACTTTTGTAAATATTTGATTACGTACAATTATCCTCAAAAAAAACTCAGAACATTTGAGCAAAAACCTCTTAATTTATGTTTACGGCGCTACGGTGTTTAGGGTCTACGATTCAGTGATCTACAGTGCTACGCGTTATAGTACCGCACATGCTACAAAGACCTACGACATGAAAATTGTATTATTTACACCGTAACTTATTTCAATATCATTGGAACACAAATTCATTATATAGTGATACTAGGGAGTCGCCCCGGCTTCGCACGGTTGTGCAGTGTGTGACGTAGATCGTAATAAAATTCCGTAGTTCAACATTTTCATCTATTTCGTAAGGTTTAGCCAGCATCATCAATGTTTTTACAACGTCATTACAAATCATTGAAATTTTCGACTTTTTCTTATACCATGCCAGCCTCTAATGTTCCCACTGCAGGGATACCGGCCTAGTCTCGATAATTGAGAGTGAATGGGCTCCGATCTACCACGGAAGCCCAATCAAGATTGATACATGTCGTCGAATTTTTGGTTCTAAGACATGCTGGTTTCCTCACGATGTTTTCCGTCACCGTTTTGAGAACGTGGTATTGCGCACATAAATGTTTTCAAGTGGAAAAACTAATTGGTGCACGTGTGGGTTTGAACCAGCAACCTTCAGATTGAAAGTCGGCGTCGGCGTCCCTTTCTTATAAATATATCTAAATGATTATAAAAACATGGTTTAAAAGAAGTTAGCGGAGAAACAGAAAGACAAAAACAGCAAATTTACCACCTAGGTTTAGCGAACAATCGACAACAGTTGGGGTGACGAGATCATGAGTGAAGATTGTGAGTTAAAAAACGTAGGGTTGGGCACCCCCAGGTAGCCGGACCAGGTGACAAGAGATGGAAGGAGCTCTGTGAGGAGAGGCTTTGAATATTTTGGGGACTGATGTTGAAGATTAAATAACTTCATTTTATGCCTCAAATAAAATCATGCCAATTTCATCAATTACGGAAAATTCAAGTGATTGGGGATCCAGCTGAATACCCTCAGAGTCCCTACATGTATAGTACATCTGGGTGGTGCTAAAGAACCAACAAAAAGTAGCAGTAGAACTTGTGCAAAGTTCCCCCGGAGAAGTACTGCCTCTACACCTGTTAATCCGACGCCAAGCAGTAGTGCACTCGCATTGCTGTGGTCCGGTGGAAGGGTGTAAGTGCCCGTGAAATCACATGCGCATGAGACTTAAGTCCTATTGTAGTTTTTATGGGTGGAGGTAACCACTTAACATCAGGTGGGTTTTCAGCTCGTCCCGTCACTAACTTTACATAAAAACGTATTCATTTAGTTGAGAGCAGAACATATTATATTGTGAGCTATTAAGAAAACCTTTGAGCACTAGACTTATTAAATTGTAGGTTATAAATGAACCTGTGTCTCGCAATATTTGTCGTAATAAAATAATTTCAATGGCTCCTTGCGTCGCTGGCGCCGCAATAATAAGATTTAATGATTATGTTTGTTCATATCATATTTTAATTAGGCAATGGAGAATATCATAACATGTCAAAATAGCTTAGGAATATGTATAAACTTCATAGTCTATGGTTTCGTGATTAATAATTCGTGGAACGTAAACATTACATATTCATTCGATTGATAAAGTCACAGAACTTATAAAAAATGTCTGGTCTATGTAAGCAAAAAATACGCATGGTTGAGTCATCAATGAAATTTATACATATATAGTATGATTGGGTTACTTTACCATTATTATAATTATTATATAAGATTTCCTGCTTTTCGCTGATGTTTCATTTTGTAGCCTAATTTCAAAATTTATTCATTTAGATCTCAAATATCGTTTGGACAGACAAATATGACACGCAATAGTAAATATTCGTGTGCATAAATCGTGACACAGAAGGAAAGAGTTTCTGAAATTTGACATATCCGTGGGCACATTTCTTGTCCACAGATATGTCAAATTTCAGTAAATTTTCATGTTTTAGCTAGTCTTATTTATACCGCGGTTACCCACGGTTGGCCATTCTACGGTAATACCCACTTTGGTGTGATAATCCAGGATATAACCTATTCTGGTACCAAATTTCATCCAAATCCGCTGAGCAGTATGAGCGTGAAGGAGTGACAAACATACACACACATATACAAAGTTTTGCCCATAACAATAGTGTCGAAACAATTCATATCGAGTCGTACCAATGTGATAGAATAGCCAAGTCTCTCGACATTGATGTTAAGTATAAGTGATTGAGTGCACCACTGTTTGGCGGCATATTACCAGATGTGATTGCTCTTAAAATAATGAGTTATTTTTAGCGGCTGGAGTAAAATAGGCGTGATTCACTGGACAGACGCGTAATGTCAGATGCTGCCCTCCGTATTACGTGTTCGGACAAACTTGTGTTCAGCAAAACTCACATCTCAATTGTATTATAGAATTACATTTTTTTACTTTTTAATGGACAATTTTTTTTTCATCTGTGCACGAAACTTGATTTTTAAGAAAATTGAACAAACCGACTCCAATGCTTATATGCCCGATGTTTCGTCCTTAGCGGTGGAATTTCCCCATGTAATTTATATGGGAATAATACGACAATAGAAGTTTATCAAAAAAATATACAGCCCAATTAAAAGCCACATTTCCACCATTTGAATTCGGCTAAAAATACGGATCGTTCAAGATGAATTCGGATAAAGGATGTTTTTGTAAGAGCCTTAGGTAACTGTACCATTGCAATCGATTCTCCATCTAGATTCTTGTTTATTAATACATCGGACATCAATTTAAAGACCACTATGCTCGCAATACAATTTAAACATTCTCTGGCATCTGGCAACTAATGAAAATATTTACCCAACTATAAAAAGCAGTAGCAAATGATTAACCTTTTGACCGACGGGATCGCCCGGACTTATAATAAAATTATTATCGGTAAATGTTGTATTGGCTGTCGGATTATTGTATGTGACGTACCGCTGTTACACCGTGTCACACTGGGGTATCTTAAGTTATGATAAATCCGTACCAGCCTCTAATGTTCCCACTGCGGCGACACCGGCCTACACTCGTTAATTGAGAGTGAAAAGCCCAATCCGGATTGGTAGATGTCACATGTCTTCGACATTTTGATTCTAAGACATGCCGGTTTCCTCACGATGTTTTCCTTCACCGTTTCGAGAACGTGGTATTGCGTACATAAATTTTTTCAAGTGAAAAAACTCATTGGTTCACGTGTGGATTTGAACCAGCAACCTTCAGACTGAAAGTCGGCGACTATGCCCCTGAGCCACCACGCTCCAATTAATTTTGAAGAATTCCACGGAAATAAAGATTTTTGGCTTTGACTATGACTTTGTGGAGTCGTCTCATTATTTATCCCTTTACTATTCAGACTTACTGAAAGGAATAGTATGCAATAGTATGTTTGGACGCCAGCACGTCTGTGTCTTCAGGCCTGGAACCAAGATGCGTCATTCACCCATGCACTTGAAATTATTAATAACCAACACATGGTTGCGCCATCACATTATGATCTTACTTAGTTCAGAAGCATGCAAATAAATCAAATTTAAAGTGAGAAATCCTTATTTTCTGATTGGGGGGCTGTTATTGCTCGAATCCGTAAGTGATTGCTCTCAGTGTCCCTGGTCCCCTCGGTGGTGCGAAAGGAACTTGTATCAAGTTCGTCCGGAGAAGTACTGCCACCATATCTGGCAATCCGGCGCCAAGCAGTGGAGTACAAGCCTTGCTGTGTTGCGGTGGAAGGGTGGTGGTACCAGTGAAGTTACAAGCACATGAGGCATTACTTTCCCGTCTCATAGTGATGGGTGCGACGCAATGCAAGTGGTCCCTTTAAAAACGGATGATTTCAGCGACAAAACTATCCTTGGTCCTGACCATAATTAAACTACCTCCATACCAAATTTAATCAGTTCAGTGGTTTAATCACAGAAAGATAACAAACAGACAGACAGACCGAGTTACTTTCACATTTATAATATTAAAGTATGGATATATTACCACTTAAGAATACATACATCATTTTATGCAGCCCTTATCTTTAGGTCATAAAATTTAAGTATCCATAGCAATACGCCTGATGGAATTAATGGATGTTTGATTTTATGCGTTTACACAATATCATTCAGGACAAATAAAAAAAACAAGTGAGTAACAATTTGACGTGTCCAAACGATACTTGAGATCTGGAATAAATGAGTTTCAGTTTGAGTTTGAAACTCAAACTTATTTAAGTCAAAGTCCATTTCAAAATATTTTATTAGCGTTGAATTCTTAAAAAATACTTGGAAACGTCACTTTTGTAAATAAATTTGTACCTACAAGATCATGCGCTCTTATAAACTACAAATAATAAGAGCGCAAGTTTAGCACTTGTTCATTTTATTTCTTTAGATCTCAAGTATCGTTTAGAGACGGCAAAATTAACGCGCATTAGCAAACAGATTCGTGTGCATATAACTTTTCACAGCAGCATCTTAGTCACATTATAATATCAAATAACAATAACAATTCTCATCAGTCAGGATTTGAAACAAGTACGATAATATAAACTTATAATACCCCTCTTTTTCGTCGGGGGTCAAACAGCTCAAGAGCTCAACAGCATAACATTACTCAAGAGTTACTTCATAACAATAAAATTAAAGTCTCTGTTTGTAATGTCAAAATAATAGCGTTTTATTAAGTGTATTTGAAAGTACATAGAATACATAAAAATCTATTTTTTTTATTTTTGTCTGTCTGTCTGTTTGTTCCGGCTAATCTCCAAAACGGCTGGATAGTATATTAGGCTATTTTTATTTTAGAAAAAAAAAATTAACGGTCCGCCCATAAAATGTTAAATTCTACGCGGATAAAGTTGCGGGGAACAGCTAAACTAATAAGCTTACAATGGACTTCCACAAAGGAACGCCTGAACCCATCTAGTTATAAGACTAAATATTCATGAACATGAATAGTAATCGATCTACTGAAATACAGTAACCAGCACAAATCCCGCCCACGTCACCCGCTGTTGGCGTTCAAATTTTGCGCGAAACATGCGATCTGCGCGGTCCTGCCAAGAATGTCCGATTGTTCGCCTTTTCTCGTCGTGATGTTTATTTTAGTTAACGGAAAACACAATGTTGTGCCCGGTTTCAGCTGACTCGATACGCAAGATCGTATGAATAGGCCAGTCTCGCTGTCAGAACTCTAGGCAGCGCGAATCTTACAACGAAACTCGCATTGACAATGTCTTGCGAAATGCTAAGCTTTTTACTGATTGCAAAACAGAGACTCAGTTCAACTGTATGGTTTTTTCGTGTGTTTGTTAAGCGGTATTTTCGCCATTTGTGTGCTGATTTTTTTTTTTTTTAATGGCTGTACCTCTACCTGGTACCATGTTTAATCCATGTCCTTCAGTCCTGGTGACCTGTAATACATATTTTATAAACCTTTCAGGCACCAGGCTCTCAATAAACAGGTTAACTTATAATGATACACAAATAAATTATATATGACCTATTGTTTGAGTAAATAAAAACTTTATTATTATCATCAGTATTAAAAGAATATTGAAGATAAGATAGAGATAGTATAGAAGTTTGTTTCATCTTTTTTATATCAGGCATTTGGTAATGCTCACCCATGTAAGATGTCTTTCTTGAACGTTGTTTAACCTGCTCAATATGATAGAAACTAGAAACCTACGCAGCAAATTCTTTATTACCATATTATATCAGCCTCTTGTTTCCACTGCAGACACTACTACACATTACAAGAGAGAGTGAATGGGCTTTAAATCTACTGGGACACTGGGAGCCCAATTGGTAGATCATTTTTATATAACCTGATGTTAATTGGTTACTGCCGCCGAATAACATCAATACGACTCGGGTACCCTTACCGATGTATGAGAATACCCAAGTCGCTTTGCGTTGCACCCGTCACTATGGGACGGAAATGTAACGTCATGTGTCTGTAATTTCACCGGCACCCATACAACCGGAACACAGCAGCGCAAGTGCGCCACTGCTTGGCGGTGTCAGTACTTCTCATCACGAGCCTTGGAAAGGAAATAAATAACGTTTACACACTCATACCTCTGCACTAGGATTCCCTGTGTCGCAGATGGGATGGACAAACACAGAAACACAAGACAAACGCCCAAGACCCGAGAACAAACTTCATGCTCACCACGCAAAGTGGCCGGGCCGGGAATCGAACCCGGGACCCCTCGCTCCGAAGGCAGGGCTACTACCAACTAAGTCATGGAGTCGGAGTCGTCCGAAAGATACTTCCCTGGCACAATTTGCCATTTTAGAAGATGCCGGTTTGTTTATAATATTTTCCGTCATCGTTTTGGAAACCAATTATTATCAGGCCAAAAACAAATTGATCAGTCCTGAACAAGAGCCAATTTCTTCGAATTGGAAGCTGGGGTCTTTACCACTGGGCCACCACGCCGAGTGCTATATTAATACTGTTTAAATGGCTGTAAGCGTCCTTAGCAACATTTGTCGTAAATGACACCGGACGCCAAACATGAGCTGAATGCTGGGCACGCAGCGAGGGGAATGCAAATTGACACCCTGATGAATAGGGGTGATGATTGATACAAGTGTTGGAGGATTGATTTGCAATTCATTATAACATTGGTTCATCATTAGTACTATGTATTCGTGCTTGGACACCTATTATTATAAATATCAATCAAATATGAGAATTATTGTGTGCCCGAGTATTTTTTTTATTTGAAAATGTGACGGAACGAGCTGATGGCCCACCTAATGGTAAGTGGCGACACCCGCCCATGACAACAGTAATGCGACTCAATATAAGATTTGGGTCTTACACTGAGTCGCATTCATCCTGCTGCGTCCATCACCCGAGACGGGGATGATACGTCTCACCACACCCTGCCACCGGAACACAATAATGCGAGCACTATTGCTTGGCGGCAGATGTGGTGGCAGTACCTCTCCGGACGAACTTGGCACTTTCTACTGCTACTCTTATATCCTTCCATATCCATATTTAAAACGCATCACTACATAGTATAAAACAAAGTCGCTTTCTCTGTCCCTTTGTATGCTTAAATCTTTAAAACTACGCAACGGATTTTGATGCGGTTTTTTTTAATAGATAGAGTGATTCAAGAGGAAGGTTTATATGTATAATACACTAGCAAGTCTCCTCGGCTTCGCACGGGTAGTTTCTCATACGACACTGATGCTTTACTAACCGTGCGAAGCCGGGGCGGGTCGCTAGTTTTGTAATATGACATTCATTCCTTCGCATAATATGATAATTCCAGGATAACCTATTACTCCTTAACCTCTCCGTTACTGGAGCTACTTTCTATATCTCCTTAACCTTTCAGCCACTGGTGCTACTTTCATACTCCCTCTTGTATACTCATTCCTAATTTGGTCTCTCCTTGTCACTCCACACATCCATCTCAGCATTCGCATCTCCGCTGCATGCATTTTTCTTTCATCCATCCCCTTGATGGCCCAGCATTCAGATCCATACAATACGACAGGTCTAACAATTGTCTTGTAAATTTTCCCCTTCAGTTTCAGGGAATTACGGTATCGCACGCTGACACCTGTCACCATTTCATCCGATCCGCATTTATTCTATTTTAATATAACTGTCTGTCAATTGACCTTAAAAGCTGTATAAATTTAACGGTAATAAGGAAGCCCTGTTTGATGTTCCCCAGGCGGTAGATACATAAGCCGGTATGTACTCCTAGACCCGTATCATCAGGAGGTTCCTATCACTACACATTAGCTTTTGATCTCAAAAAAAAAAACAAGGGTTACACTGTAACTATTAAACATATTTCACATTTATTGCCATATTCATGGCACAAGCAGAGTGCACGTGTAATAGTTTTGCATACCAGAAATATACCTAGCTAAGCAACAGTTCTTAACCGACTACAAAAAGGAATAGGTTCTCAATACGGCAGTATGTTTTTTTATGTAAAAAAATATAAGCTTCGCATGCCTAATCACCAGTTATCAATCTCTGTCTGTCTACCAGTCTGTCTGTCACATAGTTGTTGACTGTATCGCAGATGGCCTTGCAGCTACCGCTTCAGACGATCAAAAATAACAGTCCTATCAAGATCTATGAATCATTTACTATCATATTAATTTTCTCAATAATATGCTCCAGAATCTATGATTCATTTGCTACCCAGGACAGTTATTTGTACTACAAACATAGATGTTTGTTCTGTCTGCGTTTTAATATGTATTATAGATATGTATTTGCGAATAAAAATTTAGTTCAAAAACTTAAATCACACTACTAAAAAATCGCATTCTACAATCTACTCTACTACAATCAAAAGAAATCTACAATAAAATATTTTCATCTGATTCTCTCTCAATTGTTATGTACAAACTATTCCCTAACAAACAATACATTCTTACATTACAACAATAAATTCTTATAACTACCCTTACAAACAATACATTCTTACAATACTAAGCGAGCTTAAGATTTACTTTCAAATGCATTTAGTAAAAAAACTGTCAAAGTAACAGTTTTTTACATAGAAAATAAATGTATACGTCAAATATATGTGAATGGTTAAAATATAACAAGGCAAAAATAATTAAATGGACAAGTAACTTGGTTAAATGTGTTTATTTAATATTATTCTATTACACTAGATTTATGGATTAAATAGACAAAATAAACGTTATCTCTTTCTGTTATCACTACAAGCCGAAAAAAAGTAGCAAAATAATAACAAGAAAATAGCAACAATAATTTTAATTATTATAAACTAGCTGTGCGGTGTTACCCGCGTTTAAAAAGACAATTGAGAAAAAACTAACGATATGTTCTGCAACTAAAAAAAATTCTTGTAGCCTCCAGGTCCTACCCCATGTCAGAAACTGAACAACTGAACGCCAATCTGTGAATTCTGTCAATATTTTTGAACATCTCCCTAGTGTCTTCTGTCTCACTCACTTTTTCATACGGAGATTTTTTTACCGAAATTTTTCACTTTTCCATAGAATTTTTCAAACTTTTTCTTTCATACAAACCTTGTTCTAACACAAATACTGCTTACACTTATTTGCTTCTGTAGCAAATACTGTGGCGGCCAATTTATGCTATGTATAAATGTTTACTTGTTTTTTGTTTTGATTTTTAAGCTGTGGTACAAATAAATATTTTCTAATTCTTATTCTTAAATACATTACAAAAATAATCAACTAAATAGGTTCTGAAGTGATGCGCTAACATAATTCGTCAATTGCTTTTAATTTATATAGATAATGCACCTGTATAATTCATAACATTTTGAAATGTATTATGCAAGGTGCGGGCACACGTGCGGTCGAACAAGCGAACAGAAAAGAAAAAGGAATCTCTCTCCCGACCCACATCTAGTGAGATCTTTGTGTCTAATTATAGGCCAGCTGAAATAGCCGGCAGGGCACGTGACAAATTTAGACCTGGTATCGTTTGTTAGGTTGTCGCTATGGCGCCCCGTAAGCTTCGACTGTGCATGATAAATGAATGGGCTTTTTACAAGTAGCTGTGGTCATTTCACTCGCATATATTGGTGAGTATCTTTTGAGTTCCTACGCGTACCGGGGTGGTGCTACAGGAGCAACAAAAAGTAGTAACAGAACTTGTGCCAAGTTCGTCCGGAGAATTACTGCCTCCTAGTAATCCGACGTACTCGCATTGATGTGTTCCGTTGGAAGGGTGTGGGTACTGATAAAATCACAGGCTTGTGAGCCATTACACGCCAGTCTTGGGTGACGGGCGCAATGAGATGAGACTTGGGTCTTCTCATACTTCGGTTGGGGAGGACCCGAGTCGCAATTTTGTTGTAACGGGCGAAGGTATAAAAAAAACAGGGGAGGCCATATTGCTTGAGTCCAATGATACCTATCCCCTAATGGTGCAAAAGAAGTTCATCAGTAGTACCACCATACCTGGTAATGCACCGCCAAGCAGATGTTCTCGAGTACGTATGTGTCTCTATGTTTGTGTGTGTGTGCATCCACACACACACACACAAACATAGAGACATAGAGTATGTTTGTTACTCTTTCACGCTCAAACGGCTCAACGGATTTTGATGAAATTTGGTACCGGGATAGCTTATATCCTGGATTACTTTTGGTCCGGGAAAACTGCAGGTGACACCGCAGGGCCCAGCTAGTAGAAAATATACTAAATCTTGATTCGATCTGATGAAATAAAGAGATCAGTTTCAAATAGATTGTTTGTTTAAGATAACAAGGTCGCGTATCTGAAATTATACTCTAACACCGATGTTGCGTAAATTCTCACAATTCCTTATCCTATGCCACATTGCATCACTCATACACACTTCACGGCTCATCCACATGACATCCATCATCACGTCCGGCCTGATGGATTCATATTTTTAACAGACTACAAAAAATTATGTTATCAATTCGGCTAAATGATTTTTTTCCTGTTTGTTACCATGTCTTCATATGATGGCATATCTTTATGTGAACCGATTTAGAAAATTCTACCTGAATTGGAAGATACCTTCGAGATTGTTCTAGAAATTTCATGAAGAACAAACATACAACCCTTTTGTTTAAGGGAACTTCGCTATTGGACGACCACAACAACATACATAATATTTATGAAGCTCAACATCTGAATTGGTGCATTGAGATGTAAAGCTCAGATGTTGATCGTACATGCAGCTGACTCCTGCCCATCTGAACTGATCTCGCTACTAAACCCATGTTGTGTACAGGCTCCAGATTTGAACCTACGACTTACAAACAGAATGTTGTACTCCAAAACAATTTACAAATAAATATCTAATAGATGTTTTGCATCTTGATTCATAATTTGACAATCCGCTACCATGTGTGTGTGTGTGTGGTGGCAAAAAACGGATGTGGTGGCAAAAGTCCCACAGACAAAAGGCATTTTTAGTTTTACCCCAATTTTTGACATTATTTCGTACAAGCCTTGTCCTAAAAATTAAAAATAATGAAATAGGAATCAACCAGAACGGTTGAGCCAAGTTCGTATTATTTTTATTCTAAACTAACGGCAACTGATTTTTAATTATTTAGATTTTATAATAAAATACTGTGAATTATAGTTCTACGTCACAGATAGGCGCTTAACGTAGAAATTAAAGGACATTAAAGGAATCATAAGAAAGTTTCTTCACGACGCTCTCAACGAGTGTTGCCAGAATACTGAACTAAATAAATAAAAAAATAAGAAATAAATATTTATTCATGGACATATTTCACACAGCGCCATCTGGCCTCAAATTAAGCATAGCTTGTAATATGGGAACTAGATAACAGATAGAATACATATAGTATTTTTTTTGTAAATATGTTCTTATAATACACATTAACACCCAAACACAGAAAAAACACTTATGTTCGCATACAAATGCTTGTGTGGGAATCGAACCTATAGCACAGAAGGCAGAGCTACCAATTATAACTATATTAGAAACGTAACGTTCCTACACACTTTAATGAAACTTTAGTCTGAAATTCTCACCATCTAAAAGTATAATTGCTCTAGATCTCAGTACCAGAAGCTAGGTCTAGTTAA
Source organism: Aplocera efformata (assembly GCA_921293045.1). Taxonomy (NCBI): domain Eukaryota; kingdom Metazoa; phylum Arthropoda; class Insecta; order Lepidoptera; family Geometridae; genus Aplocera; species Aplocera efformata. The sequence goes on along the minus strand of OV121050.1, from coordinate 11,458,579 downwards.
CTGACCTGTCAAACGGTGACTCACCGGTACTGGCCAACGTCACAGATCCAATATCTCTCCAAAGCCCCCTGCCAAGTCTATTCTGAACCAGGTGTACGTACCCCCAAACTATTTGAGATCTTATTATCAGGGTCGTAAATATCAAGTTCCATCAATGTGTTTGTTTAGTTCTTTGGTGTTGGAAGTTATGCTTTACGTGTTTGATGATACATTTGCTTTTTGAATGTTGGGGAATGTTGCAGAGAATTTTGAATAGAGTCGTGTATCGCTCAAGGATCGTTTGTACCAATCGATAGTAATCGATCTGATTAGAATGTTCTCAAAGATTTGATATATAATATTGATCGAGTGCAAATTTCATCTGAAGTATCGATTACATGTAAATTCTATCTTCTAAAAAGCTAGGCCGTTAGCCTAGCTTTTTAGAAGATTATAGAAGACTATTCCTTTTTTAACATTTCATTCCAATATAAAAAAGGAATGTTTAGAAATTATTTATAATTAATTGAACTAAATATACATACTTGTATAAAAACAATTGCCGTGCGTTAGTCTAACAAAAAACTCGACAATTTCTCCACCGATTTGTATGATTTCTATACCGTTGTTTGTTTGTATGTGTGGAAAAAACAGAAAGAACATATTTTTTTTTGAGATTTTTGCCACTACGTCGTTTGACTATCAAATTGTGAATCAAGACGAACTCATATATCGGGTTAGCTAGTTTAACATTTAGCCTATTTAAGTGACGATAAGGTGGAAGGGTGGCAATAAATCTTACATAATTAATCTTAATCATAAGAGTACCCTTAAATAAAATCCATAGATTTTGCCTTGAAATACAAAAAACCCCAACCCTACAAAAGTAAACCAAACGTTTCGAAAATAAAAACAGATTTATGATGAAATATCAAATAAAAACGTCACAAAATATCGGACGGAATCGACCTAATAAACGTCTCTAAAACCGACTTCCAGACTCGACTGTTCTAAATCCATTTGCGTGAGTAAACCTGAAGAATGCTCTGTGGTTCCTGCTCGCGAGTCCAATCTGGACTGCCTCCAGATCTCTTTAGTTAGCGTATTTATACAACTGTACTGATTTATACAGGGTGGGAAAAATAACAAAAAAAATATACGCAAATAGAAAATTAGGAAAATTCCAAAGGAACAACGATCAAATTAATTTTAGGTGGTACGCAATTCACTGGGTTATTTATTTCACAATAATACATTGTGTGTAAGTATGCTCAATTGTTTAATTAGCATTATGATTGTCAATACGTATACTCAATACGTCACGGGTGATGGACTTAGCAGGATGAATGCGACTCAGTAAAGATTTGGATCTCATACTGAGTCGCACGCGTTACTGTTGTCATGGGCGAGGGTCACCACTTACCATTAGATGAGCCCTCAGACAGTTCCGTCACTCATTTACATTTTTTTTTAAATACGTTGCGTGTTATTTATTTTAATAAGCGTGCTCCACACCCAGTATTTTGTCGAACGCTGTGGCGACCTTCAGTAAATATAGAATAGCAATCACCTGTTTTTGTCGCAATCCGAAGCTTTGTCATCAAATAATCAAATATAAACTGAAGGCGTAACTGATGAAGTATATCCAACAATATTTTCTTTCCTTTTGTCAAATGTTTTTTTTTTCCGATTGTAAGTACAATAGACAATTATAAAATAGGATTCTTTACATTATGCCATATCAAGGCGTGCAAAAACTACTATAAAATATAAGTAAAAATAAAACAGTTACAATAAAATCAAATAAAAATACTTATAATATTACAAATAAATTCAAATTTAATAAAATAGCATGTTTACATTCATTCGTATAACCTAAATATGATAAAAGCAATTATCTATGAAAATTGAAATTGATAAAATAACCATTTTTTCAACTTCCATTATAAAACATAGATTGACATGTCTTTATATTCGTTTGGCAGTTTATTAAGAAAAAATATTTGAATACTGTTGTGTTTCACCAGTTCGAGACGGCATGGAGAAAGAAACAAACAGTTTCCGTGTCTAGTCCAGCTACGAGTATATAATAATTTTTAAAAAGCTGCCCCGGCCCGGAATCGAATCGAATTTGAATCGAATGGGACTTTTCGATTCGAAGACAGGGCTACTACCGACTATTTCAACGTTAAATTAAGCAACTCTCGGCCCGATCATTAGTTGGATAGGCGACCGTTTAAATGAGCGTTTTCAAATTTCGGAGGTCACGTTATGAGGTCGGTCCCAGCATTATAATAAGCCATGCCTGAGCCAGCCTGCGGTGGCGGCCCAAGAATAGCTCCACTCCCACTCTTCCCGTGGATGTCGTAAGAGGCGACTAAGGGATTTCTAAGTCAGGATATGGTCAGCAGCATCCACCTGAGTATTTGACATCACCACACAATTTTTCATGATAATCGGTTGAGCGAATGAATTGCAGTGGTGGTAGCCCTGCCTTCGAAGCGAGGGGCCCGGGTTCGATTCCCGGCCGGGGCATACTTTATTTGATGAGCATGAAGTTTGTTCTCGGGTCATGGGTGTTTGTCTTATGTGTTTGCAATGCCATTTGCGTCACAGGGAATCCTAGTGCAGAGGTTTGAATGTGTAAACGTTTTTTTTTCTATTGTACCAAGTCTTTGCTTTTAATTAATATTATTTAAACAACAAGCAACAAAAATCTGTTGAATAGCGAACCGCCTTTTTAAATTCAGTTCAAATCTCGCTCAAAATAACCGAGTCTTTTTAGTAAGATATACGTAACTATTCTTTATGTATCAGTATTTCTGGCTCATGAGCCTCGCCACAGAATACGTAAATAGTTAGTATAGCTCGGTAATGCCCGCTGTTCTGTTAAAATATTTTTATTGTATTACAAGCAGAACAGATTGGTGCTTTTGTTTGATCATAATAATATAATTGGTTTTCGGAAATCTGTATCGAAAGGGTAAAGCCCCTATTACTAAGCCTACAACGCCTGTCTGTGTCTTTTGAAACGTTAGCTGTGTGGGGTGAAATTTGTCACAGATTAAATAACGTAATCGTAGAATGAAAAAAATCACATCGCATGGTATACTTAAAAAGCAAAAAAGTGTTTCCTCAATCGCTTTTCTTCAATTGTTTTTCTTTCAAAAAATGCTTGAATCTAATGAAGAAGCACGTTTTGATATGATATTACATAAACGAAACGCATTTTTGACAAGCCTCAAAATAATTGCCGTTAGACATCAAAATTTTAGATATACTAAAAATATACGAGCTTAATAAAATAAACTAATGGACGGTCCATTAGTTGCGTGTCTCTATTAAATGGTAATTAAACCAATCCATTTTTAATGGCATTGATTACATACAGGTATAAGTACGAGATATATAGATATTACATTACTCAAATAAGAACGTGTGGAACAGATCACGATTAAAGTGTGGCAATACCCGGATTAACGCAATTAGGTGATTTGGTGTGTAGTCTGTGGGATCGGAAGGGCATTGTTAGTTATGAGCTTTTACCGTTGGGCAAAACCACCGGTTTGAATCAGAAAGAGATTCGTTTTATTAAAAGATAGCAACTTAGCAAAATTGATAGTATGGCTGGGAAGTGGTAATACATTCAACATATATACAACACAACGTTATATTGTGTAAGGTTAACATCATAAAGGAATTTTCAGAACTACAGATTGCAATTGTTAATCCAAAATCCCAAAAATCAAGTTAACAAACGAAACGCCACAGATCCCCGTCTCGGGTGACGGGCGCAATAGAATCCGACTTAGGTCTTCTGATAGGGACATAAGTCGTATTACTGTTGTGACGGGCGGAGATAACCACTAAACACGTGGATTTTAGTTCGTTCCGTTTTCTTTGTATAAAAAAGGTATTTCGTAATTAGGCTTGGGAAATTGGGCTTATTGTCCGCGCAGTTGTAAGAGTAAAGTTATGGTAAGATCTCCTTCAACTTTGTGGGTAACACTATCGCAGGTACATAGACGAGTCGAGTGATAAAGTCTTTATTGCCAATATCCTACAAATCACTCGATAAATGCATAGAAGCAAATAAAAATCCATAGAACTGAAATGCCAACTATAGAATAATCTAGATGGACAATGCTCTAAAATGCAGGTGACGAGAATATTCGATTGATCAGCTGCGATTTAAAAGTAGTTTAAAATGTCGATGCCACTTGGCATGGACAGGTTTCCGGGTGCACTGACTAAGTTTGAGATTCTGATGATTAGGTGCGTGTGATTGCACCAATTTCAACATTTGTTGCATGACAATTATATGAAACTGGAATGAAGAAGTGGAACCTTTTTAAAGAGACTTCAAAAAGGAGGTCCTGTAATTCGACTGCGTGGTTTTTTCTATATAGGTTGTTTGTATACTATGGATGTTAGTTTTTATACTTGATAATTTAGAACATTATCAAATGAGATTTATAGAAATTTTACAGTAAAAATCCACATTTATGAGCAAACAATAGGAGATTTAAGTATTGAAGACGAATCATTCGATTTTTAAATCCACTTGAAAACTACTACACAAATTCAAGATTTTAGTTAGAGCTTCAAGCTTCAACACTTTTGAGAAATGCGCAGGAACAACGCGCATTCCTTCCTAAGGTCATATTGTCGTGACAACGTTCAATGTTAATTTTCCTCCAACGCCCAGTTCTTTTGCTTCCTGTTGATTTTTAATGTCCTCTCAAATAGATATAAATCATTCAGAATCCAGCATCACATTTACCAAATCTGGAAGCGAGATATTTGCCTATTACTGTAGTAATAAAAACGAGTCGCTGATCCGTGTTGCACAATATTGCAATGAATGTTTCTGCATCCCTCCATCACAACTACATTGGCAACATTCTGTTTGATTCTCTACCAGCTCTCTCATACTTTGAAAACAAAAGTCCATGAAGAGCCAAGAACAAACCTGAGTGCATCGATTGTGATGAAGATATCTTTGGAGCAAAATAACTTGTGAACTGCCGCCAAAGAGTAGTACATATTCTGTAATTTTCGGTTTCAAGGGTATGGAGTATAATATTGTGTAGATACTGGTAACTTAATATACCTACAAAAATTACATATTATTCTATATTTCATTCGTCGTAAGGTTTACAAATCCTTCTAGGGGCAATAAGTGGGGATTTGGAACAAGCCAATATAATTTCCTAGTCGGATACGCATCTGTTGCTGTTTAAACACGAATTCCATATCATTAATCGAAGCCCTACGTGAGTCAGAGGCGCGCTATAATTAGCGTCCCTGACGTCACTCGCCAAACCGTCTCATAATCGGCTTTAGGGCACTTTGCAGTGTTGCCAGATTTAGGTATTGTGCCCGTAACCTATTTCCAATTGCGTGGAAACAAGATCGGTCGGGTTATGTTGAATATCTTATCTTTTGCAAAACGCCTTAGTTCGTCTCTTTGGAAAAAGTTTGATGGTTTTATGTTGATAGTAGCCCTACCTTCTAGGATTGTTTGCTGGTTTTATTTTAACATTAGCTGACTTTTCCTGTCATGACTCACAATTTGACAATTGGCTGAAAAATATCATAGCTGCAAAATCCACGGGAAATATGGGAAAAACTAAAAGTGCACTTTTCACTTGCGAAACTAAAAGTGCATTGGTGAAAAATTCACTTTTAGTTCTTCCCGAATTCCCTACATTTCCCGTGGATTTTCAAATATTTTATTTCATACAAACACAACTAAAAAGAACTAGCCAATAGGTGAAGCCGTTCTGAAGTGATACGCTTATTTACAGTCGGTAATTGATTTTTATTTATATTGATTAGGAAACAATTAAACGTTTGGCAAAGGGAACGTTTACGAGGAAATAAAAGTTTATGTGCTACTCAATTAAATATATTGCCATATTAAAATAAGATCAAACCATTGATCCTTTTACATGGCAATCTAACAATATAATAATATTATTATTAATATACGGCATCACATTTTTAAAGGATATTTTTAAGATCACCTCGTAAATTTTGGTAACTAATAAACAAGCATGTCCCGCACTAGGATTCCCTGTGTCGCAGATGGCAGTGATCTACACAATTATACAGGTCACGCACCCAAGAACCGACCTCAACCCACGCCCTACAGCGCAGAAGGCAAAGCTACTACAGTTTTGCCTTATACGCTGTAGTGCGGGTTCGATTTCCATTCAGAACAAGCATTAGTGTGCTGTGCAAGCAACATAGATGTTTGTTCTGTGTCTGTGTGATTCATAATATAAAAAGTAAGAATTCTATTACTTCCCATAGTACCTACAAGCTATGCCTAACCGGTTTGCACTAGCCCGGGGACCAGAGTTCACACATATCATCCATAGAGTGTAGCCATCATGTAGCCTCTGATTTGTAGCCATAGCAAAATGATTGCCAGGAAATTAAGCCAAATCAAGAGCGGACGTTTTTTTCATCAGGTTCGAGGAATCATCTAAAACCGATCTCAAACCAGGAAGGCCGAAGCCCACGCGGCCGTGTTCCACGTTCGCTGTGCCACCGCGCTAAGGCACGTTTGCACACAGACGCGAAATCTTGTAGCAAGTCTCTGTGTTCCTCTGTGCAGAAGCGTGGAGTCTGCCTGTTTGAAGTACATACTTACCTAATAGGAATAGGTGTAGGTACGTACCTATTCCACTGAATGAACGAGTTGACTTCACTGAATGTGAAAGACAGAACACAATAATGCAACCTACTGCTTGGCGGCAGATTCCAGATGTGGTGGCAGTACCTTTCCGGACGAACTTGGCACGTGTTCTACTGCTACTTTTGGTTGCTCCTTTAGCACCACCAGTGTAGGTACTCAAAGGGTACACACCTACGGACGCAAGGAACTGGACAAGTATCGTTTGGACACGTCAAACGAACTTTTTGAGAATAGCTTGCTTTTGAGAGCACATGGTTCACGAATGACCTCGGTTTAGCTCCCTGCTACTGATTAATAATGCGAATCACATGCAGAGTGTATTCTTCCTACTATCTCTCCAAATTTTCATCCAAGCCTCCCTCGATGTTACCTAAGGCTATCGTTAGTACCAACGAAGACATACTTAGCATTGGCAATTGGAGTAAGGCTTATGGCCTCAAAGTCAATCCTACGAAGACTCAAGTAATCACAGTTGGTAGATATGCTTCCTCTCGCTGGCCTGGTCTCGAATCGCCTCTGTGTAAAGCACTCCTTAAGCATCGAGTGTGCGGACACAAAATGTTTTTGCTTTAAGATTTAATGTCGTGAATCACGGGAGAGCGAGCCAAACTCTCGGCTATTTATCTCGGACACAATGTCAAGATTTTAGATTTGAAACGTAAAATCGAAATTATTTATTAATAATTTCAATATAGTGTAGTATAAAAGGCTATAAAAAGCTCTCGCTTTTTTTCATGAAGTATTTTCGCTATACAAATTTTCGCACGGTTAAGGGTAAAATTGTTTCTAGAAATTTCTATGGGACCACATGTGTATCTTTATATTTATGATATATTTAGATGCTAGATGTGATTTTTTAATGTGTATATATTAAAAAAGACATCTATATCATCTAAAACAGTTGTCAAAGGAATCGGGTAACAAATATACAAAATAAAAATAAAAAATTCGACGAAATTGTGAAGATTCACAGCTTTTAACCGACTTCTGAAAAGTTATAATTATTACTCGAATATATTGTATTATACCTCAAAGATTATGCAATATATTGTAATATAATATCCCATGAAGTAATTCCACCGAGCACAAGTGATGAAAATATTCGATTTTTAAAACAGTCAATTATTTGAAGTCTGCTAAAGTCCGTAAACCGTAATGAACTGAAAATCAAAATTGATACAAATCCATAGATTAAAAAAAATGGGGGTAGCTGTGTCGTGGACACGGCTGTATAATTTACGTGAAAATCCCTAGCAAGCGATGCGACTAATTTCGCAACGTCACAAATTCCTAGATCCTTTAGCTTTAGTGGATAGCTATCCACTGGAGTAATTTAAAAAAAAACAACGTTAACACACTCATACCTCTGCACTAGGATTCCCTGTGTCGCAGATGGCATGGACAAACACAGAAACATAAGACAAACACCCAAGACCCGAGAACAAACTTCATGCTCACCACACAAAGTGTACACGGCCGGGAATCGAACCCGGGACCCCTCGCTTCGAAGGCAGGGCTACTACCAACTAAGCCACGGAGCCGTCTATATTAAAAAGCAATATAGCTGCAGCATCAAACTGTATCTCCTGATTTTGTTATCATCAGTTATCTGAATTACTTCCTACTATGGAAGCAAATTTAAACACGTATTCACGTCAAAAGGTATTCTATTTTTAAATGCGTCTCCATCATCAAACTATACCGGAAGTGTCACACTGTTTAAAAAAGGAACTGATATTCTGAGAACGAGTTATACCGTACCACAGATATAACAATAATATTGTGTCACCAACTAGGATTTCAATTTCCTGTTCCTACAATTCCTAGAATGTAGGAACTATCCTAGAATGAATAGATAGATTTGAAATTGGAATTTAGTAGCTATTTACGAATAGCTATTAATATTATTTTTAAAAGCTATTTCACAATGCCACTATACAGCAGCCATTGTTTAATTATATTTTATTTTTAATGTAACATTTTATTTCTATTTTTTTAAGTATTTCTATGACGCTACTATGCTTGTCTATTTTAATTTAGTTTATAAGATAGTACTGCAACATTGTAATGAAAGTTTAAATTTGACATAACCAAGTGTTCGCTATATGATCCTACGGTGAAAATAAATGAGTATGAGTATGAGTAAGACCTTTAGCCTATTTTCTGCAAATGATAGTTTTTTTTATTATTTTGATATTTAGCTATAATTTGACGGCTCCGTGGCTTAGTTGGTAGTAGCCCTGTCTTTGGGGTCCCGGGTTCGATTCCCGGCCGGGGCATACTTTGTGTGGTGAGCATGAAAGTTTGTTCTCGGGTCTTGAGTGTTTGTCTTGTGTTTCTGTGTTGTCCATGCCATCTGCGACACAGGGAATCCTAGTGCAGAGGTATGAGTGTGTAAACGGTTATTTAACGTTTAATTGATTTTTTTATAACATTTTTTTATCCGCGGAAACTAGGCAAAATTCTTTTCCTGAGAGAATCGTACCTACGGTTGTAGGTACGATTCTCTACAGCGCCGAAGGCAGAGCTACCAAAATCTATATTGAATTGTTGCAAGATCATTTAAATAGCCTGTCACTATTAGACTATTTGGATGTGTGAATGACTAACACATAAAGTAGCGTTTACAATACGTTGGCGAGCGTATTAACATTTTTTTTTTGGGTCACAGTTATTTGTAGTTAAAAATGCAACTATAGTTATGGGACGAGCAGATGTGCCATACCTATAGTTGCATAAAAAAAATGAATTTGAGGTTAACATTCAGAATGGCCGAGGGGTTTCTTGGCTGTTTCTTCCCCTCGGGTTGGTTGGTTAGGTAGAACAGACGTAAACTAAACAAATAAGATTAGCTAAAACATAAACCGACTGTAATTTGACATATCTTGAGAAACCTAACAGAAAGTTTCGTTTGGAGACTTTTTTTTATTTTTCATATACAATATTTATTCTCGTTTTCCATTTTAAGGAAATAAATACTTTGCTTCCCGTTTGGGGACCTTCTACTTAAAATTATAAAAATATATAACATAAACGGCTTCGTGGCTTAGTTGGTAGTAGCCCTGCCTTCGAAGCGAGGGGTCCCGGGTTCGATTCCCGGCCGGGGCATACTTTGTGTGGTGAGCATGAAGTTTGTTCTCGGTTCTTGGGTGTTTCTGTGTTTGTCCATGCCATCTGCGACACAGGGAATCCTAGTGCAGAGGTATGAGTGTGAAAACGTTTTTTTTTAAAGGAAAAATGCCGTGGTTCGCTGCGCTTGCGCAATGTAAAAGCTCGCGCGCATGCGTCACTCGTACAGTATGTCACACATTTGCCAACAGCCATCGATATACAAACAAATTACTGGTTCAACATGATATAATACTAGCTGCGCCCCGCAGTGTTACCTCAGTTTAAAGAGTCTACACGATACGATGGGAAAAAAAATAATTCTCTTAATTTGTTTAAATTATTCGGGATAAAAAATATTATTATACCTCAGAGTTACTAGCTCTACCGTCTGCGCTAGAGGTCGAGGGTTCGATTCCCAAGCCGTACCAACATTTTTATATCATGTTTTTGTGTCTTTGTCCATATGTAGTGAGGCCAGCTATACTTCATGTTACAGCCAGGACAGATATTTACAAACCATGTATCTTTAATTCTTTGTCAACTTGTTAGTATTCCTAAGATTATAAAATAAAATAAAATACACGTGTGAGCATCATGTATACGCGTGTGAGCATCATGTATACGCGTGTGAGCATCATGTATACACGCGTGAGCATCATGTATACGCTTGTGAGCATCATGTATACGCGTGTGAGCATCATGTATACGCGTGTAAGCATCACAGTTACGTGTGTTACAAATCCTACTATAACAAATAGTAAACAATACTACCATAACAATTTTTAGTAATATAACAACTAAATGTTATTATTAATAAACAATTTTTATGCTCATCGATATTTATTGAATATAGGTAATTAATTATCTTTAAAACTAATAAAAACTCCAGTTATCATTTTTGTCAGGGTACTTCGTGGCCACGTCAGCGGTAGCTGTAGAGCCTGAGATGCTAGCGGTGTTGCAGCGGCGGGAGCACCTGATGAAGGGCCGGATGAACTGCTTCCAGGTCTTCCCGAACATCTTCAGCAGCCCGATCACGGACAGCCCTAGAAGGAAACCCTGGAACGAAGGAGCCTTGTGGTCTGGCGTATTGAGAGCGTGGCAATCGTTAATTTATAACTTGCAAGCTTCAAGCTTGCAAGTTGCACGCGTCCGTAAGAGTCCCCCTAGTACGCCCTGGGTTGTCATGAGCAACCAAAAGACACAGTAGAATGAGTGCCAAGTTCGTTCGGAGAACTACTGCCTCCACACATAGTACTGTGATGCCAAGTGGTGTGCTGTGGAAGAGTGTGGGTGACAGTGAAATTACTGGCGCATGACATCCACGTCTCGGGTGACGGGTGCAACGGGATGTGACTTGGCTCTTCTCATGCTTCGGCTCGGCTCATGCTTGGAGAGAACCTAAGTCGTATTGCTGTTGTTACGGGCGAAGGTAACCGCTTACCTCGTCCCGCCATTACAGTAGTATAAAAAACCGGCCAAGTGCGAGTCATACTCGCGCACGAAGGATGGACGGATGGACAGACAGACAGAAGCGGAGTCTTAGTAACAGGGTCCCGTTTGGGTACGGAACCTTAGAAAAGCTTCCGTAAGCTCCAAGTATTATTAGCCAAATCGGAGACAGTGACCTGGCCATGATGTCACTCCATAGTAAATAGTCTTCAAACTAAAGTACCGAGGATGTGGAGCATTTCCCCAGAAATAGCTTTTTGTCCATATGGACACAGAGTCACGTTTGGCAGTGCGCCAACTGAGTATTCAATGACCCATACTCTCACTTACAACACAGATATTTACATTTACATGTGTATCATGTAAATGTGTGTTTTGTAAGTATGCGTGTCACCTGGCAAGATATGGGTATAAAGGATGGACGACAATGGCAGGTACCACCCGGAAAAAGATATCGTGGGCGACGGATGTCCAACAAAGGGTAGGGTATCTAAGGTAGGGTTCCTCATGCACATTTCACACTCTCTCTTTAAGACTTACAACGCTTCCCCCAAGATCTGAAAGGAACAGATTCCAGTCGTAATTGTACCGCTCTTCATACACAGCCACCATCATGCTGTTAAAGTAGATGTAGAGCTGCAAGAAAAGGTAGGTTTTATAGACTCGTTCGAGTTTCCAAATTGATAAACAACAGGTGATTGATAAACAACAGAAAAAGTCACAGGAAAGCAAACCATGCAATTTCGTCGCGCCGACGATTGACGCTGACTTTCAATCTGAAGTTCGCCGGTTCAAACCCACACGTGAATCAATGAGATTTTTAATTTGAAAATTGTATGTGCGTAATACACGTACTCGAAACGATGAAGGAAAACATCGTGAAAACGGCATGTCTTAGAACCAAAAATTCGAAGACATGTAACATCTACCAATCCGGATAAGGCTCCCGTGGGAGATCAGAGCCATCTAGTTATATTCTTATCTAGTTCCCACAGTACAAGCTATGCTTAGTTTGGGGCTAGACGGCACTGTGTTAAATGTTAAATTATTTATTAAAGATATTCCAATCTAATTCTAAGAAGACGAGGACCAAAATCGTAATGCTATTGATATGGGTTCATACAGTGTATGTATGTAGGTACCTGTGTCTGTAAAGCAGCGGCGCCAGAGTTCCGTCGCCATTGATTCACGCTGGAGTCCCAAACAAACAAGGTCTTTCGGTCCATCACGAAGGAGTTGTACAGGTAGGACTTGCAGAAACGAGGGCAGGTGCTGCAGTTGTGAGACACGTACGTGCTGGAAATAGAATGTTAGAATTATGACTAAGCATGCTTCTTGGTATGAAACCCAAATCAACAAGTAACTGAGCTTAAAATCGACTTCAATACTTTGATCCTTTATTTCGCGCTCTTAGGGGAATTACCATTATAAAAATCCAAATACTGACCGAGTGGAGGTAGTTTAACTTAATTGCCAGTAACATTTCTATTTACAAATATGCTGTAAGTTCCTCGTGACCATAACTTGCCTTTTTGTGGCCTCCTGATGGAGAGCGATCACCACCGCTCAAGGACACCTGCAATACCAGATGCACAATGCTGGTCTTTCAGATAACGATTAACCCACATTTTGAAGAACTTCTTATTGAAGATCAGTAGGAAGTTCATAACTGACGTATACCTACGCGGAATTATGCTGAAAATCACGCTAAATTCGGGGGATCCAGTTGCTCGCGTCCGTAGGTGAGAACCCTCTAGTATCCTACACGTACCTCCTAGGTGGCTTCCAAAGGAGCAACTAAAAGTAAACTTGTGCCAAGTTCATCTGCATCCACACCTGATAATCTGCAGTGATGCACTCGTATACTGTTTCCGGTGGAAGGGTGTAAGCGCCGGTGAAATCACAGGTGCATGAAACGTAACATCCCCGTCTCAAGTAGTGGCGGAGGTAATAATTTACCATCAGGTGGGCCTTCAGCTCGTCCCGTCACCTCAATAGTATAAATAAATACTAACTTCATGTACGCTGTAATAAGATTCCTCATGGAAGTATAATTCTGGCACTGCGCAAGGTCACTGATCATCCAGGGTCCGGAGCAGCCAGCCTGGTTACCGACGAGGTCCCACACGTACTTTGCTGTACACTAAAAAGGTAACATGACCTCGAATTATCATTACACATTTAAAGCGGGCGTAATATTCTTTGTTCTTTGCCTTCTCGTATGATATCCACTTACACTCAGAGCTGTCTGTTTTGAGCTTTAATTGTCTGAATGATTAATTTACTCACTTTCTAAGAGCTGTTGATTCTGTTTATAAATAAGTAAATTCTATTACATGTTCCAAGTAAGACAAGACAAGATGCTCACCAGGTTTGCGTTATAGTCTTCCTCGAAGGTGCACGGGTCGTCTTCTCCGCTGATCTTCTGATACTCGTCCACTGTCAGCTTGACGTCCATACTCTCACCCACGCTGACATACAGATATTGTACCAAGCCACCATTGTAGACCTCAACTTCTGGGGAAATTGCAAAATAACCTTCTAAACACTCTTGTGTTAAACTTACATAGTACCGTGGTGGCTGCTAAAAAACTCATTCTTTGTCCAAAGGGTCGAAGATTTGAATTCAGGCGTAATAAAAGTGGAATTAATTTATTTAAAGTAAATACTGATTGTTTTGTTTCGTTTTGTGCGAATAGCTGCGAATTTGAACCTTCCCATCGCAAATCAGATAATGGCGATTCCAAACTGCTGGTTATCCTTGTCGTCAAGTACTTCTGCCGAGCTTGTTCCCATGATCAAATCATCGGTAATGTTCTTTCTGCTAATAAATATGCATATAGACAAACATTAACAAAACCTGTGAAAGGTTCCTTGGTATAATGCACGAAGACATGGTATCCTGGAGGGTAGATACCACTCGCTGTAGCCACATCCTCTGCGCTATGCTTGAGGGTGATGGAAAAGCCACTAGCTTTGCTAGCGTATGTCGCCAACTTCTTCGGAATCATTGTGTAGCAGCGGCCGTACAGGAACCCCACCACTGGTATCAGGTCTATATCTGAAAGTTGAAATTGAACCTATAAACAAAATACAGGGCATTACACAAAATAGGAGAGGTATCGAATGATATGATAACTAATGATGATGAGTTAAATTGGTTTCTTACCATCTGGAGAGCCATCCAATCCGTACTGAACAAAAATGTCATCCTCAGTGTAGGTAATGTCTTCCCAGAGATCGTCGAGACCGATAGAGTAGTTGTATCTGAGCCAGGTTGAAGTGTAGCGAGGATGAGAGAAGAGGTTATAATCCTTAAAAATATAATAAAGAAATTAAATATACTAGATCACGTTCCCAAATTTTCCAATGATGCTCCGAAAGAAACATAATCAACCCAAGTGCTGATGCTCTGGGATGGGTTCTTGAGCTTTTACAGACTCCAAAAAGGAGAAGTTTCTCAATTCGTTTGTATTGTTTATGTATTTTTAATACGCAATAAAATCCAGCTCCCGTAGGTAGACAGTTCTCATTCCGCGGCATTTGTGGCTATACAATCGATTAGTATTCATACATTTTCCATAGTATTCTTTTCCCGTCTGCATATATCCCCTTTTTTGGATTCATACCCTTAAGATGAAGTTGCGACACATTGTAACAACATCACTTATAAAGTATTTCAGGTAAGTTGTTCTCGTTCTACTTACCAGTAATCTGTCAAATTTATACGCCGGTTCTCTACAGAAGGTGACGCTGGGGTAGACAATGGTCTTGTTAAAATCAAAGTGGGTGTAGGTAGTCACTGGAATATTGATCAATTTTCTGATGCAGGATGAAATCTGGAAGTTATCAGAATTAGACAACAAAATGAATTTTGATGATTGTCCCGTTCTAGAGTGTAATATTAGTAGCACTTTTTATCACTCTAATTTCAATTTTCATGGTCATTTCAAGCCATCTGGTGCCAAAGTAATACAGCTTGTAATCTGCCAGGCGTGGAGGCAGTACTTCTCTAGGCAAACTTACGTGCCTAATGATCTATGATTTACTTCTAAATATCTTCAAGCTCAGTAATAAGTGAATACTGAACAATATATTGTAGCTTAATTAGTAGCCCTGCTTTCGAAGAGTTTTACCGGGTCTTGGGTGTTTATCTTATATTTCTGTATTTTTCTATTCCACACAGGGAATCCTAATGAAGGGGAATTAGTGTGAAAATTAACAAATTTAAACCTTTTGAGTTCACCCATCCCGCTTATAAAGTTACCTATAACCTACATAGTCGAAACGTTTGCAGCCAAAACTTGAAAATAATCAGAACAATTCATCAATACTGATAGAACTGACCTGCTGCACAACAACGCCGATGCAAACGATGATGATGAGAGTCCGCAGCAGCCTGGCTCCTTTGAAGCAGCTGAAGAACCATCGCTTCAACTGTCCGATATGTTCTGGATCTGGCGGTCCCTGTTTCACACACAAGATGTAGGTATATAAAGCCAATTTATACAGAACTTCTTTGTAATTTCGATGCTATAAGTTTTGTACTGGCCCTTTAATATTGAATGCAGAAAGAATGCAGCGTTAGCTACGTTATTCTTGGACACAGTACTGGTGATGAGCTCTGAGACTCTGCGCAGGCCTTCACAGATAAAGGCGTGACTCATGTATGAATGTAAAAAGCGCATGTAACGCATGCATGTTGTAATATAACGCATTCCTCGGATTCGAGGAGAGACTAAAACTTGATATTGTGATCATTATAATAAGTTTGCTATATAACATATTTTTTTTTAAAGTAAAAATGTGACGGAACTAGCTGAGGGCCCACCTGGTGATTGCAATAGTAATGCGACTCAATATACAATAAGATTTGGATCTTACACTGAGTCGCGTTCATGCTGTTGCGTCCATCACCCGAGACCGGGATGATACATCTAATACGTATGTAATTTCACCAGCACACAAACCCTTCCACCGGAACACAATAATGCGAGCGCATTGCTTGGCAGCAGATTCCAGGCGGCAGTATATCTCCGGACGAATTTGGCAAAGTTCTACAAGTATAAAGCTTAGGGAGTTTTTAATATCATCAAAATGATTCATTAACTTACCTCATGGTCGATAGATAATTTCATGTTCAATGCTTATTTCCCAAGAGCCATTCCGCAACGCAACTCCTGTGTTGCCAGTCCTGTCAACCTGCATATACTGGATTACCCTACGCTTACCACTTTTCTCTATTCTGTGATGTAAGTGTCAATTGCTTCCCGCCATAAATTGTTTAGTGATAAAATATTGGTACCTACAGTGCAGCCAATGTATCTTATTACCCTGAAGTTGGCTACAAGAGACTAAAATAATAACTTGACTGACCCCACAGCTCAGTTGGTAGTAGCTCTGCCTTCTGCGCTGCAGGTCGTGGCTTCGGTCACCACCATGTGTGCGAACATAGATTTATGGGTGCTAATAAGTATTCTAAGTGTGTATTTACAAAAAAAGTAGTCTAAGTATTCTATCAGTTATCTAGTTCCTATAGGACAAGCTATGCTTGGTTTGGGCTAATTGGCGCTGTGTGAAATGTCCATTTGTTTGTAAGCACAGGTTAAAAACGTGTTATCAGTAATATTGTCATTTCTGAGTCCCTGTACTTCGCCTTGCGGCGTACCAACATACATAAGTCCAGTAATTAGCAACTTGCGTGTGTTGAGCCTTGCTTTCGAAACTACGGCCAGCCTGACTTTCTTGGGTTGTCTTGTAAATACCCCCTGCGATACAGGGAATCCTAGGGGTATCATTTTGTAAAGCATTTAGGTGCCACTATCTTAACTTATGTGAAAAAACGTATTACAGATATTTGCTAGTAGATCGGTCCGTAGTAGGTAATAAATTGTCAGTTAAGTAGATAGTTATCTTGAGTGGCGATAACATCAGTTGTTTAACTAAATTAGAACAATAAATCTAAAAGCTCGACCGTGAATGACCGCAACGGGTAACGGGTTCCTTTGTAAGCTGGTTGGTAAAGTAAGTACTAGTTAAGTACTACAAACCTTTGCGTTTGCGTACAAACCTCATCACATATGAGCAAAAATTGCTGTGTCTTAGGCGTTTATGCCTTCCATTAGATGTTTCTTGCTTATTCTTCCCCATGGAGTGTCGCATAGAATTTGAACAGGCGCTAAACTTAGTTTTAAGGAAGATCGAACTCGTAAGAACAAATTTATTTAAAAAAAAAAACTTGTTCTTCTCTTTCTTTTCTTTGAATTTTGAAAAATTACGTTTCCATGTAATTTTTCAGAATTCATAGAAAATAAAGGTTTTTCACTTTGAATATAAATTCATTTGGACTGGCTAATTACATTGTTGGCCGCAGATGGTCCTTCCAACTTTACAAGCTATAGTTGAGAGCGCAAGGCCCTCGACTGACTTCAAACTATCAATTTAATACACTTATATTTCTTAATAGCTGTGTGGTTGTTTTTATCTGTGGTGGTATGTAGATCAGATGGTGTTATACGTAATTTGGCGTATCTTCCTATTATTTAAATTAATGGGCCATTGTAGGCTTTTGTGGCCAATCCACTGCACTTTTAATATGGGAAAAAGCCCTCGTACCTTGGATGGCAATTGCTACGTTAAATAGTTCAAAAAACACTTATGTATCTGCTTTCAGCAATTTAATTATCATTCAATATTTACAAATGAAACTTACAAATTTATGACTATGTTAGCTTACACACAATATCACTTTAAAGGCACCTACAGACAATAAGTACAATCATCGAAAAGCTCTAAAATTAATCACAATAAATAAAGCGGTAACATTGTGATGTTACAACCAAGCTTAGCTTCTAAATACATTTTTTATGGCTTTTTGAGAAACTCCACCATCCAAGTGTCTGAATAACCAAAGCAAATACATCACGAACTCTTCAAATCAAAACACAAAATGATATGAACCAGCTCATCAATAAGACGAATGTCATTGAACCCGCCGCTGCGGCAGCACCTGTAGTGTTGGTAGATTTTAAAAACTTGTCCAAAATATCTGTTCTTGGCGTTATATCACACGCTGTATGGCTGATAGCATCCACCACTGGCGCTGAAAACACCCTGAAGTTAACCTCCTTAGGATCCAGTTTAGAATACATCCATATAGGCAGCCTATTTGACAGAATCCATAAGTTATCATCATAATCTACTTTGATATCAGTGGGGTAAATCATTGAGTTTTCATTCATGTAGATTCGGCCTTGGTTTTTCATCGTATACTCCTTGTTAGACGTCTTCCAACACGCCACAGCGTTGAGATTGACCAGAGAATAAAACAGAACTCCAGTTTTTGGATCGATGAAGGAGATACTGGATTGTGCGTTCGGGCCCCTGTCTCCAAGATTTTTGAACGCGTCAAAATTGTCATCAGCCACCGTCTGATTCCTCAAATATTCTGTGGATACCGCGAACTCTTTATTACTAGCCATCGGATGGAAGTACAGTGTGGAGAAGTTGTTATTCGGTGCTGATAAACCGAGGCCGAACAACGCATCTTCCCAAGTAAAGTTCAATCCCTTGACGCTGAAATCGCAAGCTAAGGGATCTTGATGAAAGTAGTGATGAGATATTCTCCAAGAATCGTTCTTCTTCCAGGAATAGACCACCAGGCCAGCCTTTCCCACGTCCGCTGCGTAGGCGTAAGTATCCTCACAGTCTGCATCTTCCACAGCAATGTTTGCGAAGCCAGAATCTTCTTTAACTTGGTCTGCTGGGATGGTGTATCTTCGGATCAGGTTGTCTGTGTTGAGATTGTAGACGATCAGGGCTGGTGGGTACCTCTTGGTGGCGTTTGGGATGAGGCTGTTGATTTTGCCACTGTCAAGGACCCACAGGCGGCCGCAGCGATCGGCGCGGACCCTGAAGGGGGAAATGATCTCTGACGGGGAGTCTCCGTCGGAAGTATGTGCCGCCCAGCTTGGGTATGGGATCAATAGTGGGGATACCGAATCTGTAGTATTATCTGAAATAGAAAAATTCCACATTATTTATAGAAAAGAAAACTTACCTACAATATTTAATAATTAAAATTTATGAATGATTTTCGTGCCGGTTATAATCCAACCTATTGATTTTCTCCTGCAAGACACTTGCCAGAACAATCTACTAGAGTTGATGTTTTGCTAACGTTATTTCTTCAGGGGTCAAATGGTTCAGTGTAACATAATACCAATTATATATTATATTCATAATAGATAATTAACCTACATCGGCCAGAAGAAGTGTAATTATATTTTGTTATCATTATATTTCTATAAATGTGTTTGGAAAGCTCCGAGACAGTTATTGTTGACTAATACTCATCATTAAATCATGATCACTCCTTTTTATATATTTTTTTTATGATAGTAAATCATGTTAACTTTTTAGCCATCATCACCATCTATTTATCACCACATTTGTGCCACCAAAGAAAAGTGCGCTCTCATATTTTGTTAATGTTTGAAAGAACGTTAGAATTGAAATAAATTGAAATTCCAACTTCAAGCCTCGGGTTGCCGGCA
The DNA here is from genome assembly GCA_921293045.1 of Aplocera efformata. Lineage (NCBI taxonomy): Eukaryota > Metazoa > Arthropoda > Insecta > Lepidoptera > Geometridae > Aplocera > Aplocera efformata. Next base: position 11,438,776 of record OV121050.1, on the reverse strand, counting down.
TAATGCTTGCAACTTGGGTGTTCCGAAATTATAGGTGGACCCATTTCGTATTTTGAATCAAGTGGGCCCTCTGCGTGTTCTGTTACTAACATTGGTTTCAATGAGTCATTACTGCACTAGTTAATAAGCAAATACTTAACTAGGTGTTACGTGAAACTTTCACTTGTATTCGTGATATTTCGAGCGCAGTCTGTTTGTCAATAGGTTTCTCAAATGACAGATTTCTTCGTAAATTATACGGTCATCGTGAGTTATCAGTTTTAGCAGATCAATTAGGTTAAGCGACTTTTAAGTCGGTTTTCACTCGGATGGGTGTGCAGCAACGTTTAAAACGGAGCGATTACGTGGATTCAAGGTTTTATTCCTTTTTATTCTGAAGGTAAATCATCAGCAAACGCTTTCCAAACGGCCTGAAGATTCCGACAAAAGCGTTGTGTCACTATTTTGGTTTTTTTTTAAGTTGAACGACATTACCAGTCACCTTAGTGTGAAAATAAAATTTTCTTTTTCCTTTTGTTGATTAATTATGTCTTAGTAGCCCAATTTTGGAGGCTGATAGTTTAACTAATTGAGGTCAAAAAGTTGATTGGTAGATATTAAAAGTATAAAACTTTATATAAAAATAAGTATTATGGAAACATATAAATGTTAATAACTACATAACAAACCAAAAATCATCTTGACATTCCGCCAAGTTCCCAAGATCCAAACTTTTTCTTTATCAGAGTTAATGTTTTTTTTTTTTCAAAATGTCTTTTTTTTGTATTGAGACGTTAAATACGAGATGGGGATGTAACGTCTCATGCGCATGTTATTTCACCGGCGCCCGCACCCTTCCACCGGAACACAGCAATGCAGGTGCACTACTGCTTGGCGGCAGATATCCAGATGCGGAGGCAGTATTTCCCCGGACGAACTTGGCACAAGTTCTACTGCTTCTTGTCATATTTACCTCTCAAATTGATATAGTTCAGGGAAGCCGGCACCCCTGGCTTCCACCTTGGAACAGTAACGAACAGCCTGTCTTTATACACTTCCAGGCCCATCGGGATATTATTCTCCGGGATAAACCTCCCGGAGTCCAATGCCTCCTGTCTCCCAGGGCCCCCCCACTGGTAGTCCAGCTGGTTCCACTCGTACACTATGTGTAGCTGGTCCATGCAGGTCGTGAGGTAGACCAGATGGAGAAGGATAAGGGTCTTCATCACCCCCATTTTGACCTGGAATTAAGAAATTTATTTTTTTGAGAAATTATTCTGACTGCAACGCAAGTACCTACAAACAAAAAGAGTATCCAAGCTTGTAAAGTTAAAATACCTAATAGTTAGTGTTTGATCAAACACATGAAGATAACTGAGGTCAACCCACAGTTAGTTTCATTCATAAGGCTTTTGATAACCAATTATAAATGGCCATTGTTTTAAAATTACACCCAATAAACAGAAACACAAAGAGGTCTGAGAATACTATCCTCGCAGGAAGAGACCTACACGATTCAATTCATTTTCAGACCAATTATAGCCATATTAAAAACAATACCTAATTAAATTACTTAATTAATTATTTGAATTGACGAAAACATTCTGATTAAAATGTTAAATTACATCTGGTTGCTCGGTCCCGTAAGTTATCCCTACGTCCCCTTTGAATCCCTACACGTACCTCCTGGGTGGTGCTAAAGCAACAAAAAGTAGGTACTGCCGCCAAAACTGGTAATCTGCCGCCAAGCTGTGGTGCATTCATATTGCTGTTGTACCGGTGGAAGGATGTAATTGCTGGTGGCAGTCTCATGCGCATGAGACGTAACACCTCCGTCTCGGGTGACGGGCGCAACGGGGTGCGACTTGGGTTTTCTCATACTCCGGTCGGGGACCTAAGTCGTTGCTATGGGTGGAGGTAACCACTCAACATCAGGTGGGCCTTCAGATCGTCTCGTCACTTTTATTGCATTAAATTGATATATACATAATCCACTTTTTGAAAATTCCAATATATTCCCACCAACGCCTCTGTATGACAACCATTCCGCGCAATCATGTTCAGAATACTGATTTTTATGGAAATACATTTCAAGTTTTGTTGCCCATAGAAGAACAGAAGCCTATCAAGTTCCTAAGTAGGTATGTGAGGACAATAGCTATCATTTTTTTAACTGTAATGGGGAATGTTGGAATTTTCCAAAAGTAGGTATGTATGTTTAAGCACTTCCTTCCACCAGATCACTTACTCAGAGAGTACAGGTACTTGTACTCTCCTATAGACGCGAGCAACATGAACCCCCATACACAGGTCGCATACCTATCTGACAAAAATCGCTTTCACAAATAATTAATCTAATGTAATTTGGGAAAATACTAACGACGAAATGCGGGTATAACAGTGAATGACAAACACATCCCTCTGATAAATTAGGTACAACACTATCATTAATTATTCTGCAAAATTTTCGTTTCCGTGTTGGAGGTGGCATATACAAACATAGAAACACAAGACAAACACGCAAGACCCGAAAACCAAATTAACACTCATCACACGTCTGCCCCGGTCGGGAATCGAGTCCGGGACCTCTCGCTTCGAAGGCAGAGCCACTAACCTACAGAGCATTCTGTAATAAGACTGAATAAATACAATCTTATTACTTTAAACGAACAATTCTTGTATTTTATTTACTTTATTGCGCGTATCCATATCGGATTAAATTTTGATTTTAGATAGGGTTTAGCTCTTTATGTTTATCCGTATAATTGTATTTCTTTTAAAATCACATTTTTTTTATAAAATGCTTTTTTTATATATTAAATTTGACTGACAATTTTATATAGCGCCATCTCGTAATTCTTTCTGGTACCTACTTGATTTGTAATAGATGGCCCTATATGATATAATCCTAGTATTAATATGATCAAATTGTTGAACAATGTATTTTGTTAACCAATATCTATTTCGTAGGTATCTATAATAATAAATATAAATACGAATAACACATTTACAAAAAAAACCGAGTATAGCTGTCGCCCAGGGTACTCATAAATAACTCGTAATCTTACAATTGCATTAATACATTGTTGCAAACCCATTGTTTTCCAACAATATAAAAACTGCTGAGAAATTTCTGAGGAATTTGGATGTAATTCAGATTAAATACAGAAAAAATAGGTAGTTCAGAATACAACAATTCTTCTGAAGTTAATTTTACTTGGAAATGTACAATTACAAGTAAGAAACATTTATAATCCTCTCGAGACAATTTCAGGGCTTGTTAATTAATTATAGCTAGCCTTGAATAACACAATGACTATTTCAAGTATCGTTTTGTACCTACTTACAATACAATTTACCTCCTTCCTTATTTTATTTTTTTATTAGATATGTCCAATACAAACATTTTAATTTCCAATCCTTTGCGCGAGTTGCGGTTGCCGAAACAAGTAGGGTCAATACCTGAAGGGCCTTGTTAGATATTCCAATAAATTTATTAAGATGCTTATAGAACCTATAGCTAAGCCAAACCGTTATGATTATGTTCTTTTTTCGTGTAAGTGGTCAACTCTAGCGTCGGAGTTTCCATGCCGCCCAAAGGCCTCCAAGATTGCTATATGATTATGATAAGAGATAATCAAGATTAATGATTGTACTTTAATTTGCCATGGGTAGAATCTCTAAGACCCAGAATCTCAGTCTGTGTTGAAAGGCAATAACGCGGTATTGCGAAAATTCATTGATACATCTGGATTCGAAAGAGCTGTAGATAGATCCTAGATAAAATTTTATTGATCACCGATTATAAAAATTTCTACACGATAATCTATCACTACATAGTATAAAACAAAGTCGCTTTCTCTGTCCTTATATCCCTATGTATGCTTAAATCTTTAAAACTACGCAACGGATTTTGATGCGGTTTTTTTTTAATAGATAGAGTGATTCAAGAGGAAGGTTTATATGTATAATACACTAGCAAGTCACTCGGGCTTCGCACGGGTAGTTTCTGATACGTCACTGATTTTACTAACCGTGCGAAGCCGGGGCGGGTCGCTAGTTAACAATATAATAATCTAATTTAACGCGCGGCCTTCATATATCCTCGAATAGAAGTCTGTGTCCTTACTAATGCTACACGCTCTCTGATAGAAGTGAACGAGTCTTCCCAAAAGCGTTATTGCTCGTATTCCTACATGTCTCAATAATAACGGGACGATAATGGTTATGAAATATATAAATAATTGTTCCAAAATGAATTTCCATAGTTTCCATGTATTCATTAACTCCCAAAAAGTCAAGGCAACCATTTTACCTCCTAAAGAAAGACGTCGACTTCCCGGCTGCGAGGTTGACCAGTTAAAATTCCGCTATTGACCTCAAGTGAGGCCATTTCCGCCTCCTTTTACTTATAATGTTACCAGCGCTTGAAATTAACAATTTTAAATATACAAAAACTACCGCTCGCCACGTTTAAAATTTCGATTGTCGCGCGTATACGCGAATATTTCAAATCTCATTTAATAAATTGATTGAATTCACTGTGACTGGCAATTATTTAGTAGGCAGATACGGCATTTACGTTACGCTTACAATATTTGGACCAGACTTCCAAGACATAAGCCAGTTTTAAGTGTTCAGATGCAATAACGTAATTTTTTTTATTTAAAAATATCGTAGTAACCGCCTTCTATTCTTTCATCCCTCAATACTCACAATTAGCACCCTACCATTTTAAAAATCTAACATCCAATTCTGTCTACAATGAGTGAAGAAAAAGAAGCAAAATACGCATCCGGATACGCATCCGTTTACCCGAACTAAACCCCTCCGGTGGCCAACCTTGCGGGGATCCCTGGGCTCCCCAAAAGGAACTTCACCACATTTCAAAACCATGATCCATGCAACCGGGAAATAAAATTTGCAAGTTACTCACTGGACGCGACGCCTCGGATACACATTTCCTAGACTCACACAATAATATTTTTTAACACCTAGGTACTTTATAAAGCGTATATTTTCTGTTTCGAAAACAATAGTCGATGCAGGTTGTGTTGAATTTTAATGTACATTGCCTATTATATCATTTCTGACTGCAATTAGCTCATCGGCATTTTATATTAGTAGCTGATGGTCATTGTCCTCTATTAGAACAATTTATAATCGTACGAGTAGAATAATTGTTAATTACAATCTATAATTACTTTAAGCATGAACCTGGTATCCTATTTAACGCCTAAAATGACATTTTATATAGCTTTAGCCTGAGGCTTTGCTCACGTTAATGTAAATTTTTCAATGAATTTTTTTTTCTCCTTTTATTGCTTGAAGGTCCTTTTTTATATCATACTACTCATAGTTAAGGCGTGAAGGCGTAATAAACAAACACTCTCACTTTATAATCATACATGAAATTATTTCAGTTACTTTTCATAATACCTACCGTCTTATATTATATTTTGTTGTTTTTGTATTTGAGTAACACAGTGGAAAAGTGTATTCCATATACTGCTCCATATAAAATCTACTCTACAAGGTCTTTGTTTCTAACCATTGAAGCTGCAGAGTGCCCAAGAGCTCCACCATGCATTTTTTCTTTTTTTGTTATGTCATTGGTAAGTGGTTACTGCCGCCCTTAACAACAGCAATACGACTTTAGGTCCTCCGACCGAAGTATGAGATGATTCAAGTCGCACCCCTTTGCGACCGTTACCCGAGACGGGGATCGTACGTCTCATGCGCATGTACTGACATCAATACTTTATAAAAGTAGCAATTTACGCAATTTCATTTACTTGGATGACCTGATGGAAACAACCAATAAGAATTGAACCAATTTTGATAAAAATTGTATGGGACCAATCTGAAAGCTATCCTTTGCGATTGATCCCAAATAAATTGAGAAATTGGTGAACACACATAAAAGAATATATATACAGTGGTACATTAACCTCCTCCTTTTTTGAAGTAGATTATAAATTACGATTACAGAGTAAACGTGCTATTTTATCTATGCAACTGGGCTATGAAGAAATTACCTGTTTATTCAAATATGGCCACATGCCTAAATCACGCTTTAAGGCTTTCAAGGTGCGGCGTACGATCCTACCAGCTATCGACATTTTGACACGGCTAAAAGGTATGAAGCCGTATTCTTGAGTTCGTTACCATGTGATTACGTTACATCAATCTTGGTCAACTCACAAGGTTTTACGTGAAATTTATACCAACGTAAAAATGGTCAACTTAACGATAATAATTTTACTTTAAATTAAATCTAATTAAAATCACCTAATTTATGTCCAGAGTTGGCAGGTGTAAAAATTGCATTATAGTATCTGATCTAAGTCTGTCAGAAATGATCTTGCTGACAGACATCTATACATTCTGTGTGCAACTTGCATCGGGACACCTAAGTACATTGTAGGCACTCATTTTGTTTTATTTTTATCTTATTCGTTTTGTGTTAGTTTTTAGTCAGTGGACCTTGTGTCTGAAATAAAGATATATTATTATTTATTTCGATCACTATGCGCTTTTGTGCTTCGCATGCACGTAATTATGTCGGTTCCAGCTATTCTAGTCGATAATTCTTGACAGAGGCCTTCAGACTGCTTGGAAACTCCGACAATAGGGTTGGCAAATTACATAGACGAAAAGAAGAATACGACTTCGATCATAAGTTTCGATCAGAGGTTTAACACATACCTCTGCACTAGGATTCACGATGCATTCAGGATGCATGGACAAACACCCAAGACCCGAGGACAAACTTCGAACCCGGGACCTCTCGCTTCGAAGGCAGGGCTACTATCTTACGAGACAGATAAAAGTGATTCAGGTACTACGGAATTGTATTACGACCCACACTGTACCACCGTGCGAAGCGGGCAGTTCGCTAGGTGATCCATATAATACTTTCTCACCATTGTAAATGAGTAGACCTTTAGAAAATCGTTTACTTTACAAGTCAATCGAAAGACAATACAACTATTATAATGCCAAAGGCAGACCTTCCTATCGTGACAAATTATTTCTGATTGCAGCTAATTAAAAGGTCGTGAAGTTTCAAATTGCATGGAGATGCAGAGACGACCAGGCGATTAATTAATTAAGCTTAATTGAGCCGAGGCTAGTAAACAGTTTCTTTTATGAATATTTAAAGGAAGTTCGGTTTGTTTATGAGCAAACTTCCTTGAAAATAATTGAGGTAATATAAGTTTGTATACTGTCCCAAAAGTAGGTAAGCCTGTATGCTTAGAGGGTGTATGGTTCATGCTAATAAGAAGTTATTTAAGTTTTGTAATATTTACTTTTTATTGAATTCGAATAAGATTTTTTTACCTACTTCGCCAAATATGTATTTTCAACAGACTTCCAAAGCAAGAGATTACCAATTAATAAGGATGAAAGTATTAAAGTGACAAAGAGAATAAACTGAAGGTTGATCTTATTTTTGGGAGATTTAGGTTGCAGAGTCCGGGCCTAAAGGTTGGGCACCAAATAAAAGAACGGAATTCCAGAGCAAGTGTTCAAGGTGAACCAGAACGTGTTGCATTTAGGACATTTTGCGAGTTATTTTACTATAGGTCTATTATAAATAAATCAAAATAGACCTAGGTAAAATATTAATCAATTTATTTAGATTGTTGTGGTTAGCAGATATCTATAAACTTGTAAAAGGTATTCCGATTACTTTTATTGTATTCCTAGCGGATACCCGGAGTGTGCGGCTACGGTAAAATAAGATATACATTTTGTGCCTAATGCATTGTTTTAGTGGTCCAAAACCATCTTCGCATTATTGCCTTTCTATTGAAACCGGTTTGGGGCACATCGGTTTCAAAGTCAAAGTATAGCATACACATAGGTAGTACATAGGTATAGGTAGAAACAATTTTTGTGTTTTATATGGCTATTGGCCTTACAACCCACAGCGCAGAATTTAGAGCTACTACCAACTCTGAAGCCAGTCAAATTATCAAATTATCCTCCTGGCATAGACAGATAGACAGATAGTTGTAATGGCGACAGTGTAGCAGTGAGGTAAGACAGTGGAATGCCGTGACCCACAAATTGGGCACGCATGCGCGTACGCATTACTTATTCAATTATTAGACAGCTCCTTGGCTTAGTTGGTAGTAAGCCTGCCTTCGAAAGCGAGATATCCTGGGTGCAAACCCCCGACGAGGAAAACATTTTTGTTATGAGCAAGGTTTTTTAGGTGATTGTAATGATAGTGTGATGCCAACTGGGACACGGAATCCTAGTGCAGGAGCATATGTTAGTGCCATTTAAGAGTAATTACGGACAAGTCTATCTACTATTCCTAGACCTAGACGGTACCTTACAAGCTCTTTACCTAACACCACAGCAATCGCTGGAAGAATGCTGCCAACAACCCAGAGTCCTCCGGTACTTTAAGGAGTTGGGCTGGCTAGGGTGACAATGCATAAAACACCCCTAAGCGGGACGTCAGCGTAGGCCCAGTCACTCCCACACAGAATTAGAATAGGCAGTTAGAATTAGGCACTTTACTAAAAAAAATTGTAAACGTCAATATTAAGTAGTACCTACCTTTCCATGTTGTTAATAAATCTTATATTTTATTAGGTACCTATACAAAGTACTTTAGTAGCAACCAATTCAAATACTAGGTAAAGATAGGTACTATAATAGTTGGTGGTAACCTAAACAAGAACTTGCTCGCAATTGATAAAAATTGCTACTAGGATATATAATATATATTATTCTTAAAATACATAACATTGGTGCTGGTTTCGCAAGTATCTCATAATATGGAAAGCGTAACAATAGTTTTAGAGCTATCAGTCTATTTTAGTTTAATTCAATTCAATTCAATTTATTTATTTCAGACTCATGTCCATATTGATATATTACATTCAAATTAAATTACAATTAAACATATTACAAATTATTATAAGAATGAAATATATTATAAGAATTAGAATTAAAAATTAAAATATTATTTTATTTTATTTTGCCTAACATGATTCCCACCCACTGCTTCTGTATGGGACAATCGTTCCGGGCTGCAATCATGTTGAGAATACTGTTGGAGCTACCGCGCACTCTGTGAAACAGCGACGCCACTCTTTTCCGTCTTATAGCGTGGAAGCCGTCGACGCGCGCGTGCGTGAACATGTGCGACGCGCTGCAGTGTCGCGGCAACCCCAACAGCATTCTGAAGGCATTGTTGTATTGAACGCGCAAGGCGTTGTAGGCTCGTTGCGTGTACTGCAACCACAGGCTGCTCGAGTAAAACGACTGGCAATATGATTTGAAAAGTGATATTTTAACACTATCAGTACATCGAGCAAACCTGCGAGCCAGCATGTTGCTCCTTACCGCCAACGCCCTGCGCTCTCTCTCGACATCCAAATCATCCTTCAAGTCATCAGTGAGCATATGTCCGAGATATTTGAACCTGTTTACGACTTTAAGAGTTGCTCCCTCAAGTACAACAGGTGGCACAATGGATGGTTTGTGTTTGCCAGCTTTAAAAACCAGGAGTTCGCTTTTGTTCGGGTTGTACTTTAGGCCATGCTCGGACACATAACGCTCACAGATCCTGAGAAGTGTTCTCAACGCATTGATCGAGGGAGCAAGCAGGACCATATCATCAGCATAACTAATATTGTTGACACAAGTTTCGTCAATATAGCATCCGACATGTATGCTGCTTAGTTCCTCGATCAACTGGTTGACGTACAAGTTGAACAGTCCAGGAGATGTCAGGCCGCCCTGCCTTACACCACACTCGAGTTTATACTCGTCTGACAGACTACTCGCCCACCCCACCTGGTTAACTTGATTTTTGTACCAATGCTCAAATAATGAGACAGTTTCAGTCGGCATGCCCGTTTCGCTCAACTTTCGCCAAAGTATGTCATAGTCAACTGAATCGAACGCTTTTGACAGATCGAGGAAACAGGCATATATTGGCGTCCTTCTCTCTGTATAATACCTGACAGTCTGCTTAAGACTTAGAATAGCACTCTCAGTGGAAAGTCCCGGCCTGAAGCCGAACTGTGCATCATGAAGATGCAAGTATTCACTGAGGTGGTCATTAAGCAAACCGTCAAGTATCTTGGCAGTTATAGTAGCCAGTGAGATGGGTCTGTAGTTTGACTTATCTGACACATCACCTGTCTTGTTTTTGAGGATAGGTACAACTATGGTTTTCATCAATGAAGTTGGCAAATAAGAATGACCCAGGCACAAGTTGAATAACATCGCCAGTACCCGAGGCAGGTGCACACCAGCATGTCTGAGGTGCTCTATGCTGAGGCCGTCATGTCCGGGAGACTTGCCCCTTTGCATGCGATTAATGACCGCGGCGACATCTCGAGCAGTAAAACTTAATTTCCGCTCCGACGACAAACCAGCCTCAACATTTCGCACCTGAGACATGGACGGACGTATGTTTGATCGCACCACAAAATAATCTTTAAAGGCATTGGCAATGCATTTCGGGTCATTAACACCACTGATGTTCACGGGCATACTAGGCCGCGGAATAAGCCGGCCAGTATTTTTCCAGAAAGCCTTAAAATCCCCGTCCGAATGATTTGTGGCAAGAATGTCCATTCTGATTTGCTCCTGCCTATCCTGACACCATTTCAACTTGGACTTAAAAGCCCTGCGGCTGTCACACATTTCCTGGAAAAATATACCACTATTTGGTTTACCAGCTGTAACCCACTGCCTAAACTTCATCCTCGCATGCCCGTGAACATCCGCAACATACTTATTCCAACCCATGATGTACCCGCCTTTTCTCAGACACTTACGTTTACACGACTTATGAGACATTATAGATGCATTTGATAAAATGTCAATCATCTTACTGTAAATACGTTCTAATATTAAAGTATGGTTAGGATTAGAACAGAACTCATCAGCACAAGAGCTAAGTTCTACAGGAAATTCGACCTCTCTGAGTTGTTCGTGGCATAATATATTCACAACTCAGTCTGATGAACTCCCCTCTCCCCCCATACCACCTTATTGGCTGGTAGAGCGCAGCTTATATCAAACTTAGCAGGTAGCCTACAGATGTCACACTCGACGAACAAAGTGACCTGGGCTGATTTCGTGACTATGCAGTGATCCAGCCATCTCCTACATCCATGAGCGTCACTTGTAAATGTATAAGTGTCAGACTCAATACCCAAATTATGAATGTCTATACAGCACCAGTCTTGTTCGGCACAAAAACTTAACATTTCATTACAAAATAATTGATTGGGATGAGCATTGAAATCGCCCAACACGAATACTGCCTCACTATCAGGGTTGTCATCAATTACAGAGCTAATAACACTGAGACATTCCGTGAAAATAGGTAAGTTCTCACTGGCGTTAACGGGCATATATACACTGAAAACTAGTAGCGACCTATTTTGTGTCACTGCTTTGATCGCCGCTATACGCTCATGCCATTTTGATGCTAGTTTGATGCCATAAAAATTACGTCATAAAAGTCGACATATTTGTAAGTTTTTAACTGTAGTTATTTCATTCTTGGCTACACGTTTTGCTGAAACATTCAAGATGTTTCAGATATATCTAGGAAACAAATTAAGTAGTTAGTAAATAGTTTGTAAGTTTTAAATTTAAATATATCTATATTTTCTTTTTTAGTTATTGTTAAGTGTCGAATGAACAATTTTTTACTTCTGTAATAGAATATCATACCGTCGCAGAAGTAAATTTGATTTTAATTATAGTTTGGTTAGCTAATGTCGATAGAATAACTAATAAACGGATTTGAACGGTCCTTTAAATATCCACGAAGGATTAGATCCATTGATAATAAAAGTCAGTATCAGTAAGAAATCGAATAAGCCGAGTTCAATACTTTGAACCCCTATATTTAGCTCATATGGTTAAAAGTCCAAGCCATTTTTCAGCATAACATCCCAAAAGAACAATTAAGAAAATGTCAAACAAATAATTGAAAAAAAAAATTACTTCCTCCATAGTTGGAAGTCGGTTAAAATATAGTGCTTTATGAAGTACCTGGGTATTATGAATGCAGAATAATATTTAATGATAATAATAAGTAGGTTATGTTTAAGTTGCTACTCCTACACTAATTAATTAGTACCTAATTACTTTAATACCTAGTAATTAGTTTAATGCACGCTCTGATAAGCATTTTACAGACAGATTTACGACTTTTAATACAGAAAATACGATTCAATGCTAGGCTTATAACTAATACTCCTTTAGTACCTTTTCCTCATACTCTGAACAAGTAGTAATTAAGTAGGTATTACGAGCTATGAGTAGTATGAGCATTGAGTATCGGCCTTTAATGTTCCTACTGAAGGGATACCGGCCTACTCGCAACAAGTGAGAGTGTAGATGTTTTTACTTTTGATTTTTTATAAAGGTTTCCTTTTAGGCCAGTTTCCACACGATACTATTCTTCGCCGTTCTGAGAACTTAGTATGGCGCACATAAAACTTGGGTTTTAACCAACGACCTTCGGATTGAAAGTTATCTTATGTACCTCTGGGTCACCACGCTCTCGTGGTATTTATTGGGACATAAAGAAACATACTTTCGCGACATTGATCGAGAACAATGGAAGGCATTTGTGATAGTCGTAACTGTGATACTATTAAAAAAGGTACATTTTGTTTTGTTTTTTAAGGATCATGCCTGCGAATATAAAGCAATCGCTCCATTAGGTAGGGTAAGGTTTATTAATAATTTTCTTTATGGAGAAAAAGAACAAGTGATATTCTAGTATTTTTTTTAATGACATCTCCTTTCTACGCATATAAAAAAAATTGAAGTGTATCTATACAAATAAGTAATGTATAATAACACCTTATTAACAAATACATTTGAAAGTATATACAATATATATAACAAAAAAAAAAACAATTTTTATCTTTCTATCCGTCTGTCTGTTTGTTCCGACTGATCTCCGAAACGGCTGAACCGATTTTGGCGACACTCACTAGCAGATAGCTGATGTTATAAGGAGTCATGTTATCATCATTTAGAAAAAGAAATGAAATTACGGTTCCCCGCTTAAGTTCCACGCGGGCGAACTCGCGAATCACTACATAGTATAAAACAAAGTCGCTTTCTGTTTCCCTATATCCCTATGTATGCTTAAATCTTTAAAACTACGCAACGGATTTTGATGCGGTTTTTTTTTAATAGATAGAGTGATACAAGAGGAAGGTTTATATGTATAATACACTAGCAAGTCACCCCGGCTTCGCACGGGTAGTTTCTGATACGACACTGATGCTTTACTAACCGTGCGAAGCCGAGGCGGGTCGCTAGTATAAATATATAAGAAACATATAATGGATATATTTTTCAACTTTGGCTAAAAACAATATTTATTTAATTACAGAGCTCTGTTCATTCTCACTCTGCAGTTGTTTAAACAAATAAAGGTTAATAAATGTTGTTAGTTATAAATGGATTTACAGTGGCAATTTGTGTCAAGTCATAAAATATTAGCTGAGTTACTCAGAATTAAATTACTCAGAACGTCTTTTAAGACTTGCTGACCAGCTCGCTATACGTCCGCAAAGATAACAGCAGAATTAAATTAACGTTTCCATCATAAGTTATGGTACTTATTCATAGAATTCATAGAAGTCTTGAGATTGATGATTTGGACATTTCACACAGTCCAACCAGGCCCTAACTAAGCATAGCTTGTACTATAGCTTCTATTATGTTTTTTTTTTTTTTTTATGTGAATGAATGACGGAGCGAGCTGAGGGCCCACCTGATGGTAAGTGGTGACCCTCGCCCATAACAACAGTAATGCGTGCGACTCAGTATGAGATCCAAATCTTTACTGAGTCGCATTCATCCTCCTCCGTCCATCACCCGAGACGGGGATGATACGTCTCATGCGCATGTGATTTGATTTCACCGGCAGCCACACCCTTCCACCGGAACACAGTAATGCAACCACTACTGCTTGGCGGCAGATTCCAGATGTGGTGGCAGTACCTCTCCGGACGAACTTGGCACAAGTTCTACTGCAACTTTTGGTTGCTTCTTTAGCACCACCCAGGGGGTACGTGTAGGGAATCAAAGGGTACACACCTACGGACGCGAGCAACTGGACCTCCCAAAAAAAGAGTATGTCAAAGAGTATTTGTTGTTGGTAATAATTTTCTCCGTCGATGTGCTTGTTTCATAAGTCACACCATAACACGACTTGTTATGTTGTAACTGTAGGTCACAGAGGTTCGATGCTCTTTCATGATAAAACTCCACCAGCCGTAAAATAATCATTGAAAGTATTAAAAACGACTTTAATACTAAAGTCGGTTTATTGGATTTTTAACCAGTCTATTACTATTTAGATATATATAAATAAATAAATAAACATTTACACCTCTGCACTAGGATTCGCTGTTGCAGATGGCATGGAAAAACACAGAAACACACAAGACCCGAGAACAAACTTCATGCACACGTCACAAAGTGCACCTCGCCCGGGAATCGAATCCGGAATCGCTTCGAAGGCAGGGCTACTACCAACTAAGCCATGGATATTGTACGTTAAGAATGGTCAGATGCAAACTAGGGTGTTGCAACACATAAGTACCTATATTTATTTATCAGACAGTAAGTAAATTCATACCGAGGCCGGCCGAACGCTTGTGCATTATATTATAACAATTAATTATTTTCGGTCTGGTAACTACGAGTCAAAGTGCGTAAAGTTAGATATGATTTTACTCTTTATTTTTATCCGATATTTATTGTTTTGAATGTAAAGAAAAAAACTTGTATTAAAAAAAAATTGTGAACGAAAGTTTTTTTTAATTATAAACTACGACAATTGTAGAAAACTATGACGTTTTTAAAAATTGCTGATCGAAAAACTGACTATTATGACTGTTTTCTTCAAATGTATATTTCATTGGAATATATAAAATTCTATCAAAAACATATGTGTAAAAAAGACGAGTCTAGCAACGCAGTTCTTCTACCATAAATAGTGAGATCTAATGTAAAATCAATTCGGTTAATTTATTCAGTATCCTATTAGTGACCATCTATCCAAGAAATTAGATGAGGCAATTTAAGAAAACCTATGACTGATTTGAAAATGGAAAAACCAAACCTATTTATTGATCTTAGGGAAGCAATTTTTTTTTATTTATATGACATTCTAATGTCATTTATATGATTTTAATTTTCAAACGCATTTGCATCTTTTTTTATAAGTTCTAACGTATAAAAATTTTTTTAATCAAAATGTCACAAATGGTAGATATAATGTGTAACAAACATATAAAACAATATTATTTCATAGTTAAATTTAAATCTTCTCTTTATGAGACCGTTGAAGAACTGACTGCACATAAGTCTGATTAACGCATAATACACGCGCAATATTTACAAATAATTGAATTACTTACAAATAAAAATTAATTACCCCAAGCATTCTTGGCATAACTTATATTTATATCCTTGGCATGTCCAGCATAAACTAACAGGAGGAACAGGGAGTGCCTGAGCTTCGCTCGGTTTTTTTTCTGTAAAAACGTTTTTTATTTGAAATTGTAAATTTTTGACGTAACAGTAGAATACCAATCAAGTACCACAAAAATTGACGAGATTGATTATTAAATTTTCAGCATAGTTTTGGAAAAACGTTTTATTGTAATGCGTTTTTACAAGAAATACAATTATACGGGTATACTTATTAATTACACACATTTGTTATACCTCTAAATTAAAAATACCCCTAAACCTTCCTCATAAATCCGTACGTGATTCAGCACACACACATCGGCATGATAATGTGAGTGCAATTAGAAGCACTCTAAACTTTTGAGCAAGCAATAACCTAAGAACGATTTTTGAGTTGTTGATTGAGTGAAGCGGAATCCGTGAGACCGGAATCCATGATTTTAGGAAGTCAATGTATCGTGAGCCGTTTTTGGGTGGTCCGGCCGTGACTATAACCTTTTGAAGTCTGGATCTGCGCCTACCAACACTATTACGTAGGTCCTAACCGTAATATCATGTCGAATTTATTACTGGTTCTTTGCCGAAATCATGTGGTTTGAGTTAGGTATAAAGTTGCCACCTTTTTTGTGTAACCAATATACTACTAAAAGTAGAAAAAGAAAGTAGGTACATTGTGTCAAAATAAAGTGCGATTTATTTTACTTTATTAATTACTTATAGCTACTTATTCCGTTAAGGAAACATTTTTTTTTTCTTATCATTAATGCCTCAATAGGAGATATTAAGAATTAAATCTTAGTTACCATACATTAAACGGTCCTAAATCGGCATAATACTAAATTATCCGTCAATTACTTGTATAACATCATGTTTTGAAATGTTCCGTTGCTGTTATTGACCAACGATACACTCTCAGGAGTATTATGGACATAACATAATTTTAATTTTAAATTATGCAAATCACATTGTGCCGAATCAAATTATGTGAAATTACTTAGATACCAGTAATTTCACTTAATTTGGTTACAAAAATTTGCTAAATATGTTCAGTCACATTGATGTTTAATAAAGAGAGGCGAAAATCATTATTATAAATTATACCTACAATTAATTATAGGAAATACGAAAAAATATTTATGGTATGTACTAATAGAGAAGTGGGTAGGAATTACATTATGCCATCTGAAAGGAACTAGACTAAATGAAAATTAGATCACCCAAGGTATGTTGATGTTGCTAATAATTCACAAACCTATAAAACAAACGCGAAACCGCGTCCCACACTAAGTCCGTTGCCTAACGCCAATTTCACATTAGATCTAAAACGCACTCACTAACCTCAAAAATGTCCTTATTCAGCTGTCACTGCTTGTTAATTTGGCGGCAAAACACGTCAATAGAAAGAGGTCGGTGGTATGTAGGTTTTATTGCGCTGACACGGTCATGTACTACGCAGGGTCCGAACCGACATAAACTGAACTCGCTGAGCTAAGGTAACACAAGCACAACCGGCTCCGCTAGCTTGAATTGTGCGATCATTGGTGGGGACCCCATAAATCACTGCTTTTAACGGATATTCTTCAATGCTAAGTATAAATTAAAAAGAAAAATAATAACGCTAATACAGTCATAGCTCTTGTACTGGGATTATCTGTGTTGCACAAGGTAAGTAATTAGTAAAACAACTATTTTATTTTTTAATTAAAGAATTAGCCCCAGTGCCGAAAAACGTTCTGGTTCTGCAAGTGCTGGGTACATTTTCCTCAACAATCAGGAGATTCAGTGATTATGCACCACGCATGCTTGTCATTTTGCGTACATAATGTGTGCGTCCCGTGGGGTGTGAAAGAAGTAAGTAAAAGTAATAGTAGAACGTCCGGAAAAAACTGCCCCCACACCTGGTAATCTGCTGCCACATAGGTTTGCTCTCGTATTGCTATGTAGCTAGACGCCGACTTACAATCTGAAGTAAAACCCACACATGCACCAATAAGTCTTTCACTTGAAAAATTTATGTGCGCAATACCACGGTCTCGAAACGGCGAAGGAAAACATCGTGAGGAAACCGGCATGTCTTAAATTTATGCCCATTCAATCTCAATTAACGGGAGTAGGCCGATGTCCTTGCAGTGGGAACATTAGAGACTAGTACAGTACATAGGAAAGGGTTTGAACAAGCGTTTAACTTAATAATAATGACGCAAATCTTGTAGGTAAATATTTATTTAAGAAAAGTTATATTTCAAAGTTTTTTTTTTAAGAATTCAACGGAAATAAAGTATTTTGACTTATATAGGTAATATTCGCAAATTATCCCACACATTCCGCAAGCGGTGGTGTCCGTACGTTGAATCGCAATGACTCAGGAGGTGACGGACCAGACGCGCGGACGGCGAGCGAGTGAATTGAGAATTTACTTGTCGCATTTCTCATTGAATCACAACAACCTTATCAAATAGCTGACCGATGATTGATAAACCCACGTCGTATTATAAAAATCATAATTCACGTTGATTTATGTATAGTAGAAAGCATACACTTAATTTATCGGGAATTTCGTTTGACAAACAATTAAAATCTTTAACTTATTTATATACCGCCCGTTGTATACCGATTTGGATGTTTCTATTTTTTTAATGGTAGTTTGTACCGTGTAGGGTCTCAGAGGGTATTTCACCTACGGACGCGAGCAACATGAACCCCCCAAAACATCAAAACCTTGATAATACCCTTGTTTAAGTAGTAGGTACTTAAACGTATTTTCAAAAGCATTTGATCCTGATAATGGCATTCTTCTATTGAAACTTGCAAGCATGGGATTTAGCCTTAAACTGTTACATATATTTCAAACTACCTGCGCGAACGCAGCCAGTTTGTCTGCATAGGTTATATTCTCAGCCCGATTCACATGTTTTAATATAATCAAGTTTCATTAATGTATAATTATGCATTATTATCATAAAGTAAGTTATAATATACGGAGAAAGTTTCATGTCGTTTCTGTTTCAGGAAACGTTCTGAGGAAATAAATTTAGATAAATTTAATTAAACTATTAAAATGAAGGAACATTCGATTCTAATGTATCACATCGAGTGTAGAATATCCCACCAGTGACCCTATTCTACATTAAATCAATGATTTTTCTATTCTGTGCAATTTACTCGTGAAATATCTCGGATGAATGTCATTTGATACGTAAGATTTGATCGGGACTATCCGAGTTAGTTGTTCCACTTGGTTTACGTTTGATAGCATTCAAATCATTAACATTTATGTTATTAAGGTGTATACGCTATTAATTTTTGCATAAGCTACAAAAGTCTTGCAAAAGATGCTGAAGAATGGAGTTATGACCTTTCTTGTGAATCATGTCCAAAATATCATCAGAAATGTGGGCGGTTGCGTTCGTTCGGCGGCAGCGAAGCTTTCGAAAAGAGAGTGCTTGCTACAATAATGACAACAGTAATGCGACTCAGTATAAGACTTGGTTCTTGCACAGAGTCGCATTCATCCTGCTGCGTCCTTCCTTTCCTACCTTTCCTATAAAAACGTCTCCATTATTGTCTGCGCTCTTTATCTTTGACATTCATATTACTAACCACTATTATTAGAGATTTGCTGCCACTCCATATGATTGTCCGTGGAAAATATCTATCGACCACATCGAGGTAGTATCTGCCATCAGCGTAACCTTGGACGGTTTTTGTAACCGAAAGACAGTATGGCAATGGCAAGGGTGTTCTTTAAGTTATTCTTTTTTGTAACGACAACACTGACATGACACTGACATCTGACAACTTACATTGGTCGGAAATAAAAAAACGTAAACAAAATAGTCTATAGCTGTGATTTGCCTGTGTACTAATCGGGAAGGGAAAAAGTTATTTTTTTATTGTTAGTAGTAAAGTTTTGTACAGTATGGTTAAATAAATATTCCCATTTGATGGTGATGTCTTCATCTTCTGTAAAATAATACTAATATTATTAATTAAAAGTTCTTAGCACTCTCTTACAAAAGCCATTTCAGAAGATGTTTCAATCTCAAATCCGTTTACTGATTGTGTTAGCAATCGTAGCCGGTTTTTCCGCAAATCATTGTAAAATCGACGTGACATCCGAACATCACCTCCTAAATAAAGGATTCCACAGGTAACCACAACCAATTGATACTAAATAAAAACCTTTAATAAATACTTGCTTAGTAGGGTACAGCACCACTGAATTTCTTTTATTATTTGTTAAGATACTCGCACTAATAACAACAATTTAATCTATGAAAACTTATTATAAGTAGAGGTGTACTTTTATCTTAAGATGGACTTCCACAGAGTAATGCCTGTATCCATCATCTTTTACTTTTGTATGTCTTTTGTTTGTTTTGTCTTTTGTCATCTTAAAATATTGGCTGAAATCAGCTGATGGTTTCAGCCAATATTTTAAGATGAACTTGATAATGAAAATCCTTAACATTGCCAATTTATTAAAATGTATATTATCATATATTCAGGAACATCACCTACCATTTATCATTTGGTGAAGATCTGAACTATCAGTATGAAAACTGCATTGTAGGATTGAACCAAGCATTACCACCTGGTGTGTATGCCAATCCCGATGAGCTTGGAGACTTGCGAAGAGGTAAAAAGGTACTGTAACTGTGTTCCGTAACTAACTTTGTAATAACCTGGCCGTTCAGTACCTCCTCAGGAGAATCAGATTCTATTAGTCTTTGTAAGTCTGTCCTTTCTTTGATTTCTTTAGTGGCTACGCAAAACAACTGCATGTTCCGCGGTTTTTTAAATTTTGTCTTTTCATTTTTCTGGTTTCTTTTATTTAGTGTAATTCAAGTGTTTTATAGTAAACATTTATTTTAATGTTTCAGCTAAGCGCTATTCCACTGAACCGTGTGAATATAGAACTCCCCGCTGAGGAGTCTCAGTATACCAATGTCTTCATCATCACTCAGCTGAGCAGAGGCACTGCCAGAGCCTGGCTACCAGTTCATGCTCGGTATCACCACGCTACAGCAGAAGAAGGGTTAGTTTACTGCATACCTAAGAGTTAGTCTGCAGGGTTAAGAGCATGCAGGGCCCATAGCATATTATATCGAGGGGCCCTTGATCTGCTATATGTTCTTAAACATAAACTGCTACAAAGCAATACACTATGTCTATTTGCCATTTATAGGTTATAACTTTCTTGGTGTTTAATTAATCGATATACCACGTCTTAATAAATTTCACAATAAATTACGCTTACGGTGGGTGGGTTTCGATACGCGGGGCCCCCTTTTGCGCGGGCCAGTAGCAATTGCTACTCCTACTACGTGGTTGATCCGGCACTGCAGTTAGTATAGATAATAACCATAGTTATTGTGCCGTCCGAAATTTTGGTCGTGGGTTTGATTCCCAGGACATATATATTTTTTTGTACTATAATATTTACTTAAATATGATTATATTTACAAAATATATACAATATAGGTAATTTGGTAAATCAGTAATCATAGTACATACTATGCTTAGTTTGGGGATAAATGGCGCTATGTGAAATGTCCATGAAAATTTATTTTATTTTAGGTATGCCCGCAATTTTATTGGATCGCCCAAGGTATACCTCCGCTGCCCAGACAGCAGACTAGACCAGTGTGACAACATTGCCCCCTCCATGACCTTCCTATGTAACGCAAGTTCCCAGAGCAAATGTATATGGAGGGAAATACCCACAACTGCGGTGAGTCGAGAGCCAGTGAAATTACTGGTGCATGAGTCTATCAGCCAGTTCCTTTATGATAGGATCAGTCTATCAACCAGTCCCTATATGGTATAATTTTTATAATAGTCAACCCCGGATGGCTATTCTTTTCGCTGTATGCTTTAAAGGTGTCAATTCTGGCCCCCCTGTCATACGTCTTGGCTGTATGTTATCACAGATTTGTATTATGTGAGGTAGAGTTAAATTACGTTAAAACTTAGAGCAAGGATAGTGGCCGTTCTGCTCGTAAAATTCTATTCTGTAGCGAGGTTTCTTGCCTTCAGGCTGATCTTACCCTAACAGGTATATTTTGATTTCAGTTAACCGACTCCCTCACGTTAGATGTACCAGTGGGCAAGACGACGGATTATTACCTCGTGACGAGCGTGACTGCTTGCGTGATCATTGCCGGCTCCCTGTACCTGCTGAAGACGCTGCATCTGTACAAAATCAGCATTGCACGGAACGCGTTATGAGAATAAGCTGACAGTTGCTTTGTGTTATAACTAGATGGCGCTGTCAGTTGCTATGTTCTATGACTAGATGGCGTTGTCAGTTGCTATGTTTTATAACTAGATGGCGCTGTCTTGAATTTTCTGTATTACCCAAAAAGGAGGGGTCAGAACGGTTCCTCGCCAAACATGACCTTATTCTAATATTTCAAACGTTTTATTTAGGATATATTGCTTAAATATTTAACAAAATTGAATAATAGTCAGATGCCTACAGATGTGGCGGGATATATTTTGATCTTGACAATCATGTTCAACCATTTTTCAAGTATATGACCATTATTACATTTACACATTCCTAATCCTGCACTAGTATTCTCTGTGTCGCTCGTGGCATGGACAAACACGGAAGGTTAAAAAGCAAAGGTCATCACACAAAGCAATCGAACCCGGGACACCTCGCTTCGAAGGCAGGGTTACTACAGCGCCATCTGTTAACATTCCTAACAAGTTAATTTTACGAAAATTTAAAAACCCTCGACTTGTGTAATAGTTATGAGCTTGACTAACAATTATCCAATGAATTTGTTTCATTGTTTACATACTAGTAAACATTTTTTTAGAACAACCCTGTACATACATACCAAATTATTTAGTTAATGCGATGTCATTCCAAATCTAGTCTATATATTTTTCAAGTACGTCCAAATGAGGAGGTTTTGAGTTGTTTGTTAAATCAAAATAAGTGGAAAAAATAATTCAGTTGACAAAATTGCGTATTTTGCTTTCCTGTGACTTTTTCTTCGCCTGTTGTATACCGAATTGGATGTATCTTTCTTTTTTTTTTTTTTTTATACCACTTAGGTGGCAAACAAGCATACGGCCCACCTGATGGTAAGCGGTTACCGTAGCCTATGGACGTTTGCAATACCAGGGGTATCACTCGCGCGTTGCCGACCCTTTAAATATTTTAAAACACCCCTTTTGAAGGGTTTTCTTTCAAACCTGCGGGCGAGATTGTTTAGAATTTAAGTAATAAATGAAATGAAACCTGATGAATGAAAGTAACGAGCTGATGAACCTATTTTTAACCGACTTTTGAAAAGGAGGACGTTCTCAATTCGACTGTATGTTTTTTTATGTATGCTACGCGATCATTCCGCCAATTATGAATCAATTTTGATGATTATTTTATTGTTTGGTAGATCATAGTTCAGAGGTAAATGAAAATAAACCGAAATCGGCCGAGCGGTTTTTGTAAAATCAACAAAATGTTAAAACTTCTATACATCGATGATATTTTCGTTTACAACAAAACTTCGCAGTCTCATTGGTGCAGTGCGTTGAGTTGGCCTTGTCGAGAAATAAGGGATGACGGTATTAGAAGTCGGTTTATTGTCGATTTTTAATGCCACTTGTTTATGGTTGTACGTTTCATGCGCATGTGATTTCACCGGCACCCACACCCATCCACCGGAACACAGTAATGCGAGCACTACTGCTTGGCGATAGATTACCAGGTGTGTAGACAGTTCTTCTCCGGGCGAACTTTGCACAAGTTCTACATATACTTTTTGTTGCTCCTTCAGCACCACCCAGGTGGTACGTATAGGGACTATGACCCAACTATGGACGCGAGCAACTGAACCCTCCGAAAATCTCTGCCGCCAAGCAGTAGTGCAATCAATAACAATTGGTAATTAACAGATAGCTACTTATGAAATGCGTCACTTGAGTAAATCAAATCTTTCTCAACGAATATATTATATTAATAATAAATAAATAAGTATTCATGGACATTTCATAAAGCACCATCTAGTCCCTAAACTACGCGATCTCAAGGGTGATTAAGTAACCCTTATGGACCCACGACTTTAAATAAGCTTGTGGGACATGCTTCTTATCTCATATCCCCGTCAAGCTTCTATACGATCAAAAATTTTGGTCCTTCGAACCGGATAAATCGCGCAACCGGCATTTTGTAATCGTGTTTTGTATTTCTCCTTGCGCTAATATATATTGCAGTTGAGATAGCTTCCTTAGCTGACTCGCTACATGTTTCCCGAAGATGTCATATTCGTCTTCGTCGTCTCTTACTTTCACGGAGGTAAGTTTGGGTTCTGGAAGTTGTTTATGCCTCTTCGCCTTTGGCTCTGTATCAATTGGGTCTTCAGCGGACACTTCGTAATCAGGCGACTCTGTTCCCTGTTCCTGCTTAATAATTACATCTCTCAAATGTTCTTCGATTACGTCATCGTTTTCGTCGTTGGTGGTTTCTTGATCTTCCTCATGTACACTGCTTTTAAGTTCGTTGCCATCAATATCCTGTAAATAGTAAATTGGTGGTAACATTTTGGTACATTCTCTTTTTTAGTTAAGAAGTTGGGATATAGAATAATTAAGTATCTACTTATTAGATATTATTAATAGTCTATATTGTGAACGCAGATACAGTGTGAAATTATTCTTAAACTCCTTACGTTTCACACTCATACCCATGCACTAGGATTCCCCGTGTCGTAGATGGGAAAGTCAAACTCCATTGTCACCACACTGTGTCCCGGGTAGGAATCGAACCCGGAACCCCGCTTCGAAGTCTGGGTTAGTACCAAATAAGCCACGGAGCCGTCTAAGGGCTGAGTCTTATAAACAAAAGTAATACTCACCACAGGTTTTCTTTTCACTAAAACATTTTTGATAAAGCCGTGCATTAGTTCAAACCACGGCACTTTAGGTTTGTATTTATAATCAGACTTAGATTTCTGTATCTTATCTAGCTCCAAATAATACGTGGAACGGAGAGATTTTATTTTATTTTTGATATCGTCAGGCGTCAACCCTTCAATACCTATGCTTGAGCTGATTTTTGATAATGCATGCCTTCGCATCGCACTGCTCTTATAACTCTCAGTGTGTATGTTCCACAAGCATTCATGTTCCCGATAAAGTGCCACGAGCAGTAAAGTTTGTTCTGGGGTAAACTTTTTAGCCATTTTAACAATACGTGCTTAGCGTTCGTCCAGTGCTGGATTGTATTGCGTACTGACGTATTGATCAAGCGTAGCAAACATGATCCCAGCGAGTCAGTGGCTTCTCATTGGCTGGCTGGTGGATTGACAAGCCAGATGGAGTATCAACAACTGGCATCGACTGTCTCTAGTCGGGTGTATTCGCCATCACTCGGTTTCGTGTCGCATTCCAGTAACAACCGAGCCGGTAGGGCGAGAGGGGCACAGTTCGATGCCTGCTTCTGAAAATAGAAAACTAACCCTGATTTACTTCGCATTTCATAACACACTAGCAGATGATCAGGTGTCAAGGTCGAAGCAAGGAACATAAATGCAGTTTCAGTTTTATTTCCTTTTCCCGCAAATGTTCCAATTATTTAACGAAGTAGTAATCAACTAAATAGGTCGAGCCAGCGAGATTAACGAACAGCAATTGATTTTTATATAAATAGATTTAGATAGATAGGTTAGTCTCTAGTTTTAAGACCTATCTGTATTTTTGTGTGAACAGTAAATGGGCACACATTCCGTCCCACATCATTACTGCAACATCATTATTCATCGAATATCCTAACACCATTAAACACCTATGAATCCGCTATAAACTTATTTATGCCATTCTACAAAAGAAAACTAAAATGTAAAAAGCGCCATCTATGTCTTACGCAAGAAACTGAGTTGTAAACTGAACAAGCCTCAGTGGAGGCTCCGAGGACACGTTATAAGGGCAGCACTGTCGCAAATGTGTTATTGATCTGGGACGAAAGGGAGCCGCGCCGGAAGAAGAGATGAAATGTTTATTATCGGGGCCCGGGGCGCCTCAGTGCGAGGGCCGGCGTGGAATAACATCAACGGACAATGTTCGCGTTCGATAAAATCTCCCGGGTCACTCTCTCATCCCTCGAAACCGCAATTTCAATACGCACTTTACGCACTTACTCGTATAAACAATAACAGCTCAAAGTGAGGGCCGGATAAGGACGTCGGGCTTGGGGCGAGGTGTCACCCGCGGCCGGCGTCGCCCGCGGCCGGCGGCGGGCGGCGGCGGCGGCTCGGGGCGGGCGGGCGCGTGTTTACACGCGGGTGCAGGCGGCGGCGGCGGGTGCAGCGGGCGGGGATCGATCGGCGGGCGGGGCGGCGCGCGGGCGGGCCGGGGGGGCGGGGCTGGCGCGCGCCGCGAGCCAGTCCGCCTCGGGGCCGCGTCCGCGCGGTCGTCGCCCGTTCCCGGTGTGCGACGCGCCGGAGTGTCTCCGCGGGCGCCCGGCGGCGGCGGCGAGCCTCGCGCCGCCCGCGCCCGCGCCTCCTCACCCCCTCCCGCCCGCCGCGCGCCCCGCCTGCGCCCCCTGTTCCTCTGGGCCAGCCAGCGCGACGGCACGCTGCACGTCCGCTGCGAGGACTACGACCCGCGCAACCGCATCACCCTCGCGCGCACCCCCGCCGGCTGGCGAGCCTTCCCGCGTACGGAGACCTTCGACCGCATCCGCCGCGGCGCCGCACCGTTCGACCCCGCCGACGCAGAGTGGCCGCCTGGATCCGAGTGTCCCACGTCCAGGCCCGAGTGCTCGAAGCCCGAGAGCGAGTGTCCGCCGCCCAAATCTAAACGTCGGCTGCCTAGGGCGCCGCCACCCAAACCGCGAGGCCGGCCCGAGCGCCGCACCCGGCGCCGGCGCCGAGGGCCGCGCCGCGCCGCTCCTGCTCCCGCGCCCGCTCCCGCCTGGCTCGAGCCGGTGGAACAGCCCGACCTCGAGTCGCACATCCCTACTCACAAAATCGAAGTCCCGCGATTGCCGCAGTCACCGGCGCCCGCGCCACCGTCTACGCCGCCAATAACACCGCCGGTGACGCCGCCGGGAACTCCCCCCGTTACACCTCCTGTGACACCGCCTGTGACCCCACCGGTTTCACCACCAGGGTCGCCTCACCGGTCGCCCCCGTTTTCACCAGCTCGGTCGCCGCCGGTTACGCCGCCGCGGTCGCCGCCGGTCACGCCGCCGCGGTCACCACCGGTCACGCCACCGCGGTCGCCACTGAGGACGCCGACGCCGAAGACGGCTTCGTCCCCGTGCCCCCCGGTCGCGCAGACGCCGCCGCCGGCGCCTGTACCACCCGCGCCGCCAGAGCCGACGCCGCTGGACAACCTGCTGGCGGTGGCGGAACTCGAGTTTAACCAGCAGCGCGGCTCCGACCTCGATCTGGAGCTGCGCGCCACATTCCCACCGGCGGACGAGGGGGGCGCGGGATCCTCGCTACGCTTTGAGCTCGGCGGTGCCGAGTCGGTGGATGAGCTCGGTGCACATGACGACCTGTTTGAGACCATCAGCTCGGCGCACTACCTGCCGGAACTCGGTCAGCACGACGAAGCGCTGCTCGAGTCGCTCGTCGAGAAGGGTTGCGAGGACAACCAGATCCTGGGACGCATTGACCGCCTTGCGGCGCAGCTGGCGCGCCACGCTGGCGAGTACGAGAGCGGGTCGCGCGCGCCCCTGGTCGGTGCCGGCGCCGCCGTGCATCGACTCGACTCGCTCGGCTCGCCCTCGCGCAGCGCCGCGCAGGGATTGTTGCACCTGCATCGCTTGCCGCGCCGCGCCCCAGACTCGGCGCCGATAACTGATGCTGACGCGGAGCGCGTCGACGTTCCCCCCGACGATACCGTGTCGCCTGGAGTAATCTACGACGAACACTTGCCCGACCTTCCTGAGGCTTTCGACTACGCGGACTATGAGGACATCGCGCACCCAACCCAAGTAAACGAGCCAGGGCCCCCCGAGCAGCCGCCGATCATAAAGGATGAAACGCAGTCTAAGAACGATGGAATCGTCGATTTAGGAGATATCAATATGCTGGCATCGGAGATGGCGGGTATAGAGTTTAAGTTAGACGTCGCCGATCTCATGGGTCCGCTGAAGAAGGAGGCGCCTGTCGAGGTCGCTACCGATCTCCGGGCAGTACTCGAGATAGATTCCGACCCAACGCCGCCACCACCGGTGACGGAGCTGCCGGTCGCCGAAGAGCCTTTCACTGTCATCGGTAACGGTCCAGTCGATAAGAGCGAGGAGCTGCCGAAAGATTTGAGTATGCATCGTAGGCTTTCCACCCCGTACACTTCGCCGCGTCGGATTGAAATTCCGCGCGCACCCTCCAGAGAATCGGATGCGATGCAGTCACCTCAGCCTAGCGGCATACCGGCCATCTCATCACCCGAGGTTTTTAACACTCCATCGAGTAAATGTAAACAGCCCTCATTTTTGGAAGCGTTATATGCGTCTACATCTCCTAAAATGTACACTTCGGAAGTTACCATAACGAAACAGCAATGTGAACCCTTAAATTTAGGAAAACACAGAAAGTCAGCAAGTCCCACTGTTTCTAGCTGTTCTGATGAACTTCGAAATATAAACAGGGATTCGGGTGAGCCTCAAGAAAAACGAATGAGAAAAGAGTCTCATGATTTGGCGAACATATGCAATATGTTAAAGAAATGTGGAGAAAACAAACTAGCCATGGCTAACAAGAAGAAAGCTCCGAAGCCCACTGAAATCGAGCTGATGACACCAATTCAACAGCTGCAACTTCTGCAGTCGAATAAAAACTTTAATTTGCCCAATCCCTTGCTTGTTCCGAGGGACAGAGTAAATAAAATCATAGAATCACCCGGAAAAGAAATACCAGCTTTGCTTATGGAAAGACCTCAGCTTAGTTTGCCCGAAATATTGCGCAATCCCTCACTAATGACAGATCCTGATGTGAACGTATTATCGCTAGACCAACTTGCACATCTCATACTGGCGAACACTTTCAAGCCTGGACCGGTGACGGCCGTCGATGATATTTTCCACGATCCGAGAGAATATGCACAGCATATCAACGAAACAGCTAATAACAGATTGACACCAAAATATTCGGAAAACAATCATTCTACGAGCTCCGCTAAAATGTCAGGCCACCATCATACATCAAGTTCAGCGAAAAACTCAGAACATCGACCATCTAGTTCTGGGAAAACATCAGAAAACCAACCGTCAAGTACAGCCAAACATTCAGAACTTAACCAGCCATCTAGTTCGGTTAAACATTCTGAAAAACCATCAAGCTCAGCGAAAAGTTCCGAGCACAACCAACCATCAAGTTCTGCGAAACATCCGGAACACAACCAACCGTCAAGCTCCGGAAAACACTCCGAGCATAACCATAACCAACCGTCGAGTTCAGCTAAAAGCTCAGAACATAACCAACCATCGAGTTCGGACCGTACTCCGACACCTTCAGCGAGTACGCCCCAACCTGATCAGACCGGCCAGCCCCGACCCATTCCATCCATGGGACACTTGGCCGACGACATAGACGCAGCCAACTCGGCGGCCGCGTATCAGATGCTCTGGCTGCCGGCCTACCTGAACCATCTGAGCCAGGTGAGCCAGCTAGAGGCGGCGGCGGCCTGCTCGCAAAATGCAGAATTCGTAAAAGCTTTGCACTCTTCGGGTGCATACTCGGGCGCGAACTACGCCAATCTATCGCAAATGTTCCACCCGGCGCGATTCATGAACCCCGGGAACTTCCCGATGATGCCTCCGATGGATTACGACGGGCGCATGCAGCTCGCTATGTGGCAAGAGGCGGTCAACGCCAGCGCGGCGGCGGCCACGGCTCGCCAAAAGCAGTCATCGGGTCGGAGCTCTACAGACGCGCACTTGAAAGACGTCTCCCCTCAGCCGAGCGAGTTCCAAAACCCGTACGCTCATTACGCCAAAAGTCATCAGAACAAAACGCACTCGTCTGCCCGAACCAGCCCCATCGCCAACAATTACACCAACAACCAGAGGACGATGGCGCACAACCACTTCATGCAGACTATGTACCCGGGGATAGCACCTAATCTGCGGCCCAATGGTCCATTACCGAATCTCCAGATACCGTATTTCAACCCCGGGTCCGGAAGCCAGAAATCGCCGCGGACCGGGCAGCAAAAGAGTCCTACCTCTCCGTATTTCCCAAACAACAACTACTTGCATTCGAAGCAGGCGGACGCGCATCAGAGGTGTGCGAGTGGGGGCAGTGGACAAGGGTCGCCGCGGCCGCGGATCAGTGTTAAATCTCTTCAAGAGCTGCAGCAGTCGGCGATGGCGGCGGCGGTGCCGGGCCGCAGGCTGTCCGCGGCACACGTGAGCCCTGCGGCGGCGCTACGGCGGCGTGAGGAGCCCGAGGTCGGCTCTACCACGGGCATCGAGGGCCCGCCGCTGATGCCACCACTCATGCCGCCACTTCCACACGACCCTGCTGCCTTCCCGATATGGAATCCGCTTTTCAGCAAGTAAGTGAATTTATTCATTTCCGTAATTATAACTATTATCGTGTGTTTATTATTTTTCAATTTGTAACTGTAACACCAACTTTCTGGACCTATAAGCAACATTTAGGGGAATCTCTTAATCATAAACTGAAAGTAGCGATAGCTATATCGAATGCGTCTACATATTATACGCCGTATAAAATAAGAAAAGTCGATATCGGGCCCTAAACAATTGATTGGGATAGGAACTAGGTGAATTTTTAATAGAAAGACCAAATCGAAAACTGGATATACCCGTTTTAGATTTAGCAGATGACCTCTTCCATGTCTATAGTTAACATCGCTAACAGATCGAGCCACGCGATTTGTGCATTACGTATTGTGCTTCTCTAATATTTTGCTAAGAGTGAAACGAGTGTTATCGACTTCACATGACACTACGTTTACAGAGTTTCCAAGATATCTCCAAAGTATAGAGTTCTAGCGTTCACCAATGACTTGAGACAAGAAAAAAAATATTTTTCGACTTTTCACACGTGCTACCATGATCCGCTGGCAGTGGAACGTGAGTTCCAGGCTCTGAACAAATTTTGCTTTGTAGTTCTGCTCGGCACCAATGAGAAACAAAAGAGTTCTAGCCTACACCAATGACTTGAGTTAAGAAAAATAATATTTTTCGACTTTTCACACGTTCTACCATGATCTGCTGGCAGTGGAACGTGAGTTCCAGGTTCCGAACAAGTTCTGCTTTGTAGTTCTGCTCGGCACCAATGAGAAACAAAAGAGTTCTAGCTTGCACCAATGACGGGAGTCAATAAAAAAAATATTTTTCGATATTTTATCCGTTCTGCGAAGTTGGCCGGTTATGTTTTCAATATGCATTTTCCAAGGTAAAAACGCCAGAACTATTTCCAAAAAATATCAGGAACTGTAGAACTCGGCTGTATGCGAAATAAATCGCATTTTTTTTTGATTTCCTGAAAAATGATCTGCTACGGGAAGTTGGCAGATCACTTTTTCAGTCGGCTTTTTTTCAAGGTAAAAACGGCAGAACTGTTTCTAAAAAGTATCAAGACCTATAGCTGCATGCGAATAGAACTCCCGTTTTTTTTTGGATCTGCTGGACAATGTTCTGCTAAGTTC
The DNA here is from genome assembly GCA_921293045.1 of Aplocera efformata. Classification (NCBI taxonomy): domain Eukaryota; kingdom Metazoa; phylum Arthropoda; class Insecta; order Lepidoptera; family Geometridae; genus Aplocera; species Aplocera efformata. Next base: position 11,407,654 of record OV121050.1, on the reverse strand, counting down.
ACCCACATGAGCGACAATCGCCTAGAATCGCTCGAATGCTCGACATCCACTAGAACTCAGAACTTAACCACTGAACTCGATTAACTAATATCGCTTTCAATACGGTTTAAACAGACTAACACTCTGTACTAATATAGTTATCTGTGACTTTACGATACTCGCATGTGTACTACAACTTGTAGATAATTACTAACGTTGACACAAACGTAAATATGAATACGGGATCGTGTATGAGTCAAGAACTTGTAAGCAAGAATCCCCTTGCTATATATTTCGCCGTGTAAACAGTCTCAGTAGGCGATAAGTTACTACCGAATTTCAAACTACTTTTATTGTGCGCAACTGCAAGGGAGTGGAATGCTTTGCCTGAGTCTGTGTTCCCTGACCATTACAACCTGGGGGTCTTCAAGAGTAGAGTGAATAGGTTTCTCCTAGACACTTCTTCTTCACTTCCCATCAGGTGAGATGGCGGCCAAACGCTTGGCTATAAATTAATAAAAAAAAAAAAAAAGAAACTCTTTTGGCATAATCGAAGGCGAGTTCTGCGATTATTGCTAGCGACAATAACCATACTATTTCTCGCCACGGAACGTACTATAAAATATCTCAATGAAGAAAATGTTACTTCGTATAGCACTTGTAGCTTTGCCATCTGCACTGTAGGTCTTGGGTTTGATTCCCACCCAGGACAAATATTTGTGTGAGGAGCATAGAGTTAGGGTTGGTTATTCTGAGTTAGGATGTGTAATATGTTTTACGTGTATATATTTAGTACAAAAATGTAATATAAAGCTTTAATAAGTTATCTGGTTACCACAGTACCTGAAAGCTATGCTAGTTTAAGGCTAGATAGCGTTGTGTGTAATGTCCATGAATATTTATTTGCAAAGAAAATTCAAAAATTACTGATTTATGAACTTTCGTAAGTAGGAAAGAGATAAAAATTCGATCTTATCCCAATTTCGATTCCAATACCGTCCAGAATTAGTCCGATTTTTTTGCGCCGAGTGCTGAATGTTTGATGTAATTATGTAAGATCTACAATTTATCTGGACATTTTATTTTTATACATTTAATAAATTATTATTAGAATAAGCAAACTGAAGTGGGCCACATAGCTCGTAGAACCGATAACCGCTGTTAGGGAAGAAAGATTCTCGAATCGCGAGAATGAAACGACAGACGCCGCGTACAAAAAAAAAAATGGTCTGATTGTCGTTCCCTGGATTTGAACCACCGATACCGAAAGTCTGACTACCCCTGAGCCAGTCACGTTCTATAGTTGTGGGTATTGTTATTTCTTTAGCTAAATTGAAAACTGAAATGTACCTCTACATTGAAATGTAGTTCATAGGTTCAGTAATGAACCGCCCGGCTGCACTTGATAAATAAACGACAAAGAGCAACTCATCCGCTCCAATTTATTACGTACATACCGACAGTCATATTGCGTTCCATTAAATTAATAATTGATGGTTGCTCTTGGTTGGTTCGCTGTCATCAATACTTCTCACGTTTTGTTTTTAACAGACTTCAAAAAATGAGGAGAAATTCTTACGCGATTAGGTACACGAAGACGCCTGAATTTAATCGAAATAGTTCGAACTGTTTTTGAACTATCACCGAAATAAATATATAATTAAATAAACAAGAATTGCTCGTTTAAAGTAATAATAATACCGCCCATAGGACACTAGGGGGTACCTACGTAGTCAGTAACCTCCACCCTCACCCCAAACCCACAGTTTATTAGAACAAACAATAAATACTACCGTTTTAAGTACACTATAATTTCATCCATTTAACGTATTGAAAAATGAAATAAAAGCTAATTTTCCCGAACAATTTCGTCATTATGTCTCCCCTCAGCTCAGAATAATTGAATAGTTTCTGAACTATCTAGCTTACCTTAATTATTAACAGTAACCTAAACTCCTGATCTAGAATAGGTAATAGTTTATTAACCTCATTCTGCCTAGAACTGCTATATAATTTTCGTGTGGGAAACATCGTATGTGTGACACATAATCTGAGCTGTTATTAGACTAAATCGATTTGTAATGCCATAAAATGAGCTAGCTCGCGTCTATCAGGCGCATATTAATTATTTCTTTTAGTTTACGAATCCATTAGCTAAACACCAGACACTGGCAGAATTTGTGTGGCTAAAGACACAAAAAGCCATATAGAAGAAGTAAAGCTACGCTGTAATGATTTTGTCGTTTGTCATTTATATTTCAAAAATAAAATGTTGCTAGATTATCAGTCTAAATAAGTGTCAGATGAAATTACCAATAAACTGTTACTAAACGTAGCGGCAACATTACTCAACATTTAAATCAGTATATTTTTTCCTTTATACTGCATACACATTAGGCGACTACACTAAAAAGTGTCGCCTATATAATCAACCTACAATTTTCCACCTATTTCTTCACAACCAATACCCAATATCCACGTCAGCCCGACGCCATTGTCCATTTATAAGTAATACCAGAAACCTAGGGCAAAATGAACTGTAAGCCACAGACTAAATAACTGATGCGCTAATCGCCCTGTCACTTTACTCGCAAGGAATCGGGTCGCCATCGTTCTTTGTAAAAGAGAATGGAATATGAGGCCAGACCTAAATGGACATGTCACATATTCTATTAACGGCAGACGGAATAGTTAAGTATAGTTACTTAAAAATGAGTGGTAAACTTACTTTATGGACATTAACCGCGTTCGATTTGTGAAATTTTCCGCTGTAACTGAAATGTTAATGTTCTCGTCAGAGGCGTGGGTGGTCTAGCCTCTAAGTATATATTAAGTAGATACATTAAAAAAGTCCTACTTATTGACTCATGCTGATTGCTTTAAGTAATTTGTGTAGGCAGGAATCTTCCTTGGAAATATTTCACTTCTATTCCAAGAGCACTACTGGGACTCCGGCTTCTAATAAGATTCACGGACAAAAGTTTTAATAGAATTGAGTTCCGTAGTGTCGTTATAGGCGTGCCTACTAAGAACTTACAAGTTTTGTAATTCGTTTTTGTTCAAAGATTTTGTAATGAGAATAGTTATCTGACATTCTGACCGTACCAAAATTGGTATAGTTACTCTTAAATAATGTAAACGGTAATCCATTAATACGAGTGTTGCAACACAGAGGAAATATAAGAAGAAAACATGCCTATACCATGCTTACTCAGCATTTCCGTCACAGGCACTTTTTTCAAAATTCCCCTGATATAATCATTGCCACATAAAAAAAAATTATATACCGACTCTACTTATTTGGATATGAGTTTTCTGTGAAAATCCCCAGTTCGCGTTAAAATTGGCCTTGCGTAAGTTTCATAAGCGAACTCATCGGGAAGACCTTGAAGTGCCACGGGTCGAGGATTCAAGGAAATTCCTCTTCAGATTTCATAATCTCGTCAACAGATCCGATTTCAGAATATTATAAAGGCTTTCATAGATATTATTTTTGGGAATTAGGTAGGTATATTATAGATAACAGTTCCCGTCGGGCGATCTTTTAAGTAATAAACAAATAGTTCAGAATTTATTTTAATATTTTTTTTTTTATTTCGGTCTCTTAATTGTAACAAAAAAGGTGTAGAACCGCCCTAAATCTATGTATAGAGTTTTTCAAATAAATATATTTCTTTATAAAAAAAAAATTATTAGGACTACAAAATGTTTACGGAATATTAATACAGAAGGTAGTTAATAATTGACTTGTATTCTTGTTGTTTTTAAGATTGGGTTACCTTTGATAAAATGTAGAAACTGACCTAAAGTGTAATTTCCCTGACCCCGTGTCGTAATTCCCACGACCTCTCCTTGGGAAGACCTTCAAATTTGGTGCCGGGGCGGGAGGCGCGCACAAACAGGTCAAGTTCCTCTTTCAATTCCCGGCTCGTATTTCGAAAGTAGTTCAATTACACTGCATACAAACGTATGATTCAAACTAGAGTATCTTGGAGCAATTAATGCACCTGCAGTAATACATAGGATTTATAAAACTGAGAACAATTAAATAAACGTTTACACACTCATACCTCTGCACTAGGATTCCATGTGTCGCTGATGGCATGGACAAAAACAGAAACACAAGACAAACAACCAAAACCCGAGAAAAAACTTCATGCTCACCACCCAAAGTATGCCCGGCCGAGAATCGAACCCGGGACCCCTCGCTTCGAAGGCACGGCTACTACCAACTAAGCCACGGAGCCGTTAATTAATTAATTGTTTATTAATTATTGGAAACAAAGCTAAGTTTAAGCTACTTTACTGTATCTGAGGTTTAAAAGAGACAATAACTTCATTGTAACCCGTCGTAATCCCAACAACATCTCATCTCAACAACCTTTAACTTCGTTCTTGTATCGAGAGTTTCGAGCTGAAATTGAAATGGGTTCAAATTATATACGTCTTGTTTACAATTTGCGTAGAAATATATCGTGTTCCGTTTTACCGAATGACTGATTGAGTAGGTATTTGTTACATTAATAGTTCCGATATGTTGTTGCTGAGATATCGTTAAAAACTTGTATTGTATTGGTTCATTCTTAGCAATAGTTCAAATTCAATTAAATTAACTTCTCCGGAAGTTGATTGAAAATAAAAAGTTTTAAGTAAATATAATCCCGCATCTAAAACTCCATAAGTAACAGTGCCAATACCCAATCTTGCATATATTTATCTTCTACATATACCTCTCTCTCTACATATAAGTGTAAACACCAATTGGCGTGCGTTAGTCTCGCAAAAACTCGAAAATGACTTCTTAGAATGGAAATTTTTTGTTACTACGTCGATTGACTGCGGCTTGTCATATTGATTTTGAAGTAGGAACTTTTGTGCCATTCTCTAAACAAATGACTGTCCGCCCTTTGGAGTGAAATTTTTCCATGAAATTTCAATGGTAATTCTCGAAAGTACAACCTATCAAATAAAAATGAGTCATCGAAATAGATTTACAATTGGCAAAGATATCGCGTACAGCCGAATTGAAAACCTTTTGAAGATTACAAGCAGGTTAAAAATTGACATCGGCCGAGTAAAAAACAATGAGTAATTAATTGAACCGCTATAGAAAAGAGCCATCATAGATTTTTAGACACTTATCGCATACTAGACACAATTATCGGCTATAGAGTCAACTTCTTCTGACACGACTTCGCGGCCCTCCCCCAGACTCAAACCCGTTGGATTACAAAATATGGCAACATTTGGAGAAGGAAGCCAGCGCTAAACCTAACCAGAACTTAGTCTTTGAAAGCACAACGTTGCTGCGATCGACGCCTGCCCTCGGTGGTTGAAGGCATATTAACAAAACCAATCAATTCGTTAGTCGTACAATAGGTAAAAAAGTTACTAGTTAATTTAATGACAAAAATCAGGTACAGGTCAGTTTCATTATAAATATATAATCATAAATAATAATAATAACTAGTACTTAAAATACATTAAATTACCTACATCATATAAATATCATTAAATTTAATTTAAGAAGTCAATAGGTACTTATGTTAAACAAATTCAATTAATCTATCAATACAAGTAATTGAAGAATTAATTAATTCATGAGTGTCTACTACATATTAATGCCAAAAGAAATATTAAACACATTTTTTGAAGAAAATTCTTCAATAATAAAAAAATCACTCGTTTTTAAGCCACTTATTAAGTTTAATTTAAAAGGAGGCGCTTGGGTAATGTCAACAGGTAACTTTTGCTTGTCAAACTTTACATCATGTAAGATATGTATAATATTATAATATAATAAAAAGTCAAATTAATATCAAAACAGTTGTCAGAATTTTTTTTTATTAAAAAAACATAAAATTAAATATATTATTATAGAAAAATCGTACAATTTACAATATCAAAGAGTCAAACTTTACATCACCAAATAAAGTCAATACACTGAGGAAAATACGATTTACTTAAACAAAGTTTAAATCTGTGTTCATATATATTTTATCCAAACATCAAAAGTCAATTGGTATAATTTATTTTATGAACCGTTCATTACTTAGGCCAGCTAGGTATAGGAGATTAGGATTATATTATACATTTTCGTAAAAATTCTGCTCTATTCGCTAAGCTCGGGGAGAACACGAAAACGCTTTCCAAACTTTAGGTTGACCTGATATACATCATGGATAAGCCAAAAAGAATCCATCTCCAAGAATCTTTAATCAAGTGAATAAAAAATTTCAAAAATGGGAAGAAAATCATAAGAAGTAGTTGGTAGATAAATTATGACATAACTACAGATAACTATTACAGAATCCTCGAAGTTTAATTTAGCTTTCCGTACCTCTAAATACTATAGTAAATTATATTTCTCTCTCTATTCTGGTGTACATACAATCAAACACTCGTATTTACCTGAAGATTAGGTCAGAGCCACAATGTGCAATTTTGCGAACAATACAAATTCAAATCAAAACATTGAAAATCTTTTTTCTCCAAACTATTTCCCGTTCAGTATATGTTTATAGGGGTTTATGTAGATTTACTAATAAAACGACTGGCGTCCCTTTGATGTGGAGTTAATTAAAACCAGACAAACAATCACTGGTGCGTCGTGTAGGTTCCCTGCCAATATTGGATATTCAAAACCACAAATTAGTCTGTGTTTCATTAAAGCCTCGGGCTGGATACTCCCCTTCGTGAGGGCATCAAACGTCCAGTGCAGATACCCTCCAATATACACATACCTAGCTGCATACATTTGCATATATTTTCATCCCTGATTGAATCCAATCAACTGGGCTTTAGGTAGTAGCGATGTTGACGGGGAGCGTACAGTTCTTTTGCAATTTATCAGCGGATAATAAGTTAAAGTTTCTTGATTGTTCTTCCCATTAAGGGTCCTAAAAAGCGCCATAGCAATAAGAACGATTAGACCCAATATGAACATAATTATAATATTAATAACGTGTCCAAGTATTGTTTGATGTATCGATAGGTTATTACTTTGTATCTCTATTTAAGTGTAAAAACAACGGAAGCCCTTTTTCTCTGTCTCGTATTGACCACTATTTATTTAAGGGCTTTTGTTATCGTTACGAGCTTTGAAAGAACTGAAAATCCGTGCTATTGAATATTTAAAGCTGATGTTTCATAAAATACAGGTTCCTATTTTTCTATAGCAATCCGGTAAAAACATTTTTTCAGGAAACCGAACATAAAATTATATTCAAAAGAAATGTTATTCACGTATACTTCCTTTTGTCCTCTGACCGTCGATATATACCTCGAACAGTGACTCGCCTACATACATGCATAGTGGGTATATGTCCAAAACGCGTCAATTCCCGGGCCCGTTAAAATCAATGTAGCTCTCAAACCCTTGGCCTGAAGGCTGTATCTAGGGAGCCATGTGTGAAAGAGACGCACATACAGCATCCCAGCCAACGGAGAAGGATGGATAACGATTTTATTGAGTCGTAACCAATTTTACTGCAACGTACGTCATTCTGGTTAAAATAAATGATGTCAAAGTTAACAATCTTGACGAGGAGGTTGATAACAGTTTTATTTTTCTTTATTATTAAAATTGGTAACTCTAAGTTTGTAGGGCTTGGGTTCGATTCCCACCTAGGACAAGCATTTGTGTGACGATCATAAATATTTGTTCTGTGTCTGGGTGATTATTTATAAAGGTGTGTTTAAAAAAAATACTGTTTAAGTATTCTATCAGATGCTTAGATTGGGGTTAGGTGGCTACTTGTAATACCCATGATATTTATTTTATTATATACCTAATATTTAGAACAAGGTATTTCTATTTAATGTAATAAATATATTGACTGTTAATTATTACTATAGTGCGTTACTGTGCAAGTAAGTCGACATGAAAATAAGAAATTGTACGGTATTTTAGCGTATAAAAGAAATATTAATTATGATTTGAGGAGTTTGCTATCACAAATTACTTTGACATATATTGTAGTTCAAAAGAATCACTCTTCAAAGGCATCACAGATATACAGACTTTCTGTCATGACTAGAGTACAGAATCCTAAAAATTAAAATAGTTGGGCAAAAAATTGGGCAAGAAAGACTTCAACGTATGGGATTAAGCGCAGAAGATTTAGGTTTCGCACGACTGCCGGCAATTAGTACTCTTGATTATTTTACACTTATTATCCAAGTTAGAACGAACCGTCACGAACTGTTATTTTTCTATAATAAAAGTAACGTTACCAATATTTTTCTTTTTAAATCCACCGATTTTTTTTTGACTTTGACTTTCACACTGGGTGGATCTGCGTTTGGCTACAAAATAAGTGATTAAATAGATACATTAAACTTGAATGATAATTGGAGCCAATTGAAAATATTGTTTGCCATTGAGACTGATAGAAGCTGATTGCAACAAAAGTTATTATATCGACCTTCTATTATAATTTATAGGCGCGGGCAGAGCTGCGCTGGTTGTATGCAATAAATGACATGAAGTTTAATAAAAATATATCTAAAAAAAAAATCCACACTAACATACAAATAATAATCAAATGACCTGTCCTACTGCAAACACTTAAGAACGGCTGATCTGATGTTCGCAATAGGAAAAAGGTTTCAGTAGAAAGAAAAAAATGGAAGCGTTGCCCGGTAAATTGGGATACAATTGAAAACGCTTATTTCTATGCGATTTTTGCTAATACCACAAAAATAGTTTGATAGCTGATTGACAGATTGAGAATCAAGAAGAAAGCACTACGTATTCGGTTTGCTATTTTAATATAAAAATGTCCTTGATATTCTGTGGCTTCCGTTTATGATTATATCATTAACATAACTATATATTAGGAACACGATACATGTAAAATGGTCAACCTATTACAACTAAATTATACGGTAGCGAATAAAATATGGGTTATACCCGTATACCTATAACGTCCCGACGCTACGGTTGAGGTCACAGATTTTATGAATCATTAGCATACAGCGTGTGTAGAAATGAAACAAATCATTCGACGACGTGATTCTACTTCTGGCTAAATTCAAAATGGATGTCATCTTTTTGAATAGGAGGATATTCTCTGTCTCTTTCACACGTTAAGTGGCCGTTATCGAAGCACTACAGCTAAGCTAAGCTACTACGACAATCAATTCCTGACACAAACATACAAAAAGATACTATAGAAATAATTATTAATGAATATTTATGTCATTATGTATTGTAGTCATATTTCATGAATCTATGAGAGTTTAATTATTATGACTTTTAAAATTATATTATTGTAAACTTATTGTTAAAGCATATAATTTGTCTCGTCTGTTTCTAGTTTCTAAGCCATCATTTTTGACAAAACCAAGTGTTCCGTAGTGTTCCTAAGGCCGAATAAATGTGTATTGAGTACGTAATTCGGAAAATTCAAGTTTTTCAAAAATCCGTTTATGACCGTAAAATTCACAAAGTATATAAAGAAATGCATTCTCAAATCTACGACAGGCACTATATATAATTGCTTGTTCTGTTCATAGTTCACTGTCCTTCATCGACCTCTATTCTGTTCTGTAATAATTCCTACCCGCTTCTCAGTGATACTTTTCTGGAACACCCTGTGTTAGGAGGTTGGTAGCCAGATGTTACGAGTGGCTAATAAAAATTAAATGGCTATAATTTTTGGCACGTGTCTCCTTTTCCTCTATTATATAACACGACGGTTTTTTGTAATTTTGAACCCGTAGCGATAAATCTTATTTTGCTTGCTGGGTCAAAATTTGGTTGAATAAATTTAGTTTCTTTTTTATGCGATGGAACGAGCTCTCGACCTACCTGATGTTAAGTGTTCACCGCTGCTCAGTGACAAGAATAACATGACTGAGGTCCTCCTCAACGTAAGTATGAGAAGACCCAAGTCGCCCGAGACGGGGATATAATGTCTCATGCGCCTGTGATTTCACCGGCACCCTCACCCTTCCACCGGAACACAGCAAGGCGAGTGCAGCGCTGCTTGCGACAGATTACGAACTTGGCAAGTTCTACTGTTACTTACTTTGCTCCTTTTGCACCTACGGACGCGAGCAACAAAAATTCCCTTTACAATTATTAAAAGTCCCCAAACTTCTCTTTACAATTATTTAGAGTCCCCAAAATTCCTTTTACAATTATTAAAAGTCCCCAAAATTCCCTTTACAATTATAAAAAGTCCCCAAAATTCCTTTTACAATTATAAAAGTCCTAAAGTTTTCTGCAGTTTAGAAACATCGGAAATAGTATATGCCCAATGGCCAATGCACTTTTAGCTCACTTACTGCTTACTACCATGATCAACTGAATCCAAGAGTGTCCCGTCCCACATAACTAATAGCTAACTTCCCGTGACTTTGCCCTCGTGTTTAGTAAATACTGGTCAAAGTCTCCCGTCCTCTTGTCACCCCAGTAAGGGTTGTTTAATACCAAAGTTTGGATGTAACCCAATTACGCCAAAACTACTGAACTAAATTGAATCAAATTTGAATCGGAGATAAAACATTCCGAGAAACACGTGGTGTGTACCGTACTTCACTACATAGTATAAAACAAAGTCGCTTTCTCTGTCCCTATATCCCTATGTATGCTTAAATCTTTAAAACTACGCAACGGATTTTGATGCGGTTTTTTTTAATAGATAGAGTGATTCAAGAGGAAGGTTTACACTAGCAAGTCACTAGTAGCAACTATATGTATTATACACTAGCAAGCCAACCCTGTGTACCCTGTGGTAGTTTCTGATACGTCACTGATGCTTTACTAACCGTGCGAAGCCGGGGCGGGTCGCTAGTTAGAAATAAATCATCATTAATTTACTTCCCTTAATCACGCAAGCGAATCCACAAGCAGACGTTACACCAATATCATCTTAGAATTCTTCAAAGAAATCCGAACCAATTTATTGTGATCAGCGAGCTGTGAATGAGAGGTCACGGGTTCAAATCCACAATGAGAAGTACATTCAACTGTTACATCATTTATTTGGGTTACTTACGTTTTAGTACTCAGATCATTGACTTGCCTTTACGGTGTCATGGACGAAGACCTTTTCGGTTTAGTGAATTGAATCGGGCCTGATTCAGACCCGAAGAGACGGAGTTCAGCGCATTTTTAACTTTATTCAAAAAACAGGAGGTTCAATTGAACAAGTATGTATGTAATATTATTTGAACTGCAATATATTTACATCGTTAGCTCAGTTGATAGTAGCTCTGCCTTCTGCGTTGTGAGTTCGATTCCCACCCACGACATGTCATTCTATAGCTGGGTGTATTATAAGTAGGTATTAAAAAAAATACTAATGTTTTCTATCACTTATCTAGTTCCCATATTACAAGCTATGCTTACAGGTGTGGCAGGAACTCTGCGGAAGAACTTGGCACAAGTTCTACTGCTACTTTTGGTTGCTCCTTTAGCACCACCCAGGGGGTTAATGTATCAAAGGGTACTCACCTACGGGCGCGAGCAACTGGACATCTAACGCTCTAGTCTCATTTATAAACATTGTTTGTAGGTGTCTACTGTTCTATGAATTATAGGTATGTAAGAAACTTACCCTTTTGTACCTATACTCGGTGCCCTTTGAGTGATGATGAGTTTAAGTGATGAATATGCATTGTCACCGGAACCAGGCCGGCCCGTTCGCTATTCCAAACATAATTTAACATATTTGTTGCTAACATAAGTAGAACTTATGCAAAGTTCGCCCGGAGAAGTACTGCCTCCACATCTGAATATCTACCGCCAAGCAGAGGTGCACTCGTTGTCTATGTCTATATCAATATTTCGTTTTTTTTACTTTAAAAATGAAAAAATATTTTGATTAATTCATGGTGGCGCTGAAATTAATTTATTGTATTAAAATTGTTTATGGTTCCTTTGGTTGGCGGTACGGAACTAAAACAATTATTGGAATAAAAAGTAGCGAGTATTTCTTGCTAGGCAGGATACGATTATCGCCGAACCGAGGCTGCCATTTTCTTTTACAATCCAAGAATTAACAGTTTAAGTCATCGGTTTTTATAGTATACTAGCTGCGCCCCGCGGTTTCACCCGCATAGTTCCCGTTCCCGTGGAGAATACGGGGATAAATTGATTTTATTTTTTCGTTAATTTTCCAATGTTTTTAATAGTTATTCTACTATTCGGGACGGAAACAAATCCAACAAATCAAAAACCATGGCAAAACACGACTTTCTTTTATATATATAGATTTTACTCCCATATATGTTATATAATATGTCCCATATAAACTCACACAGTTGGTAGTAACTCTGCCTCTGCTACAGGTCGTACTTTCAATCTCCATTCAGGACAAGTATTTGTGAAAAGAAAATCTTTTTTGTAACAATGGCTTGTCCGTTACCCATCACATCACTGCCACGGGAATGAATAGAATTCCCTGAATTAATAAATAAGTATGCAACACGATCCAGGTAATTATAGAGACGTGGACATCGCAAACAGTAGGGAGTAATAGCTCGCAAGTAAACTTTAATTAAGACCTATGCAAACTTGTATCCCTAATAGGGTTTACTGTGTCGCATTTAGTATGGACACTCGAACGTAAACATCCAACTCAAACCACAAAACTTTACGTCAAATTTTATTACAAACGTTTTTTATCTTTCATTGGGGTTAATTAAACCTGAATCTAAAAAGGGTGAATGGTAAGGTTTTCACCTCATAGCTCCAGAAAGATCGGTCTGATTTAAAGTCGATAGTGGATTTATGAAAGTTTTTTCTTAACCACGTTTTCTTAACCAAGTGGTCGATGCTATAGCTGCAGAGAAAGGAACCTCGTGACGATGCGTGCCGTGTCCGTACCGCCTTCTGTATCTGGCCCTTCATCTATCTTCTTTTTAAGATGTTGGTCAAAGCTCTTCGCTATAAGCCCATTCACCGAAACTACAATCGCGACGACAATCGCTGAATCCACATCCCACATGGCGGTGATCTCGTGGGCCAAGCCAAGGTAAGCTAAGCTTGTCCTTCTCGGCCTTCACGAGATTAGCGTCATGCGGGATTGTGATGTCAACGAGCATCGCCGCTCTGGCCGATCTATTATCACGATATCAGGCTTATTGGTGACAATTGTCCTGTCCGTGATAATAGACCGGTCACAGAGCGTAGCGCGTCTATTCTCAAGAACTGGCACCGGTACCTACTCAGTATACGGCACTTCTAATCCGACAAGGTCATACTTGAGAGCAAGCTGGTGGTGAATGATCCTTATTATTATAACTACGTGTAGCTGACCCCACAGACCGTGTTGTGTCTTAATAATTTCGACCGAATTGAATTTAAATTAATTTCGATTTAAAGGATATTTGCAGCGCGCATTCTCTCAATCGCTGACAGTTTGTCAAACAACTGACAGTTATGACAAACGCATTACAAAAGTTTTAACTTAGAAAAGATTTTTTTTTATTACATTACAATTAATAAAGGCAGCAGGAATGAACTGGGTTCGCCTTGCACAAGACCGGCAACAGTGGCGTGCTAGAGAAGAGGCCTATACTCAGCAGTGGGTGTTACCGGCTGATTAGATAGATAGATACATTACAATTACATTACAATACAAAAGTTTATATTGTCAAAAACACTAAGAAAGTTACATTACATTAGAAATGTTAATATGGTCGTTAAGTTTTCTTAAATTTTCTAATGTTCCGCGCAACTGTCATATTTTCCTGTTTCGTAAGGATCTTCTGCCCATAAAAACACAACAAAAAAAGAATTAGCAAAATTGGTCCAACCGTTCACGCGTGATGCTGTGATCAATGGAAATAAGGATTCATCATATTATATAATTTTTTATATATAAGCAAAAATATAACTTTGAGAAAAGCCAATGCTTGATGTGCGTAATAATATCAATTAATCAAGATTAGAGACGATACATCGCCTCGAGTGAAGGGCGCAACGGGGTTAGGATTTCTCAAAACTTCGGTGGGGAAAAACCTTAGTGGTATTCCTGTTGATGGCGGAGATTACCACCTACCATCAAGTATGCCTTCAGCACATCCCATTAAAAAAAACTGGTAACGAAAACGTCAGGGGTTTTCACATTTTGTGAACTTGTGAAGGTTGTGATTTGAATGAAAATTTCAAAGTAAAGTTACAGTTTAAACGCTGGTTAATTTTTACAGCGTGATATACGTAGGTTTAGCGACATCGCAGCGCGTTCAACGAGATGGCCTTTGTACAGTCATGAATAGGCATTGTCGTGAACCAAAGGTCGCAGAGTGCATTGAACCTGGTTATAAAGGTGCAACTGCAACTTTTTACACATTCCTTCATGATAAGTGAGATTATAGAAATTTTATGGTAGGGTTGAAACAGACGTAAACTTAACAAATAAGATTAGCTTAAACGTGAAAACTGACTGTAATTTGACATATCTGTGTGCATGTAATGTGCCTGGGGAGTTCCTCTGACACGTTATATGCTCACGTGTACCAATGAGTTTTTTCTCTTGAAAAAATTATGTGCGCGTCCCCGAAACGCAGTTGCATGCGTGATTTGCACACTCCACTTCGCAAAGACTTCAGTTTGCCCGGGACCATGACGTATGTAACTGCGTCGAAATATCGGGAGTCAACAAAATTCATAAATCATGGTAAATATCTCGGTAACACGAATAATAAATAATTGAACCGTTCGCCAGAGGACGTGATGAGGATGGTCGCCAATCGGTACGGTACCAGATCACTCGGGTGCCGAGCTGGGAAGGGATCTAATGGAAATATTGTATGAGAATGGCCTTCATTCGTCCGGCGTGAAATTAGGATGTTCCGGTGACGAGACACCGCTGGGACGGCCGACAATTTCATTGAACTACCTTAGCGTCAAGTGGCACCTGTCATTTTTACATTTGTCCCTGCTTCGCACGGCCGCAATTTACTAATGAAGAAAATAAGAAGCGAGTTTTGAACATGTATGTTTCACTGCTCCGTGGCTTAGTTGATAGTAGCCGTGCCTTCGAAGCGGGTCCCGGGTTCGATTCCCGGCCGGGGCACACTGTGTGGTGAGCATGAAGTTTGTTTTCGGGTCTTGGGTGTTTGTCTTGTGTTTCTGTGTTTGTCCATGCCATCTGCGACACAGAGAATCCTAGTGCAGAGGTATGAGTGTGTTAACGTTGTTCGTTGTTGTTGTTTCTATCATACAATTGCCCTGGCAATTGCGAATTAAATAACTAATGGCTGCCATAAATTAAAAAAAAAATCTTAATTCTTTCGTCCCTTATTTATGGGTGTACACCCTACCATTTTACAAAAGAAACATACAAATCCAGTGTACCGTACATACACTAAGAAAAAAATCACAGGAAAGCTAAATACGCAATTTTACGCAATACGCTGAAGGCTCATTTCAGCTCGTTCCGTCACATCTACAAATAAAAAAAAAAACAAGATATAATCTCTTACGTGGTTCCATAGTATTTCACATACATATTATTCGGCTTTTTCGATATTTTTAATAGCCACTTGTTGAATAGGCGATCGAATAACGTAGAAACTATAGATGAAATATTAGTACCTACCGGTATTAAAAAGTTAATGCACCGGTTTTCTGCGCACTGGTACCAAGGGTTATAGCCAGTATTTCAGTACCGGTATCTAATCAAGGTCAGCAGAGCGTCTGAAAATACTGGTGTATAAAGTCCTGCTTTATAGGGCTTTAAATATGGGGCTCACTGACTCGAGCTTCGGAGAGCACGTTAAGATGGCGGTCCCGGATATACTGGTCGATTAAACATGTTGGACGCCTTCAGGCAGTTTGAGAACTCCGATACCAGAGGTAGCCATGTTGGTAGTAGCCCTGCCTTCTACGCCTAAGTCGTGGGTTCAATTCTCAAAACTAATATTTGTGTAACGAACATAGATGTTTATTCTGTTTGGGTTTAAATGTTTTGTTTTGTAATAAAGTGCTTTATGTGTATTGGATCAGTAATATAGTTCTCATAATGTGCTAGCTATTATTTATTTAATTAACGGTTAGCACCAATTACATCAGTTAAATTAAAGACAGTATTAAAAAAAAAACAGTATATAAAAGTATTTAAATTACGAAGAAATGTACAAAAATTATACAATATAATAAAAAGAAACAGATTAAAGATACTTTTAATAAAAATAAAAAATAAATCCATAAAAAAAAGAAAAAAACATAGTCAGTCAGCTTTAATTAAATAATAATAAAAATATCACATAGTCCACATCCACACTAAAATATCACATAGTCCACATCCACACTAAAATATCATATAGTCCACATCCACACTAAAATATCACATAGTCCACATCCACACTAAAATATCACATAGTCCACATCCACACTAAAATATCACATAGTCCACATCCACACTAAAATATCACATAGTCCACATCCACACTAAAATCAGAATTTTCACTCACACAGCTTCAGCTATGCTTAGTTTGGAGCAAAATGGCGCTGCGTAAAATATCATTGAAATATTATATCATTCGCTTAACATTTGCAAAAAGGCCCCACAGAACCTACTATCATCTACACACGCATAAATAATCAATGAGACAATACAACAAAATCTACAAACCAACACAAATATACAATAGTATAGAATATAAATACAATTATGTACTATAGAAATACAATTGGATACTTCGGGACTAATCAGGTTTTATCCGAACATCCTCGGCGACATGTCAAGCTCAATAATTAATTGAAAAGCACTTTAGTTAATCCTATTTTGAGTCGTCTGGACAAGTCTGCGCTGGGTGTTCGTAACTCAGTTAGGCAACGATTATGGAGACAGACGTCCCCCGCGAAATGGCATAACGCTATTACGGGAGGGATTATAAAGACCATCCATATGTGGATCGGAAGAATTAATCGTAGATAGCATCAATAGAGTTCCTTATATGTAAATGCCATTGTTAGTTTATCTTAGGAATAATGAGCTTGAACAAAAATGTATACTTAAGAAGCAAGAAGTGTAGGTTTTACGGTAGTATGAAGAATAAGTTTACCAAGAAGTGAAAAAAAGAATTATCTGAAAATTAACGCGACATCCTAACAAACAAAACACAAAAATTGTTTTTATCTTTATACGTTATAGACTTTGAAACCATCCAACCGATGTGCCCCCAACCGGTTTCATTAAATAGGCGATAATGCATAGATAGTTTAAGACCACTGAAACAATGCATTAGGCACAAAATGTATTTCGTTTTTAAGCGTACCACACGCCGGGTATCCGCTGGTTTTAGTTATTAAAAACTACATAAGTATATTTTGTAAACATACCTATACTAAATCAGTATAGTTAGATCAGCAAATGAAACAACAGTTCCTAAATTCTTCCATTAGGGGTTTCTTGCTTGTTCTGTCCCATGTAGGATAGGGTTTTCATAAGCGCTAAATTTAGTAAACAGACCGCATGATATCGAAGATACATATTTAATAAAAAAAGTTCCGATCCAATTATTATTTAATTGTTCAAAGATTTCTGATTTTGACTTTGAAGCCTTTGTAAAACTAGCGTATTATCGTAATCGTAGATCCTACTTCTATTATAAAGGCGAAAGTTTGTAAGTATGGATGTATGGATGTTTGTTACTCTTTCACGTAAAAACTACTGAATGGATTTGAATGAAACTTTACCACAATATAGCTTATACATCAGAATAACATAAAGGCTACAATTTTTGAGGTTTCTATAAAATCTATATATATAAAAGAAGTCGTGTTTGTTACAACACTTATAACTCGAGAACGGCTGGACCGATTGCCATGGTTTTTGATTTGTTGGATTTGTTTCCGTCCCGAATAGCAGAATAACTATTAAAACATTGGAAAATTAACGAAAAAAATAAAATCAATTTATCCCCGTATTCTCCACGGGAACGGGAACTATGCGGGTGAAACCACGGGGCGCAGCTAGTACAATAAAATACAATAAAATAGAACAATAAAATAGAAAGGATTTTGTCTAAGCGTGAATTGGCAGGCTATAGGCATAATTCGCTGTAAGTATGAACGGCTGTTTGTTTATAGATAGGTATAGCAGAAATCCCCTTATAAATATCTCTTCATTACAATAACCAGTTCTTCTAGTATGTTTTATTGTGTGTAGCTATGTTTTTAGGCTTTGTATGTAGATTCTCTATCCTCCATTGTTCAAAGGAAAGTAGCCTTTGATCGATTCTATCTTTTGTGTCGATGTAATACTTTGATCCGCTTACGGAGTTCATGATAAACCCTGCCTTTGGTTTACATTCTTTACACGTGCGTCATTTAGAGAACGTTATTTTCGCTTTGGAAATGCGCGTTTTCTTTCATAAATCTAATTTATTTCATTATCCACCGTCCTGAATTATATTTTTCATTTTATATTCGAAATCAATATGAGATATCCCACTTTGCTAAGCAGTTTCAAGCGCGATGATCAACGAAAACTTAGCAACTAATGCCTTTCATATTCTATAGATTATTGGTTATAGATACAGAAGCTTTAATCCATATCAATATAATAGTAGCTCCGAACTTATCCGAACTGTAAAATAAATAGAAATGTAGGCGAGGGCGGAATACTTGACAAAATTAACTTTTCTAAAGGGCATTGCTATAACAAATCTGGGCCATATGGTAGGTCAGTTTAGTTATAAAATTGGGGCAGCAAAATGTCAGATAGATTACCGTTCATGTAGGTATCATCATTGCGTTTAAATATTTATAATATAATGACTAACCAGCGGGGGACGTATGGCTGGTATTTTTCCAGTCATTTTCCAAATTGGTCTAAATTACGGTATGTTTATGTCTTGACTGGCAACTTTGAAATGAATATGTAATAATTAACTTTTCCGAAGAAATTGCTGTGGTAGGAAATAGGTTTCTTGGTATTTTGTGTGCATATTTTGTATTAAAGAAGTAAACTAATATTTCCCGCAAATGACGCTTACTTGGCTCAAATTTTGACATTTTCAACTTATAAAAATTATATTTTACCAATATAAAATCAATGATATTAATAGGTTATGTTGTTCTTGAATGTCCAAACTATTTTTTAAGCCGGTTATCATCTGCGAAAGCTAACCGAAACTCCGTGCCGCGCCATCTACAATAAAACGGCGGAATCTTATTTGTACTCCTAATATTTTAACCCCTTTCTAAAACGAAGGGTAAGTTAAGTTTGACAACTGTCTGTATGAGGTCTTATGACAAATTTATTTGAGCCAACGTATCTCTAAAAGGGATTGTACGATTATAAAGATTTTTTTTTATATTAATGTATAGTATCCATCCTAT
Organism: Aplocera efformata; assembly: GCA_921293045.1. Classification (NCBI taxonomy): domain Eukaryota; kingdom Metazoa; phylum Arthropoda; class Insecta; order Lepidoptera; family Geometridae; genus Aplocera; species Aplocera efformata. Next base: position 11,388,369 of record OV121050.1, on the reverse strand, counting down.
ATTTTTTGAAGAAATTTCGATTTAAATGATTTTTCCAATACTTTAGGCACATGCATTCAAAGTGCATGTGAAATGACTTTTTTCGACTGGCCACACTGCTCAGTTTGTTGTAGTTCTGCCTTATGTGTTGTAGGGCGATTCCCACTCAGAACAAACACTTGTATGACGAACATATACGCTTGTTCTGTGTCTGGGTGTTAATATGTATGTATTTAAAAAATATAACTATTGTATCAGTTATTTATTTCTCATAGTACAAGCTATGCTTACTTTGGGGCTACAAGCTATGCTCACACAGCGCCATGTGTGAAATCTCCATGAATATTTATCTATTTACCTCTGGTGGTACAAACTCACGCGGTACTCCGCAACTATTGTTGCCAGTAATCTTATCTCGAAATCTCTTTGTCCTCCACCTCTATTGAGCGTTATCAGGTCGGTATCCAATGTTTGCAGACTCACGTCCCACTTCCGAGAGCTAAACTTTCACAATCAAATGTGACTTTAGGGTCTTTGGAATTGTATTCAGGTTAAGGACCTTTGCTGTAAGATCTAAATATTACCTTTTAGGTAACCATACTATTCTTCGTACATTTAGTGTCAATTTTCGCAATTTAAAAGTATAAACTAGTAGTATATAAAAATGCCAGAATATGAGAGTGAGAGAAAAGTTATTTTTTTAATTACTTTAATTTACTCTTGTTGAATGTAAACTCGTGCAATAATATGATATAAATATAGTAATAATATACTGCATGCTATGTTCATTCGAACTAAAAAATACACCTAAGAATCATGTAAAACAGTTAATATATTGTATATTTCAATTTGTCAAACAAACAACAAAAAAAAGTCACTTTAAAATTTTTGCTAATTGTACATTTATGCCCCTAACTGTACATTCAAACATACCTGTACTCGTATAAGAATTAATTTCTAATATACTTACTTATCTCGGCAGAGAGAACAGCGCGTGACCAATGCATTTGGATGTTGACGGAAACGGTTATTTTAATTACGACCCAATGGCAGAAAGACCTTGGGATTAATTGTAGCTATACAAAATTTACTGACACGCGCGAAACTGTAAGGCTAAAAATGTTTTAGTTATTTGATAAATAAAGGTACTACGCAAAGCGCTACTAATTTGAATTAGTTTCAATTTGTTATTACTATAAGTGTATATATCACTAGTGTATATATACTCGTATAGGCGTGACATTCAAATCATTAAATAAATATTCATTGTAATATTTCACACAGCGCCATCTAGCCCCAAACTAAGCATAGCTTGTAATATGGGAACTAGATAACTGATAGAATACTTAAATAACTTTTTTTTGTAAATACATACATATAATACATATGCTTGTCCTGGGTGGGAATCGAACCCAGGACAAGCATATGACCTGCGCAGAAGGCAGACCTACTACCAGCTATAAGGCCAGTCGAAAATTCGTAATTATAAGTGTATTAATGATTTGAAAGTCACGCCTGTCTTTAGCACAACTATCGATAAAGCACGGTGTCTTGACAGTTGATCCTGTAGCCCTGTTTGAATGACTGAAAATTCTTTATTGCACATGAAATAGTATATAGGCGAACTTAATGCTAATTAGCGTTTTCTTCCAGTTGACCTGTGCGTAATATGGCTAACATAAAGCTGTGTGGCACTACCACATATTTATCTTAGAAACAAAAAGGGATATAAAAACAAAAAATATATCCTGTATAAATGTAATAAAAAAATAATATAAATTTTCAGAAATTTAAACAAGAAGTTGGAAAACATCCTATACAAAAATGTACCTTCAATTTTTTCCGATTTCAGACTTTTAATGTGAATTTAAAAAAAAAATTATATTATGCAAACCTTCTACGACTACGACAAATATTTAAAAACCAAAATCAACTAAATCGGCCCAGCCGTTCTCGAGTTTTAGCGAGACAACCGAACAGCAATTATTTTTTTTATATAAAAGATAAATACTTATCTGTATCTGTGCAGAAGGAACATTTTAAGCTATTACGGTATATTTAATGGTCTGATAGCAATCTTACCAGCCTAAATCCAATCGAAAATGTACCCATTTCGGTCCAATATTGGAAAAATATTTACTTCTCTTGTCGTGATTGCCCATCAAGACAACCTTGGGACAGATTGAGAGTAAACTAATCAGGAGACGATCGAGCTAAGGAATAACTGAGTAAATATTCAATATATACCTAATCAATCCAATATAATCCAGCGACGTGCTAACAGGATGAGATGAGGTCTCCTTTGAAACGTGAAATAACAAATGACCTGCATTTAAGTAGATATTTTTTCTCCTTTTTACTTACATCAAAATAGGAGGACGAATATTCGCCAATTGAGAAGTTATTTAGATGTTTTTGATGTGAAACATCTATCGCGCCTTGGCAGTAAAACAAGAATTCTTATTCAATTCAATTATTTTAATTCCCTTTAAAACACTACAGGTGTCCAATATGTTATATAAGATATAAGCGATAACGAAAAGTAAAAAATATACACAATAATTATATAAATTTCTATTAAAACGTACATGACAAGTACATGAATGTGAGGTACATGACGCGACAGCCATTTTTATTTTGAAAACAACAAGAAATTCTCAAAATTTCGCTTCTAAATCTTATTGTTGTCTGGGATTTCCTCAACATTTCTGCAAGCTAAATCCTCAACCACTTCTGAGGACATTTATTTTCGTTCGAAATTGAATCCCTGTGTGTCTTCAAAGTGGATTCGCCACACAGGGGATTACGGTTTTACGCGTGGTCTCTTCCAAACTTTTCTTAAGTTCACAACTCCATTCAATATTTTAGGCATATCTTCGTACGAAGCAGGTAAATAAGCCATTTTTTATCATATCTGTGTATTTGCGACACATTGGTTACAGATGTGATAATCTCTATTTGATTATGATTTTAAATGGCCATCGGTGTTTAATTATCCGTAAAAACTGTGGGTAATCTTCCCATCTCCATCATTATCCAAACTTTATTAATATTATAAATGCGAAAATGAGTTTGTTGGTTGGTTACGCTTTCAGATATATAGATGGGACTCTGGAAGCGATTATAGGCTTCTTTTTCTCTCTAAAAACTTATAGAGTTGGGAGTTATAAACTTTGTAGGGAACAACCGGAATTGGTTGACAAAATCAACATAAACGCGAGCCAAGCTGCAAGTATAACCTAGTGGCTAATATTTACAAAATTCACTATAATCCTATTGGATTGAGAAGACAATTACCGTCCATATCTATCCATCCTACTTACAGCTACAGTCGGCCTTAGACCAATCCTGTCTACATACACTATGATTTGCTAGTGTTCTGGGTATCATTGGTTAGCATTCTAACTACTATTTATGTCTCTATGATGTACTGGGATGTACTGAGTTTTAGTATTCTGAAACAGCCCTGAACAAAAGGAGCAGTGGGGAAGGTGCTTTGAATCCCAAACATGTCACCAGAATATCGCCAGATGATAAATAGTCGAAGACAAAAACGAAATGAGGATTTTAAGTGGTACGATGATTGCCAGGTAATGCCCGCCATTTTGGGACCAACCAATTAATTCAGTCAAAAACATTTTGACTGATTTTCTGAATATGAAAGCTTGTAACACATTCATTATGATTGTCAATGTCATTTGTAGCATATTATTATCTGTGGATATATATTTTTGCGCGCTAGACTACTGTCATGGAGAAACAAAATCTTATAGGAACCTGGTTATAAAAATTATGTAGTGATCGAATTATTGGTTAACATTTATGTGAAGTTGAATAATAAGAATAAAAGCGAATATGAATGATCTGAAGATATTTCATTTGAACCACCACGTTGACGTGCGGGACGAATAAATACTTTTTAAAGGCCTGGGCGAAAGCTCGGGACGAATACGACATAAACCTATATGAGCAATAGCAACAGTTACATTACGAACTAACAGCCTGAGATTACGCTCACTGGTATCAGTGTTATGTTTAAACTGGTCCAGACGTCCCTGAAAATGGAAACATTGACATAGACAATACCTAGATATAGTAAGGATTATTATATACCCTACCCTACCCTACTTGTAGTTTCATAATTCGTACTCAAAGTTTCCCTCGGTAATCCTAGGAGCTGAACGTCTGTCGCCAGAGATAAGCCATCACTGGCTAAACTATCCCCGAGGTACCCCGGGTAAACTCGGAGTAAAAACTTATCTGCAGAATAATTCGCCGTTTTCTAAGAAAATATTCTTAGGAAACTTGAAGTTTGACTATTTCTTTTTAAGGCTTAGGTAGTTTTTCATGAATGTAGTTGACCAGCTTAGTTGGTGGCTCCGTAGTTTAGTTGATAATGATCCTGCCTGCGAAACGAGGGGGTTCGGGTTCGATTCCGGGTGAGCAATCTTTGCGTAATGAACATGACGTTTGTTCTTGGGCCTTGAGCGATTGCTTGACTATCCCTCCTGTGATAGAAAATTCTTGTTCAGGAGTATTATGTGAGCGCTAATTAAAAAAATGTGGTATTACTTTAGCTATGACATATTTTTGAATACGGTTGTATAAGAGGAAATAAAAATAGCTTATTGATTGATAGTAATGTATGTTTATGGATTACTACTAAAGCATAATTGTCATGGTCATGGTCTTCTAAAATCTCTTAGTTAGCAGTAAATGTCCCCTACTGCTTCATATCAAAAATAAAAAAGCACAATTTTTTACAATTGTATACAGGCGATACAGATGCATCCTTTGATAGTATATATATATATATATATTTTTTTATTTTCCAAGCTAGTAATTATGTGTTGAAATTCTTTGAATTTGAAAGCTTGTAACCAGCTATCTTGTCATGTCTCCATACAGAATGAGGGCTTGTAGCAGAGTGGATCTAAATAAACATGAAGAAGGCGTGAACGTTGCCTGTGTACTCTGTTATACGGGGTGAGAGATCAAAGGTGCCCGGGGCAGTTCCTTTTATTACAGCTGATAAAGGATAACTGCAGATTCTGACGATAATATAGAAATGCAAAAGAATAAGGTTGATAATGTTTGCGTATAGCGCCTTTGTTCATGACAATACACAACTTTAGCGCGAAACACAAACCCTTATGGCTCTTTCTCTTTAAATTCGGAACGTATCTCAAACAGACATTTGGTAAATGAAAACCAAAAGTTTCATCCGTCCATCCGTGTCAGCGGTGAACCAGAGGTACCGAAACCCAAATATTTGCAGAATTTTACGTGTGTTTAGTCTAGCCCCAAGGCCTTTTTGCCTGGAGCTTGGAAACCTGTAATTCCTGGACAGGTATTCCGTTGTAATTTCAAAATTCCAGTTTGAGGGATTTTGGCTCAAAATGTAGCGCAAATATTTCACGACCAAACTCCTGGCAAATATCTAGATTCGTTTCAGCGAATACGCTCTGCAGGGGACGTTGCACTTGATGCCAATCTTCGAGTTCATGTCTCCATGACGAAATTCCCTGAATTTATGAGACAAAATGTAGATACTGGAAACTTTTCGACTCCCAAGTCGGAAAATCTGGGACACAATATTTTGAGGAAAACAGGGTATAAATAAAATAAATATAAAATTCACACAGCGTGATCTATCACCAAACATAGCATAGCTCAATGAGAACTAGGTAACTGATACTTATTTCCTTTTTTTTGTGTAAATACATACATTTAATACATAATAACACCCTGACACAGAGCAAACAAAGTTCGTCACACGAATCCTTGTCCTGGATGAGAATCAAACCCACGACCTACAACGCAGAAGGCATAGCAACTAACTGAGCTGTGACCAGTGACTCCAGTGAGGCATGCTTTGATATATAAGCCAAAGTTTGCTGCATCTCCGAAACACCGTTCAAATTCAGCGCGCTGTACATTTCGCAGCTAAGACGAAGTCCTTGTGCCGTGGCAGTAAGCGCAGGGCGTTGCACTGTCGATCCTAATCTATGTAATGCGTTCCATGACGGATTGCTTGCAAGTTTCACTTTGGATAGCTAAATAATGACTTTCATGTTGATTCCCGATGTGAGGCCAAATGGGAATCGTTCGTTAGTATCCACTGCCTCTTGGGATTTATGTTCGTTTGTATCATTTCTATATTCATCTGTATTCATTTTATAAGGCTATACGAGCCAGTGTATTTTGGTGTCCATTTTCTTTTCCTTCTCGATAAGCAAGTTGTGAAATTAACTGATTGTCTGATATTAATTGTTATACACATCATTTAATATCATATTTTCATTATAGCTGCCAATACCATTCACAAGAACTGTCTTTACTAAAATTGACAAGCTTTCAATATTATAGGCTCATTATTATAGCTGTTCCAATACAATGAAAAATGTACGATCCCCTAATGGTATCCATTACATACATCTTGGCATGTAGTACTAATAATATATTTGGCAACCGATGCATCATTAGCTACCACTAACGACACAAGTCTTTTCATCCAAGTTCTTTGAACGCTCAAGTGTACAGATCGGAGCTAAAGGTTCTATAATGATCCTATATGAACGTTTCCTCTATCCCCGATCGATCTCGGCCAGCCTCTGTAAGTAGTGTAGTGTATAATCTGAGGGCAAGCTTTCATAAACCAGGGCCCCGAATACATCTATTTGCACACAGCTATCGACCGCCTAACCTCAATAAGGCATGCGGGAAATTTACTCCCAAAAACAGTCTTGACACCTATAAAGGGTATGTCGGAAAATGGAGGACGGCAGTGGGGGGTGCCCGGTCGATCGCCTCGAGACTCGAGCCGCACGTAGCGGCAACGCCGCGCTCGGGGGCGTGACGAGCGGCAACGTCGCGCGATCAGCTGTTGAACAACCACTTTATAAATTCAAAACAGGCTGCGAACGTGACGCGGGGTCGCGTGCGGCATGCGGCATGCGGCTCCACGAGTCACGGCCCTCCGATGGGACACGTCACACGGAGCCCGAATGCTGAAAATGATATCATTTCGCGCGTGGATGATGCTCACATCGTGAACCGAGCGTGGGATTGGAGATTACATATTCGGTAGCAACATTTTAGTTTGTTCAAGCGTTATTTTTCGTTTCGTTACTTCCTTCTTGGAAGCGTCAGTGCTAATGAGCCTAATATTGGTCATCATTCATAGATAATGACCAGTCCAAGTTTGGAAAGCTTACTAAAGGTCCTTTCAACGTTTGTAGCGAGCGCATAAAGCAAGTCCAATCCACAACATGCTTTCAAAGAACATGTTTTACAACTTTACAAGTCAATTGGACGTCAATGCAAATAGAGAGGCAAAACTATGCAGATAACGCTTAGTAGAAACCGTCAAGGAATTCTTAGGGAACATTCTTCGGAATTTATTAGTCCCATGAAGATATACGTATCTTGGTAAGGAATTTACATTGTATATGAAAGCTATTTATTTTATATCTCAAGTACATGCTTAAAATATAGAATAAATAAAACATTCAAACTATGTATATGATAATAAGTGCTATACGAGTAAATATACCTTAATATGATAGGATAAGAGCATAGGAGTAATTTAAACTGGAATCTTTAGCCCTGACTCAGGTCTTGTGAAATCTTACTGCTACTGCAAAAATTACTCTGATTTATTAAGTGTAGATTGGATTCGACCAGGGGGCCTATTATGAACTCTTAATTCCAGGCAATTTACGCCGTATTCTGAACTGCCCGTCATTTTTGTACTATAAACATGTTATTCCAGCCAGTCAGCGGTCACGTGACACTTGGCCGACTTCTGAACGATTATTGGCTGGAAATACCGTACTATGAGCGTTCCTTTGACATTTGAAACTATGTTTCATCTGTCAAATTTGTAACTATAAAACCATTCAGTCCAGTCGCGTTTCAGAACGATACATACAAAACTTGAATACCGGCCATAGACAACGAATCCATAGCAAGCCAGCTTGAAGTCGGCCAGCGTTAGGCATCTCATAGTACGAAATAGAACAAGGCAGTTTAAGGCCGTAAATTGAATTGCATGGAACTTGGATGGTTTTTAAAAAGTTCATAATAGGCCTCCTGTGCCAGGTTCCTACGGTTTTTACCAAAGCCTTACAGATCAGTTGTTAGTATCTGACTTAGCTCTGCAGGTCGTGATTTCAATACCCAGGAAGGGCAAGCATTTGTGTGACGAACGTATAATAGATGTTTGTTCTGACTGGGTATGTAATGCATTAAATGTATTTATTATACATAAAAAAGTACTGTATAAGTGTTTTATCAGTTAGGTAGTTAGCTATGCTTAGTTTGGGGCTAAATGGTGCTATTTGAAATGTCCATGAATATTATTATTAATGAATTTTAATATACTGAATAATACTGAAAATATACTTCTGACCATCATCGTGTGTTTAAATAACTACATACTACCTACAAGATCTCACGTTTATACCAAGTTAGGCGCTTGTTAAAACGTACGAGTTTCTTACCTCTATGGGGAAGATACTCCAAAGGGTTAAAAAAATAGACCACAGTTTTTTTTAATTGGCGATGAACTTTCGCTTCACCTCAATCTCACCTGCTGTTGAGTGATGAACACGAACGTGATGATGAAGGCTCGCCTCCAAGAAACAAAGAACGCGTTACATCATGCCAATCATACATAACTGAATGCAACGGGTGCAACTATGCTCTCCCGGGCATGGAGGGGGTCGGAAGGAAGTGCAGGGCGCTCCGCTGGCTCAATAATTTGCGTGAGGGGGGGAGTTAGGGGGAGGGGAGTGCCACGCCGGGGCGAGGGGAGGGGCGGTGCAATAGCCTGCTGCCAGCGAGTAGTCCACAAGGTCACTGCCTCACGCTACTCCATTCATGAGCCACAATTAGGTATTTTGTAAATTTTCGTTCTGTAGCTCAAAATGCTTGTGTTTATTGGTTATTGGATCACCTAATTATTGTCATCATTATCATAGTTATAAACATTAGCCATGTCTTATTAGTAATAAGAGCGCGTGATAATTAAGGTACATATTTATAAGGTACACTTTTCATTCAACGGCAATAAAGATTTTTAATATGACTTTGGCAAAAAATACCTAATGAAAAATATCTCTTTCTATAATTATTGATATAATCAGTTTAATGAGGGTCGTTAAACTGATTATATCAATAGTTATTTAATTTATTTGAGTGTGTATACATTTAATTTTCATTGTGCCCGATTCCTTTTTCAGTGCGTTTTGTTTACTAACCGAATTCTCTATTTTACCAAGTTACCTGACCACATAACTAAATACTAGGGAAACAGAGGAATGATAGAGGAGTGGAAACGACAAACATCCTGCGTTGACTCCAAGTAAATTGGGGAAAGGGCATGATCATGAATTTTTACAAACCTCCTTGCCTATTTTCATGATGTTAGAGATCATTGTATTATATTATATATATCATGATCATCATCATAAGATCATCATTCATACGTTTTCATTGAGCAAGATGCATAAAACGTCCCCTTTTTCGGTAAGTTATCATCAACGGTCTATTTCTAGCGTGATTTGTCCCCAAGGAGTCCCCAACTCCACGCTACTCCATTCATGAGCAATGTTACGTTATTTCGGAGTTTCGTTCTATATTCGGTCGGTTAATTTTAGATTCTGGGAGAAACGTTTTTGTAACTTCCCATAAGTTTTAAAAGAACAAAATTGTACAACAATTTACTGAACAAAAAGTAGCAGGGTTTTATTTCGAGTAATTTTGTACATTTTCCTGAAAACTTATTTTAGGCAGCGCTAAACTTTATACGTGCTTCTATGATCATTCGCATGCCCGTTCCGTACGACCAATTGTATTTTTTATTATTTACTAGCTGCCCCCGCGGTGTTACCCTCGGTTATAAAGTTAATATGAGACTACGGGAAAAAACTGTTTGAAGGTTATTTTCACAGTTTTTCAGACAAAATCTCAGAAAATTTTAGTCTGTTATCAATTTAGGTTTTAAAATCGACACCTTTAAAGCAGGATGGACAGCCATACAGATTCTCTCACAATATGTTGACGGGTCAGTGATTGGGTTCTCTTTAGATCTTGGGTACGAATTACCTTAAAAATCTACGAATCCTGGTTTAGTGACTGATATCTCTTCAGTGGTCTTTTAAGCTTTAAGTTAGCTGGCAATCCACTGAAGATATAGCTTGGAGTTTGAAGCTTATTGTCTTGATTGTTCTTCCCCACGGAGGGTCGGGTAGGGTTTGAACAAGCGCTTAATCTATACAAATATTGAATTGAATAAAATTTAAGTGTCGTATTTGTATTGTCAAAATAAAAGTGTTACTAATTAAATTTATTTAGATGGTTTCTTCGGTAATTGTGAACCGATTTGATCCTTAGATTCATTCTTAAAACGGAAGGTATACTTCTGAGGTGGTCCCATAAAAAATCACCTATAAGGGCGAATATCTAATAATGGATGAAAATATTGTATTCGATTTATAAATCAGCCATTAATAAAATACGGATGTTACTGTCATATTTATAACCAGTCAAATCGAGATGGTGGCTCCATCTAGATCCAAGATTTCTGCCCATTTCCGCAGCACCCCAGCAATCAGCTAATGTAATGGCAAGCCACTTTCCACTGTCAAGAGCGGCTGCTTTCTATATACTTTCCATACTTTGTTGAGATAATCTTACTTTGAGATCTTGTTTGTGAGTTGCTACACAAGCTTGATTATAGTCCTCTAGACCCTTAGTTCCCAATGTGGCCTAGGAAGACCCCCAGGGGTCCACGGGAGACTCGACGGGGGTCAACGTTGGCGTGACAAAAAAAATGGGGGTTCAAAATTCCTTAGACCTAATCTTCATATCTTTTGTCAAGGTTTGGGAATATGGTAGAAATATAGCTGCGGAGTCCATCGGAACCGGAACTTTGAAAGTGTTCTATGAGAAAAATGTCTGGGAACCTTTGGTTTAGACTGACTGACAAGGAACTAAATTATTCTGCTCCATTCGTTTACAATGTAACTTGGTGATAAATGCTGGGTTTCTATAATATGCATACTGCAGTATTAACAAACAAAAGTAGAAATAAATAATATAAAAACAGAAGAAAGATAATATAATATAAAAAGTCAAAAACAAGTTATATATATAATGTATTAAATGAAATAGTTATATTAGCTACATAGTAATCCCAGAACCTACTAATAATATACAAGATACATTATCATATATTTAATAGTGAAAAAAAATTATAAATTGCATAAATCAGGACTCTGTTTACTCAGAGGATACGCATTAAAAAAAAATAAAAATGCATACTGCTACGCACTGCAAAAGCGTCAATAAGTAATAGGACCCTAACGGCACCCCAGCACACATCCATGTTTACATCATACCTACATAGTTTCAGGTTTTTACTCCCGAACTGGTAGTACTCGTAATTAGGCCGCTGACAATGGAACTTTATCAAACTCAAGTACAGATTCATGTGTTAAGAACACAAGTTTGACACTTGTTCAAACCCTATCCCGAATTCCATTAATATAATCTGTACATGGGTGGCCGAACGTGGCTCGCTTCTTCGATTTAGAAATGTTTAACCTTATTTTAAAACTAGATGTGTTCCGTGGTTTCACCCGCGTTTTTCTCGTTTCCGTGGAAACAGCGCGCGCAAAAATAGGTTTTCGATTTTACACCTTGTGTTACAAAATAGCAATTTTATTACGGATCCCTAATTTTGAAAAAAAACATAGCCTATAGCCTTCCTCGATAAATGGACTACCCAATACTGAAAGAATCATTCAAATCGGACCAGTAGTTCCAGAGATTAGCGCGTTCAAACAAACAATCAAACAAACAAACAAACTCTGCAGCTTTATAATATTAGTATAGATTATTCAAGTATCAGTAGATTACCAATTAAGTACCACAAAAATTGACGAGATGGCGCTGTATTAAATTTTCAGCATAGTTTATTATAGAGCCGTTTCCGAGATACGCGATATAAATAAATAAATATTCAAGAATTGCTCGTCTCGCTGTGTTAATTAAATTATTTTTTAGTTATGATTATCTGACCCGACAGATGCTTTCCTGTCCTGAGTCACAATATGTCTATCAACTGTCAAATGACGAAACAAAAAACAAATGACAAAAATCTCATAGAAAAATGCACTTTCAGTTTTTCTTCAAGTTTCCTGCTTTTACTATTTAATTAAATTTATTTTACAATTATTTTCTTTTATACAAACCTTGTTCTGACAATAACCAATACAACGAAGAAGAATCAGCATAGAATCAAATCGAATCAACCAAATAGAAAGAGCCATTTTCATGTTTTAGCGAGACTAACGAACAGCAATTGATTTTTATATATATACACTAGATGACCCGGTGAACTTAGAACCTTTCCCATACAAAATGACCAATATCCATTGTCTTCGGTTACCTTGAGTTTTTTTAACAAGTTATTCAAATTCGTGGCAGCCATTTTCGATTTTGAGCGAAACTAAAGCGTGCCAATTGATTTTTAGAAGAAAATTATTTTCACTAAAAGTGCAAAAACGATCCCAATCTAAGGTCAACACTCGCAGATCATTAAACTAAGAGTACTTTTAACAGTTAGGTACATTGCGGCAAAAACAACCAGCGGATGAAGTTTTTACTCACAATCAAATACTTGCCGTTAACTTACAACTTTTAATGACGATCAACCTTAAAAAAAAACCGAGTTGATAGTTCCGAATACTTCTTTATTCTGTATTCTGGGAGGGTGTGGGTGCCGGTGAAGTTACAGGCTCACAATGCGCGTAACGGGCGTAACGTTATGCGACGTCATTCTTCTTTTACTTTAATAGTGGGTCTGAATCTTACTGCTGTTGTTTATGGACGTCAGCAACCTCTTAACATCAAGTGGGCTGTCAGCCCGTGACAGATATCATAAAACAGCTTAAAAGGGTCAAAATAATTTTATATAATTTTAAATCGGTCTTTTGTAGTATTTGCCGATGGCAGAGCAACGAAACTACAAAATAGACTTGCTAACAAAAAATAAAATTCGCAAAAGAAATATTATATGAACACAGATCCTTTATACTCTTCATAACTCAATTATTTTAGTAATCCCGACGGGTCCAGACGAAAGAATTTTTCTGGATTCCGCATTATATTATCAAGGGGAACATTTATCTTGTCCAATCCTTTCTTTGTAGTGTTTCTCTAAAATAGTGCAGATTTTATTGTACCTTCAGAAAGACTGCCTTCTATAAATTATTCAGGCGAAAGAGAATTGTAGAAGCTATTGATAATATATTTTTGAGTCAATATTGCGAAACAATTACTGGCATAGTTTAATCGTCAGTTAGGTAAGCAATATTCTTCGGTTCACGTCTAACAGAATCGGGATTGTTATATCAGCTTAAGTTTTAATCTCAATAATAATACTCAGGTCTTCCTGAAGTATGAGAAGACTTAAGTCGCATCGCGTTGGTCCATCGCTCTGAAACGGGGATTTAACATCTCAGATGTCTGTAATTTCACTGGCACCCAATGCAAGTGCACCATTGGTTCGCAGCGAATTAACTAGTTTAGTGGCAGTACTTCATCAACTTTACGGGGATACGTGTTGGTCTCAATAGTTATTCCAGGCAACGTAGTAATTTTAATCCCAATTCTGTCCATGTTTAGCCACCTACCAATCTTAATTCTTAAAACGCTCTGAAACTATGAGGAGTCTGTTTAATATCAGATCATACGGTACATGATTGAACTAAATGATCTGAATGTTAATAACACGTACTTATTATGAATGATTTTTGTACTAAATTTTATAATTCCTAAGATTGTCGATTGATTAGCTGCATAATAATAGGACGAGCCATAAAGTTGTGCAATTTTTGGCGCTACATTATTTAATAGAACATTGCATTTTCCATATTTTCATACAATGTAGGCAAACTGCGAACTCTCAATGGAATTTACTTGTTCGTTTAATAGAAATTGTTTGCTTGCAAATGTTTGTGTTCGTTCGGTTTGTTCCTACGAAACGAACAACACTGTGAAAGCTTTTCCTTACATTTTCTTTTCTTTGCAACTATAAATAAGTTAGGAGTTTACGGACCGCAGAACAGATGGCTAGTGTATAGTTTACTGTTTCTATATACACTTTATACCTACAACCGGCCAGGGATGAATCAAGTGTGCAATTTTGAGTGTGTCTAAGGAGATCCCATGGAGGGTTGGATAGGGTTAAACGAGTGCTAATAATAAGAACACGTGATCTTGCACTAACATATTTATTAGAAAAAAAAAGTGAAGTTACCAAGTATTTTCTTTTTTAAATTTACCGGAAATAAAGTCAAAATACTTTGTTTCCGGTATATTTAAAAAATACGTGAAATGCGCACGAAAATGTTTATATGTGCGGAAAGACGATGAGAAAATGAAAAATAAAGGAATAAACAATTTTGAGTTTGAAGTTAGGGGGTTTTACCAATGTTTTTACCATCTGAACTTACGAATGTAGTCTAGTCCGAGTTTTCAAGCTTTCCGAAGACAAAGACTAGCGTATTGACGAGTGTAGCTGGAACCGACATCACAACAAAGTTACCTGCAAAACACGAAAATCTTTCGGAGCACTTTCGCGCGTGACCGTTTAGTGCCATTTGTACGGATAAATGGCACTAAACGGTTACCCATCAAATTTATGGCCGAATGGAGAGTTGCTTGACTGAGCTAGTTGTTGTCTATGTGTCTTACATATAGAACAACCAGGGAAGTTTTTCCACGACCGATTGTTTCTATTTACTCTATACCAGTGTAGTATGTTTGTGCAGTACTCCTGTGCAGAGAGCAGACTGCATCCGGAGTGGTGCCACCAGACCCATACTGCCAAGAAGTGGTGCACTCGCAATATCCCCGTCTCAAAGCTGTAAGCTCATCTCAAAACATGAAAAAAAAAACATAATATGTATTTGTTCTGTAATACATAGTAATTGGTTCTAACGCTAAAGGCGCTTTAATCCGAGTGGAAATCAAATAATTTAATTTCCGTTTTCATAAAGGATATGTGGGATTTCTCGGGGACGTGTGTGGGAGTAGGTGGCATCAGACTGGCATACTAATTCTGAATCACCCTCTATAGTGGTTTTACGCTCTGCCAGTCCATGCGCAAAAACGTCAATGCGTGAGTATGCCACTTTTTGCTTCAAATAACTTAGTAATTGAATAATAATTGACTGTAGATCTACTTGTATTAATTTATTCTAGTCGCATTCGTCTACTTGGGAAGCGTCTTTATTCCCTTCGCGTAGTATTTATCCTATAAAGGTAGACACCTTCCAAAGGTATCCAGACAGGTGCTTGTAAAATTTAATCGGCAATTAGTTACTTTGCAGTTTATTGCTGAGCAGTCCTGAATGTCTAGTAGGTTTGAATTGTCTTTAGTAGGTATACATGGTGAGTAACAATTTATAAAGAATTGTTTATAAGTTTTTTTTTTGAATTAGTAAAAATTTAACATTTTAAAAATATCAAAGAAATCTTAGAGTAAATATGTGTAAACTTCAGTTTCATTTACAAAAGAATACAATGATTGACTGATTTAAAAATCGAATAAAGTGAGTTCAATGCTTTCATTTATATATTTACGCACTTAAAAGCGGAATTTCTTAAAAGTATTTTTAAAATCCATTCGCTGAATCGGTTTCATTCATTCATTCGTTCCTTGTGCAGTATTAAGTAGCGTCATGTTTGGAACTCGTAGCAGCCAGACACCGCATATTAAAGCGACACGTGTATGCACTCGCTTTGATTCGGATGCGGATTCATTCATCCAGAGAATTTCACACGTGCATAGTTCTTCGGCGCCCATTGTACTCACTAGCTATGCCAGACAGTTAGGCCGGTCAGGTAGCTTGCTACTGCATCCAGTTTAGTTAGAATTGAATTCGGACCGAGCTTTTGTCCCTTTACGATGTTGACCGAAATTAATGATGATAATATAAACAATAAATAGCAGGATGGTGGAAACTTAGCGTAAGATTCATATCTTAAACTGAGTTGCATTACTGTTGAGATGGGCTGGGGTCGCCACTCCACAAGGTTCCTTCACTTGTTCACATAAAAAAAATGAATGAAGGAGATTGATACCCACCTAACACATGTTTATAATAAAGATAGACAAATAGGTATTAAAAATATCTACGCTTTTATTATATGGGCCTACAGATAAATTACAAAAAAAAGATTTATATTATGATTGACTGATTTGAAAATCGAAAAGCTTCTACCGACTTCAAAGCAATTTGCGTACAAGGGATATATATTTTTGTTTTATATGTCTCTGTACGGAGATACTTGTAATCGATCAAATAAAAAAAATCGATTCATGATTCGTTTCACAAACTAGCGATGTTAACGCGAAACAAACAGATAAAAAAACAACAACGAATCGGGAACGAACGACTTCGAAAAGAGAAGGTCCTTTTGAAAACGTTCTTAAAATATCTCCTGCTTTTATGATATGGGCTTGTAAACGGGAAATTTACCTTACATATTTTTATATAATATTTATTGAATATTACAATGTAAGTGAAAAACTATTTATAAAACACTCAAAAAGCCCTAACGGGTTTGTCCCGAGTGCATACAATCCTCTAAACATAGTAAAAATTTATATCTTAAATAAACAACCATTCCTTACAATGTTAGTACATCATGGCATAAATAACAAAGTAATAAAAAATAATTGACAAAGGTCAACGCATATTATTGAAAACAATTAACGCGCGGTCAGCTCTCGATTCCCTCCTTATCTCTGCATAGACTGTACCGTCAACTTGCACTAGTCTAAATCCGTACCAGCCTCTAATGTTCCCACTGCAGGGACACCGGCCTACTCTCGATAATTGAAAGTGAATTTTGAAATACCACGGGAGCCCAACCCGGATTGGTAGATGTCACATGTCTTCGAATTTATGGTTCTAAGACATGCCGGTTTCCTCACGATGTTTTCCTTCACCGTTTCGGGAATGTGGTAATGCGCACATAAATGTTTCAAGTGAAAAAACTCATTGGTGCACGTGTAGGTTTGAACCAGCAACCTTCACGTTAAAAGTCTGCGTTTATGCCCCAGAGAAAAGAAACTTTGCCAAAATTAGACTCATAGAAAATTATATAAATTTTGTAACATTTACGTATATACTGGACTCTAAATAAATTGATACTCATTTTATCGACCCATCCTCATGACACGCTAAAACAGTTTGCATAATCCGCGTTAGCGTGCTAAACTCAGCGTTGCCTAGTCTGCCTACGCTACGAGTACATGCTAAGGTACTAATTTGGTCGCGCACGCAATGGATTCGCATGTCAAATTGATAACCATTAACGTACATACTATCTTTATACTTAAATGTGTATGTACCCACAGTTTAAGTAAGTAATGATTGTTAAAAAAGTTGTTTTATATTCTATTGGCGACCAACTTAAATGTACTTTAACAGTTCTAAATTGTTACTGTCTCAAACGTCAAAATTTTGAATCACTTATTATATTGTACGTATAATAAATTATTAGAATTTCTTCATGAAATATCTATGGGACGACCCCGGATGTACTCCTTATCAAATTGAAAAATCATCTGACTGGATCATCCAAATCAGTCCATAATTAGAGAAGTCAATTAAAAATTAATAACAAAAAATAACACAGGCAAATGGGAACGTCCTCCTGTTTTGGAGTCGGTTAATTAGAAAAATACATTGTGCGTAACTTGTTTATAAATTAACTAGCGACCCCGACTTCGCACGGGTGCAATGTAATGTAGACCCTGTGGGGCAGTTTCTCTACTCTAATATGCTTGTATACTACATATAAACCTTCCTTTTGAATCACTATCTATTGCTGAAACCTGCATTCAAATACGTTGCGTAGTTTAAAAGATCTATGCGTACAAACATCGGGAGCGACTTTGTTTTATACTATGTAAGGATAGGACATTTTCAAAACTCCCGAAAAATGTCAGGGCATCCCTTTTGAGCATCAAATAACCAATAATTATCAGCGAAAATCATGTTACCATAAGATGATGCATAAGATATTATGGTCAGGTCACAGAATACAAACACAAACCTCTTAGATTTAATTCTGATCCAATAAATCGGCCAGATCTTCGAGTTTAATAACTTACCTATCTGGAAAAATACAGTTTTTGAAGTAGAGGATATTGCTTTTTAATAACAACCCCTCGAGACCTGGACGTTTTTAATAATAAAGTTTCCTATTGAAGGCGGTGTACCAATGTTTTGCAGGCACTTCAATTATTGAAAATGTCCTATGTTAATGTTATTGCCAGCCGTTTTGTAGGGACTCCACGATCACTTTAAACTGTCAAAACTGACATTGCAGTCAAAACTTACTGAACAGCTTTGGTATCTGTGTTTTTAACCGCATGGAAGATTTGTTGCATAAATAAATAAAAAATAATTATAAAATTTCATTTATATAGATAACATTGATCCAGAATACAAAAAAGCATAAAAAAATACTATTAATTATTACAATAAAATAAAATATATTATAATAAAATAATCACACATATAAATAAATTATAATTTCAATTTTAATATACTATGTCAGCCTTATATGTCTTACTAATATATCAGTAAAATAACGTTACTCTATATTCTGTGCACTCTCACATCCCGTACCATTAATGTCCATTATGAACATAACAATGGAAGTAGTTTTTGACTGCTATTGTCTGTATGTCTGTCACCTAATACGGGAACAAAGGGACGAGTATGGTTGAGTGTTGGCTGTTATAGTTGTGCCGAAGTATAGTTGTAAACAGTGAGTCATCTTTCAACCTTCCTCTCCACGCACACTAACGCAATTCGGAAAGTTTTATGGTTAATAATTTGTTATGATATATTGGGGGCGAACTTGAAATTTTAGTACCGTGATACTCATATATTTTAGGGTTCCGCACTTGAAAATAAACGGAGTCAAGACCCTTTTTCACAGGAACGCGTGGAGGTATCTATAAGTTGAAATTAATATCAAATACTGAATTCCCAAGCCTGAAATCCCTAGAAGCAGTGAAAAATGAAGGTTTTCAGTCAACGCAATCAAAAGATACGACCGTTTTTGCCGCATATTTTGACTCTCACGAGAGAATACTTTATATTAATAAGGTACTTCCCGTTGACCTATAACTATGAAATATGGCAAGACGCAATGTCATGTCAAGGAAGGAAAAACTCCGAAATTTGTAGTTACGTCACAAAAAAATAATACCTGAAGAACCTACAAGTTGTAACTACAAACGCACAAGCTAGTGCAGAACCCTCGGTACGCGAGTCTGACTCACGCTTGGCTTTTTTTTATTTATCAAACTATATCTTTGCCTGTACCACATTCACACAGAAACTACTTTTGTGGAGTCGGGGATTGTGGCAGGCCAACTCTGATGTCAAGCTACCCGAAGGCCTCCGATATGGTTAGCCATCAAACTACTGAAGAGACGAAACGTTACTTAACTTGATGATGACAAAATATGATCTGCAAAGAACATCTAGGCCAGCTTTCCCATAAAAATAGTTAAATGTAAGCAGTATCCGTACTGAAAATATCGTATCAGAGTTGCAGCGCCACTTTCAACGTGACAGATAGATATGTTGTTACAGAAATTTTGTTCTAAACTGCGGATCTATGGTATAAGTCTATAACTTATAGGCAACAAATTCTATTCATAATAGATTGAAATTCTAAAGAGTACAACCAACTACGTTTTTTTGTCAGAAATCTCTTGCCTGTAAACCACGCGATCACCTATATCAATATTTTCCCACAGTACAAATTTCTTGTAAGCGATTCAAGGTATGGTATAAAGCATCTTTATTCAACACAAGTTGTACACAAAAACAACGTAGAACCTGTCTCAGCAGTAAATCAAGTATTATCGATCAAGGTCACCGCCAGCTCGTGCTCATGGCACCCCGTGTTTTTATCAATTAATTATACCACTACGCACTATGAGCACGAAGGGCTGAGTCCTGTACGTCGACACGAACTTGTTCGTGAAGTGGCAGCCGCAATAATTGCTTCTGAGAACTGAAATAGATTGATACAGACAGTGAAAGACGTTTTTCCTTTTGAATTGGATAGTTTTGGTTGATGCTTTATTTAATAATAATTAATATATTATAGTACAAGATATACAAAACTTCTACAACTAATATAATTGAACCAAGCTTGAGTCTCTCACTCGCGTCCCGTCTGGCCACCATGTCATTTGTTTTAACGTGATGTTAGTGCTTCCTCGAATTCTGCTAAGAAATGAGTCTGTTTTTTGCGTATTATGGCATCAAAACCATCAATTTAATGCTTGTCAAGCCGTCAATCCAAGACTGTTTAGTGTCAAAATCATTTTATGTGGTGTTTACTTAAACGAAGTCAAGATCAAGGATTCTTTCCTAGGAAGAGCAAATAGGCAAGACAATTTCTTGATAAGCTTGATTTCGCGCCGATTTGTATTTATTTTCTTCGGAAATATTTGTTGGTATAAGCTATGTCATAGCTGGTGGATTAGGAATGATAAACTGGAATCAGGCATTGACTCGTTCGTGGGAAATCAATGGTAAAAGCTCGTGTGACTTGATGCGACTTGGGTCTTCTCATGAAGAACCTAAGCCGTATCACAGTGTGAGCAGAAGTAATCACATAGCATCAGGGAGCCATCAGCTTGTTCTACCAATTAAGTTACATGAAAAATAAGCAACTCATGTCTACGTTCCCACGACGATGTAACAAGGTAACGTGTGGTGCTTTTGATGCTCTGTCTACCCTTTTAGGGAAACTATGAATGTATGTAATTTAATTTGGCTTTAACACTAACAAAAAACGCAAATTAACGTAGCTTCAGACAAGAATAATTCAAACGATATACAACGCGTGTCCACAACGCGCAGATGAAATACAAAAGATCGATTTGATCCAAATAATTGAGTTTTACATCCGAAATACATACAGGACATGTTCCATCCAGGATCCAAATCATGAGTGGCAGACAACGAGCATTCAATTTACGAATAGATGGTTTGAACGATTCACTCAAGTGAACCAGAGCCCGTGCGAGTTTACAGGAATGCAATGGTATCTCACTTACACTCAACATCTAACAATTTTAACCTTACACCCCTATGATAAGGTACAAGGGATGTGCACAATTGGTTGGTACAAACAAGTTTAATTTAATGAGGTGCCAAAGAAATTTATGCGTTGTTGGGAAGTGTTAAAGCCCAAATTGCCGACAATTAGAGAACCGTTTGAGGGGTGCGCGCGTGCCCATTGTTCTAGATGTGACGTGCCACGTCAGGGGGGAGTCTTGTTGACTTTATTATTCCAATTTCCGGTTTGGAACTACAGTGTTTTTTTTCTGTAGCTACACCTATTCATTAGTAATTTATATTATTATAACAATTAGTAATTGAGTGTTATTTTGACGGCTCCGTGGCTTAGTTGGTAGTAGCCCTGCCTTCGAAGCGAGGGGTCCCGGGTTCGATTCCCGGCCGGGGCTCACTTTGTGTGGTAAGCTTTGTGTTAACTTTGTTTTTTTTGTTGTTTTATTATTCCTCTGTCTTATAACTATAACCTTCTTATGATGATCTGAAAACGAGTAGTTAATATTTAGGATATCATCGCTAAACTTAAAATAATTTGGCGAAAGTGTATATATATCTATTTCAGATTACCAATAAAGTGTTTAACCATTCGTGCCGTAGAGATTTTGTGCTAAGCTGCGTGTCCGTGGTACATAAGTCTATGGTACGTAAGTGTATGGTACATAAGTATATATTTATAGTCTGTAATTTCGCATCATCACATCCTGATTAGATGTTCCGAGTCGCTCGGGAGTTAATCAATCAAGATTAGCGCCTGAGCGATTAAGTTTGCATGTGGATGGCTCAATTCAGCTCTGAAACTACTTAAACTAATCAATCAATCCATCAATACTGGTATACGACTCCAGACAAATTCAATGAAGCTTTGAGTGAACGAATGAATTAAATTTTTCATGATTTTAAAATGGTCATTCAATTTCAATTTCTCGATCACTTGGTGTGGGATAAGGGTAGGAAGATGATGATGACAATATAACATCATGTTATCACTACATAGTATAAAACAAAGTCGCTTTCCCTGTCCCTGTATCCCTATGTATGCTTAAATCTTTAAAACTACGCAACGGATTTTGATGCGGTTTTTTTTAATAGATAGAGTGATTCAAGAGGAACGTTTATATGTATAATACACTAGCAACTCACCCCGGCTTCGCACGGGTAGTTTCTCATACGACACTGATGCTTTACTAACCGTGCGAAGCCGGGGCGGGTCGCTAGTATTGTCTAATTAGATAATGATCATGCGAAAGTTGGTACATTTTTACACGCTCATGTAATCGGTGGTCATCACAGAAATTCCGTGCTGATTGGCTTTTATTTCGCGCCTTGGAGAAAAAACTGGAGCCATCCGAAAAATTAAAAATAAAACAAGTAATTCCTCTGCGAGAATTAGGCGGCGCAACCGCACGCACCACGGATTAGAACATTCGTCTTTAGAGTTCCGTTCGTTGATAGAAAAACCAATGGTTTTTCTAATCTGGGTGTCAATTATAATAAAAGTTTACACACTCATACCTCTGCACTAGGATTCCGTGTCGCAGATGACATGGGCAACCACAGAAACAGAAGACAAACACCTAAGACCCAAGAACCAGGAATCGAACCCGGGACCCCTCGCTTCGAAGGCAGGGCTGCTACCACTAAGCCAAGGAGCCGTCCACCGTAATTATGTGTATGTATTTACAACAAAAAACAGTGTCACTCCGGGAGTGCCGACAGAAGTGAAAACAAAAGCAGACTACACTCTACAGACACTTATATACAGAGGTGTCGGTAACAGTAACGGTAACAGCGTAGTGAGTTCAATGGTTTTTTTCCATCTCAAAAAATGCCCAACGAAGAAGTTTTCACTTCAAAAACTACCATTTAAATATTCTATCAGTTACCTAGTTCCCATAATACAAGCTATGTTTAGTTTTGGCCAGATATTTATTTATTTTATGTTAATTTTGGAAACTCCTAATGTTTTGTTTTATACTGAAACAAAATGATGCTGTAAACATTGTTCATTCAAAAAGATTAGCAACACCAATATCTTCTGACGCTTTACTACCCACGAAGACATGTTTAATTAAAATATTTTTTGCCAATTTAGAAAGTTTCACGTAAAAATATTAGACTGAACAAATGTAAAATTACGTGTTTTATCATAACCTAATTTTTTGAAGAAATGTTAACAAATTTGATAGGAATTGAATTTTCATGAGAGCCAATAATGGGAAGTATTAAAGCCTCTTTGTTATATTCTGAGCAGCTACCGGAATCCATCTCTGTGTTCGGTCGACACACGCTTGCCCCATTTTATTTTATCTCTTTCCCCGACAGTCATTTGATGACCGCGCACATTTTTTTGTTTTATAATCTCTTTGATGGTTGTAACGTAAAAAAGTTATATCTCACGATAAATAAAGTACACAATTTGTGTCTTTGTACTTACATTTTGTTTTTTATTGATTTTTGTTGTCATTTTTACTGTCACTGACTTTTATTTTGTGGCTTGGAAATTTGGGTTGCCATTTTTTAGAAGCAGTTAAATTAATGTGTATTCTTCATCTATTATGATTATTATACAACGCGGGAGTGACAAATTAATCGATAACCACCTACGTACGATTACCATCTACGTCCATACCGACAAGAGACGTAGGTACGTTTACTAAATAATATAATACACACTTCGTATGGTGTGCGTGACGTAGGTTGTAAACCAATTCCGTACATAATTTTGATCTATCTCGTAAGGTTTAGCCCGCACAACGCCCAATAATATGTTTTTTACGACATAACCATTACAAATCATTGTAATTCTCAGCTTTTCTCTACTATAATATGCATGTAAACATATATCCGGAAAATTATCTGAATGATATTGAAAACCGTATCGAAATCCGTTGCGCAGTTAAGAAGTTAGCGTGGTACAGTGATATTATCTTAATATATATAAACTAGCTGCGCCCCGCGGTTTCACCCGCATAGTTCCCGTTCCCGTGGAGAATACGGGGATAAATTGATTTTATTTTTTTCGTTAATTTTCCAATGTTTTAATAGTTATTCTGCTATTCGGGACGGAAACAAATCCAACAAATCAAAAACCATGGCAATCGGTCCAGCCGTTCTCGAGTTATATTATAAGTGTTGTAACAAACACGACTTTCTTTTATATATAATATATAGATTTTATAGAAACCTCAAAAATTGTAGCCTATATGTTATTCTGATGTATAAGCTATATTGTGGTAAAGTTTCATTCAAATCCATTCAGTAGTTTTTACGTGAAAGAGTAACAAACATCCATACATCCATACATCCATACTTACAAACTTTCGCCTTTATAATAGTAGTAGGATTACGTGTCACGATGTTTGTCCGCGATGGACTCCTAAACTACTTAACCGATTTTAAACAAATTTGTACACCGTGTGCAGTTTGATCCAACTTGAAAGATAGGATAGCTCACATCTCAATTTATGATCGCAATATTATTTTATTGCAAATTATTTGTCTATTATTTGACAGTCACAATTACAAAAACGTTAGCCACAGCAACGCGTGGCCGGGTCAGCTAGTACTATTATAGATGTATCCATTAAATAAAAGGCCCGACAGGAGTACATTAATCTTACAAAAACATTATAATTGGCAGTATCGCTGTCGCTAATTGAATCGCCTGTAGGGTATTTAGGTGGATTCCTCAAGTCACTAAGCAAATCACCCGCCGGCGTTCCATTCAGTCGGAAAGCAAACAAATCGTATCGGATTTTGTGTAACAAGCTCAAACAACATAATTAGCTTTCTACAAATATTTCGAGTTCTCACGTATAAAGATTCTCGGAAAGCTACGCTGTCCATTTTCATTGAAAAAATTAACTTTTATTATATTCGGAAATATCAGATGTCAGATTTACGAAAATAAAGGAAGTGCTTTCATGATTTTCGTTCGTAACAACTACAATATTAAACATAGTGACACTAGACGGAAATGTCACGAACAGAAAATGACTATTGAATCAGTAATTTAAAACGTCAGATTTTTATTCATTTACGATAGGTATAAATGGGAAATTATCTATCTGCCGTCAGTATTGTACTTAAACCGATGAAAAGAATATTCACCTTGAAACACGGAATTATTTCGCAGAATATAATATAAGGAATAAGCAGTTGCCCATGGAAACGGTACGTACTTTAATTCAGAGAATATTCGGCAGGGCATTAATCGCCATGGAGATGCTTCTAAAAATAAATTTCAATATCGGAAAAGCGTTTGGGATGATAAGTAGGCGGCCTATCTGAAAAGGTAACAAAATAATTTCAGTATGTATTCAAATTTTGATATTCGGCGTACCGTCGGGTTTCTGAGAGATAAACAAATGGAAATAACGAGTCGCATCTATATAATACTAGCGACCCGCCCCGGCTTCGCACGGGTGACTTGCTAGTGTATTATACATATAAACCTTCCTCTTGAATCACTCTATCCATTAAAAAAAACCGCATCAAAATCCGTTGCGTAGTTTTAAAGATTTAAGCGACTTTGTTTTATACTATGTAGTGATAATTTATAACTTATGTTTTTTTTATACCACTGAACGGGACGTGACGGGACGAGCTGATGGTAAGTACCTACGCCCATAACAACAGAAATTCGACCTAGGCACCCATCCCGCATCCCGTTGAGACAGGGATGTTACATCTAATGCACTTGTGATTACACCGGCGCCCACACCCTTCCACCGGAATATGAATATATCATTTGGCGGCAGATTACCAGGTGTGGAGGCAGTACTTCTCCGGACGAATTCGGCACATGTTCTACTGCTACTTTTAGTTGCTGGTTAAAACCCAAACGAGCACCAATGAGTTTTTTCACTTGAAAAAATTTATGTGCGCAATACCACGTTCTCAAAACGGTGACTGAAAACATCGTGAGGAAACCGGCATGTCTAATGTTCCCACTGCAGGGACAGCAGCCTACTCTCGATAATTGAGAGTGAATGGGCTCTGATCTACCACGGGAGCCCAATCCGGATTGGTAGATGTCACATGTCCTCGAATTTTTGGTTCTAAGACATGCCGGTTTCCTCACGATATTTTCCGTCACCGTTTCAAGAACGTGGTATTGCGCACATACATTTTTTCAAGTGAAAAACTCGTGTGGGTTTGAACCAGCAACCTTCAGAAAAGTCGGCGTCTATGCCCCTGGACCACCGCGCTAGAGTGCAAAATGTTTGATAATTGATGGATTGGATTCCGTCCTGAGTATCCACAGTGTCCGCACGAAACAAATTTATCGGCAGGCCTTGCCGAGCCTCGCCCGAATTCATACATATTTATGTACGAGGTAAGTTCAATGCAACGACCCAAGGTTGTTACTAACTGCTTGCATGTACTCATACTCGCTCTTGCCTGTGCCTTCGCTCCCGTCGATATTTCTGCTTTTTTTTTTAATGATGAGGTACAAAAGCTAAAGGCCCACCTGATGGTAAGTGGCTACCGTCGCCTATAGACGCTAGCAACACTTGAGGTGTTGCCAACGCGGTGCCTATCAGTAAAAGTCAGTGCTTGCATTGTATGGGAAACATGAATATGAATATTTCAACGTGGAGGGTTGGATAGGGTTTGGACAAGCGCTAAACATAGTTTTAAGAACGCAAGATCTCGTAGGTACACATTTATTTTTGGAAAAAAATGTCGTTTCCTATTTATTTTTTATGAACGGATATTTCAACGGATATAAATATTTTGACTTTGACTTTACTAATGTTTATTGAAGGACATGCGATAAAAAATTATACGATCCTTTATCAGGTAGAAATTGTTTAATTCCTAGTTGAAAGGCATTGATAGATATTTAAATAAGTAAAGGCGTTAATATTTTTAATAACCTTAGCACAATAGACTTATAAATATAAATTAAGAAGTACCTATAATACTACTTATTTTAACATATAAGTGTAAAATTTATAATATGGTATTTAAGACAATGTGTTAAAATTCATCACACTTATATTTTAAAGGCGAAGATTGTATGTATAAGTGTGTAATTGTTTGTGTGTGTGTCTGTGTGTGTGTATGTATGTTTTCTACTCCTTCTAGCTCAAACGGCTCAAAGGATTTGGATATAATTTGATACCACGATAGCTTCTATCCTGGATTAACAAATAGGTTACTTTTGATCCCGGAAACGGGTAACACCGCGGGGCGCAGCTAGTAATTATATACCCTTTTTGATTAATTCGTTGATTCTAAGTTATATATCCAAAAATGAGTGTACCTACTTATTAAGGGACTTAATAAATGAATTGAATTGTAACTCTGCGGCCCATAAATTGATTTAAAGGCAAAGAGGGACTAAATACGACGTCTCCTTGGCTTAGTGGTAGTAACCCTGCCTTCGAAGCGAGGGGTCCCGGGTTCGATTCCCGGCCGGGGCACTTTGTGTGGTGAACATGAAATTTCTTCTCGGGTCTTGGGTATTTGTCTTGTGTTTCTGTGTTTGTCCATGCCATCTGCGACACAGGGATTCCTAGTGCAGAGGTATGTGTGTGTAATTTTACATTTAGTATACACAAGTAGAGTTTTAACGAAAAATAAATATAATAATTTAACTAATACATACATAAATTGATCAAGCACGCCCGATCCGGGTTTGAAAAAGTGACCTTCGATTGTAAATCAGGGAGTAAGTACTGCTCGGCCGGTGGGCCATGTGGTAGTGTTGGCGCATTCATCACAACAAATCCAAGATGGCTTCTAGATTGTAGAGGGAGAATAGCCACGCCATAATTAAGTATGAAAAATGTCTTACTATCTGTGGTTATAGGGCGAAGATTGCAAATGCAATTAAAAAAAAAATAGAAAAATATTCGGGATAGTTAATCCCGAAATAATGGATGCACAGAACATTGGCTAATTCTAAATGAAATTACGCTGAAACTGTAATACCTTCTGCTAAGCGAAGCAATACTGTCGAGGTCACGTACTAACTGTAACGTAATCTATCGCCAAGGTCTTTGACCCGTAACCCAGATCGCGACGCGAGACCATGAGAACGTAAAACGACAAGAATGGGGTTGAATAGTTGTTGTTGCCAACTGCCAAACCATTTTTGGCTAGATGTCTCAATGACAAGCTTCAAAAGTCTTTGTTCCCTACTGTCACATATACTTGCTGTCACAGATAAAATTTATTTTATTTCCTTCTTCTGTCACTCTCGAATAACGTACGTTATTGCAGCTTTTTGCTGGGGAAGAAATTTACAATTAGAACTAGTTTTACGTTTTTCACATTAAATCGAACGATTGTGAACGATAGTGACCCTATTACAAATCAGGCCAAATTGTGTTCTTTTCATTTAATGATCACAGGTTTTCGTGAACTAGTAATATGGTACAGTCAAAAAGGCACTTCTAACTTTTCACATAGCAATAATCGATAGGATACGATCAAGAAAATTCAACGTGAGTCTGCGAAAATATAAAGAAAATATTGAACTATTATAGTTTACCTGTTATTCAATTGAATTGAATTGAATTTGTTAACCTGTTTTTAGAACGAGTAGTGCTGAGCTATTAATCCTTAATTATTAAATAACGGTATTTGATTATCATGAAATTTGACCGTTCAACTACCCAATAAGAGAAATGAAGCATCAGGATTAATCCATAGTTTTAGATTAATCCATAGAAAAATAATTTTTTTCCACAAAAATCTGCTGCATTCATGAAAGATGAACATGAAACATTTGTAGTAGCTTCAACTTAGAAATCTATACATATACCGAATCTCAAGTAGAGCCAAGCCTAGCTTCTACTTACTATGGCTTTGATACACTATCGCACGAAAATATTAATACATAACATGTGATATGAAAGCTTGTCGCTGCCATCACCTGGAAGAAAATGTTATGTCAACCTATGACATAACATTAAAACATCAATACAAAATTGTCACCTAACAAATGTCCCCATCTATCAGTGGGCGGGCGGAGCTGGCAACATTGTAGCGTAGCCATAATAATTATTCGTGCTTCGAACATAAAAGGTCCTTACGTATTAAATTGCGTTTTTCTCGTGCATATTGCAATGCACGGCACGATTGCAATTATAACAATGACGTTTTTTAAATAGTTTTTAGTAACGAAAATATTGTAAAATGTGTTCATTATAATAATTTTATCGACTTTTCAAAAATTTTGTGCAAGCCACTACAATTTCTTAAATCAAATCAACTCATCTCCGTTACACAGAACTTTTTAAAATAAACCTCACTGTGATTCAGATCGAATTACTAAATTGACTACTAAAATAGTAGAAGCTAAAGACAACATAACATTAGTATCGATTCTGTTGAAGGCAGGAAAATTAAAAGTAAACTTAACAGCACTCATCTCATCTGTCTGGTAAAGTGTAAAAGAGATGGCACAACTTAGAGCTGTCGAAATCGATTTTAGTTTTCGATATCAACAGAATCGATTCCATTATTTTATGTAATGGCAACATTCCATGGAAAATATTCACTATGCGGGAACATAACTTCTGATGGATGACAATCCCTAATGCACTATTCAGATTGAATATCGCACGCGCCAATAAAATAACCATAAAATCAATTTATTTCAATAGTTTTGTTTATCACGTTCTTGCATATTTTTTGAAACTTGGAATACTGAACACATTGGATAAAAATATTTTCATCGACATTTCATACAGCCATGTAGCCTACAACTCGCCTTCATTAGGCGAGTTGTAGGCACACCCCCTGGGTGGTGCTAAAGGAACAACCAAAAGTAGCAGTAGAACTTGTGCCAAGTTCGTCCGGAGACTGCCACCACACATGGAATCTGTTGGCAAGCAGTAGTGCTCGCATTACTGTGTTCCGTTTTGAGGGTCTGGGTGCCGGTGAAATCACATGCGCTTGAGACGTATCATCCCCGTCTCGGGTGATGAACGCACTAGGCTGAATGCGATTCAGTGTAAGATTCAAATTTTATACTGAGTAACATTACTGTTGTCATAGACGGGGGTCGCCACTTACCACCACGTGGGCCCTCAGCTCGCTCCGTTCATATATCCACATAAAATATGTCTGCATCGATGCATGCTTTTTGTAGGTAGGTTCGGCCTATACTATACTTGTCCTACCTACCTTATACATAATCTAGGAATTTACTGCGAAATCAGCATTCGCAGTAAACTCAGGAATAAAACCATTGATTGAATCGAATCGTAACAACTCACTTTGACGACCGTTTTCAATACCTTTTAAATAGATAAAAACAAAATTGATCAACGTTTTCAATTCGTCGAGCCTATTTGTTACATTTTTGTAGGTTTATGTTTTATAGAACGCCACGGAAAATTCTTTTTACGCTTCAAAAAGTTCCTATAAAAGCTTTTAAATGCGCGGAATGGCCGATGGAATTTTCGCGTCGTGTATTTTTTCATCTATGTACTATTTTAGGTTAGTTTATTTTTTACAGGCATAAAAGTACATAGCGATTGTGAAAACGCTAATTTTACATGTAAAACAAAGCCAATTAGTCCATATCCCGAATTTATGTAAATAATTTCATAAAAATTTCATTAAAATAATTGAAAGTGACTGTATTAAACATTAACATAAGTCGAAAGAATCATGCGAGAACTATCTCTACGTAGCACTTGTCATCGAGAAGTACTCTATTTGCTGAAATGGCCCCAGATGACACCTACACTGTCCACATTCCATTTCCCAACGAAATTCATTTACCGGCGCTTTAATATTATTCATTGGCTAGGCCTCCGCCGAAGGGGACAGTGGGCTAGCTGCGGACAGCGGTCGTGGCGGACGGAATACACGACATCACCCTCCCCTCCTCTGTGGTGACTGTGTACAACATGATGGAGTGCGCTTTATGCACTGTTTTTGCTTTAATTTTGCATTCCCGTCGGGGATTCCGAGGTAATTCGCGTCAGGCAATACGTTTTGTTGCTTTTTTTTAAAGGTCTATATGTTGTTGACAACTTTACCCGGGCTTTTAGTAAAAAGCTATTATTTTAACATTACTCTTCGATTTCCTTTAATTGTATTGATATATATGTTCCCACAGGAGCAATCCCATAATACTACCTAACCATAATTCCATATTGTACTCGTATTGTAAAGTATCTTGCACTAGTAATACCGACAACTGGGACCGCAAAAGTTGCAAGCGACGCTTTTCTAAGAATTTTCCATTATGTTATTGCGCGATGCGAAGTTGTTGCCTTCCAATGGTTCCAAGAACGTGCAATATTGCTAAAACTTTATAAATACCTCACTACACATGGCAAGTCAAGTTACTTACATTATTTATATTTCATTGTTCAACCGGCACGGCCGCCTAAGACGTTAATGGATTCATTTAATCTTTTAATTTATTTTTACTATATATTAGGACATTCGCCAGGAATTGTTGGTATCGCCTGTCGAATTCATTTTACTAAAGGAAATTGCTAGCCAATGCTCCGAACAACTCGTTCATAGACAAGAAATTATTAAGAAAAAAAAACCGGCTACGTGAAATTCCAAATTACAATACATTAAACCATTTGACCAAGTTGAATACTGAAAACCAGTGCTCACATGCTATATTTTTTTCTTGTATTTTGTTTTAATTTGTATGGTGTGGTACACATAAATATTTTCTTATTCTTATATAATATATTTTTGTTATATATTTTGTTTAAGCTATTTATAAAACCCTGTGATACCACGCTCAATAAGTATTGAGGAAAAATATTTTGATGTATATACTCAATAAGTATTGATGCCGTAATATGGCGCCAAAACTCGGCCATTTTAATTTAGATATAGCCAATGGCATTCTCACAATTAAGACGGATCTAACCTCTCAAGCTAAAGGGTACGGAGCGTGCCAACGAAACAATAACGGCGATGAGCTCACCAGTAACGGGAGAACGGGATGCGTCTTCGGTCTTCTGATACTTCGGTCGGGGAGGACCTAAGTCGAATTGCAATCGTTATGGGTGGAGGTAACCGCTTAACATCAGGTGAACCTTCAGCTCGTCCCGTCACTTTAATTACAAAAAAAAAAAAAATTGTCACGTCCAAGTTCCCACCATAGTGTAACCCATTTGAAAAGTTGCCCATTGAAACTAAATCTTCGAGAGAAAGGGTGTGAATTTATGTATTTATAAATAAGGATGATAGGAGTGAGGTAGCTTCAGGGGTAGTTTAATCAGTTAGGTTTGAATAGAAGTATCACTTCTTCTTTCGTGTGAGTAAGTGGCCAACTCTGATGTCTGGTGATGGTGGTGATGGTGGTGGGGTCCCGGGTTCGATACCCGGCCGGGGCACACTGTATGGTGAGCATGAAGTTTGTTCTCGGGTCTTGGGTGTTTGTCTTGTGTTTCTATGTTTGTCCATGCCATCTGCGACGTTAATATTTATATATGTGGATTAAAACAGGTTCCAAAAATTACAAATACCTACTTGTGATAAAACAGTGTTCTGAATCTTACTGAAATATGCTTCAAAATAAAACTAAATTGAGGGTTCATCGGTTTCTATCAGATTTGGGTAAGAAGATTTGTATTACCCATGTTTGGTGGAAATTACATATGCCAATAATAATAAAACTGTTTCAAAATAGGGTTACGTCCTTTGGGGATCCGTAGACCGCAAAACTGTGGTCTGAGAGACAGGCAAACACAGCGGTCAAACCTAAAGCCATCCCTCTTTTTAGACGGGACTAAAGAAATGCGATTGAAAATACACACAGCACTTCAATGTTTTGATGGATTGAATTGGTCTTGCGTAATAAAATTGAGTTTGAGCCATGTTTTAAGTGCATTTAAAACAGAGCCGTTAAATTTTAACGTAAATTACATTTAGTAACAACATTGTGAAACTAAAACATTGTTTCACAAAACAGGCTGTTTCATTTCAACCGCAATAAAGCTATAAAATTCTTTTCCTTCCGCATTTTCCTCACCTCGCCACATCCGATGTCGTGGTGGAGTGGAGACGCGAGCTGGCGCGGTCGTTGACCCCGTGTTATGTCAAGAATTTCCATTACATGCAACTCTAATGTTCAACAAAAAGGTTCAGAATGAAATGTTATGTCAGATAGGATTTCTAACTACAATGCTTTATTGATATTCGGTGTTCGCCATGGACTAACATGAAATTTGTTTTATTGGTTGGCGCACTAGCTTTTTAACCGACGAAAAAACGGAGGACGTTCTCAACGCGTATCTTCTACATACTATATCACTATATAAAAATAATATCAAAATAACTGCTTTTTACTGAATAAACTCGAAAAATAATATAAAAAAAAATTGTCACGATATTTTTTTACTTAATAACAGAAATACCGCATATTCTATGAATTCATGAATTTTCTATTCATTCGCTCTCAATACGCCAGCGGTTAGTGTAAGCGAGAAGGGTGATTTGCTCAGGGCAACGCCTTAATCGCTTCGCCACCTCTGTAACCCAGTTTGGTACAAATAACGTTTCGCTAACAGTTTCTTTGAGTTATCAGTAGCAGTGTAGCAGCAGTAATGATGCATTACCGTGATTACGATCTGGGTTAAGTGTTAGATGAAAGCAATCACTCATTACTCATGTGACTACACGTTCCATGCTTTGCGAGACTTCAGATTATTAGACTCCCGTTCTAATAATTTTTTGAAGGGAAAATTTCTTTAGCGTCTTAGGGCGATTTTTGGTAGGAGAAAAACTTATGGGTTCGCGTCACCGATGACCTCGACATGCTCGTGACGTATTGCCCTTCGCCTAGCGTCGCGCAGTATAGCGGCCTGTGTACATGTATTTCATTGTTTTGAGTGTTCACTCTTGTCAGCAGTCCTTATGACTGCCTCTGTTTTTTTTATTTAACATTAAGGAACATTAGGAATTACTATTTACGTTATAAATCTTTAAAAATATTGTTGAATCTAAACATATTTTTTGTTTGATTGATGTAGAGATAGACTCATTCTCTTAGATTTCAGTTCATTGATAAAATCATTACTGACATATTGTTTTTAGACCAATTTATAAGATAAAATCTGTCTGTTACGGTTCTTAAGCAATTAATCAAACTATTCGTTTCGAAAAGGGCATACAATTCTATAAATTTTGCGTAAGGTGTTGCCATAAGGCAAATACAGGCAACATCTTCATCTTCCGAATCGGCCGGATCTTTGCAAACCTCCAAAACCTTAGATAAGAATCCTTAAAAACCTTAAATTAGCTTCCGTGACGATGCCAGTACCACTATTATGTTCAGTCTCACAGGCTGCACTTAATGTCCATGACTGGTTATCTTTTACGCGACCAAAGTGAGTACGCTGTCCAATTTTGTAGGACATTCTCAACGCGAACTTGTAATTACAAAGTTTTTTATATATTTATATACATATATAGTGACGTGCTAGAAAACAGGCCTATACTCAGCAGAGGGTGTTACCGACTGATTATAGATAATAAAGATATGTAGGTATATCTATTACATACCAGTGTTTACTTGGAATTGCACTAAGTTACAAAACACAAATATTTCAAGTTTTGTTAATAGTTAACACATTACTTAAATACTATTCAAGTTTTAATTAAATAAGTGTCAGATAGCTTTTATAATCCCAGTTTTTCGTGTGCCATCCATCTTAATTATAAATATTATACGTAGACCTTACTTTATATGCTATATAATCTACTTGTAATTATTTTAATGGCGCTGTTTTCCAGAACTGGAAGGATCGTAAATGCAATCTAAGTTAATTTTTAGATGGTGGTAATCACTCATTACTGACGTAGTTGAGCGTTTCAGCCAGCAAGTACTGTCCCACGTTCAATTATCCCTTGAGCTAACTTATATAAGTTATATAACTTAGCTTTGTGATGCTTTGCGGAGCGTTGAACCGTACAATTTCTTTGTGTTTCTATTCATTAAGTTCAGTTTTGAAATCTGTATCAAAGGAAAAGAAACGGGATAAGAGAAGAAATTAAAAAATGCAGTGTTTTGGCATGTTCTCTACTAGTTAGAGAGCTGTTTATTTGTGTATGTGTGGTCAAATCATTTTGAGCCTTGTAGCTCGGAAGGGGTGGACAGACCATCCCTTAAAACGATTATAAATCGTCATCATCATTAAAGGACGTGTATAGGTGTGTTAGTTATGTTTATTGGAAATTGATGAAGCTTTTTTTTTAGCTCCAAATTCACTTTCTTTTGGTATTTTGATAATTGTTATAGCTCAAAACTTAAGTTGCACTTCTAAACTCACATTTTTTTAATTATTTCTTAAACAACTCAGGTTATTTGTGTTATATTAATGCTACCTTTATGTGACTATAGTGAATGGACGAGCTGGTAACCCATATGATGTTAAATGGTTACTGGCGCCCGTAAGACAGCGTGGTCCTACGGTGAAGATAGAAGATATGGATTGGGACTAACAAGTAAGGCTAACTAAAATTGACATATCTGTGTGCATGTAATATGCTTATGAGGCTCCTTTGAGACGTTATATACACACGAATATGTTAACGAATATTTCAACGAATATGTTATGCGAATATGCGTGTAAATTTTGACGTGTCCAAACAATACTTATAAAGCTATAAAAAAATACACAATTTGACACTTATTTGACATATTTGTGTGCGTGATGTGCAGGAACCCTCCATTAGGAAATGCAATACCCGAGAAGAATCATCGTGTTTATCACATAATTAATTCGACAATATTTTTAACAGCCTCAGACTGGTTAGTGAAGCTTTCTTGGCAACATTTAGCATTTGTAGAGTAAGAAAATCAATAAACATATGTACATGATTGCACTTCCAATAATGGAATTACAGGATCAGTTCCGTCCACGATCAAACACCCCCGGGGGATTAGATGGCTAAGTACACATTCTCAACATAGGACTTATCATTTTGTTCCAATTTTATCAAGTCCCTCGAAAATAAGAACGACCATAACTAACCTTATATAAAATATATTCTATTACAGTATAAAAATAATAATATATAATTTAAACATTTAATGTGAAAATGCCCTTTAAAATTTCGAGATAATTATTTAAAAATTCCATACCATGTTACCATGTATGTTCCAAGTAAAATATCCTATATTCTGGGACTTCCCAATGGGCGTCTGTTGCTAGATATGTAATTAAATTAACATGTACAATAGTTAAATTAACATGAAGGTCTATAATAATCTTGTTATTAACAGTGATAGTTTGATTTATAAGATCTGAACTAAATCTGTGATACAAACAAACATAATTTATTTAATCTGTGGTACAGTTTTGTTTTATACAGCATTTCTTGTACTCAGATAAGGTCTGAACAAGCGCTAAACTTACTCATACTTACTTATTTACTCCATAGGTACGCTATGAAACAATTGGCTTAGTAATAAAACCGCTATATCTCGTAGGGTACATATTTACTTTATAAAAGTGACGTCAAAATTTGACAGTTTTTTTTTTTTATTTTGACTTTGTTAGGATAAGGATTGTAATGCATAGCAAGACCGTGCAATTAATTCGAGTTCAAAATAACATGTCACTTGTTGAGAATCAAGCCCTTGGGGTGGAGAGGGCCCGGGGCAGGGGTTGGTGGGATCGCCGCACGTGCGGACACGGAATAAATTGCTATTGCTAATTGTTGCGTAAGAAAATAATTATATATTGTGCCTTACCTGTACCCGCAGCTTAGCGTGTGTCAAATCGTTCACGCAAAGGGGAGCGTTTAATTTACTTTATATATTGATAACGCT
Organism: Aplocera efformata; assembly: GCA_921293045.1. NCBI lineage: Eukaryota > Metazoa > Arthropoda > Insecta > Lepidoptera > Geometridae > Aplocera > Aplocera efformata. The sequence continues at coordinate 11,351,415 of OV121050.1, read as the reverse complement.
AATTCAGTCTCGATTGTTCTTTCCCGAGAAGGGTCGGACGGGGTCTGAATTATCGCCAAACTTAGTAATAACCAACTTTTTAGTTTAATTATTATTTTATATTATACTCACTGTAATTGGAATTTCCCAGAAAGGGGAGGCAAAAGTACATCACACCTCGTTTTAATATTTATTACACTGTCGTGTGAGCGCATGACGTGACCAGTGGCGAGCTCATAGAGGACGATAATCCCACGAAACTCAGCTAAATCTTTCTTTCAGACACAATCTATAAGTACAAATAAATTAAGTTGAAGTGTCTATTTGTAATGTCAAAATATCAGCTTTTTACTAAATGTATTTGAAAATATGTACGGTATTACAACAAACAAAACAATTTTAAGCAATTTTTGTCTGTCTGTCTTTCTGTCAGTCTGTTTGTTCCGGCTAATCTCCGAAACGGCAGAAGCGATTTAACCAAGACTTTTACTGGCAGATAGCTGATACATTTATTTTAGAAAAACAAAAATTGAATGCCACACTTACGGGACACTGCCACAGTCGCGGGAAACAGCTACTTCTTAATAACAAGACCTCCAGTCTGGAATACCCTTGTACTTAAATTAAATGAACAAGCCCGGAGGATACAATATCGACATTTTACGACTCAGTTCCTGCAATACTAATAACTACTCTTACGGACGTCGCTTCAACGAATAAATTAATGAGTAATTTAAATGTCGAGATGCACATTTATTTCGCCTTATCCACTCATCTTGAATGATTAAGCTGTAAAATCTCTCCCATACAATCGTACAATCATTACAATCATAAATAACTAACAGAAAACAGCGATGAATAAGTCATGAATGTTTATTGCAAGCGCCGCCGCGGGGCAGCACTAGTTTCCCATAAGATAACTCGCACATTATAAATGACATCCGTTTCCGCTGCGAGCCAAATACAGACATACGTACAGACGCCTATAGTATAGGGACAGGGCTGCCAGATGGGATTGTGGTACTATTACGGCATACCGCATTATGCCTTATGCCGTCTTAAGTCACGCCTGCCGGAAATCTCGTGACGGCGAACTTTTTAAATTTAATTTTTTTTTTATGTGAATTCATGGCGGAATGAACTGAGGGCCCACCTGGTGGTAAGTGGCGACCATGACAACATATAAATATATACAAAACACATTATAACAAATATATATATACACATTACATTTCATTCATTTGGACAGAATTCGAATAGCAGAATAGAATAATGTTATTCCCAAAGGTACTTACCATAATGAGATTTGCATATATAGGTACCTTCTATCTCTAAGTATCTGAGAGGCCATCACTCTCATGGCAAAGCTTTTTTTATTTGAGTTAAGCAACTCTTGGATAGTTGACCATTAAGGGGTATTTATACTGAGCGCTTCCGTGTTTCGAAGGACACGTTAAGATGAAGGTCCAGGCTGTTCGCGATTATACCAAGCGAGGAGGACGACCAATCGGAGTGGACTGCATCACGTCTTGTTTTATGCAGCGCTCCCATAGGCCAATATATTTAAAAAATCACCTCCCCCCTTTCCTCGATTCTTGTAGAAGTAATGCAATACATTTATTCGTTCATGTGCAAGACGCATTTTCTTTTGAAAACCTTTTTTCATGCACCTATAAACCGGAAACAAGTACACCGGCTATTCCGGTTGGTAAACCTAAAAAAACTTGTCTTCTGTCTTAGTAAAATTTCGATACCCAGAGTTAGCCTCTCGAAAAGAAGAATGTAGACATAGACATTGATTTAATATAAAATAATTTTGCGACATAATTTCTACACAAAATAACATAAACCATATGCGGGTTTGTGACAATTTTTTATTCACTACTAGCGACCCGCCCCGGCTTCGCACGGTTAGTAGAGCATCAGTGTCGTATCAGAAACTACCTGTGCGAAGCCGGGGTGAGTTGCTAGTGTATACATATAAACCTTCCTCTTGAATCACTCTATCTATTAAACCGCATCAAAATCCGTTGCGTAGTTTTAAAGATTTAAGCATACATAGGGATATAGGGACAGAGAAAGCGACTTTGTTTTATACTATGTAGTGAAGATTGAAATTTGAAGAAGTTAGGAAGGAAGTGCTATATTATGACATATTCCTAAAATACGATTTTCGATACAGAAACAAAACATATATCGTAACATTTCGCATTTCCGGTCTGGCAACCCTGCAACATACATGTACCTACCTATACCACATACAACTTTATCGATCTCAAAGATGTAACATATAATATTAGGTTACAGTCGAAAGCGACGCTTACCACCACGAGATATGATCCAATTTCGCACGTCATGTTCTGACCTACAAACAGACCTCGTATATTCCAACAGGGCCGCATTCGCGAGTGTTTCAGTTGATGTGACGTCATTAATTTTAAACTTGAGTGCAAAATTTGAATGGTATATAATTATGTTTGAGTAAGCAACAATGTAAAAAAATTTTAAAAAAAATCGTGGGGAAACCATGTCTGAAAACCAAAAATTCGAAACCATGTGACATCTACAAATCCGGATTGGGCTTCCGTGGTAGATAAAAGTGAATGATGATTGATCGAGAACATGCCGGTGTCCCTGCAGTGGAAATATGAAAAGATTTATGCGGGCTATATAGGCGCTATATACGGGCTATATAAAATAATCTAGGGATTTTAAATTAACCGAAAAAATATTCTATCTATTCATTTGTTTCTGTGTCGTAATCTACTCCAAAATTATCTGCATTTTTGCATATGCCCGTGCCATCTTTCGGATATATCATCATTTTTTGTGGCGCAACGCGATGCGACTTGGCTCTCGTACTTGCGTCTGTGAAGATCTAAATATTTTTGATATGGGAGGGAACAACTTAACATCAGGGCCTTCAGCTCGTCCCGTCACTTTCATACATAAAAATATAATTAACGAAATAATTTAATACTGTCGTAGCTATGAACCTAGGTACCAACAATACCGCTCTCACGTCCTGTACAAAACCTAGCACTTGCAAACAAGGAATTATTAACATCAATCTTAATTACAGTCCTTTCTATTCAAGGAATGGAACAAAGGGAACAAATTAATTAATTACGAGCTAAAGCTGCGAGCACACTGACGCTATCAGTCACGTAAAGGTGCCCCCACACCGGTGCGCTCATCAGTCACGTAAGGGAGCGTGCACACTGCTGGCGTTTCTGTGTCACGTACTAATCCTGTTACTCTGAGATGCTCAGTTCGTGACGTAAGTCTCTGCAGCCTGAATTTAACACCATACGCAACTAACTTGAACAAAAACGTTTTGTAATTGGTTTTCCCAAGCTTTCTGGAGGTTTTATCGCGAACGTTAATTATAACCTATTTATTTAACAATCAGGTAATTCAATTGGCTAATGGGTAAGTAATCAACTCCGGTCTTGGAGTTTTCAAGTCCCCCAAAAACCTCCGACATAGCTTTTAGACTTATATTTGCAATAAGTACACAATTAGCTCATCTGAAAATAAAGAGTTAAACCTTTTGGAGGCGTTTGACCTTATGTGACAATTAATTTTAATATTAAATAGAACAAACAGAGTGTAAAATAATTATCGTAAAATGGAGACAGCGATAAAATACTGGAAAAAGCTTTATTATATTTGTGTTCTCTTCCATAGTAATAAATGAAGTTGAAATCTGTTTGTAATGTCAAAATAATAGCTGTTTACTAAATAAATTTGAAAGTATATACGGTACTTAGAACGAAAAACAATTTTTAAATGTATTGTCTGTCTGTTTATCCGGCTAATCTCCCTAACGGCTGGACCGATTTTTATGGGACTTTTACTGACAAATAGCTGATGATACATGTAATAAGAAATAATATAAGCTACCTGTATTTTAGAAAAAAAAAAAATTAGGGTTCCGCGCAAAAAAATGGTTATATTCACGCGGACGAAGGAGCGGGGAACAACTTTACAAATAAATAGAAACAGAGAAAAACGCGCTCTGCGATTCAGAAAAACGTTATGTACTTTTACGCCAGTGGCAAGCAACAGCTGATAAATTCTGAAAATATTCTTAGCCAAGAAAACACTTTACTCGATAAAATATGTTCTCCACTGACTCTCATTTCCTTCTGCCGGATATCACAAAGTATTTCCATTAGCCAAAAAAACCCTGTTGATATTGTGCACTATTCGTAACAAAGGGTTCGGGCCCAGTGATAGCGCGTAGCGATTCATCCTAATATACAAATTGTTTTATATAAAACACAAAAATTGTTTCTACATATGTCCGTTATAGACTTTGAAACCATTCAACCGATGTGCCCCAGATCGGTACAAAATAAATAATGCGAAGATGGTTACTACACTAAAACAGTGCATTCAGCACAAAATGTATTTCTTTTTTAAGCATAGTAGCAGACGCCGGATATCCGCTAGTTTAATATATATTTAAATTTTATTGGAATACACACAAAATTAGTCGCAAGAAGTTATTTTTTAGTGATTTAATAGTTATTTTTTTAGTCTGATTATAGTAATATTATAATTTAACAAACAATTAAACAAACAATTAGCAATTAAATTTCGCATCACCGTAATAAAAGAAATAGTCTGGTGAGCTCGCTTCCGCCTATCAGCGTGACCTCAGCTTTTGCCGTAAGGCGGGTACGCACGCTTTTTTGGGTCAGGGGGTGGCGCCTCCCTCGCCACCCCTCGTTAGACGGGGAGGTTGCCACCCCCTGTGCGTGTACGAACGCCTTCCTTGATTCTCGTATTTTTTTGTAAGAATTTCTCGAAATTTCCTTTTCTTACTGCCTGAATAGGCGTTAACATTAGCAGAGCTAATGAATTATTATCTATGACCGGTGTTTTTTTTTTTTTTTTTTTTTTTTTTTTTATGTGATTGAGTGACGGAACGAGCTGAGTGCCCACCTGATGGTAAGTGGTGCCCCTCGCCCATGACAACAGTAATGCGCGCGACTCAGTATGAGATCCAAATCTTTACTGAGTCGCATTCATCCTGCTGCGTCCATCACCCGAGACGGGGATGATACGTCTCATGCGCATGTGATTTCACCGGCAGCCACACCCTTCCACCGGAACACAGTAATGCAACCACTACTGCTTGGCGGCAGATTCCAGATGTGGTGGCAGTACCTCTCCGGACGAACTTGGCACAAGTTCTACTGCTACTTTTGGTTGCTCCTTTAGCACCACCCAGGGGGTACGTGTAGGGAATCAAAAGGTACACACCTACGGACGCGAGCAACTGGACCCCCCATTTATTTTGTCAATAGTTTTTGTAAGGTTATAAAAAAAGTACACAAGCGCGGCTGGATTTTATTTTTTATTCAAATGCATTCGTATCCTAATTATTACGTATACAATCATATAAGTATAATGCGAAACGAATTACTATAATCATATCAGTACTAAATAAGTATTGTATTATATATTCCCTTATTACAACCTTTGCTTGGTTTGGGGCAAGATGGCGCTGTGTTTCTGTTTTTTTTATAAAGTGATAACTTTAGTACCCAAAGTAATATAAAATACACAAAAAAAATTTGGGCACTTTTTTAAAACTCACTCTAGCTATCTTATCTGTAGGATTCATCCCCCTCCTGCCGCTATCCAGGGGGAGGTTTTTACACTCGAATGAGTGAAGGAAAAAACTGCGCAACATATTTTTTCACCACTTTTTGTCATTGACGAATTTCATGTTGGATTTTTTATCCGTATAGTGACTGGTGTGTCGAATTTTATGAAATTCAAGCTTGCAGACGGCATACAATACTCTCGTAACAAAATTTTGAGCAGATAAATTGGGGTTTTAGGAGAGAATCAATGTTATTAATTTATGTTTTGACTCTATTGCTATTTGTATTGGCTGTAGCTCTTAAGAGGTTGAACAGATTTTTTTAATAATTAAAAACCGCTTTTTTTGTTAGTTCTGACACATGTTTTATGAAAATCGATTAATATATTTCAAGGTCATCAGTTCATTACCATTTCACCGAGCCGGTGATTTTTTCGTTAAATGAACTTGAACATAATGTTGAAAAACCAACTATTATACCTAAAGGTTCCTGTAATATATGAACTTTAAACTAATAACGGCTCCGTGGCTTAGTTGGTAGTAGCCCTGCCTTCGAAGCGAGGGGTCCCAGGTTCGATTCCCGACCGGGGCACACTTTTTGTGGCGAGAACAAACTTCATGTTTGTTCTCGGGTCTTGGGTGTTTATCTTGTACGTGTTTCGAAGCGAGGGTTTCGCATGCCACTAAACCACGAATCGATACTTTTGTTCAACTAAAAAGATGCACTTTTTGTAAAAGTAGGTACTACATTTTATTATGAACGACGAACTGGAGCGCAGAACATCTGCGCACAACATTGTGAAATTAATTGACATTTATAAGTAGCAGATTATTTGCTTGGTATAAATATTGGTTATGACATTAAAACTTTATAATATTATAAACGCGAAAGTGAGTTTGTTTGTTTGTTACGCTTTCACGCCTAAACCATTGACCCAATTTTAAAATCCTTTCACTAATTAAAAGCTACATTATCAGCGAGTAACATAGGCTATATTTTATCCCCGTTTTCCCACGGGAACGGGAACTACGCGGGTTACACCGTGGGGCGCAGCTAGTACATAATATTTTTACACCAGAAAAAAGTACTAAGTATATAATAAGTATAAGATCAAAATCTTATAGTACTGTTGTCTTAGGAATTACTGTTGTCAGGGCGAGGGTCACCGCTTACCACCAGGTGGCACCACGTTCTGTCACTTTTTCACATAAAAAAATAACACCCCCTAAAACTACCTATTCATTTCTAATTATGGATGGGGGTGACTGATGTCCTGCATCGGGGTGTTTTGTGCATTGTCCCCAGTTAACTATACCCTACCCCAGCCTTAAAGTACCGCAGTACCGGGTAAAGTAAAGTACCCTAGAAGAGCGTGGTGGCCCAGGGGCGCAGACGCCGACTTTCATCTGATGGTCGCTGGTTCAAAACCTCACCAATAAGTTCTTTACTTAAAAAAATTATGTGCGCTATACTGTTCTCGAAACAGTGCAAAAAATATCATAAGAAAACCGGCATGTCTTAGAACAAAAAATTCGAAGACATGTGATATCTACCAATCCGGATGCCGTGGTAGATCAAAGCCCATTCACTCTCAATTATCGAAAGTAGGCCGGTATCCCTGCATTAGGAACATTAGAGACTGATATATAATTGGGACCCTGGGTTGTTGGCAGCACTGTTCCAGCAATTACTGTGGTGTGTTAGAGTTAATTGTACCTATATCATAATAAATACATCTCTCTCTCTGGTCGATCCTTCATGACTGAAGATCGCGATCACCATGTCAATGTGTTCGTGAGTCGTCCCCAACGGTTTCTGTCTGTGGCCATCCGGACTACTGTCTCAAACTTAGTAGAGTGGCCCTCTTTAAGCTGGTCTGACCACCGCATTGGAGATCTTCCTCGGGACCGCTTGCCTTATAAATACATATTCATTGACATATTTCACACAGCGCCATCTAGCCCCAAACTAAGCATAGCTTATAATTTGTGAACTAGATCACTGATAGAATACATATAGTACTTTTTTTTGTAAATACATACTTATAATACATATTAACACCCAGATACAGAACAAACATTTATGTTCGCACACAAATGCTTGTCCTGGGTGGGAATCGACCCACAACCCACAGCGCAGAATGCAGAGCTACCAACTGAGCTATGAGGCCAGTCAACAAATGAATTCTGTGTCTGATTCTGTGCGCATAACTACCAACTAAGCTGTGTCTATACAATGGAGGTGTTGCAACTTTGTAAGTAGTCGACTGCTGCGGTCTCACAGGGAATTGAATCAATTGAGCGACCCCGGGGTCGGCAACTCAGTACACGATCGTCAATAGGGACCCTAATTGTGGCTATTGCCTGTGTGACAAATTGAGATGGAAGCGTTAGGTATTGCATGATGTTATAGATAGATAAATAGATAACACTTTATTGATCACCAAACAAAACAATAAGGTAATACAATGGGCGGCTTTATCGCTAAAAGCGATCTCTTCCAGGCAACCTTTGGATGGACCAGACAAAGAGAAAAATAGAAGGAGCATGTTCGTGTGCATAGAATAGAAAATGTTATGTGTTACCGATATATTTACCGTGACAAACAACTGATCACACAGCACAGGTGGTAGTAGCTCTGCCTTCTACGCTATAGGTCACGGGTTCAATTCCCAGTAGTTCGTCACACAAACATGTTTGCTCTGTCTGGGTTTTTATTGTATGTACGTACTAGCTGTGCCTCGCTTTTTCTTCCGACTTACTTTATAAATATCAATGTTTAAGGTTTATCAAGAATTTCAGCGTAATGCTAGTTAGTCGAGATAAATAGACATGGCATATAGCCTTCCTGAATGTGTGGCTATCATATACAAAAATAATCATATATATTTTTTTTTTTTTATGTGTATGTGTTACGGAACGAGCTGAGGGCCCACCTGATGGCAAGTGGCGACCCTCGCCCATGACAACAGTAATGCGCGCAGCTCAGTATGAGATCCAAATCTTTACTGAGTCGCATTCATGCTGCTGCGTCCATCACCCGAGACGGGGATGATACGTCAAATGCGCATTATATACTACATATAAGTGATACCCCTGGTGTGACAGCTACCGACATAAGCTGATATTCCATAGAACGTTATTATAGAACGTCTTCACGGTATTTTGTGCCCAAAATAATTACCTATCCTTGACTCACTTTCCCGCTAGTCAAATTGTTTATAACCTTAGTTTAAATGCTGTCAGGTTGGTAATTTAGCTGTGCCTGTAAGGTCACTGTTGGTACATAGTGGTATTTCACGCTAATGTCATAATACTCCCAGACATAACGGGTTGGTATACCCTTAAATACCAGCTCTAACCGTGCCCATCAATCTAAACCCAATTGTTCGATGACCTATATGATATTTATTACCAGAACGTGTTTCAAATCGACGATCATTATAATTTGCACGTACAAGTTGCATTTCTGCCATTATTCACACTCGCACACTGAGTTTTCCGTGCCGCAAATGTTATTTTCTACTAGGTTTCAACAATATTTTTTGCGCGGAATTGTTTTTTTATTTTTCTAAAATAAAAGTTTTCTTAGTTACTCCTTATAACATCAGCTATCTGCCAGTGAAAGTCCCCTCAAAATCGGTTTAGCCGTTTTGGAGATTAACCGGAACAAACAGACCAAATATTTAAAAATTGTTTTTTTTTTGTTTTGTCTTTATTTTCAGATTCATTTAGTAAAAAGCTGTTATTTTGACATTACAAACAGACACTTCAATTTTAATTACGTGTATATTATACAAGCTGACCCGACCAACTTTGTCCTGTCTCGATTGTCAACTTGACAGTCAGCTGTCAACAGACACTTGCGTACGTAGTAACTAAAAATCACAAAGAAAAATGTTTATCAACTGGGCAGTCTTTCCAATTTTTCTTTCCAATCCAATAACCTGAAATATTACGAACATTTTAAAAATAAAAATTGACAAATCGGTCTAGCCTTTCTCAAGTGATGCTTGTATTTTTATTTACATAGATCTGTTACGACATTCGTCATAATGACAGATATTCTGTCAACATGTCAAACGGCTAAACTTTGGTTCAAAAACAACGCTTTAAAGAGGGCAAGTAGAGTTTACCTACACGAAGACAGCTTAAATAGTATCGACTATTTTACCATTTTGCAAGTCGTATTTAAAACACCTTTTCTCCGAAGTAGTTAGCAGAGCATGTTATAGGCATAATGAGCATAACATGTTTTTTCTAACTTCAACTTTGTAGGTTATACTATCGTAGAAATGTAGAGACAAGTGGCAGCAAGAGCTCATTGTCTCCACTTTAATTACACAATAATATTTGGGACAGTCAAGTTATTTGGGATTGTTTTACGGAAAGAAAGTATTAGCTACGTTCTTTCTTACTAGATTCGCATAATTTTATTTCTTAATACGTAATTCTGTTAACTCCTGTTTCAGGTAGGTATAAATTCGCATGACTCACTGAAGCCATCTGCTATCAACGATAAATTTAACTACCTACGATAAAAGGTTTTATTAAAAACATTAACACAGAAACTGGCAGTTATACGCGTAAAGACTTTTTTGTTTTATGAAGTAAGGTAAGGATTTTAGAGCCACGCCACCGGCACTTAGGGTTGGTTTAAGAGAAAGGGGATGGAGGTGGGGGGTCGGTTAAAGTACATACTTTTAGCGGACATTGGTCCGCGTTATAAGACCGGTGCTTAGGTCTGAGTATTTCATGTCTGTTTGCCGCCATTAGGAGTCTTTTCAATGAAGACTTTAGAGGCACCGAGCTTTCACGATTTAAAAACTCAGCTGCTGTTAAAATGGACGTGAAAATTTCGTTTTATAACTTCTTTGAAATTATTAAATAATTAACCTATTTAAAATAATTTAGTTACTAACAGCCAGAATTTATAATGAATCCATAATTATAATCTGACAGATAACTGGAGGGGATACACATAATTTTTTTTTTCTTATTGCTGTTAAATGCGTTAATTTTTATAAATCGATGAAATTGGCTGGATTTCTAGTGTTAATCCTAGTCTGTTTGAAGCAAGGATATCCCTAATATAAGTCTACGAAAGAAATTAGTCCTTTTCAGACAAGCATATAGGTATTTATTTTGTCATTAAAACTAAGCATAACTATATATACACACAATGTCAGTTTTTTTTAATGCATATTAAAACCCAGAAAAAACTACATCTATGTTGATCACTCAAATGATTTGTTGCGAACCGACCAACCCACTGAACTGCGAAGCCATTCTGAACTAGATCTCAGATTTCCATGAATATTTATTATAATTATTTACTCTATGTAAATATATGTACATAATTATATACAAAATCCAAGGAATTCATTCCCTTATTGCTGAGAATTTTGAATACCTCTTCCCTACTCACATCTGAGAACGGTGGCTTGTTACCAAACCCTCGTTCGAAGTAAACGTCAAGATTGTGAAATGTTTGCACCGAGTGACATTTCTTCGGGCAGGGTCTCTGAAATAATCCTGAAACCCCTTTTAAGATTATTGCCAGCATCCTGAAATTGTATAATTGTGAGAGAACTATATACCTATATATAACCTAGATATGTTTTAATGACATTTATAAACAGCCGGCGATTCACTTCAGCTTCCAGCAGAACTCGCACAAATACCATCCAAATTTCTGCAAACTGCAAACTGGTTCCCAGATGCCCCATTATACATGGAACCCTAAACTACACCTTATAACATTAGCTAACCTTATAAATTAACCAGTGAAACTACTTTATTCCTACAAATACTTAAAATGTTTCAAAGTTTAGCCGTAGCAAACAGACAGCGCATTTCCGCGCAAAATTGAAAAATTCCACGCGGAACATCTAAATACTTTTAAAATATTATAAAATTAAGTAGGAAACGTTTATGTTTCCTAGTGAGTATAAAGGTTTCGAAATTACCGCCGCATTAGCATTCAAAACAACCTAGAAAGTTATTCCTTTAATAGTTGTTGAGTACAAGCGAGATTTCTCTGTTGAGAGTACGTTTTCATTTTATTATCCCAAGGGATAAGTAAGAATAGTCAGATGACGGGCGCAACGGGGTGCGACTTTGCTCTTCTAATACTTGGGTTGAGGAGGACCTAAGTAGTATTGCTGTTATGGGCGGAGGTAACCACATAGAATCAGGTGTGACTGCAGCTCAAAAAAAACACGTTAGCTCCATCCTCAGTTGGAGAATGTCATTGTTTTTCTTAACCGTTTTGAGAAAGCATTGGTGTATTATATAGGACATAGAAAATACCTGAGCAACGAATAATTTTTGTGCCGAAGTATTAAAAAACTCACGTCGCATCGCCTTACGACCATCAGGGAGACAGGAGGATCAGACAAGGTATCCTCATGCGCCTGTAGTTTCAACGGTGTCAAGTTCGTCCAGAGAGATACTGCCACTAACACTAAATCGCATTACTGTTTTCATAGGCGGGGGTCGCCACTTACCACCAGGTGGGCCCTCAGCTCGTTCGATCATAAACTATTATAACATAAAAAAAAGACACGGGACTCTGAGGGTTATTATTGACCTACGAACGCAATATAGATGCCCAAACCTGCAGTAACATGCGGTAAATTTAATGGACTGAAGGTTCCTCAACTGAATTATCTTCCAATTCGTTCAGTTGAGAGCCAATAATGCTATTAAAATACCATCCACATTGCAGGAATAGCGAAGTATCACGCGATATCTCAATCACAAATTGAAAAAAAATCGCGTGGACTCGGGAGAAACTATTTGCGTGCAACTATACAGTAATGATGTAATTATGTTAATGTGAATTTCAGTCGTAAAAATTATAATATTTTAATATTTCTTAACCGCGTTTAAATTCACGTCCGTTGGGGACTTATTAAGACCTCGCAATTTTCAGAACATTACTTAGTATCTCATAAAAATTATAAAAAAACTCGATCCAATAATTTGGTACTTCAAAATAACTTGAAAAAAAATGTCATCCATGTAAACGAAATTGCGTATTTTGCTTTCTTGGCACTATTTTATTCGTTCATTGTAAAAAGTTACGAATGTTTCTTTTTTAAAATGTAGATGTAAGGTGTAGATGTAATGTGTAGATGTAAATGTGTAGGTGTTAAGTGCGAGAAATAAAGGATGAAAGTATTGATGTCGGCTTTTTTATTTATTTAGTCAGCGATAATTAGTAATTACTAATAATTGAAAAATATGTGTTAGTTAGTTATTTTCCGTATAAGCACAAACGAGCTCGGACCGCAGTCTTGGAAAATAGTCTGTGGTATACCACAGACTAGTTTTAGATTGACAATTGACATCCATACCATCCATCTTCAAACAAATCACACTCTGGACGAGCGAAAATCATTGTGCTTTATAATGAACATATAGATGTCATTATAAAGCACAATGATAGTGCAGAAAAAGTATCGAAATCCCTCATTAGGGCGTTGAGCATAATTAGTGTCCAGGACGTTGGAGCACACTGAGCGGTCTGCGCACGCGCCGATGAGTGCGCCACAAACAGTCACGTTCCTTGTTTTTCAATAAAAAAAATTCGCGCTTGAATTCTAAAGATGATGTAACCTGAATATTCTAACATAAATATTGTGGCTACTTGATCTTATCCCAAATAAATATCTTGACATTAACGACACTAATAGACAAGACAGGACATGCGTGAGTTAACTCAGTAGACGTCAGATGCGTCAGAATTGACGTCATCTCCCACCCCACCGCATCACAGAAATATGTCACTGGGTCGGATTTACGAAACTCTTCCCCTTCATTGTAACGAGACGGTTTTAATTGTTGTACGGGGGAGGTATTCCTTAGGGTGCCGTATTCAGTATCACCCAGTCTCAGGGATTGAAAGTGATTTTCCATTTTTAACTGAGTTTAAAATGGAGGATTCTCGATTCGGCTTTGTTGTGTATATTTGTTGTGTTTTCTTCGCCAATTGTGTACGGATTTTGATGCATTTATTTGCTCTAACTTACCTCCGGTGAGTTTCAATACAAATGGATGGTAGGGATGAAAGTGTTGAAGGTGGTATATTTTTTTAACTTGGTCACTTGTTATTATTGTATCAATCAATACTTGTAACTTGTAATCAAGTTACAAGTATTGATTCGAGTAATTATTTTTATATTTGAAAGGATAAGCTTACGAATTGGTCCCATAGAGATTTTATCAAACCGGTTTTATAGGTTGTTATTGGTTGTTATCAAAAGAACTGGAAAGTCAAAAGTCAAAAGTCAAACTCATTTATTCCTTTAAATCTCAAGAATCATTTGGACACAAATTTTACACATGCATGTACACATATTCGTGAGCATATAACGTGTAAAAGGATATGCTATCCAAGCAAACGAAATTACGTATAGTTTCCAGTGACATTTTTCTTTGCTCATTGCTGACATTAAGATGTGTTAAATGTGGGGGTACATTAAGGGTGAGAAAAAGGAATGAAAGAATTTAAGTCGGTTTTTTCGTCGGTTACTTATGACAAGTAAACTAAACGAAAAAAACATGAAAATATTGAAATGTAAATTTTGTATTAAAGATAAAATATGTGCCTCTTCTGGAGCTCGAGCGATCTTATATATAAATAACTGGTTAGTACCTGTTTGAACCCTACCTTACTTTTTGGTAAGTATTATACTTATACTTATACTTACCACAAAGTATTATATTAAAGTATGTAAATCAAGTAGGTAACTTCGAAAAATCTTCCGATATCCTATAGAAGTTTAATCACTTTTCACGCATGTATGTTATTATAATTTCATACGAGATTATTAATTCAGCAACGATGCGTGAAATATTGCAATAATAATAATTGCTTAAATCATTCTGGAGTCCGGATACATGATGCTCTGAGACCATGAAGAATGCTTTTTATAGCGAACGGATATAGGCTTCTTCTTTTCGTGTGGGGAAGTGGTCAACTCTGGTGTCGGAGTTTTTAAGCTACCCGAAGGCTTATGAAATGGCTTATCGACTTATATAGTATATTGGGTATTGCCTAAAACATATCACCACAAGTTAATTTTACGAAAATATAAAAACCTCTGACTCGGTGTAATGGTAAAGACGACCTTGAAACGACTGAAACGATTTTGATAAAACATGTCTAAGAACCACCGCTAGGAAACCTGCTTTTAAATAAAAAACGCACCCTAATCATTTTCCCCGTTTAAGAGATAGACACACACATACACACACACACACACACACACACACACACACACACACACACGCGCGATCACACTTATAACACCCCTCTTTAAATCAGGAGGTTAAATCAGCAGTAGTCACAATTTATTCTAAGCGCTGAAATCTACATGGAAGGATTTTGAGGTTTTACTGCTAGACGTTCTGTCGGAGAAAGTGGAAGCGCCTAAATTTGAATATTGACTATTAGCTACTATAATATTAATATTAAGCCATCGCTTAGCTTCCCTATTTGTACTCTACTAGTAGCTCATAGCTTTAACCAAGCACTATAATCTTACAAACGCGACAGTTCAAAATAGCGTTTGTTGTTTAGGGTAATGAAATATCTGGAAAGAAGGCACATATTTTAATCGGTGCTAATATCATCATGTTTAGGTCCTGACCGTTATGGCTGCACAATCTATAAGAAATCTAGTACCAAATCAAAGAGCCTCAGCGTTCAGCATCGTCGAGGAATTGCCAGATGACCATCCCAATCAGAACGTTAAGTGATCCGACATCTTCCGACAACGTACGCGAATCTGAACTATCGTTGCATCGGGACGTATTTCGCACCAGTAATACCACAGACATTCGCTCTCAATCTACTAATAAACCGGCAAACTAAGAGCTCTACACACTAGGCTGCTAGCGTCATGTCGGCGTCCGAGATGTGTCGACACAACGACGTCCAGAGCTGTGTTTTAATAGTGTTACTTTGTCGGAATCCATTTTGTTACTTGTCAACGTCAGCGCGGCTCGCGGCGGCGCCTCGATTGGCCACCAGTGTGACCAGATTAAATTACATGAAAATGCTCAAATAAACATCCTAAAATTTACCGACTTAGACAATGGAAATATAATATATAAGTATAATATAAAAATACTGAATTTCTTATCATGTTTTATTCATTATTCGTCACAGTAAATGTTAGAATTGTATTTCAACATTTCAAAGGATTCAAATTTACACAACCACCATCATATACCTTGCTTTATTTTTAAAATTACTGATACATTTTTATTCATATATTCCTTTATTAGTCCGCTCCTAAATCAAATGTAGACTAAAACCGGGAAATTCCCAGAATGTTCGCGAAATTCACGTTCGTCGGTAGGACGAATCATCCTATCGATTCTTAAACCATATATATCTAGAACCATATCAAAAATATACTCATAAATGACAACATATTCAACAACATGTTCGACAACATTGTTAGAGTATAACGTGACCAGATTCAGTATATTAATTCTTTTTCAAAATATTAAACTACTAAATCTGGTCATGCAGCTATACACGTCACGGCGCTGCCGCTCTCTCGCTGAGTTGGCGCGTCTGGTACGCCGACAGACGACGCTTGACAGCAGCCTAGTGTGGAGGAGCCCTAAAGCTAACGAGTACATGCACCGCGGCACATGGCGTGCTGCGTGGCATGTGGGCAAATAATTCATACACAACAAGTGGGTCAAGTTTGCGTACTGTCCACTCGGCGAGCCGAGCTGCTATTTTCTTAAATTAATGTTTTAGTTAACTTTTACACATCCCTGAACTAGGATTCCCAGTAGCATGGACAAACAACCAAAACCCGAGGACAAACTTTACGCTCATGACACAAAGTTTGCCTCGGCCGGGAACCCGGGACCCCTCGCTTCGAAGTCAGGGCTAACCTAAGCTACCGAGCCAATACTAAGATAACACAGAGGAAAATATTCATTTACAAAAAGCGAGATTTGTTACAAACTCCTATTTTTTTATACTGACTCTGGATCCACCGAATGCCACCAAACGTCCTTTTTTATCGATCATAGTGATGTGATAAGCTGAAGACCCACTTGATATTATGTGGTTACCACCACCATATCCAAGAATGAGATAACTTAAGTCGTAGTGCACCGCAAAAAAAGCATCAATACAAAAAAATATATAAAATTTTTGTGGAGTTATGCGACCCTCAAGTCAAGGATATAGACTTAGAACTAAAACTTACACAATCAACTCAGTGCGTTGTTCACACAACTATGCTACCAACGTAGTAGGTATATTAGTGCTAATGTAGTCGATGGTTTTAGCAACTTGCAAACTTCGGCACCATTGTTAGCCTGAACGAGAAATGTAATAAAGTTGTCTTTTTACCCGATTGCACCAGAAGGAGGGTTGTTTTTCGAGTGTATGTATTCCATTGAGGTTTCATGCTTGTTCTCGGTCAGGTAGGGTTTGAACAAGTGCTAAACTTAGTATTAAAAACGCATTTTCTTGTAGGTACCAACACATTTATTTAGAAAAAGTGACGTTTCCAAGTATTTTTTTAAGAATTCATCGGAAATTACTTATTTTGATTTTGACTCTGACTTAAATGTGTATATTATTTCATTGGCACGCTCTGAAGTACGAATTAATAGAGGATTTTAGCTTGAGTGGTGTCTTTATATTCGTCTTAATTATGAGAGCGACCTGGCTATATAAAATGGCCGATTTTTGGCGCCTAATAATAGTCCTCAAAAAAGATTTTTCCCTCAAAACCTGTCTGTTTGGGTATCAAAATACAGGCCTTTATAAATGGCTCCCAAAAATGTACACAACTAACATGTTTAAATGAACAATGGAATTTTTCACGCACTCGTACTTTTTGTATCAATAATTTCTTGTTTGTTTCGTATAAAATTCCAGATACGTTCCACGTTCGGATGTTAGCCAGTAGATTCAAAACCAGAACCGATCCTACCATAATAGGCGATATTTTTATGTCTTAGACGTGCATCAACGAATGTAAACTAAAAAAATCTGTAACCTATCACGTAACAGAAAACATAGAAGCAATCAAGCTTATCAAACATAATTAATAATGAAACAGAACAGGGGTGATATTTCCACATTTGGCAAAACTAGCATAATTACTGTATTGGTAAGCCGATAATACACTTCTTTTGATCCCAAGATTTACACTTGAATATTAATGGTAATTGATAGATAGAAAATATCTATCATTAATTGAAAGCACGTGAACCGTTAAAAAAATCTTGTCTACACGCTTGCTATCATCAGTTTTACAAACGTTTACGGTGAGTTTTCAGTACACCTAACTAATCATTACAATGGTTATGAAACAACTACAAAACTCTACTCATTGTAGTTCTGGCCAAGAAGAACGTTGATTTCATGATAATATAGATCTACACCTGTTTATGAGAGTGTCACTATCATTCTTCTCCATCGGTGATTTTTACTGTTGACTTATCATTGAGATGAACCGAACAAACATAGCCTCAGCCTCCACCATTGTTTTAAGTCGAATAGTTGTGCCCGACCAGGTTTCATATCGGCTACGTCACAGGAACCACCATATATACGTTTATCCCTTATTGATATCCCATTTGGCAGGTGAATACTATACATGCTTATATCTTTAAGCAATAAGCAATTTGCTTACCTACATTTATGGCGATCCTGTGGCAATTTGCATAGGTACTACTAGATCCACTGATTTCGGATGTGCTTTGTCTATCAGTCAGTGTTAAGACTTCTATTATATTAAATAAATATTTATTGCAGAAACAAGATAAAATGTTAAGAATACAACGTATATTTTGTCATTATTTGACTAAGGTGACAATATCCACCCAACGTCTATACAGATAGCAGCAGTCCCTGATGATAGATTCCCTACATAGTAAATCTAAGGTTTTAAATGATATTTTCATAATAAATTAACCAATTTTTGTCTGTGTTTTCAGTCAGAAAGGCTACACGAGCCCGTGGAGTTGGACGACGGTGACGGCCACGGGCGACTGACCCCGGACCCCGCGCGGGCCGCCTGCGCCCGCGCACCCGCAGTGAGCGCGACCGGGGACGGGGTAAGGGGCCAAGTGGGGTATTGGACTTTTAGAGGAATGGACAGTCTATGTATTGAATTCTCCGAGTTAAGGACGATTAATCGCTCAACCCAAAGAAAATTTCGAGTTGACGAGGCTACCTTTTGGTCTCAGTGTTGCACCCAAGTTTTATCATTAGAACGAGCACTTGAAGCAATATTGTAATTTGTGGTTTATAAACTATATAAGAAATTCTAGGATTTCATCAACTTTCCAACGAAACTTTACCTATTCAAACGTGTTATCAAAATAACTGTGAAAATTTTTATGAACCTATTATTAAATACTATTATCGCATACTTTAAGTTCTTAGTTGGCACTTTTAATGTAATTTGTAACGGACATAAGTAACAGGCTAAAGAGTACAATTGAGTCACTGTTCCACGCAAAAACACGTGCAATTTATCTTTATGTATACACGGCATGT
This sequence comes from Aplocera efformata, assembly GCA_921293045.1. Taxonomy (NCBI): domain Eukaryota; kingdom Metazoa; phylum Arthropoda; class Insecta; order Lepidoptera; family Geometridae; genus Aplocera; species Aplocera efformata. Next base: position 11,332,261 of record OV121050.1, on the reverse strand, counting down.
TTTAAATCTGTCTTGCTAATTCTGTTAGGTCTGCAATATTTGTAAATACTAATCTGATGTTACATCCACGGTTAGCGTTGACCTAATCAAGAACAAACTTTGTATGCTCTGTATCCTCTATCACCTGCCGGGTTCATAAAAAGGCTTTTTACTCTTTAGCTGATTACTGTTAAGTCTTAAATCATAGAGTAACAGTTAGCAAGTGTAGCGGGATGTAGCAGGGTAATCAAATAACTTTAGCCATTAATTACACCTTACGCTGACTTAAAATGGAATCTCTCCATCATATTTTATAATTATTAGTACACACCTTTCATACTCATAATTGTTTTACGGCCTATTAATCGTATTTAATTAATGTATGCTGCAATAATCCGGCGAATTAAGTAAATAAGAGTAGTAAGCTGGTAATTTGGGAATTGATAGATGAGAAAACGCTCTAAAACAAGCAGCAAAGTGAACTGCAAAAATTACGGAGGGATTCCATCTTCAATCATCAATGATCACTTAGCTTATTAACTGCACTAAGTACAACAAAAGTAAATTAATAATTTTGAATTGTTATGTTTCTGTTATATGTTAATGTCATGAGATGTTCCTTTTCATCGCTGTGGTTAAGTGGTGATAAATATCACTTAAAACATATCCACTAAATATGGTAGATTCCAAATAAAATAAAACCTCAGAAATCAGTTTATTGCAAAAAAAATGTTTGTCTAGTAAAGTGGATTTACAATAATAATCTCGCAATTCTTGCAATGCGCCTCGAGTCGCATCCCGGTCAAGGCACCACCTCTTGACACCAACCTGTTGCTGATGCAAACGGCCTCTACGACATTGTAACCGATGGAAATTTGCAAACGCTACTTTTGTTTACGGACTAGGTGTAGGTACATTAAGCCTAGACTAAAGAGTGATAGTGAATGTGGTCGGTCGACTGCTGGCTCATAGTTTGGTCGACCGATCACTTACCCGCTTTATCCTTAATACCTAGTTCTGTGCAAAGGCAGCACAGTGGTGCAGGCTTTTTGGAACAAAAAACATGTATGAAAGTTCAATAGTAAAATCTAAGTATATTTGTTCAAAATTCTGCACTAGGTACGTACGTAATACGTTTTCAAAAATAAACAAAACTACTTCCCTAATACATTTGGGGGTATTACTCTTACATTGTAGTATGTGCATAAAGTTGCGTTTGAAAATGTCTGTCTCAAACAATCATTTGTAGGTATGTACGAGTATTTTACGTTAGATATTATTCTGTAGTGTTAAGTTTCAAAACTGTTGTTTGTTAAGGTTCCTTCTCTAACTGAAACCTCACTAAGCCCCAAAAGGTGAACGAATTGATCCGTCCGATGTTGTTAGACCCCGTGTCGTGGTCCTCTGCGGTGGTCCAAGAGGACAGAACAGGCCAAATTGTCCAGGTGCCAAATACTTGAAAGCCTGTGTTGGCACCTTCAGAATTTGCCATCGTTAGCAGCCTGTGAACTAATCTGTATAGATCTGGCCTTCTCGTTCTTATGATACGAATGTACTATAGGTATTACTGAGCTTTAATTCACGTGTTTAGATACAGATGAGTTCACATCTGTGTTTCTGGAATTGCTAAAGTAGCCCACCTTCGAGCATCTACCGTTGCCAATCGGTGCGTTGTCATAACCACTTCATGTAGACGCTACCTATCTATATTTTTATCCGTAAGTTAAAGTAAGCAGGGACCGGGAGTTGTTACACCGGCCATCGTGTTTTTAGGTTACGTTGATGTCGTAACAGTGTTTTCGCCTGGACACAGCACCGATCGTAGATGCTCTAAATACCATATCCTAAATTATAAGATGGTGCGTGTAAATCAAATACAGTTACAGAATAAATGTGCGTAGAGTATGATTTTCTTAGTTGTGATATTGAACGACAAGCGCGCGCGGCGGCGAGCGCATAGTTCCAAATGCGCGATCCGCGCTCGGCGTCCTTTTGATACCGTTATCAACTCTGTGCAAATCGAAACAACCTAAAATGGCAGTAAATAGAACTATTTCAATAGCCAGTACACTCATGAATTTGACTGTTTGAATTTGCGATGTATTTCGCTAGTGTTTCGATTTGTACCTAATCGTTAGAAACAATGTTCGATTGACGCTGGGCGCAAGTCGGATTGTAATGTATAATAAACGTAGTTAGAAAAGTTAAGTGGCGATACAATGCATTTAATTTATGTATGTGGGCTCGAATGCAGTTCGGATTTGAAATTTAAATCTGTTTTATCTAGAATATGCGTCGACACGCGTGTAACGAATTCCTCTTTCCGCGGAAAAAGCATTTTACTTTCTATCGGTACTGTTGTGAGAACGGCCACAATGTATTTTGTAGTGTATTCCGTAGATTAAAAGTAAACTTTCATTCAGATTATGTTTACCGCACATAATCAAATACTGAACGAGAGTAATTTCGCATCATTATTGTAACTCGGTTTAAGGATAGTTATAATAATTAAATTTCAAGTCCAATCTGCGGAGGCTTTATAATAAACAGTCAACTGCAACCCTACATGTATTTTCTTAGAGTTGTTAATACGACATAATAATATTTATAATCCCTGGTTAAAATGAGAGTAGGAAGGATGTTATGATCTCTATGGCACTTATATAACATGACATTTATATAGTTTTATACTCAGCTGTATTATACTGACTAAATAGCAATATATTAAACGAGCGTGTGTTCAAGTTATAGCTAAATTATTTATATCCAGGCCTTAAAACTTAATATATACACAATGGGTTGTGATGTCGTCGATTTGACCAAAATACACTGAAAATAGATGGAATATATGTATCTGTTTGGAAATATTTATAAATTGTAATTTTATGACAGCCAGTGTAATACAGTTGTTTGATTCTCATTTTAGCCAGCATTAAGTCTGTGTTAGTCGTAATTTATAATCCGAAAATCGTCTTTATGACTTCACATAATTAAAATTAAAAGCATCAGATAAAAAAAAATATTTTCACAAAACTTAGATACCTAGCTATATTGCAAGTTGTAAGATATCATAATTCGTTTTATGTTTAATGAATATTTAAAGTAATTAGTCATGTCATAAGGACGCAGATTCGGTAAGTATACGTTTATTTTTCAAAATAAAAAGGTTATTTATTTTGTTATTGTTTTAAGTTTTCGATGATTTTAATTGTTCTCGTTACTTTCCTTGGGAATCTTTATCGTAGATTATTATTAATAGGTACAATTCGATTCAATTTGAGACGGGGATGGATTTGTGCATCTTTAAGTAGGAAAACTATTGTATATAAGTATCTATTGATATATTTGCGACTCGATACTCTACTTATTTATATATTGATATAATATATTATTGATATATTGCGATTACTCTACTCACTGCTTCATTGACACTGGTGGAGATCACTCCCAGTAGTCGTTTAGAACTTGGCAGATCCCGATGATAACGGGTCGTCATACTTTGCAGTATCAGCTTGAGATCGAGACATTAAATTGCACGCCTAATTATTAATATTAAATTAATATTTCTCTTTGTCAAAACATTGGTTTGGCGATAAAACAGTAAAATCAAGCATTCAGTGAGGGAGATGGATCTGCCCCGATGAATGTTTGATTCCGCCTCTAAGCAGACGAGCGTGCATGCACGGGAATGAATTTTTTCGATGGTATTTTAAAGCTTGTATTTCGTTAACGATTTGGCCGTGAAAAATTTGCTGCGCTTGGATCTGTCAAAGGCCTCACGTAGAACTAAGTCAATGTTTTGTAACATAAATCATCATCCCCGTCTAAGAAGCTGTTGTTAACTTTCGTATTCCAAAACTTTCCTGATGTAATTTATTGAATTAAATTAAATTACGCTTCTAAAGTGTACTGTTACGATGTAAATATAGGACAAACTAATACCTATTATAATAGTGAATGTTGTAATTTGTATATAAGTAATGAAAATTAAATTTTAAATACATAGATAATCCATTGTGCGTATTAATTTATTTTGTCCCTGCCCACATATCCTTCCCTTCCGACTGGCCTTATAGCTTAGGTGGTAGTAGCTGTGCTGTCTTTTTTCTAATCTGTGCCGCGGGTTCGATTTCCACCCAGGTGTGGCGACCATAGAGTTTTGCTCTGTGTCTGTGTGTTTATAGTTTTGTATATATATGAGCAAAAAATAATTAAATTAGTTACAAAAGACAATATTCTGTCAGATAACTGGTTGTTATAGTACAAGCTGTGCTTAGTTTAGGGCTAGATGGCGCTTTGTGAAATATCGGAGAATATTTATTAGTTAAATATATCTATTATTAAAATAATATTTTACTTATACATAAATCCACGCCTATGTTCCCTAGGGTTAGGGAGAGCCTCGGTTAGCCCCTTTTCACCTCGTGGGTAGTGTACTAGGGGCTAATATGTCAAATTCCACATCCGAAGTCGCGGGTAATAGCTAGTTCTAAAATAAATATGTACCTACGAGACCATGCGTTAAAATTAGATTCGTATTCGATCGTTATTTTATTAATACCTATTTTAACCGCCAATTATTTTTTTATTTGAACTGTGCAAGTTCCAACAAGAAAATAATTGGCAACTCTTATCGTATAAAAGTAATCTTAACCAATAAGTGCTAAAACTAGGTGCATTGATTTTGGTGATATTTGCCTCCCCGTCTTATTTATGAGACGGCGGCGCTGTGCACTCGATGTTGTCTTATATTTAAGACCGGATAAAAGGTTATGGGCGCGATATGGAAAACTTTAAATAAATACGAGGATCGTAAAACAGAAAACTATATTATCGAGAAAACGTCTATTTTATACAATTCAAAAAGCTCTTCTTTATTAATTTTGACAAAGTCATATGAGAAAGGAGTACTACATTAAACAACCTCCTTTAACAGAAAATCTAAGAAACTACTGTTCTCACTACATATTGCGTAGTGAGAACATTCTTAGAACCAGTGTTTGTTTTTATGCGACTAAGTAGTACAGTTTACTTAGTCTGACAATTCGACTCCGGTCTTCTCCATCAGTCGCATCGCATCACACCCGTCCCTTTAAGACTGGGCGCTTGCACCGGCACCCGCACCCTCACCCGAAACCAATGCGAGTGCACCACTGCTTGGGTTACCAGTCGTGATAGCAGACGTGTTATTGCACACATCAATTTTTCAAGTGAAAAGCTCATTGGTCTAGCCAGCGACCTTCAGATTGAAAGCCGGCGTCTGTGCCCCTGGGCCACCACGGTCCTTCTTTAAGGAACCCCTAGTATTTTAAGGTTACGGTATTGATTAAAACAAACAAGAAAAATCAATATACTGATATAATCTGATATAATATCTTACATTTTGTCAGAGTACATAATCTAACGGAATTATATTACACAGGAAGTACATAATTACATTATATTCAATGGGACGTATGCACAGGATATACATAGTATTTATAAGTATAAGTATACATACACATAACTAGTTAACTATATTAGCACAGTTTTAAAAACATAGCTTAGTAAGGTGATAACGGAGAAACCACAACTAAAAAACTAATATTGTAGATCGATCTAGTACAATAACTTTTATAAAAACAGATTACTTTCAAGTCATAGTACAAAACTGAAATAGTTTTAGATATTGGTCGAAAAGACGGATGTACCTCCTAAACAAATACTTTCGTGCTGACATCTAGCTTTGAAAGTTTTACTTAGCTGTTCATTACAAATCATCTAAGAGCATCTTTGGGCTCGATCAGTAAGTAACTGGGTGACCGAGTGTACAGTCAATGTACATTTTGTGTTGATGCGGCGCTTCTCATGCGCCTGGCAACTATGTATCATTCTGTGTATCATTTGTATTATTAATAAATCAGTTCACGTGCGACCGCGGACTCGGGTGGTTATCATTTACAAACCCATCCTCACTATATCATTTATCATATATCAATATCATATCAACAATCACGGGGGTGCCATCATATCGCCCCCATCACCGAGCATAACTCAGTTTCTTGGTTTTGTAAACAAAATGCGTTTTTACTACAATACAAAACAGTTAAACATACAGCCATTTCATTTTCATACAAATTTCATATTTCATCCAAATCGTTAGAGCCATTAGCGTAATCGTAGAGTAATAAGATAACTTATTACTATAAACTAGCAATTTTTATATATTTATTTCGAATAATTCAGAAGCGGCTGGAAAGATTTGGATGAAATATTGTGTTTAGATAGAGTTTTTCTGTACAAGTTTAACTGTAAAAGCGCATATTTTTACAAAAAAATAAAAAAGTTTTTTATAATAAGCTATGCTGTAAATTTAATACAGCGCCATCTAGTCAATTTTTGTGGTATTGATTTTGTAACCTACTGTTACTTCAAAAATTTCTAATTTAGATAAAACACGATGATACAAAAATAACCGAGCGACGGTCGGTCACCCAGGTACTTATAAATAAAACGAAGACTCAGATACAAACCAAAATGTAACTTTTGAAACTTAAGAACTATGACACTTGCCATAATGCCAATATGGTTTTAAATGATCAGCTCTCAAAAACCCTAAATCATAAACTAACATCCATATTAAAATAAGGTTAAATGCGTTTAGCCTCACAAGGATTAAAAATTTAATATTTTTTTGCCATCGGTCACGCCGCGTCTGCACTGCATAATACCAGTTTTTAACAAACAGTATAAATTGTCATTTAATACGTGTCAAGGCATTCTTGACTTTTCGCTGCGATGTGCAACGCAACGCGTCACAACACAATGTGGCAGTTAATTCATAGACGTATAATATTTGACAGCAAAACATACAACCAAAAACATATACAAGTGATTTCTAAATCGAGACAAAACAGACTTTAATTCCTTATTTCTCGCATTTAGGGGATACACGCTATTTTAAAAATGAAATATTCAAATCGGTATACAACGGGCGAAGAAAAAAATTCGCAGTAAAACAAAATACGTAAAATCGTTCAGTTTTATGACATATTTTTTTAAATGAAATGTATTTGTTTGTGGAACTAGGTAATAAAGATCTTAATAACGCTTACAGTAAGTACTCTAGCTCCTACCAACGTGGCATACAAAAAAATATAGAGAAAAAAATAATTAAAACAGGTATTTAGAAAACAGATTACAAATGTCAACGTTTACTTATCCGTATACAACGTTATTAGTACGTTCAATTAATTGATTTAATAACCAAAATATTCAACCGATTTTGATAAAAATTGTATAGGACCAACATGAAAGCATACCATTCAAACAAAACAATGAATTTCCTAAATCACAGTGGAGAACTGTTGTAACAAACACAAAATAAGTACAACAGATAACGAAGCCGAATGAACGAACGAACTCGAAAAACTAAAAGTGTTTCATGTGAAAGATATTAATTAACTCATAGATCAAGCCTTGTCAACTAATAAGGAACTGACTCCGTAGAAGTTGAGATCATTGAACGCATCTTAAAAAATCACAGCGAATAAGTACCGAAAGAATAATTTGGTATCCACTACCTAAATATATTGTATTAAAAATTATGTTTCTTGCTCCGTAGATGGCGTCGATTCAATTATTTACAACAATACATTTTCTTACGATGATTTTTGTTATAAACAATCTATATTTCATTGGCATCGAGTTTAAGTCACCCAATCATTTACATTTTAGTGTTAAAAAGATACACTAATTATGTAATTATTATCATGTACAGTAATTAAGAACATAATATTATAATAAATACACATTATATTACACAAATGTAATTTAAAATCACAATTTATCTAATACTCATTTTTCTAAAAAGTTTAAATTATATTAGTTGGTAAATTTATCACAAATTTCTAAAGATACATAGCCCTCTTACAATTCTCATAGCGGATCCACACTAAGTTGTAATACTATCACCAAGTACAATACGATAATTTCCACATCCTCATCCACATCCACATCCCGTCAATCTATGATCTAACGTATTTTTTATGCGCGTTAAGTGGTTACCGCCGCTCATTAACTTCAAGTCCTACCGAAGTATAAGAGATACGCCAGCCTATTCTCATCGAGGATATAGTTTCATAAGCCTAAAATTTCATTAAAAATTTTATGCGAGTTTGAGGTAAGTTTGAAGGTGGTTTATAGTGACGAACCGAACTGACGGCCTATCCAAGCTACCTCAGCTTATGAACAAGAGTAATATGACTCAAATCTTGTCCACATTCCATTAAGACCAAAGTCGCATCGCATCAAAAAATTTAAAAATTCAGCAGTAATACTAGCCACAAATTAAATAAAAATAATATTATGCAGACATCCCCCAGAGAACCGTTTAGCTTGACGCAACCTTTAACTGATAGGATGTACACAACTCAACGAATTCAATTCAACCGTTGAGGGCCTTCCGCGCTCACTAAAAGATCGTGTAAAGCCATCCGCGGCCAAAAACAAAGTTCAGTGTAACTTTACTGCTTACTTTTTTTTAATTTGGGCCATTAGAAGACAAAGTTTCCTTACGAATGAGGCACGTGTGGTCACCTTTTGTAAAGTCAATTATGTTACATGTAAAATAGTCGTATATGTAGTTTAAAAAGAATCCTTTATCACCAGTGATGTATTACAGTGATGGCCCTAGCATCGTTCCACTCCGCTTCAGATGGATTTTTGCCAGCGGAAACCATTTAAATATAAAACACAAAAATTAATAAACTTATGCGTACTGAGTGCCTAATGCAAGTTTTATTTGACACAAACATTGGTTGTAGATGGCGCACACGTAACAAAGGCGCGGATATCAGTCACTGTGCAAAACATATTATATAACTGGCTAAATGGAGTCGAACGTGCACACCGAGGGTTCCGTACCACCGATTGTATTTTAAATTGATTGTTGGAAAACTCAATATCTAACAAAATATGTTTAGAAAAATATTTTGCTATAAATACATATGCTATCTGAACTTAATTCTCGAGTTCCAAAAATACAGCCCTTTTTATGCTTACAGTCACACCCCTGCACTGGGCACCCTTGTGTAGCAGGTGGCATGTACCACCGAAACACAAGAGCATCAAGACCCGCGAACAAACTCCATGCTCACCGAACAGTGTGCTGAAGCCGGGAATCGAACCCGAGACCCCTCGCTTCAAAGGCAGGGCTACCAACCAAGCTATAGAGCCTTGAAAGGAACGACAGACGTTTGTAAGCTCAGTAATAAGAGCCTTTGACTATGAGAACTTGAAAAGCTTATACTCGTCGCAAGCGTCGTTCGACCGCAATGAGCAATCGATTATATAATAAAACTTAGACTAGGGCCTCAGTTATTCGTTGGTTTACAATCTACGTGTGATGATCAGTATAAGGAACTAAGGTATGTGTATCATTAATAAAAATATATTAACATAATTACAAATATTAATTATTATTGCACTCCTTACATATTGCTTCATAGATACATTAGATTAAGTTTTACATAAGTACCTAAAAGCAATATAAGGTATAACTAAATTACCCATTTTGTACTAATAAAATGGAAACTCAGTTATTATAATTAATACATATTTATCCAAATCATTTATTTCTCATTTTAATATATTTTCACTACAAAATAATTTAAGTAACAATATAAAATATTTATGGTGATGATGATTATTATTATTATTATGCAGAAGATAAATAGAAAGCAAATAATGTAATCAGTCAAAATAATGACACGTCTAAATATAAACACAAATGCTACTGCTTGATTTGCGTTACAATCTAAGTGAAAATCTATATGTAGATTTTTATATCTCGCTCAAAAACTATTTATGTTGTATATAAATACTTTTAAAAATATATTATATATACTACAACTAAGCAATGTGTAGACTTTTAGATACAAGGCCTAAGTACTTAAAATCAATACATTTCCAATGTTTTGATAACCCCCAGTGCGATATTATTGTGGAGAATTGTACACAAATACAATTAAATATGTTTAGAAATAATACAAGACGTGTTGTGTGAAACTGCATAAATTCACTCCAAACTGAATGTTAGAAGAAATACCTTGTGTATTACTTCTAACATTCAGTTTTGAACTGAATGTTAAAAGTACTACCTCGTGTATTATTTCTAACATTCAGTTTTGAATAAATTAACATTTAGTTTAAACCAGAAATAAATAATGTAACACTACACTTTTTAGTCGGGGAATAAAAATATGTAAAACATTAAGTTTGAATAAGCTCTGTGGTTTCAATAACATATTGTTAACGGTGTCTTCAAGCAAATTCCTAAACCGCACTAACCAGCCTCATAGTTGGTAGTAGCTCCTTCTGTACCAGAAGAATCATTTGTGTCACGATCATAAATCTTTCTTCGGTGTATCATACATTTTTTAAGCATTGTACTGGTAATCTAGATCGGATAGAACAGGCTCTGCTTAGTCAGGCGCTAGATGGCGCTGTGAAACTTAATAATCTATTAAGTCTCAAAGCGCCATCTAGCGCCGACCGGGAATCGAACCCAGGACCCTTCGCTTCGAATGCAGCTACCACCAACTAAGCCATCCAATTGCCAGTAATAAAAATAATTTGAATACATTTTTTAGGATGACAACCATTGTTAACTAAATAATATAAATCAAAATATTTATCACACATGGTGATCTTAAATAAAAATAAATTTGTTTTAATAAATATTATGATTATCAATATAATTTAACATTATTATCCACACGGGATGATTATATCCAGTCCTATATAAGAACATTCTGTAAAAAAATCCGTACATTAAAATACTATTATTTCCTAAGTTATCGCATTTGTATAGGTGCGTTTATACCGCGAGCATTCGCGCGTCACGAGCATTCAGGGACGAGCATTCGAGCAATTAACCAACCTTCAAAATGCTCACACGGGAATTATCATTGTTTTTTCTATTCAGGCAAGCTCAAACTCAATTATTCCTTTGGATCTTAACTATCGTTTGGACACGTTAAAATTCACACACACAAGTGAAAATCTATTTAGTTATCTTATTTTATCAAGTCTTTTGAGATAATTATGTTCACCGCCGAACCTTCCAAGCCACATATTGCCGTCCATCCAAACGTTGCTTGGAAGAGATCGCTTCTAAGTGATAAGGCCGCCTATTGTAAATTATTATATAAGATTCCTTGTACATTTATTTGCCTTGGTGTTTAACTATAATAAATTAATATTCGTGCGTGAAGTATAAGAAGACCCAAGTCACACCCCGCTGCGCCCGTCACCCGAGACGGAGATGTCACGTCTCATGCGCATGTGATTTCACCGGCACCCACACCCTTCCATCGGAATACACTCGCATTCCGTATTCCACCGGAAAATTACCAGGTGTGGAGGCAGTACTTCTCCGGGCGAACTTTACACATGTTCTACTGCTACTTTTTGTTGCTCCTTTAGCACCACCCAGGGGTTATTGGTTTGTGGTTCTTATCGTGATGTACTTCTCAAACGCTCGTCGCAGAATGCTTATTAAATTACGCTCGAGTACTAGCGATATACCTTCGTAATTGGTTAATATTATAATATGATTAAAAAAGGTGTTTTTTTTACCTTACGTTGGAGTGAAAAAGTTGTGTTTTGTAAAATTACCTAAATTTCACGAGTCTTCTTTTGGTTGGACGCTGTCTCTCCTTAAGTTTTCTAATGAGATCTGAAAATAATAAAGAAATAATTAGGAACATTTCACGCAGCGCCATCTAGCCCCAAACTATGCTTCTTTATGTGATGAACATAACATTTTTTCAAGGTACTAAGGCGTTTGACACTCATACCTCTGCACTAGGATTCCCTGTGTCGCAGATGGCATGGACAAACACAGAAACAAGACAAACACCCAAGACCCGAGAACAAACTTTCATGCTCACCACATAAAGTGTGCCCAGGCTGGGAATCGAACCCGGGACCCCTCGCTTCGTAGGCAGGGCTACTACCAACTAAGCCACGGAGCCACGTATTGGCCTGGACAGCACGGGAAATCCTTTACACGAAACACTGGGAATGTTTGCTATGTAATTTTATTTCAACGTAAGCTTAACATAATATTTTAGCATTCAAAATACACTGCGAACTATGCTTGAATGAGACCAATGAGCAGAGAACGTATCACCGTTACACCGTTACCGTTACGCACCGTTATTTGTCTATAAGCGACAGCCGCAGCGCCTCGTCGAGCGCGCGCTGTTCCTCCTCCAGCTGCTCGTCTCTCGCCCGGTGCTCTTCCACCGACAGCGCCAACGCGGCCTGAAGGTCGGCGTCTATCTCCGCCTCGCTCTCGCCCGCGCCGGGGGCCGCGCGTGCGGGCGGGACGGCGGGCACCTCGCCGAGGGAGAGCGACGCGAGTGACGCCTCGATCGCTCTGTACACAACTAGCCGTTAGCTCCTAGCCTACAGTGCCGACACTACTAAACTAAAGTGAAGAAAGTAATAGCACACGTTAACATCCTATTTTATATTACGTGGTTAAACCGTTCACAACAGCAGGAATGACTTAGATCCTCTGCCTCTGCGGTCGTTGTATACTGATTTGGATGTATCTTTTTGGATGAAAGTGTTAAAGTCGTCATTTCAAAGACAAAGTTTGGAAGTTTTGTGTGTTTTCTGGTTTTGGATGTTTGTGTACTCATGCTACGTGCGAAACAAGGACCTGAGTGCAAAGGCGCGTGCGTATGCCTTGTATTTGTTCAATGCGATTCGTCAGTTCTATAAGAATATAATATAGTTATTATCGTATATTGTACATTGGATTAGTGTTAATGTGTTAAACAAACAGTGAGTCAATTTCTTTGTCACGGTGCTAACAAGCCGCGGAATACATGTCGTCGCGAAAGAAAGTATGATTTTATTCATAAGTAGGTGTGCATTTTTATGTAGATCACAAAAAAAATAACGTATTCACAACTATTTCGAAATATGCCCGTTATTGAAATATGAAGTTATTATTTTTCGAGATTTTCAATTTCATGAATGGCGTTGATTTTATTTCGAACTAGCTGTTCCCCGCGACTTCTTCCGCATGGTTTCTAACCTTATTTTTTTTTTAATAAACATAAACGTAGTCTATTTTGAAAGTCCCATCAAAATCGGCCGTTTCGGAGATCAGACGGAAAAGAGAGACAGAAAGACAAAACATATATTATATTAATATAATATGTTTTTATTAAAATATAATTTATAAATTATATTTTTTTGTTCTAAGTACCGTATATACAGATAATTTCATATACAATTAGTAAAAAACTGTTATTTTAGCATTATAAATTATTTAAGTTTTGACATAATAGTATGTAGGAAATCTTTATTGCAATGGACTATTGTAGCCGTATTTAAAACACTAGGAAAAAAGTTTGGTTCCACAAAGAGTAAAGAAATATAAAAAAATACAAAAAAACTTGTACTATAATATATTTTTTTTAATAATGGTTTCCATTAGTCATATCTTTTTAGAGTCTGAAGTATGTGTGGAAATAGATGGTGTGCCATATTTTCGCCCCAAATAAAATCAATATGGTTGAACTGGCGTCGTTCCATCACGTGGTACTCAACGACGTTGGGCAAGTCCCTACTGAGCAGTTGACCATCCTCTACTGTGGACACCGCATCATTCCGACCCAGGAACAGCGCAGTTCTCATCGTCACTCTACTCAGGTCATACGGAGTCGGAGAAGACATAAAGCTCAACACAGTGTTGACCACCCCCGTTCGGTATTGCGCGAAGCTTCCTTTCAGGTACAAGTGTACGATATGGTTCATACTCCTCATCGAAGACCCGGCTGGGAAATGGCCAAATATCACCGGGAGGAAATCCGATGACAGTTCCTCGTCGTCTCGCCCGGTTATAACGAAGAATCCGCCATTCAGACATACCTTCTCGCCAATAAATGGTAGAGAACAAAACGTCTGTATAAACGAAGCTGTTTGTGAAAAAGTGCCGAAGATCTCTCGTTTCCCGAAAACGGATAATATAACGCCGATGACGGACTCCGCGACCAATATCTGGGAGAGTGGAGGTTTTATGTTCTTCATGTGGCAAATTGGAGCCAACGCAACGTGCGTTTTGATTTTCTCATTGTACTCTGGACGTTCGCAACTCATCACCAGCAGTGCTGTCCCTCCTACAGAGTGAGTGATAACTTGCAGACTTTCGCGTTTCGTGTGGTGGAGCACCGCGTCTATTAAGGCCGGGAAGTCGTACACGCCAAATTCGTGGAAGCTAAACTCCCAGAAGTTTCGATGCTGGTCCGGGTCGAGTTTAATGTGTCGCCGCGAGTATCTGTTCCCGCGAAAGTTGCCGGCCCACACGTCATATCCAGCTTTAGCGAGAGTGACCGCCAAAGAACCTCCGCCGCGGAGAACGAAACTGTCAGCTGAGTCGAGGAAGCCATGCATCAGCAGAACAGGTCTGCCCGGGTCCCCCGGCAAGTGGAACAGCTTTAGAATGTACCCATCCTGGGTGATCACGTCATATTCTTCACACGACCGGCCGTACTTCCGCGCGAGTTGGGTGAAATTGAAGCGCGCATCTTCGGGATTTTCAGCAAAAAATTTAAGGATCGAGAAGGGCAGACTCGGTTTTGGCTTGGATTTGGGCAGCGAAGACACTTTGAGCACTACTATTGCCACAACAACGGTGACAAACGTAACAAGCGTGGCGACTAAACCGACTGCGATCCAACGTTCCTGTCTCATGATTTACGTTAAAAATAAGTAGAAATTCAACAGCAAGTAGGTACGGTCGGTCAACACAGCTGCGAACCTACTGCACAGATGTTTGATGGAAACGATATTTTTATTCTATTTAATTATGTAATTAGTTAACTAGATACGAATGCATAGTAGTTTTTATGAATCTACTCGACGACCTACGGCGCATAAGACAGAGCTCTACCAACTGAGCGGTAAACCCAGTAGTCTAAATATCAATTGTCTATAGCAATCTACGAATGAATACTTAGAAATTTAACAGCCAGACCAGATCCGTCTATTGGCTTTAGAGGTAAATCTATTCCCAAGTCAATAAAAAATTTCGTCCAAGAGACGATTCATTTGCAGATTTTAAACGAATATTTGAGTATTTTTGCGTTACGATTAAGCTTGTATCTACAAATTAGGACAACGTTTGAACAGCTGAACGGGTTAGTTAATTCGCATGACGTCACAACAATGGTAATTGGTTTGTGTCGTTGTGGATGTGTACCGAAATATTTCATTACAATTATCTTAAACCACAATCGGTTCTTCAGCATAAGTAGGTGTGCAATTGTTTTTTGGCAGAAAATAATGTATTCGTAACTGACGAATAGTTTTTTATTAATATTTTTCACCAAACTAAATTTCACACATAAATAAATACTAAGTGAAAGCACACACAAATCTAATCTACAAACGCCAACGCCTGCAAAATTCCGAAATAATACATTATACAATACTGCGGCACGCAATAGTAATATTATATACCATTAGATATTATATACCATTAGAAACAACACTTGATAATTCAAAGACCAGATATCAAGTCATTAAGAGACTAAATGCTTCGCTGATCTGATGATGTTCGAAGATACAGAGTGCCCAAAAACTAGTAAATAATTTATTAACCAATCAAATTACATACTAATTATTCTCTAGATATATTCCTCCATGTATAATCTCCATAGATAATATTTTAAACTGAAGTTTTATATCTCGAGGCCTCGGGTTTCGATGGCAGGGTCTGTGCAAATAAAGAGTGGTCCAGGAGTTATGACTTCCGCATTCTACCTACTACATTATAATAGTACAGCGCTGTATCAGGGATTTCGTGCATTACAACGAATGCAGAACCCTGAACTCGAAACTCGATCGATCTCTATCTGCATGGGCTCTAGTAGACTTTTATATCATGACCAAAAGCCGTTGGCGCAAGAGCAGGGTCTCAGTCAGATCTGAAGCATCGGATCATGTAGCGCGTGGGTATCGACCCGAATAGCTCGAGGATGAAACACTTTTGACATTATTTTAACGTCATCAAAAGCCACAATTTTTTGCGTGCCAAATGATAGCCTTAAAACTGACACAAAAATGCTAAAAATAACACTTAAGGCACAGTTTCGTATCTTGGCTTCTCTGAAGTTGGCAAAAAAACTTAAGGAAAACTTTACATTTAAATGCATCCCAAAAATTCAGAAGTCCCTCATCGGAATGTGTCGGATAGAATCTCAAATTTTTACGTATAGTGGGAAAGAAGTTTGCCACTCCTTAATCATCGAGATTAGCCGATTACAATCCCAAAATTGCGCTTTGACGTTGTCATCGACAGCCATCCGCACAGAATAACGTATTCAATTGATGGTAAGATCAAAATGTTTAGCAGCCGACTTCAGGGTCGTCAAGGTACGTGTATGCAGAGTATGCACATACCGCTGCAGCTGCCGCTCCTCGTGCGCTAGGAGGTCTTGTGGGAGCGCGGCGCGCGGCGGCGCCGGCGAGACGGGGCGCGCGCCGCGCAGCGCCTCCCACACATCAACCTGCAACCAACCTCACATTAACACACTGAAGACAACGGGACACTCCATCTAGACCTGAATTGCAATGTATTTCTTATATATCCTACTACGCCTTGTAGCATTATAAAAATAAAAATATTCCTGGACGTTTTACACTATATCTAGCCCCAAACTAAGAATAGCTCGTGCTTCAGAAACTGTAAGAATGCAGAGCTACAACCAACTCTTATTCTTAGTGGACATAATTACGGGCACAAAAGTGATAGGCACAAAGGACCATAGGAAAAGACGCACGCATAAGACCTCTAGGAGTAAGTGGTAATCTCATCATCAAGGTCACTATTTTATGTCTCGGACAACGCGGTTGCGGACGCTACGGACAACGTCCGCAACCGCGCGTAGGTACGTATGTGTGCGTAGCGCCCTTTCCGCTTCTTGTTCGCAACCGGCCCTCCGTATCTATTTACTTTGAAATTTTACTGATGTATTGATTCCCAATTAACAATTAATAATAGTATTATTAGGTGAAGAATAATTTCGATAAAAACATTCAAATAAATATGCAAGGGCATAAAAAGTGCAATAGCTTCGAGAACGCCTCAGAGGCGTTTTTTCTGTTCCTGTTCACTACTAAGGACCCGTTGCCAAGATTCTTTACCAAATCGAACTGGTAATACATGGTAATGGTTTTTCGATAGTGAAAAGGGTGTTTGCATATTGATTAAGGATATCATTCTGAAACGCCTTGTCACACATATATAACTGTAAAAGCTTTAGTCTTAAGAGATCGCTCGAAAAGCTTTGACCATATATTGACCATTAATGACCATAATAAAGTCCTTGTTCCAATAGCGTGAGATATAATTTTCCATACACACTAAATATACGAAAATAAAATAAAGGAATTTGTAAAATAAACTGGAATTATGCAAAAATTTAAAAACGTTCCAAGGTTTCGTAAACATACCTTCATCCAAGTCTGAGATCAAGCCGGTATAGCTTATCGACACCGGCAACGGTAGATTTGACCTGTAGGTACTTGTCTGAGGGGTCATTGTCCTTACCTGGTCCTCATGAGTGCCAGCCTCCATGAGACTCTGCTGGATCGCGTACTGAAGCAGACCTTCCTCGCCATCTTCGTTGCCTAGCCTATCGTCGCTGCCTGCGTCTTTGTATGCTCTGGAAATAACAAAACCGCAGGCTCATTACGTATCTTGGACAGCCAAAACGTTTGTATTTTGAGAATTATCTTCCCGAGCCTTCTTTATACAGCTAATATAGAGTGAAAAACTGTACGGAAATTCCATTCTACACCATGTGACTAACGGTTTTTGAAAAGCAATTATCTGGGAGCGGTTAAATAAATTTCATATATGCCCAGTTTCTACGTTCAACAAATAGATGTCCGCGTAGGTAGATACCATACCAACATTGTTTATTTGTCAATTAATTAATATAATAGGTATGTTTCTAGCGCGCGCATCGTGATGACTCGAATACCTCCTAATTGGGACGTCTAGTCTTTAATCTGCGTCACTTTTACATTTCTATTTTACAAACGCAATCGTTCAAATGATAGCTATCTCTTTTACTTACGTGCTTAATCTATCTTTTGCACTATTTACTTGTAGATCTTGTCAACATCGGTATGTATACCAGTGCAACTAGATTTTAAGCGTCGGTAACTATGAACGTAACAAATCTAGGTACTTATAATAATATATCATTGCGTATAAAAACGTTGCTGTGGCAATCTACCTGCAGGCATCCGTTGGTGAACGTAAAAACTGGGCGTAAACCGTCGAATTTTGACTAATAGTTCTTGATAGATTGATAGATAGTTCTCGATAGTTCGAATTGGGCCTTCACTTCAAAAAATATTTAGTTTAATGAACGTTTCAAGTAGTTCCAGGAAGCTGGTCTTATACAAAGGTAGATTTCTCCCGTACAGTATTTTAATGGCCCTTATACAAAGTGGCAACATCTACGCTCGCATGAAAACAAGTCGCAAGATACGTAATAAGCCAGCCGGTCATACGCATGCGCGCCTACTTCTCCCATCTTATCCTGAAGCCTGATTGACTGATGAAAATTAACGTTTAGCAATATATATTTGGACATAAGTGGCCCCTTTGTTATATTACACTTATCACGTTGAATATTAGTACCAGCACAAAAAAATACCTATGCCTCATCTCTTACAATGTTTACCAACAATACGAAAATTATTAATAAAAGTATATCACAAAGAAATAAGCAGAAATCAAAATGAGGAGGTAGAATTGGATATTTATGGTATTCACATTAACACATGGTGGCATCTGCTGCGTGAATATAGAGGGCCAGTGATTTCTATTAGAAAGAAAGAAAGACTTAAAACTACACAAAACATAGGTACAAAATATACAAATATTAGATAACACAACTATAATAGACATAACTAGTGAATAAAAAGAACAAAATACGAACTACGAACGAAAACTAAATAATGTAAATAAATCTAGTACAAAAGTATAAAACGAGCTGTTGCGTTAAAATCTATCCAGTGAGAAGGTCTTGTCGACATTTCCCAGTGCAAAAATTTATTTCTTTAGCGGGTAGACTACATTTATAAACACAAAACCATGAATGCAAAAAGTATAGAGTACGAGTATATACAACAATGTTGTGTGTACAACCGACTGTTAGTTAAACAGAGAGTTACAACAATATTGTATAGACATAAGTCCCGTAAGGTTAAATTTTGGAGCAAACAGCAAAAAACTTTTTACATAAAAATGTGAAGGTGTCAAAGCATCTACACAAAAAAAAAATGTCAGCAGATAAAAGTAATGGATAAATCATGTAGATATTGATACTGATGAATTGATGAAGAACCCGAGACGAATCCAAAATAATCCAAAATAGCTTATAGCGCTTTGGCTAATAGCACTCATTACCATATTCTACCAACAAAAGAAAGGATCGTTGTACAAACATCGTGGTATATATATATATGCAAATTTAATCTTATAATGGAGTTGGTCAACTTGCTTGAAATTAGTGCTTATACTATTGTGCAAAGTACATCACCGATCAAGTGCATATTATTGATAAGCTACTTATCTAGCTGTTAGTATTTTTATATTAGCAATGTACAGGCTTCGGTTCAGTGCTATTAAAATGGTCGAAGTTAGGCTACCTTACCTTTTGATTGGCATAGTTTAATCTTCTCAAACATTACCGCTGACAGTCTGTCATTCAATCATCAGTCATACTTGTTCTGATGATTGAATGACAGACTTCTGTGTTCAGTGTCACCTCATGTTTGAAGATTTTTGAAGGTTTTTGGCAATAGATTCAAGCTGGTCATCTGCGCTGTTGTTTAGCCACTGGGATTCCCCTCGTTATGCTGTCACGAATAAATTTTATTTATTGTAGCGTAGCGATACTCACCTGCCAATGTCGAGGAGAACGTAGAAGAGCAGGCTAAGTGAGCAACCCCTTTATACAATAATTATTTTCCATATGTTACTTACCAAAGAGGAAGGTTCAGAACAATCTGAAGCGTTATTACACACCACTGAACCAGTGAAGAGCTTATAGACAATTTCTGTGGGAATAAAACACCGGCAGATTTCGAAGTACATTATGTAGACAACTCCCGAATCCAGTTTCGTTAGAATCAAAAGCGCATCGACCTTTGGCATGACCTTACTATAAGTGAGATTTGGATGATAAGTGAGAGTGTAGTGACTATAGGGAATATAAGGACGATGTGAAGTGAGTAGATAGTGACTCACCGGCCGATGTCAAAGCACTGGTCGTCGATGCAAGTGATCACACTCACCGTACCGAATGCTCCCAAACGTTACTTACTGAATTCCTTATAAAGAATGGTGTTAAATGAGCGGGTAGTGGCTTGAATACATTTTGTACAGTGTGAAGTGAGCGGGTAGTGACCACAGGAGACAATGTGGGTATGAAATGAGCAGATAGTTAGACTCACCGGCCGATATCAAAGCACTGATCGTCAATGATGCAGGATAGACGATCACCTTCTTGTATACACTCGACGAGGGGCACGGGCGTCTCAGTGCCGAATATGTTGCCAAAAGTTATCTGAGCGTTCATCACGTGGAATAGGGGAATTTCTGGAACACATACATCTATGAAATGAAGTAAATGTAACTCTAAGCCATTAGTTAGGATTTTAGAATATCAGCATTTACACTGTTTTTAAATTATCAGTCAAAGGCGTGTCAAACTTAACAAATAAGATTAGCTAAGCTGAGTTTTGAGTTCTTTTAAGTTTTTCGGACTCATAAAAAGGGATTCCATACTATTAGGAGTACAAATAAGATTCCGCCGTTTTATTGTAGATGGCGCGGCACGGAGTTTCGGTTAGCTTTCGCAGATGATAACCGGCTTAAAAAATAGTTTGGACATTCAAGAACAACATAACCTATTAATATCATTGATTTTATATTGGTAAAATATAATTTTTATAAGTTGAAAATGTCAAAATTTGAGCCAAGTAAGCGTCATTTGCGGGAAATATTAGTTTACTTCTTTAATTTAAAGAAATCTGCTGCTGAGGCGCATCGATTGCTCGTAGAAGCATATGGTGAGGTTGCTTTGAGTGAGAGAACGTGTCGAGAGTGGTTTCAAAAGTTTAAAAATGGTGATTTCGACGTAGAAGACAAAGATCGCAGTGGAAGGCCAAAAATTTACGAGGATGCAGAATTGGAGGAATTATTGGAGGAAGATTCATCTCAAACACAAAAAGAACTTGCTCTAACATTAGAAGTCACTCAGCAAGCAGTCTCACATCGTTTAAAATCATTAGGAATGATTCATAAACAAGGAAATTGGGTTCCGTACGAATTAAAGCCGAGAGATATTGAACGCCGATTATGCTTAAGTGAAATGCTGCTAGCTAGACATAAAAAAAGGGTTTTTTACATCGTATCATAACTGGTGATGAGAAGTGGATACATTATGACAATCCAAAAAGAAGAAAATCATGGGGATTACCTGGCCACGCGTCAACATCAACAGCAAAACCGAATATTCACGGAAAAAAACTTATGCTGTGTATTTGGTGGGATCAGCTAGGTGTAGTGTATTATGAGTTGCTTAATCCGAGCGAAACAATTACTGGAGCCCTCTATCGAACACAATTGATGAGATTGAGCCGAGCTCTGAAGGAAAAACGCCCTCAATTCTAGACACGAAAAAATGATTCTTCTGCATGACAATGCTCGTCCACATGTTGCGGCTCCCGTGAAAAAGTACTTGGAAACACTTGATTGGGAAGTGTTACCCCACCCGCCGTATTCACCAGACATTGCACCGTCCGATTATCACCTGTTCCGGTCCGTAGCACATGCTCTGACGGCGCAGCGGTTCACATCTTATGAGGATACCAAAAATTGGGTTGATTCGTGGATAACCTCAAAAGACAAGGAGTTCTTCAGACGTGGGATTCGAATGCTGCCTGAGAGATGGGAAAAAGTGGTTGCAAGTGATGGGCAATATTTTGAATAAATTTATATTACCGTTCTTCTACAATAAATATTTAATTTGTGTTAAAAAACGGCGGAAACTTATTTGTACTCCTAATACAATAAACAAATTTAACAATTAGAGAGAAAAAATTAGATGTTACAAGGAAAATGTTAGGCATGGAAGTGGAAGGATTTCAGATTTGTATAATTAGATAAATTAAATAGGTTACATAAATAGATACATAAAAGATCCTAAATAAAATACATGAAATTAAAAATAACTGTGTAAAGAGAAGCAAGTGTGTTAGCAAGGCAATTCTATAAAAAAAAGGCTTATTAATAGTTTTGGTTTGTCCCTAAGTTATAAGAGTTGCTTCACCTATTTTGACGGGGAATCCTGACGGCAGCTGCATCTGTATAAAGTCTTTGAGTTTGGCGAAGTGTGGCGACGCTATCGCCGTCATCAGGTCCAGGATCGGCATTATTTGTTCTTGCAGCTGTAAATTTTTGGAAGCTTGAGTTCACTGCCTCTGATAGCGTCAATCATAATAAATAGATGAAACAGATGGGACGGACAAGAAAAATAAGTTCAGTACTCGCACGCAAAGTAATGCAGCGCCGTGTATATGATGCCTTAGTTGAACGGTCAACATTTTCATTTTCGCTCCTTTTGTAGTCAATTTTTTTGCACTGCCAACAAAATTCGTCCGCTTGTGGTGACATGGAAAATCAGCAGGGCAACTTTATGTTCAAAGTAGCTGATAATAAATTGATGTCAGGCAGAAGGTCATTCGATAGCATGCACTGCCTAAATCGATAATAAGATAAAAACTGGATTAGGAACCCCTGGATTAGGAATCCCTGTGTCGCAGACGGAATGGACAAATAATCAAACATAACATACATGTACGAGCCGAAAATGATTTTTATGATCAAAATTTGCCCCGGCCGGGCATCGAACCCAAAAGCTCCGATTTGTACAAGCACTTACCTCAAGAGGGTAGTCCTCGCACAAGCAGAGCGTAGCCTTGAACTTCTGCACCTTGGTGGTGATGTCTTTGGGGCGGCCGATGTCCGCCCTCAGTGGCTCCGCGGAGAAGTACTCCTCCCACGTGACAGGGTCCGTGCCAGGGTCTGTTATAGGGTCCGATGTATCAGACCCGGTGGGAGATTCCTCCTCCTAGAACACGTTTAAACATCAAGCTACCCGCAGCCACTTCAAGTTTTAGAGAGTTAGATCTCAGAAGTTTACTGAACTGTGCTGTTTAGGATTCCCTGTGTCGCAGATGGCATTGCTTTAAGCAAGAGCTGTAAGACTAGACAAAAACAAATAATATTAACAAAAACTTGGTGTTCATGATTAAAAAATGATTCGTCAGTACTCACTGCACTGCCTACTCCTTCACACCACCCGAGAGATACGTATGGATTGTAGAGGGCAGGTACTACTTTAGACCATCTCTGGTCGGTCTGAAGGTCTGCATGAGCTAATTACCTGGCTAGGTTCAGTAAGTTCCGCCTGAGGGACGTCGGGCAGCCGTAGAAGGCCCGCGATGGCCGGCGGTTTGATATTCTTCTTCGCACCGTCCGGGAGGTGCTCGCACCGCGTCTTGGACACTATCTCAACGTTGTTAGCACTGAACACTTTGCACTCGTAGCCGTTGACCACTTCCGACTTGTCCTGCCTCCAGCCCCATATGCCGCTCTTGTTGCTGGAAAATTTAAGTAATCAACTGTTATTTTGTAAAGCAGAACCATTAGTAAAACTGCCTCAGTAAACTTTTAATAAGTAAAGCTTTTTATACAATTTTTTAGAGAAATATTTTTGACCCTTTTGAGCGATGGATATGTGATTGAATGTCGAGTATAAAAATACCATGATAGTATATTTATTTTATCGGTAATATCTAAATTGTATTTTTTGAAGTTTGAAGCCTTCTAAGGCTTCACGGAGTCGGGCTGACTGGGGCAGAATTTAAGATGGGGTATCCACACGCTCCCGAACTAATTATACTGTTTCAGGAGCCAGAGGCTTCTCCCAAGTAATGTGACAATACTTACAACTTTTAATCCAAAACAAGACAGATTAACGATGCACAAACCCCTACGCGGCACGTCAGTGCAGGTCACAATTAGAATTTATATAGCCAATTTGCATGTGCACTCACCGTTCAAAACTAATCTTGTCAGTGTCGAGATAGTTGATAGCCAGCGGCTCTTCCAGTCGCCGCCGCAGCGCGCGGAGTCGCGGGATGCGGTTGGGCCACAGATCAGTGCCGTCTATCACTTCGGTTGACACTGTCCCCGCATCGTGGTTAATCTCCATGAATTTCGCTGTGGTACCTGTTATATAGTTGCGGTCAAGTTTCAAGCTGAGATCAAGTTCATTGTGCACCCTCGACTGGGAAAATGGTATTAAGCTGATGACCTTGAAATTTCTGAACTTGATAAAACATGTCTAAAAACCACCGCTAGAAAATCGGTCCGGGTGTCATTGAGTAGCTAAACTTTCACATTTATAAAGGTAGTGAGAAAGAAAGTAGAAAATATTTAGAGCAAAATATGGGGTAAAGAATACGGAGAGGAAGAAAATTTTATATTCACTACGAATTTCCTGTGTATATAAAATATGTGATTATTTTATATACAAATTGAGGACAAATTGAGCATTATAAATGATACAGGATAGCAGGTTACAACACAAATCAGTGTGTTTTAAACACGCACATTGGGATTTCCGTACCCACGAAGTATTTTTTTTTAGTATTATATTTGAAACTTTCAGCTTGTGTTATGATTCGAAAGCTCTCTAAAAGTAGGACAGACAGACGTAAGATAAGGAATTAATTTAATCCAATTAATTACTAATCAAGACCCTATTAAAACTAATTAAAATAACAGTATTAATGGTAAATTTCAAAATAACTCACCGTGTCCTTTGAAAATATAACTGGTATCGCCTCTCAGCCAGCTTCTATTCTCGAACCCGATGAGTGTGGTGTCAACTCTTACATTGGCCCCACGCTTGTACACCTTGTACGTGTCGGACGGACAAACGCGTGATATCAGAGGCACTGCAACAGTAAGATCGCGTCAAAAGAACCAACTTAATGGGCTATCGTAGCGAAATCTGGAGTAAATTGGGAGCGGCGGAGCATGTCCAGCACAAGTATGCACACAAATGTCCCTATGTACAACGGTCTCGGATCAAGTCGACGAAACCATGCGCCTGTTATCGCTCATCATATGGGGCCGACCTTCTGTAGTTATACACTTTTTTATTACGTTTTTTAATATGTTGTTGGCCGCAGATGGTGTAAAAGTAAAATTTGGACGAAAACTGTTTATGGGCCGTATAAACAAACGATCTGTGAGCGTTAGCGTTGGCGGAACGATAATATTGCAATATTGAAGTGACATAACCGCGCAATATTGCGAGAACGTGGCGGAATCGTCGAGGTAACGCCAATATACTCCTCAAAAGCCGCTTGTGTGAACTAACTCACTCCAGCTAGTGAACTGCCACTTCATCTCGACGTAGAAGTCTGGCGCGAGGCTGAGCCGGTTCAGCAGGTCGGGGATGCCGCGCGACCGGTACAGGTAGCGCTGGTGGTCGCGCCGCGACAGCACCAGGGATAGTAACTCGATGTCGCCGGTCGCCGTCGCTTCTTGCACCGCTGAAACAGGTACATGAAACTGCCAACTCATACTACACTCGTGAACATATTTAGAAACGCTACAAAGAGACTTGCTGGTAAAAAAACATGCGCATGAGACGTAACATCCCGGTCTCGGGTGAAGGGCGCAACGAGGTGTGATTTAGGTCTTCTTATACTTCGGTCGGGGAGGACCTTAGTCGTATTGCTTTGTTATGGGCGGAGGTGACCACTTAACACTAGGTCAGTCAGCAACACCCGTAGTATTACCCATACGTTGTCTACCCTGAATAATTACATCTCTTCGAAAAAAAAACGATTTGATAAAGGCAGCTGGTAGAGAAAGAATAAGAAGAACTAAATATCGTGCTCAAAGGTGCACCCGAGACTTTTGTCGGATTGGACACCTGCAAGCTAATGATACTGGAATCTTACCTGTCCAACCGTCCTTTTCACAGTTGACATCAGCGCCGGCGTCCAGCAAAACCCTCACGGCTTCAATGTGCCCCAGGGTCACTGCAAGAAGGAGAGGCGTGCGGCCCCGAGGGTCCTTTACTTCTAGGTCTTCATCTGTGAACTAGAAACAAAAGAGAACATAACATAAATAGAAGGCCTTTCCCAACATGAGGCTATTTACCTTTAACTTCTGACGAGGATTCTGAATTCATTTAAAAGCTAGGGCAAAAACATGTGTATATGATTTTGAGTTGTGTAAGTCAATATAATAAGTAATTATGCAAAAATTTAAATGCCCCTGAACTGAGTTATTTGTCGCCAACTTTAGTTTAATCTTATTATAATTGTATGTATAGAAAACAAAATTCTTAAGCAGCCAAATTCAACATAACTAAACATACATAGTAAGTAAAAGTTTTAAATATTTCATTAAAATACCATTAAAATATATAATATATCTGTATATAAAAGTATACAGAGCTAATGACCTAGGAATGGCACACTAATTTCTATGAAAGATGGTTTTGTAAAAATACAGACAGTGACAGTTGAGTAAAAATAAATACAGATAAATTAGAAAAAAAATTGACTGACAGAATTACAGTATTCTAGTTGTGGGCTAAAAAGCAACTCCATTACAAAGTTCCATAGATTAATATCTTGGAGCAATGTCCCACTAGTCTTCCAGCTCTTGTTTTAGTCAAGGGTTAAAAAGCAACTCTATGGCAAAATGCTAAAGTATTTTTTTTGGACTTTTGTTTTTCTTAAGACTTTGTTAGTTAGTTTGTCACTCCATTAGCATTCTACACATCTTAAACCAGCTTAAATGGTATAATAGACATTAAGCATGACAGCTGAATCAGATTCTAAAGTATAAAATCATTTGAGCTACGTCCCAGTAGCCTTGGTAAGTAGCGCTAGCAATATATTTGGTGGCAAACTGTTGATCACCTTCAATTGCTTGCAGTTACAGGGCTTCTGAGCAAATAGGATTATTTTTCACTATTGGGCTTCTCTCATTAAGCCCGTACAACTTAATTTTTATTGGAATTACAAATCAATACATTTAACGTATACTAATGTGACTATTGAAAACAAAAAATATAAATAAATTCATCAAATTGCCATACTGGGAACAAATTTTCCACTCTCTTTGTTTTGTGTCCAGTGTTTATGTATTATATGTATGTATATACAAAAAAATAAGTGCTATAAGTATTCTATCAGTTATGTATCCCATAGTACAAGCTATGATTAGTTTAGGGCTAAATACAATACAAAATATAAACAATCAGACATAGAACAAACATCTATATTCTTCACACAAATGTTTGTCCTGGATGGGAATCAAAACCACAACCTACAGAGGCAGAGCTCTTCCCAACTGAATTACATGGCCAGTCAGAAAACTTCAAGTCTAAGTAAAATAATATATAGATTGTATGTATGGCACCAATTAACTGAATGTGTAGGTTGGTGTTTTAGTAATTCAATTCAATTTGGATGATTTTCCTTTTTTTGCCATCTTGAATTTGGGTACCCCAACATTCTCAGCAACATTTGTGACAGTAAAACAATACAAATACTATATGAAAGTTTTGTTGATTGTAATTTGTCGGTGGCACAAGAGTTAACAACAAATTATTATTCACCGCAATATAAAGGCAGTATATGAAGGCATAAAAGATGAGTATTATTATTAAAAAGTATTTTTCCTTTCATATAACTATGAAACGCATATTTATATTTCATGAGATGTACGGTAAATGCCAAATGTAATGCCACCAGGCACCAGAGACATTAAAATTCTGGAGTACTCAATGATCCAGGTTATGTTATAGATATTGACTCTAATATAGCCGACTGAGAAGGGAACAATAGCTAGATCACTGCGTAGCAAGAGTACAGCAAAGATATGACATAGAAGAGGTGCTAATTCGGTCAATACAGAACCATAATAGAAACAATATTGCGAGGTATATACCTACCTTTTTAGATTCTATAGATTGTTGCAG
Source organism: Aplocera efformata (assembly GCA_921293045.1). Classification (NCBI taxonomy): domain Eukaryota; kingdom Metazoa; phylum Arthropoda; class Insecta; order Lepidoptera; family Geometridae; genus Aplocera; species Aplocera efformata. The sequence goes on along the minus strand of OV121050.1, from coordinate 11,304,116 downwards.
CTCTTCATTCTGGTTATTCCATACCAGCCAATGGATTGGGTAGCGGCGGCTTACTTCTTCGGCGGAGAGCGCCATTTACGTAGGCCAAAATAGGTTTTAGTCACGAAAAAATTGTGAAACTTAACTGATGCACATATCTTTTTGTAAGTCACTGAATTCTAATGATTGGTAACGATGCGCGTTAATAACACAATAAAAAAAGGTAAAAACAATACCGTCCGACAGAAACTAAAGAACTACTTTGAACAATACGATGTTTTTTTTATCGCAGGCAGGCTGACCTACCAACAATTCCAACTTTCTATGGCTAAGTGACATTGGCATTGGCATTTCATACATAAAATTTTATTTAATCAATAGTGATGGAAAAGGGAAGAACTGAACTGTATAGTAATGAATGGATTGTCGACTATCTGACACTGGCTTCATAGGGGCTGATGCAATGTGTATAATTACATTAATTCGATTGTTATGTAAAATCTACATTTATATAGTTATGTTATGCTTTCTACACATTATGTAACAAGGTATCTTTGTTTTTATCAAACAATTTGTAATAACTTTTAATAATAATTTTACGAAAATGTTAAAACTCCCGTGTCATGTCATGATAATGTACTGATCACCTGAAAGGGCATAAAATATGTCTAATAACCACCGTCAGAAAACCTACTATAAAAAAAACGCACTAAAATCAGTTCACCCGCTTAAGAACTATGGTGCCACAGACAGACATACACAGTGGTCAAGCTTATAACACGTGTCTTTTTGCGTCGGGGGTTAAAACTCTGTCTTCGTAGAAGTTGGTGGATAATATTTATAAAATAACGCTTAAAAAAAAGGCTGCTCACACGTCCGATTCGTGTTGGAGTGAGCGATGTGGCAGCCTGTAAATACGTATAGCCACTTGCGCTGCCCGTCCTTTGAAATCCGCATAAAAAAACCATTTGCTAATTTGGGCATTGCATTGCCAGGCAGCGCGAGTGGCAGCGGTAAGGGCATGAGATCGTGTTTACATACTGCCCTGCCCAATTGGGCCGCATGTAAACGGGTTTGTGGCCTCGATTGGGTTGGCTTTGGGACACCAACCCAATAGAAGTGAAAAAACAAGCGAAACAAAAAAAAAAAAAATTATCGTATCGACTTTTTAAAAATAGTATCGATAGTTATAGAGTGAAAAATATCGACATTAAAATATATTGATATATTGATTTTTTGCCCAAGCCCAGGCCCTGTCGGTAATTTAGTTAGTCTGGTAACTCAACTGTCAAGTTGGTGTAATAAATATAGAAAAAGAAGAAACATGTTGTTTTTATTTTTAATGTTCTGTCACTTCTGTGAGATTTGGTTTTCAACGTTAATATGAATTAAAGACCCACCTGTTTCACACTGATCATATTATTATGTACTTTCACCCCATCTATTTACGAATCCATCAGCCAAACACCAGTCACTGGCAGAGTTTGTGTAGCTAAAGACACAAAAAGCCATAAAGAAGAAGAGCTATGCTATGTCTGTCTGTAAAGTATGTCTGTGAGTGAAGCAACCCGACCCGACTGTCATGCACGAAAACCTTGCGATGTGATTTCATGTTTACGTAATTATACTGACCAGTGACACAGGGACCTAAAACATGAACAAAACATATCGATGTTTCTTGCGGTCGGGTCAATTTACTCCATCCTCTGCTAACCCTGGCATGACGGCTGCAAAAACAATAACATCAAAGTCTAGTGACAAGAAATTGCAAGTATGTTTTACATTCTGGTTCCTATCGAAGTCAGAATAGAACAAGAAATTTCACTATTGCGCGAGCGTCATTTATTCCTGAAAGATTTATATTCCAACTTCTGGTACATATTGTCCCTACATAATGTTTTTACAGTCTTCAAAATTTCTAATCACGTTTTCAGGAATGTTACCATATTCTAAACATACCACAAGACTCAAAGCAGGATGTAGCACGCCAAGCCTTTTTAGAACTTGCCAAGAAGTATCATCCAGATTCTGGCTCTCCTGAAGCTGACATGGATAAGTTTGTATCTGTTGAGACTGCATACCGGACCATATCCAAACACAACACTGGTAAAAGTAGCAAGGAAGAAGTAGAGAAGATTGTTTATGATATTCAGGTACCTACTTAGGTTCTGCCTTTTGTGGTTACCCTCCAAGCTAGTACCTTAATTTGGCCCTTGAGAGATATCTCCAGCAATGATGATGATGAATGTAGATTTCATGCAGGAATTATAATACCTGAAGTTGATATTCACAAAGGTATGTGATTTGGCTCTTACTATGATTAATTTGAAATATCCATGAATATTGTTCTTATTTAAGAGTTATTAAAGTTAAACATAAAAAATTCTGAAGATTACTCACTATTACAATCGCTTACATGTTTTCATTCAAATTTTGAATTAATTGGAAATTGTGGGTTGGCCTAAATTGTATTGCAGTTATTTAGCAATATATACTGTTTAAAACTATTCTATGCCCTCAGCCATCAATTGCATAACATTTTAATATCTTATGTCCATAGTTTGTGGCTGTCGAGCAATACTGTTTTATAGAAATTATTTGGAAAATCTATGTTTTCAGCATACTGCGCCCCAACACCGCCATTACCTAAGCTTTGAAGGTGTTGGATATGGAACCCCGTTCCAAAGGCAGAAGCAATGGGCCCAAGCCAGAGCCCAGAGAGCTGCCACAAATGTACTGGAACATAGAATGGCCAAATCAGTGGCATCAGAACATACACTCATGAAAAAAGTGAGCCAGTATGGAAAGAAACATGACATAAAAACAAAGTATGGGTTCGACAGGTTGGTGGAAGATCTGATTCAGGAGTCAATGTCCAAAGGAGAGTTTAATAACTTGAGCGGAAAGGGGAAGCCTTTGCAAAACCAAAATATGAATCCTTATGTAGATTTTACTACCCATAAATTGAATGAGGTGAGTTTTTGTTTATGTATGTTCAATTGACACTGAACCAATGATTTAGTTCAGTTATGCTTACTGAGAAAGGCCTATGTCCAGCACTGGACTGATCTATATTGTATCTTATGATATGCAGGTATTGATCAACAATGGATTCACACCAGAATGGATCACCATGAGCAAGGAAATAGACCAGGATGTGGGGTTCCTGAAGAAAGACATTTCATCAGAACGACAATACCTTGGGCCTTATCCGCTTGACGAAGAGGACTCAAAAAAATGGAACAAGATATGTGAGGATAACAGATATTTAGCACAGACACTGAATAGTAAAATAAATAAATTCAATCTTATAGTGCCGCTAATTAATAAACAAAAGTTCCAAGTGCAATATGATAAACTATGTGATGATATACTGAAGAATGGAACTCATTCTGTTGAAAAAAAAGTTGCCAAAGTTAAATTGCATATGGAGGTTCCAGTTGTCCCGCATAACGATAATCAAGATATATTTGCTATATTTTTCAAAGCTTTAGGAGAGTTGCTTAATTTTGAAAGGAAAAAGTAGACATTAAAATGTGGCAACCACAAAAAGCGTTCTGTGATAAAACTAGAATTAGAATATTATTCTGTTTTAGATAAATTAAACAAAGTATAACATACAAACGATTTTTTATTTAAAACATAAATTAAATCTATGGTTTTACATAAAATTTTAGCTAATGATAACATTTTGTATCACTTTCACTTATTATGACTGAGATAAGTAATAGCATGATATACATTTCTAAAAATATAGTAATTTTGTGTAAAAAAAAGTAACAATAACATAACATACATATAAGTAGAATATTTACAATAAAGATTCGAGGCATAGCACTCATTGGTGCTGGCATGGCACTATGTATATATTTAGCAAAAATTTTAGTGATCAAAAAAGTGTGATGATTATCTTTACAAACAAAAAAATATATAAATGCTTTTTATTTTATTGGTCCCTATAAATAAATTGGATTTGCCATTTGAACAAAATTGGTCCCATTAATGCTTTCGGTCCAGGAATGTCCTAATTGTTGACACACTGTGAGACATATTACTATGCCTCTCACGTGTAGAGGTATATAACTATCGCAAATACAATGAATGCAACATGAATGTATGATACAATCTAGTCGGCTAGTAATCTAGTGTTAGTCTCACAAATCTTTTTGAGAATTAACACTTACTATTACAATAAGCCAGTAAGCGCTTCCTTGGGAATAAAACACTGAAAACTGACTGTAATGTGAGATAAAGGATCTCCTTGGGCATGTTATATGCATAAGTAATGCAAGTTGACTTACACTTACCTAAACAATTGTGCAATTCTTGGAAGAAACATTTGAACATGACTTGAGTGGCTGCACAGTATGCAAAATGTTTTGCACTTCAACTACAGGGGAGTGAGGAGCAGACGATGTACCATTTTCTGTCAAACGACAGCTCTCCATACAAACTGCGTGTAGCTTAAGAAAGAGTTTGTATGGAGCGGTGCCGTTTTGGCGGACAACGCGTTAGTTGTGGTCTAGAGCGGCATAGGCGACTGGGTTAAGTTGGCGCGCGCGCGGCCCGTAGCCACGAGCCGCAGGGCGCGGGGGAAGGCGCGGTGCTCCGCCTGCAGGATGCGAGCGCTGAGGGACTCCACCGTGTCGCCTGCTACCACCGGAACCTTCTCCTGCAGGATGATCGGACCCGTGTCTACGCCCTCCTGGGAATGGTAGTAGATATGTTAGCGAAACAGTGCTTCCAACAACCTAGTCCTTCGGTATATGAAGGAGTTGGGATGGGGGTAGGGTGTAGATGCCCCTTCACCCATGCCAACCAATGCTTGCGAAAAGTAAGTAATCCTTCCATTAGGAGTTTCTTGCTTATTCGTCCCCATGGAGGGTCGGATAGGGTCTCGTAGGTTTATTTTAAAAAAATTGTCGTTTTCGTAAATATTACTGCCTTTTTGAGACACTAAAAGGTATCTTTCGCCAAAGTTTGAATAATATGTCAAAAAAAGGAAAAACTGGATTTTCCCATTTTCAAAAATGATAGATTTAAATTTGTAATCTTTTTATTTCCTGCAACTTATACATTTAACTTTTTCGATAAGATGCACATTTTAGCCATAAATCGCAAAAAACTGTTTTCAACGCGTAAAAATCTACCCTATTCCTCCCCGCATAGCAGCTGTCGATTTATATTGCAAAATTTGACGCTTATTTGTACTGGTCTAAGTCAATGATAAATTTACTAAAGGTTTGCATACTCACATCTACAAAGTGCACTGTACAGCCGCTTTCCTTATCTCCGGCCGCGAGGCACTGCTGCTGCGCGTTGAGGCCGGGGTGCCGCGGTAACAAAGAAGGATGGATGTTGATCATTCTGCCATACCATCTGTGGAAATACGATATTATATACTCTGTTTTTTTCGAGATATCATAACTATAAACAAGTAATTCTATCGGAAACGGCTCTAACGATTTGGATGACATTATGTGTTCAGATGTGTTGGAATACGGACTAACCTTTTGACGAATTCCGAGGACAGTATCCTCATGTATCCGGCGAGGCACACGATGTCGATCTTGTGGGACTCCAGGGCCGCTGATATCGCGCGGTCAAACTCTTCCCGCGACGCGTAGTCTTTGTAGTTGAAAACCTGAAAATATGAGTAATAAGCATGTAAAGAGATGATTCTTCGAAAATATACCATATGTTGTATACTCACTAGTGTGGCCACTATATTAGGATGTATACTCACTAGTGTGGTCACTATATTAGTCAGGATGTATACTCACTAGTGTGAGCACAATATTAGTTAAGATGTATACTTACTAGTGTGGGCAGAATATTAGTTAAGATGTATACTTACTAGTGTGGGCACGCCGGCCGCCTCGGCCCGGCGGAGCGCGTACGCGTCGCGCTTGTTGGATATGACGAGGGACACTTCTGCGCACATGCACTGCGTGACGTCACTGGTCGTGTCCAGCAGCGCCTGGAGGTTCGTGCCGCTGCCAGACACCAGCACCGCCACCTGCTCACACCACCCTACATCACTCCACTGCTGATATGCCTCTCCCAGTAAGCGCCATTGAGAGGCCACATCACCCTACATCACTCCACTGCTGATATGCCTCTCCCAGTAAGCGCCATTGAGAGGCCACACCACCCTACATCACTCCACTGCTGATATGCCTCTCCCAGTAAGCGCCATTGAGAGGCCACACCACCCTACATCACTCCACTGCTGATATGCCTCTCCCAGTAAGCGCCATTGAGAGGCCACATCACCCTACATCACTCCACTGCTGATATGCCTCTCCCAGTAAGCGTCATTGAGAGGCCACACCACCGTACATCACTCCACTGCTGATATGCCTCTCCCAGTAAGCGCCATTGAGAGGCCACATCACCCTACATCACTCCACTGCTGATATGCCTCTCCCAGTAAGCGCCATTGAGAGGCCACATCACCCTACATCACTCCACTGCTGATATGCCTCTCCCAGTAAGCGCCATTGAGAGGCCACATCACCCTACATCACTCCACTGCTGATATGCCTCTCCCAGTAAGCGCCATTGAGAGGCCACATCACCCTACATCACTCCACTGCTGATATGCCTCTCCCAGTAAGCGCCATTGAGAGGCCACACCACCCTACATCACTCCACTGCTGATATGCCTCTCCCAGTAAGCGCCATTGAGAGGCCACATCACCCTACATCACTCCACTGCTGATATGCCTCTCCCAGTAAGCGCCATTGAGAGGCTACATCGTCACGTACTTATTATCATTATAATTTAATTTTAGAAAACGGTTTTTAACGGTAAAAAGAAGTTTATTTGGACTATTTATTACAAACAAAACAAAAAACATAACGGAAAAAAAATATAATTGAATTGAACTCGACGGCTCCGTGGCTTAGTTGACGGCTCCGTGGCTTAGTTGACGGCTCCGTGGCTTAGTTGGTGGTAGCCCTGCCTTCGAAGCGAGGGGTCCCGGGTTCGATTCCCGGCCGGGGCATACTTTGTGTGGTGAGCATGAAGTTTGTTCTCGGGTCTTGGGTGTTTGTCTTGTGTTTCTGTGTTTGTCCATGCCATCTGCGACACAGGGAATCCTAGTGCAGAGGTATGAGTGTGTAAACGTTAAAAAAAAAAAAAAAAAAAAAAAAAAAATTAATTTTACGAAAATGTTTTTTTTTGTTATGTGAAGATGTGACGGAACGATCAGAAAGCCCACCTGGTGGTAAGTGGTTACCCTCGCCCATGACAACGGAAACAAAACTCAGAACAAGACTTCGGTCTTAGACTGAGCTTTATTGTGCTGCGTCCATCACTCGAGACGGCGATGGCACGTCATACGCACGTGGTTTCACCGGCACCCACACCCTTACACAGCACAGTAATGCAGATTCCAGGTGTGACGGCAGTACCTCTCCGGACGAGCTTAAAACTTGTTAAAACCTTAATTACATAGTATTATTGTTGTACAATACAAAACACCGTAGTATTGTTTTGTATACATTATAATGCAGCGTTTTACCGCTATATCACCTGATGGTATGTTCTGGTTGGCTACAAAGCGATAGTATACCTTCTTGTTGGGTAAGAGCGGCATCCGCCTGGTGAAGTCGAGCGCCGCGTCGAAGTTGTCGACGAGCACGCGGGCGCCGGCCGGCGCGCGCGCCTGCACCGACCCGATCACCATGGCGCCGAACCCGCGCGTCAGGTTCATCACCTGAACACCACACAACCGTTGCATCATCACTCATCGTCATCTCTGTCCGTATCAGCCTCTAATGTCCCCCAGGGGCCATTGGTCATTCGCAGGGGACATTGGCCTACTCTCGAGAGGCTACTATTTACTAATGGGCTTTGATCTACCGTAATTGGTAGATGACTGGTCATGGAATTTTTGGTTTCAACGTACACACGTCAAATAGCACACATAAATTTTACAAGGGAAATCTCATTGGTGTACTTGTGTGGTCAACTTGTAGGTTTGAATTATTGAGTCTTCCTAATTTATTCCAGAACAATTCATCACTTCCTGTTTACCAAGTAAAGGGGACCGGCTGGGGGTACCTACAAACCAACCTGAGTCTAGTGTTCAGTAAAACTGTATCTAAACTACAATAAAGTCGATATTACATTGAACGGAAAATGTTGTTTACTTGCTAAGTAGAATTCTTCTGGAAGTTATTTATGATTTGTTTACATGTTAAATGGTTTCGAATCTTCGAGATGTTTTTAGCCATTGATAAATAGCACACCTTCCGGCGCAGACGGGTTTAACCAGAGTTAAACTTGTGACACGAAAGTGATTACATTAAGAGATTAACATAACCAGCGATGGAGGTGTCAGGGCTCATGCGCTTTCACCGGCACCCTTCCACCGGAACAGCCATGCGGGTTCACCACTGCTTAGCGGCAGAAGTTTACCGGAGGTGTAATATTACGCCGTGCACCTACCTCTGCCTGGTGTTCTGGCGCCACGACGAGCACCATGCCGATGCCGCAGTTGAAGGTGCGCAGCATTTCATCGTCAGACACGGAGCCAGCGTCCGCTATCCACGCGAACACCTGCAACACGACAATAAATCAATGACACAGCAACAAAACATCCAATATTTTAAATCCCTGATGACAAAGAGCTCCGAAACGAAACTAATTTTGATGTGGGATTTTCTGTTAGGAAGCTGACGTGAGATGGTTCTCAGCTATGATTTGTGAAGATTTGTTCAAGCGTTTGACAATCGTTCATTGCCATTATACAAAGAGTTTTTACATTTTCATAAAATGAACTTTTGAATCTCGATGGTAATTGATGGATTAAGGTACTACTTTGTGAAAGTCCATGTTAAAATAATCTGATAAATAGTATATTTATGAGTAAGTCATTAGTGGCATCCAATTTCTGATCCGAGACGAAAGTTTCGTAACTTGATCTGTAAACAGCTAGATAGCTACGAGCGCTTTGACAATGAAATGGAACAGTCGTGAGTAGTATGTGTGAGGGAGGTACTGACGGGGTGCACGTGCCAGCACTGCGCGTTGAGCCGCGCGCGCACGTGCGGCGGCAGCACGCGCGGGATGTTCTCCAGCAGCCCGCCGCCCGTCACGTGCGCGGCCGCCTTCACGCGGCCCGAGCGCAGCGCGCCCGCCACGCTCGACGCGTAGATGCGGGTCGGCTTTATCAGCTCCTCGCCTGGAATGAGCCTTATATTATTTCTCAACACACTTTCTCGTATTGGTAGCCTTATTACATCGATTTTAGGGCCATAAACCGAGCTATAATACGCACGTGCGTAATATATATATACATGTGTAGAAGCTCTGAATTTAAAGATGAGCAACAAGGTCCCCTTAAAATTTCGGCAATATTTCATCGCTGTGAAAACTCCATAATTTCTCCAATTTGCACACTAAAATGCTAAGTTGTTACTTTTAATGGGTAATTTAAAATCACAACATTTTTTTCGGTTTTGCAACTACCTAATATTTATAAATCTGCTAGCTGCTCCCCGCAGTTTTCCGGGATCAAAAGTAGCCTATATGTTAATCCAGGATATAAACTATCCTGGTACGAAATCTCATCCGAATCCGTTGAGCCGTTTAAGCAGCAGTAACAAACATACACACACTACTAGATTGAAATGTAAGATCTGATGAAAACTCACCGAGAGTGTGTCCCTCTTTGCTGAAAGGCGCCTTATCGTTCAGGGTGAGCCCCGCTTTCTTCATCAGCTTATGGATCAGGCTGAACCCGTTGCTGTGCACTCCGTTCGAGGGCAGGCCGATTATGATGTCACCAACCTATTGCACATTTAGTTTTGGATGGAACACCCGTCACTCTAAGACGGGTGTGTAACGTCTCATGCGCCTCTTTATTTCACCGGGACCCACACCCTTCCACCGGAACAGCAATACGTGTGCAACACTGCTTGGCTGCAAATTACCAGCTACCATTACTTGTTATTGACCACTACCAGTCACGTGTAGGGACCCTGAGCGTATTCACAGACGCAAGCAACTGGACTCCCTAATTGTTATTGAATGAGGTTACTACCCCACTTGATGTTAAGTTGTTGCCGCTGCTTAAACAGCATGAGACCCAAGTCGTGTCGCGTTGCGCAGCTCTGAGACGATGATGTAGCGTCTCATAAGGCTGTAATTTCACCGGGCTTCTTCGACCGGGCCATAGCAACGTGAGCGTACCTCTGGCGGCGGAATCCGGCCTACTAAAACTATAGACAATCAAGCAAATCGGAATAGCCACTCACATTAATGTCGTTGATTTTGGGCAGGATGTTGGCTCGCTCGACGACGCCGAGAGCGAACCCGGCAATGTCATACACGCCGGGCTCGTACATTCCCGGCATTTCAGCTGTTTCCCCACCTAACAAAACCGTGGTTTTTAAATACCCAATTGGGTAAGCCTAAGACATAATTCCGCAATGTTAAAAACTTTTCTCAACCTCGTAAAAGTCGCAAATGGTACTCTGGTACACTATTTTAAACAGTCAAACAGTGTACGTATTGAATATTAGAACAATAGTTTAATGAGATTGGAAAACAATTTGAGATTAGAACAAAATATCAGGTGATAAGAGAGAGGCTAAATGCTTCAGATTGCTAGGAACGGGACCGAAATTATACAACAAGTCAATTTGTTGCGATCGAACATGAAAACTTCAAATTCCAAAAAAGTTCAACGTCCAAACCTCAATTCCATCTCAAAAGAAGTAGGACTCACCGATGAGAGCCGCGGACGCCTGCCTGCACCCCTCAGCGACGCCAGCGACGACATTCCTCGCGACGTTCACGTCCAGCGACCCGCACGCGAAGTAATCCAAGAACGTCAGCGGGGTGGCCCCGTTGCACAGTATGTCGTTCACACACATGGCGACCAAGTCGATGCCGATGGAGCTGTGCTGGTTCGTCTTCTGCGCTATCTTCAGCTTGGTCCCGACGCCGTCGGCCGCCAGGACTAACACCGGGTCCTGTAGGGGAGACTTTAAGTGGACCACTCATGTAGCATTCGTTCGGTAAGGTTTCGGTGATGCCAAGCGCGAAGTGATATGAAACAGGCAGAGGAAATGAGATCAATCACGATTTGCAAATACAGTGGAGTCTCACTAATCAGCCACTTCAGTAGTCCAATACGTCCAATAATCCAGCACCCTACGCTCACGCAACCCTCCCCCCCCCCTCCCCCCTATACTTTCGTTAGATATAATTCTTCGAACTATGCGGGAGACATTTTTTAAACATGTTTCAAAAAAGCAGACCTCAAATAATAATTACTTTAAGAATAATTAGTTAATTGTTAGATATGTCACTATATGTTTTCTATACAATGCAATAATCGGAACATTCCAATAATCCGACACCCCCTGGTTTTTAATAGTGCCGGATTAGTGAGACTACTAAACGTTAAATAATAAAAATTAGTGTGGGCTGAAACGATGCTGAAACTTAGTCTGGTTTCGCAGCTTAGTTGGAAGTATACAAAGTGTTTCAAAAAGGTGACAATATTGAAAGGTGTTCATAAAAATCAGTTTTTGAATCACATGCCTGAAAATCAGAATCCAAATCAAAACTTTTTTACCATACAATGTAAAAAAATATAATAACTTGTTATTTTTTTGGCAGTCCTAATGAGAAGACGTATCATCCCCGTCTCGGGTGATGGACGCAACTGAATGCGACTTAGTGTAAGATCCAAATCTTATACTGAGTCGCATTACTATTGTCACGGGAGGGGTTCTCAACCGACTCATATAAAAAAAATTGGCTCTCTGATAGGCTTTACTGATCGTGAGCTAAATTTTTGCGTTCGTACACACCTATAAACTTCAAACAAACCGTGTGACATCAGCATTGCAAAAAATTTCGAAATTAATCTCATAACCGCACGAACAAAGCCTGTATGTGATTGAGACAATACCATCACTTGTATTCCATCCTCCAGCGGTGAAGAGAAGTCTGCGTAAGCGTATAGCATTGAAGGAGGCGACGATCAGGAATAAAGAACAGACAGAAGCAAATAATAAAGGCATTTTATTAGAAGCAGGTATTGAAAGAGCGTATGCATTTAAGTTCAAAAAATGAGCGAAACATCGAATAAAAACTGAGTTTCAATATCGGTTCTCTGATCGAATCATGAGATTACATATCAGCTTCTAAAGTTCCCACTGTTGGGACACCGGCCCCTATACAAGTGAGAGCGAATGAGCTTAAATCTACCAGGGGCCGCAACCCGGATTGGTCACATGTCTTTGAATTAATAGTTCTAGATGTCGAATTCCTCTCGATGTTTTCTTTATCTGTTTCAACAACATGATATTACGCACACGATTTTGCAAGCGACATTTGTTTTATTTGTCTGGGTCTGAACCAGCTTGATTTGACCTACGGAATTAAAGATGGCTTTTGTACCTATGGGCCACCATGCTGTCCCAATTACGGGATTGAATAACTTTATTTCATAGATACAAAAACAGGACCAAATATTTGGACATAGCTAAGTTTACTGTAATAAATCACGTGACAGCGCACACAAAAACGCCGTACGCATAAGCTTAAACAGTTACTACAATTCATTAATTCATTCAATTTGTATTGATTGCGTGATTTGGACAAAATATATTAGACATAGTAAATTAGCTTCCAATAAAGTGTTTTACACAACAAATCAGATCATAGTGAATTAAGAATTCCTACCTTGTACTCTTGCTCGACCGCCTTAAGCTGGAAGCATCCTCCGAAACCGCCGAGTCCGCCCAAAACGCCTGATCTAGTCGTCGATCTGGAAAACAAAATTAATTGGGTGAAGGTCGCAACTTAATATCTCTTAATAGTAGACTTGCCTGGCTAGAGGTTTGTTCATGGATACGAGTCGCCGGCCTCGATGTCGACCCCGCTGCCCTTGCAGGAGAGACTTGGCCACACGACAACAAGTATTGTATGACTAACTTTCAGCGGTGGCTAGTAGACTTGCCTGGCTAGAGGTTTGATCATGGACACGAGCGAGTCGCCGGCCTCGATGTCGACCCCGCTGTCCTTGTAGGAGAGCGCCTTCTGCCCCGCGTCCGAGCCACTCGCGTACGGCGAGACTAGGCCCTGCATCGCTTCGGAGAACTTGTCTACCACCACTTGGTGACCCCCTGCGGACAATAGGCATATATAATATAAACGTTATTAGCTGCGCCCAGCGGTTTCACCCGCGTAGTTCCCGTTCCCGTGAGAAAACTGAGATAAAATATAGCCTATGTTACTCGCTGATAATGTAGCTTTCCATTGGTGAAAGAATTTTTATAATCGATTCAGTGGTTCATACGTGAAAACTTAACACGCAAACTCACTTTCGCATTTAACATTTAAGTAAGGATATTAAATATTTAACATTAAATATTAATAGGCATTTGCCACAGAACTTTTTCTTTACAGAAAAGGTCATTGGTGCACTTGTGGGTTTGAACCAACGACCTTTACACACTAAAATATTCATTACACTTTGTCCGTTTTCGTGTGCAATAAAGCATTCCCATGCGTCCATTCATTCATTCATACGCAATACAAATAGTACGCAATATACGCACTTGACCCACCTTCCGCGCCTATCTGTTCGACGGCGCCGATCACGTGGATGCCGTCCACGGTCTCGAGCAGCTGGTCCGCGACCGCCGCGTCCGCGATCACCACCATGCCGACGCCGCAGTTGAACGTGCGGAGCATTTCAAAATCTGACACTAAACCTAAAAAGAAATACAGAGGATATTTCAAAACTAGCTATGGGGTAATAGGAGCTGATATAGCAAATTCATCTTATGTTGAGAAATATTGTATTGGAAAATATATTGTGGGAGTGGGAATCGAACTCTCAACCTACAGCGCAGAAGGCGGAGCTACTAAAGTATAACTATGTAAACATCATTACCTTTAGCTTGCAGCCATCCGAAAATAGGCTTAATCTGGAACTTGGTAGCGTCCAGCTTCACCCTGGTTCCGGGCAGGAGGATTCTCGGGATATTCTCCAAGAGGCCGCCGCCAGTGATGTGAGCTAGGGCTTTGACCAGACCGCTCTTCACTGCCGGAAGCAGCTCACGGACGTACAGGCCGGTGGGAACTAGGAACTCCTCGCCGTAAGTTTTGTTGGTGGTGCTGAACGGAGCTTTATCTTGATATCTGAAACCAAAATTTTGTCTAATCAAAGAACATCATACTTAGACTCTCAGAATCACTAAGTCCTAACTCTAACCAGACCTAACTTTTAGATCCCACTTTAAGACGTCATGGTTCAGTTAGTTCAATTCCCATTAAGGAAAAACATTTGTGTGGTGAACATAGATGTTTGTTAGATGTTATTTCATCAAACTGTAGGCTAGTTTAGCCACTTAACAAGTGGGCTTGTCGTATATCTCGCTTTGCCGATCCTTCTAGTTTCTGACACTGTCTACTGTGGAATGATCTTCTATGAGAGCCAAAACAGGCTTTCATAAGCTAATCGTTTCTGGGTCTTCACAGCAGATGCTGCAGCAGTGCTGCCAACAACCAGTCCTTTTCCGGTATTTTAAGGAGTTGAGCTGGATGGGGTAAGGTAAGGTAATCTGTTGGGGGACAATACACCCCAATGCGGGACGTCAGTGTAGGCCTAGTCACCCATCAAGAATAAGAATAAGACCTTCCTGCTTAGGTTTTTCCACAGAGTAACGAAATGGACCAGTTCAAAAGAATTTAAAGAGGTTTCTTGAGTGTAGAAAACGCATCTACAGCCCCGGGGTTGCAAATGTCTGTAAGCGACAGCAATCACATAACATCATGGTAGCCATCTGCTGTTTTGACTAATCAATGCACACAGAGAGAACATAAAAAAAGGGATTTGTTTAATATTATATACGTTGTTGAGACATACATTACACATGTTTCTTTACCTGTAGCCCCCTTGCGACATGATCTTCTGCACCAAGCTGTACCCGTTGCTGTGGACGCCAGTGGAAGGCAGCGCGAGCACCACGTCCCCCGACTTGATTTCACCAGAGCGGGGCAGTTGTTTCAGGTTGTCGACGACGCCGACAGCGAACCCGGCCAGATCGTATTTGCCCACGTCGTACATGGAAGGCATCTCGGCTGTCTCGCCGCCTGTGACAAGGAGAAATGACTCGTAAACCAAATGTACATGTATGATGATATTGATAGAAGTGATAGAAGTTATTTTGAGGTTACCAAACGTGTTGCTATAAAAGCAGACAGAACAAAGGACAAGCCCTCATTCTGTTACCAGTCGCCGTGCTGCGCGGACATCGACCTCTCTTGTATTTATTGTGTTGCGATAAGTACCTTTCATAGCTGTATCGTTATTTTTTTGTTTTCATTGTTTTTGTTATCAGTTTTATTTCTTTTATTTAGAAATTGAATCTTTTTAAGTTAAGGGAATTGTTTTTTTTTTAAATAAATTTCTTGTTAATTAAATACTAAAAATATACATTTTATGCAGTTCTATGCATATTACACCAGAAATCAATATTGCAATTTAACTTCGACTATGGTGGACATACACTAGAAATTGTGAGCGAATTCACATTACTAGGCGTGGTTATTAACAACAACAATAATACAGTAACAATTTGAGTTTATTCATTAAATAGGTATTTTATAATAATATGTACGAACAAAATTGATGCAAAGATCACTATCCCCCACCCTAGGTTAAAACCTGTGTTGTGGGTAGATAGCCTCTCTCGTCCACATCAGGATCAATGTTTTGGTGTTAAGTATTTATTAGGAGTACAAATAAGTTTCAGCCGTTTTATTGTAGATGGCGCGGCACGGAGTTTCGGTTAGCTTTCGCAGATGATAACCGGCTTAAAAAATAGTTTGGACATTCAAGAACAACATAACCTATTAATATCATTGATTTTATATTGGTAAAATATAATTTTTATAAGTTGAAAATGTCAAAATTTGAGCCAAGTAAGCGTCATTTGCGGGAAATATTAGTTTACTTCTTTAATTTAAAGAAATCTGCTGCTGAGGCGCATCGATTGCTCGTAGAAGCATATGGTGAGGTTGCTTTGAGTGAGAGAACGTGTCGAGAGTGGTTTCAAAAGTTTAAAAATGGTGATTTCGACGTAGAAGACAAAGATCGCAGTGGAAGGCCAAAAATTTACGAGGATGCAGAATTGGAGGAATTATTGGAGGAAGATTCATCTCAAACACAAAAAGAACTTGCTCTAACATTAGAAGTCACTCAGCAAGCAGTCTCACATCGTTTAAAATCATTAGGAATGATTCATAAACAAGGAAATTGGGTTCCGTACGAATTAAAGCCGAGAGATATTGAACGCCGATTATGCTTAAGTGAAATGCTGCTAGCTAGACATAAAAAAAGGGTTTTTTACATCGTATCATAACTGGTGATGAGAAGTGGATACATTATGACAATCCAAAAAGAAGAAAATCGCCTGGCCACGCGTCAACATCAACAGCAAAACCGAATATTCACGGAAAAAAACTTATGCTGTGTATTTGGTGGGATCAGCTAGGTGTAGTGTATTATGAGTTGCTTAATCCGAGCGAAACAATTACTGGAGCCCTCTATCGGATACAATTGATGAGATTGAGCCGAGCTCTGAAGGAAAAACGCCCTCAATACTATTCTAGACACGAAAAAATTATTCTTCTGCATGACAATGCTCGTCCACATGTTGCGGCTCCCGTGAAAAAGTACTTGGAAACACTTGATTGGGAAGTGTTACCCCACCCGCCGTATTCACCAGACATTGCACCGTCCGATTATCACCTGTTCCGGTCCGTAGCACATGCTCTGACGGCGCAGCGGTTCACATCTTATGAGGATACCAAAAATTGGGTTGATTCGTGGATAACCTCAAAAGACAAGGAGTTCTTCAGACGTGGGATTCGAATGCTGCCTGAGAGATGGGAAAAAGTGGTTGCAAGTGATGGGCAATATTTTGAATAAATTTATATTACCGTTCTTCTACAATAAATATTTAATTTGTGTTAAAAAACGGCGGAAACTTATTTGTACTCCTAATATATATTTATGTTTATGTGAATTCTTGTTCTTGTAAATAATTAATGATAATGCATAATGCAAACACACACTTAAACTGGGATTCACACATACAAAGAACTAAATCAAAACTATCAAAATTTGTGTACGCACTTCGCGAAATAAAGAAAATAACTGACCTATAAAGTTCATTGGCAGTATATTACGCCTACGCTCAAAACTACTTATCGTATCTCCTTTTCACCCAACAAAATAAATAAATTAGAATTCTAGCCAACTTTGAACACAGGGAAAGTTGCAAAGGGTCATACAAAATTATGTTTAGCAGAACATTTGACACTTGAGACAATTGGGGAAAAGTTTACGGACATTGAAAATTCGGAACAAAAATTTTCGTAATATCGACATATTTAGGTGATGATGACGATTGTGCTCACCGAGTAAAGCACAGCCGGAGAGCAGACAAGCGTCGGCTATACCCTTCACGATCGTAGCAGCCACTTCCACTTGCAGCCGACCACACGCCATGTAGTCCAGGAAGGCGAACGGTTCGGCGCCCGCGCATAGGATGTCGTTCACGCACATTGCGACTAGGTCTTGCCCGATCGTGTCGTATTTCTCCATAATTTCTGCAATCTGTGGAAAATTTATGATTTGTAAGTATCAGTTCTTACAACCTAAAATTAGATTTATACAGCTCATACCAGGCTTAAAGATTGAATAGAGTGATTTCCTGTGTTTCTTAGACATATTGTCTAAGAAACACAGGAACTAAATCTAGTAATGATTATCTATTCTGAGGTGATTCATTCATCTTAGATACGTAGTTCAAGCAATTGCCGTCTGGCAGCGCTGAACGGTTCTACAAAGGGCAGGTTTTGGTTCGACGGGGTCCAATTTTCCATCTGATCAGCGACGAGCTTTTCTATCACCCCCCTCCTGTGCATCCAGCGTCATACCTTCAGCTTCGTCCCGACTCCATCGGTTCCTTGCACCAGGACGGGATCCTTCAGCGAAGGGTCCATGGCAGAGAGTTGGAACAGGCCGCTAAAGCAGCCAAGCCTTCCCAACACCCCCTTCCTGTGCGTCCCGGTGGCTATCGGCTCGATCTGGCGCACCAGTGTGGCGGCCGCGTCGATGTCCACTCCACTTTGAAGGTAGGACAGGCCGTTGATTCTGCAACCGTGGAAGGAGTGTTATAAGAGATTGGCGGATGTTTGACCATCTAGTCCGTCAGTGCGTCAGTTACATTTGTAACCTAAGGAAATGGGGTATGATTGACATCACCGAGACGCAATTCGAATCGCCATTGACGTAGCAAACTTTTGGGCGAAGGTTATATAAAGGTTATTTCACGACACGGAAGAAACAGTGTGTCAGTTTGGTTTATTTACAAAATAAAGCTTAATTTCGGGCTTTGAATACTTTTTTGAAGGGATTTTAGTGATTGCTGTAGCATGAATTCTTGATCGCGACATCACCAATAAAAACTCAGTAGTGGGATTTTAATTACTTGAGCCTAGAACCTAACTGGCACATTAAAGCCGATGTCAACTGTCAAATTTTTACAATCTTCGTTGGATTTTTTAAACGGACAGATCTAATTATGAACTGTCTTCCGGTTTTAATGGCTGTTTTTATGGCAAAAAGTCTAATTTCCTCTTAATAACTAAATGTCATTTTTAAAGACCTAATTATGTAATATCACGTTAACTGGCTATTGGCGTCATTTACTTATTAAACCATAAAAGCTTTTAAAATTAATAAGTAATGGTACAATAATTGCCTGATTTCTTTTTAAGAAACCGTTTATTTTGATAGCAATTCAGACCTTTTGTAAAATCAGGCTCTAATTATATGAGATTTTATTTCTACCTTGTGTTTAAAACAATTATTTATGATAGGATAGGATAGGATCTTTAAAGACGGAACTATCTTGCTCAGAGATTTGTTTTTTCTTGTAAAAACTAAACTATATCTGTGCACTACTTTAGTAGGTACATGCATTGGACTGGCCGGGGTTAATTTTGAGTAAAAAAAACTATTTAAAAAAATTATTTACTTATCTACGGGTATCAAATACCCGTAGATAAGAGTAGGGATAAGTACTAGAAGAAGAAAAAGATGACATTTATTCACACATTATTAGAACTACACGTACTTTTAAATAAATAAAAAATAAATAAACGTTTACACACTCATACCTCTGCACTAGGATTCCCTGTGTCGCAGATGGCATGGACAAACACAGAAACACAAGACAAACACCCAAGACCCGAGAACAAACTTCATGCTCACCACACAAAGTGTGCTCCGGCCGGGAATCGAACCCGGGACCCCTCGCTTCGAAGGCAGGGCTACTACCAAAGTATTCGCTAGGGATATAAACTTATTACCTGTTTTCTAACTTAATGATAAAGTTAATACTTATATCCGAAATTATTTAAGTTAAGAAAACTTAAAATGACGGAAAATTAGTGAAAACCACGCTAAACAGACAGACAAGCAGATGAGGGGAGGGTATAATGATTATGAAAGATAAAGATGTGTAATAACTTTATTTACAAAAAAAAAATATTTTTTGTCCCAAAATTTCTTACCAAGCAATATTCCTCACAAAACGCAAGCTACGAAAAATACATGTATTCAATTAATAATGGAATGTAATGGTAGTCTATAGACCCAGCCCGAGCCCACGGCATTACATGCTGAAACAAAACGAATATTTTGTAACAAAATACCAGGATATACAACGTGTTTCAAAAATATATGATAGCTCAAGCACAGGCCTAGAATGATCTAGAAATCACCCCACCAGATCTCCCAATCTTCAGCACGTTAGGCCACAAGTTATCACAAGTCAAACTTCAATGTAAACTTGACGAGGTTCAACCCTAAAAGCATTAGGGATTCAACCTAGGGGATAGATGTAAGTTACGGCATGCGTGTGTGAGTGCGGAATGATGAGCGCGGTCAGTGACCGCTCATTAGGGCTGCCCAAAATTAAATAAATATTATAATTTTTTATAGATTTTATGGTAAAAAAGTACTGGATTCTGATTTTCAAACATATGATTAAAAATCTGATTTGTATGAACACCTTTCAATAGTGTCACACCTTGTAGACACGTGAATACAAAAGTTACTCAGATATGAGAGGAATCAAATTATTACAACTTATCGGTCACGTATGCCATAAAACCGACCACCATTCGGGTAGACGAGTTCTTATTCACTACTTAGCTGGTATTGATATGTGCCTATAAGCCACTTGACCTGCGCGTATAGGCTATTAGCACGTATCATACCACTAAGTGTGAGTTTATTCTGACCGCTTCAGAATGGCGACCTTACCTCTCGCTGACCCAATGTCAACCCGCACATGTAGTAGGACAAAGTGACTAATCTGACTTTAGAGCGAAGAGCGGTCGGCCCGACTACACTCACTTGAAAGATATGTGAGCGAAATCCTCCCAGCAGTGATGCCCCACAGCGAGCGAACAGTACTACTGATGGGGTGAAGATAGAACACTGAGTGCACACTCACTTAGAGAATGCTCTGTGAGCGATGTCCTTCCTGTAGTGCGCGCCGGGGAAGTCGATGACCGCGGCGGCCGCGGTGGCAGCCGCCGCCGCCGCGCGCAGCGAGCCGGCGCGCGCGCACACGAGCAGCACGCGCCCGCCCCACGTCACCAGCGAACCGTTCGCGCCGCGGGATACTCCGCTGTGGAACACTACCAGACCTGGATTCGACTGCACTTGGGATAGACCTGGAAAAAGACAAACATATTCCAAGATATTATTTATCCTTATTATACTAATCGTCAAGTTACTACCGGAGGTGGTTTGACAACGTTACACGGCTCTGGTTCAAACAAAGAAGCTTCAGGTTTAAGCTATTGAAGTCTGATAAATGAACGACGAAAACGCAAAACAATCGCGAGTCATTCCAAAGCTACTGCTGCGAGCATGGACTTATCGATGATACAAATACGATTAAGTGTTTTTTTATAATTCTGAATCGAAAATATTATTGGAAACACGACAATCGCTCAGTAAAAACGATTCTCAACAAAACCTTTATTTTTTGGACGGTTTTGATACTGATTGATTCCTCCATCAGTCACTTATAAAAACGAATATTGGAGCCGTTGACAAGGATCGAGAACCATAGACAAATTTTACAGTACAACTTTAGGTACCCAATAAAACTAAGAATTATATTATAGTAGAATTAGAAAGTCCTGCCTGCAAAGCAATATTAAAATCTTTTCATAAATTTTTTCTTTCTTCCGCAATCAGTGGACTACAAGCAAGTATGTGATGCAATTTTAACTTTTAGGTTCTAGACTCATCCATCTTTTTTCATGCAGGCCTGAGAGTTAAGTTCTGTGCTGAGAGAGATTTATACTTCGAACTACAAAACAATAAAACAATTAGAAACAGAAGAAATCGAAAAACAAAATAATTAGACACATCAAAAGAGACTCACCACTAATGACGCATCCTTTGGTGGAAGTTTCAGGGTAGCCCTTGGAAGCGATGACCACGCCGACTGACGCAAGCTTGGTGTTCCACGATACTTGGAGCTGTTTCAGAGTGCCGTTTACGCAAGCCTGTAACGAAGATAACATATTTATAATGATTACATTCCTGTTTTCACATCTATGCGATGAGGGTTAGGACGTTGATAAAATTAGTAAGTTTATAAAATATCGAGAGTCATAGCGTAAAATACAGATTGTAGTCTTGTAAATTGTAATTTATTAGAGGATTTAAAAATTATGTACTTCAATTAGACTGTTTAAATTTCCCGATGACATCACATAATTGTAGTATAATTATAATAGTCTAATAACTTGTTGTTTGTATGTTATATACTGTCTACTCACGAATTTTCAAAATTCTGTTATAGTGAACAAGTTTATGGCGAACTTCGCGCGTTTATCTATTATTTTATATATGTGGTACTCCAAAATAAATTCTGTACTGTTTGATTCCCAAATAAAGAACAATAAACAAAACAAGTGACTGATTAAAAGCTCGAAAATATTGACTTCAATACTTTGATCCGTTATTTCTTGCCCTTAAGGGCCTACTATTTAAAGAAAAGAAACATAAACTGGTATGGTTTTGATTGATGGACAATATTCATAAAGCCCAGTAGTTTTAATAGTTTTTATCATATTGCCTATTATCTAGACATAGTGAATAATGCCCTATGGTCCATAACAGATACACCAAGAGATACAGACAGTTTTATATCGTGACAAACATAGTTTTCCTTAGTTAATAGTCACATAACCCTAAAACCGATGACGAAACCTCTCAACACAATGATTGCAGCAATATTTGACCTTTAAGATACCAATATCTCAGCCTAAAGTCATGAGCGATATCTGTTGCTAGTTCATCATCAATCATTTTGTAAGTTCGTTAGCACCTATACTCCTTAGACGCTGATAAGAGGTCATCGGCGCCAGTACCGGTATTAGGAACTTAACCTTGATTGAATAATCAAAAATGTGTCTCTTTTTAGCCAGGAGCTCAACGACGAAGAATGAAGAAGTGGCTACGTATTGGTCTAATTATAATGATTAAAACAAAATATTTTTCCTGAAATTCATTCTCAAACCGTCCATATAAACTTGCCTCCATAATGGTGTAGAGGTCAGACTCAAGCAGCGTCATCAGGACTTGGGTTTCGGGGTCTCCGAAGCGGCAGTTGAACTCCAGGGTCATTGGACCTGCCTTCGTGACCATCATTCCAGCGTAGAGGACACCTACAAAATAAAGCATGGTAGTGTAACTTAGTTGAGAGAAATCACGCTTGGTAATAGAAATTCTTCGGATGTATTAAGAGGGTTTGTGAATATACATGAGCCTAATCACACTAATATTATAAAGGCGAAATTTTATGTGTTTGTGTGTGTGTATATATTTGTTACTCCGTCACGCTCAAACGGCTTTACGGATTTGGACAATATTTAGTACCAGGATAGCTTATATCCTGGATTTATACATAGACTACCCGAAAAGTGGCGGGCACCTAGTTTATCCATAAAGTTACTTGTCGAAAGGGTGTCGGTAAGTTTATGTCCAAGAGATCTTCCATATCATGTGTCAGCACAACATAAAAGTTCCTACCACGTAACCGCCTTGAGATAAAAAGGTTTTGATAGTGTTGCGAAGTTGTGGCCATTTTATATATTTGACGGATAGAAGCAGTGCAATTTTAATTGTCAACAGCGACTTTGCCAGCCTCGAATTAATATCAAAAATGTATCATAATCGAGCAGTCAGCGTGTTGGTACGACGACGATTAATTTTTGACATCGATTCAATTATAATCGATCTACTTATCCGACAGATCAAGGGTAATTAGCTTTAATTATAATTGTATAATAACACCAAGTTATGAACCCATTTGCATAGATATCTGTACTAGTACATATAATATATTTAGGTCATACCAGCTAAACCTAGATTCAAAGTAAAAGCAATCCCCTGTTATCAAAATAAGAGAAAAACGAGTGAGAGACAGTGATACTGAGTGCACGTTAACACGTATCTTGATAAATTCCATAAAGCGAAGTGCGTGATAAAAAAAATTCGTTGAATATATTTCCGAATGGACCGATTTTGATACGGATTTTTCTTAGCTACAATTTATAAAGATTTGATGTTCATCATTACCCCCAAATCGAAGATTTTTACAATTACATTTGACACATAGCGCCATCTGGTACTTTTATAATAGGTGTGTGAATATGACTCCGCCCATTTTTGTCAAAATAAAACACATTTGTTCGCTTACAAAATTAAAAAAAAAATTATTGAAAGTATGCTCCATCTGCAGCTACAACCTTCGCCCATCGTTCAGGTAGTTTTCGTATTCCTTGCTGGAAGAAGTCCTGGTCTTTTGAGCTTATCCAGTTGTCAATCCAAATTTTGATACTTTCACATGAAGTAAACTTTTCTCCAGTAAGGTCTGTCTGCATCGTCCGGAATAGGTGGTAATCCGAAGGAGCTATGTCTGGTGAATATGGCGGGTGGGGTAACACTTCCCAGTCCTGTCCCTCTAAATATCTTTTTACGACTTCTGCGGTATGCGGTTTGGCATTGTCATGCTGAAGAACTAATTTGTTATGTCTATTCACCCATTCTGGTCGTTTTTCTTCTATGGCTCGCTTCAAACGCATTAGTTGTCGTCGGTAAACTTCTCCATTAATAGTTTCAGAGGGTTTGAGCAACTCATAATATACAATACCTTTCTGATCCCACCAAATACAGAGCATGACCTTGGCACAGTGAATATTTATTTTTGGCTGTGATGGGCCTGGTTCGCCTGGTTTCACCCAAGCTTTTTTGCGTTTAGGATTTTCGTAGTGTATCCATTTTTCGTCTCCTGTGACTATCCGATGCAAAAATCCTTTTCTTTGCTGTCTTTGAAGCAGCATTTCACAAATGGTTTTCCGACGTTTCATGTCTCTTTCTTTTAAATCATGTGGAACCCAGTCACCGGCTTTTTGAATCATTCCCATCATTTGTAAACGCTTTGCAACAGTTGAACGATCAACATTTAATGCTGCAGCTAATTCTGATTGAGTTTGGCAAGAATCTTCCGCCAATAATGCTTCCAATTCAGCATCTTCAAATTTTTTTGGTGGTTTTCCATGTTCTTTATCCTCAGTACTAAAATCGTTATTTTGAAATCGTCGAAACCATTCCTTGCAAGTTGTATTAGACGGAGCATGCTCACCATAAATCTCCACAAGCAAACGATAAGTTTCCGCTGCAGTTTTCTTCGCAATAAAATAATGTAATAACACTTCCCGCAAATGACGTTTATTTGGAATAAAAACCGACATTTTCGAAAAGGTGAAAACAATTGTTGCTTACACTTCAACCAAATATCATAAAATGCGTTAGATAGCTGACATTCAGTACTATCGAATACAAGTATGGTCATTTATTAGTACACGTAAACAATACTAAAAACGACGATGTTGAGAAAGGGCGGAGTCATATTCACACACCCAATACATAAACCCAGACACAACAAAGATTCATTTTCATCATACAATTTTTTGTCCTGGGTAATCGAACTCATAACCAGCGCAGAAGACAGAGCTACTACCAACTGTGCTATCAGACCGTTTTGGTAGTCTATGGTTTGATACAGAAAAAAAACCTGCAGTGTGATGCACAGTTTGAAATCTACAACATCTGTTATGGCCTCATCGGACTGACGCAAGTTTTTCAGAGATGTTTGCTCCCACTATCGTCGTTAATTGTGAGATATTGTGAATATATAAACAGGGAGGGGTCAGGGGCCACTGGCATACGTAATAGTTAGGCCGGATCGTGTGACGTAAGTCAGCTGAGAAATTAATGACCGTGATTAAACGATTGTGGACCAACGCTTATTGATCGAGATGACATTGAAAACTGGATTACTCGATAGCAATTTACGTTTATAGAATCAAATCACGGCTCCAAGACTAAAATTGTAGGCGCAAATGAAAACAGGCTCAAAACACGTCGTTTTGTTAGTGACGGGTGCAATGTGATGCGACCTGGGTGTCATAGTTCGATAACCGAGCCTTATTTTTGTTGATTAATGGCAGCCGTTACCACTTTTTAAAAATAACGTTAGGAGGGCCGTCAACACGTTCCGTCACTTTCACGACAGAACAGGAACAAAAATCCTGCCTGAAATGAAGGACTACAGAACATAACTTGTTATTTTAAATTATAATTAACATAGAGTTTGTTCTTGTTCTTGGATGCTTGTACTACTAAAAACTGCCAAGAATCGAGAACAAATATGTTTTAATCAAAATTAGTTAACTATAGATTTCCTAGAGTCCGCAAATTTTGCATGTTGACAATCACTTACACATGCCTCTTGCACTAGGATTCCGTGTCGCAGATTCGTGAAATTTGGTGCAATCATACCTCGACCTCCAAGAGAGGCAAGAGCCGTAAATAAACGCAATAGTATCCAGTAAAAATATATTTAATTATAACTGAACAACCGTGCCAGATCTGCAGTTCTAATTAGCTTGGAGGTGACAGAAACATCTAACTTATAATAACACAATGTAAAGCATAGTTATCAATCGTTGACTGTCAGTGTCGCATGGCGAAACCAGGAAGCATATTCCATTTATCGTTTCTGGCAGCCAGTCTAGGCATAATAACTTGCAAACATTGTAAAAGACAAAGCGATTTATTGGGTTTAAAGTTCCAACAGGCCGGGCTGGGGTATTATCAACCATGCTCTATCAGTATACATAAAGAGAAAGTACATTATAACTGGCAGACGGTTTATGACAGGGAAGTTGTTAATTCGCAACAAAATTCTTTCGAGTGGAGCAAATTATATTCATATAAATATTAGATGCGCGGTTAAAAAGTCAACATGAGACAATAAAGAAAAACTGAAAGAAGTTGTGCTTTTAAAATCACTAAGAGAAATTAACTAGAACTAAGATTCTATTCTATTCTATTCTAGTAACAAACATACATACATACAAACTTTCGCATTAATAATATTAATATAATTAGTATGATGCAAAGTGATTTTAATCAATGTGTATTCTTATTTTTGATATAAAAAAAAGCCCGCGATTATTTATTTATTTATTTATTGCATCATTTACATTAGACTTATTATAGCTTAGGCCACGTAACTTAGGTAACTTAGGCCACGCAGAAGTCACGGACGGGTAGTAGGCAAGTAAGGTGACCAAAATGATTAAAATTATTACACAGCTACTACGCAGAAGAGACGATAGTGTGCACGCGTCAAAGACGTATCACACTTTCGCTGAACCTATCTGTAGATAGGTTATTTAAACAAGCCTCTAACTGCGCGTCTATCAGCCAATGGCTAAACAGCGCCTACGAGATATATTTTACACATTTTTCATTGCGGAGTGCATTATTTCATCTATCCAACTAGGTATCTACGATAAGAATTTACTCGCATTGCCTATAGTTTATTGTATATTGTAAGTTGTTTTGTATCTGTGGATGTCACTTGACAGTTGACATAAGGTTTTCCTGTCCCCTTTCCCGCTTTTTTTATAATACCGCGTTTTATACCGCTTTTTTTATAATACCGCGTTTTGTAAACATTTGGAGTATACATTACTCTCCAAAAATACAAGTTTCTATTGCACTGACAACAAATTTAATGATTTTGTTATTCAATAATCGTTGCTAATCGTTTATACATGCTATTGAATTAATATTTGCACTTCTACTTAGTTGCCGACTTTCAGGCAGCATTCCTGTAAGCACAGTTTTTAATCGAAGTAAAGTTATCATGCATCATGAATTATACTATTGGGCTATGCTACTTTGATTCGCACTAGGAAATTTCCTAAGTTCAATAACAATAACAGTGCAGATACGATCAATAAAATATTGATGATATTATTGATCGTGCACTGTCAAACTGTCAAAAGAATTCACCGAGATAATGCGTAACAAAAAAAAAATCACTTTTTTCAGGCGTATAAAATTTCGATCGTCATTAAAAGAAGCCATATTATGTTATTTATTACATGAACCATAGTTAATTTAATTAGTTACGATATTAATGTAATAAATAAGTTGATACGACAATTAATCTAAAATAAAAAAAACCGATTTCAATACTTTCATGTTATTACGGATGGAATTTCTTCATGAAACTTCTATGGTATGAACACCCTATCAAATAAAAAAAGAAACATGAAAATCGGTACACAATTGCCGAAGAAATCGTGTAACCAACTACAACAGAATTGAGAACCTCGGAGATAGCTTTGAGACCAATCAAATATTGCGATACTCGATAGCGTTTGGGTCAAGTGTGGGTTATTGTCTAGGCAATAATTAAGGTAGCAACAGACAGAGATAGCGTTCGGTGACATCACCGGGCGAGGGGGGTAGAGTAGCCGAGAAATTGGGTTCAATAACACATATTTGAACGGTCCTTCCTACTTAACCGTAACCGTAATCAGTTTGTAATAACTGCGGCAGATGTAGGTTTATTATTTTTCACAGAATACAAATGACTGATTTGTGTCTGGCTTCACAGCTGTGGGTTGGCAGCTCTGCCTGTAGAACGTGGGCGCTATAGGTTCGATTCCCACGAAGAACAAACATTTGAACGATGAACATAGATGTTTGTCTGGGTGTCCTAATGTTTACAGATATGAGAACCTAATTTAATACGTCGATTAGAAATCGGCCTTAACAGAACAATGAAGCGAAGTCTACGATTTTATGTTATTTATAGCTAACGGTATCCAGCGAATTGTCATCATCATGGAAAAAGCCCGGAGACAGTCCACTCTCATGTTCTTCAAATTGTGTAGGATGATCGTACTTAAGCGATTTTAAGTTAAAAAAATTCCTACTGTGTCTTATCTTCATGCAGAGATTGTTAATCTTCTTTCATTGCTTTAAGTGGCCAACTGTGATGACGGAAATTTTAAGCCACGTGAAGGCCACCTGAAGACTGCCTATTGGGTAGGACAGCCTGGATCAACTACTCAAACACATTTATTCCTTTAGATCTCAAGTAGCGTTCGGTCACATCAAATATTACACGCACAAGCAAACAAAACCGTGAGCATATACAATAACGTGTCACCGGAGCTCGATTCGCACATACATGCACACAGATATGTCAAATTACAGTCAGTTTTAATGTTTAAGCAAATCTTATTTGTTAAGTTTACGTCTGTTCCAGCCCTAAGCGACCAACCCGAGGGGAGGAAACGGAGGTATATCTCTTCGTTATATACGCGAAGGATTTCGACCACCATCTCAAGGACACATCGACACGTAAGCGCTCAATTTAAATGCCACTAAACGGTCACCCATCCAAATACTCGGACGGAGTTGCTTAACTTACAACATCTAAACAAGCATTGCCATGAGCACCTGATATTTAATACGAATATGTGCAGAAGATACTCACCGACATATTTAATGCCTTCTGCCTTCAACCCGTCCACAGCGCGCTGCAACACTTGGTCCTTCACGTCAGCCAGTTGGTCTGGCGTGATGAGGGGGCACGGGGAGTATGCCCCCATGCCCCCAGTGTTCGGCCCCGTGTCCCCGTCGCCGACCCGTTTGTGGTCCTGCGCCGGGGGCATCATCGAAACTGTCTCCCCATCGGTGAAGGCGAGCACCTGGAAGTAAGGTTACCTTGACTTGTTGGCAGTGGGATGATCATTTTTCATTTTTAAAATCCGCTCGCCCGATTACGATAAAATTTATATGGGACCACCTCTGAGATATGATCTATCAAATAAAAATCATCAAAATGGATCGCTGATCACGTAAAAAAACAAAAAAAAATATACAGGCGAATTGAGAACCTCCTTTTAAAGTCGGTTAAAAGCAGCGTAACAACCGTATCCAACCGATAAAAATATATTTTTTTCAACATTTAAGTATACCCCAATGATTTTATTATCGAAGCGCCAATTGCTTGACCTCTGATCCGCTATCAGTCAAATGCGCAACGAAACTTTTTCGATCAACATCATTAAAATTGTTTACTTGTTTGTATCGTCTACAATACTTCTGATTTCAATTTTCAAGAACGGATTAAGAATTTAGCTTTGCGAAATGATTACGTGGCCTATTGATAATAAAATGTATCGATTGTAATGAATTTCTTCGACGCTACGCTCTTGACAGAGCGGTCTTGATCGCCATGTACTTTTCTTCCACGGGGCAGACGTTATGCGCCTCACGATGTCACGCCATCGGTTTCTATTAGCGGTCAGCCTTGTGCATGCAGATTTGATTTGGTCGGTCCATCGCATGGGTGACCTCCAGCGCGGTCTGGTAATGAACTACGTATCTCATAATGATACAAACATAAGCCGGTATTTATGACAAACTTACAAACTTAGAACAGTACATTCTCAGTTATCACTCTCAGCAAAACGACTTTTATGTATTTAACTACAAAAAAATGGAGTTTCTCAATTAGCATGTTTTTGAATTGAAAACTTCTTAACGCGCGTTGGGCATTTTTGAGATGGGGATTGGGTAGTATTTTCCAAGCAAACCCATAAAAATTTCATGAAGAAATTACAATAATATCCGGCGAAAAATAAAGGATGATAGCATTGAAGTTGGATTGTAGCATTTTAAAATCAGTCCTATATAATAAAATAAATCAAATAATGATATGATTGATAGACCCTCGTTTGATCATCACACCTGGTGTTAGGTGATGATTAGATATATGATGAAGTAATTGATGATACCTCGAAGAATTTGTCTAGTATAAATAAGCGAAATACCTCGAGCGTGGTGGTTGAGGTCGCTGTTTCAAATCCAGAAAAGATTTAAGCGCGCAATGTCACGTTCATAAAACAGTGAAAGAAAACATCTAAGAAAACCAGCTAGATAAAACTAGAACCAAAATTCCAAGACATGTGATTTCTACTAATAGATTAAAATCCGTTCTCGCCTTTCGAGTGTACGCCTGTTTCCCTGCACTGACAATTTTATAGGCAGCTTTTATCATACTTCCAAGATGACACAAAACCTGATGAAACAAAATGAAATATTGTTTTCCAATATACAGGCTTTATCCTTGCTGTTCTGCGGCTAAATTCACACCATAACGTGCAGCTACCTTCATCCACTTACCGACACCTCGTCTCCTTCCAATAACTCCTCGACCACGACAGTCTGTCCCGCACTGCCGTACTTAGCATCGACAAGGATTTCGTCGACCGCTTGACAGGCCTCTTCCTTGCTTGTGGCTACCACCACGCCTTTGCCAGCAGCGAGGCCCGAAGCCTTCACTACGAGGGCTGGGTAGGGCGCTCTGCGGAAGAGGAGGCGCCATATCACACAAGCACAAAGAGAAAGAAAAAAAGGGTTGCCTGGAAGAGATCGCTATTAGCTATAAGGCCCCCCATTGTAAACTCTTCTTTTTTGTTACTTTTATTATTGTTATGTATGTTTCTATCGAGGTGTACAATAAAGACTATTTATTCATAGGCTGCGACATCGTCGAATCGCACAATGAGCTGGAGATTCCGGTAGAAGATATATATATAGGAATAGGAATAGTACTTAGAATAACTACTTACCATTGGGATAGTTTCCCAATATCCTGACTGCGGAAGTGTTTGAAAAAAATGTAAGATAAAGATGTTTTATTTCTTGGAAGTTCATTAAGTTCAAGTATCACATCAAGGATGTTATAAAAATAGTGGTCTGGTGAGTGTTGACATTGTCCCATATTTTTTAATCAAGCTTGTGTAAGATAATAGTATCTACATACACGGGACTGTTTTATAAATATTTCCTCGTGATGTATAGAGACAGAAATTGCTGTATGGATAACAAATATATTTGCGCGATGCACTCGTGATTTCATTACGAATAATTTTGAAACTGCATTATATAATAGGCCAAATTTATATCCTATAGCTTGTAGGGTTTTTTTTATAACATAAAGTTGGCTAAGAAGCATACCTCTCGTGCATTCACACTCGTGCATTGGCGTCCCAAATAAACAAAATTTAATAAACACTTTCTAAATCACTAGAGACGCAAAGTGGCTCCAAAACGAAATTCGCTACATGCTACTTCAAAAACAAATAGGTATTATATAAAAACAATAGAGATTGTAACAAATAAGCTAAATCTCAAAGGCTAGATTCGAAGCAAGGAAGCGGGTGCTATCGCGAGCCCATGCGAGAACCGCGAGTTTTTCTTTACTTTAAGCAAATTTGTACATTAAACGGTGTAGATAAAGTTAATTATGCTTTGTAACTGGACACTAAAATGACGCGTTTAAATGTCGACTAACTTATTTAGCTATTTGTGAGGTGGAAAGTACTTACGTCCTAATGAATTCCTTCGCTGCTGCGGCGTCTGTGAAAGACTTATGCCTGGCTGTGGGTATCTGGTACTTGTTCATGAAGGATTTCGCCCAGTCTTTGTTGGCTTCGATTTGCGCACCGGCTTTAGTCGGACCGAAGCATTTTATGCCGTGGGGGGTGAGGGCGTCCACCATGCCATTGGCTAGGGGATCTTCTGGGCCAACGACGACCAATTCTATGGCGTTGTCTTTGCACCATTTTATTACAGCCTGTAAGAAAAATAAACATTAATCTTGACAGTGAAACTTTGGAATTCTTTTGGAATTCCTTCCTTACAATACAGAAGGGTTCAAAACTAAGTTGTTAGAAGGATCAGGTCCTCCCTGCATCGCAAAAAATAAGATAAAATAAGATTGAAAAGATTAACTCTGAAATAAGATTGTAACATCTCACGCGCCAGTAATATCACTGGCATACACGCGCTTTCATGGGAATACAAAATGTGAGTACATCACTACCTGCTTAGCGGCAAATCACCAAGTATAGTGGCAGATCTTCTTGGCACAAATTCTGCAACTTTAATCAGCTTCTTTCACAACGCCTAGAGGTTAAGGGTAGTGACACAAACAACTTAGATCACCCTGATAACTTATGATTCAAAAAGAGTACTGCTTGTTACTAACATTCACAACTTGATTTAGATTAATTAAGATGATTATGATTTACCCATTATTCACAGTAGTAACAATTACAACTTCATTATATTAAGCTGATTTATTTATTATTCAAAAACTTGCTTCGTAGTAAGTGCCAATCACAACACATATCAACACTTTGGATTCCATATTATAAAACTTCTCAATACAAATATGTATCAAGTTCAAAACGTTTTTGTAAAAGTTCAAGCGGTAAGGATTTTAATTACTGTTCAATATTATTAGTACTTTTAGTTTGCTCTGTGTCTAGGTGTTAATATATGTATTATAAGTATGTATTTACAAAAAAATCTATATAAGTATTCTATCAGTTATCTAGTTCCCATGTTACTTATCTATGCTTAGGTTGAGGCCATAAATATTTATCTATTTAATATATTAATTTGCATTTCAGACACATCACCGTGGAAAACTGGTGGAAAGCTGTGTAAAAACTGATGTTGAGGTAGTCCAGATGTAGATAATTACACAAACCAATCGAACAAAAGCAATAGTCATTTTTGGTTTGATGTATGTGATGAAATATTTTAGTTTTATTGAGTTATTACATAATTTGTTTACATGCAAAACCAAGAGTGTAATATATGGATATGCCCCTTGTACGTTATCAAGACTAGTAAAGGTTATCAGTCCATCCACACAAATCTATTCAAAATTAAATCTATGAAATAGTTTCAGGGACGCTCAAAAGGGTTCTACAATGACTTTGGAAGGTGTGTTTATTTAATAAAGAAAGTTAAATAAATATTATGTTAATGGCCCAGCATAATTTGTTTGAACAGTATGAAAAATAAGGGTTAATTATTTAGAAAAACTTTTTTTGGGGTCATTGACTTCTAGTTACGAGCATGGACTTGAAATTATTAGAAGTTGCAAGGAACGATGGGACATACATTATGCACTGACCACATGGGTATGAACTGATGAAGCCAAAGCTGTTCCAATAAGAATCAAATTATAACAAAATTATTCAAAATCAATAGTCTCATTTCAGATATGGCAGAAATTCCTACATATTCCCAAGGATATTGAAGAGTAACTGAACGTACTTTGAGGGATAATGCTTACCGGATAGTCTTTAATGTTGATGTCAACACATTGCACTTTGTCTGCGGTTGCAATTCCCACACTACCAGGAGCGCAGTATATCGTCTTAACGAAGGCTGACTCTGCCAGTTTCCAGCACAGAGCATGCTCTCGGCCTCCACTTCCCACCACTAGGATATTACATTGCTTCATCTTGAGAAAAATACACTACGCTTCAGATAGTTCACGTGTCGGACTTCTTTTACTGTTTTCAATCTAGTTTTTACACGTTACAAAGTTATTCAAAAATAGTATAAGATCAAGTAATATTTGTGATAAATCTCAACATTGTTTACAAATCCAAATCAACTAAGAATTCTTTATTTGTTTCGTTGAATATAATAGCCACGACTACGCGAACCACGCGTAAACACTGAAATGAAAGAAAATCAAAATTGAAATGATTGATTGTAATGTCAGTTGATTGATAGCAAATAACATAAGTTCTGACACACACGCGTACCGAAAATATTCTGATTGATACCGCTTACCGGATGAATACAGACAAACTGGACTGGACTGAAATCGGGCTGCCACTTTCACACAACTAGTCGATGCGCAGGAACGTGTATGTGTTTAACATTTATTATTTATGTGACGATAAGAAAAAACTGTAATACTGAAATATTATATTTTCAATCGCTAATCAATCGTCAAATTCAATCGTTTAATGTTTAATAATCTTTTTATATTAAATAATTTATAGGCAGCGGTAACCACTTAATATCAGGTGGGAATTCAAATCGTCCAATCACTTTAAAAACAGTAAAGTTCGTGCCCATCAAATGTGTTTTATTGAAGAATGTCGGTGACGAGCTCACTACATATTTACGTTTCCAATATACGCCCTAGGAGGAATCGTAGTCTTTCATACGCCCTATAAGGTTGAACAGGTCCATTGTGGCCAGAAATAAAATATTTTTCATTTATAAAGTTCCTTGGGCAACTAGAAGGCGTAGTAAACAAAGAAAGTATCATAAAAAAGTATTTTATCCATTGCCTTTAATAATATTCGAACATAAAGGTGGATCAACCTGAACTTGAAGAGACTGATTAAAAAAAAAGGGTTTATATTTTACGTAAAGGTGTAGTATTCAAATCATTTGAACGAGTTGCTAATTATGCTAGCATACGATTCATATGTAAAAGGGAACTTGTCCCCGTTTAGAAATTCGGTTAAGTGTGAATACCCCTATTGCTAAGTGAGTCCATTCACACTTACGTTAACGTTCCATTTTGCTTACGAATCTCGTTCAAATTATTCTAAATTTATTTGTTTTTATATTACGTGCAGGCTCATCGACTAAGTATGGATGGTATGATGACAAACTTTGCGTTGTGATTGGTTGTCTTCGATCAATCCACCAATCACCACAACGCAAGCATTGTCGTCAATGGACCACAGTGTTTGCGACGCTGCTGAACGTTCTGAGGTAGGCACATAACGTACTTATTTTTATATAATAATCTTACATATGACACGCTAAAGTTTATTCAATAGGCACGCTATTGAAATTATAAATGGATAAAAATATGATTTTAACGTACAGGGAAGGGGAATAAAAAAAACGGAACGTTTTTCTTGAAATTTCCAAAATGGCGATTTTATTTGTTCAATTGTCATTTTTCTGTGATGCTTGCTTGTTGTACAAAAACTCGTATTTAGTTGTAGTTGTTAAAAAATGGCTGACACTGGT